>OX387284.1:7160200-9560200 GCA_947562105.1 Shargacucullia verbasci | reverse complement strand
TACACATCTCTACCTAACCCTTTGGGTAATATAGACGTGATTCTATGTTAATGTGTAATGTCATTGTTTTTTTTAGTTTTGATCATGTGATTTCTATATCATCCTAAGTGTGCTTAGGTTATTTTTCCTCTTTCCGTTATGTTTTCTCACGGGCGCCATACGTAACACGTGACAAACTATATCAGCAGCATGATATAGTTTGACTTACGTTTCAAGATTGCAGGATAATTAAATCGATTAAGTTATCAAATAAATTATTTTGATTTCCGTTTACCTTATAATTAAACCGTTATCTCATATTGATTATATTTTATTACATAGACTACAAAACATGAACAAACACCCTGTATTTTATTTGTATGGCATGTGTTGCTATGTTGTGTCATAAAAATATCGATTACAAAATGTAAAATCATGTTTATTAGTTGAAATATTGTATTGTGTATCGAATTCTACTTGTATGAGCCTCAAAATTAATGTTAATCATATCTTCAAAAATATTGAATGATCCCTCCGAATTCCAGACAAAGCTGCGGCAGTATCAAGTTCAGACGCCAAAGGTCGTGAGAAGCCCAAAGAGGCGAAGATCAGGCGCGCTGCTGCTGCCGTGTACGAGTCCTTACTGCGCCAGGCCGCTGAGGAAGATGATGACGAGAGCGACTCCAATGACGAAACCTTCGAAGGGGGGGAGGTGAACTCATCTGACGAGGAAAATGTTAACGGAGTTGAAGAGTCTTCTAATGATGGTGAGAATTTTGGTTCACAATGGCGCTTGGATAAAAATTGGCAGAATTTTTATGATTTGCAAATAGAACTGATCTTGAAAATAAAGATGACTAAGTCGTTACATTTCTAATCGTTACAATTTAAATCTTATGATAAGCCAAACAGTTTATTGAATTTTAAATAAGTGATTGTAACATTTCCAGGAGATGGTGAAGAGGAAGAAGATGAGGAAGATGTGGAGGCTGACTCCAGTGATGAAGATGGCGAAGAGGACATTTCTATGGCGGAGGAGCCGGGTAATGACAGTGGCTGCACTGCAGTGGTGGCACTGCTTAGGGGTACGTAACTTATGACAGAATTTATCATATCGAGATTTTTTCAAACAATAATATACTATTAGTTATTGAATGTAGACTATAATTACTTTTATTGTATGGTTGTAGGTAGTGAACTCTACGTAGCGAATGCCGGGGACTCGCGCTGCATTATTTGCAGAGAGGGCAAAGCAATAGATATGTCAATAGACCACAAACCAGAGGATACCCCTGAACTTGAAAGAATCACTAAGGCTGGTGGAAAAGTGTCGAATGACGGTCGCATCAACGGGGGCCTGAACCTATCTCGTGCCATCGGCGACCACTCCTACAAACAGAACAAGGACTTGGGTGCTAAAGAACAGATGATCACAGCATTCCCCGACGTGAAGACGTTAACAATTGATCCAGAGAAGGACCAATTCATGGTGCTTGCGTGTGACGGTATATGGAACTTTATGTCTAGTCAAGATGTTTGTGACTTCATTCTGCCAAAGCTAGCCGAAGGTCGAGAGAGGCTGTCGCAGATTTGTGAGGAGGTATGTGTTTGCGTAAGCTACTGGCATTACATCTATACATATAAATAAAATTGGAGTGTCTGTTTGTAATATTGAAATAACCGTTTTTTACTACATGCATATGAATATATATACGGTACATACACCAAAATAACATTTTTTACAATTTTTGTTTGTCTGTCTGTCTGTCTGTTTGTATAGGCTAATCTCTGAAATGGCTGGACCGATTTTGACGGGACTTTTATTGGCAGGTAGCTGATGTAATAAGGAGTAACTTAAGCTACTTTTATTTTAGAAAAAAATAGGGTTAAGTGCATTTGGTCTCACTAAAAATACATTGTTAAGTTCCGACATCCACGCGAACGAAGTCGCGGGTACAGCTAGTGATACATAAGATTGCAATTATCTGATTAAAACTATTTCTTACCACAGATGTTCGATCACTGTTTGGCGCCGAGCACGATGGGCGATGGAACCGGGTGTGACAATATGACAGCTATTATTGTACGATTTAAAAACGGAGTAATTAGTGAAGTAGCCCAGCACACAAGCAATGCGGAAGGGGGCAAGAAACGCGCTGCCGAGGAGGAGCAACAGGAGTCGAAAAGACAAAAGATCGATGATCCCCTCTCAAGTTCAGTAGTGACTTCAAGTGTCTAAATCTCCAAACATTATAGACAAAAGTGTTCAAGCCACACATAGTATTGTGAAATGTATGGTGGAGACTTTGTAATTTAAATTATGATTAATAGACAGGATGTCACATAAGGGATTCATCGAGCATATTCTACTTATTAATTGGTAATAATTTATCATTTATATTGAGCAATATTTTGCTACAAAAATCTCCCTCAACCTTGATGAAATGTGTAACCTTGAATATTTCGAATTGTGTCGTGTCGGTATTGCCTTACCCGGGTCTACTGCACCCGGATTTTATAACTCGCAAGTGTCTTTAGAAATAGTTGTGTTGAAGTAACTCAATTACTAGACAAGTAGACGTACAGACAAAACATAGCAATTCATTATGCATGCACATAGTCTTGTTGACGTAGTAATATCAACAACAATGGACACCAGCGCAACACGTGGTCCGAATATCGAGTTGCGTCGTTTTTTGAAAGAGTTTCAAGCATTTATATACTAAATGGTAGTTTGTTGCAATTTATAATGTGATTGAAATGTACACTTACTACAAATGTTCAACTTGCATAAAGATATAAGCCTTGATAATACAAATCCATATGTATTTTCATATGAGTTATGATACATTGTAGTAAGTATACTGTATAGAGGGGGAGAGAATTAATGATAAATTCCAGAACTGATTGTTGACGATAGCAACTAGTTAGTAAGCTAAGCTGTAAGTGTAAGTTACAGAATTTAATATGTACGATCCAATTATTTTGAATCCCACTTTGGATATTACGGAGTAAAGATTATTCTTGTTTTTCGTTGCTTAGACTGGCATTTTTGTTCTCCTTTTATAATAGTGAAACTCAGTATAGTTATTAGTTGTATTTGAATATAGTAAGCTTAAAATAATACATGCAAGAAATTGTGAGCAGTAGAGCTTACGCCATGTTGTGTTTTCAACAGCAACATTGGCTATGCATACTGAACTCACAGAGTACACATTTATATTGTGCCACTATTATTTATTGATTTTCAACATTTTATAAAAGGACTTTTTTGTAATGATGTTATGATTAAAATGTGTAATTCAACTAATATAATAAATTGACTAATGATCCAAGATTGGCTCGTGAAATCTAAAATATTGACTCTTTGTTTCCAGTTAAGTCAAGAAAGAGCCGCATATGGATTAATTTGGTGTTTGGTAAATGTAAAATTATGACATTGGCATGTTCCTACATAAAATTAAATGTTATAATATTTGGAATCAAGGGAATGTATGTATATTTCAATTGTTTATCTTTGTTACTCTGTAGTAATAAGTAGTTATATTTTTGTAATCACAGGTATTGTAAAATAAATTTAACTCCTACTTAGTTTTGTGATTAAGTTGACATATTCCAAATTGTGACTTACTGTAGCAGAAATTAATTTATACATTATACAATAAAATTACAAAACAATTCTGATAACCCCATAACAATAATGATGATTAACAGTTTGACTATAGGAACTGTGTTAATTTCATGTGTGTTTCAGTGAAAATTACATTTTTACCGACTGAAAGTCAAGTTTTATTTCATTTTTGTTTTGTTTCGTAATAAAGTTAGTGCTTGGGTTATATTTTAAGTATGACAATGGATTACGTTTTGGCGCATCTCGCCTAATCATAAATTATACACTGATATATTGTTATCCGAAATTTCGTATAAAAAAGGTATTTAAGTAAAGGTAGGTATGTAAAAGTAAAAAGGCACGTAAATAAATTTATCGCTTTTTATTTTAGTCACTGTATTACTGAATGTAATATTAAAACAACACAATATTGTGTTCTGATATATGATAATGATAACAGAAGTAATAAATATGATGGATTATATCACCACATCACAAAAATACTATAAGTAGGTGGAACAATTTATAAGACAATGTTCAATGGTTGTGTTCCATTATCTAATTTGAGTCAAATACTCAATAGTTTCAATCTGCGTTGCTTCTAAAATTTGAAGCGCATCATATTCACTGTCCAGCTGTTCCAATATCATAGTCTTGTCATTAATCTCAGCCTAAAAATTAAATACATCTATGATAATTTAAAACACATAATCGCTTGAAATATTCAATAGTAGATGAAATGGTCATTACATTGGTGCATTTAAAGTGACGATTGCTGGCGTCGCGCGTCGTCACGATGACGTATTTCGTGGCAATATTAATAAATTATACATTAGATGTGAACTGTATTTTCTCATGTAATGTTCAAAGTGTAAGGCGCAAAGTATGCGTCAATGAAAAGCTGAAATTTCACAGCGTGCAACGGATCGCGGTCGAGCTCAGTGTTGCCAGACGTACGAGAAATCTCGCACCTTTACGAGATTAAGCGGCCTCTGTACGAGATACGAGAGAAATAAAAATTTCGTACATAATTGTACGAGATTTATCAATGTTGACTACCTGCGCCATATGTTTAAGTCAAAAATTTATAAAAAGTTAATATGTCCACGCAATAAACAATCGACTCAGCACATCACTAGATTGTTATGTCTCTAGTCTGGCCGGGGAATCCCCGCTAGATGTATTTAGTTTGTTGTTGTCTTTATTGCACTAATGTTTACATCGGTTTCTTATTTCTTTTGCACTAATTGAAACGAAAAAGACACTGTTTTTCACAAGCTGCAGAAATTTCCTCTGGACGTACATTACATTTCTTTATTTTGAGCTGTGCTGTCAAAACTCCAAGCTATAGGTCCCAACATTGATGCCCCTCATGGAAGTCGTAGCACGCATAAGTGCGTCTTTCAATAATAGCCAAAAACAACAGATAGACCATCAATGGAGAAGATTGCCTTTTGCAAAAGCTTGGCGGCTGACTAGGGTTGCCAACTTTTTTTGAGAAAACGTATATTATAGTATAGGTAATAAATTCTTTGAATAAGAAAAATAAAGTAATTGGAAGCAAAAAAGCAAAGTATTTTTCAAATTTGTTTTTATTCCCGTAAAAACGGGAATAAAGGTCAGCTATCAGATCAGCTTTCGGTAAGTAGTTCAGTAATAACCCATATGAGTGTTTCGCTTTACGCATCACAGTAAAAATTGGAAATAAAGTATTTTCGCATACTTTATTTTTATACAAGAGTATAAAGTATATTTATCGAAAATAAAGTAGGATACGTTATTATAAAGTATGGTTGGCAACCCTACGGCTGACCCTGACGGCTTGAATATATTAAAGAGACAGATGAGTCAACATTACTTAAAACAGAAGATTTAAAAAGCCACCTAGTAGTAATACATTGTGACACTTATGGAATTTATGATTTTTTTATAATTTATACTTGTACGAGATTATGTTCTGAAACGTCATACGAGATATTTGACATCCTGAACCCGTACACGTAATGCAGAAAGGAATTCGCTAAGCCACTTTGCCAATCGTGCCGTCAAAACTGCGACATGCCGTGCTGCAGCGCAGTTCGTTAAGCGAAACGCAGTCGTACTATTCATGATGAAATTGGCGCTTCGTTTCGACTTGAAAATACCAACTTTCTGGCTTCTTCAACTTCGTAAAATAATTCACTTACTTGTAGTTTAGCTTGCTCCGATTCCCTTTCTTTTGAGATAGATTTCAAGAGGTTCATTGAACCAATAGCAGCCATTTTTTTCTTTTCGACGTTGTCTCCAAGTTCCTTTAGCACTTCCAATAACGCGTTGATGATCTTCCCAAAATCTTGTATCTCTATGAAACAATAAGTGTTATCATTATGTAATCCACAAAATCTTCGTGTATTTAACCCATTTTGGAGGTCGGCCACCTATTTAATATTTTCGGCAGCATGGTGGCTGTCAGCATCCGGCGCACCGTATGGTTCGCGGACCCTGACCTCTTTTTTGAGTTTCCCAAGCGTAGGGGCTATTTCATATGTATGTATAGACTTAAGTTCAGTAACAGAGGTGCTCAACATCAAGGATACATCGTCAACCTTTTCACGTATTGTGGTGCGCGCTTTCGATCTACAACCTGCAATCGCTAGAGAATAGAAACGCCATCAAAATGCTGAATTTACATAAGCTGTCGAATAATCACGTAATTTATAAATGTCAATCCCATGGATTTCGCTCGCTTTTCTAATGTTCTAAGTTGTTTAGCGACTCCAGATTGCAACTTGTCTAAGGGGTATCGTCCTTGGCTACCCCAACAACAACACGTTTGTGTAGGTATAGACAGAGTTCCAGAAGGAGGCCGCTGAGCGGGATCGGGATAGGGCCGATCCCGCTCGACGTAGGAGGAAGCGTCGGGGAGAAACTGCCCCGGCGCGCAACACGCCGCAACCCCCCGCTTAACACACCTTGGCGGGGGGTCTTAGGGGTCGCGAGAGCGCAGAGTGGGGACTCTGCGCGTACTCACTTAGGACCTCTTTAGTCTCCCCCGGGACGTGCACGAGGGGGTGGCTCTTTACAGTCACTCCCTCCGGGAAGTGCCGATCGGCACGACACTGTGGTGGGCTTCGGTGCGGTCTTCTAAGAGTTCCCGAGGCCCACCATATGGTGTCGAGGCGGACCACTGTGGTGAGTTGCAAGGGTTGCAAGTAAGCTACTTTAGCTTACTAATGTAAAGCAGAGCCATTCTGCTTTACACTAAACTTTGGCTAAATCAAGATAGAAGATAAACAAATTCGATCTAAGAAACTGTTCAATTCTAGACTAACTTGTTTCATAATCCTTGCATGTGTCCTTTAAATCTTCGGTTTCCTTTAGAACGTTACTTTCTATCACCCGAATTTTGTTAATATCATCATAATATAAATGGACCTTCTGCAATTCTTCTGCCATTATTTATTTTATCGTTAATTACTCAGGAGTAACTAAAAGGAATTTTGATTGAAAGGTAATTATTTGTGTTGATTGATAAGACGTACGTTGCTTAGCAACAACAACCCGACAAATCTCAACAAATAAAATTATTAGTGTTATAAAGAAGTTCTATAAAATTTGTTTTAATTAAATGAATAAGTGTTGTCTTTAAATGGAGCTTGGCTTTTTTAATAATTTATATATGTAAAGTTGGGTATAAGCTGTATGGTTGAATTCCTTGTGCTGTCGCCTTTTATGAAATGAAAAAATAAAGCCAATATTGTTAGTGTGAATTTTATTTCCGTTTTAGGGAGTTTATATAAAAGATTTTTTATATAGATAGATTTTAATTCGAATAATTTTTAAATTATTTTAAGACGTTTGACAATTTAAAAACAGTTTAGAACAGACTTGTCAATAAATCGACTCAGCCTATTGATAATCCAATTTCTCTTTTTCAACCTTGACGTTGGCATAATCATTGAATAACTATGGAGCCATAAATATACATTGGAATTGGATTATTGATAATCGCATTCATCGATTGCAGTCCA
Organism: Shargacucullia verbasci; assembly: GCA_947562105.1. Taxonomy (NCBI): domain Eukaryota; kingdom Metazoa; phylum Arthropoda; class Insecta; order Lepidoptera; family Noctuidae; genus Shargacucullia; species Shargacucullia verbasci. The sequence continues at coordinate 9,552,601 of OX387284.1, read as the reverse complement.
TTGTTGATGTTGCTGGATGTTGGGTTTACGTAAGGCCTTAGAATAATGAATAAGCGTCTGTATAGTGTTTTAGCCTTTGAAGCCACGCAAAATAGAAATAATAAAATTTTCTTTTCGTTGGTAAACTATTTTATGGTTTCACGGTATGTTGTAGGGGTCTTTTTATTTATAGTATAGTAACCCAGTTTATAGCTGTCACTGTCAGTTGAAATGAAATTCATTATGAATTTATTGTTCTTGAAAATGTAAATTGGACTTTATTTTTATTGATATAAGATGCATACTTGAATCAAAGAAAACTGTGATTTTATAACATTGATATATTTTTGTTTTGTGCGAAGATTGTTATTCATTGTTCGAGTATTTTGTAAAATAACAATAAACGGTGCATCAATGTGGAGTTAAATATGGAGGGTTTAACACAAAATGAGAAAATTATTTTGTCGTGTTGGAAAGAAAAGTCTTCCAGAGATGTGGTCAGGGAGGCGGCTGCGAAAGGCACTCATATCGAATTAGCGATCACCTATCTTATGGAGAAAAATGGATGGAACGAATCTACTGCCAGGGACTGGTTTCTTGCAGAGGTGAATAACATTTATATATAGATTATGAACCTGATTATGTACCTACATTAAAAAAGAATTGCTATTGTTTAGCTATTATACTAATATACTTGCTAACATTACTCATTATTTACACAAATGTTTTAGGTGAAAGCCTGGACAGTTCAACTCCTTTTGAGAAAACAGATATTTAAAGTTTTGCATGTACTAAACAAAGTCAAAATTAACCCTGAGCTACACCTGATGACACTTGCACAGGATTCTGCCCAAATAGAGTACAGAGACTTCATTGTTGAGCATCTAGAGAAACTATCCAAAGATATGAATATTGAAATGCGTGAGAAATGGCTGGAATTCAAAAGACATTGGAATCTCCTGAGATATTTAGAGAAATCGTTTGAGAGTGATGGCACCTTCAAACAGAATAAAGTTTTTGGTTCCGGCAAAGACAGGATATTTGTTAACGAGAGTGAAATCAAAGCTTTAACTATTGAAAAAATTGAGAAGTACCCACAGCAATGGAAAAGTAAAATTGCTACAGCACTGTTTTTTCATTCTTTTGGTAAGTTTATTATGAATATTTGATACAAAATAGAAAATCTGTTGTTAGTAGGTCCCTAAGAACTTAATTTTAGAGAAATCAGAATATTTTCTAATGAATAAAACTGATCTATGAATTGCCACATAGTAATCCCTTAAGAATATTGCCTAATTCTAAAAATAAAAAAATATTCACATTTTGGATTCTTATAATGGCTGGTTTTGCTTATGCCAAGCTGCCTACTGGCAGCTGCCACCCCTGGACCTGGCAGGGCTCCCCTTTGTGCAAATATATTTGATCTTGTTTAATTATATGCCTATGTCCATACTGTTGGTAATTTTTAAGTTAGTAAAATTTATATCAGTAAAATAAATGGGAAGAAAATTAAATTTATAGGCTGTATCAGTACTAATATTATAGAGGTAAAATTTGTTTGTTGATATTTAGGGGGTAATCTCTGGAAGTAATGATCCGATTCTAAATTCTTTCACTGGTAGAAAGCTACATTATTCTTGAGTACTATAGGCTATAAATTATATGTTGCACATAGGTTACGTGGAAGAAGTCACGGGCAAAAGCTATCTAGCAATAAGAACAAAATCCCGAATTATATATTTTATTAGTAGACTGATGCGTAATATGATCATATTAAAGAACTGGGCTATATGATAACACAGAAACTCATTGCTTAAATATATAATTTTGTATTTATTACATAATAGCATAAATTATTCACATATGTTCATGTTTGTTAGCTTTGATAATGTTATTTGGTATCAACATATAAATTATCTTGTTAATTACTGTTGTTATTAGTGTAGCATAGTCCAATTTGTAAATAGCTGTTTGTTGAGTTGTCAAAGCATTTTTAACCTTAATACGAATATATAAAGTTTAAAATGAAATTAAGGGAATGGTAACAATGTTGCATCTTTTAAATTATTTCTTTTTCAGAATTTTCGCTATTAGACTTCTCAGCGCCTGTAGAAATGTGGAACTATTTAGTAGAGAACAATAAGGCTATGATCTTGGTCCGCTGGATCAACGTGCAAACTTCAGAAGTAGTTCGAGATATGAACGCGCGATACAACTTCTTTAATAACGAAGGCTTCGTAAAGAAACTCCTGAATGTTGACACCATAGGTTTCGATACACATGTATTAGACAGCCTAGATGAAATATTCCGCAAGTGGCCAGTCACTAACGAAATGATAGAAAATGTTTCCAAAAGTAACTGTTTCATTTACACCAAGCTATGCATTTATGACACATTGTCCTCATATGGCATTGTGAATGAGAGTGAACGTAACAATTTGTATCAAATTATATCGAGATTATCACGCACACAGAATTTGAAACTCATTGATGACATATTTACTGAATCATGCTCCACTATCAGTAGACAGCACTTCTACGTGGAGTTAGCGAAGTATTGCGTTAAGAATAAGTTATATAAAGTGCTGACGTTATGTGTAGAAGGGAATATATTAGATACAGACTTATCTGAAGTGGAAAAAGAGGCAAAAGATTGTATAGAACTTTGGTTATTATTCAAGAGTATTGAACAAACTTCTGACAGACAAAGCCATGTGCTGCCGGTATACAAAACTTGTGTGCAAATCGCTAACGAAAATATTGACGACTATGTTTCTTCTAATCCACACTTAGTCCTAGGAATGATACTTCTTGAGGATGCTAAAAAGTTATTTGATATATTCTCTAAAGAAGACTTTTTACAGTTTAAAGACTTTAAATTGCCAAATAAGATATATAAGGACAAGCTTCCGCATTTGTATAACGTTTATAAAAAATATACAGATGCGAATCAAACTTATGAGTCTAAAGACGTGAATGTTTACCAGTTATTGTCTGGGTACCGGGGCTTAGATGTGTCTAAAATATTTGAATTCCAACTGGTGAATCAGAATACCAATAGCTTGTTGACTGACAAGCCAGACAGACGCAGCCTAGGAAGTCTGCTGTCAAGCGACGTAGATGTTAAAGCTGCCAGTATAAAAGCTTTATCACAAAGAGCTATGGAGATGCCAGATTTCGCTGACGAGAAACTCATGAAAAAATATGGATATGTTGCCAAGTTGAACCATGTATACTACTTGAAGCAGTACCGGCCTTGCAACGCGAGTCAGGCGTTTGTATCGCAGCAGTATCAAACATACAATCGCTTACAGGACAAGAGTGTTAAGAGTGCGTGTTGTGAGGCCCACGCGTTGGCCTTACAGAACTGGTTTGATGGTGCTATGACCGCATGTACTGTGTCATTTATAGCAATGATTGGATGCAACCCGACAAGATGTAGGGTCCATGTCTCAGCTGCGAAAATGATTAAAAATCACATGATGGAGTACAGAGCATTTTCTGAAGAGAAAGCGAATAAAACTGTTAACGAATACATGTCAAAACTGATCCAGAGTAATGACGAAGCTGCAAGAGAGATGTTGCGGTACATGGAGGAGATTACTATGAACAGATTAGCTGACAGAAAGAAGTCAGATGGAAAAGTAGATATGTCAGTAGTATTGTATGAATCTCAGACGATGGTCAAATTCGCCATTTTGCATAACTTACCGTTGCCAGAGCAGCAGTTGCGAGAGTTTGTGAAGACTAACTCCTGGTTCAACTTTCTCCTGTTCGGTGATGTGTTCAGATACCCGCTCAGTCAAATGTTGCAGTTATCACAGGAGTTTGAACGGAAGTCGTACGTGGAGCATTTGAAGCATATAATGCTCCACAGAACTGTAGATGATGGTACCGAAAAAGATAACAAGATCATTTCCAGTAACGGACAAAGACGAGTTTCGAGATTGAATTCTGTGGATATTGTAAGTTTATTAGTCGGTTTATTATTATTTCTAAAACGAGATAGTACTTTCGTTAGTTGTAGATGGTTACAAATTCTAAATGTGTACAATGTAAATACACAAAACCTACCAGAGTAGGTTTGTGTATTTTTTTATCAATTATTTTTTTTTTCAACACTCTTTATTTTAAAGGTCTTCTTAGTATTTATTTGTTCTGCTGTATTTATATTTCTCCCACATCATGTAGGTACTTAAAAAGAAAGTATTTTTTTTTAAAGAATTTCCTTGCTATTTCTTGCCATAGGACTTCTTGTCTTCTCCATAGGACCAAATTTTTAGAACCATGCAACTAGAGTCCTATTAACGCTTTAAAAGTGCCTGAGATAGGTTTATTTGAAATAAAAACTATTTTAGTCAATTCTAGTTTAATTTTTTTGAACTAGCTTTATTCGGCTTTACTCTGAATGTATGTATGCTAATGACTTATTATCATGGTATTAAAAAATTTATGATTCCTCGTAGGGGTCTGTTCTCATACAGAGTCCCACCCAGGGCGGCAGCTTCGAGTTCCCGGCGAGTGCGTACATGGGGCGCGAGCTGTGGGAGGTGGCCGCGGCGTGCCACGGGCCCGACGACCCGCCGGCCGCGCTGCTGCGCGCTGCCGACATCTGCCGGGAGCCGCTGCTGGTGCTCATCGCAAGCTGTTATGAAGTAAATACCTATATCACTTGATAACATTTTCTTTACAATAACAAAAAACAAAACTATTCATGGATTTCTGCAAAGTAGATACTTTGCGGATTTCCATGATTTGTTATATTTTTTTTGATTCCATTAATTAACAAGGTTTATAGCAAATGACACTCGTTGCATATTAAATTAATGGTGTAGATTGGGTTGTATATTCGACTTTACCTAAAATTGAGTGGCTAAACTCTTTCAACCAATCAATTTAATCTATTGCTGTCTTTTGCTGGATATAGGGTCTTCCCAAGTTATGTTACTAAATCATGATATGGTTTAAGAATCTTTATTTTTATATCTACATATGTGTGATCTTAGGTGTACATCTCCTCCTGTCTCAATTATTTATTTGAAGAGGAGAAAAGGATAGAACACATTAAAGCTAGGCGTCACTTTATTCCAAGTTACCATTTTTTATTAAATTAAATTAGCACAATATGAAGAAATTCTTTCTCTTTTCAAAGGCCACTTTAACCATACCAAACTTAATTATTTTCTAGCCAAACGCCCTGGACGTTCTATGGCCACAATGGATCCTTTCCTCCTTGTCTCCAAGTAACCGTTCCCAGGGTGTGCTACAGCAGCTGATGACGCAGCAGCACGTGGCCACCGAACAGTTCCAACGGGTCGCCGAGCTGTGTCTGTTGGAAGGATACGTGACGACGCTGCATGAAGCCATGCTTATATTTATGCCGGTGAGTTTGGAGTTCGGTATATTGTGTTAAACATCGTTACCGTCAAGTATAGACACTCAATAACGTGTTTAGATATTTTTATGATCCAGATTAGTTATTTCCTGTATCGTTGAGGCATTAACAACCAGAAAAGTACAAAATATGTAGTGAATATGTATGTTCAAATGGCTTAAAAAATTGTGGCTTTAAGTGGAGGTTTGCAATACTACTGCCAATGACCGCGACATTCCTTAATGAAAATTTTTGAAACAGTAATTCAAACTACTTTCTACATATGTTTATTTTTTTGGGGTTTTGAATATTCAGGTGTGTGGATAATAATGCTACAATTGTACTTTCCAGGAGAGTCCCCTTACACTATTTACATCGTTCCTCCACCGTTGCATTCGTCAGCAAAACTTCGATTCGGACACCACGAAGCTTCTGACGAATTTCTTGCAGCAAACCCAGCGTAAATACAGCGTGGGCGGCAGTGGAGTGCCATGGCAACTGTCTAAAGAAATCCTGCAGAGAATCGCGGTCTCGCTCGTCAAGATTGCTCTAAGCCATAACTTTGATAGCGCGTATCATCAAAGAGAGTTCCTCAAGTGTTTGGCTGTCAATCAGTTTGAAAAAGGATTAATGGGTAAGCTAATTTCTGTTGTAATATAATATTAAGGATGTCCTTAATATTCCGAAACGTTTCAGTCTACAGAGCCTAATCTGGGGTAACCATGTCTTTTATTTATTTTTATCTTCAATATAAACATATTTATTGTTAATGTAATTCGTAGACGCGTCCATACGTGCGAGGAGTTCAGTTTTAGTTGACAAAGTTTTATTGTTTGTAATAAAATAAAGGAACCGAATGCATTTAATGTTCATTTGTTCCAGTATCGTCGCCTAACTTTTCCACACTCTACGAGATACTCCGAATATCAATGGAGACCTCACTAGCCGTGAATGTTTCCAAAATGCTTCAAGATGATTCTCAGCATTACCTAGAGGAATGTGTTGAAATGTACATAGCTAACCGAAATTACGATGTTGCTCTGAAAATTGCGAAACTTTCTGGAGTGCCTGTCAATGGTATTTTGATAGCAGAATGGACGCACAAGTATGAAAATCTTCTCGCAAAAGATGACACACTAGATGACAAAGCTATAACACTTTTTATTGCGGAGTGCAGCGAAGCTTTTAAGAAAGCAGCTGTCACATTCAAAGACGCTACAGAATTCCTTGTATCTCACGTAAATAACATCTCGGACACGACGCAAAAGTTCTATTCTTACAGAATCATAATGAGTTGGTTTGAAGAAAATTTAGAATATGGTCGTAGGCGGGAAGAGATCGAACATCTCATGTGGGACGCTTACTTCAAAAGCGAATCCCAAAACAATATATTCCTAAACAGTTACCAAAGTACTTTGCATTTTATTATAACCGGGCAGAAAGACGCGAATATTTCGAAAAAGTTCGGTAAGGCTATCGCAGAGAAAGCATTTTCTATGATGCTTGATGAAATAGAAATTGAGTCTGATGTTAGTAATATAGAGAACGTGGTGTTACTGGAAGAGCCCGAGGCTATAGACAGTTGGAGGCGAGTCATGAACCAGTTATTAGAACTAAAACTACTGGTGGATGCTTTTAGGCTTTCGGCTTTGTTTAAAAACCCACCGGAGTATAGGTATAGGCCACCGGCGTGTCCGGTGCAGATAATAAGGACTTGTTTGAAGCTGGCGGAGGGAACCTGCTCGCCGTACGAACTACCTCAAGAGCTGAGACTCGTGATATCGTCGCCTGTGCTGCAAAATAAATTATCTAGTAAGTGTTCACTTGTAATGCACCATGTTCGACATCTTAATAATAACTTAAAGTTAGAATACATACATAAGCGCGACTGCTGAGGGGTAGGTCCTGGATACGATTCTCGGGTTGGGCAAAGTTTTGTTTTCTGTATGGAAATTCTCAGTGGCAGCACGGAGTCTGGAACTGTGCCCGGTAGATAACGGCGAAATATGGGTGTATAATAGTACACCTCAGCTTAAACTAATACAGGCGTGATGCTATGTTATGTAGTTAGAATACAATTTCTATTAAAAATATTATTTTGCGGTCAATCGAGAACAATTCCCAATTTCCGTATTTCGTTTAATTTTTTATTAATCTTTCTTTACCGTCTTCAAGTACGGTTTTTTTTTATAGAATCTATTTTCCAGTATCAGGTATATCAGACGCAAGTTTCGAGGAGTTGGTGGTGATTCAAGAGAAGCAGGAAAACGTACCAGAGAGTGCTCATTTAGCGGCGCGCGAGGAAGCCGACCGGTTGTCTGCACTCGACGCTTTGGCTGTCAGGAGCGGACTGACACTTGCAAAACAGGTTATACAATTAAAGAGTTATTAAAAAAATACTAACTGGAATATAGTCAGTAAATAAAAATGGAAAAATATTGTCATCACCTGAACTTATTATTCACATCATAAAACCAAAACAATTCGGTAGATGACTAATAGTCATCTGATTTAATTTATAAGAACTTTCAAAAAAAAAGTTCTAAAAATGTTTGGAATACGAAAGCGTGACGTCATAGTTTTGCATTGTCATTTACAATTTATTGTGTGAATTTGATAAATTAAAAATAGAAAACGCCAAAAATAAGCAAGAAATTAAGTTTTACTGAGTTTTTAGAAGGAAAACTATTTACCAAGCAAGATTTCAGAATTTTTGATGCAGTCATCTGGCTTATTTCGGGCGGTCATTGTTGTTCTTCTTCTACCGAATTGGCAAGAGTTATCACAGTGGAATCGCTCTTGTCATAGTCGAAAGATTAGCCAGTCAGCAGTGATGGTACCCAGGCTGACTGCCCAGGGTGCGCCCGGCGAACTTAATTATCGTTACTCGTGGAGGCTCTTTCCGTGCACCCTTTTACTGTTTACTTAATTAGAATTAGTTGCCGTAAGCGACTATAATAGCTGGTCGATTGATAAAAGGCAAATTGTCGCTTAAGTTCTAAAACCACGTCAAAAATAGCAACTTTATAGAAGAGTGAAAAATCTGCATAAGTTAGGACTGATTGATAGATATTGATTGATATTTTTCCTTCATTCATAAGTTTCTATTGGACGTTGTTTGTTTCTGATTGGCTGAAACGATGTGTCTTTCAATTCTCTAGGGAATGGCATTAAAATCGCCAAAATTAATTATATGGCAAATTATGTCGTGTGCTTCCCCTAACTTTTACTAGTGAAATAAAACTTGTAGCTGAGACTATAGCCATCAGGGGCCTTCTTACCTATGACACTGTTATGTCTTGTCATAGTTAAACCACGCTAAACTGCGCCAAACTAATGTTTGTTTTGTTTCCCAGGTTTCCAGCTACTTCCGCATAGCGCTACAAATAGGTTGGGACTACACTTCGGTCCTTAAGTACCAGAACAGAGCAGTGGACTTCATCAACCTAGTGAGTGGACGGGCGAGGATGTCTCTGGCCAATCTAGTGTTCAAGACATTCAATATACCTTCCAAACAGGTAATTATTAAATTATACTGTTTCTTAATCAGTGTCCCATACAATTTTTCCAAAATTTATTTATTCAGTTACCCATACAGTTTCTTAGTCAAACCATCTGCAGGTTTAGTGTTATGATATCGAGATATAACTTTTCGATAATTATGTCAAATTGAAGTCAGTCCAATTTGGATGTTTAGATGTTGTCTTGTGGTATGATAAACAGCTTAGTTAACATTTTCCTGTCCCGTCAATCACATACGATCTTGGCCAATGTGTGTCTCTAAGTCATAGGGAATCTGTTAATACACTATAATAAATCGTTTTAGGTCGCCGAATACCTCTGCAAAGAAATAGTCGCAGCTATAATATCTCCACATCTAGTAAAGACATCGACATTCAGACAAAAAGAACACTTTCAATACACTCTATGGGGCTATGCGCTCAACGCTGACATCGAAATGTTCCTCAACATGCGACCAGACGCCTGCTCGCACATCGGCAGACTCATCTTAGACCACCTCATGGCATTTCAAAAGATATATAAATGTACTGGAACTTCTAAACTGCCAGAGAACCTTCTTGATGACAGTAGCCTCGATGTTGAGACGTTGATAGACGAAGAATATCAAAACGTGGAAGGGGATGAGGCTGAATCAGTTTTGACTGAAGAAGGAACTATAATGTCGGCTGAAACTGAGTCAGTGTATTCAGTGTCTACTGTGTACACAGTTGGGAACAAAATGTCGAGAGACTCCAGACGAAATTTGTTCGATGTGATCAATAAGAACAATGTGCATATTCGCTATGAGGTCAAGTCGAATATCAGGAAGATTACTAAAGGAGCAAAGTTGTCTACTAAACAGGTATGTAATACTCAATTAGGAAAAAAAAATGGGATAAACCGATGAAGCGAGCTTTAATTTATAGATGCTCAGACAGTCTTCGTTTAGAAATATCAACTTTAATTTTAGAATCTAAAGTGTTTCGATACTTACTTTCCCATATATGCATTGAAAAATACACTCTTTCAGTACCATCGCTACAGGTTGTCCGTTTAACCCAGATATGTCGTTACCGGCGCGGGAGCGGGCCGCGGGGTGATTTATCACCCTGCCTCCGCTGAGAAGATATAACATCCTTGTTATTGCTAGGTGAACATAATCTGCCTGGAGCTGCTAGTGGTCGCCCACGAATGTTTTGCGTGCGCGTGCGACACAGAGGGCGTGGCGACCACGCTGCGGTCTGCGCAGGCGCTGGCGGCGCGGCTGCTGGCGGCGCGCTCCTGGAGACTCATGGTGCGGCTGCTCACTGGACTGGCGCGGTACACAGAGTGCGCCTATGTCTTCCAGGTAAGTGGAACTAATGCACACCTACTGATATCTCTTGTAATTCTCGTAAAAACATATGTATGGCTTTATTTACAAAGCCGGATTCACACGATTTGAATAAAGTCGGATCTAGAATCGGATCACTAGAATCAGATACCGACAGTTGAATAGGCGTAGTTCACTCGTTGCCACGATCCGTGCAGTGTTTGAGAAGTTTCGAGTTATTGTATGTTATACTCGAGCGTATATTGTCCCAACCCGGCCTTATCATCTAACACAAAATTTATTCCTTCGTTGACTGTTTCCAAACTAACCTGTTTAATTTCCAGGCTTTACGCGATAACCATCAGTTCGAATTTCTCCTCGGCCAGTTCGATTACATGCTGGGCCAACAAGTGGACAAGATTGCCGAGTTCAAGCAAGGACTCCTCGACTTCCTGAAGACACATTGTCCAGGAGATACAGATACGTACATAATGGTAGCGCTGCATTTCAACATGTATGCCGAAGCAGCCAGTGTGAAGAGGAAACAGGCACTGAACTTGATAGATGATTTGGAGAAAATGGCTTTGGATTCTGCTAAGGTATGTGAAGTTGTCAGTGGTGTAGCGTAGTGGGGTCGGCAGGGGCGGCTCGCCCCGAGCGGCACTTTTAGGGGGCGGCACAATTACACAATAAATAATAATAAAAATACCTATATCTTATAATATGATATATATATATATATGATATATTTATAATATGAAATGAAATGGTTCAAATATTTCGACATAAGTCGCACCTACAATCCGGACTGATTAAAATGAGTACAGAACTTTTTATTCCTTATTCTGTGACGAAACCGGGGAATCACCTTTCTTTAAAGACCTAAATAAGGGGCGGCCAAACTTGCCAGCTCCCCGGGCGCCTGAAATCCACGCTATGGCACTGAAAGTTGTAATACAGTGCAAATTGTATTGTATCGCTCGCAACGAGATGAGAGCTTTTTGTTTTGTCTGAGTACATGTTCGTCCACGCTGTTTAACGGTTTGTTCAAATATCACGCAGGTTATCTTATCTTCTACAAAAAAATATTTACAGGGTTACAGTTTTTGAGTATATATACCAATAGCAAATATGATAAACTTAATATTTTTTTCTGTTTGTTAGGCAACATCCAAAAAGCCGTTTCAACCGCCGACTTGGCTCCAAATCCATGACAACGTGCCAACCAGGACTCTTCTAGAGACCGCCCTGATTCATTGCACGGATGCCGCAGAACTATACCTGCAGGGCGGCTGCACTGGCTTCGCGGGGGAAATGGCGGCGCTTGCGCAACAGATTGCGTTGCAGATATCCCTGTTAAACGCGTCACCAACGAGACTCATATTGAATAGGAGCACGGAGCAGTTGTATAGACTTGTTAGTGAATATTTGAGGTGAGTTTTCATTAATATCTGTTGTTTCTAATATCAGACAACACCGCTCTAAAATATTATTGATACTGCGTAAAGCTATATGTATAGATTTTGGATTTCACACGTTTCGTGATTACGGTTAACAAATAGATATCTCACTCGCACACACACCCGCAACAACTATCCGTAGTTTATACAAATATTTGTTTTGTGTAGGAATCGAACTCCCTTCGCTACTGCGCTTATTGTGCTGTGCCTTCTAAATGATTAGTATAATATGATGTGATCCAGTTTCATGGAGGGCCTGGTGCTGCTGGCGACGCGGGGCGGCGAGGCGTGGCGCGAGCTGTCGTACCGGCGCGCGCTGGCCAACGACCAGGCCTACCTGCGCGACATGGTCCTCTACCGACCCGATGTGGCGCATGACTTCATCAACAGGTGTGCCATCATAGTTTTGTCTTTTTGTATTGTATTGTAGCCATTTCTAGAGGTCAGAGACGTCAATGACGTTGACGTTGGGTTTTTGTTGGTTATTGGGTTTTTCGGTTAAAATTCTCAGTCAGGCAGGCTCACTTAATGTGGGTGTACAATAGTACACCTCAGCTTAACCCTTCGGGAAATAAACGCGTGATGCTATGATATATTATTTTTGCAGATATAAGACAGAGAGAAACAAGACGTCAACTTCGCAGGCGGCCATGACAGAGCTTCGCAATCTGTGCAGATGATATAAACTGAAATAATAATCTCTGAGACCGGTAGGTGTCAAATATTTTAAATGCTCATTTGTAATTAGAAACTAAGTAACAATATTGTACCAAATATCATGTTTTACTAAATTGCTTACATGCATATATAAACGTTATTTTTCATTTTAAAGTTTATTAAAAATGTAATTTCAATCGATTGCTGTGATAATTTTAAAATTGACTGATGAATTTAAGTGTATTTTTGTATCGTGTTTAAATATTATAATAAATATCGTAATGCTTAACTTTTGTTACTTTGATAAATAATGTAAAATTAATGTAGCCTACTAGCAATGTCTGGCTTTTGTTTTTGTATTATAAAATATAGCTACAACATGTTACTACTCTTTGCCTAGAAATTTTGGGATCGAGCAAGCTTAAACTCACATACATAGAGGATTTATTCTTATAGTAAACTTCGTATGTTACGTTTTAGATCTGAAGTCATATCACCTTGTTCTTGCATGGTTTCTATATTAAAGAACATATATCTATGTATCAAGTGGTGGTGTATGTCTTAATCCCATGGCTATATCCGGATTTTGGCATAGAGGGGCTAAGTCCAAAAGAATTGAAGTCATCTTGTTTATCTAATGTTGTGTAAGTCCCATAACTGGTTGGTCACATGTTTGTAAACAGTATACTGTATATTGATGATGTTTAATGTATGTTGTGGGTAGCGTTGCCAACATTTCTTCGGCGAAATATAGTATTTTTCAAACTAGGTTATAAAAAAATATAGTACACTTAAAAAAAAATAGTATTTTATGGCAAAGGCAAAAAATAGAGAAAGATAATATTTCTTACTTATTTATTTTTATAAAAACAATATCTTTTTGCACTTCTTGCATTTTAAAACGAAGAATATTTTTGTTAGATTTCGGTGTTGAAAATATAGTATTTTTGCGTACTATATATTTCTTCAACAGTATATAGTACGCAGACCCAAAATACAGTAAAATACTATATATTATAGTACGGTTGGCAGCCCTAGTTGTGGGTGAAACCTTAATTAAATAAATAATAAAACCTTGACAGACCACCTTGTTATTATCTCATATAATGTGTTCACTATAAAACATTCATGGGTCCACTTGTATGTCATTGTTACATTGAGCGGTCGTAAAAGATATTGCCATAATCAGCGAACCGACTGATACTTTTGTATCCACAAGAATAAAGGGTTGGCACATTCTCTCCTAAGGGAGAAGTCTTTCTACCTTGGCATTCATGGCGGTCAACGTGATGTCTGTAAAACCAAAATTATAGGATCATGCTTGTTACTGAAAGTCTATTAGTTAGCAACCATGGAGTCGCGAGACCTGCTCTATTATTGCTCGAGACTTGAAACGCTAGCAAAATGGAGATGATAATTACGAATTATGTGGCCTGGGGGTATTTTTGGCACCTTATTAGCCCCCATTACTAATACTGTATTTATTACATGAGATGCCATGAGATGCCATGACACTTTATAGCCAACCATGAACTCACCGTGTCTCCCCCCTTGATTTCCAAGTTATTCTGCTCTATGTCAAAAATTACCAGTCTTTGCCAAATCTGTCCGCTTCTCCCCGCCATCATTCATCATTACGTTAAAGATGACGTCGTTAAAAAATAATTGTATATTTTAATAAAACGAGATTATACTTAAAATAGATTTTATTTATAAATTAAAACAATACCCAACACAAGACATTGGCAATACTCTATTACATAAGGTGAAAGAGATTATAAAGCCCTAATTTAGGGTACAAGTGAAAAGAACCTCAGTCCTTATAATACTTGAACATACACGCAATCCAGTACCAATTTGAGTAAAATATAAAAAAAATACAAAGAATTAAGTAACATATCAACGGTACTGAACGCTAAAACAACATTATATACAAACATACTGAAGTAAATATTTATATCTAGTAACAACTTGACATACACATAATTTGAGATTGTCGTAGTAACATTATAAAATATTTATCTATAGTATTCAACGAGGAGAAAGAAACGAAAGGGTTACAAGGTACACATATTATACTATACAACACTGTATCATATTGTTCATGAACGCGCTGAAACCGGCCATTATACTAAGCATCGTTGAAGTTATAACACCACGCAATTTGTTGGCGATTTTGACATTTTAATGCCTATATAATGTTTCAGCCAATCAGAAACAAGCATCGTCCAATAGAATCTAGTAAAATAAAATGAATATAAAATGTTATTGTATGGTTTTTGTGTAAAATTATGCAGTATTTTCACTCTTCTGAAAAGTTGCTATTTTTGACATACGTGGTGTTAGAACTTCAATGACGTAATGTCTCGTTTCTCGGGCGGGGGCGGTTAAATGCTTTTGTTTTCTAATAACTACGAATCTTTTGTAAACGCTATTTTTCTATAACTTTAAAATTTTAATGTACATAAGATCTAGCTTGTATTCCCAGAGGGGTTAGGCTCATTTCGCTGAAACCGTTATTGAATCCCATGTAATAAGGGGACAGCCTATTACCAGCTCTGCTATTGAGGATTTCTATACAGAAAAATCAAATAACACTTGGCCCGACACGGGAATCGAACCCAACACCTCGCGAAAAGCAGTCGAAGTTAAGTTAAATTTAAAATTTAAATTCTTCCTCATTTGATGAATATTATTTAGCATGTGTACCGAGTAATCGTAATTTAAAAAAAAAAAACATATGTAATTAGTAAATCACGTTTGTAGTGAAGACACAACGCACACACACAGTGACGGACTGAGGACCACGTAATACAAATTGGAATGTAAATTATTCGAAGTAAATGCTTTATTTACAAAAAATATCACCTAAAAAGTGTAGTCAGAGTATATATTTATCAAGTCAATAACTTTGTTCCCGAAGTTCAGGTATTGATGACGTATGTACACGAAATATTTCAATAGTATACTCTAAAAGTGAATTAATGGGGTCCCTACCATATCGAATTATTATAATGAGGCCTACTTATGTTAAAACAGAAATGAATCAAATACCTTCTAAATAAATATAGGATTTGCTATAGTATAAAAATTTTTGTTAACTAACAAGATCCTAATAACATTGCAACAATATATACGAGTTTACAACAGTTTGTTCGTGTGGTAACTAAGGAAAGACTGATCATTTCGATCAGAGATCAGAGTTTAGAAAAATACATCTTTATATAATATACGGTAGTACTTTATATTATACGGTCAAATTCAATAGAGCACAATAACAATATAAACAAACAAAGATTGAGACAATCGTAATATCCTTCACTTTAGTGATAAAGATGAAATGCTAACCTAACTATTTGTTCGTTTGTTCGTTTCAATTGAATTACATATACTATATGTTCGTTTCAATTGAATTTAATAACGATTACAAATTCATTTGCGCTTCAATAACACATCGTACCTACATTGCGAACGTGGCACGGCAGTAAAAACAACTTTGTATTACCGTTTCTGCTGTCGAGTTGCTTTTGCAATCTATGAGTGGCGTGTTTTTGGACCGCAAATAAAGTTGGTAATCGTTATTAAATTTAATTGAAACGAACTTTAATGATTTTCAGGCAATTTTATGAGTTTGTTTACATTGTTACATATTTCTATTGAATTCTACTTCAGTTAGGTACTATCTGCTGGAAAGGGCATTTGTTTATCAAGCAAAGAAAATAATTTAAACTTATAATTTACTTAAATTAAATGTAACTATTATGCAATGTAGATAATTTATTACATAATTGACTTCGGTAACGTTGTAAGCTACTTCTACTGTCTAGTTATTGTACTTAGTGGTAGCTTTGCAATTCTTAATTAATATATTTTTAGTAAACAAGGTGAAACAACAAAATTTCAACTTATTATTTTACCGGATTCTAAAAGTCTGTACTTATAACAGAACGACGCTCAGCGGTGACTTCTACCTAACGGACCACAAATTTCAGATTGCCACATTATAATATTACGTCACTGAAACGCTGCTCAAATAGAGTTCATCGCTGAGCGACGTTCTGTTAGGCCTGAGTCACATTTGTTAGCATCGTTTCGCATTTTATCTACTGAAAATGGGTATTTTGTATGAAGAAGCGTACGAATGCGAAAGGACAATTGATGGGTACGCATCTTCATAGTAAATAGCCATTTGTCTTATACGGACCTAACAGCTGCCAGAATGATGTTTGCTCTCTTTTTAACGCTCACTTATAACATTATCTCACTCTGTCATATCGAACACAACACTTTAGAGTTGCCACTCTAAAGCTTATAATTATATATTCATAATATTCGTACGAACGAGGCATCGTTCGATAATAATTGAGTATATATATTATATAACATTTTTGGTTTGAGTCGATTGGGGTTCTAAACAGTCAAGGAATCGGCAGATGTAGAGATAACGCAATGGAGGTTGATATTTTTTTGAGGTCATCGTACACTATAAAAGACGGTATGTACAATGCAATACAAACATATCTCATAATACATTTTGGCAGTAAAAATGTATACAAATATAATTAAAAATAAATGAATTGCTTTTTGTTTTGAGCAAAGTAATTTCTAGCGCGAGTAACGCTTTAAAATAAATCGAATGTTACAATAAAAACAGAGAGATGGTTGAAAGGAAATGACGTTTTTAACGTTGATATGTTATAAATTGGAACGAGGAATAGTTCCCTAAACACTCTGGCATACATTGCGCCTTGAAGTACAAATGAAACTAAAAATGCGCTTTATTCGTCTATAGTCATACAAATCAACAAAGTTCCGCGCGGCTACCAAAATATGTCAGAGCAAAATCTCCAAAACTTAAACAATATTCTTACTCTAAATTATGTACAAATTAACATTTAACTTGCATACATCCACAAACATCTCTTAACTTTAATATTTTCATACTAACATCATCACAGTCTTCTCACAGGTTACTTAACTATTCTACAAGTCAATATTGACACTGGTTCTGTCAATTATATTGAAATTCTGTATGTACAAAAGATTCAAAGAGATTGTCGTCTGAGTCACGTTATGCTTAGGAACAATAAAATAAAATCACAATGTCATGTTGTAGCTCGGGAAAACCATATAAAATTAAGAAAAGTATAAAAAAAAAAAATTGTTTCATTAAAAGTAGGATCAATTTTTTTATGAAGTTGTTTAAAGTTTTTTAGGACAACCATATGTTTATAATGCATTGGTTACGTCTTGAGATAATATCTTATTCTCTAATTCATCAACACCTTAACGCTAAATATACTTAAAGGATTTATAAAACGTTGGTGTCTAGAAGAAAGCCTTCGTCAATTTGACCTTTGACGTTCAAACTCCTTAGCAAAAAAAACCGTTCAAAAAACCTAAGAAGTATGTCTTAGCTAAGGAGTTTGTTGGATATAACGGGCCTCAGTTATACACTGTGAAGTCTTACGCAATTTGAAAAATGAATAAGGGAAAGTCGTTTTTAATAATTAAAATTTTCGATAGTTAAATTTTAATTAAGACTACTTGTGTTCAGGTGTCCTGTCCTGATCATTTTGTTGGCTGACCATATAACTAAATCTCGTGACATTCTTACATACAGACAAAAATCAATATCTAACCGAGATGCTAAATCTATTTCGTGAGCTCTGTGCCATACTATTATTTTATTGGCAGCTACAAAATTTATTAAAAGCAGGCAATATCACTTCGGCAAGTTACGTTTCCAAACACTAAAATATACTTAAGTATGTACTCTATACTCCATTTATAATAACAATAGACAAAAGCCCAGCAAATAATGAATATTTTAACCATTTCTTCAAGTACAGTTTCAACTCATCTAGTTTGTCTCATTTAGTGTTAATCCCGTTGAAGCAAACCCGTCTTTTATTTTTATACATTTTCCTTAAACTTTATTTTTCTATTGTTATATAAAATAGATTATAGTCTCCGGAAATAGGTAAATTACCTTATTTTGATGGAACTAAAAGACATCACATTTCAAATTATGTCTTATTCATTAATTTAACGGCTTAGTGCCATAAGTTTCACTTTACCTTCGTTTTGATCCGCATTTCATGAACATGAAACTAAAAGCTACCAAAAATAACGAATCAATAACAAGCAATTTTCTTCTTCCAACACTTGGTCAAAGAAAATCAGTCAAGTCTATAAAACATTGTATGTTAAGAGCCATAGCAGTTTTAGTAATTGTCTTTGTAAGTTCTTTTGCGCTTGATAACATTTGTCTTACAACACTCATCCACACTTTCACAACGTAGGAATTCAAAAGCTTTTCCTGCTATTTTTCTATCTACTTCCCAGAAGTTTTCGGAGTTCCCGATTGTTCTCTATATATCGTACTTTATTCCTGAGTTCAGAGGCCGCTTTACAGGTTTTTAAAAAATTCGGCTTGATGGTGCATTTGAATCGTACAGTTGAACCGGTAACATTACATTTTAAGCACTTCTACCTACGTCACTGTTATACTCTTAAGTTCTGTGTGTATCTAGCTACTTCACAGTATGCAGTAGTTTGCCTTATACGGTGTGTGTGATTGTGTACCGGTGTCGCTCGTCGAGCACGGTGCGTATGGTGCGGTGTACGTTCTCGGGCAGGTGGTCGAGCAGCATGCGCGGCATCACCTGCAACTCCATGAAGTCTTCGGGGCAAGCCCACCGCATCTCGAACGTGGGCTCTGTTGTACGCACTTTCCTGTAATAACAGTTTAATGTTTAGTTTTTGTTCCTTTTGACGTGCTCGTGCTGTGTCCTTGTAGCAGCAAACTTGGATTTTTGGACCATATTGTGCAACATTCAGTGTGTACATTCAGGTTGAAATTTTTACATTTTTGGAACGCACAATTTTATAAATAGATATTTATTTCTTTGAAATGATCTAGTTTATTGATGTTGTATCGATATAATGTGCCATTTGTACGCAGACTATTGATTTATTTACAGTGTGCATTAGCACACTGTAAATAATATAATATAAATATTTCTATTAAGAAATGAAATTTTAATTTTAGTGCTATACTGTGAAACAAGTGTGAAATATGATAATTTTGAACTGCATCTATTGATTGTCTGAACTGTGAAGTACCTAAAAAGTAATAACAGCAATATTTCATTTTGTTGGGCAAATTAGTTGATAAAACATAAAATATCGATTAGTTATTTTTAAATTCGAACATCATTCGAAAATATTTGTCTTAATATTTCCGGAGTTTAGTTATTTTTAGTTTAAAATATCTCATCCAATTTAATTAAACTAAGAAGAAAATAATCAATATCAATATTCATCAGTAAATATGCCATACATTTCTGAGAAGTGTTTCACAATATTTTGCATACTAAAACCTGAAAACCGCTTTTGATAGATCAGTTATAGTTAATAATATTAAGAAATACTATATAAAATTACCTTTCTTCGTCTCCTTCATCACTGATCAGACATGGGTGAGAATGTGTAAATACAAATTAGGCAAAGTGAAGAAAAGCGCTAAATCTAGAAGCGTTGGTGAATGTAGTGCGTAGTGGCACATTAAGCGTGCGAGCCACTTTACAGGGTTAATCTTGGTAGACTGAGAAAAGTTACTATAATTCATTGTTTTAATTTTTTACTAATTACAACCCTTCTGATTAGTGGCTCGTGCCCAGTGACCGTGGACGGTCATGGACTAAAATTAATTATTCATGTCAAAGTTCTGATGTGCAATAAAGTGGATTTGTATTTTATTGTAGCCACGTTTTACCAAATTCAAATTCATAGAAATGCTGGGATTTTATACAACTGTAATGTGACTATTTTTCTTGGTATCACTTATCACTAGTAATTTGATTTAATTTCGCGCGTGCGCTTGTCAAATTTAGTGTAATATACATTGCTTTGTACACAAAAATCTTCATTACTAAATACCCTGACCACAAAAATGAGAGGTCTAGATGTCACTATTCAGGTGTTTAAGGTATGATCTACTTACTTTTCGATACCCATGCGCTTGCGCCGCACGATGTGCAGTATTCGCCCCGCAGTAAATAGCCTCGCTGAAGAAAACCGCCGTGCGAACACGTCACGAGATACTAACGCAGCCTCCTGTAACACACATTTATTACACCTTATTATCTATGGTATAGTCAAAGTGCAGAACATCGGCAATAGAATCTGAAGATAAACTACACAGAAAAGTTGAAATGCAAAGAAACGATTTCATGTAGTTTATCTTTTATATCCTATATTTAAATTAATTAGCTTTGATGAATTAATGTTAAGTTATATTTTTTTTTTAAATTGAAAATTTTCAATGTTTTATTTAATTATTTATTCTACTGAATTCATTTGGGGTCACTCCTGTAGTCGCCACAAACCTACATATAAATGCTTATTAATTGTAGACATTATCGATGCTAAATATTATAATATTATTAGCATGCCTACCTACTACGTACTATCTTGATATTTTAATTTGCATAAATTCTAGATAAAAATAACTAAATATATAAGAAATCTTGTTTTGTTGATTAATTATTTTCCATTTATAGGTATTACCTTGACAAGTTAGCTAGATATTTTTTATTTAGACATTAAATATCCTGTCTTATTCAATCAAATACACCGCTAAGTATATTAATGTCCTACTGACCGAATTTCGGCACGATAAGTTTATTATTCAAAAGGTAAAATCATTTCGTAACCTAAAATTTAAACAACACATTCAACTGCAAAATAAAAATAATAAATAAAATAGGTAATGTGTAAGTAGGTTTAATGCCAAGTTAGTCTAGATTTAGCTAATAATATATAATTAGAAGATAATGTTTGTCCGGCTGGCAACTCTGGCGCTAGTAGTACCAACATGGCTTCAACTACATCTGTCAATGCTGCCAACGGAGAGGAGTGAGCGGGAGCCCAAAAAAAGAAGCGGGAAGATTGTCGTTCATTT
Organism: Shargacucullia verbasci; assembly: GCA_947562105.1. Classification (NCBI taxonomy): domain Eukaryota; kingdom Metazoa; phylum Arthropoda; class Insecta; order Lepidoptera; family Noctuidae; genus Shargacucullia; species Shargacucullia verbasci. The sequence continues at coordinate 9,531,350 of OX387284.1, read as the reverse complement.
TCGCTCGGAGCCTTTGACTTGTAGAATTAGTTTTTTGAGTCTTGGTGTAAAAATTATCTTGCCTTGCCATTTTGATTGTATTACGTAATTTTTCAATATAGATTGTTAAAGTTGTTATAGTTTCTTTCTTTTGATCCAAAATTGCACGGCCGTCGCTAAATTCAGAAGTGGGATAGGATTCCTATGTCCTTTCTATTTCGAATATTTGCGATACATATTTGTTTTAATTGATAAAAGTTCTGAAAAATTATGGCCGATAATCCTATAAGTAAACATAAAAGTAAAAAAGGCTCCGAGTTAAACGAACAGCTAGGTGAAATTTTGAATCGTCTTAAGGCTTTGGAAAGTTCACAGGTTCGTCGACCGGCGGCTACAACTACTTCGGTGGCTATTGCTGGGGCCGGTGTTCGCACTCCGCCTATGCATCCTCAGCTATCGTCGCGGACAAGTGTAGATAGCGCCGAGTTGAATGCGAACACAACTATACCTATGGATAGCAATTTAAATGTAGCAGACAGGATCATTGGAGCACTTAACAAGTTTGCACAAGTAAGATCTACCCATTACTACATTTCTAATTTCGATCCGAGTTTACATGACATCGATTCTTGGTGCACGGAAGTAGATCGAGCTCGCGAAACGAATGGTTGGGATGACAACGAATGCTTGTCAAGAATAGCAAACTGCCTAAAAGGAGACGCACGTAGTTGGCTAAACGACTGGGTTACGAATGATCGAACTTGGTCTAATTTTAAACAAGAATTTAAACCGTTGTGTTCACGTAGAATCGACGTCGCAAACATACTGTTCGAGGTTATGTCTTCAAACTCTGACTATTACTCCACGTATGCTGAGTATGCTAGACGCTCCTTGTTACGCTTAGGTATTGTTAAAGGTCTCAGTGACGAGTTAACAGTTGCAATAGTCATACGTGGAATAACAGACGCACAAATACGCGCCGCAGCCACGAATGCCAAACTGTTGTCGAAAGATTTAATTGAATTTTTGTCTATATTTGTGAAATCTAAGTGTTCTCAAAATCGTTATTCCCGTGATCCTGTGCGCACATTTAAACATAGGCAACTAGATAATAAAAGTGGACAAGATCGCAATAAGAAACGTTCGTATCTCCATTCTAATCCGCAAAATATAAAATGTTTCGAGTGTGGCACTCACGGTCATGTGCAAAGAAACTGCCCTAAACGCCCAAAGTTAGACATTCCAGGTACTAACTTGTTTAATTCGGAACATAAAAAAAAGGAGACTTGTTCGTTTTGCAAAAAAATAGGACATAGCGTTGAATCGTGCTTTACAAAGCAACGTTCTGAAACGCGTAATAAAAGCAATGTTAATTTTTGTCGTGATATACAAGGTGGTAAAATGAATAGCGACGTAACCACCGCCGTCATACAGGGCGTACCTATCGATGTACTAATCGATAGTGGATCGTGTATATCGTTAATCTCCGAATCAGTTTTAAAATATTTACAGGTTCATAGGATTCCGACGTTTCAATTATTAAAAGGGATAGGAAGTCAAAATATTGAGTGCAATAATTACGTTACCTTGATTGTTGAGTTTTATGATCTGTCTCTTGAAATTGATTTATTTGTAGTACCTACTGGCTGTATAGACGTCCCTGTAATTATAGGAACAGACGTGCTTAATCGTGACGGTGTTGCATACATACGTACGAATGGTCAACATCGTTTAACGCGTGTTAAAAATTTGAATTATTTGTCACACGCCACATCTAATAATAAACTCCAAATTAATACATCTCTTACTGGCAATGATCACAAAAGATTGTTAAACATTATAAATGAGTTTTCAGATTATTTTATCGTAGGTACTGCTTTCACTACTATCAAAACGGGAACTATGAGCATCCGACTAACGAGTGATGTGCCTGTGTGTTATAGACCATACAAGCTTTCCTATGATGAAAAACTACGAGTTAGAGCGATAATTTTAGATTTGCTAAGTAAGGGTATTATACAGGAGAGTGAATCAGCATATGCTAGTCCTATCATTCTAGTAAAAAAAAAAGATGGGTCAGACCGTATGTGCGTTGACTATCGCGCCTTAAATGCAATCACTGTCAAGGATCGCTATCCTTTGCCATTGATTGAAGACCACATTGACCGCCTTGGGAAGAGTAAGTATTTTACTTGTTTAGATATGGCTACAGGTTTTCATCAGGTAGCTTTGGCTAGCGATTCTATACATAAGACCGCATTTATAACACCCGAAGGGCATTATGAATATTTAAAAATGCCATACGGCTTAGCCAACGCACCAGTAGTTTACCAGAGGATAATCACAAAAACTTTGCAGCCGTTGATAAATTCGGGAAAAGTACTTGTCTATGTCGACGATGTTATTAGCATAGCTACAGGCATTGACGAAGCATTCGAAAATGTAAAAGAGGTTATACGTGTACTGACGGATGCAGGGTTTTCTATAAACTTAAAGAAAAGTACATTTATATCAGAAGAAGTAGAGTACTTGGGCCGTATAATTAGTTATGGTCAGGTTAGGCCGAGCCCCAGTAAAATACGTGCATTGGTCGACTCCCCTGTACCAGGTAACGTTAGACAGGTCAGACAATTCCTTGGTCTTGCCAGCTATTTCCGGCGGTACATACCCAACTTTGCTTCCAAGACAGCTAGCATCGCAAAACTTACACGAAACGGTGTGCCGTTCATTTGGGGACAGGACCAGGTAGAAGCTCGTAATTATTTAATAGAACGTTTAACAAGCGAACCAGCCCTTACTATTTTTGATCCGAGGCTACCAACGGAGTTGCACACCGACGCAAGCGCTATAGGTTATGGGGCAGTCCTACTGCAAGTACATGAGGATAATAAACGTTGTGTCATTGCGTATTTTAGTAAAAGTACTCAGGGTGCAGAACCTCGCTACCATTCCTACGAGCTTGAAACATTGGCAGTTGTAAGAGCTCTTCAAAATTTTAGGCATTACTTGTTAGGAATTTTTTTTAAGATAGTGACTGACTGTAATGCACTTAAATTCACTGAACGAAAGAAAGATTTATTACCTCGTGTCGCTAGGTGGTGGATGTATATGCAGGATTTCAATTATATTATTGAGTACAGAAAAGGCGCACTAATGTCTCATGCAGATTATTTTAGTAGAAATCCCGTGAATATCAATCACATCACTAAACCAAAAAATTGGGCTCAGATCGCCCAGACTGCCGATGATGAGACTAAAACTCTTATTGATAAACTCAATAATCGTGAATTAGATTCAAGTAGGTACGTTGTACGAAATGATCTCTTGTACTACAAATATTTTCCCGTTGGAGAGGACTCTCGATTACTTTGTTTCATTCCAAAGGGCCACAGACTTAGCTTATTAAGAATTTTCCACGATCAACATCAACATATAAGTTTCGAAAAAACTGTCGATCTCATTTTGAGACATTTTTGGTTCCCAGGGTTACGTGGTTTTGTAAAGAAATACATATCACATTGCATTATCTGTCTTTTGAGTAAAAAGGTCCCTAGACCTCATCTTACACCCATTACTTCTTGGGTCAAGCCTGATTCTCCATTTAAAGTAGTACATATGGACGTATTGGGCCCATTGCCGGTATCTGAAGGAAATAAATATGTTCTTATCATTGTAGATGCTTTTTCCAAATACTGTTTATTATATGCATTGGCAAGGCAAGACACTGACGAGACAAAGCGAGCACTGTCTAATGCTATCTCCTTATTTGGCGCTCCCGATAAATTCGTTACTGATCGAGCACGTATGTTTGAAAACTCTGAATTTCAAAAATGGGCCTCTAACATGGGTTGTTTGATACATTTTATAACACCAGGAGTGCACAATGAAAATGGGCAGGTAGAGCGCTACTGTAGGACTGTTCTGAATATGCTACGCATAGAGGCGCACAATAAAGAGAGCTGTTGGAACAAGTCATTATGGCGATTGCAATTGGTGTTGAATTGCACAAAACAGAAGACTACTCAAGTTTCACCACTAGAGCTCCTTGTTGGTATAGAAGCCATGACGCCTATTATTAGGAATCTTGTTCGTGATACAGCTGTAACTGGATCTGCACCTAATCGAGAGGCTTGGAGAGAATTACGGCGCCAAAGAGCTACTGACCTTTTAGACCGTAATCGACAAAATCAAGATGATTATGTGAACCTAGGACGCAAAGCTGGAAAATCGTTTGATATCAATGATCTCGTCTTTGTTTCTAAAGATGCTCAAATTACAGGAAAATTAGACTCTGGTATGCGGGGCCCGTATCGTGTGAGTAAGGTGCTTCCATATAACCGCTATGTATTGCGGCTGTTGGGTGCCTCATATGGAAAAACCACACAAGCCTCCTCGGAACATATGATTCCGTGGCGTGGCGAGTGGACCCCGGAAACATGTGCATCTTTTTTTGAGAGTGAGTATGTTGAAATGTTATTAGGCTGTTATAGCCTTTGGCGTGTTAACTGGGTCACGTCTTACATATTTTTGTGCACAGGCATGTTAACTGGGTCATGCCTGGCGTGTTAACTGGGTCACGCTTATTGTATTTTGGTGCACTGGCATGTTAACTGTGTCATGCCTAGCGTGTTAACTGGGTCACGCCTAATTAATTTTTGTGTACTGGCATGTTAACTGGGTCATGCCTGGCGTGCTAACTGGGTCACGCTTATTGTATTTTGGTGTACTGGCATGTTAACTGTGTCATGCCTGGCGTGTTAACTGGGTCACGCCTATCGTATTTTTGTTCAGTGGCATGTTAACTGTGTCATGCCTGGCATGTTAACTCATGTCTTGTTTGTCTGAAGATTTTTTGTCTGTGTATGGAAAGATGCATTGAATTTACGTTGTTTTGCTTGTTAACCGTGTTTTGCGTGCATGTTTATGAGAATGATTGTTTGATGTTGCAAGTAATTATTCGAGCGCTCAAGGGATGTTGCAAATTTAAAATGTGTGAATGGATTTTTTTTTGAAGTTTATATGTTTGTAGTGAAAGAATACATCTTTCAAAATAGTAAACAAATTATTTTTTGGTCCCGATATCAGGTGATGATGACGTTGGATCATTCGTGGTCGAGAACGCCCACGCGTCAGGAGAGGCCGAATTAGAAGATAATGTTTGTCCGGCTGGCAACTCTGGCGCTAGTAGTACCAACATGGCTTCAACTACATCTGTCAATGCTGCCAACGGAGAGGAGTGAGCGGGAGCCCAAAAAAAGAAGCGGGAAGATTGTCGTTCATTTTCGCTCGGAGCCTTTGACTTGTAGAATTAGTTTTTTGAGTCTTGGTGTAAAAATTATCTTGCCTTGCCATTTTGATTGTATTACGTAATTTTTCAATATAGATTGTTAAAGTTGTTATAGTTTCTTTCTTTTGATCCAAAATTGCACGGCCGTCGCTAAATATATGTAATGTTCTCTTGACTGTGTAGGTAGAATGTAACTTTTAATTGATTATAAGTTTTATTGTATAATCTCCCCAAGCTAAAATACATAGGAAGCGGTCAAGGGTGGGCGAATTAGTTCTGTCCATGATATGTTTGACGTTCAAAAAGCACGAGTAGTATAGTCTTTTTTGAATAAATTAATTTTTGAATTTCAATTTGAAATATATTTATAAATTATTATTTATTCTGGTGATATTTATTTGTTAAGAACAATAATTTATTTTTTTACGTTTTGAAAATACAATAACTTGTACGTATCGATTCTGAGGCCCTAGTGTAAGTTTCTTTCGTCAAACCCGATTTACTACATCGAACGCGTTCGGCGCTCCGATTGGTCCGTTACGTGCGCTCCACCAATTGGAGTGCCGAACGCGATCGACGCGTTAAATCGAGTTTGTCATAAGAAGCTTACTGTACAAAGTTTTATGTTTTATTAGGTTGCATCAGAACACGGAATGGAATAAAAATAAGAGAATAATCATAGATATTTTTAGACATTATATAAATAAAAAACATTACGTTAATGAGTCAAATGAAGATGGCGTTACCGTCGACTGGTCGTTTTTCACTCCCAAATCTTTACCCTTTTTTATGGCACCAATGATGTTAAACACACAAAAAACATTGTTTAAGACTCCCGGATACAACGAGTTGATTTTGAAATTATCTCCCGATTAATTTGTTTTCCCAAGAAAAGACGTTCCCAAGAATGTAATAAACAATTTAAATCAATTCGTGTCACACATATCTAGAATCGTGAAACACTCAACAACACAATTTTCGTGTTCCAACAGTGCATACATAAATAAAAAGAAAGCCTTACCACTACTCGACAAAACCCAAAGCTCACAGAAGCATCACTCAGAAATATAAAGGTGGTAACTGACAGCACTCACTGTGGACACGCTATGGACCAGTAGCGCGTCGGCGGAGTCGTCGGAGTGCGGCGCCTCCAGCTGCTCCGGCCGCCGCCACGTCGACTCCAGGTCCCGCGCCGGCACGCCGAACAACGCGTAGCCGAAACCGTTCAGCATGATGCGGTACTGAGACACGGATAGCTTTGAGAACATGACTCGCTCGGGTTGTGAAGGAATTGGATGGACGTTAAGCGGGAATGGTTCGTGTAATAATATCATACTGGAATTACATCGATAATCTTATTTTTTGGAAACATCAGTAAGTCACTATACTATTTACCAAAGAAATTGACGGAATTGGACTTTGTCCCTTCCACACATACTTCCTTTGAACATTTGACATCATATTTTATTGTTATCAACTTGAACTCCCTTTTGAAATTCTATATGTATTATTATAAAGCATTCTTAACTGTATAGCTACCTTAGGCAACTTTGTGGCGTGTATGGTCTGTATGATCTTGGTCCTCAGATTTTCGATGCTGTGCACGGAGAGCCGCATGACCAGGTCGTCCCCGACGCCCACCGTCATCACAAACGACTCCGTGAATCGAGCTGCTTCTCGACTTATTAGACCGGCTAGAAACAACACAAGTAAAATTAGTCGGATAAAATATGGCCCTAAAAATTTGGTGTAACAAAGGGTACCTCCTGATTAAATAGGTTTTTTAGAACAAAACAAAAGTACCATGCGAAAGTCCATATGAGATTTTGTAAGAGAAAAATGTCGATTATACTTTGTCCGACGGGAATAGAAATTGCGTCACGTTTGCGAGTCGAGTCTTTGTGATTTCTTTACACTCCAATTTCATAAGACGAAAAGAATAACATAACAAAACTCTGTAAAATTCTGAAATAACCACCTGAATTGTTCTTTAATAACTTAACCCTTAAGATAACAAGCGCACGTTACAAGGAGATTAAAAAGGATACAAAAATATGTAATAATATTTTACAGAAAGCCACAGCCTTTTAACTTATGGGGATATGAAAAACGGAGAAAGGGTTGAAAAATGTAATTCCGCTGTGTTTTTAAGGGTAATTGATGTTGGTCGCAGTTGGTTTTAAAAACGAATTCAAATAAACGTACATTTGGAGCTTTTATATTATTTTAACATGTGGTACATTTGGGGTCGTTAAATTGAGATCCCATTTGTAAATTGGCCAAAATTATAGTCAACTATTAATTGAAAAAATATATTTACCCGGAGTTGAAAATGCGAATACTTTGAGATGTGGGTACCTCGGCCTTAATTTTAAAGCTACTAATACTGCTACTCCCGCGCCCAGACTGTGACCTGCGAAACATGAAAAAACGTCAATGTAGACCTCTTCAAGCGTTCTTTCTCTTCTTCTTAAACTGTAACGACGCGGCGAAACTATTAGGATCAATGAAAAAAAAAACATGCCAAAAATTTAACTTTTTAAATACTGGTGTTAAAAATGTGTTATTTAAAATTTTAAAATTACCTGTAAGTATGAGGTCGTAGTGCGGAAACTGTGCGAAGGCGCGTTCGAGTACGGGCAGCAAACGTTTCAACATCTTAGCTGCACCCATCGACATGCCCTTATGAGCTGCTGTGTCTTCTGGCAGACCTGTCATACACAAATTGAATTGTACTATCTAGATTTTTGTCTTGTTAAGGTACCCAAAACGCTAAGAAAAATAATAAAAATATATGTTTACAACGCGCATCGAGATCACAGCTACGCTAGCTGGTGGCGTAGCCTTCTTAGGTCGTAGCACTCGTAGCAGTTACCGATTTGATCCGCTACGTATCGTTATTTTTAGTACCGTAGAATGCTGTAACTTTGCCTGCACTCCTAACTTTGCCTAGGAATAACTCATAATGACTTACTATATTAAATTGCATTTGCAATGCTAAATAGTTTAGGAACTACGATAAATATTTTATTAGTAGTTAAGTTAAGAATACAGGTTTGTACTAGTTTACAGGTTTAGTACACACAAAGTTAGGAGTGCAGGCAAAGTTACTGCATTCTACTGTACTAAAAGTTGTATCACGTTTTGAAAGTTCTATCATATGTAATAGTGCATGATTTTGAAGATCCAATAAACAATTACTCATAATGGCGGTAGGCTCAACCATAGATAAAGATAGGTATGTTTTGACATTCCTTTTGGAGCTACCAAATGAAGAGAGACTTGAACTACCAGTTTCAATACTTATTTTGGGCCCAGCGTTTAGGATGAAAAGAAATAAGTTCGTTTGGAGCAGTCGTGTTCGATTTAATTGACTGTGAGCGTTTTTGTGTTTCCGATCAAATGTTTGTTTGCCCATATTGTCTCCGATTTGTATAGCATGGTTTGTACATTCACTAATAATAGTTTAGATATAACATGTATTGTCTTTGTTCTGATTGATCAGTGCAGTCAGAGACAAAAGAAGCAAGTTATGGTACAATGTTTTATAAGAAAGCTTATTGTGAATTACTTTGCTATAGTATAACTATGGCTAAAACGGCTTCGTTGATTGGTTAGTTTAATAAATTTACACTATATTTTGATTTTTAGTGACAGAATCGCAAAAAATTAACATATAGTGTAAATTTATAGAATGGTATAATGATCAGTTAAGACTTAGAATTCTTCTAGTTATGAGCAATTATTGTCTTCTTATGTCGCTAACAGTCAGGAACAATGAAAGCTGTTAATTTAAATTAACCAATCAGCGAAGTCATTTTAGCCATAGTTGTACTGTTTATTAAAAACCTATGTTTTCTTACCTTCTGCCTCAAACCGCTCTGAGCCTGCGGTGAAATCTGTGAAGATGTCCCTCAGTGAGATGGACCCTCTAACAGCCACCACGATGCTTTCGCGCTCGTGGTCCGCTATCACGCAGAACGGCAGCTGAACAAAATAACTTACATTAAAACCAAGTCTTTAAAATATTACAAAACTACCTTCCAAAGTCGTGATATCGTGAAAACAAGAAACAGTTTTACTGAGCTTTAAGTGGCCTATCAGTAGATTGATAATCATCATCATGACGGCACGGTTGGCGCATGCGCGAAATGCTATAAGAGTAAAAAAGCATGAAATTATTGAGTTTTACGGCTGTGTGAGTGATACGTCTATAATAGTCGTCGCAGTCTATAATAGTAATGCGGAATCATGCCCTCTACCGCATTCATAGAGTACCATTAATAGAGGAGTGAGATCGGCGTCAAATACACTAAAACTGCCAAGGTGTCTAAAAGGAGCGAAACATTTGAATAAAAATATTCAAATGTAGTAGATAAAGTGCTCATATTATCCATCGTAACAGTTGAAAAAATAAAGCATTTGTACCCCTTTTTGAACAAAGCTGTTTGTACAAATTAGAAATAATAAAAACCAATATATGTAGGAAAACCACTTTTTTTTAAAGTGTATATTTAATATTATAAGTCACGCTCTTTCTATGTATTCTAACCACAATTTCGTGTTTATTTATTAAGAGACATGTGCATTGTGTTCGTGGAGACTTCAGGGTCAACTATTACCGTCTCTGTATCATCAGTCACGTCATCAGCAGTGAGACAGAGTCGCGTAAGAATCGCGGAATGATTCACATTATATTATGCAAATAGTGTATTTTTATTTAGATGCTATTCAAAATCAGCGAGTTTGAAGAATTGTTTGCTTAAGTTCATCTATATGAATAAAAATCAATTGCGCCATGTATGACAGAGAACGGCAGGACCGATTTGGCTGTTTTTTTTTCGTGTTCGTATTTGTCAGGACAAGGTATGTTAGAAGGAAAATTTTTGGAAAATCGGAAATTTGTTCGAAGCCCTGGCGGGTTGCTAGTATGTAATAAATTCAGCCTATTACTGTTCCACTATTGGGCAAAAGCCTCTTCTCATCATGAGAAGGGTTAGGCCTTACTCCACGCTGACCTGGTGCGGGTTGGTGGACTTAACACACTATTCATAAAAGTATGGAGCTCTTTCAGGTGTGCAGGATTGCAGGACGATGGTATCCTTTACCGTTATAATAAAATTCTGATTCCAAAAGTCATAATGAAATTCTGTTTCATACATGATTTCGAAAACTCAAAAGTGCGCGCTGGATTTGAACTCGGATCCTACAGAATAGAAGAAGGCGTTTAGTTGCTAGGCTATTACTGTGTTTCATATACCATTATTATTATTCTAAACGCGCATATCATTATCATTAAGCCCCAAACTGGCGTGGGGAAGTGGTTTCAAGCATTGCACTTAGGCAAATTACTTTAAGACTTGGAGGAAAACATTGCAAAGTCGTATATTTAAATAAATTGTTGCACCACCCCGTGGTAACTGAGAAATAAATCCTTTTCAAATTCCTTAGAGATAAAGAACAGAGTAAACTTCTTAAGTATGTCCTAGTGCCTACAGTGAATATACAGGTTGAGTTTTTTCAGGGATTTTTAAGACAGCTGTGCTAACCGCTAGAGGTTTGTTATTTTTTTTTTCACGATATCGAAATATCGAATCTTATTGTATAACTTTTAAAGGGTAAAACTTTTTAGACATACTTACTATTCTTAATCCATCAAGGGAGGCATATGAGACACAAAAAAAATCTATTTCTCGTTGCTGGGTGCCGCGTGTGTCTTAATGAGTTTAAAAAAATGGCTTAATTTCAAAACTGTCACATAGCTTAAGCCTTAAGCTAGATAAGAAGGAGCGAAAACTGGTATGCTTCAGGCTAACAAAGAGTACGTACTTCAAAGACGCGGTTGTTGAAAGAAGCGAAGATGATATCGTCGGCGGCGAGCTTCGACATATACTTGACACCCGCGAAGTTGCACATGCAGCAGTTGTCGTCCGTCACTATCGAGTTCTTCGGGCTGTGGACAAAGCATTATAGGTATCTATTAAAAACAACGAATATAAGAAAAATAAAGGCGTTAAAAGACGTGTTGACTAGGTACCTACTGTATACAGGGAGGATTTTTGAGAATGCAGTAAGGGCCTAACCATTATAGTGTTAGGCCCTTTCTGCTTTCTCAAAAATCCTTTCTTAAGAAACTGGAAAACTTTCTTAGGATACCGGCCTTCATTTTAGGAGATACTTTACCTGCATTCGCAGATTTAGGAAAAAGTGTACAGTCACAAGAAAATAGGCAACTTTCACAAATACCTTTTTTGATGCCGATCGATCCTGTTTCTCTTAGGGATTAAAAGACTCTATCGGACCAACTGAGGTTATAGTTCCAGAAATGACAGAAATTTAAAAAAAAAACATATGTCATAATATCTTCAAAAAGAATCTCATAAGAATGTTTTCTTGTAGCTATAACGGTTAAGATACCTGCTGTTCCTGGCCCATCTCGAAAATCCACCCTGTATAAGCCTCATAAACCTTTTTAAGAAACGGTCGCTCGTTAGTAGGGAAATTGTTATTATCACTGCGTCTGGCAAATTGGATAATGATCGCAGTTTTCTTTTATTAGCGCACAAGAAGGTAGGTACTGTTGTTCATACTCTTAACATAACATGTACAGTAATATAGTAGAGTAAGGCATCCCATTGTAACGTAAAAATAAATACATAAAATCTGCAATTGCGAGTGGCACGATACAGGTTTAGCAATATTGCGTTTTGTATTATAGTTAAACTAGTTAAAAATGAATTAACTTTATTTTATTATTCTGTATGTTACCGTAAAATGGGACTATTTAGGAACCGCAGGGTTAGTTAGAATTTTAAAAATTTATAGTATACTGTGGGTATTTACCGGTTTTAAATAGTGATATGATGATATAGTGATGATGAGCATAATATCAATGACTGAGGTAGATATTTTAGTTTATTTAGACTGATGAAAAATAAATCAAAATCTTCTTTATTTTTCTTCTAAACAGTGTTTCCCAAATAACCGTTTTACCGTAAGTAGTTAGGACAGTGGTGACTTCAAACTTTGAGCAGGGTTAATTCAGCAGTTTTGTATTGGATTAATTCTAAAATGTCATCTGTTTGACACAAGTAGGGTCAGCTTATTAAGGTTTGGGAATAAGCGAGTGTTCTATTTAATGATTATTCAAACAATATCAAAGAACAAAAACGTGAATTTCAATTCCCTAAAAATACATTTACGTCAAAAAGTTTGTTGTCGTTTCATTCCTAAAGATCACAAAAGATTAGTTGGTAACCAATGTTTCTTAGCTGCGTTGTGTAATCGGCTGAAAAATTAATCAAGTTTGTCTCCGTCTCTTCTATTTGATGAGGGCAAAATGTGTTATTTTTTTAGGACTTCAGTATGTTAATTAATATTATATGACCTTGTCGCGACATCCAACGGAGTGAATGTTCAAAGAATTGAGAATTTCATGTTTTTAATGCTCTGAAACAGTTACGTTTTAAGATATTGAAAATACTTTGGATCTAAGGGTATTCATTGCTCAGGGCTTAAATAATTCCAAATAGTATGAATAACCTATACCATAACCGTTTATTGAGTAACTAATTGACCTTTATCCAAGAGTCACAAGATTAATGATTTGCAACGCGACATGACTCAAAGGTTGATTCATCTGTTGCATCAATAAATGGTCTGATTCTAGAAAGTCTGTCATAATAAGTACTTATAATGACACTGATTACACTATAGGCCGAAGTAATTTTACTAACCTAACTATTATTACAAAAATATGTGTGTATGCACACACACATTTCTGTGAGAAGTGTCTGTCAACTATATTCACGATACAAGAACCACGAACATGGGACCAGCTTAGAAAAAATAGTCTCTTAACAATATTTACAATACATGTAGCTTGGTTAAAATAATAAATACTTACGTAAATGATAACCTTCACCTCTCTATCAATCAACCGAATTTTGTCAACCAGGGGGTAACGATTATTCATGTCCAATAGATATTGATTTGAAGTATTGCAAAACACAATATTATAACAATGCAATTTACGTTTATTACGATCGACATAGTTCGAATGTCAAAACTGTATATACCTATGCATAGTTTGATCAAATGATAATGATCGCCATTAAGTCTAGTATAAAATATCCTCATCATAGTTGGAAAAATCTGTAGCTATGAGAACGTTGATAGCCCCAATTTTTAACTCATTACGTTTATATTATCCAGATTCACATTTTGTTCTTAAACATTTAAATGTGTATTTGTATGTTCCGAACAAGGTATTGCTTGATTCTTCTTGGTGGCGACTTTGATCTCAAATTTATATATTTTTTTTAACAGAACTTGGAAATGTCTCTAGGTGTGTCGTAAGTCTATAAAAGTGCAGGTTCACAACGATCACGATAAGAGGATTGACAAATATGATTAATAAACAATAAACAGAAGCGTATTTTGACATTTTTTATTATTTTTCCAATAGTAATTTTCATGCTTGTTAAATTATATGTACCTACATGTTTGGAAACGCTATTCTGCCAACATGCAAATGTGGTTGAACTTGACCGCGCTCGGACTCGCTACTTTTTACCGCCGAACGAACTTGGCGTTTTTCACAAATGTATATTGTGACCCGCGCCACGTGTGTTTCGTCTGACATTACAAATACTGTTCGATTATCAATATTGTGTAGGTATATGTCTATTACTTGCTACCAATGGCACCTAAATGTTCAACAAACTTGATAAGTGTAATAATTGATTTGCCTACGTCACAATGTTCAGCTACAAAGATAGCCTACAGAATTTATACAGATGAAATCTTTAACTAAAATATCAAAGTTATCAGCTTTCAAAATAATCCATTAGGATGTACCTACCTATCCCGAAAATGGATGACTACATCGATTGTATGACGGTATTAGGTTCTAATGTAATAATTTAGCGGGATGGCTTCGGTAGCGTATGCGATTGGCAAGGTGCCTGATAAATGGAAGTCCATTTATCAGGATTGGTTGCAAACCTGGATTATAAATGACAACACAAAAAAAAAATACGATACTCGTATTTTATCTATGGTCAAACTAGGCTCTTATTCTATTAAAAAGTTTTGAAAGAAATTAAATGTTCTGGTTCGATGTCTCTAATATTTTTCAAATCTTTAGGACATTTTTATGAAAAGAAAAAACTAAAAGGCTGTAGAGGCAAAAACTAGGAAGAGGAATTATGAAGATGTAGCTCGTAGCTCCCAACAGATTTGCCGACTACATACCTACGCAACTTTTTTTTACTACATTCACGTTTTTTATTTAATTTTATTCTGTCTTTTAATAACACATTGGCTTTGTCTTGCATATTTTTTCATGGAGGATCATAAATATTTAATGGGATACATATCTTGGAAACGCTCCCGAATTAAATCAATATATACCTACGATGAATGATGACATCAGACTATTGTTTTGTGCTACGAGTATGACTAACTTGCACAAATCACGTCTCGAGCATTCCTATTTTTATTGCAAACAATGTCTTAAAACAACTACACAAATGTATGTAGTTAAACTAATTATACTGGCTTGTTACCTCTGCATTATTTATCAATATTAAACTCGCGACAGGTCTTGACTTAGATAAATGTTTTGATTTTGAGCCTTTTCGTCGTCGAAATATTTGCTTTATGATTGCAGAAAGAGGAAAACGAAAAATAAGCAAAAATACTGAAGTAGACCAACCTCCCAGTCAGATTTATTTATGACTAAATTTGTGCGCATGATTAATTACCATTTACTTTGAAGGAATCCTGAGAAAACCAAGTAGTAGAACAAAAAAATAATAAATCGAAAGTTCGCTAGATTTCACTACGCGATTCACAAAAGCGTCTGGAGGCCTGCAAGTCTACTGCATAACACCGGCTGTCAAAACCTCAGAGCAACCGCTATAAGTAACTCCCGAATGATATCAGGTTAAATTACACGGTAGTTCGAACTCAAGTCTCTTAATTTCGTCTTAAAGTTAATTGCCAGAATGGTTTATATTATAGACTGAACTTGGCAAAATTAGCAGATGAAGTATAATCTCCGCAAACAATCAGAGAAGGATATATAATAAATAATAATAATAAATTCAACCCATTACCGTCCCACTGGGCAAGGGTCTCTTCTCAGAATGAGACATATAATAAAACCATATTATTTTATTTTGAACCGAAAAACCGTTGTGATGTTATTTATTATGTTACAGTTATAAAGAAAAACATAAAAGACAAAAGAATATTCACTTTTCCGCGATATCAACGGCACGTGGCCAGTATTATGATATGCCGGAAGTATTGTCAGCTTTATAAATAGGACCAAACTTCCTTGTCGACGATCAACCTTTAAGTAGCTATAAGTATGTAATGTAACGCCTTGTTATTGCGGAGTTACTTTCCGAGGATAACGAAGTATTTCTACAATAATATAATGAGTATTTCGATCGTCTCGAAACTCATTTCGTACCTATTTTAACGAGTCGGCTGCCTATTTCAAGGTCTAACTGAAGTGTGTTATGTAATTACAGGTTCCACAGTCAAAAACCGAACCATCGACTCGCTATAGGTTTTCGTTTGATTCCTTGTGAGTTATAAGTACCACATACATATGTATTTCTTAATGTTTTTTTAATTAAAAACTTTTCTTATATCAATTACAACGCGCTTTCCCGTAATTACAAGTTTTACTCCACTAAGAGATGGAACAGCAATAAAGATTGAATTCAATTGAATGAACTTACCGACAGCAGCAGCACGTCAAATGTCGAGCCAGCTTGCAAAAGCCGGTGAAGCAGTGCCTATATAACACGTAAGGCCACCCATATGCCGCTATGGACAGCCTCAGATAATGCAAAGCATCCTCCAAATTCATCCACGGAGGCGTCTCCGAGAATATCTTGTTAACATCTGTGGTATATATTGGTTCTTCATCGTTTAGCATTTGGATTCTCCGCATTTCTCTGGTCTCCCTTTTCTGTCGGACTCTAAGGAGCACGCAGCCAGCGACCACGTCTGATGGTACTAGGTCAGTTGACCTGAACAGCGCACTGAGAAGAGCTGCAAAGAAAATATTGGGTTAGTAAGCTCAAATCTTTCCGAGTCCTAACACCAGCGGGGAGAGTAGGAATGGAATCATTTATCAATTTAACACCCGCAGTAATACAATAACGTGCACAATTGGACATAATTATAAGCCATTCGCCGTATCATTTTAATATGAAAATCACCAACATTTTGGGATTTAATTAATGAGCTGCGCTTAATTAATGTGACAATCAACAAGATCGATGGTGCGGTTTTATACATTTTTAATTTAAAACCCCTGAGATCCGTTGCTATTTAAAATGTGTCAAGAGCGTAGCCAGCTCCAATATCATACAGAGTATGATCACTGGTAGGTGAAGGTAGACTGTCGTCGTATGAATCCCTGATCCAGGATTTCGGCTTTGATTTTGAATCTGTGATGATTCATTTTGTGAATATTAATTGTTTTAATTAATTTGTTAAACCCTTATAAAACCTAATTACATGAATAAATTATTGAAATAAAGAATATTATTATTATTATTTAGTCATCTACTCAATTTGTCGTGAACTAAAAGAGGGAAAAACTGATTTAATCTCCTTTTATTTGTGAATGGGTGAGCGCTGGAAAGGAATAACTAACAAACTTTTCTTTTGAAGGTTGCATTTATTCAAAGTTATCTGGATTTAATGGTTAAGTTATGCTCGTGGCTACAGCGGCGTTATTATGTTATTTTCTCGAACGAACGTTATTGTTAGTTATCTGTGTGTAATTTACATTAAAACTACACAGAAGGAGATTGGTTTTAATCACAGATATAATAAACAAAGGAAGATCGTGCCTCCGCTTGAGGATATTTCCGTTTGTTTAATACTTTTCTTAAGAGATGTAATGCCAATAATGTGAGATTAAAACGAATCCTATGAGAACCGAACTTGACTTCTGATTCTGAGAATAACGCTGGATTTAGTTTTATGCTTCCGTTCCCAATCAGTTTACTATTTATTTACATATGTGTAAAATGGCAACAACTCTCGCCCACCTAGGTCATAATAACTGTGGGTGTGCGGTATAATCGTGCCTAAATAAATAAATAAATGCAGGCTACCATCCCAATTAGTCGGACAGTGGATGGGTTTAGGCCTTAGCCCAGCACACTGGATTGATGCAAGTTGGTGGTCCACACATACCATTGAGAACATTTTGTAGCCCTGTCAATTGTGCAGGTTTTAATTTTCAGTTTACGCAAGTGAACTCTGATCCGCACATGAATTCGAAGACAGAGGAATTCAGATATAAACAACTCGACGATCAACCGCTAGGCTAACAATGCCTAATATGAAAAAAATGTCTCTGCTTACCTGCAACTTGTTGAAAAGCTTCTTTCCCATGTTCGTCCCTTTTCAACCAGCAGAACGCCCACCGAAACCTCCTGGACCAAAGTCCTGTGACCTTCCTATGATGCCGGACCTGGTTCGGCGTGTCTTGCATATCCCCGTAGTTGACAGAGCCAAGAGGATCAAACACCATGAATAGACCGAAAACCGTGAGGCCCAACTGTACCCAGTTGAACAAAACTATACCTATAATAGAAATAATCTTGTTAAGTCCGAAACATAACACTGATCCTTCTTTTTATGACTGTCTGTGTAAATAGTGTCTAATGTTAAATATTAGGAAAGTGGACCATATACAGAGTCCATAGAGCTATATACTAACTGAACTGAACAGTCTGCGAGGTCCAATTTACCTGACAAGTTTGGTGATTATAGCTACATATATGCCTATACGTTGCTGATGTTAATTAGAGGCAATAATACCATACCAATAGTAGTGGCATATTCAGAGATTATAGGTACGTAAGTATAAACTACTGAATAAAAGCATCGGTAAAGGATAAATAACTTAAGAACGATTTCAAAGCTATTGTCTGTTGAAAGCTTTTTAGACTGACTGGTGTTCATTAAGTAACAATTTTAAGTATAAAAGTATTAGCACATTTAGAACGCCCACAGGAGTACATTTCTTAAGTCTCTATCTTATTGTACATATTAAAATAAAAGTTAACCTTTTACTTTCAAGAGGAAACGATTAAGATTGAACAATAATGTTAAAGCAAATCCATTAATTAATATTGTAAAATTAAACTGAAGTTCACAGCTTCTAAGGAAAATAAATCATACAAGTTCCGACGTTAAAGGCTATTGTGTTGCGCTGAATAGTGGGACACAAAGGGTGCGCTAATTTACATTCAGAGGGTCGTGAAACACTAACTCACTTTGTATGGCTATGCTGGAGAACCTGTCCTGTACGGAACATTGTATGACTTCGCAGAACATCCACATAGTCCCCATAATGTTTAGGGCCGTTTCTGGGAACACTAGCAGCACTCTGCAATAAAAGATATTTGTGAATAGTCGTAAAGTACAGTGTACTGTAGTTTAGGAAGCCAGTTTGTAACTGTTGTGGTTAATAAAGCTATAATTACCTACATTAGTTTACGTACTCTTATTTACAATGTTTACATTGAGATCTGATGAATATATGTACCTACTTTATTAATTTTAGTGCTGTTATGCTTTAGACTTGTATAGTAGATTTGGACACAGCTTGGGAATGTATGATTGCCAAACCAATGGACATGATAAAGTCACAAGTTATGGAAATGAAACGTTTAAGACTATAGTTTAGCTAAAAGTTTTCAAACAAAATGCGTTAACGTTTTTACCCCACTAAAAATGAGCTGATTTTGCTGATTTTTTATATGTTATAGACACAAGTAAAAATTAGTCGTAACTTTTTTGTTTTTTTGTTTATCTAGTTTATAGATTGAGAAATAATTAACCCTAAAATGCGTTTTTTTTTAACTAAAAATCTTCCTTATAATTATCTCGTGATAATTATTAAATTGATCAAAAGTTGTAAATCAAAATTGAAAAAAAAAAAACAACAACACTTCGTCAACCTAATTATAATCTAACAAAACTATAGAGACTAAATCAAATTAATTCGTTAAGATCTTGATGTAAGAACCGTTAACGCCCAAATACCTATTCTGCGCGTATTCCAAGCCTATTTTGTCAGAAGCCGGCAGCTCAATATCAAGTAAGTAATAAAACAAATTATTTTCGGTGTATTTCAAAGAATGTCAATAGAAAGATAAAATGTTATAATTCAAGATACGTACAGTGTATAGTAGGTCAAGATTCAAGAACAAACAATAAACAAATCATTTGAATAAGTATTGTTATCGCCGTGCGAATATGAAGTTCATTCATTAATATACATTGCATATAAATACACTCGGAGACGCTAAAAATAGCTCTGCATCTATTATTATATTGTATCAAAGACAAGTAGCTATTACTATTGCCGCATAAAGATGGTGGAATTGGACCATCTCATTTTTTATCGAAATAAAACCGTTATAATTTGTGAAGGTATGTAGCTGAGTGTTTGTTACGAGGAGAACTAGGTTGAAATGTCTGGAATTTTATGAATGCTAGTGGTGCTAAATCTCCAACTGTTTGTATATATTTAGACGAGCCATTTTAATTACTGAATCACATCTGACAGGAACTACAAATGTCTGCCAACGCAGGTGTATTCGTTTATTATAAACTATGAGAGCGCATAAAATGCGGAAGACATTCTTCGACTTTAACTAACCAAGAAAAATTACAACTGTCTAAAAAGAAATAGGTACCTATGTTGGATGACCATTTTTCTAAGCCTCGGAGTGTAATAGCAATCACATATGAATTTTATTCTAAGTAAATGATTAACACAAGCGGTGACGTGAGTGTACTCAACTATTGTAGGTTATTAGCGTCTAAGATTAGAAACTTATTGCTACTCTAACGATGCACCGGCTTCGTTGAATAGAGAAAGTAAAATTAACCACGTTTTGTGAAGAGAGAAAATGTAATGAGTGTTAGGTGTTAACAGCTATATTTACGAGTATAACGTTTCTACTGACCTGAAAACGTAAACAAAACATCATCAATGGTTTATCTTTCGACGGAAAATGATTAACCTATGTTTATTTGTTTCCTACCTTAAAATAATAAATACGGCAATTATTATGAGATTTTATTATAGTCTCATTTCCGCCAGTGGAAACAAAAGGAATGTAAATATTTTCCTCTCTTGTATAATATTTACTTCTCCGATCTCTTAAGCCCTTTACGAAGCTCTCGGGCACGGAAAATGGCTCTTTTTATTTACCCAGAGCTTGTTGGCAAAAATAGGATTATAATTTGATACAGTCTTAGTTTTACGTTAATGTTTTGTTATATATAAAAATATAATAGCAAAGAAACCTCGGACATCAATTATGAAGGCCAAAATTGATGCTGTTATTTTATTTTATTGTATATGTATATATCTACGACTTTCAAGATTTTCATATTGATTCATATAGATTTTTAACATTAATTTGGGAAGATTTTCATCATTCGCCTGATTTCTCTGAATGGTTCGGCAGAGGCGTACGGTTGTACACCTTTTGATGCCGTTGGGGCCTGCCTCAAGGGCACTTCAGTGTTATCGCGTAGTCTATCAATATTATATTTAGTTACTTACTTAAAGAGCAGCAGTGGTGACACCATCTTTCTAGCATCGATGTCCGTGATGGTTCCCCGTGCGGACTGCAGCGCCAGGGCTGCCAACAGCAACATTAATGCGGCCTGTAGCGTCAGCGTCCCGCACAAGTATAGCCTCACAAACGCTCCACCTTGCCAACCCTCGGACTGGCACTGCCATGTCACTGGGTATAGCACTTCGACTACTAATGCTATTAGTACTAGCCTGTGGACAAAGAATTGAAATAAATAGCGATTCTACCTGATAAATTTGTGTGTTTATATTGTATATGTTTTGGAGTTAGGAATTATTAAGTAGGTGTACTTCTGTATAGGTATCTACTTAGACTTGATAGTTATTGTTATCACAAGACCTCTTAATTCTGGTCATTCAATGATTTATAAAATCTATAAATCTGTAAGGATGATCTTTTCATGTGTAATGTTATATATTATCGTATTTAATATTAATTTATTTCTATTTAAATTGAACGGTTACACACATGGTCGTTATGAAAATGACAACGCTTACAAAACTAAAAAAGAACGTAACTAATCTTACATCATAAAAAGTACTAATTAAATACATATTATGTTAAGAAAGCTGCAGTTATTAAACAGAAGAACATAATAAAGCCATGGAGAGCTTGACGTCTACAAAACATCAAAAAGTGTTTGCCGTGTAAATCAAGCTGATGTATCGCGTAAATAAAAATCCTAATGCATCACGGATGAATGGTATACCGTACTAAATGAAATGGAAACCGCATTATGTGTGTAACGTGTTGCATCATAAGTCTGCGATGTTTTGCTTTGGTCTTGCTAACAGAACTGTGGCATAAAATACGAATGAAATAGCAGTGACGCTATAAATGCTTAAATGTTAAGATATATTGTTGTTTATGAAAAGGACGCGAATGGAAAAGACATTTGACCTAAATGATGATTTTGAATAAGCGTAACAATTTGTTCATTAAATAATTCAGGCGACATACGCAGTAGCGGACGTTCAATCAAAGAGACGCGTGACGATGGATATAGCGACAATTTAAAACCCATTACGGGAGCAATCAGGCTGAGATTCGAAGGTCGGCTGAAGTGCAGAGAAATTGGCAGCCGATATTGGAGGGAAAACTCATTCATATTAATGTGAACGGCAACAAGTGAGGTTCGAGAGGTACACCCTATTCGCCATGTTTGAACAACAAATCGAGATGTTGTTTGTTATCCTTAATTCGGTTTCTCAAGTAATAATGCGTTCGGAAAACATGCCTGGAATTTTATTGGTTCCAAACATTTTCTTTTTCTCTGTGAGGAAACATTAATTTAATTTCAATTTAAGCCAAATTGGCCGATTTATATTCAAACTTCATCGTTATTATTGGCCTACCGAAGGGAACAAAATGAATTAATTGTTTTCATGATATTTACAGAGTTCTCCTTTTATTCTTGTGTTAGTTCGCACAAGTTTTCTAAGAATTTTCTCAACGGTAATTGTTTTTATATTTGCTTTCAAGTGTTTTGTTCGCGAATAGACCCTTTTATAGAACTTTATTTATCGGTCAATACTTGGCGATATCAATTTTATTAGCAAAGTTTTTATACGGATCAGCTTTATCGTCTGTATTGCAACTTCTCCCCTATTTTATTAAGTTAACGGAGATCGTAAATAAACATACACATACATAACTTATAGGACATTTGTTTTGATTCCTTCATCTCCGGTTTCTGTAAGCCTGATCTAATTTCTGACAAGTACAAATCTTTGATTAGCTGTTGTGATAAATTAACCTGGCACAGTTTTTTTTATAAAAGTAGATAATTAAGGACTATAGTAGGATGGGAGGAATGAATGGCTCAGATGGCAAACCAGATTCAGGGAGGGCAGACTCAACCTCTGTCTCCGGTACACATACCTACATAATCTATATGACATTTATGTTTGGTAGCTGTTAAGACTTGTTTGTCTTATATGAGACAGCTAATCGGAGCTTCATAGCATCATGCCTGTATTTCCCGAAGGGTTAGGTAGAGGTATACTTTGTACACCCAAATTTTGCCGATGCCGTTATTGAGTCCTATGTAAAAGGGGGCCAGCCTATTGTCATCTACCGGGTACAGTTTCAGACTCCGTGCTGCCACTAAGAATTTCCAAGCAGAAAAACCCAATAACACTTTGCCCGATCCGGCAATCGAACAGGACCTCACACCACCTCTAGCAGTCGCGCTTGCGATCACTAGACTAATGAGCATTGTCCAGATTTTAAGAAACCTGTGTTAGTTACGCCAATATACATTTATGAATTTAATGGGAAACTCACAAAAGTGATTCGTTTGTGCAATTTGATTTAGTTATCTAACTAGGTGTTAACTGGCTAGGTGAAAGTGAGCCACTGATGTAAGTCCTCGGCCCAAAATGTCCTCAAAATCGCGGTCAACGGAAGTAGGATTCAAACAGATACCTAAGTAATTATCAGCTGTAATTCAAGACTATGCCAGTATGTCAGATCTAACTATTTCGACTGCCTCATTGGTCTAGTGGTCGCAAATGGGTGCTGAACGTCAGGTCCTTGGTTGAATCGCTGTACGTGCAGTGTTATTGGGTTACCTAGTAGCTTGGAGTTTGGAATTGTGCTGTCCGGTAGATCGCCATTTAGAATAGTTGCCTATTATTTGATGACATCTGTGAAATGTGGGTTTACAATAGCCGAATCCTTCGGGGAAAACAGTCGTGATACTGCTTATAGCTCACAAAAATAATATGACGCTTTATATGAAATACGCACTTCTTTGGCAGCAAAACAAAGTTATGAAGAGAACAAAGTCTCACTAATGTTATAAAAGCAAAAGTTTGAGCGTCTGGCGTAATTCAACAACAACAACAAACATATCGTGTGTGTGTCTGAAATAGACTGTAAAAGGATTTGAATGTTTATTACACACGTAAAATGTTTCCTGGATTATGACAAAGGGCTTTTGAAACTTTGAACTTTTCAGTGGGTACGTACAATATTCTGGACTTGTCAGCCTGTTGCAGGACACCGTGGGATATAGGCTCCTCCCAACTTACAATAATTTACATACATAACATCAGGCATTTTTTCTCTTGAAGCAGAAACTATAGAGCGCCACTATATTACATATCTACACTAGCAATGGAAAATCTATAAAAAAAAATCACCGATGTAAAAAATCGTACTGAGGTACTATGTCGTATGAGGTCACATGCCTTTTGAGAATTTACAATATTCAGTGATAAAAAATACTTATGACTATCAGACATGTTACGGCCAGTTATTTTATTTTTATCATCACTGTTTGATGGATATTAAAGATATTTTATAATATACCTACTAAATACCTACTCAACTTTACAGCACGAAACTAGTAAATCTACTATGTGAGAAAATACGTACCTTTAAGATTATATACTTATGATATTTGACATTAGCATTATAAATCAGTATTCTTGTTTTCTTTAAATCAACTCATAATGATGCTTACACTCTGTTGCTTTACTTTCAGATCCTTATGATGCATAAGCAATATTCTGTTACGCTCAATAAAAATAATGGAGTTCATTTGTAAATGCTTAAAAAATCAATATATTTTGTAAAACAGTAAAAAAAAAACATTTCCCGCCAAACTGAAATCATTGACGACACAAAAATAAAATATCAAAATGCATTCTTTATTTGAATTGATGTTCAACCTTATTAGTGGGTTTTTTTTAATGAAAACATTATAATTATTAATTATAAAATTAATACGTTTTAATATTATTGTTTTATATTTTAATAATAATAATTTATTTGTAAGATTTCCTCGAATATTTTCTTTAAAGAATTACATTTAGATTCACTAATTTACCTATAACATTCAAAGAACTCTGATCAAAAATTGTGAAGTCCCAAAAAACCCATAACAACAAAACCTCGACCACGTTAAATCAGGTATTTGTATTTATAATAATGTTATTATTATTGACATTATTTCCTCATTTAATTTTAGCTTTATTATTTATTTTTTCTCAAAGTATGCTTGCTTAATTTTATTCTTTTTATTGCCTCATTTTTATGAATGTTGGTTAGCCCGTAATTGTTTAGTGTGTAAGACTCAGACCATTATAGTATTGTATTGAAATTACTATACACATAATATGTATGATGATAAAAATAATAAGCCTAGATAAACAGTACACAAACCTACCTACACGTAATATTGATTTGTTTATAATTGCGTTCTTAAAATAGACAGAAATATTCCGTCATTTTTGATATAATGTTTGACAACATACTTAGATACTTTTAAAGTAGATAATTTTGCCTTATTATATAATCTGACAGTACGTCTGTGGGATTTGTAAGTGTTGTCAAATTGAAAGATTTGAAGGTTTGCTCTTGATCTTGACATTATGGCTTTATTTAGAAAAACCAAGGTACAATCCGCGGTCGCAGCCAAACACTTTGGTGGGGGTCATATTAATAATAAAATTAGTTGGGGGGAGGGTAGCTTGTCAATTTGAAGTGTACGATTTTGACCTCCACGACCCCCTCGGTCCGCCACTGATGACTATATAGTTTACACCTACTGTAATCGTCTAAAAGTGTGGATACTATTATATCAGATAACAGCATAAGTCTCAGTCAAAGATTTTTATTTTTACAGACATTTTTAAAACGTCGTGATTTTAGTTGCACGATTCGAAAAGTCGGTGAAGAGACGGATAAGAAACTTCGTGTTCTGATTTCATTAACCCTTTAAGTCCGATGACCTGAATTATTAGACTGTGATAGGTGTCCTAATAAGTAAATATTTCTCTGCCATAGAGTAGTTTCAACATACCATACGAATCTGAACAGTAGTTCGAAGATGCTGGGGAACACGAGATCGTCTGAGGCAGCCAGCCATTTTCGCCCCAGCAGCCGGAGCGCTGGCATCCTAGAACAAAAACATGTTATCATTACTTTCTTAATTGCACATTACACAAAAACACAATAATGCAGCCGGGCAAGGGAAGAGTATTAACTTTCTTAGAGTTCATTCTGAGAAGAGTCTTCAAATGAGTTCGGAGAAAGATTAGGCCATGGTCCGTTAGGCCTTAGTCTGTTTCAATCAAATAAAAATAATATTCGGTTTTGAGAGAATATTAAGTGTCATCAACCTACTCGCTAACTTATAAAACTGCTACGAACAGAAACCAGCAATTAATTACTTACAGCATTCGACACTAATGTGTGGAAAAACTTCGGGGCCCTTTCAGAATCAGCCGACCCTTACGTAAAAGTTGGTATAATGAAACTAGTGGCCATTCGGGTTCTAGTGCTGTCGCTGAAACTATTTGTGGCCAGCATTACTCCTTTTTATAAGAGCAAGGAAAATTACTTTTATTTTTTCGTTCGGAGCCGACCATAGCCTAAGGTTAGGCGAGAATTAAGCGAGATTGCGACGTCAAATTGGATAAAAATTGGTGAGTCTTTTTTTTTTTCTACATTTACACAATTTATCAGTAGAACAGTTTGTTATTTTTACCAACGAACAGTTTATTAGTTGTTATTTTATTATTATTCAGACGATTTCAGTGGTCAATTTATTAGCAATACTGAGCCACTGCTCGGCATAGGTCTCGCCGAAGTTACGATAAATCACACATTTCTTCGCCATCCAGATCCAGTCTGACATAACTAATATAGCGCAGAAAATTTCAACCTTGTGTTGTAACAAAAAAATAAGTCAAGTATTTAATTTGAAAGCTAAAAGACGCATTCTTTGCGTGCATCACAGTGGTAAAAACAAGCTTAATTATTTATAGTTAAAAACTAAGATTTTTTTTCTAAAAATAACATATTTTACATAAGATTTTTTTTACATTATTGCCGATTCATACAATGACTCCCAGAAAATTTTACTGACAATTGATGATAGTCAAATCCATTATGATGTATACGTCAAAGAAACAAAAAAGTTTGGGAGCAACCATTTATAATTATACTGGCCCACTTTTTGTGCAAAGTTTTAGCGAAACCCTGAGCGATGCTGAGAAAAAATACTCAATTATGAGGCCAAGCAGCGGCCCACTCAATCTGTAGAGCTGAATAATTAAAGGTTTCTTGATTGCGGAAATACGTTATTAAGACTTTTAATAACCTTAACAAGGCCTACAAAGCAAATCTGCTACATAATAATTATGCAGGTAACAACCAATTACGTAAATCCTTGTTTCATCATAGATAATAGCAGACCACCATCATTCCTCGCATGTACCAAGTATGATTTGATGGTGTAGTAAAAATTAACATAGGCATCATAAAAATTAACGCTAGTAAGTATAATTTATATTAAACGATATTATGCGGTATAAATTTAACCCATTACTGTCTTACTGCTGGTGAAGGGTCTCTCGCACTGGCCCGGTGCTGGTTGGCGGTCTATACACAACATCATGAACTTCATGGAGCCATCTAAAGTCTCCAGGTTTCCTCACGATGTTTTCCTTCACCGATAACGCAAGTGATAATCAAATTCTGATCCGCACATGACTCCGAAAAGTTAGAGGTGCGGACCGGGTTTGAACTCAGATTCTCTTGCATGGAAGACAAAAGTTCTACCAATAGACTATCACTGCTTATGTGGTGAAGTTAGTTTTTAGAAAGTGAGCTACAATTCGATATAAAAAAAAACGAGTCACAAGCTAGACTTAAAATAAATAGATGATGTCTGACAGAATAAGTGGGTCTCAGTAAATATATTAAAGATTTCTGGATTTAAAGGAAAGTCAAGTCGTTTTGGAGAACCAATGATAATGAAGACAAATAAGAGTGTGTTTTCTAGCGTGGTTCCCATTTATAAAGGCCTAAAATGGGCTTTCTGGGCCTATTTTCTGCACTCATCAGTTATATTTTTAACCCGGATGAAAATTACGTGAATTATTTGCGTAACGTAACATTGAAATCGATCCAAATCACGTTTGCATTGAGTGTCGGCACGTGCGCGGTAGGTTTGTCACATGTGTCGCATAGAGATCGATTCCGTCTGCCGACCGGCAGCGCACGCGTCGGACGGTGAACCCAGTTCAACTCAGGTATTTCGGGACGCGGACCGCACTCAAAACTTTTCACACTCTGTTTACCCAAATTCTCCTTTAATGGGTCCCGGTCACTAGGGTATAGTATTTTTAGCTGTATCACATCGCGTTTGTTTATTTTTACTTTTACACAGATTGCTTTATGGCCTTCGATAATTCGTTTGCTTAATTTACGCGTGTCGGTATCATGTATCATGTTCGCAACAGCTGACTAATTTTGTAATTATGATACACGATTTTTCTTTAGTATATTTTATCTTTGACGAATTGTTAAATAAGAAAACAATGGTATAATAGCGCTTCGCAACTTACATTGGCATTTCGTTACAAATACAGTTTTAAATTGTTTAATATTGTACATTATCCTATACAACGAGAATTGCAATATAATTGACGAAATATAATTTTATGAGAAGGTCAATATTATATTTTTTGTAATTGCGTCAAACACTAACAATAATGAATATTTAATGGCCATAGAGAGGTAGATTATAATAAACATTAGTGTAAAATAACACCTAGGTATACTTCCGACAAATTTCCAAGTAATTTAGTCGCAAAAAACATCGTTTTGCGCAGATATGTACATGCGGTTTTTCCCCCTTTATGTAGAGAACGAGTGTTTTTTCCACTAAATCCAAAAGGAAACATACAGGCTCAATTTTTCAAGTGGTCATGGATGGCCAAACCCAAAACTATAAAGAATATCGAAAAATACGCAAAGGAGTCTCAAACCCGATTTTGATGAAAACTAAAACTGCATCATTGGATTTTTGAAAAAACTATATTCGTAGCCAGGAATAGAAATAGTTAACATTGAAAAAAAAAACATGCTGTATTATTACACCATCCGATAGTGGCACTAATAAGGATCAAATTCTGGGAAGTATCGGCATACGACAAACTAAAGAAAAATGTTGAATTTTAATAAACTGATTCATATTCAAGTAATACATATCTTAGATTCATACATTATCCGTATTCTTGTTCGAAATGATGTTCAATTTTATTGTATTATTATTTAAAGTGCTTTTTTTTTTCAAACCACACTCAGCGCATTCTAAATGCACTATACAATCCTTGAGACGTCGAATTCAGAAAATAATGGTCATCATTTTGAACAATTAATCAGGTAAGGTTTAAAAGGTAAGCAATGTAAGAAAAATAAAATAGTATTTTGTTAAAAATGAGCTCTTTCCTTTAGTTTGCCATTGTCAAATAACGTTGTGGCTATAAAACCGTCGTAACTATTTATATCATATTTACAGAGAAAAAATATATTTCGTCAGTCGAAATTATAGCGGTTAAGTATATAAATATAACCTTCACATCATTATTTAAAAAGCAATTTGTTCTATGCTAATGATGTGGTAAAATTCTAGATTATTGTTTTAATAGATTTAAAAGGCACGATTTTAGACAAGACGTAAAATGTGACTAGACTAGAACTCACAGATAGTTATTAACATGACTTGACGTATTCCGTCAATGTAAAGTGTGTACCTTTTTTAAATAATATTATTTAAAAAAGGTTCTTTCCCTCCATATCTCGTAGATTTTTTTCCTATCTCTGCTAATATTTATAAAAGGTACTTTCCCTCCATATCTCGTTCATTTTTTTCATATCTCTCTATCTCTCTGTATTTATAATCTCTCGCTCGTTATATTTGCTCAAAAAAAAAACTGTATTTATAAATTTAAAAAAAGCTTACCTGATCCAGGAATCCAACTGACAAATATGTAAGAATCATAATTCTGTATTTTTAAGACACTGATCTTTAGGGTAATGATAAGCATCAAATCTCTAACAAACATTCTCTCCGTGTCTCGTTCGATTTTTCCACCCTGTATGAGCCTTGCGAGTCTCACCCATATTTATACATATTTTATTGTAGAACTTTGCAGTTTCATCAAGTACTCGTACATAGTTTGTTCATTGACATAGTTGGGTTGGGTTGTATTGTTTTACCTCTGTTGTGTTTATCTGCATAGACTTACGCGCTGTACGGAGAAAGCAGATCTAGAGGCTTACACTGAGTTATGAAAGGGCTGAAAGTGGAGGAAAATTTGTCTTATTGTCAACGCTTTAGACTGAACCGGTGTTATACGTGAAAGCTATTGTGTTTAAAGTTTATTAGCAAGGAGTTTAGTTTGTAGAGGGCTGTATACGCGTTACCCATAGTTTTGTCGTTATGTTTTGGAATCTTCTTCTTCTGTCGAATCGGCAAGTACTATGGGATTCGCTCATGCCGTAGTGAAAAGATTAACCAGTCAGCAATGGTGTGTATTAAGGATATATCATGATAGCATAGCAGTTGAACGCTTGCCTTCCATGCAGGGTCAGAGTTCAAACCCGGCTTTCAGCTCTCGACTTTTCGGTATAATGTACGGATTACAATTTCATTATCACTTGCGTTAACGGTGAAGGAAAACATTGTGAAGTAACTTGAAAACCTGGAAGGGCTCCATAAAGTAATCGATTTGTATTCGTATCGAAATCAATCGAAAGTGTATTCGTGGAGGACTAAGTAAGGCCTTACCCTTCTCATTCTGAAGAGACTCTTGTCCAGCAGTGGGACAGTAATGTGCTGAATGTATAATAATAAGTTTTTAAATCTATGATACCAATAAGTGTTGCTAATTAATAATTAAATATATTTATGAGTAAGATCAGCTGATTTTCTAATAAAATAACCGAATACATATAATATATACTATTTATGTATCTACTAATTTGTAAAATTACTCGGGCAAAACATTTTGCGTCATGTAATTTGAGTATTCGGCTAAAATATTGCCTCCGAGTCATATCATAAATTATAACACTCTGGTTTTACGCTGCCAGCTCGCGGTTTGGAACTTTGTGAGCAAAATATGTTCTGTTTCACGCCTTGGAGTAATAATGTGTTTCAAAGTCAGTTTATTACCTTATATATCACCTTATATATTATATAGACTTGGCTTATTTGATATTAAGATTATTCATGAAGAATCGAGAGTAACCTTATTAGTCTTGCCAAAATAACTCAGAATATGTGTAGATCATTTAAACTTTAAGTTAAATACACACACGAAAGACGTGTATCTACTGTTAAATTTCCGTATTTCTGCCGAATGCTAATATTAAGTGTCATGTAATAAGGCCTTTGAGCTTTAAATTATCCAACATTTACATAATATTTACTTTTTAATAGCAATCATATACCTATAATATGCCTGTTTTACAAGAAGGGTTAGGCAGAGGTGCACTACTGTACACCCACATTTCGCCAATACCCTCATCTACCGGGTACAGTTCCAAACTGCTGCAACTGAGAATTTCCATACCTATAGAAAAACTAGATAACGATTTGCTCGACCCGGGAATCGAACCCGGGACCTCACGCTCAGCAATCACAATTGCGACCTCTACCAATTTTTCAAAGCAACTGTTACAAAGGTTCAAGATAATAAACTTAATGATTGTTTAGTATGCCTTTTTCGAAACATTATTTTATAGCTTTATTTTATTCAAAATAAACCTTTTACTTTCAACTGTGTCAATACGAAGAGCTTAAAATAAACGTACTTAATTTGCGCGATGTTTGCCAGTATCGCATGACACAGTCATGCTGGCGCCTGCGGTCCTTTCCACTCCTGCTCCCAACGTTTTTACCTAGATTTGACGTATTATAAAATGCGAAAGTAACTCTCTCAGTCTGTTGGTAACCTCATCACGACTAAACCATTGAATTAGGTAGCCTGGGATCTGGAGAAGGACATAGGCTTATTTTTTACTATTATGGCACAATACTATTTTGATAATAAATACAAAATACATGCAGACGAATTCGCGGGCCACAGCTAGACGATTGTAAAGTTGTGCAATAGTAACTAATGGAATAAAATTGAAAAATTTATAGCAGTCGGCAAATGCAATATATTTTGAAGAGTTCATCCTCTTCAAAATGTATTACGTTTAGCTTTTCATGAATTCTTTATCACGTCCACCAAAATCGTAGTATTTTCAAGTGTCCATATTAAAACCAATATTTTAATGCATAGATGTTTTTAATTGCAGATGTTTAGGTCCTATCTGTAGGATCTTTTTTATATTAAAATTAAACTTATTAATGTTTCCGATCCAATTATATAAATATCGATATATTTGATTTACGAGCCGAACCTACAAGCATATATATCTTGATAAAATATTAATTTGCATAGGCATACATAATTGAACGTGTAAAGGAATAATTAAGGTCATTTGTCTTCACAAACGAATAAATCTTATTAAACTATCTACATCTCAAGCAAAATGGGAATACCTTGATTTATTCCACTTAGTGGTCTTATATATAAATAAAATACAGTAACTAGATTATTAATTTGTATTACATACATAACATAGCGTCACGTCCGTATACCCCGAAGGATTAGGCAGAGCTGTGCCATTGTACACCCACATTTAGCCGATGCCGATTTGAGTCCCATGTCATAGGGGGCCAGCCTTCATATATCGGTGGTGGATCATATCGCTGCGGCCAAAACAATACGAATGTCTTATCAACTGTCTAGCCTTCTCCCAACAATGTTGGGGACCGTGCTCAGCCTTATCTAGGTGCAAGTATAAGTACTGCCGTCTGATCACCGCCAGTTAATTACTGAGAGACACTGATACTCTAAGGTTAAGAGCGATTGGCCGTAACGACTTCATAGGTATACGTATGACACCCGAAATCAAACGCTTAACGTGATTTTCGAGGCATGAGTGTGTTGATGTGTGAAGAATAGTCACCCATCCATGACTGACCGCAACAACCGCTGCTTAACTTCGCAGATACCAACCCCTCTACAGAGAAAAACAAATTCCTACGTTTCGAAATAAAAATTAAATGAAGAGCGCTAAAGCCATATAAATAGCTGAAATACCTACCTCTTATTGGAATATGGTTTCCTAGTCGTATCGAGATGACTCGCCCAAATCAAAAGACGCACATATCTAATGTCAAGGAAGTATGTATCATGTTGATCCTTAATTAGTATCTCCATTGGGAATAATATCGAGCCAATAGCTCTAGGGGACAATATCTCGTACTTTCATGACTCGTATTCCGGGCGCTGACCACGTTTACCTACGTTTATTTTGTAGGTGTATAATGTATAAATGTAGGGTAACGCATTAGGGAAAAAGAAATATTTACTTAAATAAACACAGAACATACGAACAGTCGTGATAATAGGTAGGTACGTAAGTGTGTTCTTGACTTTTAGATAAAAGGCAAGTCTTGCTATATATACGATGTTGCTGTTATTATATGAGGAAATAACAAAGGCAAAAAAAAAACAAAAGCAGCTACTGACCGCCTCATTGGTCTGGTAGCTGAGCGTGAGGTCCTGGGTTCAATTTCCGAGTCAGGCAAAGTGGTATTAGGTTTCACTGTATAGACATTCTCAGTACTGTGTCCGGTTCATGGCAATAGGGTCGTCCCCTATTACATTGGACTTATTAGCAGCATCGGCGTAATGAAGGTGCACAATAGTACACTTCTGCCTAACCCTTCGGGGTTAAAGGCGCGATGTTAAGTTATGTTAAATACATGATAACGTACTTAAGTACATTTACCCAAAATTACAAATGGATTGGCGCAACCCTATTAGAGGCAAATACGTTTCTGTTATACAGGGTTAATTGGGTAATGGCGCGGATAATTAAAGTCAAGTAATTATTGGCTCAGCACTTAGAGATGTATAATAACTGATAAAATGGTACAGTCGTAACGAGCTTATCGTTAATATATCACAGATATTATAACGAACCGTTACAGATAAATTGTTACGTCACAAAGGTAACTTTATTATCGGTGATTCTATCTATGGTTGTCTCAACGACGTTCAGATTCAAAGAACTTTTTGGTACAGTTAAAAGTATTTTTAGTAAATACTAGCAACCCGCCTACGCTTCGCACGGTAAGCAGAGCATATACGCTTACATTTTTTTTATCTAATTCGAAACAAAAAAAACTTTATTGGATTAGTGGGCATGACTTTTCCGATACCTTCAACAATCACCGTGAAATTTCAGTCAATTTACACAAAAACTTAATGAATTATAAACTTAAACCTTCCTCATAAATCAATTAGTCCAATGGTGAAAACCGTATGAAAATCCGTTCAGTTCTTGTCTTTGAGTTTATCGCGTTCAGACAGACCGACGCGGCGGGGAAACTTTGTTTTACAATATTTAGTGATTATTTTTTTATAGATGCCATTCTACATGTTTTCTATTTTCGAAAAATAAAAATAAACTTTTTTGTTCAAGTTTTTTATGCATAGTATATGTATACACAGTGGCGTGCGGTTCATAAAGACAAAAAGGCACTGCGTACCCTACATAACTCAGATAAATATTTATTATAAGATATTTGAGGTGGCAAATCACATACATCATTATTTAATCGATAAGACGACGAAACAATACCAACATACAGTAGAAATGATTGGTAAGTAATTTTTTAAAATTTCTGACTACCCTGTCTAAAAAACTCTGTGCACCCCGCTGTGTATACATATATAATATACATCTGAAAAGCTAGAATTGCCCATAGCCGTGATAATGATATGAGGATAATAAATAAACAAAGTAAATAGTCCTTATAAAGAGTAAACTTAGGTACCTCCACCTACACTATCTATCTTTAAACGGCTTCAAAATATGATAAACATACCTACATACTTATGAGATATAGTTAGTTATACATATTTCAATGAGGTTAAGTTTCTAACGTACAAAACTTTTTTCATTATATTATACATTCGAGGCAAAAGTCAAATGCAGATAATGTTATTTGCGGCCGTGTTCCAAGTACCTCTATTTAACACATAATTAATGCTTTCTGCCATGTAAAGGTAATTTAAGATTCTGAAACCGCGGTACAATTATTTATATATTCTACCATTCTACATAACTTGCAGATTATACATGTAAAATACGATATAAATAGATTTGCTAGAAATTGCTTCAATTATTGTTGAACGCGCAGCTGCTGAGTTAAGATTCTGGGTTCCATTCCCGGGTCGGTAAGGGTGTAAGTAGTTTGTTTATCAGTTCCCGGAATTTGAAATTTTGATACATGTCATCAAGTCATTGGTGAAATGTATAACAGTGTACTTCTGCCTACCTCTTAGTGTATTACAGCCGTGATGTTGTTATGTAGTAGTAATTTGGAACATCTAGAAATAGCTCGGTATTATGAATTAGTGTACGGTGCGAGCGTGGGTGCGACTACGATTTCGTTTATCGATCGATAAACCATGGGATACATCAGCGTAACCGCTAGCGAGTTCTTGACGTCATTAGTTGATGTCGGCAGGGGCCGGATTCTAAACATTTTGCAATTATCAAACATAACATATGAGATATAAAGCTTCGTTTTCATTGGGCTAGCGGTTGTAAAGACACGAAACGTACAGATAGATTATGATATTGTGAATCTGTCTTTCTACTGAAGTCTTTCGGAGACAGTTACATAAATTAAATAATTTAATTGTTTCTGTAGGATGCGAAATTCAAACAGGCATGTTTATAGAATGCAATCTATCGACAATTATGAGCATAAGTTTAATGAGAAAAATAAGATCAGTTTAGGTTTCAATGTAGCTTGCGTCATGAATTCATGAGATTAGCGAATCGATTAATTTATCAGTAGTAACTCGTAAGAATTTATGGTTTAATCAAAAGTAATATCAGTGCCGGATTAACCACGTGGCAAGAGTAGCAATTGCTACGGCCCCCGCCCTTATAACGTTACTCCTGTTTTTCGACTAAGACAATCCACGTCAGGCAATCGGTAACCGATTATTTTGTTTGCGATAATAAAACAGAGAATTTATAAAATTCAAAACGGTAAACGCACACGTTCTGCAAAAAGTCACTTTATACTTAAGAGCTCGTAGCAGATCAAGGGCCCCTCGATATAATTTGCTACGGGCCCCGCGCTTACTTAATCCGGCGCTGAGTAATATTGTAACTCAATGTGTAAGTTTCTTTCCGACTGATAGAAAGATCTGTCCAACTCGTTTTCTTACTCTAAAAATAAGTCCGTATACATTTCTTTGTGACTCAAACAAGTCTCTAAGGAGCAATGAATGTCGATAGAAGTTTGCCCAAAAGAAACTCACAGAAAAGGATAGCAGCCACTTTTTGTTTGGACCAGTTCCCTACGGATGGGAATCAATTTGTGAACAGGTATATGTTACGTATAATACGCTAACTTTATAGGCGTACTCTAACATAATTACGATTTAACATCTCTACTTACCTATGGAAGTTTTTCTTTTAATCCTTTATATCTAGCAATCTTTTATATGATAATATGATGAATATATTCTTCTATCTCCATATAGTTATTAAAATCATCAGTTACAAGCCATTGAAGTAAAAATAGAACTCTGTTATACTTACCCACCGCAAGGTCTAATCGTTGTTTATGGTCTTTAGCATGGCGATTACGATCGGTGTAATGTGAGCTTCCTTTTAACATAACTTTTCACACACTATGTGCGTATAATATTGATGCGTGTTGTGTAATAATTTTTTATGCTCTACGTCGATAAACTCGATTATTATGCGCGATATTCGTTCAGCAAAATCTGCATAATGTAAATAGCTGAATGAATGCTACATGCACGAGTAACCACATACAATGACTATTTGAAACTTGTATTTAAAACATCACTACATATTATAAAACAAAGTCCCCCGCCGCGTCTGTTTGTTCGCGATAAACTCAAAAACTACTGAACGGATTTCCATGCGGTTTTCACCAATAGACAGAGTGATTCATGAGAAAGGTTTAGTTGTATAATTCGTTAAGGTTTTGTGTAAATTGGCCGAAATATGACGATGATAGTTGAAGATGTCGGAAAAAATCATACCCACTGGGAGCTTTACTGGCGTGCGCCGAGTAAATGCTCGACGTAACAGGCTGATACGACACTAGGACAAAAAAACAATGAAGGCATATATGCTCTGCTACCCGTGCGAAGCCGGGGCGGGTCGCTAGTACATACTAAAATAACAGTATACGTATTTAATCGAGATTCAAGAAGTGAAATCGATTCTATGACGGAAGTAGCAAGAAAACCATCTAGATGTATATTTAGACGAGTTCAGGATCAGGAGTACTTACTGCTGACGTCAAACTGCCCACTACTGCCCACGAGCAGCTAAATGGACAAGTGAAAAACGACACGACGCTCATTTGATAAGCTTACGTCTACGCTCTAACATCACATCAAAACAAGATTATTATCCAATTATGTCACTCTCATAGAGTAGAATGGTTATCTATTTTTTGTTGATCTCACGTCAATATCGTGCGTAATACTAGTTTTATTAATAGTTAAGTCTGGAGTTGATGTTGATCTCATTAGGCAAGACATGGTCTCTGTCGACTTAATAAATTCCAAGTCACTCTACAAGCTATGGAAACACCTATGCTTACTTGTTCTTTACGCAATAAAATTCAGAACGAGGAAATACGTCGAAGTGCCAAAGTGACCAACATATCTTTCAGGGTTAACAAGTTGAATGCAGTGGCAGGTCACATCACTTGGCGGCATGATATGGCGGTATAACAGTTGGGGAAAAGGTTCTCGAGTGGCAACCGCAGATCGAAAAGTAGACAGCAGGAGAGCCCACCGCTAGATAGAGGGGAGACTACGAAGGAGTAATCGCGGAGAGTTTGGAAGCATACGGAAAAAACTCAAAGTCGTTCGATGAAGAAGTCTGATAATGCCTCTGTCCAGCAGACGATGTGAAAAGGCTGCTTTGATAATGAAGTCTGGAGATTTAATAATAATTCAGTAAATTATAAAAAAAAATAGTACTACTGGTAGAAATTACTGGTTTTTGTTTGTTCTACATTCCTCTATGTCGATAGGACTGATTTTACGGTTTTGCGCTACCGTTAACTTGTTGTCCGTTAGATAACGGCTGATTACAAGCTTTAATTGTTTACTATTATCGTTCACAGCATAAAACAGGTTTTATCAAATTGCAATACATATAAAAGAATTATATTATTGCCAACATTTTAGTTCATCGATTTCTTAATCGCATACCTATCCACCGAAATAACCTAGGCTGTAGAAAATTGGAAGTAGCCAATGTCCTAGTTAGATATATGTACACAAATGTTTCTAGATTGTGTAATTTTAGTCAATGACGTGATTCGAATAATTTTAGTGCTAATCAGTTTGTTGGATTTCTAAATTAGTGAATGGATGATACGAGATATCGGATTTATCGTAATGTAAGTCAGAAGTGTATTAGTGAATATCTTGAAATATATTCCGAACGAAGCGACTGTATATAATGTAACTTTTAAGGCTTCTCAACATAGAATGTTATGTCATGCTCACGCCAGACATTAAAATAAATATGATATCTAGTTTACATTAATTAGTCTGGTTTCATGTCTAACATAACTAGTTTATGAGATGTTCAATGAACAATGTCTCTGATCTCAAGATTAATAAAAAAATTGATACAAAACTATTTTTATAGGTACGCATAGTCAAAGTACTGTACAAATACTGTATACGATATACCGTCAAAAAACATCGTGAGGAAACTTGCTTAACGTTTCTACGGATGCTTTCTTATAACATTTATTAAAAACCTTAAAAGATCCATCTACTGCTTTACATAATCACCAATTTGGTGATCCTGAATCCTATCTCTTTGTTCGTCTGTACCAATGTAATCTTAATCATACTATTTTGGCTTGACCTCGTAACCTATACGTAGACACATAAATACATAAAGTGAAACCAAGCAAAATTACAGGCAATAAAGGTAATAAAAGTATAGCGGTGTAAATATTTCAAACGAGGCATGAGGCACTATACCGCTGGAGCGGAGGCAAAAGATATAAATTGAAGGTTAACCGAATCATACTCCTTCATATATGTATATGTACGTGTACACAGCTCTCTGTTCTGGTTAGAGTTACCATTTGTCAGGATTTTAACTGACGTGCCCGACCTTTTTCCTAATTACAGGGAGAAAAGGAGCGTAATGTTTGATGCGCTTCGGATTTACGAGTTTATTTATTTAGGATTCGTTGTTAAGTTTTAGTTAAATAATTACAAGCTGAAAGTCAGCAGTTTCCTTAGATTTTTATTGAACGCTACATCATTCGTCATCATAATTCATAATTCCGAGAAATCAAGGTTCTTTGAACGTTCCCCACAAAATGGTTGACCCCTAAACAATTAACGGTAACCCCGTTCCACTTCACATTTAACAAATTTCGGCTCAGATCGCTATCTGAGTCACGTATGTACTTACGACCTGCATGACACCGAGCATGCTCGTACAGGGACGTATTTTCTGTTATTATACCTCCGAGACAAGAAAGCTCTTTAGTGGTCCTTGCAAAGATTATTATTGGAAAGGCCTTCAATAAAGAAGAATGTAATAATAGCTAGAAAACAAATTGATTTATGGGAGAGAGAGACACAATTTCGCTATTTCAATATAAAGGTGGTGATACACCTGAGCATTCATCGGAAATAAGCATTCCTGCGAGTTAAATAAAAAGTAAATGCTAACAGGACATAAGCATTTGGTCATTCAAGAGCATTTTATTGAAACACCAAAAATTCATAAGAACATTTTCTCTTTATTTGGGCACCGGAGTTCTTCGATTTGTTTTGACAAGCATTTACTTCAGCGTTCGACGAAAAGTTCGTTCCGACGTATAGTTCCATTCGTTGCTTAGTTAGACAAATTAAAAACGAATGCTCGATGTTCTGTTACAGGAGAATGCTTAGGTATATCAGCACCTTAAATGATATAATAAAATTTGGAGGTGAACGTTCAATAAAGGAATAAAATCAGACGATTTCATGATTTTCAGATTCCACGTTTCGATCCTATTGGAATACGTCACTTGTTCATTTGACCCTAGATCTATTGTTGCTTCAAATAAATGCTGTCATTTGCAGGGTCAAAATTGCAACAAAATAATTCAAAAATAAGTTTATTAAATGTAACCAACTTAATTTCTACTACATAAGAAATAATATTTTAAACGAATTCTAAAATCTTTCAAATCGTAATACGTGTCTGTAAGTTGTATGTTAAGTGCAAATACTTATTGCATTATGTCTGAAGGATAATGTTTAATACGATAGACAATTGCATGTATAATAAAGTACTGCGTGACGCAACTGTTTATTATTAAATTCAATTGTTATTCGATATTAATTTACTAGAGCAGTTTTTTGTACCTAGGTATAGTAACATATTTAAAATAAGTGTCTCCTCTGATAGTTCCACACAAAAACTGTTCGAAATTCAAATTAAGATCTTGATCTTTATTTTCTATTGTGCCATTGAAAATTCCGGCCTTTATTAAAAATATATTACATGTTTGATTTTGTATATAGAACACCCGTAAAATCTGTCATCCTTACGTCATGAAATGCCATTGAGTGACAGGTGGCTTGTCTGACCCATAGACTTAGAATTTCGCTTATTACATTCTAAATCTATGGTCTGACCACTGCAAAGGTATATGTACACATTACATAACCGTGCCTTAATTTTTCCTAAGATTTTGAAAACTTGTATATGCATTATTCAGGATTACGTCTTTGTTAGAAATCATCTGAGGTCTTCCTTATTCCGTATGTCTATTATGAGTTTACACGTCACTATCAAATATGATAATATAATATTGACAGCACGGTTGGCGCAGTGGTTGAGAGATGGACTGCTGCGCTACATGTCGCGGGTTCGGTTCCCGCACGGAACAAATATTTGTGTTTGTAAACGCACCCGTGAAGCCATGTCCATAACTTTTTTAATATATTTTTTTTAGTTCAGGGTAGTAGCCGCTAGAGGCGCTTCTACTCGATTCTTGTACAGTTCTTAGCGAGTACAGTCTTATAAACTCATAATAAAGGTAGACTAGTTATAAAAAAAATATAATTAAACCATGCATCAGACTTACACGTGCCTTTGTTTAATTTTATCGTGATAACGTATCAAATGTAAATATTGTTATCGTACACCAACCTCCTTACTTAGGTTTATTTTTAACCAACGCGTTATCGTAGGTCAGGGTTATAAAACATCCGTCTTGTGAATTTCTAGAAGTTTTCTTTCTTACAGTTGTAAGGTATTAGAGTTATCACTTTATAAAGAGCCTACTTAGATAAGTAAAATACATCAATCATTGTTTGTCAACGCAATTTATTTAGCTCCGAGTTTATACCTGTAACACCTAATTAAATAATTGCAACTTACACCTGAATTCCATCAGAGCAATTTGTAGGTAGTTGTAGGTATGTCTATACTAATATTTTAGTCCATTATTGTCCCATTGCTGGGCAGGGGCTTCTCCTTAGAATGAAACCATCACGCTGCACGCTAGCTTAATGTGGGTTAGCGGACAAGCACATCA
Organism: Shargacucullia verbasci; assembly: GCA_947562105.1. Lineage (NCBI taxonomy): Eukaryota > Metazoa > Arthropoda > Insecta > Lepidoptera > Noctuidae > Shargacucullia > Shargacucullia verbasci. The sequence goes on along the minus strand of OX387284.1, from coordinate 9,489,919 downwards.
TTATAAACCTAATAGAGTCTTTTCAGGTATGCAACTCGTCACGACGATTTACCGTTAATGCAAGTGATAATTAAATTCAAATCTTCCAAATGAATTCAAAAAGACAATGGTGCTGGACGTCTTTGAACTCAGACCCTCCTGCATACAACGCAAGCCTTTCATATCATTGCTATCACAATAATCAAATTGACTTCGTTATATTAAACATAAACTATACCTAAGTCCGAATAAATTAAACTTCAAACAAATTAAACTCAACTTCAGTAACAGATGCACTGATCTGTTACTGAAGTTGAGTTAACGGATGCAAATTAAATCAGCGTTTTCTGTCACCGCCACAATGTAACGATCGTTTGATTTATTGGTTGAGGGTCCATTAATTGACAATGCAGTTTTAAATTTTTCGTAGATACTCAATTCAAAGCGGAACTTTCGAAAGATGACAATGATTTCAAAGAACAACTACCAAACATTGATATCACTATTTTCGCCGATGATTTTAGCGAACGCACTTCATACTTTGTCTTGAACATTTGCTACAAATACAAATCGGAGAGGAAACAAATGAGAATTGCTCGGCTCGGTAAAAAGTTTGAAGCAATTGTTGATTCGCCAAATAAATTCCCACTTCGGATGAGCAATTAGTTGTAATAAAACATTCACTAGAATGCTTATCAAAACTTAATACTCAGGTTTCAACCTTTTGCTGTTGTGATTGGTTGACAATCAACCGTAAATTTAATGAGCAAATTTGATCCTAGATTAGAAATGGTGTTTTAAATTGCATCGCTGCATCTGTGTTACGTACAGGTTAAATTGTTTAAAGCGGAACAAAACCGAGCGATATAGCAGCCTTATCCATAACACCGAACCGATAAATTCTAGGAAACCTATCTGCACGTGTACGCAAATATTGGTTTATATGTTAACTTGAATTAAACTACGGTGAGACCTATATCATGTCAATACACGGGGGAACAACTGAACAGTGAATTGTGAACAGTGAGCACACATAGTTTAACATCGTGTCGCGGAGGAAAACAAGACCACATGACTTGGCGTAATTGAATTAGCTCCCTTGTTCGCCAAACTCATTTAGCTCAGTTAAATGCGTATAACCGTCGGTCTCACGGTCTCATCGCCACGCCAAGGACGTTAAACAAAATGATTTACTTAAGGGCAAAATAAATTGTTTTACGACGAACCGAATGGAATACTCTTCGTTCAAATAAAACTTAACTTTCCCACTTTTTGTTGTGGGCGGAGGGGATGCTGTTTTTAGGACTTTATTTAACTGATAAACCGTATTATTAAAAGATAATTAAGTATTCAATTACACACAGTAATACATTGTTGAGTGAACTAGTAATCTAAACGTTTTACGTTTTATGACTAGTCTAGATCTCGAGACTGTGATTAGAATCAATAGCTAAGACGTTAACAGTCGTATATTCAGCAACAAAGTATGTAAGCATGTTTAACATCATGCTAAACAATCATTAACTTGTTTTCTGTACCTACCTGATGAACACGTCACTAACCTACATTTACCGTTTCTTATATCGTGTACAATTTAAGAGTACTCCCGAAACACTCTGCTGCATTAGTGTCACTGACCTCTAATACAGTCAAAGTCAGAAGTCAAACACTCAATAAAAAATAGCTACAACTCATTCAAGCATCAAAGGAATTGAGAATTCAAATTGACAATAACAACAAGTGAACAAAGCACCAAACTACCTGATCTTCCTTTGTGTTCCTGACTGTACGTTATCCTCGATTATTTTAGTATCGATAAATAATAAAGCGTTAAGTGCGTCTAAGCTGAGAGGTGCAACATCACGATTGACGTCATGGCAGGCCAATGACCGACTTTGCTGCATTTAACTATATTCTCGAAGAGGTTATACGCATGACTTATATGTGTTCAGAGTTATCGCTTTGCTGAAACGCAGTTTTCAACAATATTTATTCTACGATAGCTAAACTTTTATTATTTATTGGTGTTATATCAATAGAAAAATGTTAGCAGAATACCTCTCGGAGACACAGTGGAAATTTACTCAGAATTTAGAGTATGTACCTCGTAAAGTTCTAACGACAAAAAACTTTATGAAGTTTATTACGTACTTAGAGTTAAACCTCCTACGCTTAACCAATCCGAATTCATTTCATAATGGAACCTTGAAATCCATGAGTATGAGCAAACCCGAGACCACAACGCGTGACATAGACAAACTTGAATGACCACACTCCGTGTCTAAACTTGTTTGGATTTTCTTGACTGGTTTATTGCTAAACTAAAAAGTCGAAAAGACTAGTCCGCATTCTGCATTTGAGATTTGTTCCACATATGAACCGCAAATCTATCAACATGCCTCGTATCTAGACTTCCTATATTTAGATTCAGTCTAGAATCCGTTCCTCATTTTAAAACGTTGACAGCGAACTATCAGGCTTTGTATAACTTTTGGCAATTTTGCTGTAATTGAGTTCAGTTAACTTTGATCGTTAATCTTTAAACACAGCGGCCAGCTTTTCTTTGTAGTCTGAAATGTCTTTATTTAGCAGTCATTTTCATTTAAGATTGGTTTCAGATTCGATTATTGAACTCTCATTAGAATTGAAAATTATGTTTAGTACACTATTTCAAATCTCGTCGACTTTATGACCAAATTAAAGTTGTCAGATTCAAGATGTCGCCTTAGTTTCATGGTAAATTATTCACATCTTCTGCAATTGGAAAATATGAGTTGATTGTATTCGTAAAGTGACGACATTGAGCTTATAATATATAAGTTACATATATATATTATAATATATTCATAATGGTGTCATTATCATAGCTCAAATCTTGCCATAAAAATAGAATTCTTAAACCAATCAATCGATTGATATAACTAGAATCAGGCTTCATTCATATCTACGTATAATATTAATTAGTAAATTGTCCGACAGAGGCGACAAAATCGACTAGAGGGCGAACACGGTTCAGTTAATTCGATTAACCGGGGACAAACAGCCAGTTACTCAAATTAATTGAGTCGATGAAACCTTCAATTTAATGGAATATGATAAACCGTCGTCATCCAACTAATAATAGGGCTATAGCTATCAAAAGAGCTTAAGTATAGCCACGCAAACTATGGACATTGACGATATGATTGACATAGTGGCTTAGCGATTATCTTTTAGCCCTACGTGCCGTAGTTACATCGACACGTTACTAAACTTCATACTTAACATTTTCTTTATCATGGATATACTTGAACAATATGTTGTTTCTAGAATTATGCTACTTACTTATAGGCTAAGGAAAAGTTTTTTTTTTAGTAACTTTCTGACGATTCCTTGCTTGTTAAAAATTAAACTGCAACATTTGCCCCACTGAAGGTCAAGACCTACCCTTGAGCCTGCCTTCCTCTCCATCAAGCATGCTAGATAATTATGTGCCTATGCATAAGTACTGTTGCAAATTCTTCTTTTACACCCTTTCTCTCAGGCTAATAAGCCCGGTCTATGTCAAAAGCTGGGTGTCCATGCCTACGAGTACAATGAAGTATATTCAGGAAGTTTTGAGTTAGGTGCCTACATAATATATTCTGAATGAATTCGTGAGACGAATTCCCACAGCAAAGAAAATACCAGTTTAAGAACAAAACAATTTGGAAGTACGCATTTGTATCATGCGGTAGGTTCTTTACTTAATTTGTGTTGCTTTTGTTGTGTCATCTTGTATTCTCTTGGCGTAGAAGAGCGTGGTTCAGATATATTACATGTTTTACTGGCTGCTGCTTGTTGTCGAGATGAAAAGTTTAAAATCAGAATACTTAATTGGTATATTTTTTTTGCATAAATGAAAGGGTTATCTGCTAACTAGTATTTGTTACCCGTTCTAAAGTTTTATACAAACGAATAGTAGGTACCTAACGGATAAGACGACCTGTTTTGTTGTTATTTTTTCCAATAATGTGCAATAAAGTTTATAATAATGTCCTCCTGACCGATTTCGGTCACGGCAGCCTATCTCACCGGAGATTAGCCAACTACGCAGGAGATATTATAGAGCACAAGTGTGTGCGCAAACACAGGTGCTCTCTCTATTCCTTCACTCTCATAGTCCGATGGGACGGCAATCCGACACGACCGGAGAGAGATCAGGCGCAGGACCGACGGCTTTACGTGCTTTCCGAGGCACGGTGTGTATTCACATACACGAAGACCCAGACCCGAAACAAATATCTGTAGATCATACAAATATTTGTTCCGTGCGGGAATCGAACCCGCGACACGTAGCTCAGCAGTCGATCTCTCAACCACTGCGCCAACCGTGTCGTCAAAGTTTATAATACTGCAATAAAGTTTATTCTAAGTATCGATCGATAAATAAGTCTTGCCTTTATATTATTAATTTAAGTATTTTTCTTTGACAAAAACTAGCAAACTTTGAAACTGAAGGGAAATAAGCGACCATTACTCACAATTTTTTTGAACATCAACGTCAGGTGTTAGGTAATTATGATTACAATTAAGTACATAATTTAATTATATAATTTATTGTATACCTTTCCAAATATAGGTACGTTCTACACTGATTATTCCAAGATATTTTTATATTCCTTAAGTACAATATACTCATAATATTAAAACAAGCATACTTGTAAAATATAGCATAGTATTATATTTTGGATTTTGAGTGATATTTGTGACAACATAACATCTTAAGCATCAACAACTTAAGCATCACGCCTGTATTTCCCGAAGGGTTAGGCAGAAGGTGTAATATTGTACACCCACATTTCGCCAATGCTGTTATTGAATCCCATGTAATAGGGGGCGAGCCTATTGCCATCTACCGGGCACAGTTCCGGACTCCGTGCTGCTACTGAGAATTTCCATACCGAAAAACCCAATAACACTGCCCGATCCGGGGATCGAACCCAGGACCTCACGCTCAGCAGTCGCGCTTGTGACTACTAGACCAATGAGTGATAATAATATATTTGTAATATACAACCTATTCAAAAAATAAATGTTGATAAATTCCCTTCCCTAAATGCCTCATGGACCGCCTGTGACACGTTAAGGGTGTAGCTATATAATCTGTTTCACTTCAACTGAAACGTAAATCAAGTTGACATTAGGTTAATCGTGTAAGGCAAAAATGGGTACTGATTGTCACAGGCAAGTCAAATAAGATTAGATGCAGATAACGGCGATAGCGCATAGAAGAACCCAGTGTCTAGCAATAGTACTAAATAAAGCCGAGTTTAATGATAAAGTATCTTCGTAAATTACTTGCAAACAAATTCTTTCCATATTTAAATGAAGTTAAATGTCATTTTACTGAAATACTTTGCGATGATCCACGTAGTTAACATTTTTCTCTCACCATATACTTATGAACATACTTAGAGATTAACATATGCGCAATTCAAACTTATTGGCCCCTTATGTACTGGCACAAAGGCTTTCACAGGAACAATGAAGCGGCCAGCTACTCTGTATGATGTATAAAGTAACATATATACGTATTTATAGTACGTACTTTGTTGAATTAATTATAATTACTAGCTGTGCCCGCATACTAAATGTACCCGTGTACCAAATACTGAACTTAAACCCGCATTTCGTCATCATCATAATCCCTGAAGGACTTTTAAAAAGCTTTCTTCGCTGTTTCCTGCACTTTTGCTGAACAGAGAACGAAGAACATATCTGCCAAATTGCATTTGTGATATTAATGATTAGTGAGTGATTGGTAAATAACCCTTTTACAATATTTTCGGATGTAAGCCTGACATAACTTTAATCAGTGTTTATTATTAAAGGTGTAAAAAGATTCTCTACGAGGGACGAAAGCGTTGATCGTGTAGTAGTTCATGGGCAGTCAACCTCGAGTCTTTCTACTACGCCATAAGTATACGCTTTTCATTTTTTGTAACCCAAGAGGGGTTATATTTTATGACATTTGAAGTAATCGATTGATTGTTCGCTCGTTTGATTAGCAAACATATACGTATGTTTACTCATATGTGTAAGTATAATATTCATTGAAATTTAATTTTCCAATTTCCCGATGGCACGAGCTTTCAGTATTTATAGCCGCTGGTTGATTGGACGACGTTAATTAAATACACATAGACATCTGTAAAAGTTACATTAAAAATACTATAATTTTCGACGCTTCGACATTTCGGAATGTTAATTGAATCAGTTTATTATAGAGATTAGTTCAGGTAACCGTCACGATTGTTATTTAAATAATTTTAAATCCCCATAGATTACCTAATCGATCCAATTTTTTTTAAACTAGTTCTTCTTTTTACAATGAAAACATCTGAACTGAATATAGTATACATTTAGAAAAACCATTTTTCCCATAAAATGCCATGAAATTACGTCTTCTGTTATTCTTTAATTTCTGGCCAAATTCGGATAACTTTATGAATAAAACCTCAGAATAGCGGTACGGAGGGTAAACCTGTACAAACGCTTACATATTTATACAAGAAAGACATCTGATACTGCTGCCTACCAACCAAATCGGATTACCTTGCATAATATACGCGCCAAATGCCAAAGGGCGAAGGCGAAAGGAAAGCAATAAGTGCGCGAAATAAATATGTTTGAGGTTATTGAGTTTCTCTCAATAACATATAACGTATATTGTACCGATACCGCCTACAGGCTTTTCTATTATGGAGTACCAATAACACCATACAAAAACAAGGAGATCTTTATACAAAGATGTCATATTTATGTCACATTTTTCTCTTTCCTCTCAAACACTTTATCTTTCATCGAACATCTTATGGACGACTTGCAATCTATAAAATCGCTAGAGTACAGAAACGCAAGGAAATGTATGGATTGACCGAAGCACGAGTTTTTATTTATTTTACCTATGTTTACGAATCACGTGACTAAATGACTACGACAGCTCATATCATTGAGTGCATTTTGCGGGAATTTTACTCTAGCTAATTCGTAGATTGTAATACACTTCTACAAGTACATTTTCACCCGTAGTTACGCGGGAACCTCTGTTCTTCGATGCTCAAAAATCTCTGTTCTGCCTTTCAATCAACTTATAAATGATTACCTGTCTGAAAATAATATGTTGTCCCGCATCGACACCAACTGCCTGTTAAGTCTCTTGGCTCGAACACTTAACCCTGAATTTCCTGCACAAAAATCCTTATAGTGTCCATCAATGGATAGCTTAATCTATCCTTTGATGCGCTAAGAACCTCTCTCAGCCTTTTTACAACTCTCTTTGGCACTATACTCTTTATCGCTCATCGTTACTACGTCCGTAGGGACGCTTCCTTATCGAAAGCACTTTATTCCACACCAGCCATTTTCTTTATCTGTGTTTTATGTTGACAAAAATGACAACAAAGTGTTCTTAAAGTTTTGTTTGGCAATTCCTATTTTTCACTTAAGATATAATTTTGATAATGACTCTTCATTTAAGAACTATAAAGATTATTATATGAGTAGGTATAGTGGATTTTCGGTCTAACAACGTTATTAAACAGCTATGTAAAAATCTAAATTTGCGTTCCTTATATTTTAAAAGTGAAAAAGGAAGTGATATGTGATCTGATTCAATCCAGATCTCAGCAGACCGATGTTGATCATTCGTTGGCCACGTGTAGCGAGGTCGCTGATTGCATACTGAGTATATTAATGAGCGTATAATATTGACAAAAATAAATAACAATACCCATATACTATTTTTGGTATCTTGTTTACATGATAATGCAAATTCATCCGAATCAAAGATCTCGGACACAAATTGTATTTTTCTTGTTACAATTGCTACAAACCAGTGCATAATATTAGGTAAAATTAATTAATAAAATATTATTAGCGTATCCTACTTATATCAGAATAAGTAAATTTGCAGATGGTACGATCTTCTCTTGCAGTCCTTACAATGAAAAATTAAACATTTAATAAGTCTGCATTTCCAATTTGCATGAGCTCGTTGGCTCGGCTACAGTCTCGATTAATATTTGAGGAGCGCGCGCTCGGAACATTACCCGCCGGAATGAGAACACACTCGAATACGCCGAGTTTTTCACATTTTCACCAACATTTCGGTTGACTCGTGTGGCTATACGAAAAACGTCCGTGGCGACCTTTCTTTGGGCATAAACATCGTCGCTTTTCAGTCAGACCTCGTTTTTTACTCTCATTGCTTTAAGTATATTATTATATTGCAGTGTCGTTGACGTAATGTTGTGGAGTAACGAGTGTTTTTATTAGTTTCGTGAAAATACGACGGTGTCGAAGTAAATAAAGGGTATTTATTGCGTATTTTCAATAACGGTGTAATCTTTGATGAAGGCACTCAAACTTTACGAGAGTGGAAGCTTAAGTATTTACCTACAGGCTACAAGCGAGGTATTTGAATCATGCTATTACACGTGTAATATCTAAAACTATTGATTCACTGTGGAAACTCGGTGCGTACCGTGACATTATGGGACAAGGCAGACAGCATTAGGCAATGTTGCCGTGGACAGATACGCAATACTTGTCGTTAATTACACTTCTCGGAAACTTGTCGCTAGAGAAAGTTATGATATCAAAAGTCTTAAGGTTATTTGAGTCGTCAAGTGTTTGTGAAACGAGATCGTTAAAACTGTAATGTTTGTTTACAAATACCGTCGTTCGAATGTCTGTAGTGCTACACGATTGGTATATTTTACGATCTGTTTTCTTATAGTTTAATTGAGCGCATCACTTCGATAACTACGTCTGGGTAGCATACATACATATTTTATCATGTCAGTGACACGGGGCGTGTGTGACGTACACCGTCTGACAGCGCCGTGTCACAACCTACAGAATGTTTCCCGCGAGTAGCCCGCCTTATCGGTGTCTCGGGAAAAGTAGCGCCGCGCCGACCGCGTCTCTCATCGGCAAACCCTTAGCGGGTTAAAGGATAGGATGTTTGAGATGTTTCGACTTCTTGTAGATAAAGGTATTTTCGTGAAAGATTATATTGGCAAAATATTCTGAATGCCAACCCAAAAATCATAATCTTTTGCAGAGAACAAGAGTTATGTAACATTTTTTTTGTCATAATAAGTAGTATGATATAGTCGTATACTCCGTTGATACCTTTGAGTATTAGTTGATACTGATACTCAATTATTTTAAGAAGTACTTTGTTATAATTTGGGACCGGCATAACAAATCAATTGCTATGCGCAAACTGTTTATGTATAATGATACAGTATAGATTTATTGTTCCATTGCTGAAGATTGGCCAAAATTATTACTACTTCAAAGTCCACTATTGGTAATGGGTCACATCCGAAATGGGAGGTAAACCAGTGAAGAGAGTAACCACGTTAGGGTGGCATGGGGGGTTGTTTACTGATCAGTTGGCCACCGCGGACCCATAGAGAGAAATTAATTGTACTCAGGAAGATAAATCACCCGAAAGGTTCAGACATTTGTACGCCGGCGCCGTATATTAAATGTACAAATAAGTACACAGTACACACAACAGAATGTGCGTAGCATCTACTTCCCCCGATTTCTCCTCGCACTAGTAAACCGGCGGAACGATAGATCATGGAAGTGAAACCTCCAGACGCTTAACTTACCGTTTCAATCTTCTTGCAAAATGATACCGCTACGATGCTATGGTATATTATCAGATCAGTTTTTGTCTGTAGGTATGTGCAAAGGAGTTATTATGTAACATATTATGGTACAAACTTGAATAAAAAATTGTGGAAATGCCAAGATATCATAGCTTTTCCAGCCTTTCGGTAGAGTTTTGTCTAATGATTATCAATTTATATTATACTAGCTTCCGCCCGCGGCTTCGCCCGCGTGGTTTACGAACCCGTACATTTTTCCGAGATAAAAAGGAGCCTATGTGCTATTCCAGATCATAATCTATCTCTGTGCCAAATTTCATACAGATCCGTTCAGCTATTTTTGCGTGAAAGAGTAACAAACATACATCCATTTATATTTATATATAGTAGGATATGATAGGATAGGATGGTAGGATATTGATATAGTTCTGAGAACAAACAATCTTCCTAGATCTAAAAGCTATTGGTAAAACCTATCTTATAAAATTGCCTTCTCCGTATATTCATAATCCGTATCAATTTTTAAGTTTGAACATTATTAAGGTTCTTTTCAAAGAGTTTATACCCATGTAGTCATTGAAAATATTTTATGTTTAATTTTGTTCTATTACGTCAGTTGCGAGCATAGGCTTAGGATTCCGCTTACTTTAAATCTATTGTTGCGAGGGACATTGATTTGACATTTGACATTGGCAGTATGAACGTAAACAAACTCACATTCGTATTTATTAGTTAGGATTCCAGTTCCCGTGGGAATACGGGGATGAAATATAGCCTATTTTACTTGCTGCTAACGAAGCCTAACATCGGTGAAAGAATTTTTAAAATCGGTTTAGTGGATTAGGCGCGAAAGCGTAACAAACAAACAAACTCACATTCGCATTTATAATATTAGTTAGGAAGTTAGGATAAGTAGGAAGGATAGGATAGGATGGGATAGTAGGAAGTATCAAGCGATTTAATTCAGTACTTTAGAAAGATTCTTGTGGTGGATAGAAATAATGCTATAAGAATCAAATATTAATATACGAGATAATAATATATAACCAACGAGCGGCTTCTAATAGGTACTTTTGATTGAGTAAGGTAGAAAACGATACAATGTAGTTTGATACTGTCAATTCACAGTGACATGAGTTTTGTTTATGTATTCTATATTAGAAAACAATATACAATACTATCAATTGAATACTGAGAACTATTAGTAGACGACTTCGACACAAACACAATAGAGAGTGTTGTTTACTGTCAATGTTTTATCACAGAAGGGTTTGACAGGAACCTTTTACATCGCATGTTCGATGTCTATTCACTGATTGTTTAGAGGACTTGTCAAGTAAATCCTCCTTGTCCTACACATAGTAATGATACAGTTTGACAGGCTTATCATTAGGTTCCGTTCAAGTCATATTGTATAGATTGTTGAGTTCGCAACGATGCACAAGTAGGGCAGATTGCAAGACTGACGCTTTGGCTACACCATAGAACAACAGTTTATTCCATGTTTCCGTGTGTTGCCAACTTATGAGACGATAATGACTTGACAAAGGTGTTATTTATTGCGTATCTCAACGGATTATTTATAGTATAAGTCATGAGTCAATAGTTGCTTATTTTTCCATGTTTCCTTAGTAACTATTGCGAGTGAAACAAAACCATGTTTGAACAACGATATATATAACTAAACCAATTAGGTACAAACGCTTCAGTTCGCAGATTTAATAAGAAAACTATTAATAACGTATTGTTACGTCTCACTTTTTCTATAAAACTTGTTTTCTTTGTGATGATTTATAGTTAGATTAATAGAACTGTGTTGTTTTATTTTTTATTTTTTTATTATGAGTTAACGAGCTCTTTGTAAATGTGTACTTTGAGCTAAATAAAATCGCTATGAACGGAGCATAGTTTATAATACGCTTTAATATAGCAACATTATCATTATGAAGAATAAATTAACCAAAAAAAATAATTAATCGTTTATTTTATTACTCCCACGAGGCAGTACGAGACATTTAATTACACAAAGATATGATATTATTCGGTGTATAATGTCCCGACTATGTCTGAAGAATTCTTTCTTGTTAATTTAAATACCTAGAATTCAAAGAAGTAAGCTGTTTCTTCCGCGTTGTCGTAATAAAATCGTAATTTTTTTATGTTTATGTGTGACAGATGTAATAATTACAATGATTTCAGTGTTGCGAGGACAACAAGATTAAAATTATGTTACTTTATAATCCGCATTTTATAGGCCTACAATTCATTTTGAAAATGGAAATAATATAAGAAACTTCGAAATTAACAAGAGTGGAAAAAAAGAGTGTCATTTTTTGAAGGCCGAAAATAAAATATAAAGTCTACATTAAATTATGTTGCAATCTCCTAGGGGTTAAAATTATAAGGCCTTAATGTCTGTCTTATACCATGTATCTACATTCAAGCAGGCGATTTCAACAAAACACTAAGTTTCACGAATTCGTATAAAGTACTAAAGCGTAACATTCGTTAATTTTTGTTAAATATATGTATAGTTCAATTTTTTAAGTAATTTTCTTGAGATTTCTGTAACATGCTTTTTGCGTATATCATAAAAAGTGAATAAAGATAGATGCAACCAGCCGGCCGTTTGTTTAAAGTGTATTTTGTTATCAAAGGTTCTAAAACATTCTACATTCATCATATAATTTTTTGTTTAAAGTGTATTTCGTTATCTAAAGCTCTACAAAATCTTTGCAGCCAGTCTTAAAAACGATGACAACGCTAAAAGCCTGTTATAAGAAAGTATGTGAAAATGTGTTTCTGTAAAATTTTCTATTAAAGATTTAATGTCTAGAACAAAACTTTTTAGGCGCTCGACGATACGAATCAAGCGACTCAAAAAAGCTTCATAAGGTCGAAAAATAAGCGAATCACTCACACAAATGTTATTCTGAAAGCATATCAAACACGCACACGAATGCATAGTTAGATTAACCTACCCACTCCTAATTCTTATTTACTACATTCTTCTTCTTTAATTTGAGAGCTTACCGCTTGTCAGTGGAGCAATCGCCACTGCTCTGACTTCATTTTGACCTCTTGATACGACTCTACCGCTACTTTCTCCTTCACTTGTTGTGCAAAGCTTCGTCTCTTCCCCTTCCTCTCTTTCCATACTTATTACATTGCCCACGATTAAATACCATTTACACTTAAATTGTATAAAACTTTGTCAGCTCACCTGAATAACGAAGGTCATTCTATCAATGTTTACGATGTATATTTATAATATATGTTAACGAGTCGACCGCCAGTGTTTTAATTTTTAATCTTTGACGTTGCAAGTGCATGGCCTTACCGATGAATAATCGATATTTCTTCCTACTTTGCCGAGTGCAACGTTTTATGTGGCACATATCATTGGTAAAGGAATCCGCTTCATTTGTTCAATCGATCAGGTTCGTACGATTAATCGATACCGAAAATTTATTGGCACACCTATGAATGGAATTTGCATGTTACATGCAAACAAATTGCATATATTAATTGTCTTTGTGGTACGTAAGAATGTGCGTATTGCTACGAAATAAACAAAGGGACTGCCAATGGTCTAGTGACCCCAAGCGCGACTGCTGAGCGTGAAGTCCTGGGCTGTTATTGGTTTTTTCCGTAAGGAAAGTCTCAGTAGCAGCACGGAGTCTGAAACTGTACCCGGTAAATAGCAATAGGCTAGCCTCCTATTAGATAATTGGGACTCAATAGCGGCATCAGTGAAATTTGGGTGTACGATAGTAGGTACACCTTTGTCTAACCCTTCGGGGTAACAAGCGTGACGATAAGTTATGTTTAAAAAAAAAAGAACCTACATTCCATAAAACAAAACTAGAGCAAAAGCGAATAAAGAAACGTGAAAATATTTCCTCAAAAAGTGTTTTGTTCTCAGTGATAAAAATATGTTCTGAGGATAACAGCATACAAAAATGTAGTGAAATAAACAAAACCAGAGCAAGGCTTCACCTTACCTTAAGAGCTTTAGTGCCTTTAGCGTTCAGTGCCAAGGGCTGGCTTTATGTCAAGATTAAACGAATTACATCACAGAGTAATACCTCATGCATATTCATCAGCGTAACACAGGACAGAACTAGTGTAAAATTGGGGTTATGACCGCACCGAGGACTTAAACTATAAGTAGGTATATTAGACGACTTTTACTTTTACTTTCATGTCATATACCTGAGTTTAAAGTTACTGACTACCTCACTGGTCTAGAGGACGCAAGCGACTGCTAAGCGTGAGGTCCTGGGTTCGATTTCTGGGTAGAGCGAAGTGTTATTAGGGTGTTTTAGGGTTTTCTGTATGGAAATTCTCAGTAGCAGTACAGAGTCTAGAACTGTGCCCAGTAGATGGAAATAGCCTCGCACCCTTTTATATGGGACTCAATAATGGTATAGGTGAAATGTGGGTGCAATAGTACACGCATGTCTAACTTTCGGGGAATATAGGCGTGCTGTTATTTACAGTTTCTAATAATACTTAGTCTTAAAAAGCAACTCAGAATAATGTAGGTTTATTTACGAAACGTCGTTGTATCAAATTTCCTTTGATTGTCGAAAGAAAATTTATCGCGATCGTATTCCGTTGAATCGTGTTTCACTTACGAAACCGCGTATCTCGTTAGCGAACCCAGCAACAAACGTAGCTGATCATTATACAAAGTTTTATATTTTGTCCTAGGAATGAAAACTAGCAACGATTCTTTTTGTAATTCATAATAACACCTAGCGTAATTTTATTGACTTGTGTAATGGTTAGATCAAAAAATATTTTTAACAAATTAATTTCAAAATATGAAATTTTATCAGTTTTATTTTATCTTCGATTTATGATGCTCGTTTCTAGGAGGTATCACGATACATGGTATAAATGCATCTGGCGCGCTTCTCTATAGTGTATAGAATTTTTGCTCAATAGAAAGATTTTTCTTTTCGGTGCGTTTACAAACACAAATATTTACATGCACAAACATTCAGACCTGGAAAAACTATCGATAGGTCATGCAAATACTATGCAAACAAATGCAAATATTTGTTCCGTGTGATGGGAATCGAATCCGCGACACATAGCGCAGTAGTCGACTGCTGAACCACTGCGCCAGTATATATAGATATTTCTAATGTAAATTCATGATAATTTGGACAAAGAACAGGTGAACGATATCCGATATCCGACGATACAGCCAGATTAGTATACTACGCATATTTTCACAGCATTATGTCCTATGGCATTCTGTTGTGGGGATCAGCTGCTGATGTTGATTCAATTTTCATATTACAGAAAAGAGCGGTCCGTGCTATCTATAACATGGGCCCCCGCGAGTCTCTACGAGGCTTTTTTAAAGATATTGATATACTAACACTGCCGTCATTATACATTTTGGAATGCATTATGTACATCAGAAAGAACTTGCAAATGTTTAATATTAACAGTGACTTTCACGACATTAATACTAGGAATAAACATAAAATAGTGGTTCCTAAATTTAGACTTACTAAAACAAATAAATCATTCCTAGGGAACGGTGTACGCTTTTATAATAAATTGCCGAAATCTGTCACCGACCTTACTGGTAAAGGATTTAAAACACATATTAAATCTATTCTCATAAGGAAAGCATATTATAAAGTTAAAGACTATGTTGACGATAGGGACGTGTGGCACTAACTGTCTTGATGTCTTCTGCACATGCGGCTTCCCTGGCAATCCGTTGTTTTCAATTCTCACAAGTTAGTTTTTAGTTTTCAATGACGATTGTCTTGATAATATTTTTATTATCTTTTTTTTTTCTCTATATGTTTTAATTTTAGTTATTTTATATAAAATTTTCTATTTTGTAACAATTAGTTATTATTTGTTTAAGATTTCTAATTATATTATTCATGTAATTTGCTTGTTAGACGCTAGCAACTTCAAATTGTAAATGTGCGAGTACAGTGTAGCCAGTAACTTTACATTTACTTGTCGGACAGTGTGGATTGTTGCACTCACTTGGGCCAGCATATCCTTCTGATGAAGGTGTGGCGTTGAGTACTGGATCGCTGGGTCTCCAACTATTGTGGCTGAGCCTAGCTACACCAATTATTCCGTTATATTAATACTGTTCTTCGTGTGTCGTTTTGCGCACATTGGCTTGCATTGTAATCGCATAGTCTTTACCGTTAAAGATTGTAACCAGTTTAAAACTATTATTTTAAAAGAGTATCCATGGAGTTTCTTGCCGGTCTCTTCTCCATAGGACCTACCCCCACTTTGGAACCGTGCACCTAGAATCACAACGTTTTGAAAGAGCCTGTAAAGGCCTACTCGAAATAAAAATATTTGACTTTGACTTTGACTTGACTTTGGCAAGATTTTTCGTTATATTGTCATGATCTCAAATCGCGCGGGAGTGGCTCCCAGTGTGTTGCAACTGTATTATTCTAAAAACAACCCGAGTTTACATTGCAAAATCGTTTTGTTTTGATGTCCATTTACCTACTAGAACAATGTAATGTTATAAACCATCCGTTCTCTAGGTTCACACTATTTGAATATAGAAATATTTAATATGGTTTAATATCTATTCAGTGTAGCCTCGGATGACAGTGGGGTATTATGATGGATAATTCTCGATCCTATTTCTGTTTATTAAAAACTTTGCAGCACGATCATCAATCCACTGCATTCAGTTATTTGTTCACGGAAATATTTACGTGCTTGTTATACAAAGAATAAAAATAGCAAAAACCGGAAATTGTAAAATCCGTGACATTTAATACCAAAAGCAAATTAATTGTTAATCGTAATTTGACCTTCAAGTATTGCAATATTAAAGTTTTGTTTTATTTATTTATTTATTTATAATACTGACCTTTTCGGTCGATTTCAACTTCAACGACATTTATGGAATGTAATTGTATGCTAAAGAATTGCTCGCTCGCCTCACTTTGAGACAAGTACACAAGATATTACGTGCGACGAGAGTATATCGAAACTGGATCCATATATTTATTGCTAGAATTCAATTTAAGAGGGGAAATATCTAGCGTGTCGCGTTTCAGGCAAAAGATATTAGGGCTTACAACCGGGCATCGTTTAATTTTTGAACGAGTATAAAAGGAAAATTCGGCATTAAAAAATGTTTTCTTTTAAGATTAAAAAGTTTTCTTGACAGAATTTTCTTATCATTTTTGGCTGCAGATAAGTTTTATATTTTTTCTGCTGCCAACAAGCCGACAAATAACTTTTTAATCTGATTGAAAAAAATGTATAGATATTATAAAATAAAATGAGTTTTAACGCCATACTATTATTATTATTCCGTTGTTCCATTGAAGTTTATGATACATCATAATATGTATATTTTGTGTATATTATACTATAATAGTTACCATAATTAGATTGTCACATAGAATGAGTGCTAGATAACAATTTGAAATTTAGTAGAGTCAAAGCAAACATTAGCTTTATTGATCGCACAATGAAAATACGCAAACATAACCTTCACAGCTAGGACATCGCGTGTTCACAGTAGATCGAGTTAGTAAGTATCGCCACTTTATGCAGTGTGAGAACTCACAGGTGACTCGCTTTGTCTAGCTAACTCAATGGGAAAACCATTGCCAAGGTTTTCTGAACATACAATGCAGGCTATTAGGCGAGGAACTAACTTGTAACAGGCCACGCGACGCGAATAACACGTGTTCATTGTCAACGTTATATTTGTTGGCTAAAAAATCTGTCAAGCGGCCAATGAGCACGCGTGTTATGGCTTCGGGTGTTAGAAGTGTGATCTAATAAAGGAGCCTTTTACGTGTAGATCCTTTTGTACTTGTATTAAAAACGAGTTTTGTTTACAATATCGATACGCATCATTGGAACCTAATGAGTGCTTGTTGTTCAATGGAATTTTGCTTTATAATCTTCAATAATACCTTTGTCCAATGGAGTGTAACATTTAAACGCTTTTCGAACTATAAAAGCAGTAGCTCGAAATAACTTTATTATAACGTAAGCTATTTTATTTTAAACTAAGATTAATGTGCGTCTGTCCTAAATTTTAAAAGACACGAGCGAATAAACGTTTCTTTTGAAGTTGCTAATAGAAAGATAACATCATAGCAGCCGCGGGCTAATGGCCTCTTATGTTTAATGGCCAATGTTGGTGTCACATTAATGTCCTTTGATGCACTTTTCAACAGCTGAAATCTAAAGCTTAAAAAAGTTTATCAAAAATGTTAATGCTATTTTTTGTGTCTGATAGAAAGATTTAAACATCGTAATTTGAAATACCTGTGACCGCAATATCGGTCTCAAATTCAAACACCTTTATTGGCTTTTATACTTTATAATTATGAAAAAAAGGGAAATATTGGCCTACGAGGCTACGGCCTACGAGACTACGAGACTTGCGTAGACTAAAGAGAAGAATCCCTACAAAGAAAAATAGAATCGTAATATAAATATTTACAATGGGAATGGTTGGTGGCAGTTGTGGAATCAGTAATTTTGTACCTATGGGTCAAGTTGGATAATGCCGCCATCAGTCACTCGTAGGTCATTGGGCTCATTGGTATGCAGCGCATGTAGATAAATATGGTTTATTGTTTCTCTACCTAAAACCTTTTTTATTAAACCTATAATATGCGAATTTAGAAATTTCTCCGTTTGATGATCCACATTATCATTTAAAAAAGTAATTGGGTGACTCTACAAAGTGAAATTGACGTATTTTAAAAGTGAAATATTGTAGAACTCCTTAAAACAATAGAGAACTGGGGATATACCTAGTATGAGTTTTCCTTGATGGTCGTTACTGTTAAGTGCAAAAATGTATGAAAAATTCGTGCGCGCGCATTTGAGTGTTGGTACTCATATCGAAGATGCGCGTACATGATTTTCATAGTTCTTGAGCTTACGATAATTATCAAAATTGAGAAAATTTCGTATTAGACCCCCTGTATGTGTAATCTATAAAAAGCATTTTTATTTGCGGAATAAAAGAAATATGCGTAATGGCGATTACAATGGCCACGGGTGTGTACTTACTTTTAAAATCAATATTTCGTATGGTAGCGTGCGCTAGAAACATACCTACTGCGATTACTAATTAATTTCCCATGCGTGGTTATTAAGGCAATATTACATATACTAAAGTTACCGACTTTATCGGTAAGGTTATCTTTAATCTATATTTAATTCATAATTAGACCGTTTGTAGAGGAACTAAGTATGGTGTTCGTTTTTTGAACAGGCAGGACCGGCCAGGTGACTTATTATGCCTGGCAGGCCGAAACAGATCCTATGTCTGGCATTCGTATAAATGCTAGAATCGTTACAAATTCACGTAGCGCGATTCAGGATTTATGCTATCGCTACAGTCCCATAGATGGCGCTGGAGTACGTTTTGGCATTGCTAGTAGTAACTAACGGTCATATTAGTTGTCAAATTATAATTCCTTTTTATACTAACAAGAGATATATCATCATCATAATCATCAGCCATAAGACGTCCACTGCTGAACGAAAGCCTCCCTCAAGGGGGGGTTTGCCATAATCCCCACGCTTGGCAGGCGGCTTGGGGATCGCAGTGGCTCACCGATTAGTGAGAGGATGCTGCTGCCCGTCCTCCGGTGTCTGGCCGCAGTTTTAAGACGTACCCGGGTCGTCAACGAGAGAACAAGAGGTATATGTATTTTGGTTTTCATTTTATTCCGTAAACTAATTAAAAAACATAGCTTCAAATTTTAATTAAAATCTGCATACTGGCCACTAATTTAACATTATTTCAGTATAATTTATTTTCGACCGCAAGCAGACCCTTACATGTTGTGAATATGAGAGTTATGAAGCAAATATAATTCATGTCGTTAACATACGTTGGTACCTTACGCCTTCATTAATTAATTACCTAGCCGGTTCATATGGTCCTTAACGGCCTTAATGACTTTCAGTGTAGCCGTTTTCTAACCAGTACACAAAAAGAACATCAATCGCTAATTTTGTAAGTGTTTTCCCTAAGTGTTTTTTTGTATACTGAACTTTGTTTACATACCAAATTTCGGTTTTCTAGCACTTCAGGAAGTACCCTAACATTTTGAAGTCTCATACAAACTTCCACCCCCCCATTTTAGGGGATGGGGGGCGAAAGTTATAAGTTTATGATTTTTTTTGTTGGTTGTATACTAAACTTAGATTACATACCAAATTTCAGCTTTCTAGCACTTCAGGAAGTAGCCAAACATTTTGATCATCAGTGTGTCAGTGTATCGGACGAAATCGGTGTATTTTAGATATCAATAAAATCTAAAGTATTAGAGCTATTCAATTAAGACTTTGTATGTTTAATTTATCTATTATTGACATCATACGCTGAGAATATGAACTATCTGGTACATCGGAAACCAACTCTATGAGGGTTCAAAAAAACGACGAAACACTTCGAGAAAAGGTAGGTAGTGCCCTTGCGCTTCGCTTGGCTCGTCTTGGCGAAATTTGATTTTCCAAGTCCATTCTGTCATCGATTTAGAAGTAGAAAACTTCGTGACTCTAGTTGTTTAAAATAACTGTAAATAATGGATTTTATGTTTTAAAATATACATTTTACTAACTACTTATGCTAATGTATTAATTAAACCTTATAAAAAACAAAAATGAAAATATATCTTAAACGAATACTTAGGCGTCAAAGTACTCGCTGTCATCTGGTAGCGTGCCCAGAAGGCCGGCAGCATTACAACGTTGAATGGCAATGCTTATTCTTTGACCAAAGAACAGGCCAGCCCTCTGGTCATGTGTACTGTCGACCAAGCGTTTAGCAAGGTCTCTAAAAAAGAGACGTGCATTCGAACCCCATGACCCGAGCGTTTCGACGCCAAAAGGCTCAAACAAATTACTGCTGATGAGGTAAATATTCATAATTAAACATTTCAAAGCAAATAAATACATACATTTTTAATTTATTGAATCAATTCTACCTCTCTTGGTGTCCTATAATTAACTCAATAAAATGTACCTCTCTTTACACTCTGTAATAGGCACACAAAGATCAGGTTATCATAATACTGGAAGGTAACTTTTGACCTCGGCTTTGCTGACATAGGTATACAAAACATTCGCGACTTAATATCGCCATACCGCCATTATACTGGTCCTTTGCAAATATCCGAGTAAGGTTTTACAAACAGCCGGTCTTTATCGGGCGTAATGTTGTGGACGCGACATCCCTGACACCGATATCTAAGTACACTACAGTAAAGAACACGCCACTTTAGACCTGTTATAGGGTAGCCAGTATTTTAAAGTCACCTCCGATTCATTTCATTGAAGGTTCAGAACCTGCTTTTATCACGCCAGGCTACACGAAACGGCTATCACGGAGCGTCTGAATACTGTATTTCGCACTGGATTTTACCAATTTATCACACATCCATAGGTAGTCCCGCTCACTAGTCACGGTGATTGAGCAATATTGGGGCGACAGACAGCCTCTGTCTAGCAAGTGCGTAAATTTTTGACAACATGACGAAATCGTCTCCCTCGGGATTGAATGTTGTATTAGTATCGAGGCTATTGCGAAAATGCTTGTTGCTAATGATAAAAATAATGTTTCACCTGCCTTCCAACTTTGTTAGGTTTGGTTAGAAAAGTATAAAAAGATACTGAGAACCTCCTCTTTGTTTTGAAGTCGGTTAAAACAAATCTATTTGTAACGATCCAACTGTGCCCGAAACTTTGTTTGCATGGAATTCAAATGATCGTGAAAAAGTACCTATATAATACGACGCCCAAGTACCTACGCTGCGATGAAAATCCGATCAAAATAGGAAAACATATTTTTCAATTATAAGTATTAAGACAGATGGACAACTTTAATGTTTTGTTATCGTAGAAGTAGAAGGAAATATTTTTCCGTATGCAATAACTCAATAACTAGAAGAATCTAGCTCTATCAGTGGTGTCTGTATAACCTACAAAATTACAATCAGCAAAATAGCAAAGACTGCAAGTTAACAAAACAGTATCTTAGTACATGAATAGTGTAAATGGTGTTGAGTTATTGAACATTGACGGAACGTATCAATTAGAAATCATTATTGCTGCGGATGGACGATGAAGGATACATTTTAATTCCAAGGTATGTGATTGCGATTGCACAATAATACGACTTTATATACTGAATAGCAACTGCACAAAAACTAACAGCAATTGTTTAGATTCTAAAATAAATAATTGTGTAATAACAAAGTCTTTACTTACTAAGAGGGGTTATACGTAATTTGTTATAAGCGTTTCGTTCTAAATTGCAAGTAATCTTATCTGATTGTAAACACTTTGGTTTTAACTTCTTGTTTGTTGAGATAAAAGTGTTGGTATAGGTATTCTTCGACGGCAAATTAAGAGAGTGAAATGATTATGAGCAATTTAAATATTGATATTGATTGTATCGTTTCTTAGATAAACCTTTCTTAGATAAGCTAACTTAAATCTTTTAGGAATTTGAATATAATATAAACTTTGGACAGCTATATGAATATAATAATTATGCGAAATAAAGAATTTGAATTTTAATCAACTCGCTATACAATTTAGTTTCTCTTTCTATATTGAAATAGGTGAAGTGCCTCATTGTTCTAGTTGCAATAGGCTGTTGACATAAGGTCTTGGGTTCGATTGTCGGGTCGGGCAAAGTGTTATTACATTTTTTTTTTTTTTTGCTAGAACGAGCCCTCTTTTACATGTGACTTAATAACGTTGTCGGTGAAATCATTGTGTTCAATAGTAGGTACACCACTGCCAAACCCTTCGGGGAATATATGCGGGATTTTATGATTGAAAACAAGATCTAGAATATGCGTAGACGCTTCTCTTTACACACTTGTTACGCAACCTTAAAGTTTTTCTTGTTAATATTTTTATAACCAAGTATAAAGCTACTAAACGTGTTTCGACATAAATTCCGTGTCTTTATAACATTATTTATTTTTATATCTGCGTAAATTTGATTAATGTGGTTACGTTTTAAAGGTTATCCTTAGGCAGCCTACAGAGGACTTAAAATTTGAACGAAAATTACGAACGATATTGGTCTCGCCGAAATATTTATGTAACGTAGTCTAGCAGAAAAAATGTTAGATAATACTTATGTATGTTCTCATAATAAGCTTGATATTGCTTAATCTATGGATATAAAATCGAAACCACTCACTGATTGACTAATTAGGAAATCACAGCGGCTATAAATACTAACATTTTGAATGACAAATCCTTGTAGTATATCCACTACGAAAATACTTAAATTCAACCCATAATGGCTTCTAAGGGTACTTAGAGTTGAATTTTGGATTGAACACTGAGTTAGTTGAATACATATGTACTTTAACGCCATTTCTTCAAATGGGGTTAAACAAAGTTTGTACGACAAATCAATCTATTCAGGCGCAATCGCGGGCAAATCGTAGTCGTAAGCGGCTATTTAATCTTGTGTTAGATTGTATTATCCTGTCTATGTTATGTGGTGTACAATAAAGTCTATAACAAATAAATATTATAAATGTCAAAGTCTTGATATATGTCTTAATTTGACAAAACTTACAAGGTTCTCTCATACACTCTGTTCGCTTTAAATAATCCCCTAGGACAAGCTAAACCGGTCATTATTGCATTGACATAAGAAGTTTGTCAGGAGACTATAGATATGATGAACGCACTGCACTTCTATCACATCATGTAAATAACAAGATTGTTGAAAGAGATTTTAGATTTCAAAGGAGTATCCATGGAGTTTCTTGCCAATTCTTCTCCGTAGGACCAACTTTTTGAAATCGTGCAACTAGAGTCCTATTAACGTTTTAAAAGAGATAATATACATACAACTCTATTCTATTCGGTGCGTGTATAGCAATAGCTAAGATAGTATCGCTATTTGGTAGGTACTACTCGATAGTATAATTATCGTTGTCCAACACCCATTACTAATGAGCACATTCACAAAGAAACGGATATTCTCAACTGAATGACAGAACCATGAAGCATGAAACAATCAGATTGAGCACCCATTATAAACTATTATGAATACCGGCTGCCCTCTTGTGTCCAGGCCTTGAACTACAACCTAAAAGCTATTCTGTAGAAGACACTTGATTGAAATTGGAACCAAAATTATATAACCTAACAGGTTTGGAAAGTGTGCCGAACTTGAGTCTCAGAATACATATGACGGTACGCATATTTCAATGATTGTTGATTTTATGATTTCTAAAAGACTGAGCAGAAAGAAATATTTATTTTTTATAATTAGGAGACTGTAGATTACTTTTTAGTTCCGCTATAATCGTGCTTACAACGAAACCTGGGCATTTTCAAGGCAAGAGTGAACTGATATTTTCTAAGTTTGCGTGCTACATTCTAAGCCACATTATCACCCACAATTAAGTGAAAATGGGTGATTTTCATCCGCGAAACACACAGGTAAAGAAAATATAATCTCAGAAGGAATGTAAGAACAAAATTCTAAGCCTCGTCGACATTAAATAAGTTGTAAAATATTGTATTAAGTTAAAAATCTATAAAGCATCGGATAAATACGACATATTTTCGCAATATCACCCTATATAAAATGAAGACTCAAGTGAAAGGAAAACGGATTTGCAATTGCCCTTCAGAAAAATCACACGATCTAAAAATAAATGGTTATAATGCTGAAAATAAATTGACGGGCTCATCGCTAAATGGCTACGGCGCAGAACGATCGATGTATTACCTTGGCAATGCGATGGATGGACAACCACACCATTTATTACAGACCAGAAGGGCAATTCTCGCATGTTTCGACATATGTCGATTTAAGAAATAATCTCTAATAAAAAGGAAAATGTCACCAAAATCTCGACAGCGTCCGACCAGTATTTGCATATCAAGCGTTTAAAGTAATTCACTAGGGGGCAATTCTAGGGCGATTAGTGATAATGTGGAATTCGAGATAAATAAAAAAAAAAACAATGACGGATATCGCTCGCTAATTATTTTCCTAATCCTGAATTCTTTTTACTTTTTACAGGAAGAAACTATCTCTAGAATTGACTAACTTATGTCCAAGCGCGTTAGAATTGGCCCTCGACACCCTATGTGCCCTGAAGTGTTTGAAATCCGTCAGACCGGCAGCCTGCTGAGGTATAAAAGCGACGGAAACGTGACAGCCACCCGACAACAATCTCACTGTCAGCCAATACATTATTTGACACAAAAATGACGTTTGACAGAAGCCATCGCGTGATCTACCCCTGTTGTAAACTGATTGCTACATCGGTAATAAGGCTGCCGTTTGTCATACGAATATTTATGTAAGTTATTATAGGTAATCTTTCGATTATTGGGTTACGGAGGTTAGGAGTCGCTCCGTGTAAAATGGTGATATTCAGCCTGGTTAGGCTGGAAGCCGACTTCAATACTGAAAAGGATAGAATCGTAGTATAGGCAACTAATTTAACGGCATCTTATTTCTTTTTAACACCAGTAGTAAATAACACAAAAAATATATATTATCTACTGCTTATATGCATCCCTTAATATTCTTGACATGGGTGACCATTTTTTACACACCGACACCAAAAAAGGTGACAGCCGGTCTAACCTTAGAGTTATCAGTGTCTCCCAATAGTCGTACTGGAGGTGAGACGGCGGTCGCTCCGCGTAAAGTATTGATACAGCCGCACTGGTTGCAAACTGGGAGCCGACCCCAACGTTAGCAAAAGGTTAGGAAGATGACGATGTTGATAATCTTCTGGAAAATATGGGTACTTTCAACAAGTACCTAATTCCATTGACAAGAAGGAGCACTTTATCGAGTATAACCGTCAATCATAGTAAAACGTTTTCGATAACTGTCATGTTGATGTTGCCGTGACATCACGTAATGATTATTATAGCGCACGTGCCGGTGCGCGCATGACACGACTAACGATGCTCCTGCGCCGACCGCGCGTAACCCGAGTATGCAACGTGTTTGAGTGTTTTGCAAATCATGCTTTTTAATTTCAGTAGCATTTAACCTGTTCACCGCCATTATAATAACTAAACCAACTTCTTCGTCTATTAGGCAATGCAAATCAAAAGTAATGATTTTTACTGATGTAATAAAATTTATTTTCTAGTGGTAGCGACTGCGTGATTCTGTTTAGAAAATCTCAGTAGCAGCATGGAGATTGGAACTTTGCCTGGTTGATGGCAATTGGATCGCCCCTGTCACATGGGACTTAATAACAGCATCGGGGAAATGTGCCACCTTTGCTTAACCGTTCGGGGATTCAGGCGCGATGCTGTGTTTTTATGCTTATGTCATTTTTTTGCGACACTGCATTACGTAATTCTATTTCAGAATGATTTTTGAGGTCCAAATATTCAAATTCATACAAAGGTGATAATTTTGCCACCGAAGTACAAAAAAAAAAGAAAGCCTACACATGGAAGATATTTAGGCTAATATTTGTTTTCCACTTGAAGCGTTTCGAAACCTTAATCAAGTGTCGAATGAATCCAAACAAATCCTTAAATAAATGCGCTAAAAGAAATCGGAAGCCAGTGAAATGCGAAGCGTCGGCTTTTTGCTTACTTTAGTAATCTGGGAAAATGCAATACGATTTTCCTACATTTTACCTCGTCTATAAGTATTTTAATGTAATATGTATACAAGAGCGTTATGTAACGATCCATAAAAGAGTAACCGCGCGCTAAACACTAAACGGGCGGCCGACACTGCCCCGATATTTTTCAGCAATCCATCTAATCTATCGGCCCACTATAAGTTTCTAGTGCCCACTGGCCCTAAATTACCTAATATTAGTTACGGTCCCCGGTAAAAAATCCCCAAGTCAGGCAAACAATTATTAAGATTTTCTGAATTTCTCAGAGGCAACCTGGAGCTTGAAATTATACCTGGTAGAAGGCAATAGGCTCGCCCCCTATTACATGGGACTTAATAACGGCATTGGCAAAACGTGGGCACACAAAAAAAGTACCTACACCTCTGCCTAACCGTTCGAAGAATACAGGCATGATGATATTAGTTTCGGTCTGTCTGTTTATAAGAAGTCATATTACACCAGTGACAAAGTTACATGTGATACGTAGGTAAATATTCCAAAAGCAACAAATAACCTGAAATGGAAACATGCTGTATATGTTAGATTTAGGTAGGTATAGCAGGCTTAAGTGCTCTCTATACAATGACCGATATACATACGTAGGTATATAGTACACATACATAAACGTCCGTGACTGCGGGAAACATGAAAGAAACTATTAATAAATACAAACACGGCACCAAGGGAACATAAAAATAAATATAGCCTTTCTAAGTATAATATACGTACTTAAATAATTTTTCATCTGAGTTTGCCTCGTATATACAGGGTGATATAAGTATTTCTTTGCCGTTTGTTGAATTCCCTAAAGATTAAGTAGGTTTCGGGATCGTCTACCAGAATAAATAGACTGTTTTCAAAGCGCGATGGAGAAATAAATTAGTTTTAATGGAAATTCTGGAATATTCAACATGTTCTGACTTCTTATTAGTCTACGAAACGGAAGTTAATTGACCTGCCTTCTTTTTGAAAGACTTTTTTATATGATATCTTATTATTCTACCTTATTGATATTTGTATTAGGTTATTATAAATATGTTGTTGTTATATCTATTGCATATGATGGTCAAACACAGTACCTATCTAAATAAAATCCCTATATTATCTCTAGTAATACACCATACTTAATGTGTCGAAATTGGAAGATGGAAATATTGTTTCTCGTAAGCCTGAAAGGCCTGAAGTGAGTTCGTAGTTTCATTATAATTTGAAATAAGATAGTAATACCTATGAAATATATACAGGCTTCGACAGATTTTTCACAAACCACTGAGGCGGCTGCCCTGGGCGGTCGAATAGCCTAATTCTGCAAATAGATCACGAAAATATCGTATCGAGTTATGGTACATAAATAATTATTTTTCCTCCGCGCATAAAATTCCAAAGTGGCTTGTGCTCGTTAACGCCAATATAACAAATTTATACTGTTAAGAGATATACTTAATAGATAGCCTATTAATTATATCTCCTCTCTACAAAGAATATTTTCTATCAAAAATCAAATTGACGAGAATTTATTGATACGGCGTTTAGGAACCTGTTCGTGTATTAAAGCGTATGCAGTCATTGAAATTGCTACACAAATTTTAGGTAAAGTAAATAGATAATTAAGAAGAAATGTGTTAGAATAATAGGCAATTATTGTAATGTGATTTTATCAGTAACAGTTATATAAATAATCATTATTCATATTATGCTTTCAACCGCCCCGATAATGATGGGCTCTTGACGTGATTATTCACTTTAATATACGTAAACACCAAGTATAAACTACCCAATGTAACAATTGAAGTAACCTACGATATTAGTCATACTATTTATCTTCATAAAACAAAATTAGGTTCAAAACAATAACATACGCTATATACGTAAACAATATTATTTTCTTCTTCAAAGGCAAATTTTTGTTGAGATTAGAAAGTTTACATCAGAGAGCCTTTAAACGTATTATAACTAGTTGCTTTTATAAAAATATTTTTCTTTAGAGTTTATGTTTTAAATTATAAACGAAGTCTTTACAAAGATTTCATAACTGTATAAGCGTAGATGGATTTAAAATATGCGTGTGTGTATTCTTTTATAACAACATTGTTATATTCAATAAAGAACAATGTAAAAATCACGGGTTTTGTGCAGATTGTAGTATCATTCTGCATAGTGAATAATTTATTGATTAAACAACGGTATAACTTGGTCCATGGAGGATGGCAACGCCAAACAGCAGAACAGTTTGATTTAAATCTTTCATTATTTAGCCCAGCCTATTAAAAGAGGATCGGTCGATGCATGTGTACAGGTTTCTTTCTTTTAAACAATGTCCCACACTTCGAATAATTCTTGTATCGCGAGTGTATTTACAAACACAAATATTCACATGCAAAAATACACAGACCCGGAACGGTCTTTATATCATACAAATATGTCTGTGCGGGAAAAGCACCTGCAACAAGTAGCGCTGTTAGCGTATCAGTCGATTACTCGGCTACTGCGCCAATCGATTATTATCGAGTCAATTTTAGGTCAATAGGATCTAGGTTTTATAAATTGAGTTAATTATCAGTGCAAAATATGATCATAGAACAGCCAGTTTTAATAGTAAAACCATTGCAATTTTCTTGATCTCTAATAAAACTTATTTTTGAACATTCAAAGTAAAAGAATAAAATGGTTAAGTCAACTATTCCGGCTGTCGGATTTTTCTGCGAGAAAATTCATCTCTGCGTGAAATCTAGTTTGAAGCGGCTATCTAGTGTTTTCGCTTCAAGAAATCCAGTCGTTATGAACGTGTTTAATCATGAATGAATTTCAAGT
The DNA here is from genome assembly GCA_947562105.1 of Shargacucullia verbasci. Classification (NCBI taxonomy): domain Eukaryota; kingdom Metazoa; phylum Arthropoda; class Insecta; order Lepidoptera; family Noctuidae; genus Shargacucullia; species Shargacucullia verbasci. Next base: position 9,460,821 of record OX387284.1, on the reverse strand, counting down.
GTTATCTATATAATAGGATTATTCCTGTCGGGGTGAGTTGTTGTAAAACACTTAATGTTTTTGATATTTTCATTCAATATTGTACGGTTGTCTGGAAGAAATCGTTGCATTGCAATAAAATCTTTGATAATACTCCTCTCTTTTTTATATAGGTGTGCAAAAAAAAAGATATATTATTTTAAATATATTATGTCATGTTATTTTTTATGAATAAAGGTACGTCATCAATAATGTCACATTATTTCATTTCCTGACGTAAATATAAGCTTGTCAGCATTTCGTACCGCGTTTATTAGGAAGGGGCAAAAGTATAAGGCTCATTATTACCAACATCCTCGTAACGCTAAGACCGTATTTTGAGAGTTTTCTTAGAAACTTGTTTGTCAAAAGGCAAATTAAACAATTTGATACCATCGTTACAGTAATATATATAAGTATTTCTTAGCTTAAAGAACGCATTAGAGTACTGTAGAGATTTTATATAACAGGATACGCAGCCTAATTACGTAAAGCGACAATAACGCGATAGCCACGCGACAGAAATCTCCCTGTCAGCCAATACATTTTATGACACAAAAATGACGTTTGACAGAAGCTATCGCGCGATTTACGCCTGTTGCAAACCGATCGCTACATCGGTAATTAGGCTGACGGTCTTTGTTATAAACATTGCTGAGCGGTAAAAGAACAAATATTTGAAAATACGTCAATGTGTGACATAATTCAGTGATGAACACCGATTAAAAGAATTGTATTTTGGATCTTGGTGCGACTCGCTCGTTGCAAAAAATATAGAGTTTAATATTATAATTGACTTTCATTCTAAAACCTCCACTCCTACAATAATTTGAATATAACTAAAGTCTGAAATTAAGGTTTAGTAATCATTACCTAACTGAATAATTATATTTTTATGTAAAAATCACTTGTAGTACCTACTATCTATTTAAGATGAAAATTAAAAATATTTATTTTCTGGAGACATCTCACATATTTTTAGCCGTTTTATTTTACAACATCGTTGAAGCTATTGTAACATAAGTGGCCGTTTCGTGACCAACATAGATAAACTTGAGCTTGATAACGATGGAAATTCATGTACCATTTCACTTTACGACACTGTAACCAAGTATCATAAAATAAAACTTCAAAATAATGTCTGTTCGTACCCATATCCTTCCAAAAGATACAGTACCTATCCCTATTCCTGTTTTCAGCACGCTTTTCTATCTGTCTGGTATAACAAAGTCATTCCTCTATGGGTTTTCATCTGTTGAATGCGTGGCCCTTTGTAATAGTTATAGGATTTCCACGCGATTCTTTCACTCATTATCTTATCTACGACACATTACAATCCAATAAAAAATTCTGACAGTTTTGTTACTGTATCATAAACGAATCAATTACATACATTTTTTGATGACATCCGATAAACGGATTTATAAAACATCCGTTTGTAATCGTCTAGAAAACAATTGACGTATTAAATGTCAATTAATTCTCAATTTGAAAAGATATGCATATCCGCATACAAACGTCAACAATTTAATTGAATGTTGGGTTAGTTAGTTGGGTTTTTGGACCAAGTTATCTATAAATAAACCGAACCAAAGCCTTTATAGGCCCTCATGCTGTTGGAAGGCCCAGGGCTCTACGCGAGAATATACTACTCATATTTTCCCTTCCTTTGCGAACTAGATTCTGGTAGTTTTTTTTGTGATTATGATAAAACTATAGATAAGATCATTTTAATACAAAAATAATATAACTGGTTACAAAGTTTCCATCATAATCTTTAATTTACCTTAAAATATCGGCAATTATGTATCGCTAATTGCCGTTATTTTTGCTGTTTAACTTCTTCTTCTTGACTAACATTAATAACAAAACTAGTGTAAATAGCATATATATTGTATTTTTCTATATATTTCCAGGCCAAAATGGGCCCTATTTTTTTATAATAAGTGAAGCGTTGAAATACAGGTTACACCAGACGGTGAAAATTATACACAAGCAATTATATAAATGCACATATTAAATACGACACATTATAACATCAAATTCTACAATGGCTATTTACATTTTATTCTTTAACGTTTATTTTCTTTATCGATATAGCGTTATTAACGTGACCTTGCATAGTAGGTATGTACTTGTAGGTGGGGAAAGTTATTGTGTAGGTACATAATAAGTTTTCCTATTCACTCCAGAAGCTAATATTACGGTTGTTCAATGAAGGACAATTGACAAAATTAGTCCCTAGATAATGATTATTTTGGGTAACCAATATAACCATTGTACCAATAAAAATGAAACTATCATGCCTATCAGCCCTATATGAGTTACCCACTGCCCCAAAGTATTTTAAGCTTAAATAAATAATAATTGAAGAAATGGTTAATTTTATTCGTGAGTTTGATAAGTATATTGTATAGATTAACCAAAATCCTTAGAAACTTAAAATTGAATTAAACGGGTAACGGTTAAATAATTTAAATAAACTCACATGCTATATCATGCGTCAGCATAATTTTGCTAACGACGATATGGCCCTTCTTGTCTGTTTGATGGCATGGATATTTTGCTCCCATATAACTGATGTTACAGTTAACAAAACAAGAATGTGTGAGCAAATACATATGTACATATATGTAGGTAGTTAACACATTTCGCACACTTAAATCCATTGGTTTTTAAAATCATATCAAATCTATCTCCATTATCTTTATAGAAAACGTTTGGGTACTAAATATAAATATTTAATTAAGAAAAATGACGGTATCTATTCGGTGCGATTAGTTATTCAAATAGTAAAATTAAATAAATGTTGAGCAGCGCGGCCTTGCAAGTTTCGAAAAAATATTGTCTCCAATGACATTTGCCGCGTGTAAGTAACGTGCAGGATGGATAATGATGTGTTATTGCTAACTTGTGAAGTTGTTGATAAAGATCAGATAAAAAAACATCTTGTTGGCACACTTGACGAATCATATCTAAATCATCATCAAACTAATACTTATAATCTCGGTTACTTACGGTTTGTAACTACTTTAATCGCTTGAACTCAAGTGATATGACGTAGGTAGATAAAAAGCCATTTATAATAATAAACAAGTCAAATACATACGTTGAGTACAATGTGAGTACAGAGGAGCAATCAGAAGTGAAGCGCCTTGTGTCGGCTGAAGCAGAACCGCGCGGAGTGGCTAACACTCAATCAGCACAATCTCGTCTGCGGAGCACCGGCACTCGTAACTCAAGTACATAATGCACAGTCGGACAGACGCTCCACTTATTCATCTAATATAAAATGACCGCAGCACAGTTACACACCGAATCGCCACTTACAACGGCTCCTTTCACTGCAAACATCGAAATAACATAGCTTTTAACCAGCCTTTATTATTGTCTAAATTCATTGCGGCCGGTCGTCTAGATTTATTAGTTCCTTCGCCTCAGAACGTATCCGAACGATCAGCGGTACTAGCAAGTAGGCTTTAACTAGTTTTCATTGAACAATTAATATGTTTCTGTCAGTGAAGTATGATTTGTTTATAGCGGCGGCAATACGGAGCGGCGTCGCCCGGCGTGCGCCAGCGGGTGTGCGCGGCTGCCCAGCGGAGCTACCGGCTACGACTACCGCTGATTTCCAACGAAGTGTACCGAACCTAGCCGAGTATGCCGTGCACACTTACCGCCAAATCGTGTAGCGTCGTATTCACTCACGCTTATCTCTATTCGACCTGATAGACAAAGATATCAACAGAATAATGAAGAGAAATTGGAAGACACCGAAGTTATCGTTATTGAAACTGCTGTAAATTGCACACTCTGTTTTCCGTGTCGTATTATTCACATGCAACACAAGTGACGTCGGGTGTTGCACACCCTGTTGTACCTGTTTGTAACTCTGTAATCAGTTTGGCTTATGTACGTCTATAACATGAGTCAGTTGTTTTGGTTTGCAGAATGTAATTGAATATCGTATGCTTACGAATATGACTTGTCAATCTAAAGTTAAGTAGGTACGTATACCTAACTTTTTATACGGCGCGCATATATTGATTAAGTAGGTAATAGATAATGAAGTATTATTATAGTAAGCAGTAACGACATTTATACTGACGAACTGTCTTAAAACTGACGAACATAAAATACATCGTTGAAAAACATAAATGTTCTCATAAAAGAATCTGAATTGAAGACACCTACTATCACTATTACATACTATTATCACTATCACTATCATTACCATCTACTATCTGACGCAAATTCTTTAATTTGCATAATTATTTGGTTAAATGATAGTTCAACAAATTAGTAGCTTAGTAGTAGTAGTTTTAAAAACACGTTAATATATTTATGAATTTATTCATTTTATTTATTACGAATTTATTTATTTCATTTATTACGCGTTTATTTATTTTATTTATTATGAACTTATTTATCTTATTTATTATGCATTTATTTACTCTATTAGATATTGTAATGTCCACGACTTTTCTTGCGATACATAAATATTAAAATGAGTGAGTATGTTTGAAATTAAAATTATTATAGAAAAAGTTTTCAATACCTCATAATATTTCAATGTAATAGTACCAACAACACTTCACCAGACAATCTACGCCAAGTACACACAATAGAAAATTTATTGTTTGTCGGTCGCTGACAACTAACTGCGGATATAAGAATTATCTGCTATTGAAGAACATAAAATCACTTTTGCAAGAAGCTTACGGGTTAACAATATTTAAAGATAATCTGAAAACTGAGGGTAGCGACGCCTGTTTTCTACTATATTTATTTAACTTTATTCAAAGTATTCCGTTTTTACAATGAAATTCAAAGTATTCGTTTTTATGTGTTTTAATTTTCTTTAGAAAAATAATATAACGGTATAATAAATTTAAAACACTTTTCGTCAAAGCATACCGATTTATCTTTGTTTCATAATATTATATAGGTATTTCACGTCTATGACCAATTAATTGCATGACGACCGATTGATTTTTATATTCTGTCGAGACGTCACACATTATCGTGTATATGAATTTAAATCGACATCATAACATCTGCCTGCGGATTTACCGGAGAAACGTATGAAACTACATTTTAAAACATTTCTATGCATTATAATAAAAGTTTATAACAATCAAACGCAGTACACCGTAACATACTTTTCCCATGCGCGTAGACAGATGCGGCTATGTAACTGCTAACTCCTTTTACCTCTTCCATATTCATGTATCTTTTCATTTGTCACCATATGCGCCACCACATACGGCCCACATGACTTTTGTAAAGACGTCACCATTAAGGTCGATTTATGTCCTTCGAGGGCGTCTGGACACTTCCATTACCACCTTGATCCGGTATTTAAGCAGAGGAAAAACATTACATTTTATTTGGAATAAAAATAGGGATATTTTCATATTCTTATTTTATCGCCTATATATATATATAAAGTCTGAGTTTATTTTAAGATACTGTTTGTACACTGAACAACTGGTTTTCATTTATTTCATTTATTCAAATTATGTATATTGTGGCACATAGGTAAAATTAAGATATAACAGTTTTAAATGACTGCTAATTATTTTCGTAGCACCATGTAACCTAACTTGTTTATAATATGATAATTTAATGTATCCATGATTTCATTGTCGTGTGTTTGAACTGTTAAATTAAAGGAACAATCTTTTGTATTAGTAAAGAACTTACACAACTGTAATCTCTGAAGAAGTCAGATTTGCAATTGGTACAAACCTGGTACCAGTCGCAAGTAAGGATAAAATTCTAACCCCGACAGTAACCATCAATAATATTGTTATCGACTCGTACTTAAATACTTCTTCAGTCGGTATTGAGAGCAGGTGCAAAACAAATATTAATGGAAGAGAAAAATTGAGAAAGTAATTAACATTAACTAACATTTGAGGATATTAATTTGAAACATTTCTGTGTACCATTCCTATGTAGTGTGAACTTTTGTCAAAATTATTTGCCGTTTAGTTTTCTGTGGAGATAAATGGTACGAAAACTCGATATATATACATGTAAAAAGAAATCAAAAAAATTACAAAAGCTCTAAACGTGGCTATCCAAAAGCAACATTTCTCAATTTGATTTTACATCTACGTGTTAATTTGACATTTCGTAAATAAAGCAACAGTAAATAATATAAAACAAGATACACAATATTCAAAGCCGTCATAATAAATTAAGAAACACCTACGTAATGAACTAATGAGGTATGCTATATTATATATGCAGATTTCATCAAGAGGCTTCTCAGCCAGCGAGTAACACGATGACAGAATGATCAATAACTTGCTTACAGACATTAACGTCATCAAATATCAGCAGATGTATATAAATACAGGTTTTTAACTCCGGTTCAACGATTGGCTAAGAATTATGATTATAAATCTAAAAAAAAAACAAGTGGCGTGATTCTAAGTTCGCCATTAGTTTGATTATAGGAAAAAACTTACAACTACAGAATAAAAAAGCCGGCAAAATTTCAAGGATGACGGCTATGTCTTGCATAAACATATAACATTAACGGTCTTGAAATTCATCCGTTTTCAACGTATCATAATAATATATTATGTAAATGTTTTCCCTTCACTGATTGTGCGATATTTCCAATTGATTGAACAACAGAGATGCACAGATTTTGAAGCGACAACATATCGGTGTTCAACACTTTCAAAAGCCAATGCACACTCAGCTGAATGTGCAACAGTTTTTACGATGGGTTTTATAGCGGTCATAATTAAGTTTTATGTTAGGTATGTGTTTTTTTAATCTAACGACATTCACATGCAGCAGTCTAGTTCTGGTCTACCGGTTTGGCTAATTTTCGTCTAGCCACTAGCATGTAGTGACTACTATTGTCTATTTGATGCAATTATGAAGTGGTTATTATTATTATTGCTTCAAAGAGACATTATTTTAGTTGTATATCAAAGAAAATTTATCTACGCTTTATGACTTTGCTGAACTTTCTGACTAATTAATGGTAACTGATTTGTTTCATAACGAATAAATCAAATTCCAAGTTAATCGACCACTGAATTGGCAATAGGTATAAAATTAGCAAAACATGGAAATGACAATATAATAATGAAGTAGGTAAACCTAATAAAAAACTTGTGTAAAACAAAGACATATCTCGTAATAAACAATTTTCCGTCGCTTTTGTCGGAAAAGCTTTCGGCTTTGATACAAATATATGCGGTCGTATAACTTTGTTAACAAAACTTTCGTATTATTGATTGGTAGTTGTAGACATGTAATCAGTTTACGGTTTGTAGACACAAAGAAACTTAACCGATTAAATCACGCCCATGACATTAGGGTGTTTTCACATTGGGCCAAGATAACACCGAAATGGTACCCGACGACTTTAAAGAAAAGAACTGCGAGTGACGGGCGACATAGATTTGAAAGCGTTTAAAATCAAATGTATGATCTTCCACCTAGCCTTTTCCAAACTATGTTGGGGTCGGCTTCCATTTTAACCAGATGCGGCTGAATACCAATATTTTACATCTGACCTACGCCACCCAATTATTGGGTGCCAATTACTGGGACCGGTTATCAGAAATTTTTGGGCAGCTGACACCGGAATCAACTATTTAGCGTGGCAAGGTGGGGTCACGATGTATAAAGAACGATAACCCATCTAATGACTGACCGCAGCAAGCGGTGCTTAACCTCGCGGATCGCAGAACTGTATAACCTGAAATCGTCTGTTAGGGTTAACATACGATTTTAACGTTAATTAAATAAAGTTCAAGGTTTAACCGATCGGATTTACAAAGGAATAACTTGTTTTCAAACAGATTTATGATTCATGATTTCTTGACCGTTTGATGTAAATAATGTAAATATTATTCTCTTTTTCGTAAAACCGATATGGGTGCGACGTAGATCTGTATCACATGATGTTAGCATTTTATTTTTAGGACAATTTATTTCGGTTTAACGTGCCTAAAATAAAAAATATACGCGTTAAACAAAATATAAAGATTTTTAAGTTCTAGTTAGTTTTTAATAGCCTTATTATATATAGAGTACTCATATTTTATTCTTTAACACACATTAATCATTATCAAATTAACTTGTCAACGCCTACTCTTGTGAAGCCGACATGGTCTATATTTTTTTAAATTTTCAACCGTTATATTAAAATCTAATAAAAAATAATAGGTAGATAATCATATAAATAAAAATCAATTGCCGAAAAAATATGTAAGCGCATAACTTCAGAACGGCTGCATCTATTTAGGTAATTCTTTTTTTGTTGTGTTTGTATTTGTCAGGACAAGGTTTGTGAGAAAGAAAATTTTTGGAAAATCTACCGGAAGGGTTGGAAATTTGGATGATATTTTTGTATTAAATCTCAATAACTTCTCATTTTCTTCATTACTAAATTGCACCCGTGCGAAGCCGGGGCAGTTCGCTAGTATTGATATATAAATCTAAAAAAATAATTCAAAGTAATTTGACAGGTAAGGATAATGTATTATCAGTCTCATAATCCTGCTAATATTATAAACGCGAAAATTTGTAAGGATGTATGTATGTTTGTTACTTTTTCACGCAAAAACTACGAAACGGATTTTTTTCAAATCTGGAATGGATATAGCTTATGTCCTAGATTAACACATACCTAGGCCTTTTATCCCGAAAAGATAGTGTTACCGCGGGATGGTCGGCATCACTTTATACCGTTACTTTATCTATACTGTATGTTGTTTGGTTTGTTTGAATGCGTTAATCTCTGGAACTACTACTCCGACTTGAAATATTATTTTTGCATGTTGTAGCCTATTTATTGAAGAAGTAATCCACGCGGGCAAAGCAGCGGGTGGAAGCTAGTTATTCATAATTGAAACTCGATTGTATGAAACCACAAAAAGGTCATCATGTATGTCCAATATTATGGATAGATATTTTTTGCAGTTATTACATTTCATTATTATAATGTCGTATGAGAGACGATTTACGACGTAGGTACAACACATAATGTCTGAATAAAGGCCGTATAAGCTTCGACATGATCACTTGGGATTTTACAGTAAACCTATTAGCATTATAGGACATGAAGAGTATAATTATGGAATTACATAAAAAAAATGTATAATGGCAGAACATTTTATATTGAATGCCCAAAAGACCTATGGGTGGGTAGGTACTGTAACTTTAATTTACTAATGTGATCAGATTCAGAAGGTTTAGGCATTAATCCACTACCCTGGCCAGATGCAAGTTGGCGGGCTACACAGTACACATACTATCTAGAACTAGTACATTATGACGCTTTCTCAGGTGTGCAGGTTTGCTCACGATGTTTTCCTTCACTATTAACGCATGTGGAACCAAATTCTGGTCTGCTCATGAATTCTTGAACTGGCAAAAGCAGATATAAATACCGTTAAAATATATTTTACTTATTAATATATCACACTACTTTAATTTAACATTCCATGTTGTATTCGCAGACCGTCGTGGTGTAAAATTAGCTTTACTTGTTACTCTACGCGGTCTGACATTTCAAATACTTCTCGGATATCTCGAGAGTGATCTTCAAACTATTCAATCAAAGTTTCTTAAACTTACATCGTCGATAGATCGTTTTTGAAGTGTAGTAGGTACCTACACAGAAAATGTAATAGGGTTTTTTCTTTCTGAAAATTCTCAGACACACTACACTACAATGGTAGACATTTGTCGAACTCTTCAATTAATACAGATAAGTTACTGTTATAAAAGATGAAACTGTTGTGTCATTGTCTTAAAACAAAATTTATCAACGTTCAGTTTATTAGATATTTTCTGTCGATATCCAGTAATAGGTATTATAACAGTTTGTTCCATATTCAATGAGTTTCCTTTTAAGTTATTCAACTTGTTGAATTAGTAGAATTCATTAACATCCCGTTTCTGAATAAAAAAGTTATTTTCACAAAAAAAAAATATTATAAGTATGTACTTATGGTTTTTAACAAAGTTCCTTTGTGTGAACTTTTTTCAACCTCTCGGAAAATATTTTTCGGTTACGCGTTTCGCTCATAGAGTTTCAATTTCATTGCGAACGCAAATGAAAAGTTTTCTTTGAAGTTCAAGCCAAAAATATTCGAACAATGTAAAGAATCTTTATGAGGCAAAGAATACGGTATGACATTTTCAATTTCCATCGTAATGAATGACTGTTTGACTGCCTCATTGGTTGGAAAAGCGTCAAGTTCTGTGTTCGATACCCGGATCGAGTAATGTTATTGCGTGTTTTGTTAGGAAATTCTGAATCGCATCTTATCTCATGAATTATGTCTGGTAGCAATAAGCTCAAAATAGGGTGGATGCACAAATTATATCTCTACCTAACCCTTTGGCTTTTAGAAATACAGGTGTTATGTTATGTGATTAATGATTGTGTTGATAGCATTTTGTTTTTGTCTGTCTACAAACGTATTGTTTTTCAAGTTAAATGATTACTAAACGAATCATATTTTTGTATATTTCGTTTTTACCAGTATGACGTGTGGATATCTGTCATCTTATTTTATTGTTGCTAATGGATTCGGTGATACACGTTTTTGCTGTCACGTCACGTGTTTGCGACCTCGTTGAAGATCCGAAGCGTGGGTTCCGATATACAGCTATTAATATTAGTTCCCAATTCTATCCTAGACGATACGTAACAAGAGATATCACTGTTTGTTTTACAATAACCCAAATTGTAAATATAGGACCAAACTAAAGTGCCTATATACGTGTATATAGGCACTTTAGTTGAGTCCAATATTGACAGAAATGTATGTTATTCAGTTAGTAGGTAAAGCACTTCGTATTGGAGGTGTTGGGTTTAATCAAGTATTATTTTTCCTAGCTAACATAAATTTCCGTATCCGTAGATACTATCGTTTTGTGTTTGACGGCACCGTTGGCGCAGCGGTTGAGAGCTGCTGCGCTACGTGTCGCGGGTTCGACTCCCACACGGAACAAATATTTGTACGATCTACAGATAGTTGTTTGTGGGTGTAGGTCTTTGTGTATGTGAATATATGTGTTTGTAAACGCACCCACGATACAGGAATTACTCCTAGGGTGGGGCAACGTTTTTAAAAAAAAAACTAAACTAAAAGTAATCGTTAATTCTTTGATTTATACCTGTAATTATATTAAAATAACCTCTTCTACCCAACCCAACCTACAGCTGATATCTAACCTAAATACATTTATTTTTTTAAATTTAAGAGGGAAGGACAGGAACTCTACAGTTGTATTTATTTTTAAAATCTAAAACGTTAAAATTAGGTAGAACTTGATACATGCACCATCCACTTTCAAATCGCGTGACGCGCGCATGACGTTGCTTAAACAAAACCGTCCAATAACGTCTTCTTTGAATTTGTTCCCAGATCCCCGTCTCATGAGGGGCTCATCATTGGAGAGTCGCAAAGCAATCTATAATTACATAAGGGTCAGTAACCTAGCCCGTCAATAGCGCCTCCCCGTTTTCCGGGAAATTAGAACAATTAAAAGTTTTGTCCTCGCTACACAATTGGAACCTTTTATTATAATTGAAGATATTCATCGTTCCAAATAAAAAGCGGTATACAGTTGAATTGAGTAGGTAAAGTCGTTTTTGGAAGTCTATAAAATGCTGCTTACATTCTCTTTTATATATTTTACTAGGTTCCGCCCGCGGCTTCGCACGCGTGGATTACGCAATGTCATGGGTATTTTTTTGCGTGGAACGCTATTTTTTTTTCTAAAATAAAAGTAGCCTACGTTTCTCTTTATAACATTAGTAAAAATCCCGTCAAAATCGGTGCAGTCGTTTCGAAGATTAGCCGGAACAAACAGACAGATTAGAAAGGCAACAATTTAAACAATTGATTATTTATTATCATGACCGTATATACTTTCATATGCATTTAGCAAAAGCTGTTATTTTGACATTACAAACAGAAATTCACGAATAATATGTACCTATTATATTTTTCACACACGAATTCAGCCAGAGATGTGCCACGATTATTTTTCGCTCATGCATAATTTCCCTTTGTACCCACAACCGTAATCCTGGAGTGAGTCGGGCTTTGGTTTAAGTCCGTCCTGTGGCATTATTAAAAATATTCGTCCCTTTTCGAAATCATATTCATGCGGTTGCTAATTTCTTTTCCAACTTAATTGTTTCTGTAGAATATGCATATGTATTTTCTTTTTAAAATAAATGTAACTACTAGGTATTTAATATCAGTAGAAACAGTTTGGAGTAAACTGTGTTTTATCCTTTTTTGTTTTCAAACAAATGACAGTGACGGAAAGAGCAGAACGACGAAGAGAGACAGAAAGGCACATCGATGAATCGTTGATATAAAGATGATCTAGCTTTACCGTAAGAAAACAATAGCTATGAAACACATTCAGGACAGAGGAGTTTGCGTCCAATCATTTCGTGACGATTTTGATTGCGCTGTACCATTGTGTGCCGGTTCACAGTAATGAAGTAACTTCTCGATATGAGTAATATGACGGTCACCGTGCAGTTAGACGTTCAAATAAAGAACGGCGGCCTTCACTTGAGCAAATATCGGTTTCTCCGAGTGTTGGCCGATCATGCCCGGCCTTACGTAAACCACAAGTTTAAATATAAAGGACGAATATGAAAAAAACGACTGTACAACGTCGAGGTAGGTACAGACCTGTAGGTTTCTAGATGTCTCGTAAATACGTATCTATTTATATAGTACCTACATGAATGCAATGCAATAGGTACCTATCGTATTGTCAATATCACTTATTTTATTTACTCAATAGGTTAAACAGAGCTCCACTGCTGTACACGCACATTTCTACTACGCCGTTACTAAGCCCTATGTTATCGGAGGCGAGCCTGTTGCCATCTACCGGGAATATTTCAGACGTCTGGGCTGCTATTATGAATTTCACATCAAAAACTAGGACTTCAAGTACTTCTCTATTTCGTGTCAAACCAATACACACTCATGTTACACCTAACCAGTATATAGCAACCTCGATGGACTGGAGCCTTGCTTGAAGCCATCAGACCATTGAGGCGGTCAATCCTATTTTAATTCATTGCCATTAATCACTTTTTATATGTTATAACTTATATCCATCCCATTAATAATTATCAACAAGTGAACGTATAAGGATAAAACGTACGGTATTGTTCTTCAATTATCTTATTTAAGCCTTGTTGTTCTATAAATTATTTATGACAATCTGTGATCACTTCTATGATTTTTTACATGATACAAAAACTTTACTACCTATACGAATATATTTGAGCAAAAACATATGTATAATATATTTATGCCTCATTTGGTATATTAACTATAATAGGTACCTAAATTAACCATAGAACAAAATATTATGTACAAATGGTACCTATTTTGTTTCATACTGAAAGGGTGATGCCCATACCCAGTGTCCACCCCTTTTTAATTTAATCACAACCAGAAAGAAACATTGCTACTTATTAATATAAAATTAAATTATTTATATAATATCTTACTTTTTTTTTTGCTGATTTGTTGGTCATTATATTGGTTGGACTGCCTCATCTATTATAGTGGTACCACTGCTAAGCGTGAGCCCCTGGGTTCGATCCCGGATCGAACAGTGTTATTGGGTTTTTCTGTATAAAAATTCTCAATAGCAGCAAAGAGTTTGGAACTGGGCCCGGTTGATAGCAATAGGCTCGCTCCCTATTTCATAAGACTTAACAGCATAAGCGAAATGTGGGTGCACAATAGTACACCTCTGCCTAACACTTCGGGGAAAACAGTACTGATGCTATATTATGATTTTATGTTATATTGGTTTTTTAATTATGGAAGATTTTCTTCTAAAAATAACAACACGTAATTATATAGTTTTAGTACCTAAATAGTAAATAAAAAGTTACACATATGAATATAATACAATACAATTATTGTATGTCATGAACACGGTTGATTTTTGCATTGTCTGCGATTATACGTTGTATGTAATATCCGCGTTTTTACTTCATCAAACTAGGCCACCATTCTGCACTTATATAAGTAGGTTGACAATAATATGTATTTATATAAAATAATTAACAATACATTTCAAGAGGTGAATCATTTCTCCAGTGATATGGTATGGGATTGAGGACAATTATTTTCTGCAGTGTGGAATACTTATTTTTTGAGAACAAAATAAACTGTAAATTACCTGCTTGGCAGTCATTACACAATGTTTTTGTAATCGTTAATCGCTTACCATCAGGCGATCCGTCTGTTCGTTAGCCGCCTATGCCATAAAAAAAAACCAAAATAATAATGCAGGAGGGTTTGTGATCGAACCCGGTCCGCACCTTTGACTTTGCGGAACAGAATTTGATTACCTATCACTTCCGTTAATGTTGAAGGAAAGCATTATGAGTACTACATAAACTCCTAATGGCGTCTGTAGTCCAACAATCTGCTTCAGGCCAGCGTGGTTGACAAAACTAACCTATTTCTACTATTTCCTACTACTATTTCCTAGTAGTGGGACAGTGATGCGCTGAATTAATGATTCAATCATCATCAAATGCAGCAACAATAATTTACACGTACCTATAAATCTACAAAAATCAGACAAAAATTCGTAAATGTAGAGGTTAAGACCGTCGCGATATCGCTTCGATAACGCTGCACTCTTGACCTGCAACATCCATTAAACAGTTTGGCCCAAAAGGAACGAGATAATACTGTAGCTCCTATCATTACGTCCGGATCCTGCTAAGATATCTTATCAGCTTTTACCATTTCACCGAGCGTTGGGAGATACGATTATATCGCTTTCATCCCATTGCATGCGGTGCAGCTATCACACTTTCTATGAACGGTTACAGTTTTAAACGGTTTTAACACTGTTATAGATAGATAATAGGTACATTGCGACCCACTTCGTACATAGATTTCACACGTGGACGTGAAAGTACCAATAAATAGGTATACAAATGTAAAGGAGACCAACAAAAGGATATTGGAATTCACTTGTGCTTCTTTCTTCCCTTCGGAGAAAAAATGTGAAATATTCGTGGGGTGAAAACGTTACAATTGAATTTCTTTATCGTTAAATGAAAATTGTTTCTGGAAAAATGATGTGAATATAAGTGATGAATGGAAAATGAATATAAAATGGACGAAGTTATTATGTCTCACACGCTATCACAATTATTGCTTGGACCTTTATATCGTGTAATTATTTTGTCAAGTCAAAGTCAAAGTTTTTTATTTCAAGTAGGCCTTTTCAGGCACTTTTAAAAAGTCGAGACTCTAGGCGCACGGTTCCAAAGGGGGTAGGTCCTATGGAGAAGAGACCGGCAAGAAACTCCATGGATACTCTTTTCAAAAACAAAAAGTTAATTTACAATTAAAATCTTAAATTAACATGCATTATATAAGAAAAAATACAAACTTAATAGAATGCTACTTACACAATGAGGCAATACAACATGAGTTAAACAAATGTTTCGAATATAAACTAAAAACGGGATAAACAGATCACAGCGGATAAAACAGAAATAAAAAAATACAAAAAAGAATACAAAATATTGAAACATCAAGAATGTCCAGATATGTAAAGTGAATCTAATATAAAATAGAATTAGTAGACACAATAGATAACCAGGGAAGCCACATGTGCAGAAGATATTCAACGCCACACGTCTCTATCGTCAACATAGTCTTTGATCCTATAATATGCTTTCTTTGTGAGAACAGATTTAACGTGGATTTTAAATTTCTTACCGGTAAGATCGGTTACAGTTTTCGGTAGCTTGTTATAGAAGCGTACACCGTGTCCTAAAAATGATTTATTTGTTTTAGTCAATCTAAATTTTGGCACCACTATTTTGTGTTTATTTCTAGTATTAATGTTGTGAACGTCGCTATTGACACTAAACATGTGAAGGTTCTTCCGAACGAACATTATATTTTCTAGAATGTAGAGAGACGGTAGTGTTAAAATATCGATTTCTTTAAAAAAATCCCGTAAAGACTCGCGTGGGCCCATGTTATAGATCGCACGGATCGCCCTCTTCTGTAATACAAAAATTGATTCTACATCCGCCGCTGATCCCCACAACAGAATGCCATAAGACATAATGCTATGAAAGTATGCGTAATATACCATTCGGGCAGTAGCTATATCTGTTAATTGTCTAATTTTTCTGACTGCAAAAGCCGCGGAACTTAGTCTCTTCGATAGAGCTGTGATGTGCGGACCCCACTGCAGCTTTGTCACACATAAGCTATATTTTATTGGTTTTGCATGTCTTTTAAGGTATACCACGTACAAGTTTAATATTAGGTACTCAGTTAAGCGATTATTATAAGCCTGTAGGTACAGTCCCACTGCAGGACAAAGGTCTCCCTTCCCGCTGTCCACTCTTCCCGGTTTGTTGTAATTTGGGATCAAACTTTTAGGTGTAAATCCAGCTTATTTGCCTTAACTAAACAAAAAATTAACATTCCATTTATAACATTAGTGTGTTAGTTACCTAATTATAATGAACAAATATTTGAATTAACAGATAGATACTTGTTGGGAAAAATAACATACCAATAAAACATCAAATAACCGGCAATTAAAATGTTGTTTGACTACAATCAGTGGGAATTCACAGTGAAGTTCAACCGTTTAGCACTGTAGTATCTGAGCAATTATTTATAAGAATCGCTTTGACGGACTTTAATGTTAACAGGTTGTTTGAAGTGTTCCTTTGAGTGGATAACGGTGTAAATGCCCTTCTGTGAGCTCTAGTTATTTAGCTGCTTGTAAACAAACGCTAACAAGACGTCAACTCGGCACCGTGCCAATGGAAGACAGGAAAAACTGTTGCAAAACTATACTTTATATCCTCTTTGAGGCTTTGACGTGCTTTATTGCATATTGCATACTCGTTTACATTACTTTATTGCATACTCGTGTGTTTATTTGGGATATTATTATGGCAAGCAATGTGGGGTATGCGATATTAATAGCTTATTCAAGTGCTACTATACCTACTTATCTAAACAGATAAGATCAATATAAATTACCTACAGATCTAATATTAGGTAATCTTACATTTATGAAAAATAAATTACAAAGATTTATCTTGCGAAAACGACGAATGACCAGTTATAAACTATCAGAAGGATAAAAAAAGGTTTATTAACTTGTTTGGAAAATTCTATAACTGTTATAAAACAGGCCGTTGTTGCTTAAAATTATACACCGATTAACATACGTTGGATCTGTTGTTTTTGAACTATAAGACATAAAAAAAACAAATCTAATATTCCTCAATCACTTACCCATAGGTTTTTTATTATATTGAAAAATTTTAATAATTTTCATGTTGATCTTTATGAATAAACCAGAAACAATGTATGTCAATAATTGTATCCGATGGTTTTTTTTCTTTTTACATTTTAAATGCTTAATGACGAATTTCGTAGAAATAAATGTATACCTTGAGTAGATATCTTAAAAAAAACACTTGAATTCACTTTTATACTTAAGTAGATATAAATATAATATGTACATATGTATATTATTTTAAGCAAAAATAGAAGAAAAAGTTTTAGAAAAAATATTTTTTTCTCCATTTTCATAAATGGTGACGTGTAATTGGCTTTCACTTGAATTTATAATACCTAATAACATTTTGTAATTTTAAAATTATTTACTTATAAGTCTTCCAAAGTGTAAATCTAAATAAACAAGAAAAATATAATTCAATCCAACACCAATTAATTAAGTACCTATTTGTTATGTTATTACAAAATAATATTTTAATTGTTGATAAGTATTTTATAAGTGTAACAATTTAATAAACATTGAGAGTATTAATACCATTTATTATTATTTCTATAATAATTTGTATTGGAGTTTATTTACCTATTAAATCGAGAAACGATTATTAATTATTTACTGAAGTTATGTAGGTACCTACATACGGATAGTTCATTAATGATAGATAGGTATTTCTCAGAACAATGAACAAACCAATTAATGGTATTATTGTTTTATGGTATAAGTCGACTTGTACTAATAAATCATAATATCTTTGTTTCAAGGCTTTTGCAATGTATTTACTGTATCTTTATTAAAGTAGTAAGTCTGATGATATAGGTTCCCGGACAAATTTTAAATACATATAGATTAAAGATGTAATAAATAATAAAAAAACATTACCAATTCAATCAATCAATATATTCCTCCCCATCGCTATCGTGTCCGTATGTATCGTGCCGGCATTGTGTCCAGAAGACTGGCAGCATTGCCACGCTGTATGGCAATTCTGATTCTTGGACCAAAGAATAAGCCAGCCTTCTGGTCACGCGTAGAGTCGACTAATCGCTTTGCGATCTCTTTAAACAAGAGGCGAACACTCGGACCCCATAGCCCAAGTGTTTCGATGATGAATCGAATATAAAAATACTTTAAGAAAATATAGGTACCTACGTCACAATTTATTGTTGACATGGCTGCATCTTGGTGGTCGTTAGGCTCCGTATAGTCCCAGGGAGTCTTTGACATCCTCGATAGCCTTCATTCTTCCGCATAATATAAATATATTTATATATAGGCAAAGTTAGGTATACTATTACACATCCACGTTTTGCCGATGCTGTTATTAAGTCCTATATAAAAGCAGGCGAGCCTAAATATCTAGAACGATTACTGGGATTTTACTAACAGAAAAAGCCAATACTCTTTTCCCGATCCGGAGATTGAACTCAGGACATCACGGTCAGCAGCTGCGCTTACAACTACTAAACCCATGAGGCAGTCTGATGAGGAGATGAGACACTCCATAATACTATATATAATAATAGTGATATTTAAGCTTGTACCTCATACGTACAATAGTCATACCCGGTTATTCATTTTATCTAATTTAGATTTAATTTCTTTATAGGATAATCGCTTGCTAGGTCTAAGTCCCCAACAGTCCAGTTGCTTCCTTCCTTTGGGTGTTATTCGTGATTTAAGAGATTGACGTCTAATGAGTAATTTAAAGGAATTGCCTTAACTTAGTTTACTTTTTCCAAAGGTAGGAGCCGATTCTGGGACCGACCATTCTACCGTTCGCGTAACTAAGGTTACCAAAAGGCCGTGTGACTTTAACTCCGCAAGTGACAAAGCTATTTCCAGTGTCATCGACTCTTGAGTGTATTGGCCACAACGTCTCTTATGTCATATTCGAAATTGAGCAATTTGCTCACAGTTGAGTCTAACTATCGTGATGGTATGTAGCGTGTCTGCTTAATGAAGATTTGGGAACCGTTTCGAAAGTTGTTTCAATAGTGTGGAAGCTTTGAAAAAAGAATTTTGTTAACTGGTAACTTTTAGTGCTAACTACTTAACTTTAACACATAAGTGTTGAAGTTAACACTCATAAATAAAGACTTTCTAAGTCTAAGTGAGCATGATAGTCAACGCGACAGGTGCGTTTGTTCTAACATCCGTTTTACTTACAATTAGATATATTTTATTACCATATAATAAATATTTAGTTCTTAAGTAATTATGCTAAGATTGATTTGTAGTTAATGTAGGTCTAGGTATGTATGTATTACTCACTTGTTATATGCGTCAGTTCTCCTTACATAAGCACCTGTGCCTGTTTTTTACAGGCGCATGAGCACATTCACCGAGCTCTTCATAAACCAGATTTCGACATTTTAACACTTATTTTCATTACAACACAGCACAGGGAAAAACACCTACACAGCCAAATTCCGCGGTCGGTTGACACACGCTTGACCGCTTTCGCTCGTTTGTGCAAACACAGCCTCTTGCCACTTCTTCAAGGCAGACACAAATTATTCACTAGTTATAGCAAGTTGGTGCACTTTCGCGTATCAAAAACACTGGATTATATTGTAGTTATATTAGCACGGAAGAAGGTTTTCGGAAAAATCCGGAGCAAGTTGCTCAAGCGCACGTGAAATCGCGGTAATCGAAACGAACGGCGGCGATGCTACAGCCGCGGGCGAGGTAACACACGTCGTAGCAGCACCGACACTGAGTGACTGTGGCACTACGGAGCCCCGCGCTGACATCGTGGAGGTGGCCGGCGACGCTCTCACACTCACCAATAAAAACAGCCAAACAGACTGGCGCGATAGCGTCCTAGAAACGGACGGCGGACTGTGACCGCCGCGGTCACCTGCATAACGCACTTTCGCTGTCCGACGTCCCATTTTCAAAACAAGATTTTCTCTCTAGAATTTCATATGACGGTCAGATGATTCGCCATTCATCGGCAGACACCAAATTATGTAAGAAACTAGTTTTTGTGTGAATGCAATGTTTCGTGGAACAAATAAAACCAAAACACAAAGAAAACTACCCACTTCAAATTTTATTGAAGGAATGAGAAAGGTTACGGGTAATAAATAAATGCATTAAATTATGTGTTCTTTCTTACTTATCTATTATTAGTCTTATCTCATTTATCTATGTGTTTAGTATAGGTGCATTAAACGATTATAATAAGAAAATCACCAGAAATTTCGATTCATAAAATTATAATATCTAACTTTAATACACACAGTACTGTAGAGGTTTTATATATCAGGATACAGTCTTTAGTAATTGAAGACTGGTAAGCAATAAAAAAGAAAAAAAGACTTCAATGTGTGACAAGACGTCAATAAAATGATGGGCCTTGTTTTTGAATTAAATGTATTTTGGAGCTCGTTGCGATGAATACAGAGTTTAATATTTTAACAGCAGTTTTATTCCCGGATCGTATAGTACCTACCTCAACAGGGGGAAGTTGTTGCAATCAATCGATGTTGTAACATACCATTTAACTTAATAATGCATGCGAGTTGCATAAATAGTTTGGGGCAAGCAGAACGTTTGGACGAAACAAAAAGCAACAAAAAAAAACGTCTTATTTATAAAAAAATTATAACTCGGGTCAAAGTGACAGCTTAAATAAACTTTGCTGCATCTTTTTTCCTTCCGAAACAAATGACAGATGCACAACTAGGTTTAATGATCTATCTTTGGATCGATATTCAATAATCTAAGTTAAAATAATCAGGCCCATTTATTTCATTTATGACTCGAATTTTGATTTAAAAGACATACAAGAATTTTGTGAAATGGAAATGAAATGGCGTGATAAATTGCAGTCTGCCGAGGCTGCGGTGAATAGTGAGAGGGGGGGTTAATCTGCGGTATGTGGTGAGTGCAGTGCAATAGGCGTACACCAACTCAGAATGCAGATAAGAATAGCAATCAATAGATATCTAATAGGTATTTGTGGCTTGAAGTCATTGTAACGGTTTTAGATAATAGGCTCGCTCGCTCGGCGTTCGCCAGTTATAGTTAAGTGTCTAGGTACTAAACGACGTGTTTGTTGGTAAATAATTAATATACCAGGATAGAAGTGAGTAATGGAACAGAATAAAACATAACATAGTATCACGCCTGTATTCCCCGAAGGGTTAGGCAGTGGAGTACTATTCTACACCGAAATTTGCCGATGCCGTTATTGAGTCCCATGAAATTAAAAAAATCCCATAAAAAGCCTATTGCCATCTACCGGGCACAATTCCAGACTCCGTGTTCCTACTGAGAATTTTCATGTAGAAAAACCCAATAACACTTTGCCGGACCCGGTAATAGAACCCAAAACCTCGTGCTCAGTCATGGAAAAGACCAGAATATCTGTAAATATCACCGATACCCAGTATCGAGAGATCTAATCGGCGGAACTACCACATCGATTCTGAGGACAGACAGAAACTGGAAATCCCCACTACCTCTAAAAATATTCTCGCGCTGTAGTGAGTAGAGAACCATCTGCCTCAAATACATTTTTATATTGCAATAAAATCAGTGTAAAACATGTTTGTCCTCTACCCTTTACAGAATACACTCTCAGCATTAACAAAACAAAATTCCAATTACATTTCGTACCATGTAAGGGGCCATCCATAAATTACATCACACGTTAAGAGGGGGGTAGGGGGTCGACGAAGTGTGACATTGTGTGACAAGGGGTGGGAGGGGTCCTAAGTTTCGTGACATCACATTTCAAAATCTAATATATCTAAGTATTAAAACGTGAAATTTGAACTATTAACGAAAAACTTAAAAATATTTACAACCTTGTCTGTGTGAATATAAGATTTAAATTGTTATGTTGGCGAGTTCCTCGAGAGCCTCGCTGTGGTTTCAAATAAATGGAAATAAAACTAATTTCGGAACTGCTGTTTTAATTTAATAATTTTTGGATATAAAATTGCAAAATATGTGACGTCACACTAGCGAGGGGGGAGTCTCACAAATGTGACCAGCTGTGACAAGGACGGGGGAGGGGTCAAAAAAGCATGAAATTCGTGTGACGTAATTTATGGATGGCCCCTAATCTAATTGTAATTATTCGGTAGGTGATTTGGCAAATAGCAACACATTTAACGCGAGGCATCGCGCCTTCGGTCCTATAAATCTAGATTAGGTGGATAACAGCCTGGAAAGATTCGTCGAGGGTTTAAGGGCAAGACTGTGGTTACGTAACACTTCCGTCATGTAGGCCATGGCCTCCTTCTGTTAACTTGAACTCCGTAAGCAGAACGAGAACAATTATTCGCTTGAAGTTTGACTCACGTCGCCGCATATGGAGTTATGGATATACGGGTACTTTCCAGGTCATACGTCAATAAAGTGCTTACCTAAAGTATGTAGGATCACGTATTGATCGTTATTATTTTTCATGCTTCTTGCACTGTTTAAACAGAACAGTAAATCTATAAAGAGTTTACAAGTCTATAATATCTTCTTTAATTTGAGAGCTATGTTCATGTAAATACATAATAAAGGTAAAATCTTGGAGCAGTCGAATAACATAAGTACCTAAATATAATTTTATTTGTGTGACCAAGTACGGCGCCTCTTTCGCCTACCTCACTTAATTTAAAAAATCATACTGGACATACATATATGCGTGTACAACACTCATAAAAGAGGTAAAAAAACTCTTGTTATCTAGAGATATGTACAATTCTATCGAAATCATTTTACTGAACATTATATACACTAGATATATACACTAGACCGGAACTTTAGTGGTTTTACCTTATTTATACCTACTTGTCGTCTGTAAAAGGCGGCTTCATAATCTATTGGTGTTACAAGCATCTTTTATGTACTTACCAGCTTATTTACTTAACTGCGTCTTCGTTTTGTTTCCCTTGCTGGTTAAATCTTTTCTGCGTACAGCTTTGCTTTGTTATATTCAAATAGCTGAACTCTTCCAATCAGTCTTACAAAACAGTAATGGTGGTGTATAGGTGTGATAATTGGATAATCCAGTTTTATATTTCTCTACCGGTGGCGTCTTGATACAAGTCTTCAAAAGTGTAAAAAAGGGCCACATTAAAGGGTTCTCAGGTCACAACAATCAATCCTGAACCAGCATTAATTTTACATCAGCTGCTCTCTTCAGATCGTCGGTCCATCACACTAGGCTATAACTCATGAAAATACACTGCAAATGTTCTGTTTCGTGCTGAAATTGTATGACAGTGATCCTTCTAGTTTTCAACATATGTAACATATACGAGAGTGAGAATGTACAGATGGGTGCATTAATTGGTTGCCTCCCTCACGTATTAACTTTTGAGCAGGTACCCTGCACCAAAGTTAATTAACTGAGGTGAGTGGCCAATTAATCCAGCCGTCTGGAGGACAAGAGAATCATCAAAAATGACAAAATCAAGATATATCGAAAAACATGGCGGATAACGCTCGCCTACCTTTTCCGAATTTTCGTAACATCACATTAGAAATATTCTTACTTTAATAGCTCGATATTCCAGTAGTGATTGAACACAGTCGAGATTTTAGTGACGCCTTATTAATAAAATAATATAAATATTAAAATTTGCGCGTGAGAATGTCTCCCTGTACATAAATACAAACGCGATCATAAGCTTTAATATCATATTTATTAATATCAGATTTAATAGAATTATATGTAATTATACACACGTACCTTAGAACCTACGTCAACGACGTTGGGTTTTTATCTTTGTCAGCTTGTTTATCACAAATACCACAGACACGGCGTTTAAGTTTAATATAGGAAAGTTTGCACGACTTGGCATTATCTCGACAACTACCTAAGTACCAGTAGGTACCTGTGATAACTATAATATCTTTGCGGTTTTCCTCACTAAAAATAACAGATGTAAAGTTAACTGCAGCAAAGCGACACGAATCATTTTAAATGTTGATAAATTCAGTATTCTTTTGTGTCTTACAAAGAGTGGAATAGAAAACAACCGTGTGGTGTGGTTCCCGGAGAAGACAATTTAATTTCTTCCCGTAGGTGCTGTAAAAATTCAATTAAGAGGTTTGGCATCATCCTCTTGTGCGATAGTTATAAGCTTACAACATAATCGACGAATAACGATCATCCATCTGTGATGGAAATTGTGAAAAACATTTGAAAATCACACTGGACTAATATGTTGCGAGGAAAATTTTCTTCCCTGTTTTGGCCTTAGAATTACTAGCCATAATTATTATTACGTATTTAAATTAAGTACAGTATGTTATTAGCGCACTCTAAGGCCAACAGTAGATCTCGGACATCAGCAGATCTTCTTTTAAAGTTCACCCAAACTGTCCCATTGTTGGGCAAAAGCCTCTGACGAATTTTGCCCAGAACGCACGAACAAAACGTAAAAAATAGCAACAAAATAAGTATTTTCTTCTAAGGTTCTAAATATATCGCGGCTAATTAGAGTCTGGTGTATATCTGTGTAGTTCCTCTCAGGTCGTGTCGTGTGAACCGGCCTTATTCAATTGACGTCATGGAGTTTCACGGTCAAACCTACCAATTCTCAGAACTGGGGACCGAAGGGACAATAACACTGGAAGTGTAGTAAGACAGACCCTTGATATTCAATTAATTACAGTGAATGGCTAACTACAGGTATCTTGATAGCTAGAATGTTTTTTAGAGCTATAAATAGTCATGAGTTCTTAGTTAGTATGGGTAGTACTAAAGTGATTATGGAATAGATTGTGATGAATGATATATGTAGCCTGTTTGTAGCTCTGTGAGTAAATATACTACTAATAAACGATATAAGGAAATGTCTTAAACGTATGTAGGGAATGTTGTAAACACTTTGCATAAGTTTCAATTTCTTCAAATAGAGTTTCTTCATTGACAGTTAATGTTCATAAAACCTCTGTACCGTGACGAATCCCTGCTAGAAGCAAACACTTTAATTATATCTACATCTGCTGGTGCTGATGCTGTGCTGATGATGGACTGTGTGCCTATAGCTATATAAATGGAGTTTAGGTACGATATTGCACTTTAGACCAACTACAGCAAGAACAGTTTTTTTTTGTTGTTGATCTTATTAGCAATGCAGTTGGTGTGGATGGCTTACTCGTCCACGTCAATATGATGATGTACGTTATGAACTGAGGTGAACTACTCCGTCTTAGCCGTAGAAGTGTCGCTGTTTCTTTAAACACTACCTTAAACTATTACAAGATCCGCAAGCCGAAGATATAATCACTTAATTTTCTTAACAATTGTAGTGCGTTCTTCCGTATTTGAGTTCGAAACATAGACAAAGGTCCATTAAGTCTTATTTTTTTTAGAAAAATATTAATTTAAAATATCTGGACATTGATGTAAATTAAGTCATAGGTAATAAAAGTCTGATAATCTCATAACCGCGAATATTTTTTCCCACACTTTACAAATCTAGCGTTTGTAAATTATTATTAAGAAACTCATTCGCATGTACAAAAGGACCAAAAATGATTTCGTTATTATTAAGAAATCTTTTCGCTTTATTGTCAAAATGACCTCACTAGGTCTTCAAAATCTTCGCTACAAGCAATTTAGGGCACATAAACATTTTATTAGTTCAGAAACCCATTTACCGAGGTCGGTGGCGCACGGGGTGGCACTGTGAGGAAGGCCACGACAAAGGGCGACCACACAAACAATTCGCTATAAAGTGTAGTGGACACGCGAAGCCCGACCTTGCCCTTTCTAACGAGCGTATTGGAGATAAACGCTGCACGATGGCAGCACGGCAGTCCCGTCTAATGAGCTGGGATTATATGACATGACAAGTGGTTTCACTTGCAAATGCGTGTAGACACAAGTAGGTCGGTCTAATATAGCAATTGTAGCAGATAAAACCGCACCGTGTGGATCGCATGCTCTTATTAATGTAGATATCTTGTTTGTGTGTCTAGATCTTCTAGGGCTAATAAGGGGCTTATAGGTAATTTAAGCCAAAATAAACCTTATTGCTAGATATCAAATCCGAAATGCGTTAGGGGTGTTTTTGGTCTTGATAGTATAAAATATACTTATACATGGGCAGAACTCAAACTGTGCTGGTCAGGAAAGATCTCTATTCTTACAATGACTTCTAAAATTTGCAAAAGCTAGGGATTATCTAGTTAGGTAAAAGATCAATAGTAGGTCTATTATTGTCTGTGTATGATTATTATGTAGGTATCTATTTGTGGACATTTTATAGATACATAATGGATAGCCAGTTGTCGCCTACTCAGCTACTCATGTTTAAAGCGACAATAACCAGTTAAACAGCTACGGACAGCTATAGACTGGCGATTAAGAGGTCGTAGATAAGTTTAAATTAGTTAGGATTGTACCAACGATTGTAGTTGTGGACTGAACCCATTTTGACACGTTTAGAATACATACACACTTATGTAGTTGTAGCTTCTGAGGCCCTAGTGTAAGTTTCTTTCGACAAATTCGATTTACTACATCGAACGCGTTCGGCGCTCCGATTGGTCCGTTTCATGCTCTCCACCAATCGGAGCGCCGAACGAGTTCGATGTAGTAAATCGAATTTGTGAAAGAAACTTACACTAGGGCCTCTGAAGACACAAAATGAACGATAACGATACGAAAAAGAAGAAGCTACTGAAGAGATATCAATTCTTTTTTTTTCATACTAAATACATGAAAATAGTTGAATGTATATCTACATTCATTATTTTTGCGAATTGGTAGAAAATAATACAATTTGAGCCCAATTCAACAGTTCTAACCGTATACTGTTATGTTACTATTCATAATTTTAGTTAAATTTACTATTTAGTATATCAATAGTTTGGATGTTCGACTTTAGTAAATGCCTAGATGTACAAGTGACTATGCTAATAAAAACGAGATGAAAAAAATAAATAAAAAATATTCGGACAATACCACGTTTTTATTATTTTACATACATTGAATGTCCAATTGTATTTATGCATTTCATTATAACATATTCTTCTACTTAACGACACAGCAATTAAATTAAAGAATATGTTACTGATGACGTTATAATATAAACGTCTAGTTATGTACAAGTTATGGGCACTTCGGTGCAAATGATCATTTGCAATGTGATTAATATCTAAACAACTTGTTCGTTCAACTAAAAATAAGTCATGTTGATGAAATATAAAAGCTACTTCTCTCTGTCTATACAAAATTAATCTCGTAGAACACCTAGAAATTATATATACATTAGAATGTCTACATTTATGTGTAATTATGTAACTAATGTTCATCGTCGTATCACCACACAAGCCCATAGCTGGGCTAGCACTAAATACCGATTAGATATCACAAAAACATGGAAAAAATTAAAACAAATTAAGTGGAGTTAATAGTCTGAATACATAATCATTGTTGCATTGAAAATTATGAAAATAATGTCTTATAATTTTACACAATTACCTACATAGGTTATCGAATAGTTATAATTCTTCAAAATTATATAAATTATTCAGTCACACGTAAATGTATCAGATTTATTTTAATATATGATAAACTTAATTAAAAATCTAATCTATACTTTAAAGCTTCTTTCATAAACTTACTAATAAGGTAAGTAGGAATGTACATGTACCTACGTAGTACGTCTGAGAGCCTTTCACGAGAATACGACGCAGGGTTTAGGTACGGTATGTTAACGAATTCCTGCCACCCTGACTGATGACTTTAGATGGTGAAACGTATTTTCGTATTAGTCTCCCAAGTGTTTTATCGCCTAAAAGCCTTTTCACATGGCAAAAGTTCGTAATCTTAACTAGAACGTTAATTTTACGGTTCATAGCGTTTACATGTGTATTTATATGAGCAATTTGACCGAGTCCGGATCCAATACCATTGTTTTACTGAATCCGATACCTTCAACCAACTCATTGACTGTGAAATAAAGGGTCTGCCAAAATTATCGGACCGTTGCCGTGCGACCAGGCTCTATAACCCTCTAATGTTTTATTGAGAATTATATACATAACCCTAATATACGTTGTTGCGTAATCACTGACGTAATAACTATTTTATGACAGCACAGATCATAAAATAAGATAAGTATAGTACTGCAGACGAAATTAAAACTAAGTATGTTGATGGCACCACCATCCACAATAGAATAGATATAAATAAGAATCTTTACATAGAACTAGGGACGGCCACTACAGAACGCATTCCTCGTACATTCAATAAAATACTACTATTTTTAAACATCACTGGAAATGATTTCATACGAAAAAGATAATTTTGATGACTGTTCTATTCGTATCTAATGTCTCGTGAATACGATCAAACAAAGTTTAGATATCTCCGTCACAAATAACTTTGTTTCAGAATGATCAAAACTATGGTGGGCGTTAAGATTAAGACTGCTTTAACAATTCCCCACTTAGCTCTTACAGGAACAAGTTTGCAATGTAAAGTTGTGGGTCGCCAGGAAGACATTAAATCTGTATATATTCTAAAAATAAAATAAAATATTTTTTAAGATTGCGAATATTCGAGGAAATAGCCAAATGTAATGCCAGTATAACATAGTCGTAAATAATCTTAAACAATAGCATCTTTGTTAAACAGATTCCAAATGTTATATAGAAAGGACATAACAGAGGAAACCGATTATAATGTTACAAAATCTTTCTTGACATTGAAAATATTTAATATTATTTCTAAGGAAGGTTAATTACGTAACTATTGTGAGGACTCTAGTGTTGTGGATAGCTAGTTAACTGTAATATATTTTTATTGAAATATACTATTTTTATTTTAGTCGCCAACAATGGCCTCATTTTTTTCATGTCGATAAGTTTTCATAGCCAAAACATAAACAGCATACAAACAAACTCAACTATTTTTTTTCTGATTCTGTATAAACTGCTTAAAATTAATTGTATTTCAGACAACAAAGCTGTTAAACCTATCCATTAAAATTATTAATTAATGGACTATTAAGTTCATTTATAATATATTATCTGTCTAACTGTTGGAAGATTTTTTTTTGCCTACATATGTATTAGTAATTTCAATTCATAATGCACAATGTTTTCAAAGAGATTCAATAATTATCTTTAAATCCTCGTGACATTTGCCATGGCCTTCTCGCAAATGGCTTCCAAAATAATGAGGTAAAATAATATATTTTTTTAATTTTTTATAGACATGTTTGAAACAAAATATAATTCATTAAAACAAAACATCATAACAATCACAAACCGTCGTTAGCCATGAAACGTTCATATCACTGGAAATAATAAAATAAAGTAACATTTCGAAGCTAATGATACGCTTCCTTGTATTTTATTACTATAACATTTGATTTTAAGTATATACTTATACAAGAGAACTGATTATTTTACAAGAGAAGCTAAATAACCGACAGTCTGAGATTAAGACGATATCTACAAATATTTCCAAAATATTATCAACAGTCTTTTCCAAACTGGTAATAACCTTCCTATCAATCGAATATACAAACAAGTCAACAAAGCCTAATTTGAGGCAGTAATTATTAAACGCTCAACATTTCAGTCTCAGTAGAGGCACTTGAAGCTAAATCAATAAGGAATCGACACGACAGATTGCGTTACCAACGTCTAGCAAAGCGATATAATCGAGTGTATCGCCAATTATAATGAGATCTGATACCTCAGCAGACGATCCTCGCGTTGTGTTCCCGTTGTTCAGCGTCCATTGCTCAGTGGTAGTGAGAGAGCTTGCCGGGCCTGCGCGGCGGCGCACTCTCGTACTCGTAGTAGTTGGATTGCGGCCGCACGCCGGCGCCGCCCTCCCTACAGGAGCGCTGTGAGTGGTAGCCACCCGCCCCTGCCCGACGACTGTCATGTTAAAAACAATCATTAAGCCTAATTGGTTCGTGAATTTTAAGTGGGATTATTTTAACCGAATTGTCTGGCAGAGTTTGTTTGTACGAAAATGGAATAATTTAGCGATGGATTACCGCTAGAGTAGAAGATTACTTGAGAGCATGATGCTGAAAATGAAATGAAATACGTACTAACGTAGTCGTGCGCAAAATATACAAGTAATATCTACCACGAAAAATTGTTTCGAATGCAGTAGGTAATTATATTCTATTTTTATTATGATACTATTCAAATGCTACAAAAGTAAACTTTAAAAGGCAACTTTAGCAATATTTTGAAATACCTAGATTATCTACTTATGTCCATTAGAAAAGTGTTAACGGTTAGTTAGTGATTGCGCAGTGATCATATGCAAGTTGACTATGCAAGATAAAAAAATAGAATTAGTGTGCAAAAGCAATTTAATAAAAATACATTTTTAACATTACCACCACCAAAATTACCACCCTAACTAAGTCGTGTAGGTATAAATATGTATGTATAAGTAGATAAATATCTAAATCAAACCAAAAAACTGAACGCTAATGGAATGGCGATATGGTATTCATTAAGTAGACTGTTTGACATTAATTCCCTATTAGCCTACGTATTTGTTAATGAAAATAAATCCTTTCTTATAAGCGGCCAAATATTATTTTTCATATTATATAGTTTGTCAGATCATTTACACTACAAACTTCATTAGGTACATTAAAAAACTTCTCTTGTTAGAAGTTGCTAATTGCACTAACATAAAAATCCTAAACGAAAATGTGATTTTATAAATAGGTAGGTATATTAAGCAATTTGAGCATAGTTAAACGCACGATACATAAAAGTCCAAGGTTACTTCTAGGTAAATTTCTTAGAAGTTGGACGAATCCGGGCTTTTTTCAGTCTTGCAAAACAAAACGCATTTTTTGTCACAGGGGTATGAAAAGAACTGCGATGACGTCAATTGGCGTCATAATAGTTTACTTTTCAAAATAATGACCCTGCAAACGCATATATATAATAGAGGTCAAGTAGCTATAAGCGCTACAAAAGAATATAACTAATTACTTACATCTTTAACAATATACAATGAAGTGTTCACATCGGTATCTAATATATCGGGCACAGTTCGGATTCCTATATAACTGAGATAATTTAGAAATTACCAGATTTGTTGAACGAGATTTAAATCATAAGGGTGCTGATTACAGAGCTATTCAAGAGCATACTACTTTATAGCTTAAAAATTATCTTACAAAGCACATGCATCTTACCGACGCCGCCCAGGAATTTCCAGAGTAAGAGGAAAATAGCGTTACTTTAATTACTCATTACAACACCACGTCCACTATTATTAACTTTGTTTATCTAATTGCAACGAGTAACAAAGGATACTTGTCATATTATTTTATTGCTTGCTGCTTATAATGATGGAAGCTGACGTTTTATTTCAATACATCTGTTTACGTATACGGTTCTAAGAAATAAAGGTTTTATGTTCAATTAGCAGGTCAGAATAAAAACGTCGGTAACTGCTAAATGCTTCGTGTTATTTTGCGCTTACTATTGATATAGTATTATATTATCTGTGCTATTGAGTTGATAGTGGCAATGGAATTTTAGACTAATCGTTAAATATCATTACCATTGGATTGTAAAACATTATCATGTCATATAGTTCAATGGACCGCTCTCAGTTTTAATTTTATTACATTTATTAACTAACTAACGAATCATGACTGTAAGGACCAACTACTCAATTTATAATAACAAATAAAATGTATTTGCTTCAAAAACCTTTCACTTAATACGGTAATGTAAATCTAACAATGAAATTTTAAACGTATTAACAAAATTAAGTTTCTATTTTCTGTGTCTAAATATCGTTGGTTTAATTTAAACAATGAAGAAGTAAAACATTGAGATGATGAAACTATATAGATTTAAATTAATAACGAATTTTAAGATGTGACGTCTCATTTTATTTAGGCTATATATTTTATTGCTTGTTTTGCAAACTCATTATCTAAGATACATTTGAATAAAACGATATGATATTCACCTCTCTTCCTCTGCCTTGGCTCTCTGCGCGCCGACCTGTCGCCTCATCTGTCCTATCTGCACCTCGCTCAACTTCTCGCGACGCGCGCTGTAATATTATGAGCGTTTTAACTTAGGTCCTTTTTGGTCCTTCCGTACATTTAAAAAAAGACTGAGAAATACAAGCGTTTGTTTAAAAATATAACAAGTTTGCAAGCAAACCTAGCTAACCGCATGTAGATATTTCGAAAACCAAGGTATGGAATCAGATTAAGAACCAAACAATATTAATTATACTTGGTCACAGATGCAGGCTATTTTATTTACTTTTAGTTTTATTACAAAAATCGTGGCAGTTATCGACACCAAAGTTTTGATTAAACCCCAAAGTATCACTGGAATTTGATGTTATGACAAGTTCTCAGTTATACCTATCCGGAATTGGAACTGTGCTAGATATAATGATATTACTAAGTTCGCCCGTCAGTTGAGTGTGCAGAACACAGTAGTTAAAGACCCTATAGTCCTTAGCGTTAAATGAGTTACGATAGTAGACTTAACCTTGAAACTAGGTAGGTTAGTAGGTATGACGCAGTGTAAAAAAATATAGGATACAATTATGAAAAACTACGTACCTAGTAGAAATGTTTTGAAAGGATTTTTTTTTTTTCATTATTGTTTAGTGTAATCTGTCAATTCCAGATTTGAGCATCTACTAAAATCAATCTCTATGTCAATACATTTTTTTAAAAAGTATAATGTACTCACTTTAAATTCTGTTGTATTTCTTCATAGTTGACGTAGTGGCCGGTCGGACCCCAAGCGCTATCCATTGCCTGCTACACAACAATACAAGATTTCTATACAAAACTATATATCTTAGGTAGTTAATATTAATGTTCAATTTAATTAAAATAAATTATTATAAGCATAAAACATTCAATTAATTGAATCTATAGATGAGGTTATTAAAATCATGATTCTAGTGGTTTAGAGACACGGTATCAATTACAGTAGAAATAATAACTATGAGCATTAATTTACACACATAAAAAGTATAAGAAGAATCAACAATTTGTTAGTTTTTGGTGTCAGTTTTAAATTCTGAATAATTAAATGGGTTTATTCAGAATTTTAGGTCTTTTAGAGAGTAGGCGGTGTAACCCTTAAATGTTCAAAAGTTTTGTGCCGACTTAACTGTTGTACTGTTGTTAACAGTTCATAACATGTTATGTTATTAACTGTTGTTTATTGAAAACAATCTGAAGTGTTTTCCAGTTCTATATTCCCAATCTAAAGACCAAAACGCTAGTGAACCAGAGGCCGTTGACAAGGAGTACTGTTATAGTATAAAAGTCTTAAACATGAATTCTTGACATTTAAAAAAATTATTACGATTCTGACTTTCTCTTCGATCACCAACATGTTTACTACGGGTTAGTTTTGACTTTTAGAGGAATCTATGTTTTAATTTGTATGAATGAAGCAGTAGTAGTGTAGTTACCGTGTGCTGCTGGTGCGGGGGCGCGCGGTAGGGCGGTGCTCGTCGCTCGGCGCGGTGCGCGCGCTCGCCACCGCTGCCACTGCTGCCCTGCCGCGAGTGCGACGCCTCCGACCTGCCAGCGTCACGTATAGTACCGCGGGAAATACTCATCATGTGCTGATCCAGTCGTCAATTGGAATGGTAGTGAAAAGGATATCTTGGAATCATCTTGAAATAGTGTATACAGTACATTGAGAGACAGGTGTACTGTTAAAAGTCGTGCAGATTCTTAGTTTATGATAAATGATGAGGGTGCAGTCTAACGGAACGTTCATGAGGCAGTTAAAATTTGTGGTTGAGCTAAAGGAGCTGTACATTTTCTGCGTAACATCTTAATTTAATAGAAATACAAACCTCTGCTGCGACTTTGAGTTGCTTTCTTCTTCCTTCTCCCTCTCTTCTATCCTGTTGTGTCTCTCTATCGCGTCCCTTGACAATGACTTCTCTGAGGATCGACCGGGCTGTGATCTACCGTATACTTCCGTGTCCGTTTTCTTGTGAGGCTTTCCTATCCTGTTTAAATAATAGTTATCATTAGATTATCATCAATTTATCAGATTGCTGGATATAGTCGGTTTCTTTCAAAAGGCAATTTGCTTCGTCGGTCTGCTAAGTCGGTTTCTTCAAAAGGAAGTTGTAGAGAGAAAGAGTGAGAGACAAGAAGTGCTTGTTTTAGACTAATCAATTAAATAATTTATGATACAAAATCTTGCAAGATATATTTTTTTACATATGTTTATTTAATATTTTATGGGCATGTATATAATTGTTAATGCCTCGGTACTTCGTATTTGTTTTTCTTGCGTTGCCTTTGATGCCGACTGTTTAATTATGAAACAATTTATAAAAAAATGAAACAAAATTAAAAAACATTTAATTACAGTTTTTAAATACAGTCATTAAGTTCTTGCCCAAATTAGGTGTTAAAAATAAATTACATGCGCACACGAATTTAATTATTTTAATACATAGCACATAGAAGTAAAAACGTGTGACTGAGATTTTAAAAACATTAAAATGATTTTTGTTTGTCTAAATTAATGAGTAGATTAGGATATTTTTATTGCAATCCTATTTTTTTTTCTTTTAATTTTGATCTCACGCTGTAATCTGTAACCGGATACAACTCAAAGTATGCATGAGACTAATATTGATATGTCAAATAATACTATCACTATGTCTTGCACTATATGGACGTGCTCAATGCGAGGCTATTGACAACTCACAGTAGATTTGATTTAGCTTCGCTTCACGTTGATAGAATAGTGGACGCGTATGTCGTAACTAAACATTGTCTCAATACTTACTTTCTAAAATAATTTTACTGTACATTCAATTCCAATGTTATTTCATTTCACACACGGAGCGTCTGTCATCTGGCTTCCTCCGATACTGATATTTAAGATTAGACTGACTATTACTTATACTACTCATTTTCGTAACGCCTATCGTTGGACTAACATGCTTTCCGGAGTTCCGGAAGTTCCGGGGTCTCTATGTGTGAAGAACGGTAACCCATCAAAAGTCTGACCGCAGCAAACGCTCCTTAAACTAACAGCCTGAGTGATCTGCGCAGTAGCTGGGTAATTACGAGCCCCTAAATAATCGTGCGATATATGAGGCCTCGAACAACGCGAAAGCATAGTGGCGTGGCACGAATATTAAAAATAGGATTTATGAAAATCAGACTCACCTAAACATGGTAGATAATGACTTCAGTAGGGACGGCTTCTTGTGTGAGAGGGACGACTGTTGCGGCGAGCCTCGTATCATGTCAGGCCCGTTGTTATCGTCCGTCAACCAGTGTTTTAACGCTGTAACAATAACATCTATTGTAGCAATGCTTCATTGCGACTCGCAGGAACTCGAGACACTATTGAAAAATGTGATTTTTGCACCAACATGATAGTTATGAGTAATGCAAAAAACTTGATGTATTCTTCATCTTTTATCCGGGCATGTAATAAATAAATTTAAAAAATCTGTTGTCAATGGAATTAATATTAGTTTAACTTATTTTTTTATAATTCTCAGAAGCACACACGCTATTACAGGAAATTCAATTTTCATAGAAAATCGTGGGAAAGTTACATCAATAGCATTCTATACAACAATAATTTAGATTCCAAGTTGATAAATCAAATTAATGATCCTAATAACTATGTATATATTAAACTAGTAACTATTCTAACTACGGGGTTGACTCACGTGGGTGGGCACGCGCATAGATTGGTTCGTTGCGCGGGTTTCTTTGCGTCTCCTGTATGGCTGTCTGTAGCGACTCCAAACTTGATGACTTTCGCATGCCTAATGATGGTCCCACTAACATGGCTGTAACAATATAAATGGGTAAATAAAACGAATTGATTACTTTTATTGAAATTTACACAAGGTAAGTTATAATTGCACAATGACAATTTAACAGAATGATAATAAAAATTAATATAACCAGTGTTGACTTATTGGTAGTAGTAGTAGTAGTTAGGGTAATTCCCTGTGAGACTCTACAACAAACATCCTCTTCATTTCACATACAGTTTCCAATTTTAACAATCTGCATGCGGTCTATGTTACAATTACTCAACATTTTAAAGGCCCGCCTTATTTTAAATTTCCCAGTTTGTATAAGGAGAAAACTAGTGATGGAACAGTGTCAAAAGCCTTCGCATGATCTGACAACAATCCATTTTCTAGTACACTTACAATTGACAGCTTTAATCTCTTTGATCTTCTTGTAAGTGCCAGTGCTCTTGGCGTCGAGTGCCGCATGTCGTTTCTCAGACATGGAGCGTCGTCCGACGGCGTCGCGGCTGAAGCCGGCACCACTCTCACTGCCAGACTCGCCGCCGCAGCCACTGCCGCTGCCCCTGGGTTATAATGATAACTTTAAAACAATGTAAAAAATATACCTAACTAGTTTATATTTTAATAGGTAGTCTGGGAGAGAACGGTGATTGCGGGCACTGATAACGCTCCTATTGTATATTAAATCTTAAACGATCTTTGTAATTATATCGTTTACAAAAACGTGTATGAAAATAGCCACAATATAATCCACGTGATACGTGGGACCATCAAATTGTACCCTCACTTCATTCCAGGACGAACTGTAAACACAGTAACTAGGGATCACAACATAAAACTTGTATTCACGGAAGTTACGATACAATAAAAATAAATAGCCAATAAAACTCACCTCGTTGTACCATAATCCTCTTCAATGATAACATTATGATGCGCAGGCGGCGACCTCGACATGTGCACATGGCCTAAATTCTGTCTATAATGATGTCCGTTTGTGACCGGAGCATCCACCTGGGTGGCCATGTAGTAACTTTCATTTCTTAATCCTGTCAACCTGTCTATGACAGGATTCCATCCGTCCAGCCTACTCCATTCAAAGCTGTCTCTTTTGTTATCATGTGGAGGAGCGTCTTTGTCTCTTTCTAAATAACCTTTGCTATCATCTGACTGATTTGAGACCCAACTAGTGTTATTATTAATAGTAACTATGGATGCGTGTTTCTTGCTACTTCTTCCATCATGGCTATCGAATCCTTCGTTTTGGTTGGCATCGTATTTTTGGCTGTAGTTGTCCACCGGTTTGTTCTCTTTGTCGCTGCTCGCGTTGTAAATCACAGTGTTGTAATTCTGTGAGTTTTCGTTAGAGTTGGTGCTGTCATTTCCGTTTGGTGGCGTGTCGTCTTTCCACCTCGCTAGGCTATCCATACTGTCTGTAATTAAAAAAGAAATATCGTCAGATTTCATGTTCGCTTGTGCTTTGTGCTATGAAGAATTTGCCTTTGTCAAGATTTATGGCTTCTTACGTTATGAACTATAAGTTCAGCTTCTCCGTTGGTAACTCATTACAAAAACACACATATACACAATATGTACATACCAGTCCGTCTAGCGATGGTGAGTGAGATGCTGCCGCTGCGTTGTGGTCTTGCATGTAGTAAAGCTCGTCGTAACGTCTCCATAGCTTCCGCGTTGCTTTGCCCCACCAGTGAAACGCCGTTCACGCTCAGCAGCTGGTCGTTTGTGTGTAGCCTGCAGGTAAGCAAATTATTAGTATATTCAATTCATCTTTTTTTTTTGAGTTGTCTCTCGCAGTTAGCTCAGGGAGCTTTTACTGCTTAACCGGGCAAATGGCGAGACCAGAAGGGCCTCCAGCCGAGCAATTTAAATAATACTAAGCAACACTGCTAAGGGTGTCCCATAGTGGGACTCGAACCTCGGCTTAGGGCGTTGCTGGGGGGCAAACAAGAGAGGACTTGCTGGATCTGATCGTGATTATTTAGGGACATTTGATTTATTACTACTGGCTCAGCGCGGGCTGGCTCGAGCAAGGGTCGGGGTGGAATTCAATTCATCATCAGCCAGTCGATAAAGGCAAAACTTGCTATTCCAAATAACTATCTGGCAGATGGTAGCCTATTCCTAATCCCCAAATAACACACTACATAGGCCCAGTCTGGAATGTCAGATGTCACAAGTCATTTTTTAAACTCTAGGCAGCAGTTAGCGATGCACACAATATACTATGTACCTTACCTTATATACTTTGTAGTAAAAAAATATTATTCTTGCAATCTTACCTCCCATCTCTAGACGCAGCACCTCCATGTAATACGGACTTGATGAAGATGCCCAAGTCTTGTGGGTCGGGTCCTACGGTAACCTTCCCCTTCACACTGATGCCGAGCCCAGCCTTCTCCGAGTCGTGAACCGGCACGTCTAGCCGAAGTATTAGGCGGTTCCGGAGACCTAGGACCTGAAGAAATAATTCAATGGATTAATTAACTTGATTCATAATTCAAGAATAATTTGTTTTTTTCTTTTTTAATTTAGAGGTTGAAACAACATTTATAAAAACCAAAATGTTGCAAGTTGAATTATTCTTGATGTCAACACGAAGATACTTGTCACAATACTGCACAACAGTGCGACTCAGGAATGCAAAGAAGATTTAGGTATTTTTAGATATTGTGGTATATAGTACCGTTGAAATTGGCATTATAATAGAAAAAACTTGCATCTCAACTTACGGAATTCGACGAAGAGTTCAGAGCCTCTTGAAGCGCACTATCTGGACTCTGTTCTTTGCTCAGAAGGTCATCTTTGGAAGAGCTCTTAGGTATCCTGCCTCTCATAGAGCTGTTGGCACTGTTCTGGTTGATCGCGTTCACTATACTGGACACGCGGCCGTTCTCTGAAGACTTGTTGGCTTCCACTGGGTTGGAGGGTTGCGTTCCGATCGCTTTCTCCGTGTATTTGGTTGGACTTTGTTGGGGTTCTACCCTCTGAAAATAAAAATTCATTTTTGCAATTTGAACATTCGTCACATCGTTAAGGTCCCGGCCTTTTGAGCACTAGTTTCTGATTACGATGTCCTGATTGTGTTTAATATTTTCCTATTTCCAAACAGGAAGAGAGACTGCTAATATAATTTCCTACAGGAAAGGAAAAATTTGAAAATAGTAAAATAGCATCAAACAGAGATGTAGTATTGAACAACGACCCCACTATTAAATTATGTTTTCAATAACGTCGTAACGGCTAAATATGAAAAAATCATGGGGCAACATTTGAAAAAAAAAAGTTAAGAAACGTATGAAGCAGTATCCTCTCGCTGGGTAAGTCATCATATGTTGCCTCTAAGCGGTAGGTACATACCTGCGTCCTGTTGTGTACAGTCCTTTCTATGACGATCTCGACGGTGGAGTCGGTGGGAGTGTTTCTGAGTAACGCGACCACTTGCTGCTGCGTGAGGCCGGATACCGTCACGTTGTTTACTGATACTAGTTTGTCGCCCGCTCGTAACCTGCCATCTGTTACTGCTGCACCCTGGAAGGGAATAACTAATATTGTATATACTGTTGTTCGTTATGAACATATAAATAAATGCCGAATGATCAAAATCTGAATGAACAATCATCAAAATGTATTTTACAAATAATAATTCTTTTAGTTTGGGTTCAAGAACGCATAAGTCCTCAACAAAATAGCAAATTGGATAATCCTATTTTTTTCTGGAAACAAGTATGTTTAAATAAGTAGCTCCTTTGGTTTAATAACTTAAGAACTCATTAAGCCACAGGAGGCCCTCGGCGATAAGTACCTAACAATAGAATATTCTATTGTGTTTACTTTACATTACTTGACAGGAAGAGTTTCATAATACATCTAAAGCAAACGTACTTTTGGCAATATATTCTTGATGTATATAGGACAGTGTCCGCCCGTAGGGTTGTCCCTCGTGGTGATGGTGAAGCCGAGTCCCTTCTCGCCCTTGACTAAGGTGACGGCGACGGTTTGGGAGGCTCCTGACTGAGGCTTGCTACTCGGACTCACTGGGACCTCCATGCCCGATATCGCACGTTCGCTGCTGCCCCCTGGAATGATAGAAAACAAATGAGATATTTATAGAAAAGAAACATCGAGAATTCAATCAAAACTTAAAAATTTGTTCATTTTGTCTGCTGTTAACACCATTAAGGATCTATCAAAAAACAAGATACCACTAATTCACGAAATCTCAGGAACTAAAAAGCCTACAAATATGAAATTTAGCAGGTACCTCGTTTCCTTTAACCTTCAGGGTCCTTCCAGTAAAGAGTTTTCCAGTTAAGAGAGAATTGGAGGTTCAAAACTTCCCTAGGTGTAGCAGCATTACGGCTAGTATTATTATAAGATTGTTTGTGGTTTCATCTCGTTTGTAAACTGATGTGAGTGAATCAAAAATGATGTTTTAATTGAATACTGTGTAATTAATATGAACGTGAAAATCATAATAGATTGTTATCGGTCTATTAATCTGTCTTTTATGTTTTTGTTCACTGTTATTTTACCCGTGTTCTTTATTATTATCATTGTTTCTTCATCATCTTGTTTAATATGTTTGGAAGATTTTGTTTAATATGTTTTGTTTATTCCTTTTCAAATTGAATTATCCTTGTCAACCTTTATTGTACCTAGACTATAAGTGAACGATGTGGTCCCCTGTAATTGGAGGAGCACACTAGTGTTCGTCCCTGTATTTGTTAACTTGAATGTAATTGTGTAGGCTCTGTTGGAGATCCAAATAAATAAACATATTGGTATAGACATAGTGAGTTGAGTGATAGCTTACATACCTTCCGGTAAGAGATCAAGTGGACGTTCTTGCACAGGATGTACGCTTGCAACGTTGTTAACACCAGACACCCACCGAAGCATGTCTTCTACCCTGAGGAAACGAGAAAAATATATTGAGAACAGAAACTTATGGTTCAAGGTTTAAGTTTGAAAATTAACTGAAACATTGTAAGTCAGTTATTTAAAATCCCAGTAGATATGATGTAAATTTAATAAAAATCCCTTAAAAAATATCCTTGGATGTATTATACGGTATTCATTATTATGAAGTACAAATGTACCTATGATAATTAGTTGGCTGTTTACTGCCATAAACTCATAACGTAATAGCAACACAATATAAATGTATAGACAGTAACTACCAATATTTTATTACATTGCTGAGTGGATACACAATATTAAAT
Organism: Shargacucullia verbasci; assembly: GCA_947562105.1. Classification (NCBI taxonomy): domain Eukaryota; kingdom Metazoa; phylum Arthropoda; class Insecta; order Lepidoptera; family Noctuidae; genus Shargacucullia; species Shargacucullia verbasci. Next base: position 9,419,445 of record OX387284.1, on the reverse strand, counting down.
AAACATATATTTACCTATGACTCTGATGGTTATTCTGATTATTGACAGGCGTGTCTTGTCCTAAGGGCTCCCTCCGAGCGTCTCGTGGAAGACTCTTGCTGCCGTAACTCTGTACCCGTTCTGCTGCGTCTAACCATATGCCACTCCTGGAAATAGAATGAAAATTATTGTAAGTACCATGTATAATGTGATGATGGTTTTTAATTTTATTCATTTATTTAGGTTTATCAACACTTGTTTACAATAGAAAATTTTAATTTAAAAATTAACAATGTAGCAACTATACTTAATCAGTCACGAGCATCATTTTTTATCAAACTTCATGACATTTTTTAACAACACCGTAACCGTGAGGATTACTCTCCCACTACTGGCCTCTGCACGCATAGGCAGAGGCCCATTTCTCTAAATAAGAAAAATCTTAGTCCACACGCTGGTATACCATCGAGAACTTCATAGGCCCTTCAAGTGTGCAGGTGTCCTCATGATGTTTTTCCTTCCCCGTTTGTGAAAGTGATAACGGATCTTCAAAGCATGAAGCGAAGATGAAAAGTAAGCGTCCAACCGCTAGACAGTCACAGCAGAACATAGGCACATTCACAGACATTCTAAAATATCCGTTGCTTCGCGCCAAACGAGTATTATTGCGCCGATGATGCTGCAGTGGCATTATTTCTAACTTAGCCTTACCCAGGCCCAGAAAACTGCATGGACAGGCGGTTGATCTGCCTCTGGAAGTGCTGTCCGTGACGGTCCTGCGCAACATCCGGCGGCCGGCCATCTGGTAGCGGGTGCACCTTTTGCGTCACCCGGCTACTGTCATCCCGGCAAACCACCGCCGCTGACCAGCGCTTTGTTTGTTCTGATACCTGTAAGGAGATCTTTAGTTAAAAGGTGCTTACTAGGTATAATACTTGTAGCAACGACTACGGTCCAAATCAGAACAACCATTCAGAGCTACAACGACACGAAGACACTATAATTGCCATCTGTCTGGCGAGGTCAAGTCGGCACGACATAATAATTGTATGCTATCCATCTTTATAATGAATATGCGTCAACCTATGAGACATGAGATATAGCGGTACAAACGTTCCTCGAATTTTGCTCGATTAATCTTCGATATAAACAGGTAGACGGCGCCATTATCAAGGAAAAAGGTACTGTTCACAAGTGTTTAGACTACAAAATAACAAGTGAAGTCAGTCGCTAGCATTAACAAAATGGTCTTAATGTATATGGCAACTACCTCACAATAATATACAACACATTATTACCTGTCTCTGTGGAGGCAGCGTGTCCTGGTGCAGGGTAGGTTCACTCCCGCGCCGCACCTGCAGGCCGTTGGAGCCGTCCTCCAAGTCTGCGGCGCCGACTTCCACACAGGAGTCGGTGTCAGGGACCCGCATACTGCCACCGACGCCACCGCCACCCTGAAGATAAAAATATCATTGTTTGAGTCATTGAACCTCTATCTACAGCTGATAAACATCGACTGGCAGTCATCGAACTTCGTATTGTAGTAAACTAGTCAATACAAAATATGTTGAAGCTTAAAGGCCGATAAGTAAACCAAAAGATAATACGTAGTTAGCGGTACCCACATACATGAGGCAATCCATTCTCTCAATAAAATTAACTCAAGGTAACTAAAATGTTCAATGATTATAAATTATGTAAAAGAAAAAGTTGTTCAAAAGTGAAGTGAGACAGGAACAATAATAGTACTTATAATCCTATCTATATATCTACCTATCTCTACACTCATCTTTTCTGACGCACGATTTTAAAGTCAACACAACAGACAACTTTAATTAAATATCAAATCATGATCTTGTAATTATTACCTAAGGATATTACGAATAAGTTACAGTAAGCCGAAGCTTGCATTCTACATAACCACTGGAGCGTGACCGATCTAGATAATCAATTATGAGATTCAATACAAATTGCTTTAGTTTGTTTATGCATGAAGCGATCGACTCACTCTCTAATGTTTTGCTTACTGAAACATATTGCTAAGACCCATCACACATTGCAGATTTTTATCCGTTGATATACGATAGTATCGTCGTGATCCATATAAGCAAGTTCTTTTTATTTATTTTTTTGGACGATTTGAAACCGGTAAATATATCCATATGCGCGGTAACGATAGAATACGGGGTCCACAGATCAATGGCCCAGAACAATCTGGAGTACAGCCCAAGGGATTAAACGCGACGTAGAAGCGTCTTTTCCGCAGGGATATCATTGATGGAAATGGCACAAGACAGACTGGAAGAACATACTTAACCAATCAAAACTTAAAGGCCTTCCCCTTTAAGTTTTGATTGGTTAAGATAAACTAAACGATAAGACCGTTATATGGCTTCAATTAAAAAAAAATCCTTTATATTCCTGTTACACCCACGTCTTTAATCTATTCGGATTTTAACTACAGTAACGGGCGATAAATATCTGCGGTCTGCGATGGCTCTTACACGTAAGGTTCTGTATTATTAAAGTCTATATATAAACTTATAACTAGACTAGCTGTGCCCGCGACTTCTTTCGCGTGGATGTCGGAACTTAAAAATGTATTTTTTAGTGAGACCAAATGCTACTTAACCCTATTTTTTTCTAAAATAAAAGATTTTTTCTAAAATAAAAGTAGCCTAAGTTACTCCTTATTACATCAGCTACCTGCCAATAAAAGTCCCGTCAAAATCGGTCCAGCCATTTCAGAGATTAGCCTATACAAACAGACAGACAGAGAGACAGACAGACAGACAAAAATTGTAAAAAATGTTATTTTGGTGTATGTACCGTATATATATTCATATGCATGTAGTAAAAAACGGTTATTTCAATATTACAAACAGACACTCCAATTTTATTTATATGTATAGATATAAACGCATGCCGTCTGCCTGCAGCCTGTGAGCTCCATAATCCTGTTAGCCCAGTTTCAGCTTGTTATCTGTTAAATAGGTATGTGGTAGGTACGACGTTCCTATATTGTATGAAAGAGGCGTGAAACGCGTGAATGCAGGCATTTGCGCCGCCCGTTATACACAATGATTCATGCGCTGTCTGTTATCGTATATGCACCTATAGTTAGTTTAATTTTATTCTTTGAGCGTGTTTTGTGTATTCAGTCAGTGTGTGCGTTCGCGCAGCGGAATGTTGTTGAATTTAAAGATATTAATTATGCAGATATTTAGTGTATGACGTCGTATAATTGTGTATGGTAAAAAAAAATTGTGTACGCAGCCATTGTGGAGAAATTCACCAAAAACTGATTCCGCTGGGCGAACGTTGTCCTGGCGGAACTTATTTTAATCCATAGACTTTAGAAGAAAAGAGGTGTGTCCAAAAATTAGTGTGTATTTGTGTGTAATTGTGTATGTATGAATAAAATGAGTGCATGCATAAACTTCGGAGAAATTCAAGTTTCCGCTACGCGAACGTTTGGCCATTAGCTAGTTTTCATATAAAGCGCTTACATAGAGAGCTGTAGATTTTTACATACGTTGTTTTGAATTTGTTTATATTTGTTTAAAAAACAGATTTAGAAAAAATCGTAGGGCTTAAAAGATAAAAATATAAACGTAAAATACACTTAATAGGTCTTAGTTCTTAAAGTATGCACTTTGGGGTCTAGATTTTCACGTTTATACAAACCTTGTAAGTATCTGAAACATGTTGCCAAGTATCAATGATGTTCCGTTAGTAATTAAAGAGTTAAAGGACAATTTTACCATGAATAGATCACTGTTTACAAAACAGTCAAATATCACGACGTTCTAAAGGAATTGCATGGTAAAATGTATGCCAAAAATTAGTTTATTCATTCAACTATTCACATGCAAAATTTCATGTCATTAAATTTAGTAATTAAAGAAATCAATTAAAATACTGACGAAGCATCGAAAACCTACATAACCCGACCAAGTTCGGATAGCTACAAAAAAGCGTCCATGCAATATATTTAGGTAACATCCCAAAATTTACCGTATAATACCGGTATTGAATTGGTATAGGTGATAACACAATTGTTGTTTCGATATAATTTAAAGGTCATTTATTTTTGTACACCAAATTTTTGTTCAATTGTTCTGATTTTTCAGCTCCAGAATTGACTGGAATAATTCCGGAGTTCCGATAGGTATTCACATTTTTTAAAAGTTAATATTTTGATTTAATTATATTCTTGTGAACGCACGTAATTTAACGTCTGTGGAATATTCCACAAACTGCTAGTCGAACAGGACGCGTGCGGCTTCCCGCTTGAAACGGTACTTCCATCCTTGAAGAAAAGAGAGGGCAATAATATGTTATCATGTAACGAATGAGTGAGTTCCACAGACGCACAGCACGAACAGTGAAAAAGCCATTATAATATGTCTAGTATAATTTCTCTTTTCTTCAAGGATGGAAGTACCGTTTCAAGCGGGAAGCCGCACGCGTCCTGTTCGACTAGCAGTTTGTGGAATATTCCACAGACGTTAAATTACGTGCGTTCACAAGAATATAATTAAATCAAAATATTAACTTTTAAAAAATGTGAATACCTATCGGAACTCCGGAATTATTCCAGTCAATTCTGGAGCTGAAAAATCAGAACAATTGAACAAAAATTTGGTGTACAAAAATAAATGACCTTTAAATTATATCGAAACAACAATTGTGTTATCACCTATACCAATTCAATACCGGTATTATACGGTAAATTTTGGGATGTTACCTAAATATATTGCATGGACGCTTTTTTGTAGCTATCCGAACTTGGTCGGGTTATGTAGGTTTTCGATGCTTCGTCAGTATTTTAATTGATTTCTTTAATTACTAAATTTAATGACATGAAATTTTGCATGTGAATAGTTGAATGAATAAACTAATTTTTGGCATACATTTTACCATGCAATTCCTTTAGAACGTCGTGATATTTGACTGTTTTGTAAACAGTGATCTATTCATGGTAAAATTGTCCTTTAACTCTTTAATTACTAACGGAACATCATTGATACTTGGCAACATGTTTCAGATACTTACAAGGTTTGTATAAACGTGAAAATCTAGACCCCAAAGTGCATACTTTAAGAACTAAGACCTATTAAGTGTATTTTACGTTTATATTTTTATCTTTTAAGCCCTACGATTTTTTCTAATTCTGTTTTTTAAACAAATATAAACAAATTCAAAACAACGTATGTAAAAATCTACAGCTCTCTATGTAAGCGCTTTATATGAAAACTAGCTAATGGCCAAACGTTCGCGTAGCGGAAACTTGAATTTCTCCGAAGTTTATGCATGCACTCATTTTATTCATACATACACAATTACACACAAATACACACTAATTTTTGGACACACCTCTTTTCTTCTAAAGTCTATGGATTAAAATAAGTTCCGCCAGGACAACGTTCGCCCAGCGGAATCAGTTTTTGGTGAATTTCTCCACAATGGCTGCGTACACAATTTTTTTTTACCATACACAATTATACGACGTCATACACTAAATATCTGCATAATTAATATCTTTAAATTCAACAACATTCCGCTGCGCGAACGCACACCAGTCAGTACCTACAAACTAGGTATACCTCTCATTGTGTGTACTTGCCGTGTGGGTTGTTACGTTACGATTACTTATTACGATTTTGAGGAGTGTCAATATAACATTTTTTAGAGTTGTCATGTTGTACGCAGAATTTGCGAGGTACGATACTCATTTTGTTTTCAATCATTCAACGTTAGTTGTATCTATCTGTGCCTATGAAAGACTAGACAAACCTATACATAGAATCACTGGGAGATCTCCCTATCACGAGTGCACCCAAATGAAGTGCCAAACACTTTCTTTTAGGACCCTAAGAAAGCAACTAGAGGGTTATACATCAAACTGCATTAATTAACAGTGTCCGCAGATATCTGCATGAGATGAGACATATTCCGATACTATATTAATCAGAGAATAAATCTGTTGTAATTATAGTATTGCAAACAAGAATCCGTTCACCAAGACTGAACGTAACTATAATAGGTACTTTATTTCAATTTCCAAGATATTTCAGTTACAACGGTGAACGGTTACAACGGGAGGCTCAAGCGCAATAGTGGACATTTACGAACTGTTGCGATGGTGATGAGTTATTACTAACTAAGCTTTTGTAGCCTTATGTTTAGGCAATAAACCCAAATCGATTTTGAAACCGCACATACCAGAAAATTGCAAAATCAATACATGACGAAGTTTGAAAATAAAACTAGGTATTTGAATTTAATTCCAATTGAGCTACTGGCTGTTTGTTTTATAAGCTGCCAGTTATACTTACATCCTTTCGTTTTGAAAATATTATGCTTAACTTGCATTGCAGTAGTTGCCATTGATTTATTTATTACATAATATATTTTTAGCTCACCTTTTTATGATTTTGCGCACATAAACACTGAGAAAAACACAAACCCATATTGAGATTACAATTAAACAACAAACGAAAGTCTTTTCTTGTGTGCGACATGTCACGAAATGATTTGATTTGCGCGTTGCAAATAAAACAACAACAAACAAGTTACGACAAGAACTCTAAACTAAACTGAATAAATCCCGCTATCCCGCGTTTTAAGTTTTTTTTTTTAAGAACCGTATGCATATCTCATTCAGGCTATAATCGATTCAGCCTCGTTCGATAAAAAAAATGTTTTTAGTTATTATTAAAAATATACGAAAGTTACATAATCACAAAATTAAATAATATTCAGCTCTGTTCGAATTTTAAAAATGTAGTGGAGTTTTGCTTTGAGTAATACTTCTTTTTATGAACACTACGTCTATTGTTCAGCCTGGTTTGGAGTCTATTTTATCTATGAACTAGAAATTAAATTAAATTCTTCGAAACTTGCTAAATGTACAAATTACGTGGGAATTTTATAAGTGTTGCTTCTGTGTAAGTAATGGAAGTAATAGATTATTGTGCAGTATGTACTAATAAATATTTTATGTTATTGTTCTTTTCATAATGGTCATGGCACGGATGTGTTGTTTGAAACTGGAATTAAATATACGATTCTTGGTTTATTCTACTTATTATTCAGTTTTGCGATAGGTATGCGACTTACTCGAAACATATCCGGGGAGGCGGTGCCGGCGGAGGAACCACTAGCGCCATCTGCCTGTGCGGCGCGCGGTTGTGGCGCCTGACTGGTGCACTCCGCCGTGAGGGTCTCCCTGTCATCTGCAACGTCGCGCACGCGGTCGTCCGGGTCCAGGATACCCCCCGAACTGGCGCGCAACGCCCGCACACCCACCCATGTCTCCGGACCCTGGAACATAAGGAAAAAAAAATTAGGACTTTGTTTATTGTTAAGTAGTAATGTTCTTTTACCAAAACTGAAAAAAAATTAATATACTTTATGATATCAAAAAAATATTATGAAAAAAGGAAGGATTGACACATAAAATAATTGTGCATCATTATTATGACGTGTGGTAACCAAGTGGCAGTTTTCTAGTTTGCTTTACCCAACCCACAGTCAACAAACTATTGACTAACTACAAGACATTTCGCAGTAGAAATTTAAATCGGCGTGGGAAGACGAACACCTGGCAATACAACAAAATTGTTTATTTCCAACAGAAACTTGCATGTGATGCACCGCGAAAAATCTTGTAAACTTTATGATGTAACTGCATACCTTGCAGTTAATTTAACTGATGCAATGAGACAAAGAGATAGGTAGCCAATTATATCCGATCCAATCTATCTGAACCAGCCGTCAATTTATATGATTTGTTGTTAAATTGATTGTTTATTGATCAATAAATATATTCCCAAGACAAGCATTTCAGAAATCAATGATTAATCGTAAGCCATTGTTTAAATTAATATACTTATTCTTTCCACCGAACCGGATTTCACCAATGAAAATATAAAGAACATGTGCAATGTGTATGCAGCACTTATAAAACTAAAGACCTCGTAACGTTAATACGACACCTAACGGATCGACACGAGCTGCAAATATTAAGAGACATAACTGTAGTAATATGTGAAAATGCACATTGTGTTTCGCGATTTTGTGTGTTTTTCTTAAAGCGAGATAATAAGCAGGAACGGTTGGGGTTCCCACGCAAACCGCGTTCACTCCATTCAATTTGCTCTGCACTTGTATACGTTCCAAGACTGTTTTGTCTGTTTATTCGTCAGCCTTTGTTCGACTGTCACCGTGATTCGCACTCAATGATATCAAAAGGTTTTATTGCGAACATCAATTTTTTGAAAAGGCTTTTGCAATAAAATCCGTCGGAGAGGACAAGGACATGATTATCTCTGAACAGAAAAAGCTTTTGTCCAAAAGGTAAGAAAGGGACCTATATAATACGCAACCCTTTCAGGTATTATGTAATTTGTTGAAGATATCAGATTATTAAACATCTTTTCAGTTCTCATAAGAAACGACGACGAGTGATGAACTTGCAGTCTAAGTTATGAAACACATTTTAATTCATACCCATGTCACAGACTTTCTTTCTGGTTGTTTCGAAGCGGCCAGGCGAGCCAACTTCTTCAATCTTGGAGGAGGCACGGGCTCCAAAGCCGACCCAACATCCATCGCACTGCCATCCGATACCGCGCGTCGCCACTCGTCACCTCATCATCTTTATTTCCACCATGATATTTTATCAAATCGATTTCACTAACTTCGGTTATCGAAACCGTGAAACGAACACATTTCTTGATACTATAAAATTTATTAAGATCTATTTTCGTGACTTGAGATAAAAACAACTGGACCGTTGAAGTGACACTCAGCGTTTGATGTTTAGGAGTGCTAGGGCAGGTCAGTAGCGCGAATGAAGCCTTGACCTTCGCGGTCCACTGGCCAAACACAGTCAGTACTCACGCGCCGTGCAACAGATGCTGCGCCCATAAGAGACGTTGTGGTTCATTATGCCTTTAAAGCTCAATTTTATCTAGACCACTACGCCAACTATGGCACAAAATTAGTAAGAATGTTGGCGCCAATCATTGTTCTTTTCTAACGTGAGATGTTTTGAAGCCAAGTCTAGGAAATTAAATATTCGTAAATACCCACTTTTTAAAATAGAGTATGGCATAATTCCTGCTAAGATAACTATTTCATCCGATCTTGATTTTAGGTCATATAATAATAATCTTTATTGACATAAATTATACCAAAAAAAAGATGATTTCCCTAGCTCCTGCGCTAGTGTACACTGTATTACAGGAGCTAGTGTGGTTAATTAAAACCATATACAATGTAGTGTTAAAGAAAATAATGGTTATGATGATAACCGTCAAAAAACATCAGTGAACACAGCCACTGAATTACGATTGAAGTAGTAATCCGCTCAAGTACGCGTGATCAACCGACCATATTCCAAGAATGTGTTTAACAGCAGCGGCGCCCGCGCACGCGATCCGCTTACCTTCTGGAAAGACTAACTCGGACATTACAGAAAAACGATATTTGTCGACAGCCTACGACATAACTGCGTGACAACACGCATGCTTCCATACAAACATACATGTACAGGAAAGAACTGGAACCAGAAACTGTACCGTACTGCGCACACATTCTGTTCTAGCTTATCATTAAGGTTCCTAGCTTATACGCTCTATAATGACTATTCATGAAGTATTATCTGAGCTGACTGATATGTCCATGTCCTAACGCGGTATAAGCCAACGGAAATGCACACCTTTATGGACTGTGACGTGTGTGCCGAATGTTAAATGGCCCACATTGCGTCAATACAATGTTTTTGAACAACAATCAAATGAAAAACCATATAGAGAATTGTTTTAATTGATAACACAACAAACGTTAATTACGAAGCAACATAATCAACTAATACGAAAAATTACCTACACACATATCTCGTAAAATTTTCAATGATTATGCAAATATGCAGAGATGGTATTTACATGGATTTCTATGTTTTTGTCAGTGACAATTAAATTCAATTTTCTCAATAGGTACAGCAAACATGGTGAACACGCAACACGCGAATCGAGCAACAACTCAAGATTCACATTTATTTTATAGACAGGAGCACGAAATGAATTTATAATCAGGCTCAGTAAAACAAAAACAAATACCTTCACTAGTTCACTGCCGTAATTAACAGTTAATTAAAGTGCCCCTAATACATTTTAATGTTGTTTTTTATGGTTATAAGTACTGCAATTTGCGTCAGGTTGGCGTGGTCACCTTCGATCAATCTTTGTCATGTGTATTTTCATGAGTCGAGTGGTCATCTAGTAGTAAACAGACTTCAAGGCGACTCGCGAAATTGTTATGCAAATACAACGTTGCAGCCTCTACGTGAGTATTTAGTATTTACTTTAGTGCATGTGGTAAGTGAAACCTTTGTAACATTTTGTCTAGACAGTAAACTTTTGTCCAGCATTCACTAGTTTAATCTTTATCTCTACCGAACAAAAGAATTGGTTCATTTTTATCCCAGTAAACCTACATGGGTTTAAAGTAAAAATTAATCTAAATTACTAGTATCCCTATCGCTATCATTTATTCATTTTCCTCACAAGGTGAAAAATAAGCGATAGTAATATAAGGTGCGTTAGTTATCGAACACTTAAGACATGCACACGTATAGAAAGACTAGGTCATTGCCTACGAGAAACATTAACTTATCCGCTCCCCCGCCTTACAAAATTTGTTCGAACACGATTTTTAAAGCAAAACAATGTCGTGTCCTTTAAACTTTTTATTTTAATTTACTGATATATATTGTCTTTTATCAAAAATTAATAAAAAAATGTTAATAAATTTAAGTCACGCTCTCAGTTGACACTAAATCAATCCAGTTGTTTTATTTTTAAATATGAATTTTAGAAAAAATATCTTGTAATATTCTTATTTTAACACTAATTAATTGATTTCAAATAAATTATATTATCTATCACGCACACATCGGGGTTTTATCACAAAATATTCTCTTGATCGTGTTTTTACTTCGCGTGCACAGAAGTGACACACGCGCGGCACCGCGGCACAACTCCTACTGAAGCCGCGCGATTAGAAAGATCTTCAACAATACCGCAAATAAAGCGATTATTCTACTGAACCTCTAATATTTTTCAAGGTTTGCGCCTTTGCGGTTTGTAATAACAATAAGTTAAGTACCTACAACGTGATTACATAACGGACAATTTTTATGTTGAGATTTTGTTTTTCAGGAAGTTAACAAAGAAAATTAAATTATACAGTTTTTACAAAATTTCTAGGTTTCACAACTAATGTTACAATAGAATTTTATCGGACCATGTTATGAAATGAATAGATATATGAATATAAAAAATATAGTAGGTATTATCGTCGAATTGTAACATGAGTGTCAATGAAGTGCCATACCATTTCTTGTTAAGCAAAAATTGTGAAGAAACTGTATGATTTTCCTTATCCAGACCACCTGAGCTCTGTGCATAGGTTCCAGAATTATTTGAAAACAGCTTATATTTCTCTGTAGTTATCAGATGTTATTTCAGTAAAGTATCTACGATGAAAAAACGTTTTCTTCCAGCAAACTCCCTTCATCAAATATCTTGAAATCTATAATGTGGTTTGGGTATCATCTGTCTGATTTATATTAAGTTGCTCTAGTATGCAGTTTGTCTCATTTCACCAACCAGACCAATAACCACTCCTAGTTCAGGATGAGTGTTCAATAATAACGGTTCAATAATGACAACTGCGCCTACACATATCCAGCATCCATATACGTGATAGACATGGGTATAGGAAAACATAACTAACAACATATCTACATACATAAGAACTGCAGCATTTAATGTAGCTAAATGTAGTTGACTAGTAAAATGGAAATGAACCTACTACCTACTACTTTAAGAATGACTGAATCATATTTTTAAAAGGCTTCGTAAACGCGATTATGGGATTATAATAAGTATACCAAACGCTCAACTCGCATAATATTCCTGATTTTTAATAACTATACAATGCAGCTACCATTTAAATCATGGTGTTAATAGGAGATCTCAACTCCATGCTTCTGAAGTGTATCTTTACCCTTTTTACTTTTCAACGAATGAAACTTCCTTGATTATATTTCTTTTATTATAATAAAATTTGAGTGCTTTTTCAGCACCTCACTTGGTAATGGTATGAGACGATGCTGATGAGGATGAATCACGCAAGCTTAAATTTTGTGTACTCACTCTTGCCTTGAAGATTTCTAGATTATACGAATCGGGGAACATAGACGCAGGCAGAGAATTCCACTCCCTGGCCGTACGCATGAGAAACGATGAAGCAAAACGCTTCCTATTATTATTATCCAACAAGAAACCTCAGTGCCTATGGTCATCTTACCATGAAACATTTAACTTGATACAGTAGACGGTTATTTTATTGAGTCATTCAAGACCAACTAACTTCCTGTTTGCTTCAAGAATTGTATTGCCAACTCTCTGTAATTAATGAACGAATTAAATGTTAGGCAATGTTTGAACCTTCCCTAAACAAATGCTTGTTTATATTAAAACCGTCAGAAGAAAAATCACCGACCAGTTAATACGGTTTTGAGTAATGTTAAAATATTTCAAATAATGTCACGTCGGTTAGCCTACTCAGGTTAACATCCTATTTGGAGTTTCTTGCCGGTCCTATAACGTTTCATAAGTGCCTGTATTAGGTTTATTTGAAATAAAAACAAATCTATCTATCTATCTATGGATAGGGATGGCAGATTCTACCAAAAGCCGATGATACGTAAGGTTCCCCAGGGGTCCATTCTAGGTCCGCTCTTGAGAAACTTTACATAATTCGATCGTGCAAATCGACTGCAAGCGGAAGCTCGTTTTCTAATAGGTAGTGATAATATCTATCATGTGACCTACTACGTATGCAAATGACTACGAAGTCTCAACTTGCCTGTTAAGTACCTATCATTAGTTGATAATCACAAACAATGGACACCAATTGGTTTTTCCAGATCGGTTACAATTAACATGACACATGCTACATTCATAAATAAATCAATTATTGTATAGCACATGCTATACAATAATTGTATAGTACTCATAAATTATTAAAATTATTATTCGTGTGCTTCCCCGAATTGAATAGGCTAGAAGTTTAGAGGAATTAAAGCGTGATGCGTAGTATTCTGTATGTCTATGGGAAGGTGGACTCAAACCCGAAAGGCAAGTGTTCAACCGCTAAACTCTCACTGCTTGCATAAAGTAGTCTAAACATACCTTTAACAATGGTGAAATGCCGGAAATAGTTTATTGTGGTGCTTGTAATCCTGTCGTACCTACCAATCAATCTGTCACTGCTTATAAGGAGTCGTGACGTAGCCCTTTAACCGAAGGTTTACTATACGATTTCCATGTATACCATTTAAATTTACTATGCCTCCGAGAGATATTCACCTCATAATGGAATATGACTGAAGGAAAAAAAATATTAAGATTTTTTTATGGTATTAAAATCATGTTGAGATAGAGATGTGCGTAGATTATTAAAAAATTAAATTGCAAAACAAGAAAACAATTCGTATTCACCAGTTGGTACTTTGTAGTTTTGTATAGGTTACTGAGCCCCCATCATCCCAGTGTTGGTTAAACGCCATCCAATCTTCCTATGATTTTGGATCTTACGGTCTGAGGCCAGTGTGGGCCATTCGTTATTTAACATAACATTAATTTTGAAACCACAGGCTTACCACAACCATAGGTCAATGATAATACGATCTTTATTCGCCTTAAATTAGGGATTAATTTAAGGCGAATAAAGATCGTATTATCATTGACCTATGCTATTTTATTGGTTCTGTATATATTCAGAAGTAGAATTTGCCTATATACAGAGACAGATATTCTAAGTGTATTGTAGTTGAATACATAACTAACATTACTTCTGTAAGACCTTCATAATGTCCCCTTTTCATATCTCAAACAAGTTTAAAGGCTTGGTCAATGTTTAAACATAATTATCATGTTAATCCATTGCAAACATAAATAAACCAAGCCTAGTCATGATTTTAATTTTTCCTTAACTAAATGATCAATGTTGGCAAAACTGTAATACCTAATAAATAGGAGCTAAAATTAAGAGCAGACCTTTACCAAAGATTTTTTTAACTTTTGAAAATATATGATTATATCAAATTGTTTGATTGGTTGATGTTATTTTACTTTGATGGGCGTGGTGAAGTAAAGCCTAAACCTTCTCATTCTGAGCAGAGAGCCTTGCCCAGCAGTGGGATAGTAATGGGCTAAATTTATTTGATATGCAAGAAGATGATTTATTATATAGATATAGTGCATAACGTTTATCAAGAAAATCCAATAATTTTAAGTGATCCTAAAAGTTTCAAGCCGATTTCATTGAAATCATTGTCGTTGGGTCAAACCGCCAAAGATGCTATGCGCATATTAAGGGAGGGGCAAAAATTCTGATACCAAAATTCAACAAAGCTACGAAAGGCTCGCGAATTCGATTCTTGACAATAAATTAACATAATTACTTGTTTATCCAAATATACAAACAGACAGACATGTATGTGAACTGAACACCATTTTAGCCTCTAAACCAAAAGGGTCATAAAACCCACACCCATAATTTTGTAAATTGTTTATTTATTATTCATTTTTACGTGCTTTTGTTAATATTCAATGATTTTCTCTTTAAGAAAATATTTGTGGAAACTTGTTATTCTTCTTCAAGTGCTTCTTCATGACTAGAGCATGGTCGTCAGCTCAGAGAATCTTTATATATCCTGTGCCAAGCGAAAGGGTAGCTGAATGCTGGCAATTATTAACAACTGTCTGATTTCTGACTTCTTTTCGACGCCTCGTTTGGCTTCCACGTTGCCCATCATTAAGTTGAAGCAGTTGTTGAACAACTTGTTATTAGTGACTTATCATATTATATCCCCTTTATTTAATATTTTTCTGAATATATTTTTTTGAATCTGTAGGTAAGATTTTTGCACATTTCATAAAAAAATATTGTCTCACTCATTTAATACTGTCTACGTGAGTTAAGACACAAGTGTTATCAAATGGTGCTACCACCTTAAGTAGACATGTCGTTAAACGTAGTCCACTAGGAATGTCACTGATTACGACATCAAGGTCGATAAAATAATATAATTAATCAACAAGTAAATTGATGTAGTTTAATTTGTATTGAACTGATCGATACGGAAATCTTAGATATGGGTGGATAACTGATAAATACATCACGGGTAAAAAGCCTTCAAAATCTTTGAGGATCTTTGCCCGTGATGAATTTCGAAATGTATAGCACAAAAACTTTAAAATTGTATCAGTAAATGCCAAGTTTAAGGTATGTTTACGCTTGTGTTCCCCAAAAGGTAAGGCAGACGTTTACTACCGTACACCCAAATTTAACTGATGTTATTATTGAGACCCATGAAAATATTTTGGCATCTATCGGGTACAATTCTAAACTAACTGCTACTGAAAAGTTTTAGAAAATCCCGATATCACTCTGTACAACCTGAAAGTTAGTCTTCTTTGGAATGTTTTCCTCGTCTGACCAGATACATGGTAATATCTATACAAGATAAAGAGACTTTGGTGCTTTAAGAAGGCGATACACATATTCCTCCGTCATCTGTAATGGCCTCCATCATCTGTAATGGCCTCCATCATCGATTGCCAATGATGGATTTATTTGTGTTTTCTAGATTTGTATTTTTAGACACGGCCTTTTCATACTTGTCCAGGTTACAGTGTTTACATATCTTTACATTTCTATTAAGTGTTACCTAATAAAGATGTAAAATATTCAGAAAACATCATCGTTTGTATTCAAAAATTCGCCTACACAACTAGATCGTAAATGGCCTTTAAGGCTATAGAATAGAAATAACTTATTGAGTAATTTTAACTCGGTATGCAACTCATACGCAGGGTTCAACGTCCGTATCGCGTGAATATACAGAGGTACCATCGACAACGTAATTGCGACTCATAAGTGAGTTGATTTAATGAAGTACTTTCCACTTTCAGATCACAAAAGACTCCGTGAAAGTAATTGGCGACAATAGGTAACATCGACATGCGTATTATACATAACGAGTGTGGCGACATTGCTTGTAGGAAGTTATGACTTATGAGAAGTTACAACTGCTATACATATGTATATAAAAACTAACTGGGTTTTTTTTACCCGGCGGAAAGGTTGGAATTACTTGGTAAAAAAACTATTTGATTAACGTAGTTATGTTAAACGGAAAATTTAGGTACATGTAGGAATTAGGACGAAGCAGTATCAGTTAATCTTACGTCTCCAAGGATAATTTGAAAGCAGGGTTTGCTTTGAGACTATGGTTTCAAAAAACAAGGATTTTTACAGCGCATATAGCGCATGGCTGACGAAAGAAACTAGAAGTTTAAGTTCCGAGCAGCCCAACTGCAATTCGGGACTCGACACTATCGTACGACGTATGTTTTATTTAATATCCTCATTTCTTTCCCATTATAAGAATATCATGGAGGAATAAATGTTCGCACAGGACCTGGACGGCCCATATAGGCAATGGGAGGAATCAAAATTTAACAAATAATTCTTTTATCAATTCTTATATTGATAAACTAAATGAATACTATCACATCAATGTTATCATAATTACAACAAACATTAAATATTAAACTAAGAAATCGTTCATCAAATTTATTATAGATTGGCCAACCTGGTTTATTTAATTTTCCATACAATGTATAAACTAGAAAGATAAAGTTATCTTTAGTGACTAATTCATCAAATTGCCACTTAAAATTATGCTTTCATGTCAGGGTTACCAGAGGTTTGGTAATACTTACTTGCACATCAAAATTCGTCATAAAAAAATTTTTCAGATTCAGTTGGAAGCGAAATGCTTATGTCTACGTAATACCGTAAAAATAAATAATTGTAGAGCTTCTGTGATAATATCGACTGTATAGAGCATAATATATATATTTTCTATTGTTCATTGTTATAAATCTTACCGTTTCATTGGTCTGGGGCAGTATACTCCTTTGAAGTTTCTGCACGGGGTATGTTTGTCTCCATCCAAACAGACGCACCAGTTTATCGGCTACGTCCTCGCACCGAGGAGTCGAATCCTTCATCTTTACCACCACTAAGCACTGAATTACAGTTTTAATTCAGGGAAGATTGGCATCGTTATAAGTAACTGTTGTGTTCACCAAAAAAAACGAATACATTCGTGAATGTTTATAAACGAGAAAAAAAACAAAACAAAAGAATTATGCACCAGTAAACTTCAAAATAACGGGCATTTATTGGTAATATAACTCATTCTACTGACAATATCACCGATGTACATTTGCACAAGTCACAATAACACGACCAGCAACCTTGTGGCCAGACGCGCAAAAAGTGTTAAAAAAATAGTGGAGTGAGTCGACAGAGTGCCCGGCACCACTCGGCACTGCGGCGCGCTCTCGCGGCACTTGCGGCCTCCGCGTCGACCGCCGTTATCGCTGCCATCCTTATCTGACTATCACCTCCCCTCCAAACTACTGCACCTTCACTGACTTCATTCCTAGACACAATGCCTGCTGTATCTACGATCAACTTGCAACGTGCGGAAATCTTAGCGAGGCTTTTGAAGTGTGGACGACGTCCTATTTTAGATTACGATGCAAAGCCGGTTTCCATAAAAAGCGCCGACTAACCGACAATAGTTTGCCAATATAACAAGAATTTGTGAAAATCTTCCGCCTACTCAAGGAACCCACCTTCGTTAGTTCCAAAATCCAAATAGGTAATCAATATTTCTCAAACCGACACAAAATACGGAAAGTGAAATTCCATTCCCGATCAGCGATAAATTAGATAGGTGTCTGTTTTACCACGGACTGTTATAGTCATTTCGAATAACAGGCAGTAGATTGGACATAATAATGGTTTGTTACTCAGAACGAAGTTTTGATTAGGCTTCCATTCCAGTGTAATATCCGCAAACAACACAACTAAATTGCCGTCCAATTTACTTTTGATGTCAACTCACCAGTTGCACAACAGACTTCACTTGATATTAATTTAGCTGAAGCTAATCCAGCTTTAGTTAATGAGTTGCAATGTTATACAGCTTCGTTCAGCATTTTAATTAGCTTTATCTGTTTACCATTTCAAATAACGCGTTCTACGGTGCTATTATTTAATTTCAAAGCGGTGCAATGATGCATAAACGTATATTTTCATGAAATACTGCAAAAACTCTCGGTCGCGGTGACTTCTAACTAAAGCCTCGCAAACTCGCAACATGCAGGAATAATTACCACATAGGTAGAGAGTATTAACGCATACCTGGCAAAACGTTGACTCCAACAGTTTGCATGCCTTTGTCACGCGGTTTTGAAATTGCACGCCGGGAATACCTAACATTTGCTCTAAAGGTATGTAACCAGGAAATCAACAGGAACAGCGTCTATTTAAAAGCTAACATCTTAGAAAATTCCATGAAAGAGCTGTCGGTATATGCGATAGAGTTGTTCTTAAACCATTGAATGCAGTAAGGAACGTAAGTCGCGTAACTTTATTATCAGTGCCAGATCGAATGAACGTAATAGAGCGAACAATTGGCGATTAAGAACAAGACTTCATCATTCAAATAGAAACCCATTGTAAGCGGTTGCGAGGTGCAGGTTAACGAAATTACGTGGGACCCCATTTGTTACATGTTACGATAAGATGCGCATTACTGAACGACTTAATTATGTATGTAATGTTTAATTAGCTGCTGCAGATAATAATGAGACGACTAAAGTTCTCAACCTGTAATTTCCATGCATACGTAATCATGCAAACCTTTTTAATTGACCTCAATTGAAGACGATGAAAGTCAGTCACGGGAAAAATGAAACAGAATAAATAAATACATTTGATAAGCGAGTTTATAAAGAGTGTCGCGAAGTCTCACGACGCTTTCTACCGAGATCTGGGTATCTAGATCGGCGCCAGAGTAACTATTATGTTACCAGATCACTCTTCAAATAACAATGGCAAGACAATCCCGTGGCAATGATACTGATTAGTAACCGTAGTCGCGCGTTATGGGAAATTTACAATAATGCTTTTCTTCAACATTATTGAACTAACAGTCGATAAAGTGTGTCAACTGATGCCGTTGCTGTAATGTATTCTAAATAAATAATCGCTGATGCTACAACGACTGGTTTTTTCGCAAAAGCAAAATGTATGTCCAAAACGTGAACATTTGTGTGGATCAGTATTTTTTCCATTACTTGATTTAATTTATAACCTCTACTTATACGTCGAGTCGGGTTCTTAGCACTTGCGGTCATGGTTCAACGGTCACGTTATGCTTCATGTACTGTGGACCAATCACAATGCCTTGATTATGACCATGTACATAGGTGCAACGATCCCTGAATCAGAAACCTGAACAATTGTTTAGTTTCTTATTTCTGTTATTGTTAATTTTTTCCAGTAATAATGACACGAGACACGCATATCAGAATAGAAAACTTGAAACTTCAGTTTACAATAGGTATATACTTATTTTAGGCAGACTGAATTGGTGGAGGTGTAGGAAAATAAAATAGTAACATCCCACAGATGCACAAAGGCTCAGAACAGGGTGCTATGTACGTATACGTAGAAAAATAAAGGATACGTCATTCGATTGTCTACCATTTTCACAGGAACCAGCTGTGCAACTTTTGTGCAAATGAAAAATTACTGACTCGCAAAAGCGTACAATGCCACAATGCCTTCAGCTCAAAATAGGAACATTGGTCACACAACAGCTTCATTTTTAACCTGCCTCACTAGTCAAAAACTTTTCACTGGCGTATCACTGGCACAAAAATACATAATATCGGAAGTAAAGTCAATTAGTAAAGGCGTAAACGTCACATATTATAATCGATGTAAACAAACTGGAGGCTGCGCGGCGGGCAACTGGCTCGGCTTTCTGCGCGTGCGCCGGTCGGCGGCGGCGCCTCCGCGGCGCGGGGAGGAGGGCCAGCAGGTCACCGCTCCCCTTGCCCCTGAGGTAGTCGAGCCATTGAGAGGTGCTCAGTCGCCGTGTAAACAATCCTCCCACCTGTGCAATTACAAACAAATGGCACCGAATCGTCTAATGCCAGTCGACTGCTACGACCGTCATCATTTAATCAACTTAGAAGTGGAATAAAGAGGCTACGATAGTCCGGAATGAATTGGAAAGTGCCTATCCACCACAATTGAGTCAGTTAACGAACTAAAGATCCTATTCCTGGCTTGTTTCCTCCCGGATGTTGGACGGGTTCTATTGTAATGTTTTAAGGGAACTTTCGTGGGGAGGTGTGTGACGAGGCAGGGGTCAGTGGCGCGAAGCGCGTGGCGGAGCGCGACGGACGCACGGGGGCACCTAACGGAACGACAGCGTGGGGTGCCAACCGTCGCACCACCTCCACCTCCACCGGCCAAGGTCAATATGATAAAGGAATACTTTCAAAACGACGAAACACTTGCTAAATTGCCAAACCAAAAAACAAAAAAAGTTGCAAGTCAAAATATAACTTTATAGACAAATTAAATCACATACCAAGTATTTTGTAAGTTTTGCGAAGATACAAAGTCCTTTACCTATATTAAAAACGTTTACAACATGAAAAACGCATACTTCAACAAAATATCTTATTACTAACGCCATCTATTAGAGCCATGGGGAACTAGTCTGTCAGGCACTTGACATACTACTTTCAAGATATAGTCATGAAACTTGCTTGGATAACGTTAGACTGAAATTGGCTAAGCAGTCGTTATTATTAGTAGTTATACGATACTAGTTGAGTTTATTCAATCAAATTTCTAGCGGTTGACTTTATAATAGCTCCCTATTTTGCACAATAAGCGTTAAAATTACATTTTGTACCTATCTTGGCAACAGATGGCTCTGCATGCTCTCTTTATATTTTATACGCACTGAGTGATAAAGTAAACAAGTAGGTATATTTCTGATCGAGGAAACTTAACTAGGCTTAATAAGTTATGTTTTTTTATACAGCTAAATTAAAATTGTCCTGTGTTAAAATAAATTGTTTTATTAAACATTCATATATTATATAAATACCTATATATAAGTGCCAACTATTATTATGAGGAAGGATTGTAAATTTTGCATTTTATCAACCATCCTAGAACGAACTCGCAAGTTTATTTATTGTGAAAAATCTGAACCATCGTTAACTTGGTACAAATAACTTAACTACTCTATTTTATTATGTTAGTACAATAATACGGGTGCAAGGGAAGATGGCTCTTACCTCCTCTTTTCATGGAGGCCGACGAGATTGTTGTGATCATCTGGCGCACCCTGGGCAGTCAGCCTCGGTAATATCATTGTCGACTGGCTAATCCTTCCACCACAGCATGGGCGTTGTGATAGCTGGTGTCGACACGATAGAAGTAAAAGAAGTACAAATATTTAAGCATAAAAACTGAGAAGCGTTTAAAATAAGATGTAATTATGTACTTAAATTCGACTCCTAGATTTTCTAGCTTTACCACAAAGTGAAAGACGAGTAGTTGTATGTTAATTTAGTTTCAAATACTGTTGTAATAATGGCTTATATAAATTTAATTTCAGTTCAAGTATTTTGATGTAAATTTCCTTTTGTAGACGTCTATAATTAGTCTATACGTATGAAAAAGTCGCTAAAATTCGATTTTAAGTTAATGCTGTGTGTATAAACCGCTGGTGTATTAAATAAATAAGTGCTTAGGTTTAGATAACGTAGCAGAAGATACACTACGTAGTCCTGCACCCGTATTACGTAAGAAATACATACATATAAGACAGTTGCTATCGCTAATAATCATGCTATTCCGTATCCTCTTATGTAAACATAAATAAGCGAGAAAGGGATGCACTGTTTGTTTGTTGCTGTGGGTTTCAATTTTTTCTTACGTAGTCAGGGCGCCGAAGACCATGACAATGACATGAAGACCCACAAAAACTTACAGGCAGTATAATCTGAATGCAACGAGGAAACACAGTTACTTTTATTCACTTATAAGAATCAGAAACCTAAAAAATGCCGTAGACTATTGGGATTCAGTAAGCCCTTTACGGGATTAGGTCGCACACAGATGCATGTAACAAACAATCGTTATAGGTATATAAGTATTATCGATTTCATGGCACGCTCACTTATTAACATAAATTGCTATGCGCAAGGTTCTAAAACTGGATCTAAATGTGTATCAAAGTTTATAGACCTAGAAAATGTAGCTATAAAATTGACATCTTTTTTAATGGTTCACAACAAAATAAGTACTCGTGTAAGGCGATAAAACGATAAAAAGAGTAAAAGAGACTTAGATCATTAAATTTATGAGCTAGTTTGCGTCTAATTAGTCATTATTTTTGCTGCCTGTAACGCATGAAGTATTTTGCTTTTTAATGTGTTTAGGGTTTACTTTTTTCGATTGCTTTATAAAAAAACGTATTACACATTTAGTAAGTAATCAATTTCCACTCTCTAGTGTTATGTGAATATCTCTCAGGTCCACCAATTCTTCTTCTTCTTTATATGGCCCATATATGAATTTGTCTCTATATGAGCTTAATTTTCTTTATCTGACCTGTAGCTTATTCTTGGTTTTTCTCTTCCTCGCTTTCCTACACTTTGCCCTTTAAGAATGAATGAATCATGAACTCTGCCTGCAAAGTTCATGAAAAATATAATTCAGGATATAAGTCAGGACTTATTGGACGTCCTAGTCATTCCACATCTTCTAGTATCAACGTTCTTCAGAAGACTTCAAAACTCTTTACAGCATTTCTAGGCTCCTCGCTTTTCTGTACTCGTCTATATTCCTAAACATAGTTTCACAAATAAACAGTGTAACGAGGCAATTAGTTTTTGTTCTAATCGATACCACAATATGTCACATACTTTAAGATTCCATACAAACGTTTTCCACGTCCCTATTTCCATGAATTAGAAACGCAATTTCCCATTTGTTCCGCTTAGAGACAATAGAAGCGTTTAATGAAAAGTACCATAAAGTTAGAGCAATCAAGAGTACCTGACATCTTTTCAGCAATTGAACTTTCACAGATAAAAAAAATGTATTATGCATAAATAAATGTATAAAATATAAGATAGGTATCTAGGTAATTAGGCCATAGTACGTTATAATACTCAGATAAGATACTCATGATGTTGCATTGTTTTTTTTATTCACTTGTTTCAATAATCTCCATATGCGATAAAAATGCCTTTAAATACCATATGTATAAGGATTACAAGACAATATATTTTGCTTTTTTTTATCGATCACATCGTTTCGAATTTAATAAGCTCCTAGTTAAATGAAAGAAAGACAAACGCCGATGACCGAAGACTTACAAAAGGTTTAGATCCTATAAAAACGCATCGACAAGTTCTATTAGAAACAAATTCTTCGTGTAACATAGTGTAATCATTTCAACTTTCTACAATTTCAAGCATGGTTTTCGACGAAAATGACAAGACGACGTGACTTGCTTAAATTCCTGGGAAGACATTCTTTTTGCTATCTTTGAGACTTCTTGAACAATATCTCATATTTCTCAGGTGTAGTTTAGCGTCTGTTGATTCATGCATATCAATCACATCACTACGCTCGCGGGGTCATCGACCGGGCCGCGTCCGCGAAAAGCTTGACCTTCGCACGTGAAACTCTCGTTAGTTTGTCTAAGAAATGTGACAATTCATTACAAAAAGTCGAGGTGAAACCATTGGCAAGTAACTACACTATCTCAGAGACTACCATGTTGAAACTGGATTATACAAGTTCCTAACTTTCATATTATTATGAGTGTAAAGAAAAATGTGAAGCAGTTGTAACGTTAACTTGTATTTCGTACCA
This sequence comes from Shargacucullia verbasci, assembly GCA_947562105.1. Classification (NCBI taxonomy): domain Eukaryota; kingdom Metazoa; phylum Arthropoda; class Insecta; order Lepidoptera; family Noctuidae; genus Shargacucullia; species Shargacucullia verbasci. The sequence continues at coordinate 9,395,541 of OX387284.1, read as the reverse complement.
TAGCGTTCACATAAAAAATGCGCAATTCTATATCATTTTCCAAGTGTTCGCGGTTATACAAAAAGTTTCGAACCAAAAATGAGACAAGAAAATTTCTATTTAACTTTCAATTATTCGTATCTTCATGCAATATGCAAAATGGCCGTCAATAAAAGTTAAATGCAATAAACGTCACTTTCGTGCAAGTCGAGCGGAAACCGTGTGTAAACGGATAGTCAAGTTAGCGTCGCTCGCTTGGATAACATTTTCACGTGGTTAGTGCAGGGTGGGCAGCGGAGAGTGACCGATCGTGGGAGAAAACGAGAGTGATACCATGGTAGCAAATATTTAGGTCTGTAGTACGGTAACTATGAATCGTTATGCGTGATGACTAAATGTTTTCACGGACGGTTTTACAGAATTTGTATACGGCAGGTCGGGCGCAGGTCTCAGTTTAGGCACAGTCTATCTACAAACAGATTTTATGAGCGATAGAGTGATCGGGCGCCGTTAGAGCGATGAGTGCTCAATAAGCAGAATGTTTGTTGGTCTAATAGTAAACCTTTCCCATACTTCAGGAAGTTAGACCGAACAATACCCAAAATATTTCCGTTATATGGGTCTAGAGAAAGATGTCTAAAAACCTCGAAATTTTACATTGAAAATAGGATCGACAGGCAGATTTTGATATTTATTCAGTTCTTAGATTTATACAATATAACAATACTTTGTAATGAATTTCTAATCATTTTTAGTATGTAACACTAAATTGCTTATCATTTGCTATCAAATTACAGTACTGGTCATCTGGCAAGCAAAATTATACCATTCTGATACAGAACTAGGTATATCAAATAACTATCTACGTTTAAAGATAAAATGATCCTTTGTAATCATGTACAAAATACAAAAAGTACCTACCTCAAAGTGCTCATTCGTCGGTATTATTCCAAGCAATGTGCGTCTATTCTATGTGAAATTAGATAGGTGATAATTAATTATATAATAATTAATTATCACTAATAATTGGATAGGTGATTAATTTTTCCAGACATACACTCTGTGCTCTTAATCTCTACGCTGGGCAAGCGGGCTTTCGCTGATGCAAACAATCTTTCTACTAAAATTGATCTACATAGTGCATTTGTTTAATAAAAGTATTAAACCAGTCTGCCAGTACGGAAGTAAAAGTAAATGAGACCCTTGTATTAAATGTATATTTTCAGTATCGGAGATATAACAACAACATACTTATAAGACTAGCTTTACTTTGGTCTAGTTCAAGCCTCTGGGTGCACCTATGTTCGAAGACCTCGTGGGAATCCAATTCGTTAAAGCTTCAAACGTTCGGAATACCTGTTTATTCCAAGAATAGCAACAGGTAAGCACCCACGTCACGAACCATGTACGTGAGTTAAGCCCATCAATCAATGAATCAATTAAGAATGCTGTTAACCCCACAGAAGCCACAAGTTCGATATTTTTCTGGTAAGTATAAACAGGCAAAGGCAAAAGTTCAACACTTCACAAGTACAGAATTTCCTCCGGCTTCGTTTAACTTTTGGTCTAACACCAAGAGGTACCTGCATACTGGAATTTCGGTCTCGAGTTTTAGTGATACTATTGACGTACGGTGCTTATTGTACGGCTTTTTTAGTGAACTCGCTTAGTTAATCAAATGATCAAATGAATGAAAAAATGCATCAATTTTACTGCAACACACCGTTAGGAATTGGCTTCACATTCATACCTAAGTAAAGCGATCAACGCAAACATACATTTATTCGCCATTTTATTTTTAGGTTGTTTTATACCGAATTTCTGTTATCGGCCAAATAAAGTGGAGCACACACCGAGCGCCGGCGTCGGTGATAACAACCAATCAATAGGTAACTTGAGTAGTAATGTACAGTCAACTCTGTTTCTTTAGTGTTATAGGCACAGAAATCTAAATAATGATGAATGTGTTTGTGTATATTTCTCGCCCTCAATTTCCCTTGAATGAGACAACTAGCTCTCTCCATCCTTATATGGGGATTTGATTTTTAAATTTATCATAAAACGTAAATATGTGGGTCAAATCCTACTATAATATTATAAATGTGAAAGTTTGTGAGGATGAATGGACAGATCTTTGTTACTCTTTCACGCCAGAACGGCTGGAATGAATCTGGATGAAATTTGGCACAGAGATAGATTATAAGCTGGATTAGCATATAGGCTACTTTTTATCCCGGGAAAATGTACGGGTTTGTAAACCACGCGGGCGAAGCCGCGAGCAGAAGCTAGTATCAAATAAAACTCAACTGAGGTTGCAGCCATCAGTTGTACTGTTGTCAAGTTGATTTCTAATTTCTGGTTCGCGGACATTAGGACCATCATTATAAACCAGTACCTAATTGACAACATGCACTCCATTTGCACAGGATGGGAAGCAGGTGACGAACCATACTACTGTATTGTTCTGTAAGAACAACGATACTTATCATAATAGTGAGAAAACAACATACGAGCAGTTTACATAAGATATGAGAGCCCTTAAAGCAGCGATCAAATTTTAATTTAAAAATCCCAATAACAATGGTCTATTACCTATACCTTACGCAATTTGCAGAATAACGAAACACGCACTAACATGTATTTAATAAGATATAAAGTCAAAATAACTTAACTTGATTAAATGAAATAAAATAATGTAGTGTAGAGATGTCGAAAACACACTGCTGCAGCCAATTAGTTTGACTGTGACAGCTCACTGCCTAGTGCGTTACAATGATTACGTTTTTAAAATAAGTATCGTACGCGATGACTATCAACTAATTTATTCACAGTACGTATTGTATTGTCTTCCTATTGTGATCTATCGAGACATTATTGTTATGACTAGCGTTGCAAGGACATCATACGCAATAATTATGAGATGTTGTTCTTGTACATGCTTATCCCACTATAATATATGCAAAACGAGTGAAGGTGCAAGTTGTGGCGCAACTTCAGAGACGCTCATGTGCAACAGCGCGATAGCATGACTTGTTAACCATGCTAAACCCGATGTTAAGTCATATCACTAGGCAGACGGCAAAATTAGAACAACTAATTCAAAAACGGTACTTTAACACTAGCATACTTTTAATTTTGCAGATACCCCATTTAGCGTAAGTAGTAGTATAATGAGTTAGTAAAATTCTGTGAGGAACAGTGTTGGGCTTGCGCGGATATCGAACTGCTACCAAATGACGCGTATACGTATGTGAGTGAAGCTCACGGGTGCAAGCGATGGCTCGACCACTGTGTCGTCACAGAAACCGCGCGGCGTACGATAATTAGTGCGCAGGTGTTATATGATTGTTATTGGTCTGATCACTTACCTATTCAAATGGAATGTAACCTCAAATTAATTGAACCAAACATTGTACATTTTGATGCATACACGAATAATGTTGTATGGGGGGAACGGGATATTAATCAGATAAAATTGTATGAGAATTTATGTCACTCAGGTTTGCGTGAAATAAATTTTCCCTCAGAACTTTCTAAGTGTGCTGATAAAATGTGTGAGATCCCTCAACACAGGGTCATTTTAGATGACATGTACAAAAAAGTTATTTGTATTCTTACGGAGTCTGCTGAGCGTAGTGCTATAATTATGCAGAAGCGAAAATATAAACCATTGATAGGATGGAATAAACATGTAAAAAGCGCTCATTGTGAGGCTCGGCTTGCGTTTTTGATGTGGAATTTATATGGTAGGCCAACTACGGGAAATATCTATGGTAAAATGCGCGAAACTCGTAGTTGTTTTAAATCAAAATTGAAATGGTGTCGTGACAATCAATCCCAAATTAAATTAGATATAATAGCAAAAAGTCATGAATCAAAGGATTTCGGAAAATTTTGGAAAAATACCAGTAAGATGAGTCCCAAGCAGAGTCTCCCAGTGAGTGTGGCTGGACTGTGTAACTCTAAAGATATTGCAGACATGTTTGTTAGTCACTTTAAAGTTGAGCCACTTTTAAAGCCAGGGGCATCAGTCCTATCAACGGTGCCCGACAATGGGGATATCTCCTTGGAGAATAATGTAAAGTTTTCCACAAAGGAGGTTGCCAATGTAATAAAAAACATGGTTAGAGGTAAATCTCCAGGACATGATCACCTAAGTGTCGAGCACCTGCGATATGCTGGAGTACACCTACCCAGGGTATTATCCATGTTTTTTACTCTCTGTATGAGTCACTCGTACCTGCCGAGTGATCTTATAAAAACGATTGTTGTACCAATCATAAAAAATAGGACTGGTGATATTGCGGACCCTTCTAATTACAGGCCAATTTCGTTGGCTACAATTACAGCTAAGGTGTTGGACTGTCTGCTTGATACACACATGGCGAATAACATCAAATTTCATGATGCGCAATTCGGCTTTAGGCCCGGCCTATCGACAGAAACTGCGATTCTTTGTCTCAAGCAGACTGTCCAATACTATACAGCTAGGAAGACACCAGTTAATGCGTGCTTCCTCGATTTGTCCAAGGCATTCGACCTGGTACAATATGACACACTTTGGGAAAAGCTGAGGAAGGAAAGCAGTGTTGACAGGTCAGTAATTTCTTTGCTTATGTATTGGTACAACAATCAGACAAACAGTGTTAAATGGGCGGGAGCACTATCTAATGTCTATAGGCCAAAGTGTGGGGTGAGGCAGGGGGGGATAACCTCACCACGCCTATTTAATTTGTACATCAATCGACTGATTGATGAACTCAGCAGCACTCATATAGGATGTCACATTGACGGTACGTGTGTTAATAATATAAGTTACGCAGATGATATGGTGTTGCTGTGTCCATCAATCAGCGGTCTCAGGTGGCTCCTAAGAAAGTGTGAAGATTATGCGGCGGCTCATGGGCTCAGGTACAATGCCAAAAAGAGTGAGTTACTTGTCTTTAAGGCGGGCACCAAATGTTACTCGAATGTGCCACAAGTTACTATTTGTAATACACCATTGACTAGAGTGTCTCATTTCAAGTACCTGGGTCACTGGGTCACCGAGGATCTCAATGACAACATGGACATTGAACGGGAGCGCAGGGCGCTGGCTGTCCGATGTAATATGCTGATCCGCAGATTTGCGCGGTGTACAAGGGACGTTAAAATTACTCTCTTTAGAGCCTATTGCCAGTCCTTTTACACATGCGCTCTGTGGGTCGGCTATACGCAGAGGGCATACAGCGCCCTGCGTGTTCAATACAACAATGCGTTCAGAATGTTGAATGGACTGCCACGTTTTTGTAGTGCATCAGGCATGTTTGCGGAGGCCAGAGTTGATGGTTTCCATGCCATCATACGCAAACGTTGCGCTTCCCTCCTCCGCAGAATGCGTGGCAGTTCACACAGCATCTTGAGCGTATTGTGTGATAAATGGGACAGTCCAATGTTGGGCCATTGGATTAGACTGCACGCGATGTAGACTGTAAATTAGAATTAGTTTTATTTATTTATATTAAATTACTAACAATAGGTTAAGATCATTGTTACTAACATTTTATGGACTTTTGGTCTGAAATAAATGATTAATAATAATAATAATTACAGTTTAGATGACGATCACAGGTCACGCAGACTTACGGAAACAGGCTGGTCGACACGCAACGACAATGCGTAGGTCGCCAGGACAACAATACACTGCGCAAAATACTTTGCATAGTGTTTTCACATTGTTCCCCGGTACTTATGCTTTTGTTCCACAAAATAAACCAGCGAATATTATTGTAACTGGTGTTAAACAAAGCGCTCAGTGGACGTATCAGGCTACAGTTATGCTGTATAACTGAAATTACATTGTGAATTGTGAAACTGAGGATATATAAACCTTGCACTAGACGCGTTGCAGTGTTATTGAAATTCGTATTTCTAAACAGCAACGATAGTGTAACTGCTAACATTGCTGTTTGAAAATACAGTAGTAGATGGTTAATTAGCACCTAACTATAATAAGGACTTAATAATTAGATTGCTGTGTACCCAACTATCATAAGCCTCACCCTTTTCGACTATGTTAAGGTCGACCACCATTGGATTTATTAAATTAACCCCGATACGGTTGGCCTAGTGGTTATGCGATCGAAAGCTGCGCTACGTGTTGCGGGTTTGATTCCCGCACGAAACAACTATTTCTTTGATCTACAGATAGATGTTTCGGGTCCATGTGAATATTTATGTTTGTAAACGCACCCACGATACAATCATTCCTAGTGGGTGGCAAAGTTAAAAAAGAAGAAACGTAAGAAAAAAAACTTATCCTTATTTTGACATATGACCAAATTTGTAAAAACAAATGTTAGTGCCAAAGAGTCCACTCCGTGTGTTTCCCAAATTACCGAATTTTACCTATCTCATAAATATTCCATTGAATATATTAAGGAACATACCACTGGATTGGTGATCCCAATAGTACCGAAGTTGTAAAATGATGCCCACGACACAGATTACTGAATAGTGAATAGGTATCTACTATCATACTACATAATATAACCCACGAGAAATGAGGCTAGGATATCTGCTGTATCGCATGCAAATCAAATCAAATCAAGTAAATAATTGTTCCATGCGACCAACTGCGCCTTCACCGTCAAATTATAGTGAGTCGTCACAATTTGTAATGAAGATTAACTTGTTTACAAGACTACGCATTTTTGTACTTCCAAGAAAACGGGTTTTCGTACTAAAATTTAGTTCAGCGGTCTATAAACTATGAATCAACACGCTTAGAGAGGATTACGTCACTATAGAAGGAAGGAAACAGACGCACTTTATATAGGTATTGTTCTGTGGACTACTAAACTGTCAATATTTTGTCCTGCGCTACGGTACTTTTGCTATTATTACGAATACTGCGCGCCTAAAAACAATTTTAGTGAGTATTTCTTTTTTTCGGAAAAACGAACCACCGCATAGCAGAGGTTTTACGCGTAAAATAGGTACAAAAAAACGCAAGCTAAAATTGCTAGTGCAGTTAAACCATAGTATAATTATCATGATACTGTAAAACTATACGTATATGACGAAATGCTCGTACTTGATAATTTGTGAAGTTAAGCTGCCCACGCGCATTGCGGAGCGTAGGATTTGCGCACTGGCATTCGCGCACCACACCCACAATCCACATCGCTAGATCTATCAAATGCTGATTGACTGTTACCTTGCAAAAAACGTTATGATACTATAAATGGAAGATTAAACTTGAGGCACGTTCATTATTGATACCTCATACAAAATGATTACTAAGAAGAGCAGTTCTGTACACGCAAGACATAACTTGACCCTCAGATATGATTGATCTACGAAGCCACGAATGATGATATACGAAAGAAGTGAAACATTCAACACGACGTCCTCTTTGAGATCTGTGATCCTCTTTCTCTACGGCTCTAAATCTTGGACCTTAAGACAAAAGCCAAAGTAACGGACTAGATTTTCTTGTCAGATTATGGTTATTGGATACTCCAGGTACACATAGAACGTGTGCCTAATATACCTACCTAGACCCCACCAACTATTTCCAGTAATTCCGGTATCAAATGCTACAGTAAGTACCTTCTTTAGAAATATTTCCCGTAAAACATCTATGTATATACAACAAAACTAATTAATTTACTTATATCTTATATTTCGGAAAGCACATAAAGCCGTTGGTCCTGCGCCTGATCGCTCTCCGGTCGTGTCGGATTGCCGTCCCTTCGGACTATGAGAGTGAAGGAACAGAGAGAGCACCTGTGTTTGCGCACACACTTATGCTCTATAATATCTCCGGCGTAGTTGTCTAATCTCCGGTGTGATTGGCCGCCGTGACCGAAATTCGGTCTGGAGGATATTATTATTATCTTACATATATTATACCTAAATACTAAAGTAACTCTGTCCGTCTGTTTGCTACCTCATCACAACTTACCACTGAACCAATCCGAATCCGATGAAATTTTACAAAGAGGTAGCCTGGGTCCTGGTTATTGACATAGGCTTATTTTTAATATTCCAGCAAAACACTAATTAGATAATAAATACAAAATACACGCAGACGTAGTCACAGGCTAGTTAAATCCAAAAAAAACTTTTCCTTTTTAAAAACAGCATTTACTGATGCAAATAACAACTCCACAATAACTTGGTTCCACGGCGAGTAAAATATCCCTGTATCATTGGAGATAGTAAGGGCTATAGTGTTGCTCTATAAATCGAAATAGGATGGCAGGTAGCATTCCACAGGCGACTGGCCCGGGCAAGTCCCCCTCCCTCCGTATAATTACCACGCCGAATAAAAACAGACTCATAGGAGAAAGACATGCTCCATACGTCCTTATTTGTAAAGTGTCCATTGACAATACAAAAATGGGCCTGTACCTGACCTGTCTATAGGAGTAAGTATTTTCGGATACGTTCTGGATATTTTATTTTTAAACACTTACATAACGGTTTATCTCTTAAATCTATCTATCAATAGATATATAAAATAAATGTATGTATGTTCCCTATGGACTCCAAAACGGCTGTAGCTATTTCAGTGAAATTTTTAGGTAAGTTTGATAGCGGTAGGAATTTTTTTTTTTTCCTTTGTCATAATGTTTTATGCCACCCGTGCGAAGCCGGGGCGGGTTGTTCGGTTATTCATATAAGTTCGGATTTTTCGATATTATAGTACCTTTAAAATAAATGAAAAATAAAGAGCAATGAACCCAACCACGTTTTAAATTAATTCCTAATTTATTTGCAGACAACTGCATCATTTCTTTGAATACCATTATAGATTCACGTTCAAGAGTCGTGTCCTTCGAATCGTGACGTTGTACCGAGGAGCCCAACACTAATGACTTGTAATTTAATCGAATTATCCATCACGATACTCTGGCTTGGCATCCATTCTAATCTTGAGATCAGATAGTTTTGGGTAGGTAGCGAGTAGCGATAAAAACGCACTTTTTGTGCTCAAGAAGAGTTCGTATAAAAACTTCGTTAATGATCGGAAGGGCTGGTTTACGGCTTTACCTGAGTGGAAACAAACAGGTAGATAAACACCGGCTATTTATGGAGTACGGTGGTACGAGATGTTTATTTAACGTAAGCAGATAAATAGAACACTTTTGGTCAGGTTCATACAATCGAACTTTATACTTTAAAAAAATATATTACTAACACTGTATGTTAGTTAATACCGGATACATGCGTACTTGCGTACTCTCGAGTACGTGAAACCAGTTTTATATAGACGCCATGTTGTCTTTTTTTCTGAAGGAACGGATGCTTGCTTACTGCGAAAAATTGCAAGCACTGATGTAGAAAAAAAGGAAATACCTATAAATCATTGGGTCTACGACCTATAAATATCTCTAGACTATCCTAAGAGCTTTGATGTTCCTATAATCTTACCATAAATCTCGACTAAAAAGGCGACATCGTTCGATTCCGTCGCATCGAGTTAATCTTGTACAGTTAAATCTGGCCAGCTACTGTATACGAACATATGTATATGTATGTATATATAACTATGCTACAACAATGATAAAACCCTATGAAAATATATTTTTAGACGGTGATGTATCATTTTTTACATATTAAAGAGAGATATTAAAAGAAAACTCTACTTTTCCTTAATTGTGATCACAAGAAACGTGTAATGCAACAAATCTACGACTAGGACAGCTTCCTGCTAGCCTTGAACGTACAAAAAGTAAAATACTAAGTTATTTTTGTGTCAGTATTATTTTTCACGAAACTACTCTAGAACAATGATGAACTTTGAACAAATATGTTGGTTTATAATTTTTATTCGAGATTATTTTACCACGGTCGTAATGTGTTACTGAGATAAATCTTCAATTACCGTATTCTTTTGAAACCAAAAGTATCTAGGGACCATTAAGAATACAATGCAATGCTCATCTTTCGGATTCTTTCAGCAATTTTCGATCGTGTATATAATTTATGGATTAAACATAGCACGCATACTTGTGCTACTTATTCTGATCACGAAACTATCCGCTGATAATAATAATATGATGAATGGTCCTTGGTGAATGTGGTCTTGAACTGCGATAAGTTTAACTTTGTATTCACCAATTTTTATTTTTATCCCACTCCGAGCCATTAAACTGTTATCGGGAGACAGGGGAGCGTGTGTTGTGGCAAGCGGTAACCTGAATAATTAATTTTCAGGCACTAAACTTTAAATGTCTACTGCTGGATCGCCACCAATGGAAGTTCCTAACCATCCCCTTCCATGATGGTTGATTCAAATTTTTACTCTATTTCATTATAACAATTGAAATAAAGGCCCATTTTAGCACCTTTTTCAATGCGTTCACGAACCTGAACGATCAATTAAGATGAGCTGAAACTACTCGAAGGAATGATTAAAAAATATATACTTACATGTCTCAATAAGCTATTTTTATAATAAATGCCAGCAGATGTCAAGTAAATAATACAATGAGTACATACTGTTCTTTCTATTATTTACCCGCGACAGCTACCTACACGTGCGCATGAGTGATGCAATAAATCTTAAGTTACAGATAGAATCCGATAAGACCGTGCGTAATAATTTACAGAGGCGTTAGGTACCATTATGTTCTAAACACTAAATAATACTCCTGGAATGCTTTCTAATGATTTACACACAATGTAACTTTAAATCAATAAGTATGTCTATTCTCTTAGCATGTTTCCATTGGCAAAGTAATTTTTGAAAATTACCAACTCGTTAATTTTTCGGGTGGCGTAATCGAACCTTACTATATCTGTTAGTACCAATGCCTTAGCACTTCGTTCACAACTGTTCCTGGTCCTGGTTGGCGGACTTAACACCATGTGAAAGACTCTATGGAGCCCTCTCAGGTGTGCAGGTTTCTTAACGATGTTAAGTCAAGTGATAATCACATTTTGATTCATTATTAAGTCAATGATGCAGGCTGGGTTCGAACTTAGATCCTCCCGCATGGAAGGCAATCGTTCAACCGCTACCCCATCACAGCATTCCCTGTCATGTGAAGATCCACAAGTAATGTAGCTAATTATTACAGAAAGCCTTCCAAAACACTGTTCAAACATTTTGTTTTGATTTATCACATGCTTGTGAATAGTTTGAGTAGTACCCACGAATGCTTAGTACAATTAATTGTGGTTGCGTTTGCGACTAAAGTGCGTCAATGTGACTCACGGCCTCAGTAATAATCACATACGACTCGGATGTAAAACGAATTGTTCATTAGTAGATGTTACCCATGACGTCTCATGCAATACCATTGAACTTGTTCCATGTTTTAGTTGGTAAGCAAACAAATATGTCGATTACCTATCGTACAGATATATAATAGATAATAATATAGAAATAATCTTCATTATAGTAACTAAACGTTTATTTCACCCCCTCAAAGGTTGAGTTATGAAAAATTTAACAAAGCAGAATAGAGTGAATGAATGAGGGAATTATGGAAAATTATAATTCGCTAGTATTTCAATTTCTGTCCAAACGATTCAAAAGTTCAAAAAAATTTAGGAAGTATATATATATCGAATGAGTCTAAAGTTGATCTAAGGAATGGGTTGTAGACTAAGAGACACGGTATCTATCATAACAAAGATCAAGTTTCACAGCGTCAGGAATGCCGAGGCTCGGAGGTAATGCTAAGTAGCTATTTGTCGCATAATTGGACATGGGACATGACATGGCGGCGCTGCACGTGCGCGTGAGTCAGTCAGTCCTGGCGGCCTGCGCCCACGCACCGCCACGCCACGCTATATGGTTATAGACAGATCTGATCATAACTTTCATCAGTATGCAACCAAATTATAGCTGAAATTCCGAGAATTCCAGAACCTATTCTGATAATTCTAACAGTTCATAAAATATAAGTTATCCAGAACTACATAATTCGTTTTGGATACCTGCATGTTTTGGATACCCTAACATGGATCTTCAGAGAGTCTTCATATAATTGATTTCCGTTCAGGCAGACTATTTTTGTTTTATGTATTAGCATAACCTTCCTGCTATTGTTGTAATATACCATACGATATATTTATGACTGAGTCACACACTGACCGTCAATAAGAAATCATGCTTATACGAATATTCTATCTTAAGTAACAGAACAACAAAATAATGCACATTATTTTGTAGGGTAAGTATGTATATTATATGGGTAAGTACATATGCAAATACAATTTAAATGATGAACGGGTGGGTTGTGGTGTAAAGAGTCAGTTACAAACAGTCAACATTAATTCTATAGAACTTCCTTATAGCATTTACTTATAGAACGGTTACACATTTATTTCTGTAGGATAGCCATGATTTCAAGTTAATAAGGCTGAGTGAGCTTTACGAGCAGAGCTATGCACGGTGGTCTTATGTAGCATGTCCTATGGGTTGTATGTCAGGCTTGGATCATCATAAATGGCGCTCGCATCCGCCACAAAAGCATCGAGGTCGACTACTCGGTAATCTAGTGACCAGGGAAATCCAATAAAGATGTACTCTCGTTATAATGCCAGACATCGTGGATTGACGCGCTACTTCATCAAATTTTCTTATGTAAATGTGAGAGAAAGTATCTGCCCCACTTCATAGCCCATATAATAATAGCTATCGTTTACATGATAAATTTATAGTATTGAAACATCGTTGTATCAAGCAATGTTGACAAAATATTGACATGAGGTATCTTAGACTGCCTTCCTGTTTTTGGTCGATATATGGGCATTAACTTGAACTTACATAAAGCCTAAGGCAGACAACTTTATTTATGAAAAAGTATTATTATGATTATGTGTATTTAACTTCAGTACTTGACGACCTACTTACCTAATTACGTTAACCGCGATAAGATTAAAAGTTATTCGTTAAATTCTGAAATTAATAATACAGTAACCTCCACCTTTCGTTATCATTACACTTTATTACTGGAGGAACTCACAACATTCAATTATTTTGTAATGATTTTGAATTTATGTATAAAGATTATAAAAAAAAAAAAACATCTTCAAGTACTTCAAATCTGCAAACGTGTTACCACTTTACATCGTTCAGTTTAAGTAATGCAACATCTGCAAACCATTAGTCCGACTGAAGAAAAAATTCCCTTTCCTTCGGACAAAGACCCTCGGCGCTATCCACTTCACGGGAAGCCCAACATATGTCGGTTTGAGAAACGGCTTTTGTTGTTTATTCCACGATGACGTACATTGGTTGTATACTTAATAAACTACTACCAAAAACTTAGTTTACAGGCGCCCCTGACACAGGATTTAAGTCGTCATCTTACCCTCAAAAAGATTTTAAGAACAAATAAAAACGAAATATCGTGTTATAGCCATTTTTAGGAATTGAACAATAGTCCTCATTGTTATTCTAAGCGATTTACGATGGGCGCGCTGAGGACCACCAACTTTGCTGTAGTTTTCCAATAAAACTTATCTACGCTTGGTATCTTTCGAAACCCAATAAAAGTGCATGTGCGCACAAACGTGGACTAACACTCGGATATAAAACCATGAATTAGTTTATAGGATGGTCGCGTATCTCAAAAGAATGTCTCGTAATTTTTCTGAGAACCGGTCGTTGGTCGAGATCCGTAGTGAGCGTGGCGCACCATACACCACGGTACAATAGGTGTTTCGAGATTACAAGGCGCCCGTTCCTCTCGCGTACCTGGCGATGGCCGGCTCGACGCTACAACGGTCCCATTGTTTCACCATCGACTTATTTCGAGACTTTTGACTGTTTTAATAAACTGAAAATTTATTACGGACCAAGGTAAAATAATACGTGGCAGCACAATAGGCTTGCAGTAATAACATTTTAAGTTTTTTGTTATATAATAAAGGCGCCAAACGTGCCTCAAAGGTCAACTAGTAATAGAGGTTATTGACGTCCATGTCTCGCCTTATTTCGGGTTACTGATAAACATTCAGTGTTATTTACTGAAGGTCTAGTAGATATAAAAGAATTTTATTAGTCGTAGCCTCGAAGCTCTTAATTTTCCTTTAGGGGGATCGCGTGGGAGGAGAGCCTATCTAAATTCTGCAAAAGATACGGTACAATTTGTACGTTCGCTTCATTTTGGTATTTCCATTAATATTAGAAACCGGCGCGTGTCTTGATACCATATCGTTTCACCAGTGGAGCAGCAAAAGTATAGTTTACCGGTCGTTAACTACGCTCGCGACCTTTTGCGTTAAGTAATCGCCGACAACCAATCATGCAGAAATGTAAACGTTTGCCAAAACTAACTCGGTTATCTACACACCTACTGCATGTTTAACAATACATTTTGATGTTAATGATTATGTGATTGATGCAATCCGGCTTAATAAATAAATAAATTCGGTTGCATGGTTCGGATCACAGAATAGTAAACTATGATACTAAAACTATTTAAAACAGAGTTGGCGACTGGATGTATCTATGTAGTGACATAACTTTCAATAATCTACAGACTTCAGGTCATTATTCGTCCTACCTCAGTGTTATGAAAGGTTACTTAAAAACTGATGTAACAATGCCTCCGGGACGCAGCAATGTCAGGAAGTTTTACCTTTTTTTGCTGATTCCGAAAAGGAAACAGTTTCACACGGCACACGTAACACCAACATGAGTATGACGAAGAACTGACAACCTGGCAAGGTCACCCGCTTCCTACGAGAAGTGAACTTAGGAATGCATGTAGGCAGTAATGCAGGTGCAGGTGAATGTCTAATGCTAATGGAAGTCAACAATCACCTGCCTCATCTATGAGTTAATAAAGGTAGGTCAACTAAAACTGGAACTTGTTTAGGTCTTACAAAATAGATATAAGATTATATCACCAAAATGCTTTGAAATTAGCTAAAAGACGAAAATAGTGGAGACCTTCATCCAATTACCAGATCTACATCTTGTGAAGGTCTGTCCATAAAAATAATGAGCTGTCGAATGTGGCGTCTGCATTATGAAATTCGAGCGTCTCATGGCTGAATCTAGTTTGACAAGGTAAGTACGTGGAGGAACCGCTAAAGCTGCTGTTCACTCAGTATGGACACATTGTCGCGAAAGCGGTTCTTGCTCCCAGCACCGTACATTCCACGTAACCAAATGATCATTAGTGCAAAAACAGGAGGTGGCTTACAACACAACCTATCTCAACATTCTCGAACAAGCTTTGTGGCGAATATCGATAATGGTAATCGTGAAATACCAGGTAATAGGTATTCTGTAGCGAACTGGGCTGGGCGAGTACTTGCAGTAAGTTGGTCAAACTGTCAGTTTTCATTATGGTAAAATAATTTTAGTATGAACATTAAAGTTAAAATGCCAATACCAACAGCGTTGGTCTGATTTTGCCAGAATTACTCTATGTTTATTTCTATATTTACGGCACGACTCTTACAGAATAGGCAGTACTTAGTGCGACAAGTCATTCGCATCTGCATATCTACCTATCTTCAGTTTTGACGTAACATACTGGTGGAATTTCACAATGACTGAATATTTGATAAAATTGAGACAGTGTCAACATCCTAATACTAGTAGGTACCTATACTTTTGTACCAACTCAAGAGGATACAGTACAATTCTAAAAAAGAGGAAAGACTATTTATACTTATTTATTATGAGTAAAGCAAGGAAGCGTATAAACAAACTGGATCTATGTACAGATATGTATCACATAGACAGTGTTGTACCAACCGTCGTAAACGCACATTTCCCCAATGAGGGTAAGTATCATGTACTTAGGTAGGTCCCTTTCAATAAAGGGCGAACCAGCCATTTAGCGAACACAAATCCAAAGTCCAGACTGCAACTGGGAATTACCAAACAAAAAACCCCATAAGGTATATTGACAATCTGGGTATCGAACCTAGGAATATATGAACGGCAGCTACTCGTGACCACTTAACGAGTGAGGCAGCTGATCAAAACTAGATGTAACCAATAAAAAGAGCAAAAAACCCGCGTAAACTACCCACACCAAGAATCGTTATGTAGACTGACCTGTCCAGTAGCTTTCTTGTAGCGGTGCGTGGCTTCCCGCACGAGATCCCTGACCAGCAGGTCGCCGGCGCCGCACGGCACCAGCACCCGCACAGACCCGAAACACACAGTCACCTTCATGACGACACTATGATTCACCAAAACACAACGCCACTCCGTCGCAATATCCACTAGCTAGCATATTAGTTTGCCATCAAACTAATAGGAGTAGAACATTATCTGATGCACATGGCACAGGTAACCCTGCGTCGAAGCCGTTCACGAAGCACCCGCGATACAAAAAGAACAAAAACACCAGATCGTCTGTATGTTTTCATAGCGCAGTCGGAGCGTCTCGCTGCACTCTCGGACTGGTCCACTGTGCACTTACTCTAATGTTAAATTCACACATCAAACACTAGATTCACATTCAACATCGAGCACATATCGATAAGATTACGCGAAGTATGGGCTAGTGCGCGCGCTCTCAACGGCAGCAACGGTCGTGGCAAGGAACATGAATAAGAATTTGAAGTTGTTTGTAGCGGCGGAGCGCGGGGAGGGGCGGCGGGACGCGGCGACCGGTTCCCGCGCGCAGCCAATCGGCGGCGGCGCGCCGGCCCGCAGCTGTGCAGTGCGCGCTTGTGGTGGTGGCCCACGAACCGCCGCGTCATACCTGCCTCGCTCCGGTTTGTATTTCACTCGCATACCGACTATTACACATTATTTTGAATGAAACTGTCCCTGATTACTGGCTAACTGAGTCATTAAGTTGCGAGAACTTGCGATAAGTCCGAAACTGGTAGTATTCAGTCTGTCTTTCACTAGCGAGCAGCTTTCTTGTTTCTTTACAACTTACTACTCGGTCTTTGGTCGTTGGTATTTGCTATAAACACGACACACACACATACAATATTAATCATACTAAAAATGTTACTATCATCACAGTAATCATAACTTGGAGTTGATGTCATGCAATCAACGAAGTACCTATCTAAGTAAGCACTTGACTTGCCTAAGTTGCTGTCTGACAAAAATGTGTAATCAATATCACCATGCCAACCACTGTTATTTGGAAACGAACTCCTGCAATGCAAGCACCTCTATAGGTAGAGGGTATTTACAAAGTGTTGATTAGGTACTCGTAATCCACCACCCAGAAAAGAGCACAGAATAAATAATAGTCTCAGAGACCTTTAATTTTACTGATAGTTAAGGGTCTACCTGTGCAAAAACTTTAGACCATTCACATATTTTAAGTTTTTCAATGAATAATAAAACAATAGCCGATGTTCTCCAACGCTTGTTACTATTCTGCAGACAAGCGGGTACATAGACATGAGTTGTGTGTGTTTTGCATAGGAATGCAGTTCACTTTTTCATTATGCATCCACACAATAAAGTATTATCTTGTATGGTGCCTATTTATATTTAAATCAGTGCTAGACACCGCCAGATAAGAAATGATATGTGCTGGAATATTATATAATTTTTCAACCTCCATTTCAAAATATAATCGTCACTAACATTGAACAGGTTACCTGACCAGGTATCTTTCGTTATAATGTTAAATCACCACGTGGGTTTGTAACAATATCCGTTGATGATACCAACGTGGTTGGGTTCAAGGCGAAGGACATTTGTATGCGGAACACAGCGCTAGTAACCGACACTCCAGTACCTGACCCGCAAACCTGTGACATAACAACTTTATGAAGATTATTGCCTACAATTGTATACGCCGTATTATTTGAGAAAACTTTAAATATATTTGTATAGCGATGATAGATGAAAAATAGATATAATTAGTATTGATTAAATAACTTTCAGTAACTGGATTTGTAATAATTATTTTATGATAAATAAAAAATAAGTTGTTAGCAGATCAGCTGTAGTCCCCAAAGGTTTAAGCGATGCCGTTATTGAACATTTAACAGAGGGCAAGTTAAAAGTTAACCAGGCACAATTGAATTCGGAAATTCCTTGCTGTTAATGAGAATATCCATAAACAGTAAAAACCTAGAACACTTTGTCCGAACCGGGAATCGAACCCATATGTACCCCCTATGCCCATGCTATGCACATGCCCATGCCCAGCATTTGCGCTTGCGTTGTTTTATCTAAATGGGATTATGCAAATAAAAACAAGTTCTGGTGATGTAAACCACTTTTAATTTGTAATAAGTAATTAATATTGCTTAGGTAATTGAATTTAAATAAATAAAAATACACAATACACTTGCTACATAAGGCGCAATTCAAGTACCCTACACAAAATTATATGTGACAATATAATTTTCTATGAGATAATAACATGTAGGTATTCTGTATCCAAGATGTTCCTTATTCACATTAAAGCTTAATAGCAATAGTTTTATTATACTTTGTGCTCAGAACATCATTGTGTCTAAGAATCAACTATTTATAATATTATTTTCTTTGCATTTGTTTTGCACAAAGGGTAGCGTTAATGTGAATACCACAGCAAAAAATGTTTTGAATACTACGAATTTTAATCATTTATTATGTGACCGTCCGATACATTGAATTACTTTAATAAAGATGCAGTAATTCCCCAATGAGTATATTAAAAACATTCAAAATATTATTCAACTACTTACCTACCAAGGTACACTAGACGTCAGATCTAATTTGTCAATTTTAAAATTCTTCTGAGATTGAACTAGTAAACTTTTATATCAAAAACATAACATTATATTCAAGCGTCAAAGAAATAATTAACTTTGATTACAAGCATTACATAAAAATAGTTTGGCACTATGTGTACATACATCAACATGAAAAACATTAAATCGAAATACTGAGAATTAAAACAGCAAACAAGAGAATTCCTTCGAAAAATAATATATCTTCACAGCGTGGTATACTTAGGTATAGGTATGTATTGTAAGTGGAATAGCACTTGACAGGTGAATAACAATATTTACAAAGATTAACAATCTCTAGATCTCACTGGAGCACTATACCATGCCCATCCTATTTACAATTCTCAGACATTAACATCTCTCAACCCACTTGCAGCAGCCAAAAAGTAAGTAATCATTGTGATGTAATAACACAAGAAGCACAAGCCGTCATTAAAATTAAATAAACTTTCAATTAGAAAAGTAATTTGTTTTTAACTGTAAGTACATGCTTTGAAAAATATAAATAATGTTTGTATAGGGATTGCTATCAATACAAAAACGGCTCAAGAAATAATTCATATCCATTAAATTTCTGTGGATCTACTACCAAATAGTTTTAAGTACATGCTTTATCAAGTAACGTTGCGTCGCTTTATGTACGTACAATCAGAGGCTACATGTGCTTCTGATGACAAATATATACTTTTTCAACATGGGCGTAGCTAGCAATTTAGCGATGACTCCCGAACGACACGATCAGACAAAAACACACGATTTACACGATAACTCGAAGTTAAGGCTCTTAATTTCGTTCTCACCAGCGTTACACGGCATGCCTTGGTGCTACCTTGTTGACGCACTTCTCAATCACTTAAAGCTTTTCCATAGCCACACCAACTCGATACTCGTTAACTTATACCCAAATAACCTATTACACAGTTGCATAGGAATTTTTTAGCCGAGTAGCTGCCTCTTATGAGCACTAGACATGCTGGTGTGGGCTTATTTCTTCCTAGATACGCTCATGTAATTAAAATTGATATAATTATGTCTTACTAAAATAACAATAATTATCTGAAATTGACACATAAACTAATATTACAATTAAATAATAAAAATAATTGATATTTATTAATACAGAGAATATTCTACAACAAATATTCACTAGTGGTGTTTATGTAAAGGTTGTACTTTCAAGTCTCACGGCTGTTTACTTAAGAACTACATGATATTACCCCTCCTCCACCTTTTAACGATATCTCATTAAAAAACTACACAACATAATAACAGAGATTGACGATGGCACTTTATTCCTCATAAAGAAACGACCAAACTTTAGAAAACCATTAGTGACTAGATTACGGAAAGAAAACGCCGAAAGGGTTGATATTTACTGAAATATGTTAGCGAAAATGGCGGAATATTACAATTCACGTGTTCATATACATACCATATTAAATATATAGGCAGAAAAAAGAATACTACAAAGCATAATCATCATAATCATCCAGCTCTGGTAACAATATTTACTCTAAAGATAGTTTGAAATGCATTATATTTACGTACTTACGTATAGTTAGTTCACACCACTTTACTAAGATCTCCGTCTCACAACACATAGAGACAATCGAGACTTTACGGGATAGGGACCAGCCCTTACACTAGAACACTGACATAACAGAGATTGGTCGCTCAAATTCGAATTCCTATACCGTTATCACAAGACAAACCATAAATAATTCTAAGTCAGAGCACCTTATAATTGTAGAGATCATCGCATACTCCTACAGATGATGCATACGCCATCACATGGCACGTTCAGCTGTACATGAATATCATACAGTGTTACATTAATAGGTACATATTGACACAATTTACAGAGTACAAAATCATCAAAGTACAGGCACATTAGCAATTATGATAAAATAATTATGTCCGCGTATGCGAAAAACGATGCGCTTCGTCAATACGACCGCAAATTGTCTTATTACAGAAACAAACAGCGAAGAACAAAGTGAACCCGTTGAGTATTCATTTCTTTAATTAGAGAGCCAATGTAACTGTTCCTCCGATAAATGTTCCAAATTAAATACCTCAGAGTTACCGTCATGACAGTTAAATATTTTGAGATTTTTATTATCACAATTGACCAAAAGGCAGTACACAAGAAAATAGTCGAAACATACTCGGTCCACAGTCGATACACAAAGTCGAATATCACAAATCACGACATATCACAGTATCACTACACATCACTCTCACCGTCGGTGACGTGCGCGGGCTGGCCGAAGTTCCTCGTGATGGACTCGCTGACGGTGCGAATGTTCGCGAGGTACCTGTGCGCTGGCTCGTCCGAGTCGTAGATGGCGCTGAGCGACTCCAGTGACACCAGCGCCTCCGAGTCCAGCAGGCGCGACGAGGCGCGCGATGACACGTCGTCGTCGCGGTCGAAGTAACACGAGTTGACGTCACTGAGCGCCGCCTCGGCGTCGGTGAGGCCGGCCTCGTTCAGCATGGACACGTTCTCTAGCGCAGGGTCGTCCGTGGTGTACCCGGTGCTCTCCGGGTGCCCGCCCTCCCCGTCACCCTCGCCCTCTGAACACGATGAACTCCACTCGGATTGACTCTCCCCGTAGTGACCCATTTCTCTATGATTAGAAGTGGTCACCTAGAAGTGGAATTGTAACATTTAATATGACTTATTGTCGATTTGTCAGTGATGCTATATATAAACTTCAAAAGCAACTTACCCGGTTATGTAGTCTCTCCTGGACTTCTTTCTCTCTCTCCTTCTCCCTCACCATAATAGAGTCCGGCTTCCTTTCGCACGGCGAGCTATAAATGCAAAATATCAAATGTTCTCATATTATGTTATTCATATCATCCAGGAATACTTCGAAAATATAAATACTGCACAGATATTCAGCCCATGTTGAGCAGTGGCTGTTTATGGGCTGACAATGATGATGACAGATCATCTCGAATGGTCACAGTGTGCTGACCTGGGCCGATGTCTGTCGTGTTTAGGCGAGGGTAGCTCCACGACGACGTCGGTGGGCAGCACGCCGGGGAACTCGGCGGGCGCGAGCGGGCGCGCCGGGCTGGCGGCGTCGTGCCGCGCCACTTGCGTGATGGCTGCCAGCCCCACCGCGTGCAGGGGGCTGCTGTTGTTGTTGTTGCAGTTGCGCATCGGTTCCAGAGATGGATTTGCGCCCCTGTGAAAAGACAAATGTATTGCTACATGTAGAACTAAAACTACTATGTCCAGCACATAGACTAGAACAAGTTCTATAACAACGGGGGTGGGCTTTTGCCAACCGTAACCTAACTTATAATAACTTAACCGATTAGAAGCAGAGTGCAAATAAGGTTTGCTTATTATGGAACAGTTGAATCTTAAACGGCTTACCTGAGTTCAAGTTTGAGTTCCTTGCGCTCCGACTTCGGTGGATTGATCTTAATGAGATTCTTATCATCGAGCAGCCGCTGGATCTCCCGTTCGAAGGGTGGCACGCATGCTACATCCGAGGGACTTCGCTTCGCGAACGGTTCCCGGCTGTCATGATTCAAATGCTTAAGATTCGTCGGCCGACCACCTGAACTCGAGAAGGAGTCAGCTCGTTGCCCGAGCCGGCTCGCAACATCCTTCTTGTCGGTTTGACAGCAGCCATCACGTTTCGCGGAAGCCTGAAGCATGTTTATGATACTCCTCTGCAGCTTTTCTTCCTCCTTCTGGAAGTCAATACTACCATCGAGAAACTTGTCCTCGAGGGACGGTTTCCTCGCGATCTTATGTTTGGCGTACAGTTCGTTGATGTGGTTCGCGGTGGGTTTAGTGGGTCGTGGCGGATAGTCGTAGGCGGGACTGGGATTAGCGCGTTGCGGCCGCGCTGGTGGCACCCACTGCGGGCGCGGGGGGGACGGCGACGCGTCCGTCGTGCGCGAGTAGCTCTCGTCGGACGAGCTGAGGCTGGGCGAGCGCGTGAGGGAGCTGAGCTCGTCGGCGGAGGAGTGCACGCGCGGGCTGCGCGCGAGCGGCAGGCTCTCGCTGGAGCGCGGGCGCGGCAGGCGGGCGGGCGCGCGCCGCTTGTGCTGCGCAGGAGCACGCGCCTCGGCCGGGCGCGGCCACGGCGCCACCAGCGCGCGTGGCGGCGGCCAGCGCGGAACGCCCGACACGCCGTGGGGCGGCGGAGGCGGGGGACTCTCCTCGCTCTCCTTGTTCCTCCGACCCTTGCTGCCTTTATTATTTCCGTTACTTTGATGACCATTAGAAGGCAGGAGAGGTTCATTTTCACCGGCAACTGACGATTCCCTCAAAGGAGGCAGTCTTGAAGGTTGTGCGGCTGCTCTTCTAGCAGAATTTTGCAGCATTGCGAGGGGTGTTGCTACTCCACCGTACGCAGTGGGTGGATTGGGCGTGGGCCCATTAGATGAGCTCTGCACAGTTCCATTCGCGGGCGCCCTATCTGTTAGGAAGTAGGTGGTCATTTCTCCTTTGCCTTTCACTTTTACCTTCCCCCTACACACAAACTGGTATGGTAAATCCTTAAGCACTTGGAACACTTCCTCGGTAACTTGCGTGTGGTTTGGAAGCCCCGTGGAGTCCATGCGGGAGGCTACGTTCACTGTATTTCCCCAGATATCGTATTGTGGTTTCCGCGCACCTATTACACCAGCTACTACTGGGCCAACGTTTATACCTACAGAAAAAAATATAATTAAAGAACACGAAACCTTTGCGAAGTCAATTTCATCCTGGCTTAAACTCTAATACACGATATCATTACGGCGACTCACCGACACGCAGCATGAAGTTGTTATAGGAGTTATCATTAATATCCTTGAGCTTGTCTCTCATGGCGAACACGAACTCCACCAGCGTGGCCATGTGCTTGCGAGTGCTGGCTTCATCAGTCATCTTGCGGTCTGGGATCAATCCGACTGCTGCCATGTATGTCGAACCAACTGTTTTGATCTTGTCTATTGCACCGAAACGATCTTCACCCAAAAGCTGTAATACAACGGAGACGGTAAATATGCTGTACACCCTTTTTGTTATGGAATATTGTGTTTAGTCTTTAACTAAAAGTAAAGTATTAATATTCTCCTATCATTCAAAAATATGTATATACCCCATTACAAATAATAATAATAAAGGAGATAATGGTGCCCGCAGGGCACCTTGAAGCGAGGTGACGGAGAGTAGCGACCCCGCAGACCCGAGTGCTCCAGGGAGAAGTCACCGTTCCTCATCTCCGGCTTGCCTTCATTGGCTGGCTGGAGTGAACAATGACGAAGAACAGGTCTCCCGCCTCTGTATTGCCTTCAGTGGCCGCCCAGAATGGAGTCGTTAGAGCAGAGCTCTGCTCATAGGGTGGATGCTGAGCGTAAGTGGCGAGTGGGCCAGTGATGCCGGACCCTCAGGGAGCAAGTGATCTGAATTTAAAGTCCAGCGAAGCTCCTTCACCCTTCAGACGCTCACGTCCCTGTTGCCCCCTTGTTGCGACCTGAACAACTATTTTTGGGTGCCCCAGTTAATAAGTTGGCAAGTCTCTGCTTGTTATTTTTATGTGCCGAAACAATGTAATAATTGTTTCGGCAGGCGCCATAGTTTTCCATAGTTCCCCATTACTCAGTCCACTACCATCACATCACAATAGCCCAAGTAGTTTTTCTGCACGTTTTGCAATAATCCTATAAACCCAGGGATTGCCCTTGGGTGCATTTCTATAGTGCATACAGGGATAATCGCTGGGTATGTCACCATAACATTCTCATTAAAGCTGTCTTAAAGGGCCTCTACGTGTTGGCTTCGGCCCCACGCACGCCTTCCAAAAGTCCGGGACTCTGTAGTCCCGTGCAAGGAAAAAACATACAAGAAGATAATAATAACCTCATCAAAATCCGCGATGATCTCATTCAACAGCCGCAGACACTCCATGCCCTGGTTGTTTCCGTCCAGCTCCATGTAGAACTCGTGGTAGTTGGTGATGGAGGCGAACACCACGCCCACCCGCTGGTACGACTGGTGGTACAGGTCCTGACAACCGCGCCTCTTGATCAGCGGAGACAGACAGCGTGCAAGCCATGCGGACACGTCAGTGTGGGGACAGTGACAGGGGGGGGTGGGCTTTAATACTAGTGCTTATATATCATATAAGGTGCCTTTTGTAATATATTTAAAAATTATTAAATTAGGCGATTTTTAAAGTGAATACCGTAAATGTTTTTATAGTAATCATTAATAGTTATATTTACTGTGAATAAGTGTTAGGAATAGTTCGTGTAAATACCAGATCATAAACAACATGTCATGGGTTGCTAGAGTTGCTGTCAGTAAATCATCTATCACATTTTTTTTTTAAACGTTGCCCCACTCTTGTAATAATTCCTGAATCGTGGGTGCGTTTACAAACACATATATTCACATACACAAACATTGACGTTACTGAGCGGTCTTATATTGCCTGTCATTAAACCCCATACCTGCTATGTGCGACACTTATAAAAGCAGTGTGAATGAACACCAAAACGAATGAATGATAAGTGGAATTGAATGAATTATGTGAATGACAGAATTTGCTTTGTGATTGATGCAACAAGTGTAAGTTTTCACGATAACATGCGTTTTATAACCTTATGGGTATTTCCACACAAAATGGGCCCCGACGCATCACTAGCAATGCGTATACGCAACAACACGATCTTGCGTTGCTATTGATGAGTCTAGGTCTCTCGGTCACCCGGCCGATTGTCAGTAATGTTTACTTCCGTACATTAAAGATACACCATTATGTATGCAAAAAAAATGCACATAATCGGTCGGATAAGCCCGTGTGGACACAGCCTTTTACTTGTAAGCCAAGAGCCGGAACCAATATAAGCAATTCTCATCTTGTCGTATGAAAAATATTCTTTAACCAATTTATTGCTTAAGCGTCAGAAAGCTTCATCAATAGCACAGTTCATGTAGATCAGTTGGCTCACTTAATTCAATCAACACTATTACGACCCTTTTACTAATAAACACCATAATAAACATAAATAACCATATGTACATGGTTTCAGGTATTAGCTATATGTATTTATAACTTACTTTATTTAATGTACATTAATAAAGGAGTTAGCCACGTTGTATGTATCGGGGTTACGTCGTTAGAGTGAGCCACCTGTTCTCTTTGCTGTGTCAATAGTTACCATGTTCGTTCTAAACTGGTTGTCCAAGAAATGTGTTGCTACGTGCGCTGGCAGAAGATTGAAGAGAATTCTCCTGTTTGATGCCTGTAAACAAGTTCTCATTTATTCAAATATTGTTTTGGAACATACATTGGATAAACATATAGTATTAGCTTTTGCTCGCGTTAATTTAGAATTAGACAATCAATTCGGGTTGAACTCTGCTTGCGAAAGACACGTGGCGCCATCTATTATCATAAGAACGTTATTGTTGTTTTCCTTGGGAACAGTACTTTTTTCAGGATGAAAGGTACCCTATGTCCATTTCTGTAGACAACGTATATGCAAAATTTCAGGATGATCGGTTCAGTGGTTTAGGCGTGAAAAGGTAACAAACAAACAAACTTACTTTAGCATTTATAATGTTAGTAAGGATTAGGATCGTCAACATATAGACAATCAGTCGAATTGCAAAATGTTTGAACTATTTATTAATGTAACACATAGTTCATCAATTACTTGTGATATTGAACGATGGCTAGCCATTTTTAAAGGTTTTATAAAACCTATAATCGATAAGTATTAAATTACAATACAGAACACTACATAGAATGACCCTAGGTATACCAATATTCGTCTGAAAAGTATGAGTTATTATTATGTATGTGTAGTGACCTGCAAAGCGTCCATGTCCCTCTTCTCGTCCCTGGCCTGCGCCTGCCACAGGAAGTCGAGTCGCGCCGTCCACTCTGTCTGCCGCGCGTGCAACAACACCGCCAACGCCAGCGCCACCGTCCATGCACTCGCCACGTACGCCGAACCCACTGAACCCGACCTGAAAAATTACGTAACGGTTTCATTGAAGATACTTGACGGTTACTGATCTGTTCTGGCCAGATGGGGCAATATCATAAATACACGACGAATCTTTTGATAATTGACTTTAGTAATCATTTTCGACAGATTTATAAAACGTACTGCATGGTTGGTTGGTGTAACGGCATTTTGTCGTTTCCCCTTTCGGCGGAAGTCAAACTGCAGTATGAATGGACATAGATAGGCATCATGAATAGATTATAATTAACTTTTGTTAATCCCGTGTATAATCTATAAACTTAATATAGGTACTTTACGCTAGTATATTATGTTTATGGTACAATCTTTTAATTCTTTTTTTTCTTATGGGGTGACATTTTCAAATAATACCAAACCCATAGACTTAGAATTTCGCTTACCAAACCCCTTATAATAAAATATTTTTTTTTATTAAAAAAAATACTGCACAATGAACACTGTTGAACTGTCAAATTGAACCAATTTTGAGGAGCGTGTTACGCAATTTGTTAATACATTGGATCAATGCGATACCGTTGATAGCAAGATGTAGATAAAAAAAGAAAAAAAAGAGACATATCTATATACTCTTCAATATAGAGCCTTACCATATATATCGCACCTTTAGAATGAAAGTGATCTAACTCAAAATTCCTGAACAACCAAAACTGACCTTAAAAAGTATACTTTTTTGAAAACTTTCTTGCTCATTTTCCACAAATTACATTTTTGACTTAGATCACTTTCGTTCTGAGGGTGCAATATGTACTATAGCAACGTTAGCTAACCTAACGTACACGTGATCTGTCTCTATGTACTTGGATTAGACGGATCATGTGTCATTACTCGTTAATCCTCTTTAGACCTAGCCGTTCTTTTGTTTGGTAAGTCACTGTTATAATTTAATCAGGTATTGCTTGCTAATCCAATTATTGGCGCCTCATAAGAGGTTTAGGGACTGCCTCATTGGTCCAGTGGTCACAAGCACGACTGCTGAGCGTGAGGTCCTGGGGTTTTCTGTATGGGAATTCTCAGTAGCACCACGGAGTCTGGAAGTGTACCCGGTAGATGGCAATAGGCTCGACTCCTTTTACATGGGACTCAATTACGGCATCGGCGAAATGTGGGTGTAAAATAAGTAGTACACTTCTGCCTAACCCTTTTTAGAACACAGGCGTGATGCTAGGTGGTTTGGTGTTAATAGTTTTAGGCTACTGTTTATCATTCAGGTACCGAGCGATTGTACTCATCATACGCCGCCACTTTTGCCATCTTTAGCCTAAAAATGGCTAACTACTGCTACATTGAACATATCGGTAATGTCCCATATGAACAGATCCTCGTCACTGCAGATGGGTCGGTGATTGAAGTATTATTGTTTTTAGTACCCAGCCATATTCCACGACAGAGCCTTTCCCTTTGTAAATAACCATACGGCCGCTTTGAATAAGTAAATATGAGATATGGTGTTCCTCCATTGGTAAGGGAGGATCCTCCCTGCGAGGTGAAATTGCCAAAGGCCAGAGATTGATATCAGATGCTCACTCTTATAGCGCAATTCAGAATTTTTGTTTGTTGTTGTCTGAGGCTTGATTCCGGTAGATGGCGATGTCAGTACTTTTAGCTATGTAGATAGAGTCACTACGGTACAAAATAATTTGAACTAAAATACTCACTCAATCATAAGGTCGTAACAATCGAACAGCGCCTTATGGAAGCCAAGTATGACGCCCATGTATCCTGCAGTCATGACGGACAGAAGGATTCCCTTCACCAGGATCGGTAGTCTGAGGAACACGGCGACAACGAGCATGCTGAGGCAGCAACCCAACGTGATGTATAGGGGCACTGGGCAGGCCAGGTGCTCCGTGCGACTAGACCAAAGCTGTGCGGCCACGTCACCTCTCATTTTAAACACATCCTCCATTGTAGTAGTGTTGCCTGTTAGATTACGGCATAGCTCTATGTGTTCACACGTAACCTGCAAATTTTAATGATTTATATTAAATAAGTTTTATCAAAGAATTGAATTAATAATAATGTCCTGAACGACGGTACTCTTTGTAGCGTAAATAATTTTCTTATTTTTCAAGGTTCAAACTAATAACAAATCTATTGCACACCATTAGAAAAAATAAAAAAGAATATTTCCTTATTGTCTTATGGCAACCTTACATAATCTCCTACTTAAGTCGATTTTTAAAAATCTATTATACATAATATGTACTTCAATTTCCCTTCGTTACTAGACTTGAATTAGCCTTCCTTAAGAAAATTAAAAAATATCTTACCACATTAACTTGTCCAACAGCGTAACCAAGTACAATAGTAAAAGTAGTAATAGCATTCCTCAAAGTGAAGGGTCGGGACACATCGCAGGGTATGAGTCTGAGCCTCGCAGCTAACGTCAAGGCCAACACTGCAGCAGACCAGGCGAAAGCGGTGACGAAGAGTATGAGAAGTATGTAGGTCTGTGGTAGAATCGAGGCTTGCAGTGCGCCCGCTGCGACAAGTGCGCACAATGCCGCGCTCAGAGATCCTGCCCAGCCGCCGTCTGTTGATGCGCGGTACTAAAAAGAAAAAATATAAGATTGTATAGGTTATCACTCTGTAGTGTTCTAATTTTAAAACCTTATTTTCGTGGAATCTGATGTTTTCTACTAAATGACAGAGGTAAAGGACCAGTACAAATCGGAATAGTACGCATTCTCTACTGACGGAAGGCTCGTCACATAAGACATCACATCAATTTTAAACGCCGCAGACTTTAAGAGGCAAAGGAAGATTGTTAATGGATATGCCATCATATTTCATAGTTTAGTAGAGATCCATACTGCTATTACCTACATAAATAAAGACATTTTAAGAGCTGATTCTAAAACTATATTTCAATTTCTAATCACGTATGTCTGACCTGAGCTTCCTTATCAGCATCCTTGAAGCACAGCGTGAGCAGATGCACGTGCGTGGCCTTCTCGCGGTGCACGGAGCGCGCGTCGATGGCCTGCGCCAAGTACTTGTTCACGCGGTTCGTGGGCTGGTGGTACACAGACGAGTGCCGCTTTTTCAACGGACGCTTAAACTTCTCCGTCACTTTGTTCTGTCGAAACCCACACACAATGTCAACTACTTAATCTTAAATTTAGAACTCTAAAGTGACTACTAACCACCGATTTGTACAACGATTATAATGGAACATATATCTGGACACATCGATAATGTAAAGTTAAGGTACACAAGGGTATGGCCGAGGTCGGGGTACACATGAGGGCCATGCCGACTCCATGCTTCACAATTTGGAATTTAGAACTGACCTTAGAATACAAAAGTTCCGGAATCCAAAGCAGCATCACGTTATTAGAATAGTAATGAAATGAAGTATAAACATAATACAGACAACAAATACTTTAAGATTGGCAAGATATTGAAGTATAACTTTGTAAAGGTAACTTAGACTGCGTTATTTTCGAGAGTTTGACGAGAGATCGACAGTAGTAATCGAGACTTAAGCCTAAATAGTGTTTGATTATTTCAAACAAAATCAAGTCAGATAATAGAAAGCAGTGGAAATAATCAAGCATCAAATAAAAAAAGTGTAGATCATAATAAAAGGGCCAGTGACGTCATGCAAGTTAGTCGACAGTCGGGGCTCATGCCATGCTCTAGTGCTCGAGGTGACTAGTCGGGGTAGCGAGTGAAACACAGTTCGGTGCAGCCGGCTTTATTATCGAACATTCTATAAAACAATCTCAAGTTTATAAACAGTTGACAATTTCGAAGTAAGAAACAGTGATAGTGAGTGGTAGTGTGTGCTCACGTCGGTATTAGTCGTCCCCTGTCCACATCTAATCAGTTCACAGTGAATAGAAACAGAATAGCGAACGTGTTCGCGGCAGGTGCGACCCACAGATATTGCTTGTGGTGAATTGCGTACCTACAGTCAATTAAAGGGAATTATAAACGTGTCGCCCGGTACATAGTGGAAGACAATAATACACATGAACAACATTTTGTCTGCGCTTACTGTTTCAGCGGGTATTTGTTGTGGAACTAATGTCCAAGGGCGGAATATCTGAAAAATAATGAGCAGATGTCTCATGTTAGTCGCTGGTGTATTTCAGACTTCCACACAATGTTCAGTTTGGGTCAGTAACTCTGAATGCGTACTGGAAATATATGTAATATAAGTCAGAGAGTTACAAAGGGAATTTTAATTCAGTTTAATAAGTTATCAAATTGATAGACGGAATTTGATACTAAGAATAACAATGAGTGAACGCTTGAACAGACCAGCAACTAAATGAACACTAGGGAAACAATCGGGACAATCAGGACTCACGGAGGAGGAGTTCTGTGCTTGGCGGTAAAAGTGTACGATTCTATATTTCGATACGAGTGTGTGTTAGGGGAATACCTAATACATAATTACTGTGTTCGTGTAATTCGTGTAATAAACATAACAATGAAGTTGGCAGAAAACGAAAATCGTAAATGTGGTGCGAAGCGTCTTAAAACATTCTTCAATTTCCTCGCAAAATTATTTCTGTATTACTCATGAAAAAGCTTCAGTGCAGATCTTAAAATGTAATAAAAGCAGCAGAGATTTAGTTCGAAACCACCACTCAAACCAAACTAACTACTAGGAAACCATTAAGCGAGGTTATCATTCGACACACAGTGTACGTACGAAACGCATCGCCAATGCTACATCGATGCGTCTCGCGTATCACATCATATCTGAAGCGTAATATCTCAGAATCGCAGGAGAAATAGCTATATGGCGTCATTTAATGTTCCTAAACTAGACCTAAGGCAAGTACCATATACTAAATCATCCCTAGAATGCAAGTGTGTAACGAGCGCACGCCGCAACATGATGTCGCTTGTAAGCGTTGCCGATGCCGAACCTTGTGGCGGCGAGCGTACGTCTACTACGTATACGCACTATGCAAAATCATCTGTGCCAGATTAGTTCAAACGTTCGGCGGGTCGCGTCAATCGATGTAAAGTAGCACAGATAAAACAAAAGGTGCGTAATTGCGTATGCATAATATTAACATGTGCGGGGGTGTCGTCGACGGCGTGCGTGCGGAGGGCGTGGTGCTGCATGACGGCGTCGAAGGTGTGGTGGTGCGGGGCAGCCGCGGGCGCGGGGCTGGGGGGGCCGCCGGAGGGGGGAGCGGGGGCCCGCATGGCGTGGCTCACGTCGTCGTGGCGCAGCGCCGCCAGCCGCAGCGCCTCCGCCGAGCCTGGCTCCGCGTGCAGCGCGCGCCGCAGGTCCAGCACCTGCCAATAGCGCGCTTGTACACCGCCGACCAGCGAACGGCTACCAGACTACACGTAGGTACCAGGAAAGCTTTAGCCCACTGATCACAAACTACGCGCACGCGTCAGAGGGACGACGCCTGCGAATTTAATTAAAACCTAAATGTTTTAGAATTCGTATTCGCCCGCCGTCGTCCCTCGCATTTTAAATAACACCCAATTTTGCAGTGAAACTTATTATATTTCTAACTACATCATATCCATTGATAACATTTATGACGACGATAACCACCGATATTTCTGATATTCTGACATTCAGAATTAAATAAATATATAAAAACAGTATCACATCAAATGAAAGAAAAGAGAACTTACCTTTAAAAGTAGAGAGTAGATCACCGATACGAGAAAATATATCACTCGAGACAAACATTCTGAAGAGCGAGATAAAGCCGTGGACATTGAACTCGTATTATTTAGCCATGTCCAATTTGGTGCAATATTTTCGTAAATAAAAATTAAGTGCAAACAGTAAGATTTTAACATTCTATGTAACGGATGAACTCTTGGAAGAGTTCCTCTCGATGTGGATAAATACAAAAACCGGTGGCGCCCCTCTAGTGCCTTCCTATCATATTCATGTGCTGGTATAGGGCGCAAACGATTTCCGTCGATAGTTATGCAAGAGGAACTGTTCCGTGAACTGTTTTGTTCGATCTCGAGTTTGTCATACGTGCTGTACCTTCCTGGCGGCGTTGGCCTTCAGCTCCTGAGGGGAGGCAGCCATGTTTGAGAAAGGTACGTCGACGTTGAACTTGATGGAGTGCAGCAATTGCACCACAACGTTGGAAACGTTTTTGAACGAAAGCTTCCGACGTGATGCGGAGCCGAGGCCCACGCCTGCAGACAGACACATCTGCAAATAATACGCACAGCTATCATCAACACAGTCATCAACGCCAACGTTAAGCATGCACCTCCTCGTAGTTCGTCACAATTAACGTTCATCAGGGATACTGCCATAATCGCCACATTTAACCGATGGATTTCTCGTTGCAGCAAGCAAATGCAGCCCGTTATTGTTCCCCTTTATTATATTCGCAAACATTGAAGTATTGTGTGGTTATATCGTTAATGTTCATTATATAACATTTTTGCTATTGTTCGGTAAAACAATTAAAAGCCAACGCCTGTGTTATATAATTCTCATTTTACCAATTGGCATAATTTCGTAAAGAAATAATCAAATAAATGACATAAGTCCCTACGGATTTCTGAGAAGCGCGTTAAGGATTACTTTAATAAGTTTGGGCCTACTTTTCTCCGTCGTGGGGGTGGGATGATGAAGTAAGTCTGCACGGAATGGTCCCGGAGGTATGCGTTGCGACCGCCGCCGTGACCCGGCTCCACCTCGTAAGCTCCGCCGAGGCATTCGAGCGTCGCCTGTGTTATGTGCACACGCCTGAAAGATAATTGAGACATGTACGTTTCATATATAACAAAAAAATTAACAGCGGTGGAATTTTTTCACACTTTCTAGTTCAGTACATTTTGATTAGTATATGTACCAATAAGATTAGGAATGATTCACAATTCATACGAGTAAGTATAGGTACTTACCCTGGTTCACCGCCAGCCTCCATGTTGTTAGCGAGCGTAACATCATTGGACCAAACGTCGTACTGCCACTTGCGAAGGCCCAGCACTCCGCATAACACTCGCCCTGTGTGGATGCCCACGCGCATATTCAGCTGCACATCCGTCGCCTCCACCACCGACCTAGTGATTAGAACAAATTTTCGTTATGCTATTAATATACCGCAGAAAATCTGTGAAAGTCTGTGTCTGTGTGATGTAAACCGTATTCAATACTATTGGATGTAAAAATATATTATTTAGTCCTTGATTAAAAGGCTACATAATATTAATTAGGTATATTGTTTATACTTCAAATTGGATTCCTAAAACTGACCGTTATATTCATCAAATTTACATAGAAATTCTTGTTTAAAAGTTTGAAACCGTATTCAAAGTAAAACAGATTAGTTAAAAAGTTATTTAAGGTTTCCAGGAGGCAAATAATAGCTCCGGTGTTGAAGGAGAAAATTAAACTTTTATAGGTACGTAAGAACCTGGGGGCAACAACTGGTTACTTGCTCATAAAATCAAATGATAAATGGTTAATTATTTTGAGTAATCAATGTTTTTGTTCTTGTTAACTTAGACTAATTAACGTCACGTTTCAATACCTTGATAATTACATGATATAAAAATTTACTGGTAACTAAAAAAAAGTAAAAAGGGAAGGAAATCATGAACTTAGTTGTTTTATTTATAGTTATTAGGTGTATTATCGGCACATAAATTGTATCTGAAGCAATACTTGGCAGTATTGCTTCAGATACAATTTGATCTCTGATTTAAATAGCCGCCTAACGCATAGGTTTCTTTTCTAAATAGAAAAATAAGGTATGTATAGAAATAAACAACGCGTTTTATTCCAACACTGATTTATCACGGTATAATGCTTTTATGAACCTTAACGGTCATTGGTTATAATCAATATAGTTGGTATTAATTTACTGCTAGCTTAATAAATATGACATAAAAGAAATGTATATTGATTGAGTATATTTTTAAAAATAAACCTATTTAACTCTTCGTTGAAAGTGTTTTATGAACTATCATTTGTAAAAGTAACACTCGCATACGTGAGAAAATAAATACGGTTAAACGAATTGGTGCTAAGCGAGGAGTTAAGAAACTGTGGTATAGAGATCATTGGTTCCATATAAACTCGATAAAAGATCAATCAAAGCCTTATACTGACCTACTGTGTCTAGAATTTATCGATGATAGAGTACGAATTATTGGTTTTAAACAGAACAACTGACTTCGGTCCTCGGCAATCCTTTAGAAGGTTTTAGGTTTTCACAGATCAAAAACGGTAAGGTGAAGGTTTCTACGCAAAATACGTGCATGACGTGGACTTGCGGACATAAGCCCGTTTTACCTATACCTAAGCGAGACAATTTAATTCCACAAAACCTGGATAAAAAACGGAATTAATTATCGTTATGAATATTTCAACAGAATTTACTATTACGTATCTTGTTTAATGCATTTTTTTGTGACGACTGTGTTTTGATTATTAACATAAGTATAATGCAATGGATAGATGCGAATAATATTCGTGATCTTTTTTGTAAACAACCTAAACGTCAATTCTAAAAGGATTTCATGTTTGCACATTTAAACACGGAACCCTATAAAGGAATATAAATCAAGTGAACCGTGTAAAATGTTGCAAAGTAGAATTATTTACTCGGCATATAAATCTCTTCAAAACACTTGGGTTGTAAGTCTTTCACATTGAATAGACAAACGTTACTAAAGACGAATGGCGATAAATTTGGCAGCAGTGCGCACGCGTCTGAATCGTACCTATATAGTGTTCCAAATAAAAATGTGCAGATATAAACATCACAGTAGGATGCGAATTGCTAAAATAAGTTTATATTACTTCACACTGGAATTCTGGAGCGCTTTCTTATTTAATTTGCTTTTCCCGTTCTGGCGTATAACCGATCTGTTTTATATCTGTACAAAATGTTGTAGAAAAATTGTATAGACTGTATGGCATATTAGACGAAATTAATGCTCTACAAGTGACATTAATTAATTTGAACATTGTTTCTTGAATTGTCGTGACTTGACGTACATTTGTTTACATCGTGAACGATCTTTTATGTATCCAAAGATCTTTAAGCATGGCGCTTATCCAATATACCTATTTCATGCCGAATGACAAAGATGAAAATGTTGGCGAAGCATTTACAAGTGTAATAACTGCAGTATGTAGTTTACGAAACGTGTTCTCTTCTTTTAGAGGCGATTTCGTAAATTTAACTACTCCATTAACTAAAATACTTATTTTATTTTTAAATGTTAACTTTTCTCCAGTTTATTCTACTTAATGGATGCTTTATTCAGCGATTTTGTAAATTAAACTCGAGTCGAGCGCTCCTCTCGGGATTCCTATAATGAGACGGCTACATTTCTCGTTCACAGGCTACAAAATCTTTGTAATTTTCCGAGATTAATTCTTAATGTTTCACAAAGCTACGAATTAAATTAAATGAGGTTATTAAGTTACTATAATGGCAGTAGTCATACTGTTCTTTTCAGCGTAATTAAAACCGCAAACCAACTGTCGTTAAACACTGTGAATTTATATTGACCTGAATATTGAAATTAATTGTTTATGCATGTAGAAAAATATTCAAATATCACGAAATGCAAAAACCATTCAGGGACTTCGCTTAGCTAATGAACCATAACTAATTATGGCCAGTTTTACGTTTTGCCTTTGTTGTTTATGTACTAGTCAGTTGATTTTATTGCAATGGGTTTTATCGGTGACAAATCGAACGAACTTTACTGCACTTTTACAGTCCATTTTGTTCTGTGTAATGTACATAAATTAAACTATATAAGCCGATTGTGAATTTCTGGTACTTCTTACTAAAATACTTCCTAATACAATTATGTATTATTAAATGCGTTTGGCATTGGTAAGCGCTTCATTTGAGAACAGCTGGACCGATATCGCAATTTTTTTCATTTTTGTAAATTTTCTTATTTAACCGAATAAGGTTTAAAGGGAAAGAAAAATTAGAAATGTTGCCCGGAAAACTGGGTAATTCGGGGAAAACTGAAAGTGCTTTTATCTATAGGATTTTTGTATAAATTAAACACCAGGAAGACAGGACAACGTCTGTCGGGTCAGCAATGTAGTATTAGTATAAAAATCTGTGCGGCATTAAAAAAAAGTAATTTCAAAAGTTAATAAAGCGACCAAAAGACAGCCAGCGACTCATATTTTTTCATTAGCTTACGACAGTAAGACAGAGCGCGGAATTTAGCTTTACCTAATCTTAGAATATAATATAAATTACGTATAACGTACTTTATAGAAAGACCCATTTGTCCCCTTCACAAATCTTATAGGTACATACGACCATCAATCACGCTGGGAACAAGTAGGTACCTTCGTAAAGTAATACAGAGTGAGCACCGAACTCTATCTTTATTCGTCAATCATTCGTATGAAATACACTTCAGAGAGAGAGACGACAAATTAATTAAGTACCTATTTGTTGGATGAGTTAGGAAGTGGGTCAACAAGTGTTATCCAACAAGATAGTCTGAATTTCATTTCACAGTTGGCTGTCAATAGCAGTAATGAGTTGCGCGAAAGGGAAATATATTTATACTTACATTTTATTCCGGTTCAGCGATTTCCCGTCCGCATTGAATTGATAGTCAATGGTGTATTGAATGGATATATTTTGTTATTACCGAGTGTAGCCGCGTCTTCCTCGGCGTGGACTTCGGGTTCTCGAATTTTGATTTTGAAAATACTTACGTACATAAAAATACTCGATATCCGTCAACCATAGTCCAACGTATGATAAATGTTCAGATATACGTTAGTTATGTTGAAAGACTACATCTTACTTAATTCTCTTTACTGTAACACCCGTGTCTAATTCGATAAATTCTAACATTTTCGAGAACATTAAAAATATGTTGCCCTTTTTTGTTAGCGTTTAGTAGCGATACGGTGATGATCATATTTACTGGTATATTTATATAATAGACCTCGTAAGGCTTTATTTCAGTGTAGTTGCGCCCGCGCCTTATTTTAAACAACTAATCACTGGTGACCTCTGCTTTGTATGAGATTATCTGCAATAGACGGGTCAAGTGTTCAAGTATCTCAGAATCTTCTCAACCAATTGAGGTGAAACATGTCTCAGTGTTTAAGTAATAATAGTATAATACAGATATAGATGCGAGGACCACGATATAGAACTTGTTACTTAATGTATAATGTTACTTTACTATTCTAAGCTTCATAATGTATAAAAAATCTATTAAATAATAAATATCTTCTTCACTTCACTTCTCTTTTGTAAAATATAAAAACTACATAATTTAAATGTCAGGTCTCAAGTAGTTAATTAAACAAGATAATAAATCTGAATTATGACTGAGGATTAAATGTGTCTAGAGACTACATAAAAATAAATCTAATTGTTATACAGAGCTATAAAGTTTAATAATCTCTGAAGTGTATAAAATGAAGACATTAAGCTGTTCTTTGAACAAAACTGCAAACATAAAGCTCCATTGTCATTTCAATCAACGTGAGAGATAGATATCTAAGTTATAACAATATTTGCGAGTTAAGCAATTTCAGAGCTTTGAAACAACTCATATTGTTATTTTCTTTAACGTAGTTCCATAATGTTTTATATAACACAATAACATAGTTCGCAACAGTTATTAGAGGTGAATATGAACTCCCAGAAGCACGCTGTTACAAGCCAAATTGAATTATAAATCGGAGCGTAACTCGGCGTAGGCAGATGAGAAGTTAATCCGAGGACGCCTAGCGCAATTATGATATGTTAATTTCCCTTTGTTATTGCTTCGCCCCATCGCTAATAGCGTTACGAAATGTTTGGCCAATAACACCGATAAAACTGCTATTGTTACGTTTCTTTGTTTTGTTTTGTGTCTTGGAAATAATGGCTTTGTTCCAAATTTCCCTTTTTCACCCGCCACTCCCTTGAATGGAAGCGGGTTGGAAGGGTACACATGTCACTATCGACGTGTGCAATACCTACATCCCCTGAATACGAAATTACCCGGGTCAGTGGTAGCAGTTCGGAAACGGCGCTTGTTTGCTCGTACCCCCTAGAGTCCACTTACAAATTCCGAGAAACGACATCGGCCGTTTATGGTTTATCATAAAACAAAAACGAGTTTGCGCTGTATTCCATACTTTTATTAGTCATATTTACCTACTTGTAATATTTGACATCACAAAGTAAAACATTTGTTTACCACACTAATAAAAAAAATGTCTTTTGAAGAAATCTTATCTAACAACCATTACACAAATATCTACTTAGGTATGCAATTAAAAATCTAATTATCATTTTAAACGTAGGTACCGCTGTACCACTGTTAATTAGCAATAAAATGCTGAGAAATTATTTCAATGTAAACACAAAATCTCGCTAGTCTTAAATTAAGCCAAAAATACAAATGTTAGTAAAATTGTTACTTGCAGCTTTTAGTGGTCTGACATTAACAAATAACTAAACGTTCTACAGTAAATGGGCTACATACTTGGCATAATTAATTGTACTGAATGTCATCCCCGCCCCGCATACGCAGACCTCACCCCGCTCTATATATACCAGTTTAATAATATCTAGATTCAACAGAAATAACTATATTGGACCAATTTCGTTCCCACATACATACATCACCATCCCACATACATTCAAACAAAAATAGTTTCTATTTACATTATTTTTTGCACCTATTTTCACGACTCTATATATGTAGATAAGAATGATATAGGCCAATTACGCCCATATTTCGAAAGGTTGCCCGTGCCGGTTCAACGGTAGCTCAATTAAATGTTATGACGTGGTCGACACTAAATACAACGTGGATATGATAAGATATTCCATTACAACATCATTTGAGTTTCCTCCGTGTTCCAATACCATGTATTAAATGCAGGAAACATGTAAATGTGCAGTAAACACGCTTGCCCCTTCGCCGGCAGAACGACGGACGCGGTGCGCGGCTGTGTATCGACAGTGCGGTGGAAAGCGGACATCGTCAACAAATTGTATGATGTTTGACTTGTGTATCTATTCGCCCGCCGCCGGTCAACACAGCTGCACAGATTGCGATAAAATACCACCACTTGTTTATTTCCCTATGATATAGGACTCCCAAATACGACACTGAGCATGCATCAAGCATGCATGTTTGTGAAGCAACGTCACCGGAACACTATTAATAGATTACATTTTGCGAACGAGATCGTTGCTAGAGTGTTAATTGATATTCGCCTGTTAATGCAAGCAATTGACAGAAATCATTCGTGTAATGTTCAACAGAGACCACCATTGTTGTTATTTATGTGTATCCACGAATGAGGGAATAACATTTAGGTCAAGACCAATACATGTAGTTTCAATGACGTGCTACGCCAACCGAATATCTCGTTAGAAATAGTGTTGACAACTATTTCTGTTCAATATCATACATAAACTGCCTCATCGGTCTATTGGTTGCAAGCGCAGCTGCTGAGAATAAGGTTTTGGGTTCGATTCGAAGATGGCGAAATGTTATTGGGTTTCAGTAGCACTCCAGAATGTGCCCGATGGATGGCAACAGGGTCCGCCCTTGTGACGTGGTATTAAACCGTTACTAAGCGGCATCGACGAAATATGGATATGCATACAACAGTACTCCTCTGTCTAACCTTCGTATCCCACAAATGTAATACTGTGTTATCTTACATGAAAGCAATGTCTAATGTCTATTGCAATGACATCTGTTTCTCATAATCTAATAATAGGATTTCGGTATTCATTTCCTTTGTAAAGTTTGAATAGTAGAAACCAGAATTCAAAATATAATTTCGATATAAAAGAAAGAAATACGAAATGATACGCATTCACAGTTGAAGGAGCATGTCCTTCAATTTGGTTTGATCATAAAAGATATTCTCGTTACGCCTGGCAAGTTATCTACGTGAGACTAAGATACTGGTATAGTCTAACTTTTTGAGTTCTCGGTGTAGTCGTGCAAACACGAGTTATCATTTCTAGACGTGTGTCCGATTTTTGCGGATCAAACGAATGGAAATTTCTAATTGAATAGATACTACGGATAGAAATAACCATTCCACGTTGTATAATCCTGATCTAGTTCACGAAAACTCTACTAAATAAATCATACAATTCTCTTTCATGAATCATATCGCACAGATATTCGGTGAAACGGTAATTCGTGTGCTATAAAGCGGAAACGTCCTTTCGATAATGTGTAGATGACAGCAGTAAACGTGACGCGTGTCTGAAACGCAACCCGCGCTGAATACAGATAGCTGTGTTCAGCTTGAGGTTTGCGGCCTGTGGTCGGACCACGGGTGTTGATTGCCTACCTCTTATTATAAGTCCGATGTACTAGAACACTGTTATAATAGATCACATAATTTCTGCCTACATGCTGTGAGGTCGTAATTAATAAATCGGTCTTAGGAGTTATATCACCTGATTCGCAAGCTTAGTGTTGTCTCATTTTGAAATGATAAGTAATAAGATCTTTGGAGTAGTCGAAATACACGCAACGCAATTCCTCAAAACCTCATTGTGAGAATGAGGGCAGTTTAATAAAACGGGATTAAATGTGGATCATTTGGAACGCCAGAAAATTATTTCTGGAAAGGTTTTGAATTGAAATGATACGTCTACAAAAAGTTGCCTTGAGACAATTACCTCGCAAAATGAGCAATAAAATGCGATAAAATTGCAACATTCCAGACCGAGCTAACCTTCATGCGACAAGGGAGGGCCACCCAGGATGTCAGCGGGGGCCATGATCACAAAGAGTATATTTAGCTGTCTCCTTTGATGAGCCAATGCGCAGATAAGCGCATATCGCGACATGCTCCGGTGGCCATGCCCTCGTACTACGGCCGACAAGCCACACAGAACCAGGTTATTAATTAAAAATAAATATGAGTGTTACGAATAGATGAGAGCTCCCCTGCCCTATACTTAATACGTCAATCTAAATAAACTTGTGTCTTTGTGTGACCCAGTCATCCTAAACTAGTAAGATAGGAGAGTTTAGTCCACTCGATCTACCTAATTCTTTAAGGTATTTTTTTTAAATCAATCAATCACGGACGATATTTCATGAAAGATATTTACTGTAGTATATTTTTTCATGGTCAGTAAGCTAGCTACCTCGGCTGAAATGACCAATTAAATTTTATTGTTCTACGGCCGCCATAAATTGGCAAGTCAAGGTGGCGCAGTGTTTGTTTGTCGTAGGCGTGGATCGTTTGTGGCCACTTGAACTATTTTAGGTTCACTTTTATAGATGTCTCTCTGTTTTTTGATGGGCTCGTTGTATAGCTATCAGCTTATGTGTGGTTCGATCGATCTGTGAGGTTAGACTACGTATTCTACATAGTTCAAGGTCTGTATAAGTTACCGTTATTTACGAAACGTCTGTACTTTGGATGGCCCCTGCGGTCTTGTTAATAGATGCCACAGGCATTTAGATACACCAAAACGTGTGACAATTACTGGTCAAACGTAACGGCCATGCCATACTAAATTCGTCGTGACATCTCCCTTAGGGTATTAAGTATTACACTGGCATATTGTACCAGTAGGGTTACCACCATCATAGGGCTGTCGTTCTATATGAAAAATAGATTCAGCCGCATCGACTGGAAGCCGTCATACAAAGGCTGATAGATAGATGTGACTCACGCTATAGCATCGATCATGTCCAGACCCATCTCGACGGTGCAGCGCGCATGGTCGGAGCGCGGCTCGGGCAGCCCGGACACGCAGTAGTAACAGTCGCCGAGGATCTTGATGCGAAGACAGTGATTATCCTGAGTAACAAATAGTTGTAATGTAAACGCAAGACAATTAATGGAATCAGGCGTTACTTTGCGGAAATCCATGATATATGAGATATACAACTAGAATATTTAGTTTTAATTCCGCTAAACTACTGCAAGTTTGGGTGCATGCACAGCACCGCTACCCTACCCAGACGATCATTCGCGTCCAAGCGGTCGACGAGTCAACATCTCCTGAGGATGCTCCGTGGAGGGGCGAAACACGTGTCGAGGATCGGTTTGGTTGCATGTTACATTATTTCTATCACACCTTCTGCATATATTTGCGGGCGGGAGGGCGGTGCTGTGCATGCACCCAAACTTGCAGTAGTTTAGCGGAATTAAAACTAAATATTCTAGTTGTATATCTCATATAAACGCAAGACTTCCAACTATGAATCCTAAAACCACACTTACGGGGCTTCCGTGAGTATTCTATATTTGGCATGTTGTCCATACTTATCGCGACAGCAAAAAATCTTGCCGAAGCCAGGAAAGTGAGGCATTAGGTACTTATTAAGGTCTTATAGTTAAATAGCGTTTTTGTTTACTTTAACTAAGGAGGTACTGCCGAAGAGTCAAATAATCAATCTACGGAATAAGTTTCCTTATTAGCCTCAAAAACTCTCTCTCTCATCTAGTATTTTGCTGACGTTATAAGAATGTTCTCTTTCTTTAATCATCTGTGATGTGAATAACGGTTCTAGTAATAGTTCCATAATATTTTACTCACATTAGCCAGCTGATCGAATCGCCCGAAGAGTTCGTTGAGTAGCCGCACCAGTTCCTGGGCGCTGCACTGCGATGCGAGTACCGTGAAGCCCACTATATCAGCGAAGAGGATACTGCAACAAAATATCAACTTGAATCATGCTTTTCGAAGATATAATAAAAATCATATGTAAAATTTAGATCTCGCACACGACTATACC
Source organism: Shargacucullia verbasci (assembly GCA_947562105.1). Taxonomy (NCBI): domain Eukaryota; kingdom Metazoa; phylum Arthropoda; class Insecta; order Lepidoptera; family Noctuidae; genus Shargacucullia; species Shargacucullia verbasci. Next base: position 9,352,182 of record OX387284.1, on the reverse strand, counting down.
GGCGTGGATAAAGCCTGAGCTTTCTAAGCTCCAAATTATAAAATTATTTCTTTGTGTTTTCCTAAAACATACTTATTACCGCGATTTTAAGCCGTTTGGTTGATACAGCAATTAGTCACCTTCTAATTTTATGTCATTCTAAAAACATATTGACTGAACGACGTGAGTTATCAGTAATACGGACCGTATTAATAAAACCTCATAGTTATAATATCGCGATAGCGATAGCGAATAGCATCGCCGACAAACGTAGTTATCCAAGATCTGTCATCATTCAAGTAAACTGTGCGAAGCGGTTACGCATATAAGCTGTATGATAATCAAAAAAGTGTTCCAACCTATTTTCTTAAGAATACACAAAAAATTGCTAGTTTCTACTACGTCATGTTTCAATTTATTTTCCAATTTCCAGTGTGTGCTCCTGTCGGCTGCGAGAATAGATGAGAAGTTCAGTTTTTCGCCACTCGACCCAGCTGAAGCACCAAGTTATAAGGAACGAAAAACTTTTTAGTATTAGTTTTAATAAAAAGTGTCTGGAGAGACTAGTGGCAACATTTTGTAGTTTTAATCTAATTACGTTCAAGTTTTCTTAGTATTTTATTGTGTTATACCAAAGTTTTTAATTTCTTGTTGATCTTTTCAACAATTTCGTTTCTAGCTTTTGTAATTCTAGTAACTATGTATTTATAAGTGTTTCTAGAATTATAGAAGGCAAGTTTCATTATTAAAAAATATTGGAACCGTCAACGATTACTTGCTTTTATGGACAAGTGATAGAGTTGTGGTGGATGTACAATGTATATAATATATGCATATAGGTATATATACAAGCTTATCACGTCAAAACTGTACGAGTTCAAAGGAAGCGTTATGAATATATAGAGTCCATACCGCTTATGTAAACATACGAGTAAGTTCCTATTATCGGAAATTGTCGCGTGTAAATTGGCACTATAACAACTTTTGTGTGTTTACCGTGTGTACATATGAACTTTTATGAACATGTTACTTTTATGTTCTCATAATTCATTTTTATTAATGTATTATTGATATTTTGGGTAGCTTAAAGTAAAGATGGATTTTAATATAAATACGAGTAAATTGTAGCTCGTTTTCTTGGCTGCATCCAATGTTGAGCCATCTTCTGCAGCGTAAAAATAAAAAGCAATATCTAACACGTTCATTTTCTTTTTCGCGATGGCTGTAGCTCTACAATGAGCAAAGACAAAGACATCGGATATTTTATATACGGACTTCCTTCTTTCCTCCCCTGTTTACAGCTTGCTCTTACATTAATTACACGTAAATAATCAAGAACATTCAAATGTCGAAGATGGGAGTGCAGCTGAATAGTCGTTCGTTCGTGACCTTTCCCTAGTGTTGCACCACAGGCACGCATAACAATGATTAAAGTCAAGACTTAAATAAATACTAGATAACTAGAGCTACGAGCTAGTTCGTACATTTGACATTCATCAGCGATTTGTAGTGTTTCTCACATTGTACTGGTTTCAAGCACGACTTCTGAGCATAAGGTCAGGTGAAGCAAAGTGTTATTGGGTTTTTCTATTCTCATTATAAGCTTTGAATTTAGAATTGTGTCCGGTAGCTATCTACGCGAGCCTATGCTCGCCCTCTATTACAAGTGACGCAATATGCAATATATAGGTGGGCCACAGAAGGGTTACCTTTCAAAAAATGCAGGCGTGGTGATGTGCCATATCGATTTATGTATCACATTGAAGATCGAAGTTCGACAAATGAGAAAATCTTTTATAGCAATTAGTTGCCCAAACACGTGCGCCTCCCACGGTCTTAGTTATGATAGTATCAAAACAATATTAGGTAATTTAGTCTCAAAATACCAACACTATTTCAGAGTTAAACATGACAGTTGACAAAATATACTTGAACTCATTGTGATCCCAATGGATTTCCGATTGTGGCACACGCGCTGTACATTATGCAACCGAGAGTATTTGTCAATGGGCACTCGCCAAGTCCGTAGTGACGTGAATCGAACGAGAACAACATGTTTTTTCTCATCAAAAAGACATGATAAGATTAGTAGCAGCCCTCGATATATTTAGTACACGTACCTATTATTAGCAAGTTCATGGAATGTTTGAAACAAAGCAAAGCTGTGCATTGTTGACATGTGCCTGGCTTATCGTCTATCGCTACTGCATACTTTGGAAACTGACAACTAGCTTCATAACATGCATACATTGTTGTAAATTAATTTCTACTGGCAAAACTATCTAATAGTTTCATGCTCAGAAATTAAATCAACTAACTTCCAACAACGCTAACTACAAAATGTCCGAAATAGGTTCAAAAGATCTTAATTCTTGTTTAATATTTAAACATTATCCGTAGTGAAACGTAGCAGAGCATTATATGATCCGATAGGTTAAACACAGATATCGCATTAACACACCTTTTTCATATTCATACAGATAACATTTCGTTGAAATTAAATGTAAACAGATTTTAGCAAAGATTCAATATATGCTTACGGCATTGCTTCGACATATGAATGAGAGATATTTTATTCTATATCCATAGAGAGAAATGAAAGGAGCTTTTTTTTTAACACACATTTATAAGTGAACAAGTAAAGATGGCATGTCAATAAGTATCGGAGAACAAATTCTAAATGCCTGGAGACACGCAAAAATCTAATTTTAGTACGCAACGCCGGTCTGGCCAATAGAATAAACATTCCTTTTGATGTAGAAGAAAATACATCAAAGTACATTATTATTGCTCAGCCTAATGTCGTTCTGCGTACAAATGAAATTGCTGTACAAGCATTTTTTGTTGGAAATGAAATGAACATAACGGTAATAACTCGGGACCATCGTAAGTACGCAGACAGACAATCCTATCAACGGAATATCCGTTTAGCCTAAAAGGATCAAGTGCGGTGCGGCGCGGTAATAGACTTCCTGACTGCGTGACGTCACACTGTTCGGATACGTGGCGCAATCGTACGGATACGTGACGGGAAACATAATGCATCATAATGAGATCCCAATGTCTTCAGACAGCATGCCCTACAAGAGAGAATGACTAATATACAATTAAATTACAAATTAAATTATCGCCGGGCCCCGGTACGATTTCATTTAAATTCAGTTCCATACCTGATAATAAGATTCAGTTACTTGAATATGATGTTTAATTAAAGTACGACTAACTAGCCCATAGACTTTCTTTTAACTACAACAGAAGTCAACAATTTTATGTATTGTATGTACATGTTTAAATTATATGAAATTATTCAAGTAAAAATCAAAGATTGATGTAAAATTGAGCCACAATAAATGTCTTACATTTTGTAAATTCCGACAAAGGAACGCCTTACGCTCGCGAAATTCAATAGACCCTTTGAAGAGGAATCGGAAAATGATGTTCATACCAAAGTACTACTGTTGGGTGAATTTGTTGGTTCTACAAATTATGACGTCACAACAATACCTCGTGGAGCGCAATGGATTTTGCAGATAATATTTTAAGGTGTATCGAGTAACTACGTCTGAGGTACTGGTACCAACTGAAGCCCTGTAGATTGGAGTATTAGATACTGTAATAGGATTATTATAGATAAGATACACAGAGTTACAGGTTGTCAGTTTAAGAGCGCTTCAGAATAACATTTAGCGTGAATATCTTGCAAAAACAAATAAAAAAAAACAATTGCTATCATTAATGACTGGTATCATGACAACTTATTAGCAGTAATAGTCACCATTCAAGATTACCATCACTCAATAATATGACGCAAAGCAAATCTAATAATCTAAATGAATTTTCTAAACAAATAATCATGGTAAGTGGCTAGGTATATAAAACGACACGCCAATTAAAATTGTCCCCCGATACAAATCCCACGTTTGTTCTACGAAATTGTAATATCAACAACACGTTGATTGCATTTTAATGGCTGTAAACATTGTAGTAGTTTCGGGTTAAGTGTTGAAAACATAAAAATCCGAACATCTTATTAGCGATGGTCCATTAATCATGTTTAATACCGAAATGTTATTAATACAAATAGACAGCACAGTACACGGTGAAGAGTCTCCGGTATTGATTTGCTGCGAGTTTTGTAAATAATATTGTTTATGTTTGCGTGGGATGGAGTTTAGCAGAATGCTTTGACGTCTGTGTTTGTGTTTTGTGCGAGTCCGGTTATCCAGTATTAAATTCCAAATGTATTGTTTTGTAGAAATAAATGAGACTGATAATAAAATAACACTGGATTTTAAGAAGTTGTTGAGGAAAATTGGATTTTGTTGTTTTTTTTAATGAACCTATTCGTGTTTGTTTGAATAAACTACAATAAAATTTAAATAAATTGATACGCTGTCTCCAACACTGAGCTCGTTCTAGTATACTGGCAACACCAGATGATGGATTAGAAGTATTTAGATCACACTGTATAAATTGATAAAGAAACTGTGCGCGTCATACATATCGATTAGACACGCCTTGTGGCCACTGAGGGGCTTCTCCTTTGTAGGCAAACTGATGCCTGTCCAGTTTGGGTGCATAATTAATGTCCTTAGGTACCCCTGGCTGAATTAACGGCAGTAGGCCAGGTGCACCCACGACCTATAATGTAAGCAACGGATTCTGAGTAAACTTGTTCGGTATTGTTAAATGCCAAAAGAGCAAGATTTTAATGTTACGAGTATTATTAATTTGTAACCTAATTTGGCAACAGAATAATGGTAGGTTATAACTTGTTGTGATATTTCTCACTTTTCCTTATTTTCGCTGCAGCATGCTCGATTCATATTACCTCGAACTGCCGTAAATATAAACAGTATAACAGTATAAGTATTACAAATGAATGTTTTCATGCCAACAATATATCAAATGCAAACCACTAAGATAGTCTTCAGAAGATGCATTAACTCATCCAGATGATTCAGTAAATGCGCCACCGGAATACATAAATATCATAAGGACACGAACAAACTATTAAGACGTAAACAACAGTATATTTAAAAAAGCAACTAATATCAATATTTTTTTTTTAATCCAAACTCTGTTTGTGATCCTACGACCAATAAAATTAATGTCATTGTCCTTATAATAATACAAAGTATTTTTAACAATGTTGTTAACGTTTAATGATGTAAACTCAAGGGTCAAATTGATAATAAATCAGATTTTATTGAGTTTAAATATTCTATAAAACGGTGCGAACAGACAAACAGACCTCTTACTTCGAGTGGCAACATTTTCCAGACGCTGTATATTGATGCTGATAGTTAAAAAGCAGTTCATTAAAATATATTTTTTAATACTAGCGTTTGAGTTTTTGGAAACGCGCCAAGGAATGACAAGTAGTCAATAAATAGGTATGAGCGCCAACGCTATTCTAAACTTCAATGGAACATTTCCTGTTATAGTTGGTAATTCCTGTTACACCAATATTTACATGATTGATGAGTTTCACGCTCGTAATACAAGTTGTTTCCACAAAACCACCGTAGGTACGTACTTTATAAGTTTAAACATTATGTTACAACTGGCTACCTAAGCAGCAAAAAGTTTAGATGTAGATAACAAAGAACTGTAATATTTAACGTGTTACACGTGTATTTTGGCTTTTACGAAACACGTTTTTTGTTATGTGCTCGCAATTTACTGAAATACTGGAATAACTTGTACTAGACAGAATAAAATGTTGTTGACGTCTCATAGCGTTTTTATGATGTACGTTCATGCAAAAGGTGTAAAATCCTAAGTCATCCGCCAGAAATTAATTTCCCCTGTAGCTGGAACTTAAGCGCTAGAAGCTTAACGCTGTGCATAGTTCTGTACGAAAGAAACAAAGGAATACAGCTCTTATGGCTCAGTGTTAGGTATCAAAGCAACCGCGGTACAATGACAGAGAGAAGAAACAGACGTTAGACGGGACAAAGGATCGCTGCACTTGAGCGGAGGCGTCAAATAAACGTAGTAGACCTCTCTCGTAGTCATGTGGGAGAAAAGAAAGGGATCGAATTTAACCAGAAGCGTCTGGTGCTTGATATTGATCGTATCGTATTGTACACCTACGATTTGTTATTGGAATTCGCTTTGAACATTAGGTGGAAAGTGATTTGAACATTCCTGTGGGTTTTAAAAGCATTTTGATTGGTATCACCATACCAGATTAAACGTTGAACATGCTACGGATATTTCGTCGGATACAATTTGACGATCGGGTAAACAACAGCTTTATGTAATACCGACGTAAAGCAAATAGGCGTCATAAAAACAGACTCATGAAAGAATGCCGCAAAATAAAGATCGTGTTGATGAATAATGTCGTTTCTTGAAAAAGCAATGACAAATAAAATGAAAAAGGAAACTGTATTTTTTCTCATCTTAGTTTGACAATACATTAATATGAAAGCAGATCTGAAACGTAAACAAAAATAACCTTTTCAGAAATAAAGTTACAATCTCAAAGATAAGAGGTTTAGAAAGAAGCGATTCATACGAAAATAATTCAATGTAAATACACACACAACTACACTATAAACAAAAGCGCCTGTACCACGACCGGATCTGAACATGTAGCAAACTGGATGATTCGTCCTTATGGAAATAAGAGTGTGCAAACACAGTGTAATAAACATGAATAAACAGCCAGAGGCTAAAAGAGCACAATGATTCACCCAACGTCGTCAACTAGCGGTGATTCGTACACAGGAGACGCGACCTCAAACAAAACAACAATATTCATTTAACATGGGAATTTACATGACAAATTAAACAACGAAAAGGTTATTCGCGAACAATGATGTCTGGTAGCTTTCTATTCAGAGTAAGACGTTGAAAAGAAATGCAATGCGAAAAGTTCGTGCATTTTTCTAGAATAAAAGGAATTTAACTTCGGAGACAACTTTCTAATTTACATTAAAGTGTCACAAAGCTGAAAAGTAAAGTTGAATTATTACTTATACCACAAATAATTTATTTTACGGTTTATAAAGTACACAACCCACATAAACTAGGGGATAAAGGGTGGAAACATTTATTTAGACAAGTACCTGTTTAGTGTTTAATGCAAATTCGGAATGACGTCAATACTAAGACGCTAAAAGCACTAAGTACTGTATTCAATTCATATTATATTTAGTGAGTGCTGGATTAAAACGGCTCTTTGTTAAAATATAGCTACGAAACTATATAGTTGTCTATCCTCCGATAAAATATTTAATAGAGTTTGACATTATAAGATAATCACAGTCAACTGTTAATGTTAATGACGAATCGACGACGCAAATCGACGAAATCTGTTTTACGCCGTAAACCATGTAGGTAATTAATTTAAAAACGTATTTAAGCAGTTGCTCATAGAATATTAATACAACAAGCTACCAATTAGTGTGAACGCTATCACCGAACAAGCGTCTATGGTTATTATCAGTAATATCATAAACATAACCATTACCCTTTACGTAATACTGGAGTATTCTCAACTCTCAACCACTGCTCGAGTATCGTAACTATTCTGGGGAATATGAAACGTCTCGTTCTGTATTGTATTGTCTGAGAAAATGTTCTTTAACATTTTGTTACATTTGTATGCCTTATAAATATTTATTAGAAATCGAATCTGACTCATGTAACTAGTTGTATAATATTTACTTAATTTGCTTGATTTGTCAATAGAAAATATGTTTGTCTATATAACAAGCTTTTATTTAACTTGCAATGTTTGTATGTTCGGGTCAAATCTTGCAACTGAATTTTAAAGCAGTGATTTTTAAAGCAGCAATCCTCAACCGATTGAGATGAAATTTTGCATACACGTTTAGTTTGGATGACAATGCATGGTTAACTAAGTGACGTCATTCTAAATCCAATATGACGGACGGCCCAAGATGGCGAACTAGTTATTATTTGTGCACTCCCATGATTTGGGTATCAAATGAAAGGGTTTGCTGAGAAGAATACGAATATAGAATAACACAGCGATAGCTAAAAAAAATTAATAGTAAAGAATCATTTTTAAAAATAAGCTTTTTAGAACATTTATGCTCTAAAAAGTAGAAAATAAACTTTAAATTGAATCAAACCCATCAATTTATTACATTACACAATTTATATGATATAAAGGCTTGTCGCGAGTTGTATTATTGTTTATTTACACAAGTAAATCTCGTGAAGAACTTTTATATCATATAAATTATGTAATGTAATAAATTGATGGGTTTAATTCAATTTAAAGTTTATTTTCTTCTTTTCAGAGCATTTATTTATAAGCTAAGAACATATAAGAAATGTTAGCTGTGATAAATTGAAATCGTTGTAATTACAATAAAGAGCATACACCGTACTCTTATCTTACTTAATTAAGTATACTTCGTAACAATAATTTACGTAACTTCATTGCTTATAAGAGGAACTTATTAAAAATTAATGCTTCAACTAATTCTCACGTTAATTTTACTCATCTCATTAGTTTTTTTGATACAGACAATAACCGGGAACATTAAAATAATAATAATTTATTTAAGTAATTAGATAAAACAATAATGAGTTCCCATTAGCACGAGCAGTATATTAAGAGGAAATGATAATATTTCGTGAAACAGATAAAACTATAAACTATAATTGAACGTTTATCAGTTTCTGAGAACTGACAAAGTGGTCAACTCCAGTCAATGATCTCGTGAGAAAGCTCCACAAGAATATGCACCTCAAATCTTTCAAAATTAATAGGGTGCAAAAATAAATATTTTTATTGGACAGTTTTCCATGCACAAAAATAATTATGATAAAATCGTTTTATACAGAAGCCGTTCCCATTCTACCATTTCAAAATAATATTTTGAATTTATACATTATCGTGGCCTCAATAATCTTGTGATTTCAAGTGATTTTTCCAATAACATTTTCTCATTCTCAGTCATAGAATCGTTATGAAAACATTGACCTTCCAGAAATCTGAATCCGACGTTTCATTAGAAATACTGAGCCGAGATGTCCGGTAATATCATCAAAATATAGGTAATACTTCAATCATAATCACTCAAGACTGGTTACCAAAAACGGCATGTGTACAGTCAGCATCAAAAATATGTATACACGTAGCGAATTTCAAACGATTAGTCATCGGAAACTATTGGTTCAAATCATAAAATTTAAATGACGTGTAAAATTGGTCAAGATTCCAATCAGTATTCAATCGTAATAATATAATCGCTTTTGAGTTTCATTAAGTGTATACATCGTATTGATGCTGACTGTACATGCTAGAAAATGACAAATGGTTGTCACTTGAAGACAAAAGCTAGTTCTAATACATTCAACCCGCACATAGTTGTAGCCAATCATAAACAGTACTGTAAGTAATTAGTGCGATAAGGCGGTTAATCTTAATGCGTGGACCGCTTAGTGTGGCGGGCCTCGATAGTGTGAGCCAACACTTACAATTAGTGCGGGCACGTTGATGGGAACTTTTAACAGATAATATGGTTACCAAGAAACACGGTTCGAAGCACGCTTGGAATAAACGATTATAAAATAATTGTGCATTAATTTACGCACTACTTTACGTCTTAACCATAAAAATGTTCTTTTTTTTTAAATACGTTGCCCCACCCTCGGATTTCTCCTGTGTCGTGGGTACAGTTTACAAACATACATGTCACACACAACCAGACCCGAAACAACTATCTGTATATCATACAAATATTTGTTCCGTGCGGAGATCGAACCCGCGACACATAGCGCAGAAAGCTAATCGCTTAGCTACTGTAGAGTAGTAGTAACAGCGTGAACTTGCATCTCTCAGAAAATACTACAGAACCATCTCAGAGAATGGAAAAAGATCCCGTACGTGTATCATCAACGGAACCTGTACTCGAATCGTTGACAAAACATAAAAACGTGTATATTTTTGGAGGGCAACAATGTGTAGGCTTAGGTTCAAGTTGACATGGTCCAGAACATATAATCTGTATGAAAACTATAAGTTCACTGCGATCACGAAACCTGAAGCTACAACAAGAAATTCTCAAATAGCTTTTATCAATAGAATTTACAAAGAAAGACATAATTATATGGTCAATTGTGAACATGACACAAATCCAATTAAAGTAATAGTTCAACTAAGCGCCTCTCTAAAAACATTGGCAAACTATAGTATGTATATTTGTATTAGGTGCTAGGAACAGCGACCACTTAAATGTAACAAAACTTAATGACACAATCAAAATAGTATGTAAAAATTTTAGTCATGTAAGATTCATTAATGTGTTTGGTCGTATGGAGCAGAACTTTTTTGACTTTTGTAAACACATCAACAATGCTCTAGACATGAAGTACTATGAAAAAAAAAATGTGTTTCCGTTTAGGTCAAATTGCGACACATGGTCACAAAAGTATGGGCATAATTCTAAATGTGATACAAAATCGTTATGTTGTAAAGGCACCATCCCATACTACTTCTCCTTAATGAGTCAAAATAGTAAAAATTATAATATTAAACCTGCTGATGCCACAAGTCATCTCAGTTTACCTAAACGTGGCACAATTCCATATTACTTTAAGAAAAAAGAGCAAATTAATACCGTTACTTGTTTTCGTGGATAAACATCATACTACTCTTAAATTATATCATCAAAATGTATGTGGAATCAGTAATAAAAAAGATGACCTTGAAATATATCTATTCGAAGGAAATCATGTAAACAAAAGTGAATAAGGATGGACCGAGGACCCGACTCAATCTAAAATGTCAGTATAAATCAACGAATTAACGGCCACTTTTCATACGGCAGTGGTTTAATGCATATGTAATAAATTTTTAATCATAAATATTTGATAATCGAAAAATTCGGAAGCATGATCACTATTATTACATACCTATTATAAAACAAAGTCCCCCGCCGCGTCTGTCTGTCTGTTCGCAATAAACTAAAAAACTACTAAACGGATTTTCATGCGATTTTCACCAATAGACAGAGTGATTCATGAAGAAGGTTAAGGTGTATAATTCGTTAAGATTTTGTGTAAATTGGCTGAAATATGACGATGATAGTTGAAGATGTCGGAAGAAATCATGGCGACTGTATATGCTCTGCTACCCGTGCGAGGCGTGTCGAGTCGGTAGTAGTGAAGAAAACAATCTTAAGAGATGTCTGGAAGTCAGTTGTATTAATAAACTGTATGAATGAATGAAATTCATCTTCAAAACGAGTAAGTTATTTTTACTTTTCCTCTTTCATTAAGACTGATTATACGTCTTTGTCTTCCAAGCGACTCCTGCTTCACTTTTTTTTATCATATAAACAGTGAAATGACTTAGCACTCGTTGCCTGTGCACAACCATATTTTTCACTAAGGATATTCAGGGTTAAATGCCTCATTGGTCCAGTAGCCGCAAGCGCGGCTGATGAGCGAGGAGTCCTTGTTTCGATCCCCAGGTCGGGAAAATGTAATTAAGATTTTCTGCATGAAATTCTCAGCAGCAACTTGGAGTGTGCCTGATAGATGGCAATTGGTGCGACTATTATAATTTGGGACTTAACAACTGCATCGGAGAAATGTCGGTGTACAAAAGTACACCACTGGCCCACCTCTTCATGGAATACACACGTGATGCTATATACATATGTATATATTTAAGGACTTTGCCTCTATCTATCTATCTCTATCCTCCTTACGTTTGCCAGCCAGACATTTTTGGTAACTGCCCATTTGAAGCCGCTTTTTACTACCTATTAAGATGTAATGAAAATAAGTGGTAAGTGTAGGCCGTTATTCTCGTTTATTTTGAACAACACTTGACCATCTTAATTTGCTTTTGAAGAGGACCGATTTCCTAATAACGGCCGTCCTCAGTGCGGGCGTTAAGATTTTACCAATATCTTTACAAGAGCGCTGTTGTACTCAGCCCAAGTGCTCGTGATATTTGACTAGCAAAGTGCAGTTGTTTCGCATATTATAATATGATCTTTCTGTCACATACTCATATAACTCTCCGTGTGTCTCTGTCTTCTAATTTCGAAGAAACTATTATTGCTCATTGATTGACGTCAAGACTAATTACATAGATATATGAGCTCAATGAGCTGACTTGTATAGGTTGCATTGAATTGGAGAGAGTCGTTTCGAGATCAATTTGGAGGTAGGCCAAAGCTGTGTCGCGTTGAAGATGAAATACTACCACTAAATTGGCCAACACAACCTAATTAGATTTAGCTGTGTATTACTGTATATGGCACAAGTATTATACCTTTTTTATTAGGATTATTACCTAATATGGTGTGTTGAACATACCTGACTTGTTCGTGCTTTTGGATGTAGATCTTGTGGAACTGGCCCTCGACTGGTGAGATGATGTCGTTTTTCATTTCCATGGCAACGTGTTGTGGCAGCACCGACAGCAGCAATCGCTCCTACGAAACAATAAATACATATGGTGTTTTTACATATATAGTATATACTTATTATAATGTAATCAATTGGGACTTGCTAGTGATGAATTGATTTTTATCAGACGTTTGGCAAGCGGCCGAGACAGAATGAGTCCAGTAAACTTATAAAACTATGACTTTATCGTCTGCAGACAATAAATGTATTAAAATTAAAACAAAACATATTTTTCAACAAATTTAATGTCTGTGAATATTTAAAGCTTTAATTAGTAAACATAGAATAAATTATGTATGCATTAAACATAATTATATAATCATTCCTTACGTGTAAAATAATAAATATATGTACGCTTAATTACAACAAGTATGGTAATAAACTTACAGAGTTGAAAATTATCTACAACATTGAGAAAATTAACCATAAATATGCGTAAGGTAGGTTTTTTGTGACGCGTGTATGAGCAATTTGTTTTGAAATGGTCCAGCTATCTGCTACAGAATCTTATAGAGACGTTGCTACTAGCTACTATCAAATTAAAGTGCGCCCAGCCATATAAGTTACGGCCCTCGTGGCAATTTGTTAAAGTCACTGCGACATGGGCGACTAACTACTTTTTTATACTAGGTTAAGCGACATGAATAAAACAATATTGTAAACGGTATTAATCTATAATCCAGTCACAGTGATTTACATATTATCTAACAAAACCTCGCTTGTTTACAACATAACGGACCTTCACAGTTTACTGAATTTATGACGACGTGGTTATTTATTAAATGTTTCTTAATTTTCTACCGTTACTGACAATATGGAAATGTATAGCAGTTGATGTTAAACCAGCTTTCCAGACGCATAAATAAAAATGGCGAATGGCTGTTTCATGTTTGCGAATAAAGAAATAGACAAATAGCATTTGATTTTTTATAGACTTGGGCTTTATGTGTTAATTTAAAAACAATATATAATATATATTCGTCATGATGACTATTATGACAACTGAAGAACAATTAAATCTATTCCAGATCCACACACTGAAAGTAGGTCATATCGACTTCATTAAAGTGTTGGAACTCACCTTTACACACGTCAAACGGGCAAAAACTCTACACAATAAAATAACAGCTAATACATAACGTGTTTATGTTGTGTTCATTGAATATTTTATGCTCAATGAACACATTAAAGTGAAGTCCAACGTCAAGTTCTTATTAACACTTTCACGATTATACGTACACTTACGTAAACATATTAGTTCATACTCAGTAACGCCAAATTTCGTTTAATACCGTAATCTACTAAAACGTATGACGAACAGTTACGTATTTTCAGTACCTATTACGGTTATTATGCATTGCGGTCAATTGCAATTTGTATTTTACAGTTCAGCCCAGTGAATCAGATATTTTGGAATTAATAATTTTATAGTGCGTCAAACATGAGAAGGCAAACATTTAATACGCCTACCATTTACGGAATTGGGTTTTTATCAAGTCATAATAACCGCAACAACTTTTTCAGGCTTACGTAAATGGTCCCTTGTGAAAGATTTTCGTGAAGGAACAGAATAGAAACATTTTGCTAGAATAACTCGCCGCTCTTTATCACATTCATACCAACGCAACGGGTTGCCAGATGTTTTTATACAAAAATACAGTCTCAATAAATGCTGCTCGATTAATAAAATGTATGGCTTCAAATGAAATAAATCCCTTTATAATGTTTTTATCATAAACTCGTCTTCAGGTGAATTAGACAAATAGACGTCTAAATATTCCGTTACTAACTTTGTCTTGATGTTGGCGACATTAAAATTCATTAATAATACCGAGTGAATGAAATTCCCATTAATGAAAAAAGCAGTCGTAAAAACGCCTGGATGAAGAAAGAAATCAGCCGAATTCGACCCTAAGCATTGCCCAATTTAATGCAATAACTTTAACTTTTCGTGTGTAAACGCATAAAAAACAAGACAACAACTGACTTGATAATATACATGTGATACTTACCAGTTTCTCGTTCTCGTCTTCCATGTCGAGCCTGGCCGCGATGCAGTTCCTGGTGTCGAGGAAGGCGCGGCGCTGCGCCGTCTCCATCAGCGAGTGCATCAGCGCACCCACCACGTTCACGCACACAAACACCACCACATTGCCCACAATCTGTTAACAAACACACACATTAACAAACGTTACATCTACATGTTTCGTGTTGAAATAAATCTGTTCGCACGTATTTAGTTCCTTCTAATTTCTTCCGGGAACTCGAGTTTTTCTTTTTGATATATGGAGCAGTTTTATTTGAACGTTTTATTTTGTTTGAATGCCGAGGTTCTGTGTGTTTACCATAGATATGGCTAATAAAATATTCATTCGGAGAAATGAAAACAATATTTTTAACCTTTAAAGCAAAACTTAATAATCGTCGCTACGATTGCGGACTCATCATATTTATAAAAAAAAAAGAATGCACTTGGCAGCCTAAAATTCACTCCAGAGAGCAAAATAAAAGGTCTGACAATCTAATTTGTGTTATGGAGTCTAAAAATATCGCTAGCGACGTGTCGGATTCGGCAAATTGATTTAGGTACGATTAATCGGAGTACGGT
Organism: Shargacucullia verbasci; assembly: GCA_947562105.1. NCBI lineage: Eukaryota > Metazoa > Arthropoda > Insecta > Lepidoptera > Noctuidae > Shargacucullia > Shargacucullia verbasci. The sequence continues at coordinate 9,337,181 of OX387284.1, read as the reverse complement.
ATGGAGCAAATCCACTGAATTTCACGACCTGCTTTTTGGAAACAGTGAAGCAAACCTGTGCTAGTACATTATAACAGTTGTACTTATAATTAATTCCCAACAATACATGTTACATCACTAGCAATACAACTACACACATAAAAGTAAGGAGACTGAAGGGTTGTAAAACACGACACTAGAATAATATCAAAGCTTTGAATATCATAGTTTATGACGTTCCACGCAGTACAGCCTTCAAAAGACTTTCAAGTTTCAAAGAGGGAATGTAAGAAAAGAAACTTTTGTTTGACTGCCTGATATAACCAGACAGCTATTAACAGGTGTAAGTTCCATTTAAAAAAATATATAACATTTTATATGTATGTACTTATAGAACTCAGTCGCATAAAGAATCGTTCGATAAACGAGGAACCGTCAAAAAAAGCAGGTTAAAAATTGCCCGTCAAACTGAATAACGTTCTCGCCGTGAACAAAAATCTATACCAAACATCTGTAATGCATAAAGATAATTCTACATACTGCTATTATGTCTATTATGTCATTCTACTACCTACTAGTCAAATGAATGAATATATTTTTAACTTTAATTTTAATCAAATAATAACGCGAGAATAATGAATTAGGTAGGTAATAAAGTAGGAGCAAAAAATTTACTTTATATAATTGGGACCGTACTTCATTCTATAAAATTCTTTTTAACATTTTGCGCTAAAAATGTTTATCGGTATTATAAAATTTCACTCGTACAGAGGAACGTAAAATTCAACCATTCAAACGTACAATTTTCAAGCGATGTTAATACAAACACATTCAAAAGAGAAATTCAATTAAACAAGCTCTGGAAAAAAGAACGCGGTGAGGGTTGAACTGGGAACAGTAAGCGTTTACATTACACACACATACAGAACATAAAACAAAAATGCTATTAAAATGAATACGAACCACTTGGGGTTGCTCATTAATATAATTAAGTAGTTACGTGTTCCGGCGCCAGTGGGAATACCAAAAGGAAACGTAATTTGTAATACTTTTGGTTATTAAGATTGGATCCTTATATTAGAGGAGTAAAACGCGAAGTTTATGACGATAGCGATTGGGGCGCACCTGCACAGACCTTCATCAGAACCCCCGATCTGTCTACTTGTCCGTCCGTGTCCGTGCACCAGATATTAATAAACAAGTAAAACGGCATAATTATAATGTAACTGTTATAGGCGCCTACGGTATGTGGTATAAATTATCCATATTAAATATCGACGACGCTGTAATTTTATCGATATCCACCTAAAAGTTCACGCTCTATATGGTAAAGCTTATTGCAACTAAACTGCCATAATAGGAATCCTGACACACCTATTATAACTTTATTGAGCCAGTGATCTGTGTGGCCCAGCCACTGAGCGTTTAATTTATTTATAGGGTTTATGAGATAGGCAGCGAACCGTGCACTATTCAGCCCGAGTTATGCAAATAGAACCTGTCGCCTGCGTCTCGCCTCACTCGCCCCCACAATTTGACTCATCTTCCAATTACTAAAATATTCAATGTCAGCCATTTCCCATCCATTTTACAGTTATTCAAAACACGAAAAACACGCGCCGATTCCAAAATATTTTATTCAAAAGGGGTGTGGAAAGAACCAAAATGTAAAAGTAAATTACGATTAAAATATTTGTTTTAATTCTGACCGGTGCTTTGTTCCCGTTTTATTGTAACAATAGCGTGATCCATTCATTGCTAGGCGTGAATAATTTTTTATAATTTTGACGGTTGTCAAAGTTCAAGTACATACTTCAAAGCAATGTTTATAAGTAATGTAATATTAAAGATCCATCGGTGAGAGCAATATTATAATTACTTTTCTTCAATAATAGTCATATGAAAAAGCTTTTGTAATTAATTTCTAAAATAATGAGCAAAACAATTGATAATATTTCATCAATTGTTTTGCTCATTATTTTAGAAATTGTTTTGTTACAAAATACTCACTGGATTTCCCTCAACATTCGATTACATACACATTGTATAAAAAGTTTAAGAAATCTATTTTAGGGAACAATCAATTACATTTCGCCTAACCGATTAGCGTTAATCGTCAAATTAGAGGGTACAGGAAGGAAACGAAAATATTTAACGCATTATGGAATTCTACATTACTGTATCTAGTGACCCCGAGCTTCGCGTCAATTGACCCACATCTCCTCCCAATAGAAGTATCTGATACAGGTATGATCAATGTTCATAAGAACATGAACATTGATCGATCGTTTCACAACACTAGTCACTATGACAAGAAAGCTCACCTGTCCGACTGCATTACGTGAAATTGTAAATGGCCGCGATCAGCAGGCGAGACAAGACGTGTTTATTAGCATGCTATGTGAATAGTAGCATGGCGCCAGCAAACACTTTCTGATGTACTTAATGATAGCAGAACAGGTGAAGGATTAATGTTGAAAGCATGATTTCTAGTTGAAACAGGCCAATCACTGATTTCTTATCTAAAAATAGGTACTCAAAGTAATGAGTAGTCGTAATGTAAATCACAAACTGCAGATATACTATTAATACCTTGGCAAATTTAAAAGGGGATGGAGCGGAATACCATAAATCACCCAATATAACCGCAATTCTCACGGTGTAAATTCGACCATTCGACCGATTGAATTATACGAATTTGTCAGTATTATTTGGCCCGTTCGCAATCCATTTCCGCTGCACACGGCGAAATATATTTTTCACCGCGTTGAAACATTTTGAATATAAAATCGGTCTGTATGACAAGCGCTGGAAAAAACGCGAATAAATATTTGAGCTTTACGTACACATAGAAATTCTTTTAAAATATTTACTATAATGCATATTCCAGAGCAATCAGGATAATCATGTATTGATCACGTTCAGTGGAGTGATATTAGTGTGACCTGACACAGCGTGTGAATAACGAGCAACTGCGAATAAATTTTACGCACATCGCTGTATAATACATTATTATTATGGAAATGCGCTGTGAACTCGCTCCGGTGGAGACATGTTCCACAAATGTGTTTTGGCTTCCCCTTGAGGCTGAGCGGTGACACGGGCCGACCTCGACTGCCCAACGAATAAGTATTTTATACACAAAGATTTAAATAATAAACACAATATAATAACAATTTCTTTACGAATATTTTATTCGAATTTCATGCAAAAATGTAGACAGCTTCGGCTATTACGGGATATTAAATCCGAATACATTAGTAGAACAAATTGAGCGAAAAAATATAAAAATAAATAATGTGTTTACCTTTTAATTAATTGGTATTTTAATTTACATTAATTGGAATAATGTAAACAGTTATTTTCGTGTTATTTTAATGATGGTCACCGACATCACAGCTAATAAAATTCTAATACTAACCATAACCCGTTGGACTAGACACAGACGAAGAAAATCGTCACATAAACCACGCATTAGAATACACTGTCCTTGTAGTGTGCAGACAGATTGGCAGACATAATTATTAGCATATAGGCAGTTGTTAACCATCCTTACAGTTCTACAGTTCTCTCCAACAGCACCCATTAGGCGAAGTGGTAACGGTTCTATTCAGTACGGAAACCACAGCCGTGAGTAATGAGCACTTAGATGAATCTATTTATCGTACATAAACGTTGCTCGAGTCATATACAAAGATGAAATGCCCTCCTACCGTCAATTATGTTCCCAAAATAAACAAGTGAGTTATTTAAAATGTAGATAAACGCAAAGCCCGCAGAGGTCACGCCTGCTGAACATTTGTTAGTTCACGATATCAATCATGTTTGTTGCCAGCCCATTCACCTATGTAACTATGGAAGTACATAATATTTTGTTAGTAACATGTAAAATACGATGCTGTATGGATCGGCTGATTGGTAATCTGTAAGTGTAAATCAATTTGAAGCGTCTGTTTATGATATCGGGATTCATGGCCACTTATTTAGATACCTAATAATCATATCTGAAATTAGAAGTAATTTTTTATTATTATTTTAAGTAGGAATCGTATAGAAAAACGAACGTGTTTTGTTTCCAGCAAGGTTACAAAGTTTTCTTTCTTTTATAATATGAAGTTATGAACGGACAGTCAAGATGAGCTGAAATTTTACTTGAAGAACTTCAAAAGATATTCGTTCCTTGGTGAACCACTCCGTCCATTATTATAAATGATCAAGATCCCAACAAAAACATTTGAGGTAAAAAATAGAGCCGTAAAAAATTTTGAGACCACATGTGCCTGCTTAAAGAATAATCAATTATTAGATCAGATACTTTAATTAATTATGAATCAGTTCCCGAGTATTATATACAATATTGGTTCCAAAATTTTAATGCTTTTAGGTTAAATTTCAGGTCGAGGTTTTAATGTTTCCTGTTTAGAAACTATATAGTGATAAGTCCGAGTTTTATAGAAAAGAGCCTCCACGAAGACTATAACTGACACCGTCTGGTACACTCAGGGCAGTCAGGTCTACAATTACTGACCGACTAATCTTTCCAAAACGTGGGCGATTCCAGTGTGATAGCACGTGTCAACACGAAAAAAACATAAAACTGAGCCGACTACTGCCAAATGGCAATACGCATCTTTTAACCCCTTTCGGAATATCAGGATTTCGCAATGTTTCAACACATTTATTAAACAAGATGAGGGCAATAATAGCCCGCGATCTATAACGAATCGCATCTCATACTACATACAAGTTGGCCGATTGATTTACACAAACCAGATGTTACCAGCGCGCAATGTAGCTGTAGTTAGGATGGCTACACACGGCAGCGCAGTAAACAACCACATTATCTGTCAAATATGTTACTGTCTTACTATACTGACTGCTGAAGGCTGACTGTACACTCTATCTAGCTATATGTACGTAAACAGACAACGCTCAAACACACAACAACGCACACTTAATCTCTGCCTCTGCGAGGTCGAGAATTACTTCATTGGTCAAGTGCGACTGCTAAGAATGAAATCCTGGGATCGATTCTCGGATCGAGAAGTGTCAGTGAGTTTTGCTCAGTAGCAGCCTGGAGTATAAGAAGTATAGGCATTAGGCTCGTAACGTGAGAATATAGCAGCACACCACTGCCTTCGGGATACAAGCGTGATAGGACCTAGGACGATGGCGACTAAATCCGCGTTGATAACCGAATTCTAAGTCTATGAAAACAAGAAACTTATTTAACTGGACAATTTTTTCTATCCTTTTCTCATGGTTTTCTTAGAAAGAGACAAAACTTGTAAATAACAGAATCAGCTCCAATAAACATGTACTGTCTATAGTCTTATGGCACCCGTGGGAAGAGAGGGAGTGGCCTATTCGTTGCCGGAAACCAAACGGCGAACACGTTGAACGGTGACCTCAAATTCGAGCATGTGTTACATAAATATTTCATAATTTTCACGTCCACCGAACTATTGTTAACATGTCATAATATTTATCGGAAATCCATATTGATTTAATATGAGCTGCTTTATAAAGCGTAGTTCGATTAATTTCAAACAAAAAGCTTTTATGCTACTGTCATAACGGACATAGCGTTCGTAGTCAATATTTTTAACCTTGACTTCTACTGAATTACATAACATAACATCACGCCCGTATTACCCAAAGGGTTAGGCAGAGGTGTAGTTTTATACTCCCACATTTCGCCGATGCCGTTATTAAGACCCACGTAATTAGGGGCGAGCCTATTACCATCAGTAGATGGTAATAGGCCCGCCCCGAATTACATACGCACTGAGCTATGCTGCTACTGAGAATTTCCATACAGAAAAACCCAATAACACTTTGCCTGACCCAGGAATCGAACCTCACGCTCAGCAGTCGCGCTTGCGACCACTAGACCAATGAGGCTTCTACTGAATTATAACTGTGATAAGATACCTTCAAAGATCTAAATCCTTCTATAGTTGTCACATGGGAACAGAATAACGAATACTGAATAATGTTTATGAGCTGGCAGGTCGTGATAACCTTGGCAAGTACAATGTTGCTGTGGCGACGCTTTTTCTGCCTCAGGGTCGCAAATTCAATTCTTGTGCCGGGACAAATATTTGTTCTAAGTCTGAGCGGCTTGTGTACGTGGTTTGTACAAATAATGGCACTATAGGATATCCTAGGGTGAAACTTTCGAAGAAATCGCAGTATACCAACGTAAAATGTTGCGCATGAGGCGCTTTCAACAGATTATTAAATCTAAACACTGAAAATATAACTGTAACGGAGTACTTTGTGATGATGATGATAGCCAGAAGGCTATTTTATTGTCGCTTGCAACAATATACGCGTGATGCTTTATGCTCGGTACACAAAGAACGAGCGGTCGTGATGTGTTTTTAACGAGATGTCTACATTCATAAAACTATGAAAATAAATACATCTTATGTAGGTACGAACTTCAAACACATAAAATCTTTACAAATAGATGAGCAACAAACGCTTGTTTGCTATAACTTTCTAAATACCGTCCTAATTTTGAAGCAGTTTCGATTAATAGTTTTGCGTCGGATTTATCTTGATAATAAACTTCATATTTAGAAAAATGTTATGAGTCACCAGCAGCGGCGTACACAGTTTTTATACAAGGTAGGCAGAAAAATTTAAAAGCTTACTTATCAATAATATCTACTGCATGTTGGTATCGGTTCGTCGTCTTGTCGATTAAATAATTATGTACGTGATTTGCCACCTCAAATATCTTATAATAAATATTTATCTGAGTTATTTAGGGTAGGCAGTGTCTTTTTGTCTTTATGCACCGCACGCCACTGGTCACCAGATTACCGCATGTGTTTTTAGCTCACAGTATATTTTATAGATAAGAATAAGAATAAATTAATTTACCATCATTATTGTTCCTTAAAAAGAAAGAAAATAAATGTGATTTGATTAAAATTAGTCTTAAAATAACAAGCAGCCATTTTTTGTGTATCTTCTAGAAACAAAAATAGTTACCTGTGGCTTCCACTCTACGTCGAGCCTGTCTTGTAGAAGCCTTAGTATAGTTTTATTATTACAATTTTATGCTTTACTGATCGAGTTCGAAAGAAAAAAACCATCCTATCCTTGGATATTTTTGTATAAAATAATTTACTACATTCGACAGCAGATCGAGGGATATGCCAGGTTTGTTTAGACGGCAAGAATGACGTAAGCATCGCACGCGAGCACAGCAACCCTTATTATAGTGGAGTGAGGTATAATAAGCGAGCCCACGTTGGGCGCCAAGAGGGCAAGGTTATGACCTCCGTTCTGTTTGAAACTCTTCATTGAAATAGTGTAGTTATTTAAATCTAATTTATAAGGCAACAAATTTGCATAGGCTATTCTTATTTAATGTGCTTTCCATATTCAACAACTTTCCCTCCGCAACCATGATTTAGTAAGAAAGTTAGGTTAGGTTACAAATATTTGTTTCATGTTACGTCATCTGTGAAACTGAAGACTATCTTTCCTTTTTACTTTCTATTAGAAACATGAGAATATCATATACTATACGTACATAATCAATCAATCATCTATTAAATCCATCAATTCTCTCTTTTGACAGAGTACAACATAAAAATGTAGAGTACCAATCCTGCTATAAAAGATATAATATAAGCATTTCCTTGCCTATATTGAAAAAAGAAACTCGTCCCTCACAATATCGTTTATGATGGCGCTGGGAGAAAAAGAGAGATCTATTCACAAGTATAATATTAATTTCACACTACACCACACAATTAAGATGAGTAGCTCTGTATAGCCCATTCAATGAGCAAGATTTCAATCCCTTAATTAACTTTTACAACGTGCACAAGAACATAAGCAGCTTAACTCTGGTTATAGTCGTCCCGATTCGCAATCATCTTTCCCATTCTATAAAAAAAAAGGCAATGATAAAGTTTTACTGTAGCCACCACGGCCATTTGGTAGGCATTATACCCGTAACAACTTTGAAGTGGCGTCGAGCGCATGTCAAGGTCAAGATTGTGAAGCTAACATATTGCGAGTCGGAGTATTCCTAGGCTAATACAGATGTCTGGTTTTATTGCTACAGTCGAGTCACACGATGAACCCCAATCGATAAGTAGGTTAGGTGATGTCCGTGCTTGGCTACGCTTGAACATTTTATTGCAGAAAATAATTCATGGTTATGTTGGGCTCCCAAGTATGTTGTTCCATAGCAAAATTATTTAGCATACGTATTTATATTTCACACTTGAATATTTGCCAAACTGTAGGTAACTGACCTGCTGCCAAACGTGGAAGGGGAATCGGTTAGCGACGACTGCGGACGCGATGGTGTGGGCCATGGGTAGGAGAATGCCGAAGGCTGCGGCGACGGGCGCCCCGACCGGGAGCAGAGCGTACGCGGCGAACACGGCCCACACTACGTGAGCTGCACCCTCAGCGGCTGCGCCCGTGGTCCAGGCCGGTAGCGTGGCAGCCAGGGCAACACCACCGCCAGCGAGCGCCAGCCAGCAAGCACGCGGTAGCCGCCTCTCTGGGGCCACACCAGCGCGACCGCACCACCAGGCTAGCCCGCTACATAGTAATGCGTGTGCAGTCAATACGCCGACCTGAATAACAAAAGATTATACCTATTAGGTCATCATTGACAGTCAGTTAACTTTAACTTAAATGAGATTATTCCTCATAGTCCACCACTGCGGTAAACTCCACCTTTAATTATTGAGACTGTTACATGTGGCAACCTGAACCCTGGCAAGACAGGCATTTGGCATCGCTTGCAACTCAGTAACCTATTTCTTTCATTCTACGCCTCGGAATTGCACAGCGTCACTTCCTTTGTACACTTTCCCATTATACACGACCTTGTGCCATCTTATAGGTTCAAGGTTAAAATCATATTTACAATGGGACATCTTCATTTTATTCACGATAACCTTCTATTTAGGAAACTGACTTTAAAAGTGACAAACAATTTGCGTAGCGCACGTTAAGGATCAAACGAATAGATTATACGGGTAGGGCAGCCGTTGAATATTATAGACACTGGACTAAGAACCTTGTGGTGTTCTCAATATAAGTACTATGTATATATTCAAACATGGTTTATATGAGTATAGGTATTTACAAAATCTATGTAATGTAGCTTTCAACATCTGTGAATCTAATCTCTGATCAGTAAGATTTGTAATTATTATTACAGTTCAATATCTTTGTTTTCCATTTAGAACGATGTATTAAAATAGCAAAATAACACGGACTATAAGGATAATTCTTATCCTGATGTGTCGGAACCTCTCACGTGGAAGTTGGTATATATATCATAGAGCAGAGATTAGCCAATTAGCCCTCTTGGTATCAGGGCTGACTGCCTATTTCGTGCAGGATATAATCACGTATATTACGAAACTCATAAAATTATAAATTAAATATGCTTACCTGTGGTGCCCTCCGCCAGCCACGAGTGGCATCGACGGCGGCGAGCGCTGCAGCAAGCAGCGCCCACAGAGCGAGCGCCGAGCCGACGGAGGTGCGCTGCAGCTTGCACGCGTAGCGCGCATACAGCTCCTCCAGTTCGGCCGACTCGAAGCGCCGCCGCGCCACCAGCCGGGACAGCGGCCCGCGCTCCGACATCGCCTTCACCGCGTGGTCCATGCCGCCCTTGCAGCCTCACCTCGCCGCCGCGCGCAATACTCCCCGCCGCTTCATCTACAACAATTAATATTTTTTTTAAAGTTATAACAATATGTGTAAGACTTTTTGTACTGATACAAAGCTATAAAACGACAATACCAAATATATATATGTATCTTAATAGAATTCAGAGTAACCTCCGTAAACCAAGCTACAAAGATTACATTAAGACGACTGATACTTAACAATTTTTAAATTATTATCTAGGTATTTTTTCTGTAGCTGTCAATGGTAAAAGACCAAACGGAGGTGAGTTATTATTATAACCACGAAACACAGCGAACCGTTATGTATAAGAAAGAAATGAATAATAAATAAAGTACGCCTACGTTCCTATCTCGACTATAACTTTAAAGGTGTAGGAGTATTTAAGCTTAAAATTCCTATTTAGTGGAGAGATCGTATCGATTGTCATAAATCCTAAACAAGAAAATAATCTAATTAGGTAAGACAGAACTAAGATAGATCAAAGCATAATCCTTATGAAATATGTATAAATACTGTAGCATATAAAAAAACTATAGCTATATTCGAATGTGAGCAGATTTTTATTCTTAGAATTTCTAATTATAATATTGTTCCCATATTACGTATTATAACGTATTTCTTAAAAATATTCAGAGTAGCATGCATGAGGCTGAAATACACTTGAATGAATCTGAAATAAGAAACATCGGATTTGTAGTGGAAGTGCCGTGGCCCGTGCCGCCCCGGGGAAGTGTTGCCATCTTGGACCGACGAGCGGCAGAACATCTCACAAAGCTTTTAAAGTACGATCGAGTGTAGTTTGGTAGACAGCGCTTGAGTGTTCTTGGCTTTTAAAATAAAGTGATGTATCAAAGGTTCTGGTCGTCACTTTATCTATTAGAGTCAAACCGCAGTAATAAAACAGCAAACATTATGTTTCAGATGTCGCGTTAAGAGGGAAATTTTATGGACGATTCAAAATAAACGGAGAGGAGTGTCTCCTTCTATTGTATTATATGTTCACGAGATACTAAAAGAAAATAGCATTATTTCAGATAACTCTTTATTATTCCTAAAGAGTCGATCAAAGGAATCTATCTGACACGGATCTGGGCGGAGAAATTCCATCATGGCTTTATAGAAATATAACAATATTACTGTAAGCCACAATTTAATTTGTAAGTGTACAAAAAATCCGTAGTGATGAAGTTGGTTTTACACAGTCCTACTTCAAAATAAGACATTGGTAAATTATCCAACAATTATCTTATTCTGCTCTGATCAACTAGCACTTTGCCTGGATCAATTCGTTCATTTTGATTGACAAAGCAAAAGTGTCCTTGTATATTGAGAATAAGAACCGGTTCTTGAACAATTTGGGTGAGACTACGTTTAAAACTGACAAGATATGAATACTCGAGTGAGCACACTTTAAGGTATACGAGATCCTGGCTACCTGTCGACCAGCAAAGGAAAGTAAGAGGTGCCCTATAGCTTGCGGTTACAACACAGGAATACCGCTCCGACGGAACGTGGCAGGAATGAGCCAGAACTTAAAAGCAATTCAGCTTCATAACACAAACAGCATATTTAATGCACTACTAGCGAACACATTCTCAAATAGAAGATAAAAGGAACATATAAAATTCAAAGGAAGTTGCCGTTTAGACAAATATTTCCTTAATCCTTTGTAAACAGAGCCTTATGTTGCCCCCGAAACAGCTAAGTTCTAAGATAAGTACAACTTCGGAAATGACTACTTAATAGATTATCCTTAAGCACTTTGTCCCATTTACTTGTAAGCAAACTCTTAAGTAGTTGTGTGTGGTAATCTTAGTTCTATTAATTGTAGAAAAGTGCGATGAGTAACGGATTAAGTTAGGCTCGGACATGGGCGAGGCTAGACGCTATGCGAGGAGACAATCAAATTAGCATAATCGAGCCGCGCGCCTGCATCCGATAGCTAATGAACCGCGCTACCGATGTTGAAATTTTTAACGTACAATTACCACTTGGTGTTTCATACTACTGTACGTAGCTTGGCACAATAATGATACGTCAGAATCGCTGTATCCTGAATATACTGTTGACATTGGCCACATTATATGGCAGCGCTTATTAGTGTTAAAAAAAAATACGAAAATAGAACAATTTCATCAATAAAGACCGACACGCAAAGTTATGTTTTACATTTCCCGTTGATCCCAAAGTAGAAAGTTTTATATAATCGGATGATCCCTAAATTTGTTAGAACAGTCCCAAATATGAGTTTAATACTTTATCAATGGTTCTAGGTCAAATGCTTGTCAAGTCATTTATCCCTATCAGGGTAAGCTGAGCCACTCAATCAGAATGTCAGCTACCGTCGTGAATACTTGGCAGCTGGCACAAGATGTGACCGCGCCAATACCTTATGTCCAACGTAACACGTGCTAGGCCGATACGGTAGAGTAGAAGCTTCCTAATGCCATTATAATAAAGATTCGGAATGTTAATCTTGTAAAAAATCTTTGGTATTATTATTCACAGGATTGTGGGGTATATGCCCTTATTTTCTTATCCAACTGGTGTCGTCTTCGGAAACGTAGCATGTTCAATACATATCATAAATAAGTCCTACTGGAATCTTACAAAGTATATTATTACGGCATCTCTCAGTCTATTTATAAAATGCGTTTGAATATCAGTATTTCACATGGAGCGACTTCCACCTGAACCCCGCTTCCCAGTTACTGAGATATCTGATACCCCAAAGTTACACTATTTGTCATATTTTTTAGCTTTTAACTGCCCGCCAAGACCGTCATAGTATGACAATCGGGATCACTGCATAAAGGGAGTTTCGGAGGCACGGCAGAGTCTCGATGTATAAAGAATGTGCACCCATCCCAAGACTAACCACGGCAAGCATTACTAGACCTCGCAGATCAAATGATCTGCGCGTTCGTAATGCGAGTTACAAGTGAGAGATTCGTAACTTCAACTAAAAATACTTTACAACAAATGGAAGAGTAGACGAGGTTTCTACCAGCGATTTAATATCTGATATTCATGAATTTATTCAGGATAAGTAAAAGGCCTTGTAAGAATTTGTTAACAATGTATTTCTTGGCGGTCCTACATATTTTAAGTCCGAGTTTATCTAAATCGTATAGTTTTATGTATGAGATTGTCTCATTCATTTTTTTACACAGGTTAGATGAAATAGACAACCCAGTGAAACAGAAACGAGTAGTGACAACACTCTTACATAAGAACACTCCAGATTTTAAGTAAGCGAAAGTTTTGGACACTGAATTTCCCTAAATCTTAACGTGAGACGTTTACATCAATTTCTAGAAACATTATTTAAAGCTGCTTAAATGTGAGATAACACAATAGTCCTAAACGAGTCCCAAACCGAGCGACCATTTTGTCTGGTAATACAACCCAATTAGAGATAAAACGAAGCGCAGACGTCCATTATGTCGGAAATTTCTTTATCTTTATTGAAATAAACATGTTGTCAGGAAAGGTTTTGATAAAGCTTTTCTAAAAATCTGTGTTGTGGTGACATGAGAACGTAACATAACATTAATAAGTAAACTTATTCTGTATGTGTTAAACGACATTTAAACCAACATAACAAAAGCAAAGAGTACAAAAAGACAAAGAATGTTTTTGGTAGATGAAAACAAAAGTCTCTGAGTTCTTAAACATCAAAGTTTTAAGAGCCTCAGCCTGAGAAACATGCCTAAAATACCGTCATTTTTTCCTTAAAACTGAAGTCTGAAATAGGTACGTATTCTCGGTATCCTTTCGAAATAAACCTGCGTTATCACAATATCTTAGTTATCAAAAGGTGGATTCTATAACATCGGGAATCGCCGACAGCAATCGCACAGTGAGATTGAGAACAAATAAGTTAGAAAACAGTTTCAAGCCGCGGGGATGGTGGTTAGAAGAGGGGAAGGGGGGGTCACGGTCGCCGGGTCAATAAACCCGGCAGGCGTAGCTGTGGCGAATAAAACGCGCCGCGACGCCAGCCGACGGCTCGAGCCCTCCACGAGCCGCACTCATGAATTTCAGTCAATGAAAGCGCAGGTTGCGGCCAAACATACCTTTATTACGTTCCCCAGATCCGGTGCATTCGTGGGTTCAAATTGCGTTCCGTTGACTCATAATGTCTATATGTATTTGACCGCATTCGCTGCGGTCTACAGGTACAAAAACGTTGAGATAATTAATCTCATTAATTGAATACGTATAATGCATTCTGTTTGGTTGAAGGTTTACAATAGCAAACATAATCCGATAATTCGTTAAGTCTAGCAATTGTACCACGACATTTGTGTACTATCATATCATTATGTACCTTACTTCACAAAATGTTATAATTTATAATGTATCTCCTTATGACTAAAATATTTACTTTATATTGAAATCAAACAGAGGAAACCGCTTAAATACATTAATTCTTAAACTTTTTTCAAACGTTTCTATGAAATGTAAATTATAGTTATTATTGTTATATTTTAATTAATTGCGATACTCTTATATTTGTACTGCTTGGAAAGAATGTCAGTGACGCTTAGCCACTTTCTGGCCATGTTCTTTAAGTTAATATTAATTAATTAATTTGTTAATTACGTTTTCAAAAGATTTTCAACAAACTGAAAACTTGAAAAAGAGTTAAGAAGTTTCAACCAAGTTTGTAGTTGGAGAAGGCTGCCGAGTTCGTTATCATAACTATTGAACGAGCTAAGAACGTAGCCTTAATGATAAACAGACTTACTTACTTAACTTAAAATATAGTATTATATACTTACTTAACTTAAAATACAGTATAAATTTACGTGTAGAATATGTAAAACTAAACCCCTACAATATTTAAGTGGGAAAATACTATTAGGAAAAATGTCTACGAGATTTTTATCTTCATTCCTCGGAACACACCGATTATCCTGTCCTCTGTAGAACTTAAGATTGTTACCAAATATACTATTTAATTTAGAATTAAATTTAGAAGGAATATTATATTATGATGAAAATATGATGAAATTTTGAAGTTTCCCACGTCAAATAAAAAATATAATAAAATCAAATCGTTAATAATAAAATCCCCAAATGAAAACAAAAGCGTACTCTGAATAGAAGAAAGTTAACCTCCTTCTCATTTATAATTAAAACCAACAATCTTTCTCGCTGAATAATTTCGTGAGAAAAATCACAAAGAAAGTGTCAAATCTGTTGTAGACGTCTGCGAAATTTCAAATTCATCAGGCAATTAAAACAATCTCGACAAAGCCACGGAGCTAGTCTAACTTAATGTAGGTTAGCGCAATATTTAGGTATTTATAAGTGTATCTACCAATATAATCAAGGAGCTTCCAGTAGCTTTGATATATAGGTTAGAACCGGTAAACAGGTTAATACCAATCAAATGTCGACTTGGTATTGATTTTCCTGACCTGCACCCTAATCATTATAATTTACTGTGATAGCTTCTAATTTGACATTTGTAACAAGGGAAATGACATGTGGAACCGATTCCTATTCTATTAAATTTACATACTCAGGTCATAGCTCTGACATAAGAATACAAATGTCCAACAAATGCTATTCAGGGTACCGATTGGTATCGTGAAGCACGTTCGTTTATCCGCTTTCGGAATGCATAAGAATGGCAAAACGTATAATTCCCGAATTAGAATAGACGCTCGCATATCCCGTAGGTACTGGAGGGACACCAGGGAGCAACACCCAGCATTAATTGATATTATAATTCTGCGAGAACCTGATTTCTTCAGGGTTCAACATCCGAGCTCTATTTAGATGAAAGAAAGACCGCGTTACTACGACTAGCGTACGATTAAGTTAGTAAAAGTTAAGGTTCAGGAAGAAACTCTTTAACATCCGCTTTTGATTCACATCTGTTACAAATTAAGCCCTGGCTAGTGGAACGCAGTGGGTTTAAGATTCCAATAACCTATAAGTAGAGATATTTCCAAGATTGCCTCAAATCAGTGTGACCTATTTCTCTCAGTCAAATCCCGACATACCGGACGCTTGGAGATAAGCTGTTAATGCTATGTTTTTCCTCCACGGTTACATCAGAGGCTCGAGATATTTTTGTTTATACAACTTATATTTCAAAACACAGCCATATTGTTGCTGCTATTTGAGGAAGGAATTGCTTCCAATTGTTATGAAATTCAAAGAGAAAAAAGCTCTATATAACACGTTTACGTAAAAAATTTATAAGATTTTCAGTTGGTTGTCAAACGCATTGCTTTCAATAGCACTCGATTGAATTTGCAAACACACGTTATTAAAATAATATAAGATAATATAAGAACTCTGTCCATAGACTTAGAATTTCGATTCTGTCACTTTTAATTAAATTGCCATGACATTATGTTCAAATCTTTGCCTTTTTTTTGGTATGCAATACCATAACAGGGCTGTCATGTATATACGTTTTTTTTTTTTATGGCAAGCCATGCCGTCGATGCCGATGTCGACGATTCTGCCAATGTTAGAAGTGAAATGAGAAAGCATGTATGTACGTTGAATCCTGTTTTTGACTCGTTGCCTATCAGATTTGGGGGCTTACATCTCATTGATGTTTTTGTTAGTGTCAACTTCAACAAATCTTATCGCCGTATTTTGTTTTGCTTCCACTAGCTTTAGAGCCACCTTAAGCTACCAACCTTAATATTGAATGATATCAAGATGCCTGTCATGTCATACAGTAAATAGCTGCCGATAAGTACAGTAATCGCATTACCGATGATATTAGCATTGTAATAGATACAATTACGGATCCAGACATAATGAGCTCTTTGTTGAAATCAATTGAAGTGACAATGTAATAAAAGGATGGTAAGCGATACATCAACCTATGGCATCACTTCTGCGTTAACCGACTGTGCGGAACAATAGAATTACACTGAGACACCATTTAATAGTTTGTCTTCATACTTTTTTATTGTTATGATTCCAAATTCATAATGAAGTAATTAATTTGTGTTTCTAGGAATAACATATAAAATACAAAGCATAATATAAATTAACTGTAATAATCATGCTTCAAAAAATTCAAAACTAAAGTTAATGACTTATTCAACGACTCACACAAAGCCTTAGACAGCAGCGTCATAACAAACAGTTAACGGCTGGTAAACACAAATACTGTAAAGATAATTAAGTAATGAGAGTAACGCTTGTTAACATTAGATAAAAAGCTGTTTATTGTTGTGACACTTATCACTTACAGTACAGAATCATATATTAAGTAATCGTTTGTTGATTCGTGGAAACAGAAATTGAGTGACCATTTCTCGATAAACAGCAACATACCAAAGAAGCAGTGATTACTGCTGAATATGTAAATGATATTTAAGTTGGCGACAAGTAAACAATAACAAATGTGATGGCTGAAAGTCTCGGAAGTGTTAAAATAAACATCTAATTTTATCTCGCCCTTAGTGCAAATATCCGCTTGTACACGCAAATAACCGTGGACGCAACGTGTCGCCGCTGCCGTCGTACTGGAATTCTTAAGCAAACTTACGTAAAGTAAAATCATGTACGGGTTAATCACCTAAAATTCTTATAATAACCTAACGTTGTGGATTGAGTGTTGAATGTTTGTCTGTTTCTTTTTCAGTGTTGTTGTAGACGACTTATATTAATATATTTGTTCCCATTTTTTCTAATTGTTGAAGTAAATCTAGACAATCGAAAAGCGAAGCGAGAATCGAAAGCGAATTTTGGAAATCGATTTTTAAGCCTTCTTAAAAATTCGATCAATCGAAAATTCCCTTTTCGATTGCCTAGACCACGCTTTAACACTAAGCAAGTTTTGATAGATTGAACAATTAACAAGTTTAAAAAGTCATTCATTTAATTTATTCAGCTCTTCGGCTATTATATTAATGTTAATTACTAACGCGGATGTAAAACCAGTCGTAAACAGTCAAATAAATTAAACGTCTTCATCTTTAATTCTTTATTGGCTTCATGAACAATATCATCGTCACGAGATGACGCTATCACTGAATCTTTTCGCATGGGAATGCTAAAACGTTCTGTATGTACACGAGGATCTGTCATCACAGGCGACCGCTGGATGGAGACACCAAAATAGACTGTCACCTCGAAATATGAATAAATACTGAGGGATATTCATATTCACAGTGCAATAACATAGCTTCCGTCTACAAAAATAATTTATCACGCAACGCTCACGCCCACATCGTTGATCTAAATTATTTAAACCAACTAACCTGAGTGAAATATATGTCAACAACGTGTAAGTAATTCATTTTTTATTCATTCTACTGTTTGTACTTCAACAGTTGATCTACAGTGACTGAAGCCTGCTAATGTAAATAAATATATATTTAAGAAGCTATCGAGATAAATGACGTTATGAGGCGTAGTTCAGTTATTATGGGCCATTTAACAAAAAATTTACGTGTGCAAAATATCCACTAACACTTAAATATTTTTGTAAACATCTGAATAAATATAATCCAACTCTTTTTTTTATTAATTCGTTTTTTTGTGGCTATTATTAACTGTTTACACGGACACGAACATAATAAAACTAAAATTTGTAGAACCAGGACAAAAAAAACCTGACAGGTTTTGCCCTTCCTTCAAAGTCGAAAACAAGTTACATTTAGCGCTTGATTTTGGCAATTTATAATTAACATTCATGAGCATTTTATGAAAGGTCAGTAAATTTTTTGCACTCAAAACATCATCCTGTTGACATGGCTGTCGCACCAACTCTTGTTATATTTGGCCACTATTCAAATAAGAGTTTTGCAGTAGACCCTGTGAATCTCGCGTCGCGGTCGCGTCCTTGCATTGTAAACTTGTTCTAATGTTGACTCCGTGGCCGAGTTCAATGGAAAAACGACACTACTCAAACTATATCTTTGTTACAATGCCTTACAAAATCGTAAATAATAATAGAACATCTGACTCAGATTTTAAGTCTAACAACGGTACATTGATCTTTTCTTATCGTATATCACGTATGAACCAACGATGATACCTACTATATTTTTTGCATTATGAATATGGGTACTAGTTCATACAAACTTCCGTGTTCATATCAAATGCGTTCAGTAAAAAACTGTTTGGTATTACTTGTTATTATTGCTAGCTTAGACTTCCTGCAAATCTTTTACCTTATTCCTAAACAAGTCTACAGTACAGGTACAGTCGAACAAATTGAAGGAGAAGAACGCATATTCAGTGTCTCCAGATAGATGGAAGTTTTTTTTAATAGATTATTTTGGTAGTTCAGCGGTACGCCTATTAGGTAATTACTATCCTGAAACCCTGTTTACCAATCTCTTTGTTCCAATGTACTCGTAAGATACTTAGAATCTAGTCAATTGGAATTAAAGATTTATTGAATACAACCCGGCAGATTTATGTGGTAATAAAATGATACTTAACTTACTTTCCAATCAAATTAAAACAAAAACATTGTTAATGTCAAATGTCATGAGAAGTGACATTGCAAGTCATAATATACAAGTAAAATACTGTTACTCTGGATGGATGATTGATCACAATCATTAATATTCTTTCGCCGAACATGTTCACGTTACGTAAATAAAATGTTTATTTGTATAATAAGCAATTAGTACTGTAATTAGCTAATAAATAACCGCACCGGAGCGGCAGCCTACGTTGACAGGTGACCGTCATTACTGAACCCACTTCAACGTATCTAATTAAAACAACACACTTTACACCAGTGGTTATTAACCATGTCGCCAGTGTTAAACGGATTAACTTTACCCAACTGGTTTGCTGGTGTCAATAAAATGGACTTTAATATACTAGGCTTTATTATGTCAGAGCAATTGATACTCATATTTTATCTAAAATCACACATTTAGAACCGGTTAATGCGCTTAACCTATATAAGAATCATTTACCGTAAAATTTATTCTTGCTACGTTGATATTTCTCGCAATAAAATTAACTACGTGTTGCTATGCATATTTTTTAATCACAAACTTAACTATGAGTTCATCTGTGTTAGTCACAGTACTCACAGCATTTATTATTCATTCCTAGACGCAATTCGCCAAATATGGTCATGATATTAACACTCTGAAATTGAAATAAAATGAACGGTTTCACCACTTGCTGATGAACTAGCTGATTTTCTATCAACAACTTATCTAACAGAATGCGTTCCAGTTTCTTATTAAAAATTATCTGATAAGTAAATCAGGCTGACAAACTCTGATTCATTAACAGATAATGCGATGACGGCACGGCTTCGTGTAGCTGGTTCGATTCCCGCACGGAACAAATATTTCTATGATCAACAGACAGCTGTTCCGGGTCAGGTTGTGTGTCCATATGACAGGAATGTTTGTAAATTCTACCCACGATACAGGAGAAATCCGAGTGTGGGGCAAAGATTATTTTAAATAAAAAAAAAGTAAAAGAAAAGTTGAAGTATGAGTTCGATAAATATATAATAACAGGTGATTACTATCGGACACTTTATGAGCAAGTGGAGAAACAGGCACATCGCATCATAACAAGCTCTCCCTAACCAATAAATTATGAACCATACATTTTGGACGAGATTCACATAACTTTATTACGGTTTTATTTATATAAAATTATATATATTATATATATAAAATTATATAAAAAGGAATTCTGGCATAATGACCACGTTTTTCAAATTGGTGATCGTGTGATTAAAATATGCTGGTATTAGCGCCTGAAAACTGGTACGATCTTCTCCACCTTAATCCTTACACTATAAGAAGTAAAGTAGCCCAACTCAGGCCCGGAAACCACATGTTCATAAATCATATTTAGAATTAAAAAAAAAACGTGTTCTGTTAATAACAGATTGTGATATTAAACCCATTAACCGTCTTGCCAAATATTATATTTTTCAAAATTGATTTATGCTGTTTTTTAAAATCATAAATAATAATCAGAAAGGCAAACAGGATTTGTGTTAAAAATAAAAACAACAATTCACACATCTTGTCTAAAAGACGTGTTTATTTTTTATACACACATATTTATTACACAAAGTTCTCTCATAATAATAAACCACATCACGCTAAACAGACTTATAGTTTACGTAAATATTACTGGACGGTTTTCACACATTATTATTCTTTGATCCGGGAAAGTAAAGGTTCTTTCGCAATACAGTTTTCTGTTATAATACCGCTGCGGCCGGCTGCTCATCATGTGAGAATATGTTATTGTTTACGTTATTATATTATATAGCACAATTTTTATGCGAGGCGTTCGATAAATAATAAAACGAGGATGGTAATGTATCGAACCCTGAAAATTCGTCGAGATGAACGGATCTGAAATTCTTTGTCAGAATTCTTACCATCGGAGTTACGCAGTATACCCGAGGATTCGAACCTAATCAGATGTAAAAATGCAACCAATTATCATATATATATATATATATAGTCCAAAACCTGTACTTTAGACAGTGCTTTAAAAGGTTTGTATACTGTACTCTTCCACACACCGAAGCTACTTCACAATGTTCTACCGTCGCTGACAGGTGCATGTGATGTTACAGATTTGGCCCGATCATGGTCATCGATTTTGTCGATAAATATTTCGACTGAAAAGTTAACCCATATCAAAGCCAACAAGACTTGTCAATAATAAATTAACTTGATTGTATATATATATATATATATACAATCAATTGTATATGTATATATATATATATATATATATATATATATATATATATATATATATATATATATATATATATATATATATATATATGTATATATATATATGTATACAATTAATTGTGTCGCGACAAAAATACATCTAAACTTATTTATTCGCAGTACTTGTAAATTATTACATGAAAAGCTGGTTTCATTGTCCATTCTAATATAATTATAACAAATTCAAACCGAGAATGTTTCTTCTTCAATTTACATCTCATTCGCTAAGTTTGTCTGTTTCTTGGTAAGTTTAATTGGCTCTCGGCATCAGTCAACTCTTCGCTATTATGTTTAGTACGAGAACGACGATACATCTAATGAAAAAAAAACTTCCACTTTTATTAGCATGAAATTACTTTCCCGTAAAGCATCTTCGTCATGGAAATCTAATATATTTCCGTCTGCCGTAATTTAAATAAACGCTTTTTTACGCAAACGGGCCTATGACTCGGTCGACTTGTTAAATAAAAATAAATTTAACAAGTAATGACATTTTAGACTGTCTGCCCTTACATAGAGTTGTTATTTCTTAATTTTTTCATTCTTGTCGATATTTAAATTATATTATTGTGACATCAGGCGATTGCATTGAATTCGATATCGATACGGATCAAGGGTACAATAACGCCAATTCAATCGAGGTGAGCCTTACTTTAATTCAGCGTTTGTCATCATTAATTTTATCGGTGGTTGATTAAGCGATACAACAACCCAGCGGAAGAACTTTACGTGAACAATTAGCGAGGCATCCGGAATCTATTAGAGTTTCTACTAAGTGTTTAATCATGTTACTTATGGGCTTTCCGGTCAAATTATCAATAGTTTTCTCTAAATAACTTTCCAGGCACGATTGAGGTAATTCTGCCGGGCACTGAACGTAATTAATAGCACGAAAAAGCTGTTAATTAATTCACTATAGAACTATATAGGTATGTGTAAATATGTGTAAAGTGGGTAAAGTGCCAGCAATTAATGTAAATCACATTTTTCGGATGCAAAGGTACGAAGAAATATTATGATATCGATTGTATCATTGATCAATCACAATGATAAAATTTTAATGTCATTCCGAATCAACGTTTGCTACATCCTTAGACAATAAATTATTCTTCAGACACCTGAAATGTTTATGGTACTTTCCAATTGTTTGTATGCTCTCACAAGGGAAACTTCCTAAACTGTTCCGGCAGCTTCTTCAACTTTGCCGGGATCAGCCATAAACTTGGTGCATAGAATGAATATTTTAATAAAAATGTAAGCTTATTACATTACACTTTCCTATTTACGTACTTTTTTAAGGCAAAACAAAGAAAATCTCCTGACCGATGGGGATTACATATACTTATATCAAAAACAAGCAAGTTGTTGAATTAAGAGCGGTAACGATTCCCATTGGCGCGCTGGCTATCTTCATTTAATTACACATGGTACATTAATTACTTGTGTGCAGTACATGTGGCTCCTGGTTAAATACTTGCTACACAAGATCGTTTGGAATTGTACGTCCAAATTTATAGTTCCCGGCGACAATAACAATGCAAACTGCCATCATAAACAGCGGTTGCGTATTTCCAAAGTCCTGATTCCGGTTCCGTAGAGCAGAACATGACAAACAAGCGAATTTGATTTGGCAACAGTTGTTTTCGGACCGAATACCACCAGTCACAACATACTTGACATCTGATATTATACGTAAGGGTTGTTTACACGACGCGACTTTCTCTTGGCGGCATAAAAGAATAATCTTTCAAAGCAAACCCCGCTAGATTATTTCTTCAAAGAATACTTTTACTACGTGAACGAATTTCTCTAATATCGTTAGATAAGAAAGTACTACTCAGTATTTTGGGGTCGTACATACATAAATCATTTTATTAAAATAGGTAAGTCATTCGGTTCAGTTTTTGATCGAAAAGATCAAATCGGCTTCTAGTCCAGAAAGATTATTTCTTTAAAACCTCATTAAATATCAAAAAGAGAGTTATTCGAAGAGTTCATTAAGTATTATTTAAAATGCCCTTTATCTTGATACTGTCAATTCGCTAGACTTCATTAGTATTCGTCTAGACGAATATTAATGAGATGTTATCGCTGATAACTCATCGAACATAGAATCAGGAAACGGATAAAATAATGGGCGCCTATAGTTATTCGATACCATGCAATTGTGTTAACAAAATGTTCAGTTTCAAGGCGATCATGTGCTGGAGGTCACTGTGAACTTGTATGTCAAACATAAATATTTAACAATTTTGTTTTCTTTGTGCTTTATGTGTTATGTTAATTTTATTAAAGGTGTATACGGGTAACTAGAAGGTTCATTCACATGCTGATGTAAAGAGGATTTATACACACAGGTACTAAGCTATTAAAGCCAGTGATGAAGCAATTATAATAACTGGATTGAAGTAAATTCTCAAAGTGAAAATGGAAATAAATATAAAATTAATTTAAGCGCTCATTTAAATAGCCGATCATTTATCGTACCACTGTATTTGGGTAAGCGATAAAGTCTTTTACCCAAATATTTAGTTATCGAATTACCTCACGGTAACGCAAGTTTAAATACGTAATCAAGGGTTATTAATACTTTAAAATTATACTTTTATAGTAATGCTGAAGGAGGTTAGCATTGACTTTGCAATATTTATTTAACTGGGTAGGGATAGTACCGATTCGTGACATAAAAACCAAATATCTGGTGCTTAAACTCCCACCAAAATATTACGAAACGCCAAGTAAGACCTGATATAGGTCTATTGTGGAACCGAAGCAAAACATTTACAATTTTACGACACCCATGCAGCCAGCTAGCGGAGCAATAAACCCGGCTCCAACACAGCACTATTAACTGACACTGATCGAGTTTTTACACAGTTTATTGGATAGACGACATTCTATCAAATATCTATCATGTTGCTGCATATTTCACGGAATATTGCTTTCGGAATTGCGGCGAGATTTTAAAATGTATGTCAAATTGATAACAGAGTTTAAAAGTTAACCGGTGTACATAACTCAGGCTACGCTATGTGCATATTAGCAGCGATTGCCTCTGATAATTACACTGTTAAACCATCCGATAGCAACGCGTTTCGCACTATGCACACAAGTGATAAATGTACTGCTCTAATTATCCTGTATCAAGGGTACGCATACAGTTTTAGGTTAATTTTATTAGTCGTGTGAACAATTTCTATCGTGATAGGTATTCCCAAGCACAAATTTGAAAACTTCGGTAGGTAAACAAAAATGAACTCAAACTCAATTTAGCCACAGTTGTAAATTATTTGTTGTTATTACATGTGACGTAGCTTCTGTTTCTAGCAACAGCATTGACATTCGACTCAATGAATCAGTTAATTTGGATTTGTTTTTAAACTGGTTGTGTTGACGTTTCGCACGAGCTGCTCCTAATGCTTCAGCGAAATCCGGCAATTGTGTTTTACCTTTCCTATACTTCGATATGTAGATATTAGATACTGAACAGATATACATAGATTTCAAAACAGAAAAATATTTTCTTTTTTAGGGTAAAAACACAGATGGTCGTACTTTGTTCAATTATTATTAGTGTTAAATAATAAATATACTTGATCGTAAAGAATTAAATAAAGACTGTGACATACACTAAAATATATAGCTTATTTAGATAAAAAGTTTTTAAACGCGGCAAAAATTGCAAACGACATAGAATACATTAGATCTATGACACAAAGCCATTACCATATTCTGAGTAGTATTAGAGACGAGTCGGCATGACAAAACCTGTTATCTTCCGAGCCCCGGCAGCACCAGCCAGAAATCGCTTACATCATGCAAGCATCGTGGGCCGTTGGCCATTGTGACCAATGACTTCATCATTCGTGTTTTATTGTTCCCATTCTATCGCGCGTAACTATTTAATTTCTTAAGATATGTCCGGGCTGATGTCAAATTAGACAAATTGAAGAGATAGGAATTGACATAACAACATATTATTGCTTTTAATAGCCGAAATGTTGAAATAAAAGTAATATCAAACTTTTTTTTTGTAGTAAATGTAGCAACAGAAAAATGATCCCAAAATAGATAAACCATAGACTTTAAATATTTCTGAGAAATAGAAACTGAAATTACATGCACTAAGATTTCCAAACGGAACTTTCCTTTTAAAACTACTGCATTCAACAATATCCTACTTGGCCATAATATTTTGAATTATCCGTTTCGCAAATTAATGCATAAATCTACTAACTTCTTGGTATCATAATAAGAGTTATTATGATCTACAATTCTATATTACCTTTTCATGATCAAAATTTAAGCGTTTGAAAATATAGGTATGTTTATTTATATAATATATATATATATATATATATAGAATAAAACATTTCTGTGTAGATAATGTAGGTATCCCAAAAACCGGAATAAAAAGTTTACTGCCAAAGCAGCACGAATGCGAATTTGCAATATAACTTATTGTAGGTATGATTTTGGAAGATTTAAACAAGTTTTTGGAATGCTTAGGACTGTAGGAACACAATAAAACGTCAAATCTTGAGGATGATATGGTTCCTACATTTGGTATGGAACCGCTTTCAATATTTTAATAACCGAGTTGGTTTAGACAGGTTTATATCGTCTATCTTACAGTTAGCACCGGCAACAAATGCGACGCGCCACGCCGAGAAAACAAAAAAAGGTTAATAGTTTTATTTAAATAAAACAACACAATGTTACATTATAAGGGTGTGATAAACCGCCTTTATCTGTAAGTTGTCGAGCGAATGAACATTTCGCCGGGTGAGCTGAGTTCTCAACAGCGTGACCCGTGAAACTGGGTTACGCTCTCGGTGCCCGCCTACCCGTCCCAAGCCAGTTGCAGCATACGTAAGATACGCCAATAACACTTACAGATTATTCTTGTTATCGTTACAACAAATAATATTCAATTAGTATCTGTAACTTTATGTTTCGGCCCTAAATATACATAAAAGTAGTACCTACCTGTGATAAAATGATTGATTAGGTGCCTAATGACTTCAGACAAATGAGCAGAAAGCCTAGAGGTATAATCACCTCAATGGGGGGTTATTTTCATTCCAATCATTTAGCAGTTCCTACCTGCTGGGCAAGTGCATTTCTATCGAATTATTGAATACTAAACATAGACTAGCTACTTATGTGCACAACGGTTTCACTGATCATTTTATTTTGAAAAAACAGTCATCATTACAGTGTCGAATACCTATGTAACTTGTCCAGAATAAAAATATTATAATAATGATAAAGAGCTTTTTAAAACTAGGTACCTAATTCCTACAAGTTTTATAATGAATGCCTAATCCTAGTTTTGGTGAATTTACCCAATGCAACTAAAAAAGGTAATTTTTTTATGTGTTGGTAATTTCTTATAAGCTACCTATTAGATAGTGTTCCCGTGGTTTACGTTAAAGAAAGAGCCATTCATCTCCACGTGGGGGGTCGAAGTGTCATCTGAGTACACAATACTTACTCAGTGCGATCACTAATCCCTCTATCAAACATAAACCTACGTCCGTTATATTAGAGGTCTGACAGGCCTGACCATTGCAGTTGGTATTCTAAAAATCACATAAATAAGTCCGCCCCTAAGATGACCCTCTGACCATTTTCTTCTATATTTTGTCCGCACTGTATTTTTATGAAGAAAGTATCAACCTACCTACATAAAATTAACAATTTCTTAGTTATTATCAGTTGCAGCTGCCCGTAAACTTTTTCAATCGCTGCCAGATTAAACGTTGTTGTGCCAACAAGAAGTAAGTATAAGAACACTATTATTATGTTAACTTTATGCATAGTAACCGGAGTTATTTGAAACCATCCTCGCATCGTCTCTGGGGTAGGAACCGGCTTTCAGTCGGCTATAAATCACCATTCACCGTTGCAAGTCGCGCGCTGTCCATTGTTGTGTGCCGTAGGTGTTGCCGCGTACACAAACAAAACGCTAAAATAATCCAAATCTTAGCGCCTTACCTCTAATAGGAATCCTCGAGGGCGACGTCCCTCCAGCACGCCGGACGGAACGGGCGACTCGCACCCAACATAAACACTGCACCAATCGGTTAAAACATACGCGGAATAAGCGAACTACTGCCGATCTAGTGTCAACACTGCACCGTCACTTTGTTCAATCACTGAAATCCAATTGGTTCGTTTGTTTTTAGTCACAATTTAGGAACAAGTACGCGCATGTCAATCTAACACAGTTGTTAATATTTCGTTTCACTTCAATAGCATCTCCCAAGACCGCCGCTCGATGACTGGCGGGCCGGGCGCGCGCCGTTCGTTTGGTCGGGTATTCATGACGCGGGGTCTGCGGGCAGCGGTGCGGCACGTGCGGGGCAGGGGCGTATGCCTTCTTTGAATGGTAGTGTAATAATGAAACGAATGAATGGAAACAATGAATTAAATTTAAATTTAATATTAGGTAATCTAACAACTTTAAAAGAATCAAGTCAAAAATAATAAATTTATATTTTTTTTATTAATAAAAACTAAATAATTTTTTTCATGAAAATTAATGTATAATTTACCAAAAATATAATTGATTTTATATTAAATAATTACAAAATTTACTTAATACAGGAAGTCCTTAAAAGAACCATACTCATACAACGTCCCATTTGTTTTTTTTTTATGGTATCCGTAATATAGTTTGAACGATACCTTACGTTACATACGAGTACCTACGTAGGACTAGGTAAGTCAGTGGCGGACTAAACCCGTCAGAGGCCCGGGGCGGCAAAAATAAATGAGGTAGTTTAAGAAGTTGATATAATTTTACAAGGGTTTTATTCAGTTTACATTTGTAAGTATAAGTGTTTATGTTTATTTAGTTAAAATCTTGCAAGTGAAATTTAAATTCGACTTAAATAAACATACATAGAATATGGATATGGATGAGGAAAATTAAACCTCCCTTCTCCAAACCACTTCTTAGATAGGTACTAGTCATATTTTTGAATACCGTAAAATGGGGCTATTTCGGAAGCGCGGGGCTAATTGAGATTTAGTAAAAGGATCATTATGTGTACTTCTCATGGATTAGTAACTGCTTTTAAACAGCGGTAGTGTAGGATGCTTTCAATGACAAAGGAAATTTTGATTTAGTTTAGAAAATATGACAAAATTTCTAAAAACAAATGTTAGTCCCAAATTGCCCCGTGTTTCCCAAATAGCCCCATTTTACGGTACTTATTTAGGATGTGATGAAGGGAACATGGAGGCGTTTGGAGGACCTCCAGGACCTTCCGCCCCCCCGTTAGTCCGCCACTGAGGTAAGTATCTGCCTATTCGAACACTAAAATTTAAATACGGTGTGCGAATCTGCTATAATATAGGCAATAAAATATATCTTTAAATAAAGTAATCACCAATCTGCATTGTGTGTATATATATAGGAAAGATAGGAAGTAAACTTCGTAAGTCGAAGTCTTACTTCCTTATGGAAATAATTGTTATGCTGCGTACTTAGATAAATAACAACAATCAATAATAATTGTTCATAACATAATCAATACTTAATAATAATAAAAAGCCTACCAGTTACCACCCACTGTCCCACAGCTGGTCACGGGCCTCTACTCACTTCTTGGAATTATGGTTTTACTAACTACCAAGCTTTTTTATTGTGGGTAATCTCAAAAAAACGAATATCGACTGGGACACCAAATTGACACTTCTCACCAATTGAAAATCCAGTTGGACTTTTAGGTACATTGAGGAGATATCTTCGAAGTCCATGATCGGTTAACTAGCTCTTTCATTTGATATTCAGCGCAATAACCCAATAACAATAAGTGTACTGTTCATCATTGAGGATTTTTGAGGCGTATCTTCAAAGTCCATGTTTAGGTTTTGATAAAAAAATGAGACTATCTCGCTAGTATATTCTATTCTTTCCAATACAAAATAATCATACTATCAAGCAATCAGTGCACAGCTGAAGGATTAAAATATGTCGTTAGTTACATAGAAAAATACATTATAAAATGAGAACAAGAAGGTCCTTTTGTGAAGTGTTTTTGGTTTCATGACAACTATTTTTTTAAAGTTTTATGATTGTGATGTAAATATGCCTACTTGTCGACGATTTAAAATAATAGTTTACATAATATAAAGTTCAAAACCATATATATAAGTAGAAATAACAGTAAAAAAGAATGGTTAACTGCTTATTGTCCCGCATTAGAGGTAAAAGTTCATGCCGAGAAATGGGTCATGAACCAGACACCCTGTCTGGGCCATAACCATCTTCCTAAGATATTGTACGAATATAGTTTTGTACCATTATTTAGCAATTACTATATTTAGCGTACAATTACGTGCTTGGCCTAATTTTATGTGCTAAATAGCAGTCATCTCTTTTTCCGATATTTGTTCAGACAAGGCCGAATAAAGGAAAAGGCCGAGACATTATAATCCCATTAAACATCGACTCCCACACAGAATTTCGTCAGCAACTATGTCCATTTATGTCGTATAATTTAATGGAACATATCGTTAATTCCCTCATTTCGCCACAATTGCTTTCAATTTACATAAGCGGGTCAATGAATGCATACAATGATATTTGTGCCAGTGTAAGCTGAAGTGCTGTGCACTGTTCAGTATACAATATATCAGATACAAGTGCGATGCATATGTCTGCTAATCTTCTATTTGACAGCTACCATTCAAACGAGGATGTAAATAGCCGGCATCGACGTCATTGCGGCCGATGCTCCCTCCTTTGTTGAAAACTTAGCAGCAATAATACAAATAATTTTATATCAAAGCGCGTTTTCGAAGCGAAAAGCCACGCACAGGTACCTTGCTTCTGTCTCGGTTTCCCCTCTGTCGCAAGTAAGTAATAATTCATATTTAATCCTTCCTCAGCCAACGTACTTCATAGTGGCGAAAGCATTCAAAATAATTCGTCTTACCCTGATGTCGGAGATAAGAACTGCTTTATTTATAATTTACCTTGCCATCCTTCTTATCCGTATTTTTCGTGCTACAGCCTAACGATCAATAACATCAGGTGAAATGATGGTCAAACGCTGAACCGTGATAGGTTCAGCGTTTGACCATCATTTCACCTTGCTTGTCTATAAACATAAATAAAATTACAGAGTACATCTCTGTAATTTTATCTACCTATTTTAAATTGTAACCCGTGGAACGACTATAATTTTTGACACTTGCAATTATGTCGCCGACGTGACTAATTGGATATTGTTAACGTTCAACTGATTGAATTACTGTTAATTAATTAAAACGTTCCTTAATTAATATCGTAATAAGAAGATAATTTCGAATTGCAGTATGAGAGCCGAATGTACACTCGGTGAAGTGGTAGAAGGCTTGCTTTCTATTAAGAAGGTAAGCCTTCTACCAAAATATTGGGATTTGGAATTGTGCCCCAATTTCAGGGCAAATTACGGGCTGTTACTGATAATTTCCTTTCAGAAAAACCCAATAACTTTGGTGACCTGAATGAGCAATTCTTTATTTATTTCCTAGAATTCAAATACAACGAGCAAATTAAAGTTGCAAAGGCTTTAAAAAAATCCTCGTGATAATTAGTTTGAAGAAGTACACAAACGTTCTTCGCATCGCGCCGTAAGAGCGGAGTCAGTGCATACGGATTGCAATTTAACGTTCTCACATAACGAACCGCTCGACGCTCTCTAGTTTTTGCTTTTGCTGACATTTACTATCTGCGTCAACAAAGGACTCCGGCCGTAACGAGTTTACGTATTTTTAGATATGCTTTATGGAATTTATGATAGCACTTCATTAAAGTGAAAGAGAAAAGGTTGTACATAAAGAAGACATTAATCACCTACCTATGTCAACAATTATAGTTTCGTGTATGAATAGAAAATGATATTTTTGTAGTAAACATGTAAAAGCAATGAGTTCTTATAAATGTATTTAATTTTGATACTTATGGCGCAAGTAATAGATACATCTATTGATAAAGAAGAAAATAATAAACGCTAGCTTGTCAGTTTTTAGTAAATCATTGGTTTGTCTCACGCTTGCCAACTTACTGTACAGAAAATGCACAGCGGCTGCAGCTGCACCCTCTAAAGCTGAAAACCCGCTGAAAACTTTTGTTTCCGGAAACAGTCCAATTCATAGTTAGTTGAGCCGGATTGCAATGTGCACCCGTGCACCGTTGATGAACGACTTCATATCTTTGCTCTCTTAAAACGTAACGGAAATAAAACGTTCCAGTTCGCCTAGTAAAGTGCAAATATATCAGAACGACTGCATAAAAACTACGTTCTTGCTACAAGTTGCAGTTAGATTAAATTCAAAATGCAGTTCGTATCTGATATTTTTTTATACTTTCAACTAAGTGTGAAAAGAACAACGTATTAAATCGTGGAACCGGCGCACTCATGCTCATTCCGTTCACACTGTTGACTACATATGAACATATTAATTGTTGGTGCATTTTCTTGATAATCATATCTATACTAAGCGGCAAACTTTTATAAAAACCTTGTAAGTGACACCAACGACATCTTTCTTCTTGAAGATTATAGTGTCGTACATTTTTATAACGAGACAATATTACGCTAACTTAGCTTACAACGAGCAGATGTTACTGCAATATTGTAAAAATCCTTGTCATCTTATATGATAAAACACGTGCAATCCTTAGTTTATTGGTCACAAATTGATATTAGAGCCAGGCACGAGAAACGTCGAGTCTGATAAAATTGAATTTGTTAGCAGCCGGCGTCGATAATTTGCCATCCCGTCTTATGTCAGGAAAAATGTACAATTTCTGCAAAAATCAAATTGTTTCATTCCTGTCACTGTTCGTCAAATTTAGATATTGACGGACTAACAGAATAGCACAAAAGACAAGGGAGTCCTATCGTGTCGTGATTGTGACAGCAGGCAAAAACAAAATGTAACTGCTTGTCCACAAACACTTTTCCTTGTGTTAATGGAATGCAAACATTGACAATGGCAAATTGGTCCATAAATATCAGTGAGCATCCAACCTCGAGGGTATACTATCGGTGCGATGCGATCGCTATATCCGTCCGCAACTCACGCTACTGGCGCTGAATGCTGATTGCTGTCATTATATTAACAATCGACAGCCTAAATTCTGCTCAATATATCAGGACATGCCGCATCAGTGAACGAACCTATTATAAAATGAAAAGCTGAACTACATTTTCTTATGTTCATTTTTCAAATATTAGAGATATAGACGGCTATAGGAAGGTCAAAGTTCAGCCTCTACCTTGAATGGTCGGTATTCGATGCACATATCGTGATCTCGGGTCTCGGGCACTTGTTGTACATGTAAGAAGCATCACAGATTATCGTATGACATTGATGGCGTACCTGTACGAATGCTAATGAACATATAAATCTTCCTAATGCATTATTCTTCGGGCGACCTCTCGGAACGATCTGGAAAAGTTTGGCGTCATATCCTCTTCTGTTTCTGTCATTATGTATGTTCCTGTATGATTTATCCTGCTATTCGACCAAACTAAGAATGAGAATAGAATGTTAAAAAGATTTCGGAAAATTCGAATACATTGCCGCATCGCCGAATCCTTAACCTTATTAAACATTTGCTTCGATGTTTAGAATGCGTGCGCTGAATCTGCTACTCTGTACGCAGTGTGACTTTCGTACCTATTAACTATATTTATTTTGTGACGTAAACCTTATTGACAAATAAGGTCACGAATTCACGATACGTTCATTGCTCTCAAATCAAGTACCAAACAGTTAAAGGAAATAATATTATCCTTTCTACAGGATTATTTAATTATGCAGTGCCAACAAATGCCCCAATGGTCCTTTATATTCTTTGTTAGATCATATACATACCTACCTAATTAAGGAAGCACGTTATAGCCTAATTGCGAAGAAGGCGAAAGGGGATGCAATCAGGGCCTTTCGGTTCAAATTTGTCTTCATTAACTTACTTAATTAAGTTTATATTATATAAGTACTTTCTCTTAATATATGAGAACACTAGAAAGCAGAGCAATAAAAAAATATATAAATAAGTTACAATATAGTTTATTGCTATGCATACATCATCGAGCCAGGTAACGAAATAGTTGTAGCTCGCAGGAAGCAATGATATCGACCTTGCCGGAAGCCTGCGCCGTAGCTGTTATCCCAACATTCCCAACCCACTTGCGAACTAAAATAATGCACTCCACTGCATTTCCGAACGTGCCGAGCCAAATAAAAATCTTTATTTATCGAAGTACAATTTTAAAAGAGAATTTTGAAACAAGTCTCGTTTGTTTTACTTCTAATGATGACTCAGAATATCGTTTCGTTGAAGTTTACCTGCGTCACTTACTTTTCTGCCTCTAATGTAACTTGGTAAACATGTAATAAGGAAGTATACACAAGTTCGGACTTTTAACTATGTTTAAACTTACATTTAAGGATTTCGAAGGAATAAGTTCCTGTTGAACTCTTGGCACGAAACAAGAGTATTAATATTTATGTGTCCTATTGTTTGCCAGCATGTTTCAACATCTCGTTTGTTTGAAATTCTGAATAAACAGTCAGGTTTAGCTACACGAGAACAAGGTTACTTTGTGTTTCATACTTGTGCACAATTATAACGGAGGTCTACGACGAGATAGGAATTAAACATTGGTTACTTAGGTAGAAGTGATAATAATTTTATACTTATATATTTTTATTTTGCAATCTAAAGGATATCTACTTACGTATAAATACTTAGGTTTACATTCGTTTCTTTCAGTTACACCAGTAACTAGTTGACCCACTGGGAGTATGTACGCAGAACGTCGCACTGTCCAACAGGATATCCTAGACGGGACTCCGGCCGGATGAAATGCAGCCCTTATATCCTCGCAGAGTGATTTTGTAGTATCAGTTGGCAGCCAACTAATATTCAAGCATTCAACTGCACGAGGTGTTCGAATATGAATATTAACCTAATATAGTGTGAATAACAAACAACATTAAATTATCGGTATCACAACAAACAACAATCAACAAGATAAACCAATCAGATGTTTTTACGACCAATACACAACATCTCTTAGTTCAAACGTGTAGCAGTAATTTATAGTCACCTTAAAAGCGACGGATTGACAAGATAATTACTACTTATAATTTCACCTTTGCCCCATTCAGAGCGAACAATGTTGCTTTTCTCACTAATATAGTAAACAATGGCCATCTGCCCAGTGTCTCGGAGAGCTGAAGCGTGTCAAGAATCCATTAAGTGTCACCGGAGCCTTTAGGAGAAACAATGAAGTCCTCCCGCTCTCAGCTTATATTATAGTCTTTAGTCCTGCGAGCTAAGCATCTTGTTTAGACATTATTGTTGCCATGTCATGTTAATCCACTCAGGGGCTTCCCTTCGATATACGACACATAGACAGTGTATATGTGGCCATCTAAGGACACACTACGCTGAAAAGTTTTTTTCAAGTGGTTACTTACAAATACAATACTTACGAATGCTGAAAATTCAAACTGTGGACCAAAATAGGTAAGTAAAGTAAGTATTGGCAAATAAGTACTACTGGTTAAAATTAATAATTACCACTCATAATACCTTCAATATGACGGCATAGTGGATGTAGTGGCTAAACGATTGGCTTTCTGCGCGACGGCTCGTGGGTTCACGGAACAACAATTTGTATGATATTCTACACATAATTGTTTTGGGATTTATGCCTGTAAACTGTACCTGCGATACAGGAGTAATCCTAGTTTGGGTCAATACTACTGTAGCGACATCTAGCGCTACAATGCAAAACTACGTAGTAACGACGCAAACTAACAACAGCCGGCGCGACGACGATATTAAAAGTATGAATCAACCAATTAAATTACGCAGACTGGATCACTGACTTAGCAAAATGTTTTAATGTATTTGTCCTCTCAAAAATTTCCGTACGTCGTGATATTCTTGGAAACTAACCTCAAGGAAGATTGTAATCTTTCTTTGCTCTGGATACACAATACTTAACCTTGCACACTTGAGAAGGAGCGAAAAACTTGTCGATGAGGTGTGTCATGGCGGAAAAAGGCCTAACTCTTCGTTCTGTCTTCGTCTTTCGTCTATTTTATATGTGATGAGCCAAACGCAATAACAATATTCTAATAATACCTACATAGTTACAACCAGCTCATTAGCTATAACTGTTACAAGTCTTCATCTTAATAATTAGGTAGGTATGCCTGAATAAGCTTATATAGCGCCTAAAAAAGTAAAACTTTTGTTTATTTCCATATAAACTAATCAAGTAAGTAAACAAATTACATATCGACGTGCATACTGTAATCCAAGGACAGGAGGTTTAGAACAAGTTTTCCACGATCTCCATATCCAAAGATATATAAAAATAATGCGCGCGATTACGATACAGAGACTTCACTCAAATGAGCGCACATGAATTTTTCATATATTTTTGGTACCACGATAACGATGATTGAGGTCGAGGTAACTAGCAGTCTAGGAGTGTTAAAATTAAGATTTCTGTGATTCCAAGTCAGCAACTTAGCCTTTTATCAACTCGCCGATGTCCAGTTTGACCAATGCAGCTGTACACACGTATTTTTACGTGAGTAAAACATTATTAGTTCACAGCACCGCAGCCCATTATGCTGGTGGAGGACTCATTCAACCATTTATTTGCATAAACAAACTGTTCGCAACGCGTGCTGATGCGCCAGTTAAGCTTATTACCAATTCCGTGTGGGCATTAATGAATTGTACCTTTGTTTATTCTCAATTACGCGAGTACTGTCCAAGTGGTATTGATTACTTTATAACCATTTAGATTAACTCCATAAAAGACACACTGACAGGACACATTATTTTAGTAGTTGAGGAATGAGGACACTAAAGCTTTCCATGTTAGTGGTTCTTGCCTTTTAAGCGAGATGAATGCGGTGTATCTAATATGTACTGGCGTAATCCTTATATCAATCAAGCATTTAATTTTTTATCAATCAAACGAATTGGTTAATAAATCTTTCGCAGATTTATTGGCACCTACACATACCGTAATAAAAGGTCACGAAAATGTTCGGGTATTGTCATTAATCTTCTGATCCGTGTTCCTACGTGTCCCTCCAACATATCTTCGAGGACATGCCTCCATATGCCTCGAGTCACCGCCCACCTAATTGCTAATCCTGCGTCGTCCGCCTTTCGGAAAGCTATCCTCGCTGAGAGTTATTGGGCGATCGTTAACCGATAGTTCTGCTACAATCATTGTTACCCTACTTTACTTCTTCGAGGATTAATAGCCGGCTATTTGTTACAGATAGGTACCTAAGTGCTGTTAATTTATAAACATACGTACATTTTCCTTGCATACCCAAATAGTAAAAACTGAACTTTCTCCACATGTCCAATTTCAACAAATTTAAATGAATGAATATTATATATTATACATATTTTTCACCAGAGAGTCAATGATAAGATTACCCTAATTGCGTTAATATACCAACAAAAATTAACAAATTTTAGGCTCAGTTCAGCAAAATAAAACATAAAAATTTGTTAAACGTAGAAGAGACTATATTTACCGTTTTATATGCCCATCCCACATCATCGGATTTGCGGTGTACATTCGAGACCGCACCGGTGCACACGATCGATGTCGAGGTCAGCTGCTGAAATAATATAAAGACGACTGAAGAAGGCTGCCTCGAACATTGTCAGAATACTCTCATTAAATACAGTACTAAACTTTGACCTAGTTTCGCATGTAATAAGAGGTTGCTGACCTAACATTTTGAGATGTGAATAAGGAAAATATGGATAGCAGTTTTTATTCATGTAAATATTATACATACTGGTACAGATTTAGAGAATACTGTGACTCTAGGTGATATATTTTAAAGAGTTCACATCCTATGGAAAATAAGTCAAGAAACTCCATGGTTACACAATAAAATTACTTCATTTTACTGAATCAGTTTTTCGTCAAAGATTGATATACCTACAAAAACTACCAATGTATGTAGCTCAGTTCAGCAACATTTTGTGTACACAGACACGTTTAAGAAATTAAACGGTATGTTAACATTTAGTGCCCACCCATTCACTTTGTTTTTCTTCAGGTTATCTGGTTATTCAAAATGGTTTAAAACTTTAAATCAGAAACCGTCAGCAACCAAATTAACTTTTCTACACATCCAAATAAGTATTATTTGGAAACTAGAACAAAACATCAAGACGTTAATTTCCTGTTAACTTTATTTTGAGGTAAATGAATATAAAAACACATAGGTTTCAGTAAGTGCTGCTACGCCCCAAGCTCATAAACATTATGAAGGTGGATCAGATAACATTGACATTGGAGGTGTAAGGTCAGGAGTTCCAGCCATATGCACGCGATCACTCAATTTTCGAGGCCACGGTGAAATGGATCTGTTCATTGTGAATATCAAGAAACTGGAATTAATATGCAATGAATCACAATTACTGACAATATGTTGATTCCTACATTGGCATTACGTATGATGTATTGTTATTGAAAGTAGCTGATAATATAATAAACTGAAGTGTGGTACGAAAACAATAACAGCATTGAATTAACGCAGACGCTTTTTTGTAGAAAGTATACGCTAATTATTCTGACTCGCTTTTCAGTGACGTAATCGTTTAGAGATGGACGCATTGCAGCACGCTAACGAAGCTCTGCGTAGCACAACAAGCCATTATAATGCAAAATATTCGTAGCGCCTAGCTACGGATACAGTATGCAGTATGCATCATTTATTATCCTATATTTTTTAATGTACGTTAAATTGACTTGGGAACATACGTTATCTTACCTTACCTTATGATCCGGGATCATGAAAAGAGGGACGGAATTAACGGACTGTGATATTTCACTGCGATTATCACTTTGCTACGTACGTAGCAGTGATCAAAACTGTACATAGTAATGCTTTGCTAGACGGCGTCCGTAGAATATTCATAAAACAGCCCTATATCAGCTTTGTGTGATAGATAATACGCTATGTCGCAGCCACAATGCGCAAAGCTGCGCGGCTACGCGCGTAGGCGCTTAGCTACGTAAGTGCGTAGCAACATATTAGACGCTCGGGTACATGCGTGGCTACGGGCGTAGCAAAATGTACATAGTTAGTATCTTACTGTACGACAACGCACGTAAACGGAACAACCGAGCGTGGAACGCACTTTTTTTTACTGCAAACACATTAATACGAACCTGTTAATTTTTAAATAAGGCGCATATGAAATCTATAAAGGTCAAGTTCTTGGATGAAGAGTCCGTGGTTGGCATGAGCTCACGCTTCGCCGCATGCTAGTCCAAGGCCGCTGAACATCAAAGCCCTCGGGACTCGCAAATTATCCCCTCCGGCGAGCAAGGCCTCTCGTTTTATAATTAAGCGTCCCTAAATCTACGGAGTTTTAGATTTTTCTGTGTAGTACCGCCGATATTGGAAATCTTTGATTATAGAAACTTTTTCTTGTAAGTTTCGACATCACGAACAAAATTCGGAAATGCGACAGTAGCTATCTGTTCTTTTAGTTAGGAAGTTACTTTTAATTTTTTTTTCTTGTTGTTGGGAAATAAGAAAAAATCTTACAGTACCTACCTACAGCATTTTAATTCTTAAAATAAATTTTATAAAGCAGTAGGTACCGAGTGAAGTATGATGGAGAATGGACATGAATATCTGGTGTCCTCCGAAACCAAAATATCATTATTTTTTATACAATGGGAAGAGACAAACAAGCAGTGCATGTAACTTATTTTCCGACTGGTATGATTACTCGGCCAATCTGCAGCTACTACAGCCTAGCTTACTTATTTATTCTTGAGATGAACAGAGCTACCACGTTAGGAATTTTTGGACTGTTTTTGATCACGTAGAGAACATACCGCTAAACGATAAAGCTTCATACATATTAATAGCATTTCGTTCGTCGCTCTAATAATTCCTTTGGCATGGAGATGCATGACAGCAAATACATTTGATGTCTGCTTTGTTGTGTAAAATGTTAATCTTTCATTTTCTCTCTTTTGTGTTGCCTTCCTAACCTTTTCCCAACTACGTTGGAGTTAACTGACTGGACTAACCAGATCCGGCTGTACATAAGTATTTCACGCGGAGCGCGTCCTGCCACTTAGCCTTCACCACCCAATTACTGGGAGATACTGATCTTAGATTAGACCAGTTGTCGAAACTTTTTGGACTGCTGACACCCGTATGTATGACACCGGTATGACACCCGGGACCAACTGCTTGACGTGCTTTCCGAGGGACGGAGGGGTCTCGATGTATAAAGAATGATCCAAGGACTAACTGCATCAAGCGCTGTTTAACCTTGCAGTTACAACCGATCTGTTTGGTAGCTATGTAGCTACGCTACAATGCCCTCAATATGTCCGTTCTGAGTAAATGTTTTTTTTCCGTAATCGTTTTATTTTAACAACAAAAGTTTAATCCCATTAGACGCTACTTAGCGCCTAAAATGTTTACATTATTAACAGCTTCTGCATAGAATTAGATAATAAACGCTGACCAATAAAAGCCCATGCCAGACGATGGTAATTAATTGAATAAAACGAGTGGTTAACATTCCCATTAGCGGGCACGTTAATCATTCGTTGGCGTAGGGCGCACTGGCACCAACTTTCATTACGATATGAGCAATAACTTGTCACAGTGCCGGCCGAACGCTTTCAGGCAAATTACCCTCGGACTCGTGGAACCGGCCAATTAACAGCGAGTCAATCAGCAAACTAGGACGAACACAAAACAAATCGATGCGACGCTTTTGTAAAATGAACTGAAATCTTATTTGTACGTCTTGATTTCCTAATCTCGTTTCTTTACTCTCAACGATTTCCACCTATTAAATTCTCCTTGCAGCTTTCACCGAACAAACAAATCCAATTTCGCCACTCGTCAATTTCCTTAAAAACGATGTTGATTCGATTCGTTCAATTGTAATGAAGTTTGCGTCCTGTGGTAAATCTAAAATAGTGCCTTATTTACTGCGTTACTTCCTGGGGTTAACTGTACAGTTAAAGTTGCCCGCCCGTAATTAGAACTTACAAACATTCCCACTTCGGCTTTCAATTAAATTAGACTTTAGTAAGCCGTATTCCGATTCCGACAATTAACATCGTCCTCTCGTCCTTTACATATCCTTTCGATATATCGTATATCGATATATACATATATAATCGAGTAATCTTATCTCTACACTTTTAAACTTAATTAACAGTATAAACTTTTATTTAGTTAGCTACGCAACTAATCATTATCGATCATGGTATATTCATCAAAATCGAACGAAACTTTTATCCATGCTTTTTTTGAGAATTTGTTTTTGTTTTTTTTTTTAATAACGTTGGATTTTTAATAACACTAGGATTTCTCCCGTGTCGTGTCGTGTCGGTTCATTTACAAACATACATACATGTCACATACACACACAACCAGACCCGAAACAACTATCTGTAGATCATACAAATATTTGTTCCGTGCGGGGATTGAATCCGCGACACATAGCGCAGAAAGCTAATCGGTTAACTACTGCGCCAACCGTGTCGTCAAAGTCAGTTATAAGATTTGTTTTGTGTATTATTTACCACTATTTCATAAAGCTCCTTTACCTTCAATAAAAGAATAACTGAAGCTATATAATCATCGAGCTATCTTTCTTCACTTAACTTTGGGCGACTTGGAGATCATGTAAGAATTGCGCTCGAAACTTTGGGCCTAATGGAATTAACGTCAATCTGCGGCAGCTTAACCTTAATTCCTTTGTACATTATACCTGTTAATAATAAGTAGTAACCTTCTTCTTGTACCTAGTAGCAAATACAAGAAAGCAAATTTTTATAGTTCTTGACTTCGCAGAGCCAACTCGATTGTATTGATTTACATAGAATCACACAGGAATTTTTCTTCTTTATTCACACACACTATGATCGGAAACAGGAACCTAAAACACGTTTGGTGTATTGGTTAAGCGATCGCCCGCTGCGCTACGTGTCGCGGCTTCAATTCCCGCACGGAACAAATATTTGTATGATCTACAGCTGGTTATTGCGGGTCTGAGAATATGTGTTGATAAACGCACTCACGATACAGGAATCATTCCTAGTGTTGGGCAAAGTATTAGATATTTACTCTAAAAAAAATTTCACAACAGCTTTTCAAAAGCCCATCCAGATATGCTGGACTGTCTAGTGTCCACCAGGGGTGGTGGGAACTAATTTCACTGTGTGACGACATAAAACAAAAATAAATAATTTCCATTGTGAATTCTCAAATAAACAAACTTTAAATAAAACTCATTCACATTCAATATTGTATCGACCAAGTTACGCAAATTATTACAAAACACATTAGAACACGTGTGCGCTTTAAATAAAAACACAAGATAAATTTGAAGTAGAAAGGCATGCCTTCGATAGCTCAGTTGGTAGAGCGGTGGACTGTAGAGGAAAGTAGTTGATATCCATAGGTCGCTGGTTCAAATCCGGCTCGAAGGAATCTTTTGGTATTGATAATATAATAGGTATTGTTAGTATATCTAATTACAATTCGCATATGTAGTGAGACGAAAATAATTCTATGTATTAAAATCAACTGGGTTAATCGGCAGTTTCTTTTTATCATTCGCATTAAATACGATACTTTATCATAATCACCATATGTTACAAATATAATTAAGTTTAAGATTAAAACTGTTAACTAAATTTTATGAGCAAAAACTATTTATTATTTGTAGGATTAACAATTAATTTAAACAAAAGACTTCAAGAACTGAGCCCTTTAATATAATAAATATAATTACTTAAATATTTTCTCTTTCAATTAAACATCCAAAAAAACATTACACCCCAAGCCTTTTTCATCTAACTGTTATGGTTTGTCAACAATATGTTTTCATAGAACAGTTTTTCACACTCAGTCGAAGTGTTAGCAACATATAACTCGCACAATAAACCCGCTCTTCACAACCGTTGCACAAATGCAACGAGCATTTTATTCCGCAGGGGGCGGTAAACCCCACCACTCCGTGAAGCCTTCCCACGAGGACCATTCATGCAAAGGAAAAACAAAGCTACCCTTTCTACCCCATGTGAAGCCGTGAATGCAAAACATTTTTTTTTTCTATTGAAGAGGATTTTTTCAGGTCAACTTTTTTTACGCTTGCAATAAAAGGATGCGTATTTACTTTATCTATTAACTAGCGCTAACTGTTGAGACATCAATATTGTGAAATTTTATTCCTTCAGAAAAGGAAACCTAGTGTACCTATAGTCAATACTTTTTTTGACTCTCTTTACTTTTATAACCTTTTCTACCGTTTGTATAATTTAACAACCTTTATTAAATTTTTATAAAATAGGAATTAATTATTTTAATTTTAATAATTAATTATTAAATGGAATGTTATTTCGAAAGCAAGTACATATAATTAAAACAAGTATCAATGTACAATATACCTACAAAATACAAATGTGCCCGATAGGGACCGCAAATGATACCATAACTTATGCTACCAACTATTGTACTAGATTATGGAATGTAATTGTAATAAAGAATTGAGAATTGAACTGAGAATTACTTTTTCAGGGTTTTTATAGTTAAAGTACTTAAAAAATAATAAAACTAAAAAAACAGACTTACTTAAAAGTCACTTTTTCTAATGAGAGCATGTGAGATGCAAAAATGCAAATCCCTACGGACCTCTTTGAGATACAACTTGCAAAATGCAAATGCCGGAGGCTCGGAAAACTATTGAAGATAAAAACAAAAGTGGCAGCCAACCTGCGCTGGGTGTCCCAAGGGTAGCTCCGACGTCCTCTGCAATTAACGTTACAGTTTCACTAAACCGGTATGCTTACTCAAATAAGTAATATTCCTGTTGGAACTCCCTTGGTTGCAAAAGGATTTCACGTTTATTTGGCTGGGTCATTTTGACTCTTGATATGAAAAGTAAATTTTGAGAACAATATGAGAGATTTGGTAGAGGATATCTAAGAGCACATAAACCTTTCATAAGTATGTTCGAGATACATTATGTTATACCTGCTACAGTAGTGTGTGCACTATAGGATGTTGTGGTGAATTTTTGTACATAATAACACAGAAAGTGCGCAGCAGCTTTTTAAACGACGCCAATAGCGTGTCTTTTTCTTTCGTCACTGGACATATTTTATTAAATTAATCAAGGTCAATTAAAAAATGGCATCTATTTCATATCTATACATTAAAATAAAAGCATTGGTTGATCGACCTCTACCATAAAATAAGCAAAAGCAGAATTAAATTCATATTAGTTAACTTTAACAGTAATAAAATGGCCGTCGTTAAAATTGTTGTAACGTAATTATTGTGGGGTGAAACCTTTGATTCTCTATCCTTACAAACTCGGTTTACGCAGGAAAGTTTTGCATTAAAGTTACGCCAGGCGGGAGCTTGAAAATTCCCTCTAATTAAAAATCGCCCTAAACGAGGTCACAGTGACTGAATAGAACTATAGAATATCGCCAGCAGGTAACAAAGCATTAAGCGAAAGTAAGCGCAGTGGCTGTAACCCTATTGTCGTTTAACGTGATTATTTTATATCCTTGGACTTCATACCTAGTCTACCTTTAAGAAACTCACAGGCCTTTTTAATTTTAAAACTTTAGAAACGATTACCTCAGAGTCTCCACGGAATTAGAAGCTATTTTTTTTGTACTAATACAACATGTATTACATAATATTATAAAACTATTTTTGGGTGTCGAGAAAAACACCGGGTTTCTTGTAGAAAAAAAAAACATTTGAATGAAATGTTGCATTGCACTCGTGCTAGTTCCGTGTTTCGGGAATGCAGTAAATCTTAATAAATACTGTTTTACAGATTTCATACCGTGATGCTTTGAAATTTACAGAAATTATTTTACATTTCGAAAATATATACCTATATATATATATATATATATATTCGGAAGTTCTACTCCGGTGTCTAGAATATTATGACGCATTACTTAATTAGCTTCACACAAAACGTCCAGTCACAAAGGATTATTGAAAACTGTATTGCGTCATAACTCTCAATTCTACATCTTCATATCGCCTGCATCTACTGCTTTAGCTTTCGCATACCGCTACAATGAACGGTCGTGAGCAGTTATTGCGATTATCATCACTCTTGGCAGACGTATTGGTGACCGCAGGATATAACAGACCAAAACGATATGCATACCTATACAGTCTTAACTAGGTACGCCTACCTACATATCATACTTCTTTAGATCAACAATATGGCAAGGCTTTCTGCGATACGTGCCGCGGATTCGATTCGATGTGTGTGCACGAATACCCCCAATATGACACAAAGATAAAATACATAAAA
Organism: Shargacucullia verbasci; assembly: GCA_947562105.1. NCBI lineage: Eukaryota > Metazoa > Arthropoda > Insecta > Lepidoptera > Noctuidae > Shargacucullia > Shargacucullia verbasci. The sequence goes on along the minus strand of OX387284.1, from coordinate 9,292,361 downwards.
AATATATATTACCCTTTCTTCAACCACCGGTGAGTAGAGGCTTTAAGCCTCCTCTCTCTTGCTATAAGTGCTTCCCTGGTTCACATGTTATGCTGGATTATCGATCCCTGCCGCGCTGTATTCTGGCCAGTTATATATAAACATAGTAGATAAACACTTCACCTAAAAACACCACCCCTTGTCAAGTGTCCGTGTCAACTACCATTTCAGGGCCATCTATGAATTTGGTCCGGTATGGTATCGTAGACACGTTAGCTTGTTGTGCCACCCTCATTTGGTAAATTATAAATGTGCGTCTTTGACACTTAACGAATCATTGAAAAGTTACCCGGAAGGATAACATTTTTTCTCTTATATTAACGATGTCGAATCCAGATAAATAATCATACATGGCAAAAAAAAAATTACAACAATGTTTACTTTTCCAATATGTTATTTACTTTCATGTGCGTCAAAGTTTATGCATATTATATTGGGAATAGATTAGGGATGTTACGGAGCTTCGACTCCGATTCCGATATGTCGGAACCTCCGATTAAAATTACTCCTCCGAATCCGGCTCCGGTTCCGATATATCAAAACGGAGGTATATATCGGAGTTACAAGTTATGACTTGCTATCGCTGCAGCGCTACTGAGCGCTTTCTACGTGACACTGACAAGGACAACTGACGGAGTACATGTGTTCTTTGCAACTGATGAACGAAGAGTGAACGAGTTGCGACAAGTTTCTTCTTTCTTATTTATTTACATTTTACATTCGTAGCTTTGCTCCGACTCCGACTCCGATTCACCTCCGACTCCGCGGAGGTCACTACGAGAACCTCCGACTCCGATTCCGCCTCCGATAAATCCACCTCCGTAACATCCCTAGAATAGATCGATGGTATGCGGTATAACGGCATCTACGCGAAATATAAAAAGTACCACCGGGTGGTATGCTCCACTTAATCTTTAACTGTACTACGCAAAACCACGAATCAGTAAAAGCAAAAACGCATTCTTACTACTTACTCTAATGTATCATACATTATTAGTTGAGAAACAAAACACCGTAGCGTCACATCATTAGGGAGTAGTATATTCTTTGTATTTGACCCGTATTAATCATTAGACGACTCAAGCCGATATTGCTTACTATTGAAACGGATATTATGTAATAATTTGAGCCATAGAGCGGTTTAGTTGAACAACTATGATTGTGGTTTTGTGACTGATTCCAAGGTCGAGGAGGATTATATCTGTTCTTCTGTAGCGGGCCCCTGGCAATACACTCTTCGAGACAAGCCCAAACGTACAAATACAGTACTCTTTTGCCAAACCCTTCGGGTATACAAATAAGCGTGATGATACACGAGTCTTAATGAAAAGCATGTATAATATTTTAACTTTTTTAATAGGGATAACTTATATAATATGCAAGGGATAGTCCCAAGGATTCCTCTTTAGTGATAAAAGGATAAAACCATTCACAAATGGAGAATCACAATTTATCACCTGCTCAATAAATACAGTCAACAGTAAGCATAATCTTAAACAATTTATCTGTAAATGATATTTAGTCATTTTACAACTCTGGATATTAACTGACAAAGTTTCAAAACTAAAAAGTACGTCTACGAGAGTCGAACGACACCGGACACGGGCGTCCGCGCCGGCCCTCGCCGCGCCGCTCGCCGGCACGCGACAACGTCCAGCCGCCACCACACAATATGTACACGTCACTGTGACGTCACTGCGCCGCGGTCACTGCGCCGCCGGCTGGCGAGGGCGGCGGCGGCGCGGCTAGGAGGACGAGCCCGCGCCGAACATGTTGGAGTTAAAGGCGCTGGGCGCGGACGCGCCGCCCGCGCCGCCCGCCCCGCCCGCGCCGCCCGCCCCGCCCGCTCCGCGCGACTTGGGCATGGGCGGCTGCAGGTACTCGTGCCGCGCCAGCCCGAACACGTCGATGCGCTCCTCCTTGCGGTACGCCAGGCACGCGCGGATGAAGCTCTGCAAACACAAACATACACATTCAATAACGCTATCTTGCTAGTAGTCAATAGTACTGCATCGTATCTATGTCGATAGTCCTCACCAAAACAATTCCAAAGAAGTTATTATCAATGGTCGTGACCCAAAATTGCCACCAAATGGCGCTGGTATTCTTGTTTACTACGAGATAACCTTGATACATATTCACGGGACAGACGGAACCATTTCAGGTGCTCCCCGAGCTCTAACAGTCACTTCCAATCCAAGACTTGACTGCGATACTAATTAATTTTTAAACGTCGTATTCCTACCTCCTGTATTCACTAAATCAACAAATATCGTAAATACGAATATGTAGTTAGCTCACCTTAGCCTCGTTGCTGACTGTGGGTTTGTTAGCAAACTGCACCTCAGTCGCCTTTAGTATCGTGTTCTCCTCGAGAATGGTGGCCTGGCTCTGGTTGTGGCCGAACGGCTTCTTGCCGTACAGGCACTGGTAGAAGATAACTCCTACGCTCCACACGTCCACCTTACTACTGATCTTTGGTGGGTTTTTCCCGACGACGAAACATTCGGGTGGCAAGTACCTGTAAAAACATAAGACTTGATAAGTTACATTTACAAAATGTTTCTATAAAACTGATCTTACCTCTTCTAAACTCAATGTCTTCACCCATTTTACCAATACACGGTCGCTATTCGACCCAAAACATTAGTGAAACTACCGACTTTACCAAAAATATAATGCAGGAATGTGTCTAATAACACTACACTCACCAATATGTGCCTGCTCCTTGACTCGTCAAGTCCATTCCGTGGTCGGGGTTGTAGTTCTCCTCGTCCATGACCTTGGACAGGCCAAAATCTGTGATCTTGATCTCGCCGCACACATTTCCCTCCGTGAGGAGAATGTTACCGGGCTTGAGGTCGTAGTGGATCACAGGCGGCTTGATCTCGTTCAAATATTTTAACGCTGACACGACTTGCATCACGATCGAACGAGCCTCTCGCTCAGGAATAGTCTTGTGCTGAAATTATACAATAATAACATTAGAATGATTTCAAAATCACTTATGTCCAAACTGAAAAGAAAATACCAACACTGGAAATAGTTAACTCATCAAGCAGAGTGAAGTATGCGGACGCAATACAAAATCTTCTGATTGCAAAATTCTAGGAATCTGAATCTGAATCTGTTGCTTGATGGAATGATATATAGCTTCTATGAGATAAAAATAAGTATATTTTCTGTATAGCCTTGTTGTATAAACTAGATATGAAAGATGAAAATCATTGATAAGACACAACTTCTCCCATAACGTATAACGTTATTTGAACTGCAAAGTATTCAGCGAATATCATGTGAATGAGAATAGCTTTACTGTTAAACGCTACATTGTATATAAGGCTTTAAAGACGTCATTCCGAAAAAGACTATGGCTCCTTGAATATTATTTTTGTAAGCTTATTTTAATAATAAAGAATTTCCATTTACCTGCTTGAGATAAAAATCGAGATCATGTCCATTACAGTATTCAAGAACTGTACAAAAGGAGTTGCCGTCAATTTCAAATACGTCATAAAGTTTAACAATGCGAGGGTGGTCTAGGGCTTTGTGAATGTTGTACTCCCGCAGGGCATGTCTGTAACAAGGCATAAATAATAATGAGATGTTGTATTGTACAATAGAATCGCCAATTTCCCTAAAATAGTAAAGAAGTGGTATTCAACTAGTATGAGATTCTATAAAACTTAAAAACTAAAATTAAATTGAGATAGTGACGGAAGCCGGAAGCCAAACTTATGCCTTTAGTCCTTTCTTTCTTTTTTCTATATGTTGCCCCACCCTAGGATTTCTCTTGTATCGTAGGTGTACAGTTTACAAACATGCATGTCACATGCACACACCACCAGACCCGAAACAACTATATGTAGATCATACAAATATTTGTTCTGTGCGGGGATCGAACCCTTGACACGTAACGCAGAAAGCTAATCGCAGCAGTGGATTAGTACGAAAGTGCCCTTTGCAGTCACCATTTCGCAAGAGACTCCATTACCTCTATTTGAAGGAGGAACCCGAACAGCAGTCGATTCTGGTAGACTGGTATGTATCAGAAATTAATGGATTTTTAACATAAATACAGGTATAACGACGTATGCCATCGTACACGGACTCACTTGATATAGTTGGCCTTCTTGTCTTCCTTCCAGTCTTTGTTGAGTTGGTGCACCTTGCAGGCAGTGTACCGCTGCTCGCGCAGATCAAACGCTTTGTGGACTTCACTGAAGCCGCCTTTGCCGAGTAACATTAGTAGCAGGTACCTGATAAATGACAGTTGAGATCAGTAATTTAATTTTGTATACATCAACTTTTTACAAAAAAAAAAAAAAACGTCTTGTATTCTCCACGCCTGTATTCATATAGCCTCCACGATTTAAGAAATATAAGATCATCTGGCGCTGCCTGGGCAGTCACCTCAATGCCACCATTGCTATACTGAAGAGTGGGGCAAAGATGTGTTTTATGTAGACACTGCACATAAAATACACCTTTGCCGCACTCTTTCTCATTTCACCAAAGACTATATGAGCCTTATGTAATTAACCAGCTTGAGCTGATACTGAGAATTTCTGATCAAAAAAAATCTCGCAAATACACTTGGATAGATTTTATTAGGTTTTAATGAAAAATTGTGTTCCTATAAAAATTCAAATTATGATAAAATGCGGCATTTTTCAGAATCTATGCATATTTATGTATCTTTATCTCGACATTTATGATAAAACAGTTTATTCATATAAAAGTGGCAATGCTCTACATCTATAAACAAGATGTTATCTTTCAGAATCCAAACGCCATAAATGCAATGACACGTCTATTTCTGTAGTTGAATCTTCCTACACACAAATGCGACATTGGCCACTTCTGTTCATATCGTCCATTGATAGGTATATAAATGTAAATATTATAGCTCATAGTTTCTACAAGCGGCCCACCTCTTGTACAACAGAACGAAGACAATTGACCATGGGGAATGTGGGCCATTACGTACAGAAACCGTTACAACTTTCGCGTGATAGCTTGCATATTATTTATAATATTCTTCCATTTCACGGTCATCAGTATAACATATACTGAATGTATGAAAAACACTAAATTCAGTATTTATAAGAACATATTAAATTAGATCAGGGTTACACCGTTATCACTTTATCTACTTCCAAAACATTTTATCTTGTATTTTGTGTGAATATGTTGCTTTCAGATTTCATAGTGTTTTAATACGTTTTATTGTCCTCACAATACGTAAGCAGAATTGCATGTAAAACTAACACAGCTGATAACCAAATGTTCTTGTCATTGAATTTCAAAATTGGAAGGCAAATGAATATTGTATGATGTTGTGACCAGCATAATATAACTATGGCTACATTTTGGAGGTTCATCCATATGAAGATATTCACTTAATATTCTCGAGAATACGATAATCGAAGGCATAATAATCATGGAATCGTTTTATAAAGAACTTGTGCGTTACGCACGAAGGAAAAAAGTCGCCTTGCCTTGTCACGTTACAAAAAAAGATCCCGAAAAACCATCTTCATGTCAATGAGACTTATTTCTATTGACTTCAGTTAACAGGAGTTTTGCGGTGTTGATCAGCGGTTGATGAGATATGCTATAGCAAAAATACGATACATCTAATATAACTCACCGGTCAGAAAGCACAGGATGTTGTGAGAATCGACTCTGGTCCTCATTGTGTATCCGCTTTAGTTCCCTTATGTGAAGATTTCTTTCTCGCTCTAACTTTTCCATTTCTAGCTGCAAATCTGCATCTTCCTTTTTGAGTGCACTCTGTCTCAACTGTAACAAATAAATAACTTTGGTTGAAATTTGTAACTATAACCATCCAATTCTAATAATATTATAAATGTGAAAGTTTGTGAAGATGTTTGGAAGTCTCAAACTCAGTCATGCGTAAACCGTTCGATAGATTTAGATGAAACTTGGCACACAGACACAGCAGTCCTTGATTAACACATATTGATTTTTTATCCCGGTAGTACGTTCTCGTGGGTTCATTATGTCGTTTACAAAACACCACGCGGGCGAATCGCGGGGAAATGCTAGTTGCTTAGTAAAATTAAAAAATAAATTTAAGCCTTGACATTTTGATTTGATACATAGAAAGTGATTTTATAAATTACAAGTTTCGGTAAATACCTAAATGCTGAGTACCTGAAAACCAAGCGGAAGAGCAACAGAATTCTCCTGTGCACTAAGAACATCAACTGCAATCACCAGTTTTGTTATTGGGAATATTGGGCTATATTGGGAACGTCTGAATTTAATAGATATAAAAAAAACTTTTGCATAACGCCTGTATTTCCCGATGAGCGAGGCAAAGATGTAACCATATTTCACTGATTCCGTTATTAAGTCCCATAATAGGAGACGATGCTTTTGCCAAACCGGGCCAAAAGTAACAAACTATGTGCTGCTACTGTGAGGTTTCATAAAAGTTACTAACATTTTTGTAACGATTTATTTATTTATTTAGTTCAGCGATTAGCCATTAAAACTGTGTGTGACAGTGTGATAGGTTTACATATCAACCATTGATAAGTAAACCTATCACACTGACTTCTCACAGAACCGCAAACATTCTAACATTATCGTCTTCCATTAATCAGCAAACACATCCAATCCTGGGCTGGTCTCCATAAGCTTGTTGAGCATCGTCAACATGCGCGGTATATGGGAGGTGGATCGGGCTACTGTACGACAAAATGGGACATTAAATAACTTTATGTTTCCTGGTGCGATGGTAATTATTAGGCACAAACAGTTGAGACAATGATAAACCAATGATACAGTTAAAAAAATCAGATCATCTTATTCATATAGACCGATTATAGAAATGAAAGGTGTAGATAGCTCTTACACATCCTATCAAATAAACATCAACACAACATACCTTTAATATTTCATCAGCTTCATAATACTCCTGATAGGTCATGCTGGGTAGTGGGTCGGGTTTGAGGAAGGTGGGTGCGTCGGTGCCGTTATGCAGCGGCGAAGGTTGCGGCGTGGTGGGTGCAGCGCTGGACGTCCGCTTCCCGCGGCCGCCACCACCCTCGTTATTCACTGGACGCTTTTTGAATAATAACTTTTTCTGCCGATCTATTTCTTCTTTTTCTGCCGTTATTTCTTCTTGCCGCCTGAAGTGAAATTAAATTGTGATATAGATTTAGAGATTATGATTAATTATAAAAACAATGCTGTTTAAAACAGATCTTGTCCGTTATGTTGTAGCATGCGTTACAATTTACAGACATAAAACGCGCTTGCATAAACACGCAGACCCAATAACGAGACCACTATACCATATGGCTATTAAAACCTTGTAGGGATCGAACCTGCGACCAATTAGGCCAAATTAATGACTACGCTAATCGAGCCGTGGAAAACTGAAACATTCGTGGATGATTTCTCACAAAATAACTCCCAGAAATTGTAACAAGGTTATCCCTTCATCTAACTGATTGCCAAAATATTTGGAAGCTGATTTCATAGGCTTAGTAGGTTGGCCTAAGCCTATGTCCTAAATCAGCCTCCAAATATTTGCAAAAGCATTGAAATCACAAAACTCTTTTCTGTTGGCACATACTGAAACTATCAACCAAATAGTCTATAGTATTGATATGAATATGATAACTAAATGCTCTCTGGCATAGTCCATTTAATCTATTAATATTGCGTGTTCCCAAAATAAAGTAGTATAGTATGTATATTCCCAAATAAAGTAGCATAGTATGACTTGTTACTAAAACGGCTATAGAGTGGATACATTTTGTTTGAAATAGTGTATGTTAAATAAGTACTTATAAACTTATTAACAACTGATAAGAAAGTGTTTTCCTTAACATGTGCATTGTGAGACGAAAGGAGTTTTGTTAAAAATATGGATGAGTCAACAAGCATACCTTGTTAATTCTTGAAATGCATATCCATCAGTCCAATTCTCTTGAAACGTCGCGCCGACTCGCTGCGTCACGAACTGCCCAAGCCTCAGTCGATTCTGCATGCACCGCTGCCGAGCCTCTTTCTTCTCAATCGTGCTTTTCTCATTTAACAATTTTTTTACAACGTCTATACATTTATTGATGTGTGATTTATGTTGCTCTATTACCTGAAATAACACTCACTGTTAAACCAATTTTATTTATTATTACAAAATTTTTGTTTTATGTATATGTAATCTCTGTAATACCTTGCTCTGTGCTTGAACTTGATGTTTTAATTCTTCATTCGATCTTGTTAATTCTTCTATTTTATTATTTCTTAGTTCTAAGTCAGAAGATGCTTGAGTTTCTAACTCCTGTATCCTCTGACATGTCAGTTCTGTTTGAACCTAAAGACAATTACATTAATCATGAACTTTCATAAGTATATTTAAAGAGAAATATTTATTTTTTGATATGGTGTTAAAGTTTTTACCTGTTTAACAGAAGTATGAGGTCGTTGCTGAGACGCCGAACGTAAAAAATCGGCACCAGAGGGCAGTAACGACGACGGTGACGGTGGGTACTGTGGATAAAATTTATTATTATTTCCTCCTTGCATATAAAAGCGATTTAACATAACATTCACTACCATATATTAATAAATAGTATTGTGTATGTTATATTGTTAAACATAAAGCAGCCATAATAGTAGTGGAGGAAGTAAAAAGCTCATTTAAATCAGCTGACATCATCGCATTTAATAAATGCCACAAACATTGAATATTCCAATTTTCAATCAAGGAAAGCAATATATTGAATATCTCAGTTTTTGTTAAAAAAAGTTTAAGATTTTTAAAAAAAGTTTGTGATAGATTGTTAGCACACCTTTAACCCGGAGAGGATGTGGTAGGGTCAATTTGACCCTGCTCATTTGTGTACACTGTACAGTTTTTCGTCCCGCAATCCTTAAATTAAGAACCAATCTGTATGTTTACTTCCCATCCTTTGTTTAAAAATACCAATAAATACTTTTAAAACAAATGAAAAACAGGGTCATCATGACTTCGACGTATCCTTTTTTACCACATCCTCGCCGGGTTCATCAGCTTCAGAGTTCACTTTCAATCAACTGCCATGCACATACACAGTAGAAGATCTTTTAGTCTCAACTGGTGACTCACTGTCAAAGGGCAAACAATGCACAAACGCTCCCACTACTGGGCAAGGGCTTTTTCATTTGAATAAGTCTTAGTCCACCACACTGGCCTAGGGTGGGTTATTGGGCTAGCACACACCATCAATAACTTTCAACAAGCACTCTCGGCTGTGCATATTTTATAATAATGTACCATTAACATATTTCCATCTACATAGGAAGACCAGTCTTAAAAGTGTAAACAGTAATTGTATACAGACTCCTGCTTGAAAGACAAACATACAACCATTTGGCTATATATGTATAACTGCTGCATTTATCAATATGAGTGCAAAATATAGTAAGTTTGAACAATCAGTTACCATAGGATAATTAGCGCCCTGAGGCGACGGCGACTTGGCACCAGCATGCCTTACAGGACTTGATGAGGGGTGTTTTGAGAAGTATTCCCTAATGTTTTTGTCTGAAGAGTTATGCCTCTGTTTGCCACCACCGCCCCCACCGCCGCCAACACCTTCTTCTCCTGAAATGATTAATATAATTTGTTACTATCTTTATCATTTCATTAACAAATAAATTCAGTACAATCTATCAATCATACTTTATGAATAGTTAGGATGATATTCATAAATAATTTCATAAATAAAACAATACTGAATCATTATCAGTTACAGAAAATGTAGTCGCAAATTAAAATGTCTTATTCCTAATATAACAATTATGTAAAAAACATTATTTACATTCAGTGGTTATGTAAAAGTTACAGTAATATGAAAGACCATAGAATATTAAAGCTACTATGTACCTTTCCGTTTCCTTTTCCTCTCTGGCATGGCTATAGTAGGTGCAGCACCGCTTGGCGGCACTAATGCAGCACCAGGTGCAACAGTTGAGCCTCTCATAGCAGCTGACTTTTCCGGAGTTAAAGCATCAACTTCTTTATCACTATGAGATGACCCTGTAAGGCAGCAACGACTGTGATTATTCATGATAATAATATAATAAGGAATTTATATAGAATAGCATATAATATGGGACAATTAACTTAGGCTAGCATCATAATTATAGGAATAATGATGAGTAGTGGATCTTACCAGAGTGCCAGTATGTGTTTCAAGTACACGGCACATTTGAGTTTATAATGCGTCCTCCAAAGTACTTGAAATTGCAAATATACTCTGCTAATGTATTACATTTCCCATACAAATATTGAGCTTGGCTAGACTGGCACAATAGTTTACACGTTATGAAGATTACAAATCAATCTTAATATAATTATAAAGTAATCTGACACTGATCGCATGCATCAAATAAGATCACAATTAAATCAAATCAGAAAAGCATTTTTAGGCAGCACATCTGTATGTTTTACTGTTACTCTATAAACATATTATACTTAATTATTAAACAATAATAATGATTTATTTTACAAAATACCAATGTTTACATGGTTGCAATGTTTTCAAAAACTATGATAACAGTAATTCATATTTGATCAGATTTTGTGCATTTTCTCTTACTACCTTGACCAATGTAGGACTGATTTTGAACTAAGACATGTATGTACTACAAGTATTGCTTATAAATTAACACGTCAATTAAATCATGAGCAGTTAACTCACTTTTTGACAAGGAGCTCAGTAGGCCGACGTGGTTTATGTTAGCTCCGCTTTTATAGTCATGCATTGTGGCACGCAATAGTCTCGGTTTTCGAGAAGAAAAACGGCACTTTCACGGTTCCTATCCGGCATCATACACGATAAATGACGTCACAATCCTTCGTTTGATGACAGTTTTTCACACAAGTTCGTCCCTCAAGAGTTCGTAAGAAAAGGTTAACCTTTGACGGCAGCCGGCGCGATGTAAACACTGAGAGCACTGATCACTATTCACAAACATTTATTGCACTTTTATCACGAAATCACAATTTACCTGTGCTCATATTGGAGTCCTGATTGTGTAGAGGTTGCCCCGTGTTGACAGTGGTTTGTGGTGCCATCTGAATTTGTGACCCAGCTGACATCTGTAAAGAAAGATGGCGTCTTTACATATGACTCGCCCAGTTTCATTCGATATAACTCTTGCTCTCACTTATTTCCGACAAAAAGTCACCTATACTTACAAATTACGTGTAAGGTAATGTGTCCATATTCAATATTTTACTATTTCTCACTTCATCCAAATAACCTAACTAGTTTGACAAGTTGTAAACGAAATGCCAGTCGCGACAATCGGATACGCATCCGCGGGGAACGCAAGGGGGGTGGAGAGTAGAGATCGTCACGAAGTTTGCTTCGAATGTAATAATAATAACGACGGGCGAGGCGCCATTTTACAAGGATACAAGGCCAAAAGCATTGTTATATACAGTGAAAAATATCTGCCTGCAGTTGTGCGTTCAAGTAACCACGAAGTGAATAAACGTTTAATTTTACAAACGAATTTACTAGCTACCTGGTACAACGAAAGAACGTTGTGCGTTCACTCGCATTCGCACTGAGCTAGCTACAGGTCAACAGCCCGCGATTGCGACCGTGTTGTTGTTGACTAATTGGATTTGTGCACAAACTATGTATCTTGAGCCGCTACGATTTTAATCAAGAATAAATAGAGTTATGGTAGGTATCTAAATTTAAATATTCACTTAATTGAATCTAAGCAATGGATACGAAATCGAGTTGACCGATTATTCCCGCAATGAGGTGGCTGGCGGTGGCGGCAGCGGGCGGCGGGCGGCGTGCCACCGACCGAACGAGTAGGTACGTGATATCGGCGCTCGTGCCCCACAACAAACTGCTTACTGGACGTGTTACGTAGGCGTCTGTGCCGACTGCCGCGATGTACCAACATATAAACACAGATAGGTCTTGTATCCACTTCAATGTAGGCACTAACTATAGTCAACTAGGTATGTAGGTTTACTATTATTCAACCAAGCTCTAAGCGCGTTAAACAGTGCCTGATAAAATATTATTAGATATATAAGTAGATACTTTGGAAGATTTGTATTATGACGTTTTTGGCAAACCGAGGCTTTTATGATTATGATTTATTCTTACCACAAGGGAACGAACGAAACCAATGAAAAGTGCATATTATAATTTATATCAAACGTAAAATTGAAGTAATTCGGGGGTATTATTTTCATATAAGTTATGGAATAATTGTATATCAATAGTAGATATAATAAGTTAGTACCTAGGTAGTTTGAGTAAACAAAAAAAAATTGGGAACTTATTTGAAGTATTTTATTACCGTTGTGGTATATTTTCAAACTGTATATACTGGATGGAAACAAGTGCAATTATTTCATCCATATTACATGTATATTAAAGAATGTACTTAATACGTTGGCATAATAAGTATATGACATAATACCACAATAGCTAGGAACAAAATGATATTAATATTTCTTTCATGCCTACCTAGTATATTATTTACCTTGTTTTATATTAACTGATATCGAAAGTCGAAAATAAACTGCTTACTTTATAGAATGGCGTGGATGATAATTAACTTCATCGTTAATTTATCCGCTTCTCATGATGATGTATGACAATATTGGTTGTTTATCTCACTTTAAATTATTTTCTCATTTTCCTCTCCATTTCTATCCTTTCACTATACATAATGGGTGGTATATCATATTTAAAATATTCCTTTAAAACAATGACATTTAATAAAATTATTAATAGTAGCTCACCGGTATCAGGAACAAGGTCCGAATTACCTGTGATTAGCACTTCAGAGACCCGTATCCAATAAGGTACGGGCCGTATCTAGTAGTCTATTTTCGTAATGCAGGACTGTTATTTCATTAATATTGTCCCATTCCAGGGTATATTTTAGGCTTCCCTTTCTTTCTTCACTATTATCTATCTTAAATTAGCTAAGCATGGACGAATATTTTTTCGGTAGGCGTCTAGGTAATCACCCTATCTGACCCTGGGTCTACTTCTCCGTTTGGTGTTTTGCCTCGTTTGTCTAGCATGCGGCAAACTTGTCCGGTCTAGTTTTACTTATGGCGTTATCCAAAATGCCGTTTAAACTTGACAGTCCTTTACACCTCTCCCACGACACTCAACCTGACATTTTAATACCGACCATCCAATTTCATTGTTAATCTAATCAGAATTGGTCTTCAAATTGCATCGAGTGCAAGGAGTTTTAGAACGGAGTATCATATTATAGACACAAAAACGCACATACATTTGTTGATTTTTGATCGACTAACAGACCGAGCGTCTGAGTGCGTCGATTAACTTCTTTCTCTAGCCCCGCTTGGAAGGAAACTATTTGGGCCAGATGTAAATATTTATATCTGGACATATGAAATCTGAACAATATCGAAATAAAAGACTACCTGTATACTGCTAGTCACAAGTTTTTACATGGACATGTTCATCTTATAAACTATGATCGCCATTTATTCTTTTGGTAAAATATAGTAGACAAAAGTTAGGAAAAATATATAAAACATTAGGGATTTTTGTACCTGTAAATCCTGTAATGAATCACATGATAATTATATCTTATATTCGAAACCTGACTAATTAGGCATAATAGCCACTGACTAGATAGATAGGACAAAGTTTACTTTAGATTTTCTGGTACTTAGGGAATATCATAGACGTTAGCGGTGTGATTAATAAAAATAAAAATCTAAATAACCGCCAAGTAAAACATGCAGATCTATCAGCACAATACAATCATTCATTGCAATGAACATGAATGCAATATTTACATTAGAAAGTAATAGGTACTTATCAAATTCAATGTACATTTTATGATTCGTAATCTCATACTGTAACAAAAACACATAGGTATTCAAACAATGACGATAAATGGGACAAAACATTTTGGAATCGCTTTTTGATTATTCCATTACAAGTACAGGTAAAAAAAGAACTCAAAATGCTTCTTTTAACCAACCATACGAGCATGATCAAGGTGTCAACATCACCACAGTGCACAGTGGCAGTAGAGGGAGACACTAAAGTGTATTAGCATTATCGCGGTAACGTTGCCGCTCTGTATGTACTCCCTTCGGAGCCTCTTGCCCCTCCTCTCCCGTTCGCAGCGACCACCTCCTGTATTAAGCTAGCAACAAAAGTCGCCTCATCGCCTGCGAACGCAACGCATTTCGATTGGATCAAAACGATAAGGAAAATAAGGGACGACCACGTGACTACGCTTCTAGTTAATAACGTTCATATAAGTTTCACCGATTGCTTTACTTACAATACAAGGCTATATGACGTTATGCAGATAAGAGACTAAATTGTTATTATAATCGAATACTGAATACATCTACAAAGGAGACATTGGTATAAAGCCATTTATAACTATGCATTTGTTGAATATTCCAGCTAAAGAACAAGTGACTTTACTATAACACAATAGTTGCCATTTAAAAAGTCTGACTGCATATCAAACAAATCAACGCAAGATTCGCTTGCAGTATGCTTATTGTCGCGTCTATTTTTAGCCTACGTACCTATAGCAGTTTGCAGTAGACGAATGGAAAGTTAGCGAGTTGGCAACCTGCGTATGTGGGTACATGAGTACATACAAATATAGTATATAGCTATTACACGGTCTACGTCGATACTCTTAACTGCATAAATGTAAGAAGTTACGCCATTTTGTAATGTAAAGCAAAAATCTCGAACCAAAAACTGACCGATATCGTTCATGAGTACTAGTAAATAACTTGCAATATACAGATGATGATTGCCGTTACAAAATATTGAGATGATCAAGATTCTCATAACATGGAAATGTATAATGGCTCAACTATCCAGAAAGTTACATTTATCAACTGTCTTGCAAATTCAAACAAGGCTAACAAAACTATGTATGTTAGATTTTAGAAGTAGTAATGACTTCTGATCCTCGATACTTAGAATAAATATAGTACTTATTGTGACTAAAGATGCACCTGTTTCAAAAAAATATTCGTACAGAAATACTCATTGGATTATGAAACCTCAACAGGCTTTCGGAGCTTACGAACAGAAAGCAGAAAATATACAGCAAACGGCGCTTCAGTAGCTACGAATTAACGCAAAGTCTCTACGTACGACTACGAAATATGTTAGTCTTTGATGCGGCTTATCAGCATAAAATCATAAATTCGCTGGCGTCGTAAGTTTGAGCATAGTAGAAAATTGTGTTTTTGGAAACCTATGTAGATAGGCATTAAAAAATGTAAAATTTCAAATATAAAACGAAAAGTAATAGGATCTTTGTTCTGATTGTAAGTACGATAGTGTGCATTTGCGCCGCACGAAGACTGCGTCTCCAACGTGAATCACAAAGACAATCAATACTCAGTCACATCTCTGTCCCGCATTCATTGTAGAAGCGCAGTTCTGCGGACCCCAAAATCCCCTCTTCCGTTGTGGGCGTTCAGCCGCGTGCTGTTTAACCCAATTTTCTAGTGCGAGGGGTGTGCAGGGAGTGAGGTATGAGGGGAGGGCGGCGCAACTTTAGCCGCAAGTGTGCAACACAGGCGAGGCGCCACGAGATTCGAACCAGAGCCTGCAATATTGATTATTTCTAGTGCCGACAAAGCTGACACCCACACATTACTAAATTCTCTTTACTGCGTATCCACACTATTAGCTTTATGTATAATATTTTCTTTTCTTTCTTTGCAGATAGGAATAGTGTATAAGCAGAGTGGGTCATGATAGGTATCGACCTATCTGAATGACCCACTCTTTTCATTTATATATTTCGATATATTTGTATATTTTTTATTAATATGCAAAGCTATATATTACGTTGTCCCATTCAAAGTGACACCTAATAATCTTGAGTTTTCCCAAAATTTCTAGCGTTTATTTGATTAACTATCTATGCGATTGAATCAGTCGTTCGAGAGGCATCAGCGGCACCGCGCATTTAAATTGTCTGCGTCTATAAGGTGACGGTGGATGTCAGGTCCTGAACGTCAAAGCAAAAAACAGAACTTTATAAAGACACGTTGTTCGATATCGGTCACAGAAATAATTAAATTTTGACGATCCATTGCAGAGCAGACAATTTAAATGCGCGGTGCCGCTGATGCCTCTCTAACGACTGATTCAATCGCATAGATAGTTAATCAAATAAACGCTAGAAATTTTGCGAAAACTCAAGATTATTAGGTGTCACTTTGAATGGGACAACGTAATATTAATACTTTTAAACACCTGCTTCGTAATAATACATCTAGACAAGATTTAGATCTACATATAGATGAGGTGTTTTGCACCACATCATCATCAGCATCGCACGAGACTAATTTAATATCATAATAAGCATTATGATATTAAATTAGTCTCCAAAGCGTATTTTGTGTAAAAAAAAATACTTGGAGTATTATTTTTTTTGGGTACGCGATGCAAACTTTTTTCTGACCTATCCTAAAAACTGGAATAGTTGAAGACCTCACTTTCATCATATTCTGGGTGATTTTTTTTTCTTTTTTTTTTTTCAATGGTATTTTATTCTTTTTCGGTGATTTCCATCGTAATTGGGTGCGATTCAATATTAGTGCAGCCGCCATTTCTCATTTAGTGACAACAGATACAGACTTCTAATTCTAAGCGACCCTGGCTGTGGCGCCTATGTGGCGCCGCGTCGGCTAGACTAATGATTTTTCTAACGGTAAATTGATTTTGTCAGTTTATCACAACTATTTGATAAGAAACATTTCTGTACGGGAATATAAATACGGTTTTTTTTTTTTAAGTTTTAAATTTTACAGTGTCAAATTAGCCGGTCTTATAGAGAAATGTAGTTACCTACCCTTGCTGGCTGTACTTTTTCTTAATATTCTAACGCTAACATATTAAATTTAATAATAAGGTTAGTTCACCCTTAATGACAGAACATCGAGTGCAACCCTGTATACATATTATTCAGTGCAGCAAAAATTTTGCAATGCTTAAATTCTTATAACTTTCATATGAACTATCAACTACCCCAAACGATACAAGAAATAAAACGTTTCTGAGGGACGCAGGGCAACACGCACCCATTTTAAAAGAAACATGTCTGCGTGTTTGTCGCTGACGACTTACATGCAAACAGGTTTCTGATATTGCCTTTTGAAATTTGGAGTTTCAGTTTTCGTTTCTAAAAAATAATAGGCACTCATAAAAATAGTTACGCCTCCTGTTTAATAATGTCGAATGCCCTTTTATTCTCAACTTAACGTAATTTATCTGATGGGATCGAGTTATGCGTAATATCACTGAAGTCTGATTTATGAGTAGGTAATAGGTATGTCATTTCCCTTGAGCACAAATTAATTTACACAAACAAGTAACAAATATTTCATTAATTACAAGACAGCACTATAATCATTCCGTCAGAAACTGTTAATAATAATGCTTAATAATAATCCCTCACTTTCAAATAAGCAGTCACGTGGCAGCGATTTAAGTAAACCCAAAATAAATAACTAAATAAAAATGGATATCCTATTTATTACTTCTAGTCACCCAATAGAATGAATAGCTATATATTACGATTTTAATTATTTTTTAACAACAAAAAAGTTACTTCTGATGACCACAAGGTCATCAAAAGTTAAAAAATTTGCCGATCGGATGGGGCAGGTAGAGCCAGAAGTAAAGCCGGCCGGCGCGAAGCGCGGTGGCGTAGCACGACGAGCGGCGCAGTGGGTCAGGCGAGGCAATACGGGCGGACCTTGCAATGTCGCGACGTGACGCTCAGCTGACGGGCCGCCCGCCGCGCCGCCCCGCCGCGCGTTCATTGCCTCCGTGGCAGCGGACGAGAGCGCCCGCCTCTATGCCACAGTATTATTTAACTTTATGTTTACGATTCCCTTACTACTTGCGACCATAAATTGTTGCGATGATATTATTAAGAATCAAATCGAGAAATGTTTCTTGTGCGAATTATATTGTGAATAATATATTTACGAATAATTACAAATGTGTGTGCGTCGTGAATATAAATTTAGTTAATACTGGAGTGCGGTGACGACCGGTGCGAAAGGTCGGCCTGTGTAAAAATAACTGCGGAACCGGGCGGCTAAGCGGTGGAATGAGGTTTGACGGCACATTGTAGCCGAGGCGGGGCGAGGCCGTGTGCGCCATGTTATAATTTCCCTTCGCGTCGAATGTGCAAACCAACTGACTGAACACTGCGCTGTGCCTACTTCTCTTTCTCTCAGTGCGGAATAAGCATGCTTGTTGTACGAGACAAGCCGCCAGTCGCCTACCTCTGCGTGCCAATCTGCCTCAACCTCAACGTTCGCAATTACATTGGACACCTTACAATTTTTAAATGAGTAGTGTTAGATGGTGAATTACAACACAATAACCATTTAGTGATGTTAAAGTAATAAGATATGGGTTAAATATGTGTGACTATACGTACATGATAACTAAATGCAATAAATACATATGGACTATGTTATTATTTACAGATATATTATTTATATATTCATCAATATTAAGTAAATTAACGGTTACAACGCTAACTCAGCTACGAACAAATTATATGTAGTGATATTAGAGAATATTAAAAAATATAAGTTAAATGTTATATCTATCGCTCAGTTTAATATAAAACTAAATAGTTATGTACCTCCTTAAAGTCAAAACTAAAAACGTGATCAAATCTATGTATGGACTAGTTTTTATAAGGAAATGAGATCATAATACTATATAAAATAGCACACACGAATCACACACCCACACTGACAAGTTGAACGAGATATTGGTAAATAGGTAGCTACCCATTAGGCAGAAAGACTGGTGCGAAAACCGCGATTTCATTTCAAACGTTCAGTGATAGAGAGGTGCGGGGAGCGGGGAGGTTCGCGCCGCGTGTCGGTGACCCCACGGCCCCGACTTGCCTACACTTCGAGGCCGGCGCATACTTCCCTGCTCGCTTTATCAAGTTTATCGTATTTCCACTTTTAGGATACAAGTTAGTCTTCGTTTTACGTAAGTATCGACAAGTCTTGAGTAAAAAGAGCAAAAAAAAAGTAGACCCTTTCGTTAGCCATGTCGCATGTCAGATACGCCATCGATTGAGTTACTGATGCATATACAAATGTTTGGTTATACTGAATAGCTAAAATGTCTTTATAATTATCATTAACCAAGTTTTCCTTACAAATAACAGTTGCGTTATTGAATTAACCGAACAGAGTGGTCATTATGTAATGTTACTTAATTATTTTGATTAGTGACCGACCAGACGTCTATCGGGACATGAGACGGTCATGTTTTCGATCCATTCTTTAATATTTGATAATCACGCCAAGTATCTTTCGGTAGAGGAACAAAGCCGAGATTTTCGATTTCGACATTTTTATTTTTTTAACTTTCACTTGCATTATCAAATAGTTGTCAGAATCGGCCATAAGTTGCTAGTTTCAATTAAAACAAAATAAAGCACTCGAATGCCCGTAATATGAATAATAAAAGAATATGTTTGGTTTGGTAATTGAGAACAATTAGGTTCGTATAACCGTGACAGACGAATGAAAACCTGCTGCGCCACATTGTACTGCGTACGGTGACAGGCGGGTGGAAACTAGCTGCGTACCGCATGCTCTATACGTATAGGTACGATACGAAAATGGTCTCGCTGCTATTTTGTAAGGCTGCTATTTATAGGTGTGTTTACACTACACACTGTTGTACGAACTGAACGCACCACGATTATAAATGCTCTCCAGTTCTTAGGCACCTACTCAACAGAATTCTAGTAGAACGACACATAAGGAACATACTACAACTAAGCGCAATAACATAACTAAAAATAATATTTTAATTTAAGCAATTGCGGTTATCACCGTGTATACTATACTTGTAGACTAATACAAAAGCACCGCATCTACTGCTTGTCGATGAAACCCTAATCGATATCAAGGTAACCGACTTCCTAAATGTAGCATGAAACGTAATAGACCTTCTAATAATAATGTATGCCATCATGCAATGGTTTGGTGTAAGAACGTCAAAACAACCATCCCACATTATCGCACATCGCGATTGTAGGAAGCTTAAAATTTGCGCAGGCTAAATTACGCCGGTGAATGCATATAATCTACAAAATTATCTATACATACTCACCGTTTTGTATTCGGCCGTCCGTCGAGTTTCTACTAGTATCTCCCTTGTGCTGACCTGTAAACACGCGATCAATGCGCTCAATGTAAACCAGCCTATTAGAAAACGTCTCCCCACTATTAATGCTGTATGCCTTTTACAATAGGTACCTACATCGTGTAGTAATGCATTGTTATATTGCAGGTAAAATATTGTATTCGAGTAAACTATAATTTTCAGTCGTCTCTGAATGTAGCTGCACACGAATCGATAAGCTTATCACAAATTCATAACGTATGCCAGTGCGACATAGATACAGCAGTTACCTACCTAGTCCTACCTATCAATATTTTTCGACGTGTGGAATAGTCTAATTGCTAACAGGTACCTAAATGTTTTTAGGTCGATAAGTCACAACCGTACATTTGCCGAGAAACTATTTATGTCCGTCCGCCATTTTGTCGTTGAATGACGAAATGGTACATTCAGTGACAAGCAAGACCGCCACTGAGACAATGATTATGAATATTCATTTTAAACTAATATGGTTAGACTTCGAGTTGCATTATTATGAACATTGGCTGGTTGGTTCGTCGATCAATTTAATCATCAAATTGTTTCATTAGTAGCAAAATCTACAGACTACTCACTCAGAATCTTTCCGGTGAGCAACAAAGAGAACGTGATCAATAACACAGATCATTTGAATAACAAATATAACAAAACAACGAACAAAACTGATGCCCTAGCGCGGCCAAATCACGCGTCAATAGGACAAAACGGGGGAAAGAAGTGTGAGCGGGGAACGGACGGAGACGAGACACATAATAGAATTACATATCTACAACATCACTTGGTCGGCCGAGACAACGATGTGTGCACATACGTGATGTTGCCGGCGGCCGGCGAACAGAAAGCGGGGCGGGTGGCAGCGGCTGCGGGGCAGGTGGGCATGCCTACTGGAGCTGCTACATTATCAGAGATCACGTGATCGACTCGTTGCATGTCAACATCGACTCGCCCGCCGACTGGTGTCGCACTGATATAAATATCTATACATATATGGCTACACAAGAGTCGAGTCGGCATTACGTGGCTCACTCCATTACTGCCTATCTTAAGGTCCCTTGAAAAACTAGGTATAACGTTATTATAATGAATATCTTCCTCATATTATATCCAGACTACATTTCCCGTGATAATACAAGCATATTTAGTTAAAACCATAAGTTGGTTAATGCCCAACATCTATATAGATAGAATCGGCGGGAGTCTCCTCTACATGATCATATCTAGCCAACGTGAGAAGTTTCATTCATCATGTAACCCATACAGCAGCCAGTTATTATAAATTGTAACGGTAGATTGTGGTAGGTACCGTACGCGTATACCGAAACTTTTATGTGTCTTACACCTATCTTACATGTACATATGTATTATAAAGATTACCGCATAGGTGTATACTTAATTGATTTTAACGAGGTCTTTATTAGAATGAATTTGTTAAAAAAAAATGCACCACAATATAGTATGTAGTTCGAAGAGGTTTAGGTTGGATGCTGCGTAAACGGCAGGAAGACAATGATAAAATTATAATGTTCTTTGTTGTATCATACGCAAGTGCAAGGAACAAGTGTGCTACGAAATCAAGTATTTAACGCAGCCAAGTAGGCAACAACGTTGTATAGCGTTACTATTACCGATAAACCAACTAACTGAACCTAACCTGAGCGCAGGAAATGTGAGAACAAAAGAATCGTTTCGAAAACAACATTGCATTCACTTCTGATTTAACAAAGACATTCCTATACAATTCGCTGATGGAATTTATACAGATGTTCACTACAGTAATATGAAGTACTAACCACTTACATATTTATGTATTCATTGCAGATATTGCGTTAAATACCGCAACGCAATCGTCTAATTGAACTAGAAAAGAATCGAAAACCCATGCTATTGATCCTATTTTTTGTTTACTATATCAAACATTATACATTTGTTCATTAAATACTTTTTTGTTCATAAAGTACTTACGGTACAGTAAACATCATCATCATCACGTCATCAGAAAAAGTAGTTATAAGCATTTTTCACATTATTCTTAGTACGCCAATGGAAAACTAGAAACAAATCCTTTTTTCTAAGCAAAATAAAACTGAACGAACCACTTGACTAAACAATACCATTCTTCTATTATTAGCTCGTAAACCCAAATAGATTACCTAGAATATCCACATCTATTCAGTCTCTGAGATGTCCGTCCAGAGTGTTTCGCTGTGCCGTGTAATTGTTCATTTATTTACATAATATTCAAGTCAAGGACATAGGATATATATTATAGAATTCATCATACTCGAAGCTATACACAGAAATAATCACAGGTCATGTATAACCGAAACGGAAATATTTTGATAATTATTTCATTTAGCTTTATTTTCGCTTCGACCTTTTAAATCCTTCATAGTTTTCACAGTTGCGTCCTTATAGTTCTTTTTTCCTATTCGCGACGAGCAAAATCTGTTCATTGTGGCGTACATGAAATGTTTCCAAGAATTTAAAATTGACACGTGACACATCGGAATCACATACATATTTTAACGGAGTATTTTTAAGTTTTGATTGCTATCCAATTAGGTCGCCACTTTTATTACAGTAGCGTAAAATCTGACATATTCTATCAATTACAATTTTTTGATTTGGTTTTATCACTTGATCATTTACAATAACTTGTGGATCAAGTTCTAGTTTTAATGGCTGACAGATTATCTGAGAAATACGAGCTTCGCATTGAAGTAAGTGGAAACAATATTGCGTTAGCAATACTCTATAACTATGTAGGAGTATTACTGCGATTAGTGGCATAGATTTTTGGCCCTTGAAGTATGAAATGACTAAAGTAGGAAATTAGCCTACAACTATATAACCTATAGTAATACAGGTGAAGAAACTGACCTTGGCGCCTAGGAAGCGCGCTTCCAGCAGCTCCTGCTTGCGAGGATCCAGCGCCGCTTGGAAGTGCTCCATCTTGACGCCAGCACCTGTTGAAGATGGCGCGCGTTACAACTCATGTATTTATTGTATACAGACGTTGCATACAATTACATGGCTCGGAAAGGTGTAGAAGAAGGTAGAAGTATTATTACAACATGAGGGATTACATTGTTTGTGTTAATGGTTGCAGTTTTTGATGTCAGATTGAACAAATCGTTACAACGAAAAGGTCATAGAACTAATTTATGGGAGTCGTAAAATATTTAGAGCTTATTACGTCCTCATCAAATCGTCTCAATCCTGTTAACTTTTAATGTTAAAATAATAGCTTTATTAATGGTTGCCTAAATATGTAAATGTAACTAAAACATGTGAAACCTGAAGGACAATGTGAGATCTGTAAATCTATATTATAACGATTCCATATCACATCTCCTGTTTTACAAGAATGAAAGTCCTGAAGGTTCTTAACAGGGTTCAGGGCTGGTGGAAAGGCAAAGACGGTTTTAACTATTTTTTTTCCGGAGTGATCAAGAAAGATAGGATTTATCTTTGAGAAGAAGACTTTCTTCGCTACAGGCTGCCCAAGAAATTGTCATTGTCTAGAAAGGTTTGTTTTTGCTGACATGGGTATGCAAAATATAAAGAGTATGTACAAATAAACCAAACTTATTAAGGTTCTGCTAATAGGCAGGACGACGTGCCAACAACCTGTCACTAATTATGGAATACAACTGTTAAATTCCTGTGACTTCCAACATTACCAATGAACTTCGGTATAGAGTTACTACTTCGAAGTTGGAAATCTGTCCACCATATAAAACTAATATACTTGATGATATGATAACATGCAATCGGCATCATCGAAAGCTTACTTTCAACTGCTTGTAGTGATTGTGGCACCGTTTCGTCATAACTGTTGTGTCTTTAGAAACAATAGCGGCTGTAGATATATCGCGGTCCGATCAGATACGATCATAAATATGTACTTAAAATTACGTTATGTGGTCTCCATACGACCAATTTAGGTAACGACTAAAGACCCGTGGAAGTGGTTATGTCACCACATCCTTTGAGCAAAATGAACGCTGTTCCAATTGATATTATAGTGTATAATAGCTACCAAGGATTACATATGAGTGAAAAATTTAAATATGAATAATAATTTTTAGAATATGCACAAGTATGAAAACCGGTACCTACGTGTACACGCGTGGAGATTGGAAGATTTGGTCGATGTTTTCTGTTTAAAAATTGATCTTTTTGTTATAGAATAGGTAAGGTGGGGGTAGGGGTCGGAGGGGGACAGGGTTTTGGCGCAGTATCTGGAGCAGACAGTCGAGTTGCGAGAAGTTAGGTACAGTTATTTATATAGATACGTATGTATGTTCAATGTACATATCGATCGCCTCCCCGGGGGCACTCGCCACTATGATCTCACCTCCATCCTTTGCGACTCCCTTCCTCCCTCACGCCTCTTTCCCTACCGCATAACCCCAGAGGCTTTTAACGAATTTCGTTGTCAAGCGAAACGTGTGACTGATTCATTACGACAAAAAAAGCAAAGCCAGAAACAATATTTTTCTCTCTTTCTGAAATGGTTTATTAACAGTTAAATATTCTCAGTTTATATTCTGTTACTACAAAAACGTACAGTTTTGCTATACACTCGCAAAATTACCTGACTGAGGATGGGATGGATGGGGGAGCGTAGTAATATGACAACGGTACTTACGGGACAAAGCGCATATACTGCCTTATGTATGTATTTACCCCTGCTTGCATACTTTAGACATAATCAAAACAAAAATGGCTCACAGATTAAAAAATTGTGAGATACTCATCTTTTTACAATTAAAAATTTAAACGTTGCCACAATCGCGCCATTGAGGAAAATGAGACGGGATCGGTAGATCACATATACATTAACTGCAAAGTAGCAGTCCTTAGCAACATAAAGAGGCCTTGAAATTGAAAATAACAACATTATACTAGAAGGTCAGGGATTTAAGTTGTACGGCTAGTTTCTTTTTCAAATCTGATACTTTTATTTTACAAATCAACCTCCATATGACATTAAACTTAAGCAAAGACAATTAATTAAATATAGTTCTGCATCGTCTGTAAAGTTGAAGACATCTTGGTCAAAAATATATTTTTCTTTATGACACTTAGGTTAGACTAACCTCCTACATTCATAAAAATGATAGTTTTGAAAGTAACAAAAACACAATAAAATAGGAAGTTATGTCATGTCAATTCATTATTGAACATGAGAAGATCAATTGATGAGGATTTTTTGCAATAAACAAGGTCGTTAAGTGTAGCCATTAACGAGTTTTATTTACTCCTACTACGCATACAGACTTGGTTTTGAACGTAAAATGAAAACAGGTGATGGGAAGCAAAACAGTCATGAAAGGATGAAAGAATACACCTTAGGCAAGACAGGACATTCCTAAGGGTTGTATATTCTTTTAGTTATTCATTTTGCATAAGAGGTGGTGCTTCTTTTCTTTTTTCATTTACAAAATTCAAGCAAAGCAGACTCTCGCGACCTTTGATGATGATGAGGACATACCTTAATATATATATATATATTAAGGTGAAAGAAGGTAGGGGCAGAAGGTAGTATATATATACTACCTTCTGCCCGCGGCTCCGCCCGCGTTTTCCCGGGATAAAATGTAGCCTATCTGCTATTCCAGACTATAATCTATCTCTGTGCCAAATTTCATCCAGATCCGTTCATTTTTGCGTGAAAGAGTAACAAATACATACATCCGTCCATCCCCACAAACTTTCGCATTTATATTTATAGTAGGATAGGATAGGATGGTAGGATATTGATATAGTTCTGAGAACAAACAATCTTCTTGGATCTAAAATCTATTTGTAAAACCTATCTTATAAAATTGCCTTCTATAGGCATAACCGAATCCAGCCAGTCGCCTTGTGGCCGAAATTCGATCGTATCAATTTTAGTTTGAACATTACTGAGGTGTCATGGTGCACCTGGTTTTGTACCCTTGTGTACCCTTCAACGGCCAAGTCACACAAGATTAACTATAATAATAAAGAAATCGCAGTAAGGAACCTTAGACTTGGCACGACTTTCATTACTTTTTAGAGATAAACAAGCAGCTCCATCGAGACTTGGCTAGTTTTTTACAGAATGTTTTTGGTGGGATTACTTCTATAACTCGGCGAAGAAATTTAGCGCCATTAGTAACTAAGTTATATGAACAGTATTTTGGATTTGCCATCGGACAACAAGACAAAGCGTGGGTTCAACACATCTGTTGTGTTACATGTTGTTGTTAAAAGATCTCGATCTATGCCTTTTGCAATTCCTATGATTTGGACGGAACCAACGGACCACTCATCTAATTGTTATTTTTGTCTTACTGATGCAAAAGGTCTTACAATTAATACAAAAAGTAAAATTAAGTATCCTGACCTGCCATCTGCTAAAAGACCAACCCCTCATAGTGAGGAACTATCTGTATCAGAACCACCTCAAAGTTCCGATCTATGATGGCTTTTTATATTTGAAAGAAAAAAAAATCTAAATGCCAAAAATAACCATATATTTGTTGGTCTTCAAATCAGGCAATTGATGAAAGATAAAATATTTAAAGAAAAGCTTAGTGATTTGGAAAAATCAGCTTGGGAAGCTTTCAGGAAAGTGACTTTCAATTTTCTCAGAAATCACCGATCAAGTGACCATAAAAGTATTGTCGCGGAGCTGTTATCTGTCATCTGAAAATGTAGGTGCCGTCAGTGATGAACACGGTGAAGGATTCCACCAAGACATTTCTACGATAGTAAAACGATATCAGGGCAAGTGGAGTCCACGTATGCTGGCGGATTACTGTTGGATATTACAGCGAGAAGTCCCTGAGCAAAATATAGAAAAATAAAACATAAAGTGACATTGATATTAATATTGGTATAGGTATAACGAAATAACTTCATTTTGTTGATAAGAACTGAAATTTTCTAAAATACAATAAAATCAAATTAGAAAGAACTATTTGTATTTGGAACATTCTAATGTTATATCTATTATCCTTATCCTTGTTCTAAGCTAAAGTTTTTATGTGATATAAAAAAGTGATTTTTTGTTGATCAGTGTTATTTGTACAAAAATTCAAAATACTTCAAAACTAAAAAGAAAAATAAATAAGAAATAAAATACGTATCTAAAAAAAATGAATGTATAGAAAAGCGGCTGTCCCTTTGTTGTTCTAGACCAGCCATACTCAACCCTTTGTTTATAAGGGCCACAAACCGTTCCAGTTATGGTGCCCCCGCGGCACCATAACTGGAACGGTTTGTGTGTGTTCCCCAACATAAAATTTTGGTGTTAATAAAAAACTTAATATAAATATAATTAAAAAGATGAAGTGTTCACAGTTCATCTGACTGGATGATCTTATAAGTCTTATAATGTGAAGTTATCATGCAGCCACATGCGATCTTAAAAAAATATTGAAAGAGCTTTACTTTTAATGAAATTTCTGAAACCCTATATCACTCACTGCAACGCAACGCGCGGTATGGTTATCTAGGTACCTATTTTACACCGCGTGCTCACACTTTCTCTGGATCTGTGCGAAATTTAAAGTGGTTGACAACTGGACCACTATGGCAGGTGGGCCACTCACAAAAGCTCGGCGGGCCGCATGCGGCCCGAGGGCCGCAAGTTGAGTATAGCTGTTCTAGACACTTCGAGTGCATATTTTACAATGATTTTTCTTGAACATGTAGAACATTATAGATGTTAAATGACATGATAACTGATTGTAATTCATTTAAAATAGCGTGATTGGTTAAATTCAATATCGTTTTACCAATTTTTACCCATAATCTTTGATAAATGTACCAAAAAAACATGTTTTTTAGTTTTGGGAACATTATGGGATAACATTAGATCTCAGTGCTTTGTAAAACATCAAACACTGAGAACAGCTTGAGAGAGAGGTGAGCTCTGCCTGCAGGCTGGCAAAAATCTCTCGGATTTTGTTGCTAAGTTTTGTGTACTTAAGTGATTCAAACAATAGTGTATTGGAATAACTAGTATTTAAATATAAGATTTAATAATACTGAAGATATAAAAAGTGTTGTTAAGCATATTCTTGTCATAAAAATAGATTTCAAAGACTGCCATCCCAGGACCTATCAATTCCCTACTTCAGTTTTGGTTACTTTCGTAGATACCTTTTTTAGATTCGTGCAAAAATTTTAAGAAGTGCTCATATATATCACTACATATTATAAAACAAAGTCCCCCCACCGCGTGTGTCTGTCTGAACGCGATAAACTCAAAAACTATTGAACGAATTTTCATATGGTTTTCACTAATGGACGGAGTAATTCATGAGGAAGGTTTAGGTGTAAGATTTTGTGTAAATTGGCTGAAATATAACGGTGATTGTTGAAGGTTTCGGAAAAAATCATGTCCACTGGGAGCTTTACGTGGCGTGCGCCGCATAAACCAATTGAGTTCATCATCATCATCATCATCATCATCATCAGCCAGAAAACGTCCACTGCTGAACGAAGGCCTCCTCCAAGGGAGGGATTTGCCATAATCCCCACGCTTGGCAGGCGGATTGGGGATCGCAGTGGCTCACCGATTACTGAGAGGACGCTGCTGCCCATCCTCCGGTGTCTGGCCGCAGTTTTAGGACGTAGCCGGGTCACCCAATAAACTTTACATTATATATATCATATTATCTTAGCTTGTTACCTTATGAAAGACATGATAAAAAATATGATACAACAAAACACATATATAAGCATCTGTTATAAATTAATAAGTACTTACTATTATGTAAATAGTAAGTACAATTCGTTCTATACTTTTCTATTTAAATTATTGGAGTAAGCTTGTGTACATACATGGGCCTATGTTATGATCCTATATAAGTCTATAATACGATCCTCGGATCTTGTGCAGTAGCAGTTACTCCTGCATAAGATCAGTCCCAATAAGTCTAAAAACATCTGAACTACCATTAATTTTATCTGATACTTTTTTATAAACATTGTTCCATATAATATAGCTAAAATAAAACTCAATTGGCAACTGCCGCCTGGACCCTGACAGACAACATATCGGCACGAAGTTTTGGCACAGAGGCGCCTAGTGAAAACATTATCCGTGTCTTCAATAAGCAATATAAATATTGGCAACACCGGTCGCGTACAACTCACGACAGTAGCCAAATAGCGCTGTAGTTCAATGTTCTATAACAGACGTAAAGAAGAAGGTTGGACGGGCATTATGATGTGAACGTCGACAAGCCTCACACTCCATAGTACCGAACTTCGGCTACCGCTGAATTAATCTCTAATAACTATTTGATTCTGTTAGGTTGGTCACAAGAAAATCTACACGCAACTCAGGTGGAGGTTCTTCGCCACACCCTTCGGAACTAGTGGTCGGGGTGCTTTGAAATGCCGAGGTCGGTTCACTCGCTCTCGCCCCCCAACTCTATCGTAGAAAGAAAACGGGTGGTCACAAAAAGCCTAGGCCTCTCTTTAATGACGATGATGGATTCAGCCTTAAAATATGTAGGAGATTCCGTCCTGATGATTTTGAGGATTGTCGAAGTTCCGTCTGTCGACGTAGTGTCCGTGGATCCTTCTCTACAGTTTCGAAACCTGTTAAAACAAGTAATAACCGACATTTTTCGGGATCATTATGCTTTTGTCTTGACCTCAGAAATCTAAATAATAACTCTCGTCTTAACTAATTCCAAATTCTAGCCGGTAGCCACCTATTACTGTTAAGCCGCGCATTGATCCATTTAACAATATATAAGTTGCTGAGCTGAAGAATAAAAAACTTACTTGTATGATTACTATTATTTGAATCTCATTTTTACATAAAGCAACCATAATGGTACAACTCTGAATAGAATTGAAGCAATCGGTAGTAAGATACTTTTGTAAATAGTTTATATATTTATTATTGATCTGTTAGTTTTAAGTAAATGTAAAATGAGGCATATAATTTCGAACATCACATTATAATTTTCTGTATGCAGATATTATGACATTCTTTAACGTTCAGTAACTTCTTTCAAGGGTGACCTTTGTACCATGACTTCATTATTATACCGTCTTAAATTTAATATCATATACTTGATAATATACATAAACATTATACATATTCAAAATATTTAATTATGTATGTATATTGTTTATCACTAGGGACGTATCTGCTGGATATTGTGGTATGCAGAAATTACTGAGAAGCTACTTAGATGTTTTGATTGCCGACTTAATTCAACAACAT
Source organism: Shargacucullia verbasci (assembly GCA_947562105.1). Classification (NCBI taxonomy): domain Eukaryota; kingdom Metazoa; phylum Arthropoda; class Insecta; order Lepidoptera; family Noctuidae; genus Shargacucullia; species Shargacucullia verbasci. The sequence goes on along the minus strand of OX387284.1, from coordinate 9,261,830 downwards.
TGAAAAACAAAGCACGACATTTTCCGAGTTATTTTGAATAATAAATAGAAAATTAGAGAGTGTGTCAAATGCACTAGAATTCATAGAGGCGCTACAGCTGATCGCTTATTTATGTCAACAGTAGAGCCAGCCAATAAAGATATCTGTGTGAATTCGTTCGTTACAATGAAGCTGTGTCTAAATAGTATGTCTCAAAGAATAAATGGACTAGATAATTTCATCAGTAATAATTAATTATCATAATAGTGAGGATTGTCCGACTGTTTTAGATAAATACAGACTGAGTAGCGTAAATGTTTACAACACGCAGTTTCGTTTGGAACAGGACAGAATATGTAGGCACGTAAGCCTCGTTATGTATAACAATATGATGTTGTGTTGTGGTCCACGAGCGCAGACGGCTCGCAGCCGTCACTGCATGCAGACACCCACCCTTGCAGCGGGAGTTGCGCCGGCCACGCTCGTTCGGACGATCGCTCATCGCGAACGACTCTTTGAAATGCATCTTCCAACAACGCTCCGAACTCCATCCACATTCACGTGTATCATCGGCACGCCAATACACAATCCACTCACTGTCACCAACACGTCACGGTACCGATGAAATTCAAACCGCGGCCAGGCGTTCGTCACCCACCGTGATACGCAGTCAGAACGTGCCGCATTTTCAATTTCAACACATCGACTACAAACACCGAACGTTTCGTAGGCACGGACCAATGCGACAGTCGGCCTCGGGCGCGGACTGGCGCGCGATGCGAACGGCCGTCGCCGCCGCCTCCGCCGCGAGACCGGACCTCGCGTCTCGGGGGCGAGGATGCGGGAATCGGCTTCGGCGCAATACCCGTCACGAAAATAATAGGAACAGCGAGTGCACCTCAGAGGCGCGACGCGACGCGGTCGGTGCGAGCGAGACGCGGATAAACACCAGACTGTTTACTTACGGTGTTCGAGCACGGGGCTGAGTGGCGGGGCGAGGGGCAATCGCCTGCAATCCGCACGCTGCAATTACTGCTTTGTACTATAATTTCATCCTAACCCGGACGAGATCAAATAATATCTTCTCATATAACTGATATTACACAACTCTAATCGATAAATTACACTCAGAAAAGCAAGGGTAGGGAAAGTTCATAACAAACCACCAAAGCAAATTACATAGCAGTGCGCAGGTCAAGTCCTATTTAAATACTTGCACGGTTTTCTACGATTATTTATTCAATCTAGGCAAGATTGCATGCATTCGCCAGATCAAGTTAAAAATTACGACTACTCTATTTGTAAAAAGGCTCATTGAAGACAAATAAGAGTATATAGAAAACATATCTACATTTTAATTTAAAATACATAGCTGAAATGTAGATCATGCGCATATTTACACTATCTTACCGCATTATTTACCCATTGCAAGTTTAGTAGTTTTACACCGGGCGACATGTCTCTCTTTAGATAAAGACATGTTTTGGTTTCCACGCATTACGACTGCCTGTATGATGAGCATGATGCGACGACTGATGACATTATCAAAATAAATACTTCATTGTATTTCCATCATAATAACAATTGATTTTAAAACTAGAATAATAAATAAGTAGGTACAGAGTTTTTACTTTACTCGTAAATATATCAAAATAATAATGATATTCAAAATTTTACACTCTTATCTATTCACTTCTTATTATCAAGTACCTATGCAATTGGTAAGTATGACTTCTAGATTTTGAGCACATACCTACCCATAATAAATCTGAATTCACATTTGAATGCCTATCATTAAATATACCACAATTTGATAAATAGTTGGTAATTGATATTATTCCATAATGTATTATTGGTGTAGGTATGTAACGCTATAAAAGATAGATAGTAGGTAGCAGCTATGATTTCATTTGGCCAATGCGTTGTGATTTGTGCGTGAGTGTAAAGTAGAGCAAGAGAGCTTGACTTGACGATCAATCGAGCAGCTATGCTGGGTGTGCATCGAGCGGTGGTGACTGCATTCCGACGCCCCTGCCCGCGGCCCGCGGTGCCAGCCCGCACCCCCCGTCCTTCCGGCGCTCGTCACGTGACGCACCGATTAGCCGCGAGTGCCGAGTGCGCCTCAAACACCGAAATAGAGTGTGCAGTATACAAATCTCGTATCTTGTTCAAGTCGACTAAACGTACAGTCTAAACTCTCACGTCTCCTCTCTAGTGGTCCATTACGCCTACACTTCTGATCTTGATTGTCGGTCGAGACTCGCACTTACAGGCGTGGAGCTTCAAAGGAATAGTTTCTTTTGGATGAATTATATTTTTTCAGATCTCCTTCATTTTATGTAAAAATAATGTGGATCGTTTACAACGTTTCGTACGGAAAATACCCCGAAATCAGAGGAATTGTCAACAATGAAATTTCAATATACTTGAAAAATTGTACATAAGGCAATCTACAAAAGCTCAAAACAAGAATGCGGATTATTATAAGTAACGTTGCATTATTTAGTTGTGCGGCATATCGTTTTTAACAACAAGAAAAAGACGACAGGATCAATACAAGCTGCAAAATGTACACGTGATCGCGCCACTATACATATAAATCCCTCCCACAACGGGCGCCCCCTTAACACCCAGGCCGCCCTTCCACCTATGTCGACACTAAATATTTTTTTCCTCCTAGTCCAATATTACAAACGTCACTCCGTGATTGCATGAAACTACATGACTATACAGTATTATTCAAGAAACTGTAAACATTAAATAAAAGTATCAACGGTGGTAATGAAATGATGTTGAATCAAAGAGTCCACAAGTTGTCAAGCGCTGCGTGAAACCAGTTCCCGTGGGCGAAAGGCGACGCGTACGTAGCCCATTACCGCCTCGCTACCCGACCCGCCCCGAATAAATCGGTTGCCATTTGCTCGGCTTACTCAAGTCCAGACAGAAGCCCCAACAATACGTTTGAAAATAAATTATAAGTTCAATAAAAGAAACGAAGATACTTGTAATTCATTAAACACACTAAAACAACGTTCATTCAGCTTCACAAGAGTCATCCAACACCTGTCCTCTCCTCATGTTACGTCAACATTTTATTGCCAAGGCCAATAAATCAAAATAATCGCACAACTTTATTGGTCTCCACTTTTATGGATCTGTAGAGATTGAAGTAACTTTTCAATGCTATATTTACGGCTGGTGTATCTATTTTTGAAAGTTACAGTGGGCGTTGAGTTGGGGTAGACCGCTTTATATAAAGGGCTGGTCGCCAACCGCTATCGGTCATGCGATCAATAAAGTGTTCACCGACACATTTTTTACTAAAATCTGCCATTTAAAACAATTAAGAAGTAAGTACGAATTACACAAGTGATTTGTCAATTTTGAGTATTATAACAGATATACACCATGAAATATATACTTTAGAAATCGCAAATATTTTTCTTCGTCGTTATTATATCGTATGTGTCGTTTTTGAAAGTGAAAGTTGCTTAATTTTATTCATCTTGAGGATGTAGGTTCTTATCTATGTACCTTTTATAATTTTTATACACATGTATGTATGATACAAAAGGTCATTAAATGAAAAATATTTTAATTATTGGTCAATGTTATTTGGTACCAGTACTATACAAGGTAATTTTTATCGTAACACGTTTCGTTTAAAAGTATTGTAATTGTTACCAGTATGATAAAATTATAATGCCTTCTTTTTAGCGACCACAGCTGTTATCATCAACATATTAACATGCAAGTGTTTAATGAGAATTCAAACAGTTAATTGATTCGATACAAAATGCGTAAGTATTTGAAAAGGAGATTCGGCTCTTGTTTTTAGCTTTGCATATTATAATATTAATTCATCACTCATCAAAACAACGAAACGCAATGGATATAACGCGCGTACAACTTTCTATCGGCAAGTCAACCTCAGTTGTAGTTTCTTTGAAATCCAGACCACTTTTTATTTAGCTAAATGAAAAACTGGTGTATTCAGTCGACAGAATTGGTGGCGGCATCGATGCGCCACCGCCGCGCAGTATTTGCAACGGATGCAGCGAAATGAACAGTTCGTTGACCTCAAGCGGACCGGGTTTCACTCGTATAGCAGCGCCCAGTTCACTGGCCCTATTATGAGTTACCACTTTATTATCATCATTCTTAAGTTCTAATATTTTGAAAAACAAAATTACTTGTTCAAAATCCCAGGTCTGAATTACGAAACAGAAATTTGGGTACACAGCATCCTAAATGTGTACGATTTGTTCGAATTTTCAATACTCGTTCGATTTTTCACTACCCTGAAATTCGAATCATGGCTTAAATTGTATTTTTCTGGCTAGTATTTAAAACACGTTTGTCACATTCTCAAACGACGAGTTCGTGTACGCAACGATGGATGTTCAAAACAGAATTCTATTGAGTGTTAGCCGGCAGTCAGCACAAGTCCTGTCTGTCCTTTTCATACGTTAGGTACGGTGTCTGCGTGAGCGAGTTGACATGAGATTTAAATTAGAATGGATTGTGAATAGGTTTGGCTGGTGCAACTCAGCGCCACATTCACAGCGCGAATTAATCGTAAACGCGCAAAGGTAAACGTGGCAACAACGCCAACGCCATTCGCTAATTTTGAGCTAGCCACCATTACAGCGATTAAAGCAAACAAATAGCTCGCGCTATCGTGAAATCGAATATACAAACCGACCACAAGGGAGATTGAATCGCTATCAGTTTTATGAGCTCAATTAGTTTGGAAACAAGTTTGCTTTAAGAGTTTTAATCCTTGTTTACATACCAACCTATTTCAGAAAACATAGTGGACAATTTTGTCTATAAATTAATTATGTGTCTAGGTTCTCATCTACCGAGTTCGTCACAAACCATCAAGGTCACTGAAGCGCGCATGTGCGGTGGCTCGAGTATTAAAGATTTTTCATGTGCTTCTCAAAAGTAATCTCCAGACTACTTGTTTCGGTTAAAATTTAAAGCAAGAAGTCGTAATGTCAAATGAATAGGTACTTTCTATGACACGATATTACTAAATTCTCTCCATTTTGTCTGTAGAAAGTGACGCAGTATTTCAATGTATAAACTGCGTCATTAGTTTTATCATCAGTATGTGCAGTAGGAGGTGGTGGGTGTCGGCTCCGGCATCGATCCACGTCTTATATACACCTTTTTACATACTTCCTCGCGTCCTATGTGGGGATTCAACCGCGATGCGTCAACCGATGCAAGGCACATGCACCTCTCGCCGCACTTCCCCCTGCCACCCCTCGCACCACGTAACTGCCGTACAGACAGATCTCGCCAAGTGGCCAGAGACACGCTGCTATACTTGATACTTATTGATTCCAATCGTTTTATAGCCTCTAACCTTGAAACGATGACCTTTTATGTGTGTAGAGAAACGCTCATATTTATTTGCACACGTGCAATGATGTGGTATTTTACGATCCGGTGAAGACTGTATTATTGTACAAAATTACTTGTAAGTAAGTAGGTTGGTTGGGATTCTGATCAATTGATAAATATGCGAGCTAAATGACGAGAGTAATTAATTTTAATGGCAGTGGGCAAGGGCATCTCATGGGACGGGAAGAAAGTCTTACATTAAGTAGCTTAGTACGGAGCGATTCCTTAGTTCTAGAGGTGAATGACACCTTACGATCGCATTTGGCATCGCGTTAGGCCCTCATAGCTGGCTAGTTCAGTGCACACTGCACAGATGAAGTACTTAAGATTTGCTGAATGTTTGCAGGACAGGGCGTGGCACGAAATTAAGATAGTAGAATGTTTACAATGAATGCTTTTTGCAATTGTGTCAATAAAAACGAAATCAATTCGAGACACAAATAACACTCCACGACCAAGTCAAGGTGCGGGCAGCAATCCAAAAATTGTCAGGAGGGTTACTACCTACTGTAAGTTAGGCGAAATAAAAGTATGCATGGAGGTGAGAGAGGTAACATATTGAATCTGCCGCACGCCGTATCTGTAAAAGGCGCGGTGGCGTATTCGTTGGGCCAGACTGAAATGACCTCGAGTCCTTATTGATCTGGTGACTGCTCGTCTGTGACGTCACCGTCACGTGACCTCTTGTACCAGCTTTACACGTTACGTTTATAGATATATATTTCTAAATGTAAGGAAAATATATTTCGCGCCGTTTATCGATTAAGATTACTAAATCACGGAGGGAATATGATTCTTCCGCGTTTTAAAATATGTATCGACATTTCCGTATTTCACGTAACTCGTTGTAATCGAAATAGCATAGGAAGGTTCTAAATGGCAAATAATAATAAAGTAACTCACTTGGGTGCAACACCTTTTCCGTCATGCCTGCGGATCTAAAGAGCACTCCTTCGAATCCTGCAAAAAATAAAAAGGGAATGAACACCTAAAAATTATGTAAAAATAGGTTATATTGCTAATGTTAATGAGATTAAATTAAAATTGAATTTAAACGATGGACGTTAACGTAGATACCTCATGTAAATTGAGACTGGTGTGATAACTAAATTCAAATTTAATGTCACTAGTATATGTCAGTGTTGTAGTAAACACCTATTGTAAATGTAGCTACATAATCATTGTGTAGAAAAGATGCGTCACACTCGCTATATAGCTATACGCCGTAAGCATACTATGCTGTAAAATTCCATTTTATTTTTATATACTTGCAAGTCTCACTTCGTCTTGTTTTTTAAAGTGAAATGTTAGTATGCGAATGTATTCATGGAGCGGTATTTTATCCATTGCATTCCATTTATCGTATACCAACCAACCTACCGTTTACTTGAAGAATGTATAATTCGAACTAATCGCACCTCTCTGTCTAACTAATCCGAAAGCTAAAACGTATAAAAGGGTCATAAAGAAAAGCGAATATAATGCTGTCCTCGGGGACTAACGGAATAGCGCAGGTATTGAATACGAGCGGACTGGGGAGCGTGTGCACACTTCACTAACAAAACACCGAGAACTCACTCATTCGCAATGTTTTGAAGGTCATTATAAACACTTCCAAATCCAGAGACAAAGATCAAAGATGGCTTGACGAGTTTGACTGTCGGCGTCGGTCAATTATTGAAAATTGAAATATCAGGAGATGTTTAATTTTTGAATATATTATTATGTATGTAGGAAGTTATTATAAATGTACGTCGTTTTTGTTCAGGAGACATGCTTGGACAGACAATCAGAAAGGCTATAATAGCGAGCTGTATCGTCTGCTCCTGCGCGAAGTATTACGTCGTATTCCGTACTAAATATGTATAGAGTGCTGTTGCTGTGGTCGCGAGGTACTTGTTTTTCATACTAAATAAGTACCATTGCTTTCCTGTCTGTTTTACGGGTTTGGAAGTTATAAAATTACATAACTTGTTTTTACGAGTTTCGTACGCATTGATAAGAAATGCGACGCAGATGTGGAAGGATATGTTTTGCTTCACACAGAATAAAACTATGGATGTACCTATCGCCTTTCAATTTGGTACCCAAACACAGATCAACATAATCAGATGTTATTATAGGAACATTAATTCTTCAGACTTAAACTCCACTGCTCCATGGATTTTCAGCTGCAGTACTGAGTATGCCATCATGCCGGATTGCTTTTGTTACTTACTGAATAATCAAGATTGATCAGCTTATCACAATACACAGTTGCACTTTGTTCTCTGCAAGGTTGCTCTACATTATATTCATGTTCAACTGTTATGTCACTCACTATCACTATAATATTTTATTTATTTTAAAGACCGAGAACAATATCTACACTTTGTTACTCACCAGGTAAAAAAATATATAAGTAGTAAGAACACTTGTCTTCTTTGATTAACTAAACATACAGTGAAGGAATTACATTCTTTATTTAACATGATGATAAGTTAAAATTTATATAGGTGAATACTGATTTTAAAATTGAACTATGAAAGCAACCAAATCTGTTACATAGTAGAATGAATATCACCAACTTAAGTTTTTACTGCACATAATGAAATAGTACACCACAAATCACACCATACTAAGGTACACCACAAATCTGATTTACAATGAACTTGTTTGGATAGGATACCATAAATATTATTACTGGCTATTATTATTATAAATAATTTATTTGGCACCCAATGCCAAATAAATTATTTATATGATAATTAATAAGTTTAGTTTGTCTCCTTTTCATATTCTGTCAATTTTTAATACTTTATTTACATGCATTTTTGTAGGTTAATAAGTAGCAGGAATTCTAGTTTAGTTGTTATACAATGAGATAATGTGATCTTTACATGTTCTATGGTTACAGAATGAATCATTATTCGATAATTTTCATCTACAGGTGATAAGTAGTACCTACCTGTGGAAGGAGAAATGTTTTTGTTATTATGAGAGTGTAAACATTTCAAAGAAATAAAAATATTGTTTTCAAAATCGATTTACTACAAATAATACTATTATTTGTATCAGTTAATTACACATACGGAATATAGTGGATGTTAATGTTCCTACTATTCAAACAGGTCAGGTAATAGTCACAAAATTGTAGGTGTAATTGTAATGTCAGAACGTATATATAGCAGTAAAAAATCACTTTTGTGATTTACAATACGCGTGTTTACATCCTATTGGTAATTTATTAATATGAAAGTGATAATTGAAATTTTATTCTAACCTTTGATGCGAAGCAATGTCCAACCATGTTACAGTAACTGTAAAAATATTCACGTAAATGTCCAGTCGTTGAGTATTTATTGTGATCACTAGCAAGCGATAAACTTATTACAAATCCTAAAGTTTCACAGCACCAAGTACGAAAATGGCGACGAATTTAAAACTCAAATAATCAAAAAATTACAAACGTAATAGTTTATCCACTAGTAAAAAGTTAAATGTAACACATCAGAGATTTAAAAACACTCAGTCACAAAATTAATTCATCAAACAATGATTTGTTAGAGTTAAATCACAAAATAATAGCTACTTTGTGATTAAAAATAAACTTTGTAGTTATTTATGGATAAATGCATATTTTTTTTCATAATTCGCAACCATAATGTTTTTTTTAGAATATGCAACCATAATGTCTTGTAAACTTGTTTTTGGTTCCATACTAATATTACTGAAGCCAAAGCGTACCTGTACAGCCTCAACCAATCTATCGATGTTTTTGTTACATCTCTAGTACCACTACGCCAGCCATAAATCATGGCACGTGAACAATAATTCATATAATTATTATAATACTGTTTGTTGGTAAGCGTATCAGTTGAGACTCGGCTGGACCGATTTGGCTAATTTTTTTTAAATGTTCGTAATCGTCCGACTAAGGTTTTTGGAGAAAGAAAATGGATATGTTACCCGGAAAATTCGAGAAAAACCGAAAGTGCTTATTGAAATTTAGACAGGACAAAGTTTGTCAGCTACCTATGAATAAAAAAAGAATATACAATTTTGTGAAGATCTTCGTTCTTTTATTTTATTTATTTAAAAAGTACTGATTTTTCTTGCTTGTTTTTAGCTTTCAATTTATCGGACATTTAACACAAATCCAATTATTCATCAATCATTCAAGCTAACGCTTTTATTTAGCTGATTGAAGCCCAGGCCTGTCCTGAACGGAAGACCGGGACAGACACAACGATTCAAACCGGGACATGTCTCGGTTATATATGAAATCGCCTAAATACCTGCGTTTCACGTAGACTCTTTGAAATAAACCATTACTTTTATATCACTGAAATAAACTACGAGGCATTGTACAATGTACAGTCAGCATTAAAAATATGCATACACGTAGCGAAATTCAAAAGTTTATTCTTGGAAAACTATTGGGTAAAATCATATTTAAATGACTATGTATTTTTATGTATCCACAGATACCGATACCGATATCCGCTTATATGTATAAAATTGGTCAAGATTTCAAGTTCATTGTTTCCTCTAAAAATCGCTTTTCATTTTCATTAAGTGTATACATCTTTAAGATGCTGACTTTACATAAAATACTACAATGTTATTGGTATTTCTTGGGATGTGATATTTTTTTAAATAATTCATAGTATTATTCCGGCTGTAAGCAACCTAACTCCGCGTGTTTTATAAACGATTCTTTATTCATCAACTCGCTCCTCACTGAGTTTGCAATTTCTAAAAGATTTTAGTTAGCTCGGCTGCCAGATAGCACTTTTGACTAAACCTTCTAGAAATTATAGCCAATGAACATGTATTCAAGGCTGATAAAAAAATAAAAATACCGATGTTAAAAAAACAAAACCGTCAAATTGGAATATGTCATAGATGTCAAATCAAAGGGGTACAAGAGCAAATACGTAATGTAAAACGCAAAAATAAAAAGAAAACTGAGTGATATGCCGAATTGAAATGTAAAATTAGTATTATAATGTCTGTCATAAATGAACCAGTGCTCAATATCATTGTGGTAGGATTCCACCATAAGAAAGGATGCCAGGTAAGTAGGCGTCATTACTTTCATCAATCGATATTATATTTTTGAAAAAAGAGATGACAGAGAAAGATTCCGTATTGCAACTAGAATTACTAGAAGTGACATCTTAGTACTTGTGTTCCCATAATGGTAAATCTGATTCGAATATTGAACGTAATATATTTCTCATTTACTACGCTCTTGTATTCATCAATAAATGTCAATTAACCACTACTAGTTTCAATATGATACTGAAAAATTTGATTTTATTGTAGGTGGAACACTGTTATCCAGAACTGGTGCCTGGCCACCCATCAGAGCTGCCAGCAGCTTGGCGACATTTACCAGCTCTGGCTTTACCAGATGGCTCTCACAACTATTTGTCTGACACAATATTCTTCAATTTGCCTGGACTTACTGAACCAGCACATACTGTGTATGGCGTATCATGTTTCAGGCAAATTCCTGTGGAGGTATAAATTTTGTTTTATTTAGTACACAAAGGAAAAATATATTTTTTGCTTTACTAGAGATATTCTATTGTGTCTGGGTGCTGTCATCTGTTGGTGTCTTCAATAATAAATTCTTTAGTCCAATTATTATTTTGGTTGCATGGTTACAATAGAACAGTTTGCTATTTCAGCAAATTAAAATATGATTATGAAATCACATTACACAGACTATCTTATTGAATATATAATCATGGCAGAACATAACTGTGCATAATTAATTATAATTATTATACTAAATAATATAATCACAAAGCTGAAGATTTCATGAATTTAAGCTGAATAAATGAACTAAGTCTTAAGATTACTAGGATAAGAAATTACCATAAATTATTCGTTATTTAAACAGCAAGTGGTCCAGAAGACTGATGACATGACCCGCAGTTCAGTTCAAAAGAGTGTGTGTGTTGTGTGTCGTGCTCCACTCTTTGGTCGTTTGGCAGTCAAGTTGGAGTTAGTAGTACGAGCCTGGTTCCTACAAGGAGATTTCTCTCAAACTAAACTACTAGAAGATGCTTACAATCATTTAAATAGCTGTCCTGTGCAGATGGATCAAATTGTTGAAGGTATTTATTTAGTCTTATACATAACTAGCTTCCACCTGCGTGGTTTACTAACCCATACATTTTGCTGGGATAAAAAGTAACCTATATGCTATTCCAGATTATAATCTATTTCTTTGCCAAATTTCATCCAGATCTGTTCAGCTGTTCTGGTGTGTTTGAGTAACAAATATCCATCCATCCTCATAATCTTTAACATTTATAATATTAGTAGGATAGTAGGATGCTTGAAATAAGTACAGAACCTATCATCTAATAGATATAATATATTGTTTACACCCCCTGCATTAATGTCAAGAAGATAGGAACTCATAAATAAAAAATATTGCAATCCCTATATTTTATGCCTAGTATAATTACGAATTAGTATGATTATGGCTATATTCTCCTAAACTATGGAAGTGGTCGGCTTATTTTCAGTCTTATTAGTTAAAGATGACATGTTAATCCAATATTCCCATCACATTTTATTATTGCAAGTTGTATGATAAACATGCTTACTGATAAAAATAGTATGGTATTTGTCATGTTTGTGTTGACTAGCTCAGAGTATGACTAATAGCATGTGTCCTTGGATCGTTATTATATCTGTGTTATTAACTATCTTTAACTGTGAATATTGTAGTGTGAATACTAGGTGTTGTGTGTGTAAGCATCAATCAACACCTATATTATTATTGCTTATTTCAGAGAAGTTACAATGCTGCTAGCAACTGTTGCAGACCTTAATTTTTTTAAAATTTGAATTTCCCATTCATATTTTGTATGCTCTTTGATTTCCTCAGGTTTATCAGTCCAGAGATTAGTAGAGAACTGGAGGCATAAAGCTTTGTTGTTATTTAAGCTAATGTTGTTACGGCGCAAAGTTCTTATCTATGGTGCACCAGCTGGACCCCTGTCGACTGCGCTGTTGACATTGGTGTCATTACTGCCACACTGCTTAGAAGATGGTCTTGTGAGAGCAGCAAATGTTGTGTGAGTAATGACAATATGATTACTGGGTTTTCTCAAATAATCGCAAGTAGTGGCAAGCATGTGGAATCCTATGCCTCCTTTAGTATCAAACTAAGGTTAAAACTTGTCCCTAAATGACAATATCCCAATTTTCAAGTTGTTCCAGTATGAATGAAGAGTTTAGTGTGTTTATCATTGTCACACCTTTGCTAATAGGATGCGAAGAAGCACTAATCCTAAAAATCAACTAATGGATATTGGTTCCTATTAGGATTGTTAGTGCCAAGTTTGGTGTAGGTAGTAATTGCAATACATATTACATTATGATGTCAATTACTGCTAGAAAATTATAATATAATACATCTGGGGTATTGTGTAATATAATGGAAAAAAATCAACTGTTTAAAAAAACAGTAATCAGAAATAGTTTCTGTATTGCAGGTGCATTTACAAACACAAATATTCACATGCACAAGTATCCAGACCCAGAACAACAGTCATACAAATATTTGTTTCGTACGGAAATCGTACCCGTGACATGTAGCGTAGCGGTCCATCGGACTACCACTGCATTACCCATACTGTGTTTTACTATGTTTTTATTATATTTTGTATATAAATGTTTTACTTTCAGGCTTTCTAGGCCACTATCTCCAATTCCGGCTATAGCCACTGATAACAAATTACAAGAGCCTGACTGTATTGGGGAAATTGCACAAGAACCTTTAGATAATTTACACAATGGCACAAACCAGGTACAAGAACTCTCCCCAAAAGAGACTGGAAACCTGTTCACAAACCAGGTAGAAGAGCTCTCCCCTAAAGAGACTGGAAACCTGTTAGAAGAGAAAGATCGCGTCAGTCGACAAAGTTTTGATGAGACCCTACTTAGTGATGTCGTCGATAGGTCGGCTGATATATCAGGGGCTAGAGAAAAGTGCCACAGTATTGGAGAAAAATATAAGCCACAGAAAAATCTAACTGAAGCACAACAGAGCCCCACCATGGCCAGAGACATGAGTGTTGATGGTTTACATAACCTCACAGGTCAGATTGATCAAACTGAATGTGGATTTCCCTTGCCCTTGTTTGAAGATGGCTATCTCTGTTTACCTTACCTATCTTTGCAATATCTCGATCTTTTATCTGACCCTGCCGTTCAAGGCTTTGTAGTTGGTGCATCGAATGTCCTATTTAAACAGAAAAGGCAATTGTTCGATGTTTTGGTCGAGTTAAACGAAATGAGGATAGAGACGGCCGATATGATGCTGCGGAGGCAATTAACGTTAGGCACGGAGGATCTGCGGTTTGCTGATCACGTCGTGCGTCACGGTCCGACGCAGGGCGACGCGTGGATTAGAGAACAGTTCGCAAGTTACTTAATTTATCTACTAAGGACATCTTTGCTTCCAGGTAACTATCAAATTAATATAATAACTTTTATGTTAGTGCAATAAATATCTTTGTGAATGAATGCATATTGACACTAGATTTGACTGTTTCTTTACAGAAGGCAGTCGAGAGATTGATTCCTACAATTCTCAATTCATGATTGCTTTTAAATCAACTCCTGCATATCAACAGTGGCTGCAAACTACAAACAATGGAGAAATAGAATCTTTTATTAATCTCATGCCTATGCACCCTTTCTCTGGACAGCTATCTGTTGCCGACATGAAGTTAAAGTTTGCTCAGTAAGTTTATTACAACTACTTTCTCTATTTATGTAATGGTAAATTTAATACCTTATTATGTATGTAGTACTTTGTTCACGCTTCTTTGAGTAAAGTTGTGACGAATTTGTCATATATTTTAACGAATTTATTGTACTATTCGTTATTGTTATTAAATGGTTATCATGGAAAAACAACAGTCTCCTGCTATGTGTGTTGATAATGGTTATTACATTTCCCGTCTGACGTTTATTAGGATTGCTAATGCTTAGCCATTTATTTAATTGTATATTAGGAAGTCCTCGTCCAAGAGCGGACAGTTCCTGGCTGCTACGTAATGAGAAGGGTAGAATATAGGTGTAATCCGTTTGTAGCACAATGTCGACGACGGAGGGCGGCAGGAAGGTGACGGCGGCGGTGGCGAGCACGGGGCGCGCGGTGGCCACCACGTCGCGCGCGGTGGGCGGCGCGCTGTCGCAGGCGCGCGGCGCGCTGTCGGGCTGGTGGAGCGCGCTCACGGCGCCCGCGCCGCTCTGTGACGACGACAACAGAACGCAGCTGCCGGACACGCCCGAACCCCCCGACAAATCCATCGATGACAACACCATCAGTCTCAATAAGATACAAGTCATTTAGTCTTCGAGTGTGACACTTAGCATCTTGTTATATAATGTCATTGAATTTTTCTAGTTGGCCCCATCGAACTTTTTTACTATTGAGGCCGAAGATGATAGTAATCAGAATATTCATAATGTATATAAAAACACTCCTTCATAGCAGCAACACATTATACATTATTTGAGATTATTTATATGCGTACGATTTGTGAGTTTCATATATATATTTCGTATTATTATAGCACAAAGTTGCTTGTATTGTGTATATTGTATTGTAAGAAAATAACTTGTGTTATTTCCGTAGTTGTTTACAAGCAGTAGTGACTTACAATTTCATATTTACCACGATAATAGCCTACAACGAAAATATTCTTTAACCTTCACTGGAACACCTTGTATGTACTATTTTTACTCCTTTAAATAATATTGTGCAAAATGTAAATAGTGAATCAATTATTTTTGGCCTGTTGTAACGATTTTAATTTATTGGTGCTGTTATTTTAATCTCGAACATTCCTACTTAATTTGGTTTAGATATTAGATGTTAGGTTGAATATTTTTATGCGAAAAGCTGCTCACTATTGGCAATTTCCGTATTTTGTTCATAAGGACATACACTGACCTCGAGTGTACTCACTATTATAATACTGTGCATATGTTGAGGCTATTTCTGAGATTATGTTGTTGAATATATTTTAATTTCCATTTGCGCTTCCGTTTGTCTGTAAGTTTAATTATGTATGTATGTTCATAAATATATGTTGGCAACTGTAGATACTAGCTGATGCTAGGTTATATATCTAGTTTGTGATCTCTAAAACTTTGTTGTTGATATTCTAAATAGCATTATATTTTGTTCAGTGTGTGAAAATAGTTTTGAAATATGTTAGAACCTTCAAACATTATTATTTACGTAGTTGTAATGTAGCAAAGTTGTAATTCATTCATTTTTAAACTTTAAAAGATCAATAAATGCTCTCTATGTTATTAACAATTTTGTAACTTGATAAATTATGCAAACGTAAGGGAGCAATACATACGATTGTAAATTTTAAACATGTGAGTACTTGTCAATATCTGATATTGTAAACAAATAAAGTATTATAAATGTGACATACAGATGGTTAATGGTTTTGTTCTTCTGTGCTGTAGTCGATGCAAAAGGTAAATAACTTTTTAAGAGAACCTTGGTTTTATTTAACATTCTGCAGACGTGGTTAACAGCAAATCAACTGAGACGACGTATGAAATGAAAATTACAACTATATAAGTCGTTCATTGGGAACAAATAATCAATACACTTAAGGTTATATTATCACAATACTGGGTCAATAATTACAATTAAATGCATTCTGATTTTGTCAAATTAGAAATTGTCTTCATTTTGTTATGTCTACTACAAATGTAAATTATTAAGTACTGATTCATCTGAATTTGTTTTCCATCGTCTTGCCAATTTTTTTTCTAGCTACGAGTAAATTACGCCGAGGTCATAAAAATATAGCTTCCTATTGGAATTAGACTCGGCGGTCTAGGACTAAAAAAATATCACCTAATCTTCATCGAAGCGCAACCACCGCGAAGCGGCTACACCGTCGAACGAATAACGGCCGGAAAGCAAAATAAGATCGATCTCATGACCGTCGCGTCACACGGCTGAGTCGGGCTCGTCCCACGGCCAGGGCGGGCCCGAGTCCAGCGCGTCCTGTCGCCACAGCGCACGCGCGCTGTCCGACGTGCCGTGAGCCAGCAGCCGCATGTTGTACGGCTCCACCATGTTGCTCACGGACGCGCCGCTGTCAACGCGCGCCAGCCGCTCCGCACGTTCGGGCCGCGCGTGCTCCGCCTCGCCCTTGGCTGACGGCAGCAGATCGAAGGCTGCACCCATGTCGCGCGGGGATTCCAGCTCCGTGACGTCGGAGCGAGGCGACAGCTCGCCGCCCTCCGTGCCCGCCAGCGTCGACGCCTCCGAGGGCGGAGCGGGCGACAGGGGCCGTGCGAGTGCGTCGGAAAGCGGCGCGCCTGCCGGCGAAACGAGCGGTGCAGACTCATCGTCGCTGGGGTCTTCGCGAGCCGGGCTGCGCTCCCGCGAGCCGCCTCCACGCGACATGATCTTGTCCCGCAGGCGGGTGAGTCGCTCGGCCGAGCTAACCTTACGCAGCATTTCTGCGGTGCGGCGCAGGCCGCGCAGCTTGAGGTCGACGACGGGCGAGCCGGTCTTGGTGGAGTCCTCGACGGAGCGGGAGCGCCCGGCGAGTGCGCCGAGCGTTGCGGCGTCGGGCGCGTCTTCGGAAGCCACCAGCAGCGAGGAGGGGCGCGAGCGCGGCGTGTGTGGGGCCCGTGCGGATGTATGCGGGCGCGCGCTGAAGGTGATCTGTCCGTCGTCGTCAGAGTCCTGCTCGTTCTCCACGTTGAAGGTGACGTTGGGCGGGTCGCCGGGCGGGCGGCGCCGGAAGCTGCCGGCGCCCTTGAGGATGGAGGGGTCGCGGCGCAGAGCGCGCGGACTGCCAGCTGGCGTGCCGCACACCGAGCCGCCTGATACGCGCAGTTGCAGCGTGCTCTCCTCGTCTGAAACAGATTCTCACATGTATCAAGCCGGAGAAGACAACAGTTTGGATATCTAAACCGAGTGCGGGAGCGGACCAGTTGAGAGAGGACGGAGGACGGGATCAGCTGTGCGTTTTGGTGCGACATGGGAGGGGTACCTGTTCGTGGATGGAGACGCTCCGTCCCGACTCGAGTCGCTCGCTGGTAGCTAGAAAATAACGAGGAACTGAAATCAAACTACGGTCTGTAACTGTTGTATATTTATTACTCCGTAAATCGTGGAAATGTTTACCTAATATGAGAAGGAATGGTACATTAAGTCTGTAGTAGTACAGTTAGTACTCTTAGCTACTGCTAAACGGATCTCTTGTGACCCAGTTTTAATATCACAATCAAAATATAACTACTATCAATTAATATAATAATGTTTTATTAAAATCCTATCTACACAGTTATTATCTAAAGACTCTACGGCTAAAGATATGTTATAGTGACAACAATAATATTCAAAGTAGTTACTACCTGGATGACAATTAAAAAGTTTAGATTTATACAATCATCTAAGTACAACAATATACAACGTATTATGTATAGTTATTTTCTGTAAAATCTGAAATTGCATATATGGAACTGGAATATCAGTATTAACCATCAGTATCAACAACAAATAATTAAAGATGTAATTTTTTTTTAATATATTTTGATATGGATTTAAAACTTATATTATTATATTGATGGCACTGGGTATGTTTAATTTAAAATATTTTAAAATCAACCAATTATAGTTAATTGTTACTACAATTATATGTATGCCACTAAAACGCATTGAATATGCATGATTAATAAATTAAAACATAAAAAGGCACAGCCTATATTACTAACAAAAAATGGCATCATTTATTGGAATGCGAAATTAAATAATAACTTATTTCAAATAACTAAATAACGGCTAGGGCGTAACTATGCTGTTTGTCAAAAATAGTGCAGATAATTACTTAGAAATACGATAACAGTTCAGGGCCTTTATTTGGTATGGCACGTAAAAAAATAACGCTAGTAACGCGCTAGGTGTGTTATTTTATAGGTCATTAATTTTTAACGCCTGGATTTTTTATTGTCATTTCATAACAAATAAGGGCCAAGTACGTATGGCGCATACCGCAAATATTTCGGGGCAAACATAGGGCTATTTATGCTTCTAAGAAATATATGAATTGCCTAGTTCGCAAAAAGCCGGTTAAAGGCAAGTTCCTATGCGACAAACAGTATAATTCGACGTGTACCAACAGTTAGACATTTAGCAAATCACGATCAAATAAATTAATATTATTATATTACTTATATAAATTAAAATGTTACTATAAATTATAATACCTGTACATATACAACAATTTTGATAAGAAATATGTAGTGTTTTTTTATCATTTGGAATAGTGGAATGTAATCAGATTATTGTCTGACATACACACATATTTCTTATATAAACTCGATTTAGAAAATATTAACAAAAGGCAATAAATGTAAAAGATTACTAAAATCACAACACTAAAATGTCATTTCCGTTTCAAATGCAAATACAGCATAATATCAATACAGTAAAAAAAAAAAAAACAAGTCATGCTTCAACATATAACTGTGTGAAAATTATTTGTTGCAAAGCAAAGTTGACCAGGCTTAAGTATCTTGCCCGTACAATATAAGTACATATTTATAAATTAAGATTGTGTATAATTTAAGAATTATAAACAATCTCAATTATTATAATAAAATTTATACTATCATTTTGGCACACTTTAAAAATTATTTAAATGCTTCTAAAATAGTATGTTCTACAAAATAAAATTAAGCACTCAATTCGTAAATTCAACTCTGGTCTTGATAAATTAAAACATTTATAAATCGGGCTTAAATATTCCTCACATAAGAAATGCTAGTCATGTCGCGTATTATCGATCTTTACTATTTTGGCCGGACCGGACAGATACGAATCGGAATCGTTTCATATCAAATTGTAGCATAGCTAGTATGCGTAAGGTTTACATGAAGACATCATCTGTGAAGTTGACGACGACGTGGTCTTGGCGTGGCTCGGGCTGGTCCCCGGGAGGGGAGGGGAGGGCGGAGTCCCCGGGGGTCGGGGTGGGTGAGGGGGGCGGGTTCTCGCGGATGGTGCGGAGGGGCTCACCTGGGTGGGAGGGGGGCTCCGACTGCAGCACGTCCTCGAGCGCCTCCTCGTTAAGCGTCTGAAGCGCGCCGCAGATCATCTGCTCCTCCAGCGTTACCTGCCAACAACGTGATACGTGAGTAGCTGTACAATAAAGTACGTAGCTATGATTTTTACCCAAAACATTGCCCCGAACTTTAATTAACATATAAACAAATACCTCATATGGACACATTGAAAACACCGAATACTTCTTCGTGGGCTATAACAACATTTGTGGCAAAAGGGAGTGGAATTTGCGACAGTGCAGAAAGCAAAGTGCTTAGCATCGGCGTCGATCGTACAGTCCAACATTTTCAAAAACTTTACTGTCCCGGCAGTGTTGGAGAGTATTCTACTAGTTAGTCTAAGGTTATTTATATAAAAATCATATGAAATCATTCATAATTAAACCTAAAAGTGATCCACATTAATCAGAATTAGTTTTATTTTTCAATATGCAATGCATTCGGAATTCTATACAAAATACGATGCTATCTACCTAGACCGTATCTATTTTAGTAACTAAAGAAACATAAATTATTCACTAGACATTCCCACTCACCATGATGAATACCAACTAAACAGAAAACAAAAAACAATGCCGTTTGACGTAGGACCCATTACCATAAAATGACGAATATTACATATACCAACTACGTAACACATTAATGGTCTATTTATTAAACTCCATACAGTCGGTCATCGCGAACATTTTTGTGTTACACAACAACAAACGTGGTATAGGGTGCGGAGGATGTTTATGCGAAATGGGCGGAGCTTCTATCCTGAATGCGTTTGGCCTTTATTCGACACGCTATGCATAATTATCCTGCAAGTAACGCGTAAGCTTTTTTTGAACATTTCTATCGTAAAAAAAATATATAAAAGCCAAGTAAAAAAAATATCTCGCAAGGACCCCGTACTTGCGAGATATTTTTTTTACTATGTTTTTTACTTGGCATCGCGAATATGGATCCACTTCGGCACATAACATTACAAAATAAACATGAATTGATCAAACTAAAACGAATCACTTTGCGTCTTTTGCTTCAATGTAAGTCACCCGTTAGTCGCTCTCTCAATGAATACAGTATTGCGACAGTGCAGAAAGCCAGTGCTTAGCATACGCTAAGGGCATACGCATATACACGCTAACGGGCGTGAACGGTTGAGACTGAGAGACGCCAAGAGATACGTTGGAATTATCAATCCGTCGACTATCTCTGTATAGAAACCCAGCCCACTATTTTCGGAATACTGACATACAATGATCGTGCGATGAATGAACTCTAACATGTGTTATATTACTCTAATAATCACCTGGTATTCCGCGTATGGCTGTGAAACATACGATTTATTAATGTTATGATTTTTAGAGACTTAAAAATATTGATTGCATTTTTATATATTGGTCGAAGAATCGTGAGTAAAACAGTAAAACTTTTGATCCTTGTTTGTTTTGTTTAAAGTAAATGATGTAATCGTATTTTTCATAATTCTTTGGCAAATGTTTACTCTACACAGTTAGCACAGAGCTAAGCAAGATAATATGTTAATATGTAAGATAATATCTAGCTAATGTAGCTCGGTCGTAAATGTTGACTTAAGCTAATTATAGTGTATGGGTTTTCTTACCTGTTTCTCAACGTTTGAAGGTCGACTTCGTTGGTGTTCTAGTGGAGGTCTCGGCTTAGCTGAGTCAAGTTCCACTTCAACCGTTTTTTCGGATATTACTGCAATAAGAATGAAGCAGATTTATGTGAAGAAAATAGAAAAGTTTTAAGGTATTCACATGAAATTTCAGTAAACACCTAACGTTTTTAATAGATTAGAGAAGACATTAACACTCGAATTGTGATGTGGTACCTTCCTCTTTTTGTATTGTATAATATTATGTCAAAATATTCATCATCTGTCTAGTCTTTTCCTAACTTTTCCTCTCAGTCTAACCAGATGTGCCTGAATATCAATATATTATTGAGTTAAAATACATACTCATTTGCAAGTCATCGATGCAAAAACAACAATAAAAGTCTAAAACCTGACTTAGGAAAATCGAATAGCGTCCAGCCTTCAAGGTATAAATTAAACTAGTGCAGCTGAGCTATGGTTGGTACATGAACATTTTCACTATTTTACCTGGCACGACTGGTAAAGTTGAAGGCATGTTCGCTTCTAGCTCACGGAGATTTACGATGAGCAGCTTGAACAATTCCCAGTCCCCGAACGGCAACTCTAGAACCTGTAGAAAAGATATTAAAAGTGTAATAAGTTGATTACACCTGTAACTTGTGTCAAATATAAGATGATATGAAATACAGGTTATATGTATATTTAAATTGAAATTGCGTTGAGGCGAATTTTAAAACTGTTCCCTCTGTTGTTATTTTTTACTTTGAAGTAGATATGATTGGCATACCGGCTCCAAGTCCTGCAGGCGGCACACGGCGAGCACGAGGCCGCACACATTATGTCGCTGTAGCGCCGCGGCCGCCGTTTGTCCGGCGGGACCCAGTGCGTCGCGCACTATGCTGCACACTCGATCCACGCTCAGCGTCGACAGGCGAATGTTTGGCACGTCAGTCTGCAAGAGAAATGCATCGTATTATGATCTTCGGCGTATTCTATAGAAAACATACAGGTTCTCCAAACGTCAACCTCATCAGGGAGTCGAGTATTTCTCGAATTTGACCATAGTTAACGTATGCCACAAATGTATGAAAATAATTTGCGCGTGTTTACTATATAAGTTCACTCAAATGCGCGCGCACGATTTGTAGTCCATATTTGGCTAATGGTAACGCCGATCAAGGTAATTTTGTGGCGAAGAGTCACGGCGAAAACTTGACACACAATTTAATTGATGTAGATAAAATCTTTGTACCATGCCAGGGAAAGCGGTGCGAAGCATGTGGAAGGGGTTCTGGACGGGTTGCTGCTGCTGTTGCTGTTGTTGGGGCGGTTGGAACGGCTGCGGGAACTGCTGCGGGTTGATAGCTTGCGGTACAAACCCGCCACTGGTGTTGGCCCATCCCACCCACATCTGCTGCGGGGGCACTGCCCCTGCTGCTGCTGTTTGAGTTGGTGGGGATGAGCGCTGAAAGTAAAAAAGGATTGTCATAACAGGATCAATTATATAGCTATATAAGGAATATAGCTATATATAAGGAAAATATTATATAGCTAAAAACAAACAAGGGTTATTAAGGGTCAATTCCCACAATTCCAAAGAGCAGCGGCGTGCAGCGGCCGTAAGAGCAAGTGACTGAACGCGGCACCGCAAGGGTCAGTGCGGCGCTAGAAGGCTCGTGCAGCTTCGCGGCGCCGCGCTGCGCCTCCTTTGTCTTCAAGTAACTATGAACTATAATAATCACGTAGATAAGATTTAAAAATGATTTTTAATATTTTGCCTCAAAAAGCCGCTGCCGGCCGCTACTCGCTCAGTGTGAATTGACCCATTTAGGGTCACACTTTAGGCTTACAAATTTTAATTTTATATTTTTTTATTTTAAATATGCTTTGCCCCACCCCACACTAGGAATAATTCCGTCTAGGAATAATATCATGGCTATTCACATACACAAAGACCCAGACCCGGAACAATTATCTGCAGATCATACAAATATATGTTCCGTGCGGGAATCGAACCCGCGACACGTAGCGTAGTAGTCGATCTCTCAACCACTGCGCCAACCGTGCCATCAAACCAAATTCGATGCTGAAATTGGTATTGTATAATTATAATGACAAATGAGTAAGTTTAGCTAAGAGGGGACGCCCCAGAAGTACTTTTACGAACTTCATTGGTGAAGATTAATCATCCTTCAAAAAGGTCACTTAAAAACAGTATCCATGTATGAAAAACGATGCAAGAATTAAGATGAAGCAAAAGGGTTATGTAAGGTAGCACGTGGCGTTCGTTGTTTCTGCCTCATCCCCATAGGAAAAAGGCGTGACGTTATGTAATTTTTGTGCTACGTTTTTTATATAGTCTACTGAAATCATACACAAAGCTATTTATAATAACATTATAATAAATCACTTCCACAAGTACGTGTCTAAATAAATGATTGTGAGATGTATATATTTAGCCGATATTGACCTCGTTTTAAATGATACACAGATTAAAATAGCGAACACCGTATTGGAATAACATATAGGACTAAAGAGCTACTCACGTGTTTTCTCGGGAATAGTTTTGAGTGCGGCTGTCGTGAATGCTGCTGAGGGCCCCAGATCATGCCAGGGGCCGCACCGCCTGCGCCCGTGTCTTCTTCATTACCACTTTGCATTTGTTCCTCTGCGAATAATAATATAATATTGGATGCATGATATTGTATAGTAGATGGGTCAAATTATCGCGGTCAGTTTAAATCTGTAATAGAATTAGTGGTTTTCTTCAAAAGCCAGTCCAGATATTCACCTACATTATCTTCTCTTACACATCTTCTTATTACAAACGATATTTAAAAAAGAACCATGGAGTTTCTTGCAGGTTCTTCTTCATGGAATGATAACGATTTGTTTATTGCTTATACGAATAAAAAAAATTCGTGTTTAAAAAGTCAATTTCGCCTTATAAAATCTGGTTTATCTATAAGCGTCGCCTGATTGGATGAAAATAAATTTTCATTAACCTAGAGGTTAAAGGTAGGTAGGTTCGGCATCGGCGAAATGTGGGTGTAAAACTACACCTCTGCCTAACCCTTCGGGGAGTACAGGCGTGATGCTATGTTATGTTAAAGTACATCTAGCGATTTCAAACAATCAAAAAATATAAAACTCATGCGCAATGGCGTGCGGTTCATAAAGACAAAAAGACACTGCCTATCCTACATAACTCAGATAAATATTTATTATAAGATATTTCAGGTGGCTAATCACATACATCATTATTTAATCGACAAGATGAACCAATATCACATGCAGTAGGGATTTTTGGTAAGTAAGCTTTTAAAATTTTCTGCCTACCCTGTCTAAAAACTGTGTGCATGCCGCTGCTCATGCGTATGTCTCGTGTGTTGTTTGATGATTATTCAAAATACCTTTGATGAGCTTCTTGATGTAGGGGTCCAGGTTGATGGTGAAGGGTAGGAATATCTTGAGATCTGCGGCCGTGAGCGTGGCGCGGTGGAAGCTTAAGAACACTTCTAGTTTACGCTCGTCGCGGTCCAGTTCCATCAATGTGCTTGCCTCTCGTAGACCGCTCATTAGAGGTTTGACTCTGAAATAGGAGATTATGTTACTAAATGTAAGAATAATCATTACGAAATAAATGACATATGATATAGCATCACGCCTGTATTCCCCGAAGGGTTAGGCAGAGGTGTACTGTACACCCAATTATCGCCAATGCTGTTATTGAGTCCCATGTAATAGATGGCGAGCCTATTGCTATCTACCGGACACAGTTCCAGACTCCGTGTCGTTATTGAGAATTTCCATACAGAATAACTGAATAACACTTTGCGCCGACCCGGGAATCGATCCCAGGACCTCACGCTCAGCAGTCGCGCTTGCGACCACTAAACCAATGAGGCAGTCACGTCGTAACAATAAATTTTCAATTCAAATCTAGAATATACAAGTGGAACAAAGATTTTCTGTAGGCAATCCAATCAAGTTGCTTTTGTTTTTATTTTATTCACACTTATACCTAAGCAATTTCTGCAACTTTATTTGAGAATGCCTTTTTTAACGGGAGAGCAAAAACGCGACGCTTTTGATTAAACGCAAGTTTAGCATTTTATAGAGATGTGCAACAGAACTCACTTGTCATAAATGTGCTTGAGCGAGGTGGAGTCATCGATGTGCTCCTCATAGGTCTCATGGTGGTAGATGATCCAGGACGTGCGGAACGGCCACTGCTCCGTCAGGTTCACCCAGGACGCCAGCTGGTACCAGTTGAACTCGATTTGGAATGCTTTAAGAAGACGACCTGGAGAAAACGCATGTAATTTAAGTACACAATAGTCATCTCTAGTAATTTGGTGATATTGCTGCATTGAAATTTAATCTTTGAACTAAAACATTCTTAATCCACTACCCTAGTTTTATTATATCGAGACGACGAAAAACATAACGCCACTGAAACGGATATCATGTTCTGGGTTTTCGCCTAATAAGAAACCTTTCTAAACGTTCAATAGGCAGACAACTCACCCGTAACATAGAGCACATTCATAAGCCGCCTCATGCTCCTGGGGTTGACGTCACTGAAGTAGTCGTCAGTGAGCAGCACGCGGCCCAGGTCGGCTGCGCCCGCGCCGCCCGCACCTCGATGCAGGCCGGACGCCACGGACGACGCCACCGACTCGGACGGTCGCAGCCGTCGCTCGCGAGCCGCCTGGCCTTTGATACGCTCTTGACTTGACATGAGCTCCGACGTTGAAGACAGGCGGCGGGCTGAAACCTGGATTTGAAATGCAAATGGTGAAGATTGGTTACGGATAGCTCATATGAGAACACAATGAGATACAGAAATTGTCAGAATTATTTTCTTACACACAGTGAAAATACGGTTTAACCGAGTCACACTCACAGAAGACTACAGGATTTAATGCGTGTGAATTTTATTTTTAAAATCACGAAAATGTATTGTTATTAGACAGGACCGTTGGGGGGATATGTATGAACCTGTAAATCAACCTAGTAAATCAGTACTCACGGATCTTTGCAGTGACGTAGAGAAGTCGTCGGCGCCGATGGCTTGCATCCTGCGCGAGGCGGTTTGCTGAGCGGCCTTAACCCTGCGCAGCGCAGAGTTCTGCAGGTAGAACGGCAGCTGCACCATGTTCCGCAGGTAGTCCCACCCGCCGATGTTGCTCTCGGAGAACGCGCGACGACTGTTTATTTCCACTGCCTAAGTGACATAGTTTGTAGTAATATGTGTAAACGTTGTTTGATTGTTTTGTGATGTACCTATAAAATTAATAAGTATACATTTGTTCATTTAAAGATGATTTGTGTGATTATTTTTAAGATATTTGTAATATTTATATGCTTGTAGTCCTAGTTTATACTTCCACAGTAGGAAATAAAATGAAATAAAAAATGGTCAAATGGCCGATCCTCTTCCATTTGCAATGTTATTCATATGAGGAGAACACGTAAATAATAATCATAATTAATGAAATGTTTTGTGGGAACTATTGTGTTTGATCTTTATTTATGTTGTGTAAAATATTGTACATTGTGGCCGAAGAAGATAAGGCGGTTTTAGCCACGCGTCTTGTATGTACACACAAACAACACTCGAAAACTAATGACACTTTACTCCATGAAATATGATTAAATAAATTATACATTATCCGCGCGCAATCTATAGCTTTTACGTTAATTTACTATATACTTTATATTATGTAGGTATAACGCTGGATATTGTCCGGTTCAACGAATACAAACGAATAGGTTGCTCTTTTGGATTCCAACGCGTGCTCAAGTTCGTTGGATTTCATTGGACTGGTCTTTACCCAACATCAAACATTTTTTTGTGTTTTTCTATTAGATATAACTATCAAGTGCATCTAAAACATGACACAAGATACTATAACAACGAGCAATAGGAAAAGGAACATAATAACTAAATGTAAGTACATACACAGACGGTACTCTCAAAAACATATTATAATTTTTTTGTAATAACTCGTTTAGCAATATTTACTTTAATAAAATAAATAAAACAATGCCTCAAATAACCAATAATAGATAAGATCGCGCGCGGATTACATTAAAAAAATAACCTTAAATACAATTATTTTCACGAAACATCCTAACAGAATGTCATGCAACACAGATGGCTAATATACAGTTGACAAAATATAACGCGTAAAATATTCCGTCCATGAAATCATGCAAGTACATGATAAAGAGGGATCGACACAACATCGAGTTTGAACAAAGCTAACGGATATAGGTTAACACCAAACACATGACGTCAACTGACCTCCATCCAAGCAACCTGTATGAAATGTATAACACGAGTAAGAAACTGTTGCTAACTTCTATGTTACCAATAATGTGCGGAAGTCTGGAAACGTACGAAATGCTCTAGACTTTATGACAATTATCTCTCAATCAGGGCAACTCGACGTACGCGGGCTTTGACATATAATGTTCATTAGAGGTGGACTTTTTCATCAGCGTTGTTATCACGGTTCTAATCTAACCCTATTTAATTAATACATGACGAATATGAATACAGATTTCCGCACATTACAAGTAACACTTACACATATTATATTTTTTAAATTAAATACATTAAAGTAGGCATAAACAGGGTGGGGTAAAAGAAGGCCTCAAAGCAAAATCACTAAAGAAGAAATTTAAGTACACATTTTGCAGAACACGTGTATCTTCCGATAATTTATGGGTCTTTCTCCTTTCTATGTCAAAAATTTTGACTACACCCAAAATTATGATAAGTGGATAGTAACTAAATACTAAGAGGAATATGTACCAACAAAAATATTAAATTATTGACACATAGACAGAAATGTATGTCACTGAATATGAATAGGCCCATTCTCACACAGGATAATCAGCCACCCTAGATAACAACCGCTAGATAATATAATTTCTATTATCTATTATATTGGCATTTCTATAGAAACGCCAGCAAAATATATGGAATTTACATTTACGTATTACTAAATGATTCGACTGCTTATGTCAAAGTACATGATCATAGTTTTCTACAGGAAGAATATTTTGTGCATTGAGACAATACAAGGTGGCAATTCTGGATTAATTAAAAAATCATAGGAAACATTTTTTTTTTTCAATCTGTTTGACAATGGGACAATTCTAACATAAAAATTTTGTCATTCGATAAACAGTTTTTTTGTAAGACTATTTTACCTTGCTGATGATATGTGGGTCTATGGCCAGCAGCAGTATGAACGGGCTCTTGGGGTCGGAACACAGAGCGTGGACGGCGTTCAGTAGTGCTAGAACTTTCTCTTGTTCACAGCTGTCTAAGGCATCGACGACGACCACTAGGCGGGTCTGTTGTCCGGTGAATGCGTCTAGACACGATACCTAGACGAACAGTAAATAAGTTAATCGGTTGAGTATATTAGGTTAGTAAAAGTCTAAGGCACATAGCGTTAGAATTTTATATTTATGGAAAAATAATGTGTTACCAACGCACAAAAAATTGTCAGACTTTTAAGAGTAGACAAACGGCCGTGGAAGAATTTTGAACGGACAAATATATGTAGTATATTTATATAAAATGTATGTTTGGAATTGTTATATTTATTTGTCAACACGAAAACCATTACGCCATAGATTAATAAGAGTATTTACCACATGCGTAAGCGCTTGCACTTCAGGTCTCAATGCGAGGGTGGGTGCATGTGCGTGTGCCGGTTTTCTCGTGGCCCTCGCCAGTCGTGCCCGCGGCGGCATCGCCAGTGCAGCCAGCACGCGGCCGCACGTGTACAGGTTGGCCAGCAGCGCCGCTCCGCTAACTGCACATGCGCCGATCATCAGCCCCTGTTGGATTTCACGCCGTCTAATCGACGACAACCCTCACTCATTGAGCCGTCGCGTGGTACTTAGGTTTAGCCTTACAACTATTCTATGTTTAATATGATGTTTCTTAATCTTCATGAACTTCATTTAGATTTTCCTATTACGTGACGGCTACCCTATTTTATGTGACGGACTCTTCTCCTTTAATTGACTCTCACAACATACTTTTAGTTCATAAAGTGAAATACATGCGTGCTACTCAACATAAAGTAAAATATACGAAGATTGTACGGGTATATCAGCATTTTTTTGTCATCATTGGTATTGAGTGATGAATGAATTATGAATTAATATTACTAATACTCACTGCGGGTCCTCTTCTCGATCGGTTAAGTACATGATAAGTACGCACAGCCCAAGAAGTATGCACGTAAAGCACAACTCAAACGTTACTATGTGCGGAATGCAGCACACACGACGCCATCTGGATTCAACATAAGCAATTAATTTAACGGAACCATACGAAGTAAAAAAGGAACAAAAGACATTTTGAAACCTTTTATTTGTAAATTCTATTACACAAACATATGTATTGTGCGTAATATACTACAAGTACACTCACTTCCAGCCCGAGGTGGACGACACTGGCTTCGGTCGAAAGGCCCTGGCCAGCCTAGTGCACACGCGTCCGTACTGGCACTCCAGCGCCTCGCCCAGGCTGGCTATCATCTGCACCACCATAGCATCGCCTTCCTGACCAGCGCCGCTTTTCATACCTTCCGTGAAGTGAAACCTATAATGAAAATAACTAAAATTAAACAAAATCATAACAGGCATTCTAGTAACTTGCTCTATATGTGATCTTTATATGATAAACACGATACATCGCGTCAAGAAATTGCAAACAGAGCCTATAAATAATCCAACCAAAACGTATTATTTATTTATTTTTAGTTCCCGCATCGTAATACCGTACCGCAAAAGCTTTGTCATAATGAGATGAAATATTTATTTTAAATTTTCTTAGTTTTATTTATGTACTAATTATATTAGAATAGAAATATTTTTTATAATATTTATAACGTAGTTATTTCCTGTAACTGAGGAGGGAAGAACTAGGAGTGGTAAAATATTGTATGTTATCTTTATTTTCGTACCTTATTGGCGTAGCTGGCAAAGCCCTTGGGTCGTTTGGCCCCGGTGGATGACAGAATACAACTTGAAGCGCCAACAGCAAAGAGCTGAACTTGCGACCTAATGCTGATAGAACTCCACCGGCCCACCACCATTCATATCTGTAAACAAAAGCACTAAGTTGAACGACCCTCACATTGTTGTACTAAAATATTTTATTATGTTATTATGATCTTAAGCGGATTATAATAACATTGTAAAATATTGTAGCACGTTTCTCAATCTTAACTTTATTGAAATTCTACTGAGATTACTATAAAAATGCGATTAGAGCCAGAAATAGAGAGAGATAAATTAAAACGTGCTTTACTAAGATAATATTGTACAGTAAATTCACTGTGAAATTGATTTAGCATACTGACTAGCGAGATCAATTTAAACGGCGCCACCCAACTATGCGTAAGTCTTTGCATGGTTTTACAATCGTATCTTTTTTGCTTGACTCTGCACAAGAATCTTTTGCGGCTCGTATTTTAACCATAATCTTTTCTATTTTCTGCTCGCTGCGTATATATAAGCTCCAAGAAATACGCTCCTAAAACAGCATAGCAATAATTATGGTAGACTTTTGCAACTGTACTGTAACATTTCCCTGTACTTCTTCCCTTGGCACTTTCTTTTCATTCCAAAATGCTACAAGATATTACCAGTCAACAAAAATCGTCGCTGGTTATTTTAGACACGCTAAAAAGAATATTCTGATCGGATTTTGTACTGCATACTTACTTATTCCCGGTATACCAAAATATATACAACGCGATGTATATGGTGGCGAAGAGTGCGAAGCACAGTCCCAGCGCGACGTAGGGCGGCGCGCCCGCCACGGCGGCGATGGCGGCCGCCGACAGCGCCACGTGCCACGCGCCCCACGACACCGCCCACGACCACGCCCACCCCGTCTCGCTCCACTGCCGCGCGAAGTTCTTCATCTCCTCTGCACAACAAAATGCCTTTGTCAATTGATGACTCCATACTTTCGTGTGTATGTTGAGACTGGTCAGATACATATATAGCTGCCATGTCCATGTTAGCAAATTTCTTTTTATTAATGTTAACAGGCTTGTTTAGTTTCAGGTTTTGTCCTTTCTGTCAACTTTTTAGGAATTTCGTAAGAAATTCTGACTATAAAAGAATAACCATGGAGTCGAGGTTGGGAATTCTAAGTTCTAACGGATGGGCCATAATTACAAAGTATCGGGATTCGCTTGATGATCGTGTAGTTGCAATATGACAGCTCAAGATATAACCCACCCATTTCACAGGTTGCTTTGCAAAACCGCAACCCTACGGTACGAAGTTAGTTATAGAGATCGCATCCTTATATTATATCTTAATATTCATAGTTGAGCCAACTGTGACGATTAGATAAGCTTGCCGATTCGGGTTGTCTGTGAACGCGCCAAATTCTTTACCAATCAAAAATATCGTCTATTCTGTCACAGCTGATGATAATAGGGCTGTGACAAAGTGTTTAATGATTTGTGGCGGCCTATTTCAATGTTAAGTCATTTTGATTAATAATAACCGACAGGTATCTCATGACGAGACGGGCGTGCCAACTCGCAGGAAGTTCTACGTCTTCATATGGAATGGTGGACGTTATTGTGACTGTTTGTTGACAGATTTTGAATTATATTTGAGACGTCAAAGATCAGACTAAAAGACACGATAATTATAATGAAAAGGGCGTAACCATTCCGCACGACGATGTTCTGAAGATAATGAGTCTTCTATCGGAAAAAATATTTTCTGACGTAGTATACTGGCTCATTATTGCTAATGATCAAGGCAATAAGATTGAATTTAATTTTCAAATTAAAGTACATGACATTTAATTGATTGTCGATCATTTTTAGTGGATTTATTAAACAGAACAGATTTCGAAAAATTAAAACATGAATATTTATTTATTCATACAAGACTCAAAACTAAAGTGGAATAAGAGCAGTTGGATGATGCAGGGAGAACAAAAGAGAAATAGGGTCTTACCTTTAAGTTTATTGAGTAAAAACGATTTCCCGGATCCCCATCGCGCGTACAGTCCGACAGTGATAGGTACCGACAAACTCGGTTCCGATAACATATCGGCCAACGCCGCACTGTACAACTCATACCCCAACATGTTCTCATTGTCTTCATTTGTGTTCAACTTCCGAGCGCCGAAGATCTGGCCCAGGATAGTCTTGTTGTAGCTCATGTCTATGTTGTACGGAGTTTCGTTCAGCTTGTTGGGTTTGTACAACAGTTGGCTGTTCTTCGGATTGCGCAGAAGTATTTCTACTATTTGCTGCAAAAGAATTACAATGGTGTTTGATATCAGAGGTGTACTTAGGAGGGTAGTAGAGGATGAGCATATTGCATTGACTGAGGTATACGATACACGAGTTATAGTGTTGCTACCGTTAATTACCTAATTGAAAACCAAGTAACGCTTTTACTGATCTGGGAGTTTCACTCAGGATTTGGTTGCCGCGATTGCGCCACTAGACCAATGAACCGGTTCAAGAAATAAGTACCTATAGTGTGCGCTAGGTAACCTTGAAATCTGAACTCGCAGTCGAAATCTGTACTAATCGACGGTGACGTAGTACTGGCAGGGAGAAGCTCACTGTTATGATGTGCGGATGTGCTGCCGTTAATCGAGTGCAGAGTTATCGTGCACTCACTGTACGCCACTACCAGCAGACTCAATGATCTGATAATTTAGTGTAGGTATAAATTTGACGAGGAAAATATGTTGGACTGTGCATCCGAGCATACATCATAAATTATGATTATTTTATAAGTTAATAGGTTGTATTTACTATTATTTTCCTGTTCATCGAGATTTTTTTTTTATACAGATTTTATTAAAAAAATAAAACATAATATTGTAATAAAATTTAGGAAAAAGCTTGAATCTATTACGCACGAGAATTAACATATTGTTATTGTTTGTAAACTTGTATTCTTTCACAAGTCATAAAGTTCGTAATAAGTGAAGTCGAGTTTTAAATTTTTCGACAATTTAGCCACATTGAGTGCCTCATTGTTCTAGTGGTCGCAAGCGCGACTGTTGAGGGTAAGGTCCTGGATTCAATTCCCGGGTCGGGCAAAGTGTTATTGGGATTTTCTGTATGGAAATTCTCAGTAGCAGCACGGAGTCTGGAACTGTACCCAGGTAGATGGCAATAGGCTCGCGATAATATTACAAGGGATTAAATAACGGCATCAGCGAAATATGGGTGCAGGTACAATAGTACACCACTGCCTAACTTTTCGGGGAATACAGGCGTGATGCTGTTCTGTTATGTTTAGCCACATATAACTGATAATAATAATAAAGCTTACCTTTGACCTGGCCCTCATAGCGATATGTAGCGCCGTATCGCCTCGGTTGTCAGCCACGTTCACGCGTGCTTTTCGCTCCAGCAGTAATTGTACCATTTCCGCATGTCGAGAACGAACCGCACGTATTAGTGGCGTGTCTCCAGTCTATAGTAAAGAAAATATATGTTTTACGTATGAATTTGGCGCTTTTAACGTCCAGTAATCGTATGATTAACGGCGATTGTTAAACTATTGTGTCTGCTTAGCAGAAAAAAAGTGTATACGTATAACAAGGACGGTACAATTTCATAAGCTATAGCTAAAGTTTACGTAATCCAAATTCCAATTACTCTGTGCTAATATTAAATAATTATTATGTGAGACAGAACTATGGTAAAAGGTAAAAAAGGAACAAAATAATTAATTCATATTGGCCAACTATCCTCAATGTAATAAGCAATAAAACACAAATCAGCTGACCGATAGTGACTAATAGTCATATAAAATTTGCACAAAACATACGACGGGAATTTTTCTACTCTTATTTCCCAGTGACGTTTCTATGACGATGGCATTTACCATGCGTAGCTGAATTACATTAATAAAATTACGGATTTCTTCATCTGGCTTTTCCAACGTATTGCAACCTTCAAACCTCATTAGACAAACTATCCGTCGTACGTTCATATGCAATAAACCGGTTATGAAATGAGCGGGGTTTTCCCAATAGACTACGGTACGGGGTTCTTCAAAAAAGGGGTGAAAAGATTATCACAGGGTCTGCAACCAACGAAGTGGTACCAATTATGTTTCAAGCATCCATAAGCTAAGGCAACGGCTAGTAACATCAGGCGGACCATATGGTCTGCTTGGACTGGCTGGGTTTAATTTTTCTTTTACCAAGCTTATGGTTAGTAAGCCAGTTATTTAAATGTTTAAAATTATTAATTATTATTTTATTAATTATTTTTCGTAAAGCGAATTTAATTTTTTATTAATTATTTTTCGTAAAGCGAATTTCTGCCTGTTCGACTTCCGCAACCTTCAGGATATCACGTCAGTCACGATATAATCTTTGAACCACGTCCTTTTTTAAACACTTTTAAGAAGAGTTTTCTGAAGCCAATTATGT
Organism: Shargacucullia verbasci; assembly: GCA_947562105.1. Classification (NCBI taxonomy): domain Eukaryota; kingdom Metazoa; phylum Arthropoda; class Insecta; order Lepidoptera; family Noctuidae; genus Shargacucullia; species Shargacucullia verbasci. The sequence continues at coordinate 9,227,220 of OX387284.1, read as the reverse complement.
AGCAAAATAAAGCCTCTAAGAGCAACAGGTAAAACTTGTATAAAGGGAGAATTGACGCAGTGGCTCGATCGGATTTCTGCGCGTGTGACGTGCACGTGTTGACGTATTTTTTTGGCCTCGTGCAGAGTGAACGGACGGCGAATAGGACGGTTGCGGCGCCAAAGACTAGGTGACCAAAGTTGTTCTAAAGATCAGACGTGTTTCAGAGGTGCAATATGGATGAAGATTTACTATTTCTATAAGTTGAATATTCTTTATTATATTATACAGTCTATCATTGAATGTGGAAATGATAAAGTGTACGAGTGACAAAACTCAATTGGTTTCCACGAAAGTAGTTCGCTAGGTTAGGTAAGGACTGGTAGCAAGTGGAAAGGAGTGCACTATTAGACCTTGGACAACCGCTCAACGCGCCCGACTTATCGATTTACTATGGACGGTTACAGCCGCACCCGTGCTAGGCTCCCACTCTGGACGAGCACTATGGCCTACAGATAGCTCGGATCTGGGTGTGTATGTATATGAGATGTATGTTTTTAAACTGTATGTACCCACGGAACAGGAGAAATCTTAGGGAGGGAGAAATGTCTACAAAAAATTATTGGTAGTGAATTTATACTTACGACTGTACTATGTTCCAGATCAGGATTGGATGCTAGCAACAGCTTCAGTATAGAAACATGACCTTTCTCCGTGGCAGTGTAGACGGGCGTCTTCTTCTCCTTGCCCGGCAGATCGACGTCAACATGCTTCTTCAGTAGAGCCTCTACTATGTTTTTGTGACCACCTTTCACAGCGTGAATTAGCGGAGTGTCTTTTGATTGATCCTAAAAATAAGGTTATGAGCAATTTGTTTTATAATTACGTTATTAAATGAAGAATAGAAAATAATATCCGTTTAAAGAAGTGTAAGCCCTCCGGTAGTTATTAGCATCTATTATGAAATATTAGAATGTCCATCTAAAAATTGCAAGAAAATAAGTTGTGTTTTTATGGATAACCAGAGGTATACTAATTCAAATTGGTCCAACAGTGGACATTCCTATGAAAAGAGATAGATTAGGTCTACAAAAGCTTAGTGAAAGTTCGCCGAGTATAAAATTACCTGCACGTTAATATAAGCGCCGGAGTTAATAAGAGCCAAAGCGATATCGTAGTATCCCTCTTTACATGCGATGGCTAGCGCTGTGTAGCCGTCCTTGTCTAACGCGTTCACATTCGGCTTATATTCTAACAGCATTTGGACGATCTCGAAGTGATTACCTGAAATAAAACAAACCATCAGACTAGGCTGTGGGTTCTATTCTCACGAGTTAGATTTATTTTATAATTTATTATGAGTGATTAGTGTGAAGAAAAACATCGATTGTGTGGAAACTGGCATATCCTAGAGCTGAAAATAACACGGCCTATGACGTCCAGCAATTCACTTGTGTCACGTGGTGGAACATGCCCCATTCCAGAGCAGCAGGGAATATTAGGTTGATAATGATTTATGGGGATCTTTATCAAAGTCGCTGACATAGTTCAATAGGAAAAAAGATTAAACAATGTAAGTACCTACTGTGTTTTATCAGTATCACAAAATTTATTGCGACGACATAATTAACTTTGTTTATATTTCGTTATTTAACTGCCATTTAGTTATTCTATGATGCTAACTCATTGTGCATTTCTAAGCTATGGAAAGGTAAGAATATAATATACAGCTTACCATGTGTAGCCTGCAGCAGGGGGGTCCAACAATACATGCCAGCATTGTTAGGGTCTGCGCCGGCTCGCAACAGCGCTAAGCAAGAGGTGACGTCGCCGGCGCGCGCCGCCCATGTCAAAGCGGAGGTGGCATACTTGTCGCAAGAGTTTGGGCGTGCGCCCGCGGCAAGTAACCGTAGGACTACTCCGCTATGCTTGCGTCCTGCTGCCCATACTAACGAGCTGGAATAGGAATTTTGCATTAAGGGATATCTAAAACAACATCTTATGAATAATCAAGGGTAGAAGCTTCTTTGATTCCATATCGAAACGAAAAGCAAGGCATATCAGTGGCTCGGTTGGGGGAATATTCTTTTCAGAGAAGAAAACTATCGAATTTGAATTCGTATTTTATTTTGAAAAGCTTTTTGTTGATCAAAGTCAAAGTCAAAGTCAAAGTCAAAGTCAAAGTTTTTTATTTCAAGTAGGCCTTTTCAGGCACTTTTAAAAAGTCGAGACTCTAGGCGCACACAAAAGAATTTACACTGTTATTTTAGAATAAACACTGTTCTATCGGATCTATAGATTCCAACTATCTATCAACCAAAAGGGTTATTATTGCGTCTTATACATTGTATTTATAGTAAATGTTTTTGGGAACCAGTTATATGAGATTTCAAATAACAAGTACTCTTATTTTAATGCCTCTCATTGTTAAACAAAATACGCAGTAACTTTGTGTGAATTAGACATGGAACTAACCGCAAACAGATATTTGTATGATTAGTATGTTAACGATAACAATCGTGTTCGCTATTACATACTATGTGTACATGCAAATGCTATTATGATGACAATAGATACGTCTTGGTCGTTTTCCATACGAAAAAAAATAAACCGAAACGTGCTTGTCAATCTGTTGCGGTGACTGTTCAATGTTAAAGTTAAGCGGAGCTTCACAAAAATGATTTAACAAATTAAAAGTTAATATTGTATTCATAACTAAATCAATCTTTTTTATTTTTATGTACCACGAACTGAAGTAAAAATACAACATACTTGATATTATAGTGTCCATGTGCGTGAACATCGGCTCCCTTCTCCAGCAACAAAGCTACTATTTCTTCATGTCCCTTATATGACGCCCATAGCAATGGAGTCCACCCGCCCTGTTGGAGAAAAATATGACATTATTGACATACACATTACTTATATTATTCAGTAAATAGAACGACGTTATTCTAAAATCAGATTACAAATGAAATAATTTTATCACCGCTAACTCGTTGACGCCAAGATCAGATAACAAATTATAATTTATAAAGATTGGAAATAATATTATATATTGTATTTTCACAATTTCAGCGACTGTCCTTCTCGTCGGCAACTAAATCAGGAGTCGTACACATTTACTAATTGCGTAAATCGTGACCCCATTTCTATGTTTGGCCACTAACCAAAAATATTCGCCCGAACTACTATCATAAACTGTTTACATTGTGACTTCAAAAACCTTTATAATAAATTAACATCTTAACAGTTTTTGAAAACAAAAAAAAATCTGTTGTGTAAGGTACCACGCAAATTAAAAATAAAGTTTATAGATTTGACCGACTTCGAGCAACGAAATATTTTCCAAAATATTTATGTATCTACCTATATTATGTGTTGTTGCATTTGCAAATATTAAATTAAGTAGCACGTCATAATACCTATAGACATTAGGTCTAAAACGATGTTTTCTAATGTAAATGATTGTAATAAAAGGAAAACTAGACGAGGCATCTAATTACTTATGAGCGATTAGTTCTGGCTGGACGAACGCATTATATTTTAGCCAGATTTTAGAATGTGCTTGGATGTCAGTGACATCTTGGCAGAGATCCACATCAAGTATAAATATACTAAATTTGAGTACACAGTCCAGAATACATTTTGGTCATTGCTCTATTATAAATATATAAGTTACATATTGTGCATGTGCATTTATGCAGTACAATGCACATTGAAAAAAACTTGTAAATTCTATCCTGTACTAAACATTTTAAATCAATAGGGCCGTGTATTTTTGATGTTTTAAATACATGTCATAAATATTGTTAAGTCAGACTAATCATAAACATCTGTCGAAATTAAATATCAATGACGTCAAATACAGCCTTCAGAAAAAAGAAAACCGCTCATCTAATAGCCGTGTGTATTGTGTCCAAAAATGAATCACTTTGAAACTGTGCCATGTTTAAAAACATGTCATAATGCATATGCTATATAATATCTTTACAGTGCAAAATCCTTAAATATAATTATAAGAGTTTGTTAACGAACTTTGGTTCAAGGATCTCTTAATATTTCATTTTCATGTTATCAAGTCCGTCGATCATTTTCTTTCTTAACAGTTATTTTATCTTGAATTTCTTATTTCTTGTCAAAATGCAGAATTAATTTCTTTTACGCATGCGTTAAAAAATATAATTCTTGTTTCTTTCTAATCTTATTTCTTTTTTCGAACATTTTTAGATTTTTGTGTATTTCCATCATAATTTTTATGCGTCATATCTTGGCGGGAATAAATTATTTTCTTCATTTTTTCTTTTTAATATTGATCCAATCACAATGCATTTGTAAATAGATGTCTATGTGTAACAGTAAAAAAATACCTTGTGTAACTATCTGGTGACATTACGCTTATAAATGTTACTCCAAAAACAATAACAACAAATTTAATTATAACAACGAAACCCGCTAATCGTGTGAAATTACACCGTATTACATTCAAGCCTGCGTAACTGGAATATCACGGACTTGTTGTCCCTTTTCAATTAAAAATGTACCACAAAAATGCACATTTTATGGACTCCACATCGCCCTCCTACCAAGCAATTTATAAAACTTTTCCTCAATGATTGGTTCACTTTTTGGACAATTTATTTATTAAAATGTGCGTCATACGTGAGAAAAAAAACCTTGAGTTCTTTTACGTAAAAATATATCAGATTTTTTTTTCTGTTGCAGATGCACTTTTCACATTATAATCACAGGTTAGTAAGACTAAGGCCTTTGGTCGCGATAAGTATATCATATCGGTGTGCAATAGTTGTACCAATATTTCCATAGCTAGCTCTCGCTCTAGCTCTAGTGTAAGTTTTTATCGATTTCTATATCGATTCGTCAATAATATCGATTTCAAGCGTCGATCGCGTTCTGCGCTCCAAACGGCGAAAAGCTCGTAGCGGGTTACTGCCATTGAAAAAGAAAATAATGATCGCAACAATTTGCGAGGCCGCACATACCTGTGGCCTCGGCCTAAAATTTGAGTTTCGAAATCAACCGCGATTTTCCTGCGCTTATCACGATTGCCTATTGTTAATTTGGTCGATACTAAAAAACTAATTAAAACGAATAAGCATTATCTTAGTTAATTAAATCTCTCCACAGAGTATATTACGCACAAAAAAAGAGATCTCAAAAGGATGACTATAACAATAAGCTTTTCGCATACAATTGCAACCTGCAAATAATATGGTATTAAAGTATGTAGAAAGCTTGCTAATGTGTGGTCGCAAATAATTACGATGCATAGAATAGCATCACTCCTGTATTTCTGTAGGGAGAGTTTTAATATTGTACACCTACATTTCGCCGATGCTGTTATTAAGTCCCATATAACAGGGGGGCGGGCCTATTGCTGTCAACCGAGCACAGTTCAAAACTTCATGCTGCTTCTGGGAATTTCTAAATTGAAAATCCCAATAAGACTGCTGACCCGGGAATCGAAACCGGGACCTCACGCTCAGCAGTCGTGCTTGCGACCACTAGACCAATGAGGCAGTTTATGTATAATTATGATTAAGGTATCAAAAAACAATATAATTAAAAAAAAATGGCCTACATTTCGAGGACTTGACCTTTCCGCCAGCACACCAGGCCGCATCTGACGTGCGGTCAATGGCGTTAGCCGTGACAATAAAAATTTGGGTTTTTATTTTGAATTTAATTTCAAAAACGGATTACGCAAATATGATCGCAACAAACACACATATCGATATCACTCCAAAGAATCAAACTGAGCCTTTACACATTGTATGTCTAAAACTCGCTACAGCTAGTTAACAATGAATAAGGCTAAAGTTCTAGCAAATATGTCATTATTATAAATAATTGAAATTATTTCGTTGTTCACGATAAGGGTTGCAACATTAGCGATAACTATGGCATACCAATATTTTTCACTCGTTTCTTTACTAAAATGTAGTATTTATTTGTTTGTCACCACCTGGACCCGGCTAGGAAGATTAGGTAAGTAAAAATGGTTCCGTTACAATCGTATTTATCAAGGGATATTTTTTTTTTTCACAAGTTTCGCAGTCAACGCTATGATACGTATCGTTTGAAATAGACCTATTTCTTAACAAAAATTTGAGCGGACACCCGCGTCCCTGCATTGTGTAAATGGATTGGATGATGATAATTTATGTTTTTAATCGATGGTGTTCGTTAAAATCTTTACCTTGAGATTACGAGGGAATTAACGGATTCGAAGAAAAATTAAATTTTATGACACAAACAATTTCAACTTTCAATTACGTTTATGGAGCCCACCGAGATTTTGGATTTTTAAATCTGCGGTACTTGTTTGGTTTAGGTTATCAATAAAACTTTATGAATCATAAATACTGATGAATTTCTTAAGTCTCTTGATTTTATCATCTTAAATTAGGGCTACCCATATGTTCAATAAATACCTCTGGGGGCTATCCATAAACCACGGGACATACTTTTGTATTCAGCCGAATAAAATGATGGATCGTATCACCATTGCAATATTCTACTTAGTTTATCAGAGTTTAAAAAAATAATACTAATACTAATAAAATTTTGCAAGTTTTTTTTATGTTCCACCAGTCAGCGCTAAGGGATAGGAATGTGCCCCGCGCGTGAGATCCGTCAATATACCGGTCGAGTATTTTAGCTGTATATGATAACAGAGTGTTTACTCACACAATCTCTGGAATCTACGCGTGCGCCGGCATCCAACAGTTCCTTAGCGATGGTCAGGTGTCCGCCACGGGCCGCGAACGCCAGAGGGGTCCAGCCGTCCGAGTCCGCGGCGCTTGCGTCCGCGCCCGCCGCCAGCAGCATCCGCGCCGCCGCCACGCGACCATTCTCGCATGCGCACATAAGGGCTGTTGTGCCGTTCTGAACAACAAAAAAATCTCCATTATAACAGTTTAAGTTCGGTCACAGATAGAAGAGATGCTAATGAAGGCTTAATTTCTGTATTTTACTCTAATAAAACCATATTATGTAACAGAGTATTGAGCAAGTTATTCAAAGTAACATAATAATATATATTATTATATTACTTTGAAAATTTACTTGGGTTCGACTTCCAATTGTGGATTAAATATCGAGGTACAAAACTGTTTGACTACGACCTCTGATATTTTACTGATTTTGGTAGATACTTTTGGACGAACTTCTTTTTATGGACTGAATAAAAATTTCTAGGATAAATGCTACTTCTATGTAAACAATCATAATATCTAAATAAACAAACATATTATTTTGTTCTATGGTTCAGATAAACACTAATGGAACTTAAAAAAATAAGTTATCAGCGGTTAATTATTTTCTAAATGAATTTAAGCAAAAGGATTATCATCCTTGAAGTACATTTTAGGTGTAGACACAAAACCTCCTGGATTGGAAAAAACAATTGTTGTTTTCCAGTAATTTGCAGCGATTAACATTCTAAGAGTCTAGGTACTTATTTGAATATTAAAGTACAAAAACGATGACTCAGAGTTAAGCATTATTTAGAGATAAGATTAAAATATGTGCTGGTACTTTTCCCACTAATTGAGTGCCCGGAATGCGTAAGTACTTAGTCCCTTTAAAATTCCAGGGCTTCGGGAATATCTTAGATTATGGAACTCGTGTTTTTTTATAGTATGTTAGGCCTTTTTAATAACCTCGTATGTAGGTTTCATTTTAACAAGTCCAAATGTAATGTGTGCGCACTGTTCGCAGCGTGTTTTTTTACTTTTGACGAGCGTCGAATACGCGCGAAAATGTCGTCGTGAGCAAAGGCTCTTACTCTTTACTACAGCCTTTTTTGAGAGTCTGTTTGTTCATAGAAATTGATTCTATATTAATTAAAATTCGTCATTCATACCAACTTTGGTCTTATCTAAAGCCTTTGAGTTCCGTCACCGAATGGGGTATGGGAAGTTTCATAAAATCGTGATAAACTCGAATTTAGTGGCAATAATCCGAAAGGCTACGTCGACCATTAGCAATTAATCTTTTGATAAAAGGTGCTTAACTGTGCCAATTTCAAAATGAAAAAGAACGTTCCTATACAATTTTATAAATAAAATTTTCCTTATTCTGTGGTCTCTAACATAGGCGGAATTAAGTCTACTACCTACAGCCTAGACTGCTGACCGGATTAGGTCTTATGTATGTAATCATCAGTTTCAGAAAACGTCGCTTATTTAGTACATGTCCATATATTTTATACTTAATAATCTTGTTCAATGCCGCCGAGGCCGGCGTAGAAAGAGGTGGCGAGATGACCTAGACGCGTACCAGAGGAACTGGTTCGAGGTGTTGCATGATAGTGATGGGTGGAAGAATTTGGGGTAGGCCTTTGCCCAGCAGTGGGAGCGGTCGGAATAAATAAAAAAAAAACTTGTTCTATGTATATGAACCTGTAAGCGGAGGGTTTTTTAGCATCAAAATGTCACATGTATTTGTATTTTTTATGACATCTTACTGAATATGCATTTATTAGACCTTTTAAATTAACTTGGCTTCTTGTGTGGGTACATCAAGTACTGTCCTACTTTCATATATTAAAACTAAACTTTAATATTGTTTAAATGATACAGACTTCGGTTTAAGTTCCAACTCTTTAAAATTACATTTAATAACAAAGCAGAGGGTGCCCCGCCCTCCCAGGACATAATGGCCCAGGATCCTTATCTCTGGTGATTATGCCCTCAATAATCTGGATGCTATCATTCATTCTGCGAATACTTTTTCCCTTTTACGAATTAACAGAAGCAAGCACAGTAACGCAGTATTTAATGGTGGACATAAATGCACGGTGTATCAGACTGAATGTAGCCAGCCTTAAACAAAATAATAACAATGCCTGCGAGTTCACAGATACCTACGTTTTGTCTGTGTAAACGTCCTTATCAGTCATGCCTGTCCGATGTCCTAACGAATTATTATTAATTTATAACACTTTTATAAGATAGTGATATGATATGGACAATGATGCTACTTACCTCATCTTTGTCGTCGATGGTGACATTCTTGTTGTTGGTGAGGTAGTGCTGTAGTTCCGCCAGGTTTTCGTTGTTTACCAGCTGGGAGAGTGTCCTGAAGCATGCAAGCGATACCATGGACTCACTGCGGTGCAGGCTCTGGATAACAAATGAATCATGAATAAATAACAATTTATCTTTACCAAATAAATGAGTGATACTTTCGAAGCAAAGAGGTATTTAGTCCTGATACACACTTAATTTTTTAATGTCAGTTTTATTCCGGATTTTTTGGCATTCCGTTCATCGAAAACGATTCCTTTCCTTTTATTGTATATGTTTCTACCTGAATCCAAAAGAAAATTCAGTTACTGAGTAACATTAAATGACAAATACTGCTAAAGTTTTATGTACACTACAAATAAATAAACTGGATAAAGAGGATAATTATTTCAGTAAAGATCATCTAAATATTTAAACACTAGTGTTTAAAAAAAACAAAAAAAAAAAAAACAATATACGTAGGCCAATAATAAAAAGTCTCGAGTTCAATAAAAAACATATCAAATCTTTACGTGAACATAGGTAAAACATCAGGATACGTGTTGATATTGACAGTACGGAACCAAGAGCGCCTGAGTAATCCTGTCACCTATGAGATATTTTTCAAAGTGTATTAAGAAAGTGACAGCCGCTAAGAAGTAAAAACCAGTTGCATTTTAAGACCAAAGAGAACTTTATTAATTGGACACAATTGAGGATCTGAGGATTTGAATAAATGAAGTATATATACTGAAAGAAAAAATCAACAGAACACACATAGGTAGATCAAAAAGTGGGTTATTCACTCTCAGACAAGCTTCAAAATCAAATTATTCAGACAAACTATTAAAATAACGTATCAAAACACTGGGTTACATGCAACAATAAAAATTCAAGCAAAAGTAATTACAGGTACCTCACTCGGATATAAACTGAAACGTAACATTGAGGTATCGATATCTAACCAAAAATTTTGGCAAATATTCGGAAACTTTTTAACACGATAGCGGTGACGAAACAATATTCTACGCTAAACACACAAGAACAAGTAAACGTTTGCTCGACACAGTTCAGGACTTATAATGAACGCAATTTATAGATATAGCGATAACGTTTGATATCACAAGGTAGCCCAATATAATAAATAAACCATGTACATTACAGTTGTTATTGTCAACTACGTATGCAAAATCATGAAGTTTTTCTTGAAGGACGATTAATGTTTTTGTTGTAGACATCTAGCCTTATTGTTATTGAAAGGATACGAAATTCTTGTTATCGCTCATATGCTTGTATCTTATAATACAAATTTATTTAGAAGTTCAGTAATTTCATCTTGGCCTACAGTTAAATGGTTTCTTTTAGGTCGTACCTACATTTTCTTTAAGGAAATGATATCATTTATGATGTTACAGATTACATTTATCAATTACGTGCTGGTAGAAACACTTTTAACGCAATTATGATACTAACGAGCTCATAATATTCCAGGAATCTAATTCGAATAATATTCCAAAACACCTGGCGCTATGCCTCATTTATAAAAACAAAATGGAAAACAATAGTTACATTTATACATTCGTATCACCAATGTTATGCAAAGTGATGTATGGCTTCACAGGCGGTTATGCACAAATAAATTACGACCTGCCATTTAATGCAGACACAATATCAAAGTTTTTTTTTTAAATAAAGATTGCCATGCATTTAATTTGCAAAAACAAGAGCAACATACCATTCACACGTAGCATTATTTCTTCAAATATCACGTTAAATCAAATTCTATGTACACAATCATTTTTAGTAACAAAACTGTAGTTATGATCACAACACATTTAGGTACTCTTTATCTTTGGGCAGACCGTGTTAGAATGTCTTCGCAGTGCAAAACCAGGGAACGCAAAACCGTGGCTAAAACGGCGGTGCTGCTCCCCAGGTGGCGCCGTGACGGTGAACCGCGGCACGTTGAGGTGCACCCCCGCCGAGTGCGGGCCGTCGTGCTCGCCGTGCCCCAGGTGCAGGTGCAGGAACGACGGCCGCCGGCGCTTCTGCGGTGCAGGAGGCATCAGCGTGGAACCCGCAATGCTGTTGCTCTTGGCGCGTGGCGGCGGTGTCCGCATCACATCTTCAGTTGAAACAGCATCGGATCTTTCTGAACCCGAAATGCTCTGTTCAGTATCTGAGGATGTCGGTGATTCCAAGACCATTTCCAGCGATGGAGTTGTAGAGGGCGGCCTTGATACATTTTTCGGTCTGTGTATGTTCGCAATGAGACATCGAATGTGTACGTATTCATTGTCACCGCTAGTAGAGGCGTCGGGGAGCTGCGGGTGAAGGGACATATTGTCTCGTTTCCCCGCATAATAAGACGCGCGCACCCCACAGCTCCTGCGAGAGATTTGTGAATGTGGTGATCGAGTCGTTCTACGAGTATCGTGACACGTCTCGTGTTGGGCGGATACTATTTAGAGCGCGGCGCGGCGTGGAGTTGGGCGGGCGGAGCGCGGCTATGAATGAACTCGTCTATGAGTGCAGCCAACGTATGGGAAATCGTGATTATTGGAATATTTATTTAACGCTTCTCCTATGAGTACGTCTCTGTTCAATGAATATGAAATATACGTAGAGTCGTTAAAGTTAGGTTGTGTAATGTATTTTTTTTAAATAACTGATGAGATTTTATATACCTAGTACTACGACGCCAGAAGAAGCACGTCCAATATTAAATAAATAAAAATTGCAACAGTACTTGGGCCTGTTTGTTTCTATATTTTCCTTGTACGCGGGGGAAACTAGAGTTACGTGGGTATTAAAAAACGTTAACATTTTGAGTGATAGATTCTGATCTTCGATTCTTTATTCCGATTTGTAATGAATTATCAATTAGGTACGCCTAATGTAACGACAGTGATAAATGTTGTTTATTTTGTAAGTAATTTTGAACTTTTGATTTTTTTTTTATTACAAGACTGATTTGTTTTAAACTAAAACTAAAAGTTACTTCGTAGCTTCCTACTCACCTGAACTAAAGTATAATAAATGATTCAAACTTCTAAATACTACGGCAAATCTTATCAAATATGAAAATTATACCACTTGAACACTGCGACAAATATTTTGCTATTATTATGAAAACACTCAGTATCCACATTTGAAATCATTTGGTTTTATAGCTGCAATCGTTTACACAATTTTATTAAAATATTCTAGATAAACAATCAATTCGTATTTACGAGGGGATCCTAAACTGACGTTACTTTTAAATAAGGAATGTGTGCACTATGTCTGTATATATAACCCTGTGACGATGAAAAGGCTATCTATGGCTGAACCCCGGTGAATAGAATACATACAAGCGAATACATGCTGTATGAGCGCAGTGAGATGCGCTTGAAGATCGCGGAGGCTGACCGGTGCGCGGCGCGCTCTGGGGGCAGCATGTTGCGCGGCGTCCGATCGGACTGTGTGCCGACTCCGGACTTGCAAACGGTAACACCACACATATACGGTGCGCTCCCCGCCGCCAACGATTCCCATTATGAGTTCCATTCTTCATGCTTAACATGCATTATAACTCATAAACATGAACTTGAGCTTGAGATGACCCCCGCCGATGCCGCGCCGCGGTGCGGTGTTAGTTTTATTTCATGCTGTTTACATACCGTTGGAATTGTGAACTGTTCACTTATCCATTGGTACACTAGAGCTGAATAATTATAATAATATTTCGATGTTTTTTATAAATTTCCCTGGTGTGTATTTAATCCGACTTCAAAAAGGAAGGAGGTTCTTAATTGATCTACATATTTTTTTATGAAACTTAGGGCATTACCCCGACAAATATGCAACAGTTTCGATGATTTTTTAAAGAGTTTACGGTCGAGTTGTTCCCCAAAATCTGTCCATGGACTTCCAAGCAATGATAGTCCTCAATGACGAACAGAATGTACACATAGTTAGTTAGTTGTATGTACCTACCTATCAATAGTATATTGTTAGTATGCCGAGCAATGTTCGTTTGCTTTTGACCATTCAAAAAGAAAAAGCAAATAGCGACGTCACAAACGCACAGAAAAGTTAAAATTAAAGATGTATCGAATCTTCAGAAACTGATAATTTTCTTAGTTATTCTCGTCACATACCACTATTACATGAGACCAATTACTAGTACGTATAACATTAGATGAGACGTAATCACCCTGTCCGTTACATTCCCATTTAATTCAACGATGGTATGGTATGATATTAGGATATCTTACTTATGCCTTTATTATTTGTGATCTAATAGCGTTATTAATACATTGTGGAAAAGTAAATCCACATATTTCTAAAATATTCAAAGAACAAGCCCCAAACTCGGAACCTACATGAATCCTGTCAATTTTTCCTTTCATGATTACCTGTTATAAAGTCTAAATCCTGCTAGTTCATATTATTAAAATCTATTTTATAAATCAACAAATTATCAAAATGACGAGATTTTAAATATTTATTACACCTTCAATTTTTGAACACGTGTTTGTTGACTACATTATATTTGATTAAGCCAAGGTTTTAAATATAACACGTGAGAATAACAATATTAAATTAATTGAGATAAGAAATCTACGTATAAAGTCATCGCTAATATGTATCTAAACTTCGACTAATTTAAAAAAAAATTGATTTATTTTCCTCTACCGCCGAATCAACCGATGATCACCACGTCAAAATTAATGGCTTTTTGTATTCTGTCTTGTTTTATTATATAAGCATATGACATTATACTAGCAATACGGAACTCACGTGTGTCGGAGATATAGGTGTGATTTGTTGTTCAACAAATTTTAATTTTTCAAAAATTTTGCTTTGGCAAATTACTTTGCCATATACTGTGTCTGAACACGTGCGTATAGGACTAATAAATTAAATATTAAAAAAGGACTTTAAATAGATTAGGGTCAGTTAAGGAGAAAAGGTACTTACTTATAAAAAAATGTACTAGAAAATTTATTTACATTGTAAGTATAGGAAAAAGGAATAAACATCTTCTTGTATAATGTAAGTAGCTTTCCAACACGTCATCAGTCATGGTTATAAAATTGAACTCTACATGCCTAGGTATTGGCTGTTAAAAACTTAACATAACCGGTCTGCGAGATCTACTCGGGCATGCATTACGTACAGTAAACAAGAATAGTGTACCGAGGTTAAGATCCGCGGCCTAAGTAGAGTAAAAAGATTAACGGGGTTACAGGATTCCATGCAGTCAGGCGCCACCGCTGCGAGCGCGCCGCTCAACTCGAACTGTGTTCACTTCATTTTTTATCTCAAAATAATCTTATGAGAGATAAATGATTACTACACAACCATAAACATTCAATACCTGTCCGGTGTAAGCTCGTATGAACGATGCTGCACGAAACATTTTGAAGAATTTCGAACATTAAAACCACTCGAACTAACGAATAGAAATAATTTTCTAAGCTACCCGTAAACTTGTGAACACAATTTTATTATAATATTATCGTAGTTCGTTATACAAAACATACTGCAAGGACTTCAGCTACCGGTCATACTTATACCCCATAATGTTTAACAAAAGCTTAACTTCTTATGTTAATATTGGATTACGGGCGATGGTTCTCTAAACAAAAGATTAACGTGATAACGGGAAAAATACGAAGTTATAGTATAATTTGTACAGGGTCATAATTCGGGCGATAACGCAGATTAAGTCATTATTTGAATATTTGGTTACAAAGGAATCACCGAGCATCCGAGATATTATGCTATTAAAAATTGGACCGAATATAAAAGTAATTATGTATAAAAGTAATTTAAGTTAGGTGAAATATTAAGTTAACTAAAATATTAAAATAATTAAACATTAGTATCATATACCATTTATGACCCGGGTACATCTTAAAACTGCGGCCAGACACCGGAGGACGGGCAGCAGCGTCCTCTCACAAATCGGTGAGCCACTGCGATCCCCAAGCCGCCTGCCAAGCGTGGGGATTATGGCAAACCCCCCTTGAGGGAGGCCTTCGTTCAGCAGTGGACGTCTTATGGCTGATGATGATGATGATGATCATTTATCAACCAGTTTATAGTCGTACGTGCTCTGAAGCTTCATAAATGCTAATGTACGTTGTACTTCTTAGAGTTTTGCTGGTATTGTAGAGAAAAAGGTGTGAAAATGCATATATTCTCTTCAGTCAATGGAATGAAATACAGGAAATGGAACATGAATTAAATGTCGGTGTTTGGGAGCAGGCTTTCAACGATCCATCAATTAAAGATGTTACATGAGAGAACGCAAGATGCGCATCAGTACGTTGCCAACGCGACATTCCGTTGCGCATGAACGAAAGGTGAACCGAAACTTGTCATCACTTGCTATTCACGTCGTTTTTATTTTTTTCAGTATCACGCTATTTTTCTTGAAAGGTTTAAAGATCCGTTTGAAATGTGGAACTTTTTATTCTAGGTTCTTTATTTAAAAATATAGGGTTAGTAGCAGTGCATGCGTATTGCGCAGTGGCAGGCCACCTGTTCTTCATTTGCGCGATATGATTCTAAATAAACAAGTCATCTGCCAGCTCTATGGAAAACCTTTTTGAAATCATCTAGTCTCTGCACATAACTCAAATTTAACTGGTATTCTGAAAAAACGGTATAATTAACAGGAACAAACATTATGTCATCAGTTTAAAATAGACAAAATTAGTATCACCTGAATTACTTCAATATATGTGGTTGTTCTTGTAGAATTTTATATGTTAAACGGCTATTATTATTTAAAACATATGTTTATTAGTCGGAGAACATGGCCTAATGTTACAATGTCCCACGACACAACAGAGTTTTCCAGAAGACGAGAATAGAAATTTTAATGAACTACGGTGTTGATGTGGGAATGAAAACTAGACAATCTAGATACCTATACAATGTATCACTTGCATACGAAGTGTGTATCAATATCAAATGAGTAGGACGGGTTACCGTCGTGGCACTTAACTAAGCTAGTATGGGCTGGTAACCGGTCAATATTTATGTTCTGCCGCGACTTTTAAACTTTGTGTAGGTGTTGCTGCTGTGTGTTACGTACTTATTTCCATATCGTTTAGAACTCGTAGATACTAGGTACTCGTTTGTATGTTAAAAGGGAAGAGACAAATACAAGCACACAGTTTAGATTAAATTAGAGAGGTTTCAAACATTATGCGACACTCCGAACATTAGTAACTTTACCTTTTTTATTACTGTGTGGTGAAAAAGCGACGCAAGGGAACTCCCTTAATCAATATATATATTATAAAAGAAATTGTACAATATGCGTGCCGTTAAAAAACTCAGAAATGAGTCCCAGTATGATCAATGGAGTTATATGGTGTGGTAGCCTTCTATCTCCCGTCCATGTAGTAGGTTCCCGTTTTTAAGGGCGTGCTTTTGAATATATAAGGGCTAGAAATTTCGCCCTTTAGAAATTTCTAGAACAGTCCAGAACATTTGAGAGTATTCGAGAGCATTCCACACCATTCTGGAATGTTGGGGAATGTTCGGGAACATCCCAGATCAATGAGGAATATTCCAAAACACTCGAGTGTTGTGAAATATTCTGGAACATTGTGGGCAAATTTATACATATATACTCCAGATAACAAAATGAAAAATGTTGTTTATAAACAAGTATTGTAAATAGAAGTATTGTAGTTAGAATATATTTTCAATAAAAAAATTGTATCTCATATCGAAAATATATATTATATGTAGTTTATTCTTTTATTCCAACTACCACACAATCTCATATCAACTCCCTGAGCGAAACCGAGTAACCCAGCTTGTTTTATTCATGAAAAACAAATGCACACAGTAAACATTGAAAACCTTACGTATTAAATTTTCTATCCAAGAAAAAAAAATACAAAATGTCCTATTTTACTTTTCAATCTACTTGAGGTATCTAATTATTCACATTTTATTTTGCCTTTGTAAATAAAACATTCAAAAACATAATCCTTACGATCTACTGCAAGAAAATTCTTACTCGTTAATATCTATCGAGTACGTTTCAAATGTTTAACTTTCAAACTAAAAATGTACGAGTACAAACAGAGATAACTGGCGAGTTAAACATACAGGGGGAGCAGGCAAGTAACAAGTCCACAGGCTAAATGAGGAACTGTAAAGAGATCGCGTGTTGGGTTCGATATACTGCGCAAAATAAGAAGAATTTACGTGATGCAGTACGGCCTGCTCACAAATGAGAAAATAAATTATCGAATACCTATCTCTTACGAGATACTTATCAGCGTTTTCTGCGAAGTACCACGTGAGACTTTTTTAATTATAAGTATTTGCTTGTATTTTATTTTACGCGTCACAGCTCACAAGGGATGCAATTAGGTAAATGAAGCTGTTATTTTTTTCTGTGCTACAAAGCGAGAAAGCTGAGCGGGATGAAAATCATAACAAATTTAAAATAGAAAAAAATATTTTAACACTTTTGTATCATTGTATATCAACTGCTCAGCCATAGCAGTGTTTTATGGGGCTAAAGTGCATTATTTAGCAGTGTAGGTATAGATACTAAATTATTTTTAACGGTTTACGGATAAATTAATTGGTAATTGGTAACAACTAAGTAATTTAAGCATAACCCATAATGTTGCATTGTTATATCATGTATAATATCATATCACATAACATAACGCTTGTATTCCCCAAAGGCTTAGACGGAGGCGTACTATAACGTACACCCACATTTCGCCGATGCCGTTATTTAGTCCCATGAAATAGGGGTCGAGTCTATTGCCATAATTGTTATATTTAATTTATAAACATATTATTAATACCTATGTAAGTACTACATTAAAAAGCATAAAATGTAAAGCAGCTGATTCTAGCTCCTATGTACTATTTTCATTATACAAATATAGGGAGATAGCGACGATAACACTGCTTATTGGAAATCTTTTTAATCACAAATGGATGGACTAAGTTCTATTATTACCAACATAATGGGTGCAGTTAAATACTAAATGAAAACAGACGAATTCAAATAAAAACGCATAATAACGAGCACTAAAGCAAATTGATAATGATTATGACATAACGACGAGGAAACTAACAGCTCTTTGATAATAACTAAAGTGACAGCTCCTAAGTATGATGGACGATTACATGTATGTATAATCGAACGCAATATCTAGTATGTTGAATGTAGGCAAACATCAACGACGTCAGTTGACAATTAAAGCAGCATACAATTACGATGCGCGATGAATTGTTGATGAAATACGTGCATTCGAAAACAGCAACAAAAAAAAGGGTTGATAGTAGAAGTATTTAAAGCTTAAGTACTCTATTAAAGAAACTAAAGCTCTACTTATGTGGACATTGAGACTTTTTCGCTGAGGTCAAAGATCAGATAACAATCCATGTAATGGAAATTTAAACGTGCAGAATTGTTAATTAATAAAGATATTCATAATGAGTTCTGGAACATGCAATCAATACAATTTTCTATAGTAGGTATTCATTTTACGCTGTTTGACAGGTGCTATTGTTTTTGCAGACACAAATAGATTACAAAATATAGACAATAACGAAACGGAATAAAAAAATTCTGGAAAGATGAAGAGGAAGCATACATGAATACGGGATTCGTACCTATAATAGCTTCAGAATTAGGTTCTTTGAATAAAGTCTACTGATATTTTGAATATTTGCAAGTATCATACCAATTCACTACCGTCAACCTACTTCATGACTTGAGCGGAAACTAGAAAAGTATACTTAAGGAAAATGAAAGTAGCTAATACTTCCCGTGTTTTAGTTTTAACCCACAGCGGAATGTTGGTGGCGTATGCGTTTATGATTGGAATTCACAGATCTTTGTACCGGTGTGTGTTTTCCTCTTAAATAGTTTGATGCGGGAATGGCCAGCAATTTGTGGTATTTGTGAGTAGATTCTAAGATAGCTAAGTAGCTATATTATTCAACAGCAAGGAGGTCCTGTGGTGGCAGCAGTAAAATTAATGTTTACATTACTCTTTAATTCATTTTTTTTTTCAACTTTTCTGGACTATTGTATTAATATTATACGTGTAAACTATGAAGTTAACGATTGATTGATTTTGTATAGGTTGTTCAACTGAGCTAATTGACAACGCACGTATTTTGGACATTAACATTACCTACAAAATGACCGCCAAAATTTGTAAATAATAGGAATGTCATCCTGTGATAAACTATAATACCATTTGTCATAAACGGACGTGAATAGTTGGGGAAATGGGCCAGAAGATGGAGCGAGATTATTTATATCACGACACAACAACCAATAATGGTATAAGTAGGTAGGTGCGTAAAATAGTGTACCTGTTTATTAACAAATATGTAGGTATTCAAATATTGTGTCGATGGACACTTTTACAACCTTGTTTACAAATAAGAAAGGTTGAATGTCCAAAAATATTGTTTTCCAAACAAACACTTAGGTACATATCGTATACAAATAAAACAAAATGATGTACCTATGCAAACGTTACACACTGAGTAAACTAAAGTCATAAAATACCTATTCGTTTTATGAACTCGTTACAGAATATCAACGTTACGCACAGCATGCACTTAGAACTCCTTTGGCAATATTGTAAACATCCTCACCAACCTCAAAAACCATAAGCTTATATTTAGAAAAGTATAAAATATACCTCGCTGCCAATTGTTTCATTTGCGGTGTCTCTCACAAACTTGTAGTATGGAAAGAGGCTTCCGTAACTCCTGGGCACGCGCAGAGCCATCATGAGCGGTCGCCGCTCGGCCAACGATGTGGAAGGGCCAGATATACCCCGCCAAGACATAGTTTCACAGTTAACACTATACTAGTCCGATGACTTCTAACATAATACATTGTGAGCCATATCCACATTTGCCCTACTTGCAAAAACACACCTGTTAATTGGAACGCCACTCACTAGTTTCACTTGATTAATATTTGAACTGAGGGTATTTTAATGTTTATTATAAAAGTCACTTTAAGACTACAGCGATGTGTACAAGGGTAGAACTAGGGCTACAGACAGTGTCATACTGCGCCCAGAATGATTGATAAGAATTATTTGAAGAAATAGAATTCAATTACCTACATGAAGAGCGCTTATCAAACTTATCGGTCTATTTGTTGAGTCCTGTGCTTCATTTGCCGAGGTGAAATAAATGAATTATCATGTTTATATTTAAAATATTAAACTGACAATGAGTGTTAATGAGGATATTAAAAACCAAAATCAATATGAAATAAGAATAAAATATCCATAAGCCACGAATTAATAATAATTATAGAAAAATATTAAACTCCAAAAAGACTTGTAGCGCCATCTAGTGAAGTATCATAACATTACAGAGTTCAAAATGTGTGTAGATAAAGACGCACGATCCGATGCGCGTGAGCAACTATCAGACTGACACAACACTGAATATATTTGCAGTAGTATCACAGATGGCGCTTTTTACAGACAGTTACAAATATTGAAATTATATCACCGTTAGACTATAATAATCATGTTTAATATTTCAAAAATATAATTCTTTGTAGATCGGCCAGATAAACATTATCGAATTGATAAATTGACCAACTTAGTACTAAAATGAGATTCAACATGTTCATTTTGATTTAATGTAGCAATTTTACGCAAGACGTACCCACCTATGTATAATGTATATCGTATCAACAGGAACAGTTATTTGGAGAGGATATTGTTAAATATGTTAAAGTATTTCTTATTCGCAAGTCCAAACTCGAGGTTTGCCGCAATGGAACGTAGTATCCTAGGCGTCAGACTAACAGACCGCGTAAGGAAGTCGATACTACGTTCAAAACCACAAATTGCATGGAATTAGCCGAAGGAGCTTTAGGCAAAAACAACAACGCAGGTCCCAAATAGCAGGAAACGACTACAAGGGTTGGACTTACACTTGAAAGATTAGACTTAAATTGCAACAGACCGGCAAAAGGTGAAAGGAGGTAAAAGAGATCTTTGTCCTGCAATGGGGCTTATGATAATAATTTCTAATTCAGTTAGGGGGCGTCCATTAATTACGTGAGGTGATTTTGGCGATTTTTGACCCTACCGCCCCCTTGTGTAGCGTGATAAATCGAAAATATCCTGATAAAAAAAAGTTTTTAGTAATCAATTTAAGTATATTAGCTTCATGTTCATAGTTAATCAGCTTAAATTTACTAAAAACTAAAAAATGAATTCAGAAACTAATTGGTTCTATATTATTCAGATTTTTTCATCTGCTTCTGCAGATCGGGTTTACGCATAACATACTAATGAAACCGAAGACGTCATTTTGAAACTGAATTTCCAATTGAATCATGCTTTCGACTGTTTCTATATACAGGCAATTGCCTTTTTAGTCCACTATGCAATGACGAAAGAAAATACCTTTTCGAAATTGGCATTATGACGAGGGATAGTGTATACGTATTGGAACATTAAAATTGGTCTGTTTCCTTTCTAACACGTCTGTCTCTTGGAGGAAATATAACCATTATTCATGCATTTCTTTTTTGTCCAAACTTAATCATCTCTTCGTCTTTCTATAAAGCTTCTGAGGTATGATATTTCATCAAATACACTATCCTCGATGACTATGCCCTTTTCTTGTAAATAATTCACCGTTTTTCAACATCCTGCCTTTGAGGAGGAGCAGCAGGGTTCATCCATGTAAATATTGAAGACTTTATGAGTGGACGAGTCCACTGTTGTAAATATTCCAAAGCCGTTTTGTAATAATTAACAACCTCCAAGCGCGGATCCACCGTTGAGGACACGATGGGTATGTCCACAACCCTAATAGACTTGTAACGTCACCCTTTCACGGTCTATTGAGGTCGATAGGCTGATGAAATAATATCAAAGTAAAAAAAAAAAAACAATGAATACTGCGTGTTTCGGTAACATTCCCTTTGTAGGAATGCACTATATAGAGCATGAGCGAGTTCATACTCCGACTCGCACTTGGCCGATTATCGGGTGGCGACCACAACCTATTTTGGGGGCTGGGCTTATCAGCAGCTAGTTTTGACAGGGATTCTTCAAGACTGTTTAAGAGTTCTTTGAGTTTAATAATAATATAATAATAGGTAATATTAGAATTTTCAATTATCTTTGTTTCTCAAATAAAAACGATTGGCTGTGCGAACTTGGCGATAAAGCGCGGGGCGGGCCGCGCTTAATCACCGGGATATTTGGTATATCCACCGGAACAACCGGGACAGAAGATCCAAACTGTTGACATGTCCATGACAGATGATCCAAACTGATGACATGTAGTGAGATGTCGTGAGATTTGGCTCGCCGCCCCCCCAAACCTCATGTTAGATTGTTCAAAATGAGTATTTTCAGTGTAAATACATTAATCTATGCTTGATTGCGTTGGATTTATGAAAAAAGAAGCATAATTTGTTTTATTATTTTCATTAAGGGCTACTTCAGACTAGATTTTTTAAATGTTAATATCAGTAGATAAAGTGTATAGTAGTTGCTTATTTAAGTACGATATCTCTACAATACGAGTATATCTATTGATAAGATTCTGAATTTGATAAACAATCTCTAGTATCAACTAAAGAATCAAATCCGAGAGCCTACTCAGTGGTCAATGTTATCATATCACCTGGTAATCAAAGAATGCATGAGCTAACTTGAAGGAATATTGTCACTCATAAATTCTACGCAGGATAAACTATATTTTATAAATTTGCGCAATTAAGATGCTGCTTTATCCATCCCTTTAGCTCCTCAATTAAAGGAAGTACATTAAAATTACTTCGTGCGGGACATTTCCATGCAATTTGAAAAATACAAAATATCTACTAATATTTTTAGGCGACTAAGGCATAGCATTCCGGCTCTATACAAATATTTAACACTATAATAATCAATTATCTATACTTATAATAAATCTGTAGAGAGGTCAATTCTGTACATGAAATATATTTTCAAAATAACTATCAGGGGGTGATTAGTGATCGATACTGATGCCAAAAATGCAATCAGTAAAATTTTTGTCTGTCTGTCTGTATGTTCCTTATAGAAACAAAAACTACTCGACGGATTTTAACGAAACTTGCTACAATTATTCTTCATACTCCTGGGCAGGTTATAGTATACTTTCATTTACATACTTTCATTTATATTTTATTCATTACGCTACAATCAATAGGAGCAGAGCAGTGAAGGGAAATGTTGGGAAAACGGGAGAAGTTACTCCATTTTTTAAGCTTCCGTCGCGTGTGCAGCCTTAATGGTTAAAGCTACATAGAAATCATATACGAAAGTTAATCTGTCTGTTACATCAAAACCATTTAACCGTGAGGAAGGACATACGCTACTTTTTTAAGAAAAACGACTGAAACGCGGACGAAGTCGCGGGCAAAAGCTAGTATAAACTATAACGAGAAGTTCCGGTCGTATGGATGAGCAAGGTAACCAGTAGATCTGGCGTAAATGAAGCTGTCTTTGTCCCTACTGCTGACGGGCTAAACAGGTTGTCTTAGTGGAAATGAAGCATAAGAATCACGCCAATGTGTACGAAAGTATTCCAACTAAAATCTAGAATCTAGGTTTAATAAAAAAGTAAGTTATGAGTTGAATATACAGGATTCCGGTTTAAATGAATTTCAGTTATACTGATTTAAACTCAAATAGTATAGCAGAGAGCCTTTTGAGACCAGACTGTCAAGAGACAATATAGAAGTATAACATCCAAGCGAATGAGGTCCCGCAGGGTCAAGCATATGAGATAAGAAGAATAGGGGATAAAAAGTAGCCTATGTGCTATTCCAGACTATCAGCTATCTCTGTGCCAAATTTCATCCAGATCCGTGCAGCCGTTCTGGCGTGAAAGAGTAACAAAGATCCATCCATACGTCCATCCATCCCTCACAAACTTCCACATTTATAATATTAGTAGGATTAGTAGGAAGTAGGATTTTCATAACGTTAATTAATTACTTAAAGTTAATTACTTAACAGTGGCCTTGTATTCTACTGGACTTGGTGTGCGAAGTTTCGTATAAAAATAGTTCATATAATTATATTATTGTTTGGTCTACCACTCAAGTAGTACCTATAAAGTATTTATGAATATAATAATGTTCATAAATGAATATTAATATTGGCACAATCACTACTTTATACATACTTTGTAGTATGTTGTTATGTTTTGACAAACGGTTACTGATGGATACCTTGTCCCTGTAAATATAACTACGAAAGGATTTTGGGTAATCCAGCTTGAAAGGAGTGAAAAACACCACGAGGACGAGCAATTGCAAACAAAGGTTATAGTTGCGGACAAAGTTATCTACAATGTATGGACATTGTTATTTTAAGCTAAAATTATGTGATAATTCCTATTTATAACTGTGACGATTGAATAATCTAGTCTAAGTATTACATCGTCTTGTTTCATCAATTGTCATAGTGCCTCAGTGATAAACAACCAAATTAAATAACATTTTATTTTCTACACCAAGCCACCACTAAGCAGCCACTCAGAAAATAAAAAAGGCAATCTAGATCTACAAAAAAAGCATATGAATTATGACATGTATTCAGCTTATTTCATGTCTATAATTAAGCGCTCTAAACCTTTCCGGAGCTCAAACGGGTCTGGCGAAACTGTGAGCCTTGTATTTTATTATCGCACTAGCAATCGTACGTTTCGAAGCAAAATTCATATTTACGACACGAGTAATGACTCTCGAGACTATTAAAAGCGTTTACTTCTCACACATTTACCATGAAAATAACTTGACCAAAAATGGTATGATTAACAAGGCAGTCGATAGCAAGCCGATTTAAATAGCTCATATGACACGTCTTCACTAATCAATGACTAAGACTTTTGTATTTAATGAAAGGTGAATTTCTAGACCTTTCCTATGTTGAAGTGTACAGATATCAAGCAAATCGTAACTGTTATAAGGGGAAGAGTAGAATTACTACATGCCACGACGATACAAGACGATAACCCATATTGCTTATTATAAGTTCTCAGACGGTGAAACAGTTTCAACAACATAGCAATTTATTTATGCTTAGCGTTTAAGCAAAAGAAGACAAATCACTGTTTTACGACGAACTACATTGAATAAAACCAATCGTTCTAGTTGGGAGACGTGATGATGTCATAATCGGGAATGATGACACATAAAGCTAGATAACGAGAAGACCTTGAGCGCTTAGTAACTGTTCAAACAA
The DNA here is from genome assembly GCA_947562105.1 of Shargacucullia verbasci. Lineage (NCBI taxonomy): Eukaryota > Metazoa > Arthropoda > Insecta > Lepidoptera > Noctuidae > Shargacucullia > Shargacucullia verbasci. The sequence goes on along the minus strand of OX387284.1, from coordinate 9,201,941 downwards.
CCACTAAGCTAGAGCCGTCGTCGCTTGGACGACAGAATCGTAACTTATTTACACAGCGAAATACTAAATCTAGCCTGAGAATCACTGTCTGACAATCCCCAGCTTTACAACAGTACATGAATACGTGGAAGACAGTGTAAATTCGAGTGTAAATTGAACGTGACACACCAGTGAGAAAATTTGGCAACAACGGAGCACTTATTGTTTAAATTATACATTTTATGTCTTGTATAGCATTTAGATGAATCCATTACCTTAGTACACAAAACTAATAACATTTTATGGGGAGGGCATAATAAGCTTCATCAATTAGTTCGCCGTATTTATAGCCCTAATATTTAAAAGGTGCCTTTATTTAAAAGAACTTAATTATTTTATAGTATCTATGGAAATAGGCTCGCCCCCTATTAAATGGGACTCAATATCGGCGAAATGTGGGTATACAATAAGTACACCTCTGCCTAACCGCTATACAAGTGTGATGTTATGTTATATTCATATTTTATCTTATTTTAAACTAAATCGTGTTGCAAGTGGGGTATTGAGCGTGAACTCCTGGTAATTACGTCTCGGCTCTCCTAAACTGTTATTAGGTTTTTTGATTATGCAATTGAGGACCTTGCAGCAAAAGGGGGGCAGGTCCAAATTTTACCCGTTACTCTTTTTTTCACCTACAATTTGTACAAAAATTAGAGCTGTCGTTTGATGCACGAAAGAGGTAGATCCGATAAAAAACAAGCGCGCTATAATTAAATTTGGATCAGCCACCCTTTTCAAATTTGTAATTTTTGTTAAACATTCGTTCATTTTTGTGTTTCTTTTGATTGTTTTATCATTCACGTGGTGATTTATAGTTCTTGGAATAAAAAAATACTTATATTGATGTGTTTTATTATCTATAATACAAAATAGGGTGGTGTTTATCTTTAATTTTGGTGCAAAAAGGGGGCAGTTCCAAATTTAAAAAAAATGTAGTAATTCTAAAACTTATTTATTTACCTTTAAAACTTTATTAAAATATGTAAATATTTTTATTTTATATTATACCATATAACTCTAAGACATAAGTGTAAATATTAATTATTAAAAACATTTTTTCTTAATACCTGAAAGTTTTGAAACTTGGACTTGCCTCCCTTTTGCTGCAAGGTCCTCAATTCTCAGTGCTTAGAAGCGTGGCAGCCCGGAATTTAGATTGTACCCGGTGGAAGACAATAAGTCCGCCCTCCTGTTACGTCAACACAAACGATATCAGAATTTAATATTGAACCGACTACATTGGACGGATAAAAAAAAAATGAAATTAGTATAGGTGGTTTCAAGAGTCTGCGAGATACTACCTTAATTTAAAGAGACGCAAGTTTAAGGTATAAACACATTATAATAACATACAAAATATAATCACAAAATAGTCTTGGCCTTTTATCCCTATAAGCATATTATCATGACAAGCATATATCAAGTACATATCAAATCACCTGAGTAAATAGAAGTGGGTATTACACATCCAACCAATTAAAATCTAAATTTCATTATCTTTGATATTGTTTACAGGGAGGCATCAGAATTCGGTTGTATACAAAATGTTTGGGCACGTCTAGTACCTACTGCTGAAAATGTAAGAGATATACCCTTCAAGTAATATTATACGAATAATTAATACCATTATCGTTAATAGTGATTGCGCATGATAAGCACGAGCACTCTTCTTCATAATTCATCCACTTGAAAATTCTTAACGTCATACTGATTTTTTATTCAATATAGCATGTGCAGCAATGTTCGTTATGGTCATGTATGCAGTATGCATGATATGACTACGAAAAATGCGATAAGTGCAATACAAGTGCCAGGTTTCTTTTGTTTCTGTTATGATAGGCCTTCGATGGTTTAGTTAGTTTAGATCTGAAGTGGCGCTCCTTAAACAATGCGTCATTTCTGCACGTAGTCTGTAGTTACTACAGTTTTATCGGTTAGGGATCTGCTGACGATGTGTAATAGGCCTGTTTAGACATTATTTCCGGAAACAAGTGAAAGTTAACAGAATCTGTTGCAATTTATTAAAGAAACCACTCCGATTGTTTTTTACTTGGTGTTTTCTCAGCTGTTGAACTATCCGACAACGATTCTGGTCACTCCGTTTAACTCTGTAACAGATTCTAATTCTTCTTTTTCTCGGCGTTACTATCGTACATTAGTTCTCTCAGTATAAATCAATACAGCAAACCGATTGTGCAGATAACCTTTAGTTTTATTACATAAGCTAGATTCCGTCCGCCATACGCGCTTGCCTCATTTGTCCTGCGCATTGTTCTTTCTTCAAATTGCACACGGTTGTTAAAACAATTTGCGATACTACCAAGGTATGATAAAATAACTTATTTTAAATAAGCACTTACATAATTCCACATTCCATAATAGACTGCCGTGCAAATTCATTTAACAATGAAAAGTTACAAGTACCTATCTACATTATACAAATACAAAGGTCAGGGACTAATAACGTACTCGTGACACGCAAAACTGCTTCCTTGAAACGGATATGGGTAGGTCACGAAATCACGAAAGAGCGAGATGACGTAAAAGACTAGGTATTCTACCTACTTTCTACGGAACATTGGACACAACAATATACATAGAGGCCCCGAGAAATTTTACTGAGTCCACCCAGCTACACCGCAAGCCTAATGAACCGATAAAAACGTGGAAGGTCAAGCTAAAAATGCCGCTTATATGAAGGTTTGCAAATGGCCTATTTCCCAAGGGGAATAAAGTTATGAAGTGAGTAGTTTACAAATTCTTTAGCTTTATTTACTCATCATAAAACCTTAAACATAGGAAAACGAAGCCAAAATCTTCCAGGTAAGAGCATTGTTAAAGTTCCAAATATATAAAAGTAAAAAAACACGCGTATTACACTTTACTAATTTAAAGAAAACACAATTTACACTTCCGTTTAAGCAGTTTTAAGCGAGGCAGTCCGACTGGGTTTGCAGCGCTACGAATTTAGTCCGTATCGCTAGTGACGCTAACGTTAATACCGTTAAAATATTGTAAGTACATCCACAAATCAAGGGAGGAATAAATCCGAAGAAGGAGGAAGGAAATATACCTACACATATAATATCGGCTTACGCCAAACTATTCAATGTAGCATTGAAAATAATTGTAATTATTAATGTTTTACGATTTTTAGGGTTCCGTACCCAAAGTGTAAAAACGGGACCCTATTACTAAGACTTCGCTGTCTGTCCGTCCGTCCGTCTGTCTGTCACCAGGCTGTATCTCAAGAACCGTGATAGCTAGACAGTTGAAATTTTCACAAATTAATTATTTCTGTTGCCGCTATAACGACAAATACTAAAAACAAAATAAAATAAATATTTAAGCGGGGCTCCCATACAACAAACGCGATTTTTTTGTCCTTTTTAGCTCGATGTCAATAATGGCAACAGGTAGGCACTTGAAATATTCACAAAATACTCAGTTGTATTTTTACTTTAATAATAAATACCTACTGTTGTTTACCTAGTCAATGGTACGGAACCCATCGTGCGCGAGTCCGACTCGCACTTGGCCGGTTTTTATGTTTTCAGCATTATTGACAACAAGACAACGAGTGGATGAAGCCAATTCCTCGTTTAAAGTAGTTTTTTTTATATGCGAAGAAGAACAAAATCCAAACAAACAAAGTGAACCCAAACAAGTTAAAAAACAAGTATCATAAGCATCTACGGCTATTTCTGAATTGTAAATAAAACAAAGAAATTACTGAACCAAAGTCGGCACTCGCTAAACATCATTGGTGTAGGTCATTATTTGATTTTATTGTGGACGCCAATAATATGTTCTATTATGTATTTGTTGACACGTTGAATATGTATACAGTTATACATACAAAACAAGTAACTGAAATATAATATTTGTATTGAAATTGAAAAGCAGACTATGATATTGCTACATGTAGCTGTGGGTGTAATTCAATAGACTTTTCATGTCTCGATCTCAATTTCACATAATTAGTTTGTTGCCTCAAGGCTAAAAGCCTCGTTATTTTGAAAATCGTACGCAAGAGATTCCTATTTCTGGAATAATATAAAGTTTATGAAAAGGTTTCCAGCCATTACATGTATAACTTTGACCTTTTCACAATTTAATACTTTCACATTCGTATTAACAGTCTCTATTAACAAAAATACTGATGCAAGTCATGCTGTACGATTTGCTTCGCTAACAGAAATTGTGACACAACATCTTAAGTAAGCGAAACATTTGTAGCAAACTACTATATTGACAATTTATTCAAACAATTTTGTAGAGACAAGAATACTTAGCGTCTATAGTTTTCAAAACGGTTCTATGTATTTTACTCGTAAGGATACAGTGGTCTGTATTGTATATCATGTATGAAAAGCTCATTCAAATTATTGTTACGGTTGAAAATAGTATTAAATATAGCATAGCACACATTAAAATTCATACATTAGTAACGATACGGGTGGCCTTATAATAATGGGTTTGCTACGAATCTACTACACGAATGAATGACAATTCAAATAATCCACGCATCAATCTTCCCATTCGTGCCAATAATTTAGATCACAGTTAATACGTAACGTAGGTAGGTCTTGTTCATTGGCAAATTGGTCACTGACGATCCGAAAAGTATTCTTGTTTATCATATTAATACAACCAAAAGTTTAGATGGTAAAATATTGGTGAGTTATGGAATTGTGACTTGAGAATTTGTCTTCCATTCAAATTGCTTCAGACGATTGCCAAAACATGACAGCATCTTCAACTCACAGAGTCATTACAAACGACCGCAATTACTTGTGAAATAAGTCTTTTAATTTCTACCTGTGTAGGATACAATATGCCTAGACCTACTCGTGGATCAAGTGAATTCCCCGGTGAGATAATCTTAAGATATAAATAACTCGCCGCGAACTTTGATGATTAAGAAAAAAATACGAAATGACTTCCGTGATGTCGGTATCCATGCCTAGCCATAGCACCAAGGTGACGTTTGTTTTTATAAACATTATTTATAATTTAAAGGATAAGATTCCTAGGAATAACATGCTGTAAGAACAAGTTTAGGCGCACACGTTGCTCTTATTTCTTTCTAGTTCGATTAGTTTCTATAAGGGCTGGGTAAACAGATCTTGTTTTCTCTTTTCATCTAAGATAGTTTTACTAGGTCAGATATCTGCAATCTTTGAATTTTGCCGCATTATGATACAGGAATCTGTATTACGTAACCTCTGAGATAGCTAAGAACATTTTAGCAGAACGAAGCCTTGCTTGTTTTCCCTAAGATTCGCTTATTTTAAAGGTTCTCGTAATTAACTACACTGCAACACTATATTATGCAGGGTCAAAAAATTCTCTTTTCAGACATGATAACATCAGTATTAAAATTCTCTCTTCTCATTTCGAAACTGTAATTGACACTCCCATTTAGCGACTTATGCCGTGCAAAGTACCAAATTATAGTAAGTTTTTATGACAAGAATAATGTTACATTTTATTGGATTGTTACATAATACTTCACGACACAGTTTTAATGTACGTCTCATGTGATGATAGTTGATTGTCAGAATTAAATTGAATGCACGCGGCTCGTTCTTGGTAATTTATCAGTTACGCCTTGTGTCATATGAGCGTTATTGCGTACAGCTGTAAGTTCGGCGCGTACTGATATACTCAAAGTATCTACTGGAAAGTAGAGCGTGGAGGAACAAAATATCTATATAGTAAAAGTAAATGAATTAGAATCATAAATATTAAGATTAATTAATTTAAATCAATAAATGGCGCTAAGTGCACTTAAAGCAATGTGAAGCAATGTTTAGAGCAAATGAGGAAAACTGTCGAATGTTATCGTTAAAACAGCACGTTAATGGCCACGCATCCGCCATAATATAACAAAGAATGTTGACATACATTTCAGACTCGTGAAACTAGACAATCTGGTAGGTCAATGGCAATTGATTCGGTTGAAGCAATTGTAAAGGCTATAATAGGGAGTTGTCGGTTTTATGTTCGGCATTGAGACAATTTGATATGGGTTTATTGTACATGTACACGGTTTCCTCGGTAACAGATTGCACAGCAGGCTCAAAATTACAAACACGTGTAACAAGAGTGTGTGTTCATTGTGTCAATAAAGTTCGTATGTGACTCATTATGAAATTGTGATGGAAAAGAGTAATTGACGAAAATATAACCTTGCCGATTCTTTATGTTGTAGCAGCGGTTCACAATATTCTATAAGGTTGAGGTCTATGACTTCACCGGCCTTATCACAAATAGGTTTATAAATAACACCGGCGCAATCGGACCGAGACGATGCATATTTTTTTTACATTTAACGTTTATATCAATGACCTCTTTGAAAAATTAGACGTCATCCCTGAGATCAAAGAGGAAAGGGCCTTAAGAAAATTAGAAATTACCATATTCTCGCTAGTTTCATCGCTTAGATGTATAGTAGGTACTCATGATAATGGTTAACACATTCGTTATAACAAAATCAAGGGCAAAAAATGTCTTCGTACAACTAATAGATGGTAATTTTTTCAAGTATTTTGAACAGATTTATCTGTATATGACGTTGTTTCATTTTATAAGAAATGTGATGAGAAGTGCTTAGACAGAGAAGTTAGATATACACAGACAACAGGTTACGAAACAATGCGGGAGTTTCTTGGACGGTGCGACGACTCATTGCACAAAACAACAACAAACAACAACAACAAGATAATAGACATGCGCTATTTCAGAAATGGTTATTACTGCCGACAAGGATTTATTAGTGTATAGAGCATTCACTTCTATACCTCGTGACCTTTGTTAGGTTCCCCGCTCCAGATGTCTCTCCAGTGAATCAGGTGGTGTAAATGGTTCTTGTAGTTGTGCTGTCGATGGTCCCTCTTCTTGCGAGACTCGCTCGGTGAGGGTGGCGCGGTCAGGGACTCTCGACGTCTCGTGACCGGATTCACTACCACCGCTTGTAACTGTGCTGTCAGCAAACATTCTGTCTCCGGCCCCTCATCAGACGATATGCTATCCGTGAGCAACCGTGCCGACCTCGACCCGCGAACACCTTTGCTGGGACCACACTGAGAATCTTCCTTCTTCATTTTAAAACTGATCACACATCACCAATAGCAGTAACAAACTATTACACGATGTTGTGTTTATGGTTAAGCATTCATAATATTTCGCAAACTGTATGATGTAGGTGCATACGTTGACGCAAAAGACGTGAGGCGCGGACGACGCCAGAGCCCGACTGCGGCGCGTTGGCCGATGGCGAGTGCACGTGGGTGACGACGCGTCGACGTCAAAACAACGGCGGCGCCACCGTGACTCCTGCATCTTAAAGGTTGCAAATTCGTTGCTTATACTGAGGCTCTTGTAAGTGTTTAAACATGAGAGTCTTTTAAAGTCATCACTTCTTTTAATGATCGGTCGAGATCTCAAAACATTAAAATAAAGTACCAGCTTCAGAAACTATTGTGTAATTTATTTGTGGATTATTGTGTAGTATTTTAACACAAAGGGTTAGACTTAATATGAAGTCACTTAAGTTAATACTTAGATAATGTTAACAATAAAATGTACTTTGGACCATTATATTGTAAGCTTTATGATGTGAGATATATGTGAATGCATTACAGTTAAAGTTTATGACTTTAGAACCAATAAAGTAAACTACATAGGTACCTAAGTACAGATTAATATTTATGAATACATAGTTTAAGAAGTTTGGTGCTGTATAATTCTATTAAAGAGGGGAGTGAAGTATTTAATTACATTTTTTTTGAACTGTTGCTTGCTGTATTTCCCCACCATAGAAAATATTCTATAGAATTTAATTGCATATGACTGCCACATTATTCTAGCGGTTGTAAGCACAACAATTGTATGTTGTATACTGGGTTTGATTTACCCTGGGCAAATACTTTTTTTTTAAATAATAAAATTGAGATATAATCAAAAAGACTTTAGTAGCATCCTGGAGTTTGGAACTGTGCCTTGTAGGTGCCAATAGGCTCATCCCTATTACGAAAGAATCAATAAGAATGTCAGTGGGTGAAAATCAGTATACATTTGCCTAGCTGTTCAGTTACTGAATTTTAACTAATTATTATATGATTGAGTATGAGGATGATTAGTAATCCACATCAATTCTATTTATATTTAAAGTTTTAAGAATTAATTCATATAAACAGTGTAATAGAAAACAAACATACATTGTCTACATATGTAATTAATAAGTATTCATAAAAAATATATATAACATTACTGTAAGTAATATTGAACATTGATTTTAACATATATTCAATATCAATTACAATTTTCAATTTTTTTTTGTACATAGTATTGAATGATTAATATTATTAAATTTAAATTACTAGAATTAAAATCGAATTTTTTAGAGTATTGGTTGGTATCATGATGAGTCGGTAGGTAGGTTGGGCATTAGACCATAATGTCAGCTTGTCATAATCTTAACACAGTAGACAATAGTAATGAATAAAGCATACCTTGAATTTTAGTGAATTACAACTGGAATAAAAGTATGATATAAAAATAAATTTGATTGGCTTTAAGATTATGGTTTTGAAGGTATTTTATAAATAACACACCATTAACCATTAATTTATTTTGTTGTTTTTAAATGAGAAGTTACAAAATAGCTGTTTAAAGTTACATTTACAGGACAATGGACTGTTATAACCACATGTTCTAGAATTTATTCACAATACCACTGATTTAGTGGTGATTTACCTTGTAATATAAAAGGTATTCAAGTTGATATGACTGACGTATCTGTACATTTACACATTCATGTAAAATTCAGCTCTAATGAATTATTTGGCCTGAATCCATTCCAGATGAAAATAAAGACGGCATTTTTGAATACTAAGTGTAAGTATGACAAAATGCATCAGTCCTACTAGTGCCCAGTGCAATTATACAGGAAATAACTTCCAAATAAAAATAGTGCATGTCTAAGTAAAAACTTGACTCAATCAAATAAAGAATAATGTCTAGGAGCTTCGCCACTTACTTGTTGTGTGATCAATATCTGATGATTTAGTCGCCAGTAATAACCACTACATTGTATTGTAGCATAAACACGAACACATAAGAATATGTAATAAAATTACTACTCAAAATACACTATGAATAACATTTTTCATACTTTGATAATCAAACAATACAAAATGATACAGTGCGCGCATGTATTTTTTGTACCTACTATTGTTATTTTTTTTTTAATTTTGACATTTTATTTCATAGGGTAGTTACGATTTCAAAATGCGTATCGATGGACAACTGTGTTTTTTTTGGACTCACATCATGTGAATGTCATCTAGTCGAATAAAAACTAAAAAGGCAATTGTTCAAGTCGTGATATTTCTGTCGCTTGCTTGCTCAGCTCATTGCAAAATTTGCAAATTCCCTGCAGTGTTGCCGAAAGTACGGCACTTGCCGTTTTGTACGGCAATTAGGCCTCCAAATCACACAATGTACGGCATACGGCTGGATGCTCATTACCGTACTATAAAATACGGCAATTCGGCAATTGAATATAAAACTTTTTAAGTCGAAAAAATCAAGCGATGAAACGTGCTTCATTGTTTGTTTTTCTTAAAAAAATGAAACTTAGCCCATAGTGTCATATTTATGCTTCTTGTCTTGCAACTAGATTACATAACAAACATATATCATAGCTACACGCCTGTATTTCCCAAAGGCACAAGTGTATTATTGCACACCCACATTTCGCCGATGCCGTTACTGAGTCCCATGTAATAGGGGGCGAGCTTATTGCCGTCTACGGTGCATAGTTCCAGACTCCGTGATGCTACTGAGAATTTTCATACAGAAAAACTCAATAACACTTTGCCCGACCCAGGGATCGAACCCAAGACCTTACGCTCAACAATTGCGCTGGCGACCACTAAACTAATAAGGCAGTCAGACTGCCTCAACTAGATAATCGGTACTTTTGCGTTAATCATAAATATTTATTGTTTTACCCGCATTTATCGTCTTTAGAATGAATTGAGGCGGGAAATCCCTCCAGCCCAATTCTTTCACATTTAATGGAATAAGAAGAGTAAAGCTACACTACTCAGTACACGAGAGAGTAAGTCAGTACACATAATTTTATATGTTTCCTGTTTTTTGTTAATGTACGGCAATTTATTTTAGAATACGGCAATTTTTAGCCTGGTACGGTACGGTATCCCGAAATTTAGGCAGCGGCAACACTGATTCCATGACAGTCAGTCAAGGCTAAAGGACACCGATATCCAAAGCCTTAATAAATTAAAAAAAAAAAAAAAAAAAAAAGGCAGTCAGTCAAATTGTCAATTTGTCACATTTCAATGACGAGCCAATGATTCAAAAATCTAAAACTTTATTTCCAAGTTTTTTAATGAGTCTTCAAAAATTTTAATGAAGATTAATTTTAGTTTAACTTCAGCTATACAGTGATCTACTGATATATAATGTCACTGCCGCAGAAAAAGTATTACAGGCAGCGTGCACACTCTAACCCAATTGCTGATCACTGTTTTGAATAGTGAGTTTTATAAAATATATAAGATGCAGTGTACTATTACAAACAGTATTTAAAAATTTCCACTGTACATTTCAGCCCTACTCATCCTGATGATTATGACTGGTCAGTTTTGTATCCAAATAAAAACAGAGAAGGAAATAAGGAAAAACAAGTAGAATTTTTAGATGTCGGTTGTGGCTATGGTGGTCTCTTAGGTTCGTATAATAAATATTACGAATATAGAAAATATTAGGAATAATCCTTGTCCATACACTGACATGTAAATCGTTGTTTTTTTTTTTACATTTTATTGCTATTGCATTAAATGGCGGCGCGCTTTCTTCGGTCAGAACAAATGTCTGGGTTCTTTGCCTGAAAGAATACATATCTTAGTCTAAGTAAATTGTTGTTGGTAATAGATGTATTGCAATCTTCACCACAGTCTTTTACCCAATTTCCTTTTGTCCATTGGTTAGTCTACTACTAGTATATCACCAGTATACTTTGTAACAAATGTTTTATTACAGTGACTTTATCACCAATGTATCCTGAAAGCTTAATGTTGGGATTGGAAATTCGAGTAAAGGTATCGGATTATGTCAATGACAGAATTCAAGCATTGAGATCTCAGCACTCAGACCAATATCAAAATGTTGCAGTGTTAAGAACAAATGCTATGAAATATTTACCCAATTTCTTCCATAAAGGACAGGTTGGTTGAAAAGTATCTTAATAGGCACTATCATCTCAGTGAAATGTGTGCTTTGAATCAGTGTACACCAAAACTTGAAAATAGAAAGAGTGCCCTATGAATGATTGTTGAAACAACTTTATTCCAGCTCAAAAAGATGTTCTTTCTGTATCCAGATCCACACTTCAAAAAGGCAAAACATAAATGGAGGATCATAAATAAATGGTTGTTGTCTGAATATGCTTATGTTCTTGCTGAACAGGTAAATTAACTATTTATTTATTTATTTGTATGTCTCTAGTTGTATGCCAGTTATTAAAAGAATATAAGAAAAATGCATTACAACGAAGTACATTAACACAAATGTTTCATTTATTTTCAGGGGATTGTATATACTATAACAGATGTGAAGGATTTAAATGAGTGGATGGTGTTTCATTTTGAAGAACACCCATTATTTGAAAGAATCCCAGATGAAGAATTGGTAAGATTATTTGTTTACACTGTAAATATTTGTCATGACAAAATGATGGTACAAAATAATTTGAGTACCAATACCTTTAACCAGTATTAGCTATTTGATCCAAGTTATGATAACTTGAGAAGTCAATTTAGTGCTGTGTCATATTGTATATTTGTGATCCTCATTAATGAGAGAATGATGAAGATACAATCCTGTCTACCCATAGTAGAGATCTTTCAGTCCAAAAACACACACTTCTCCACTTCTTTAATTTAAGCGCTTAGTCGGTGGATCAATCGCCACTGCTCTCTATTTTCTGCCTTCGTTTGGACCTCTTGATACAAATCTATCCCTACTTTCTCCTTTACTTGTTGTGAAGCTAAAGCTTCGTCAAGGTCTTCCCCTTCCTCTCTTTCCTTCTTACATTGTCTTGAAGAAGTGATCATGTTGTATCAAGTGGCCAATCATTTTTCCTGTCCTGTTATCTATGGTTTTGAACAACTGTCTTTCTTCATTAACCATTAATAATTCTTCCACATTAGTTTTCTTTTCAGCCCATCTGACCTTTTCCATTCTTCTCCAGCTCCTCCACTAATGTGTGAAAAGAAATATTTGCGCTACAATTGACGCATGTATCCAAGTTCGTGTCTAGCCGGTGACTCAAAAACCAATGATATAAACGCGGTTGCGCGAACGATTGGAGGGGCGTGCATTTTTAACTGAAAGATCTCTACTATATTGTACATACTGTATTTAATTTGTTTACTACTCCTTGATAACATTTTATTACTGATATTTTGTAATTTCAGAAATCTGATCCAATAGTGGACAAATTGTATGAAAGTACAGAAGAAGGAAAAAAAGTTACCAGGAATAATGGTGATAAATTTGTTGCAGTGTTCAGAAGAATTTCTGATAAAGTATGAAATGTTAAATACTTGTTGAATTACATAATCACTTTATTTTGTTACACTTATTACATAATAAATACATAAGAGAAATATATGACTGTTCTAGTTCTTTCATATGAGATAAACAAAGATATAAAATAGAAATAATATATTGATCAGTTAAATGCTTCATGGCTAAGACACATATTCATGATAAGTAAATCAATTTGTTACATTCACAAATGAAAAAAGGGTTTGTAACGTAGCAATTACGGCAGTAATTATTGGGTAAGCTTTTTTTCCATAAGGATAACCCATCTTCCGAGAGGACGGGATATATTTAAATGTTTGCGCATATATCCTGTAGCACCCAAAAACCAGTCTTTCTTTTCCATCCAAACTTTGTGGGATAGAAGTGAAAACAAAAGTGCAGCCCAGATTTCTGGTTGATTTGGGTACATATGGAGTCCCTCTTTAGCTAACAATAAGGCTTTGACCCGATCACCTGCCATATGTTCAGCAATACTGGCAGAAGCTAAAATTTTTCCAAAATTACAATCATATTCCCCATAATGAGCTGAGCATAGTGCCTTTTGAGCACAGGAGCTTGCAACTTTTGCCTTAGTATTAGCAGCTCTGAGACAGTACTGAGCCATACAGAACCACAAAAGGGCATTACTAGGGTGGTCATGAAGACAATCACTCAATAATTTTATAGCCTGATCCATGTTGTCTTCACAGACAGAAAGATAAGATTTCAGAAAGCCTATATCAAAACCATAATCACTATCTCTTTCATACTTTCGTAATTCACTCAAAGCTAGTTTTGATAAACTTTGATCAGAATGTATCAAACCCAGAGAACATATTGCAAATAAACTGTGTGCTGTTGGTTTTTTCTGGGATATTTGAATGCTATGGAATAAAAGTGTTTTGGCATCATCTGCTCCCTTAAACATGTACACAATACCAGCCATAGCAACTAAGAGATCTGCTTTCTCAGCATCTTCATTACTCAACCAGTGTAGTGCAGTGTCGTAAACTGAATAAGATTCTTCATAGAGGCCTTTCTTGAAAAGCGCCAGAGCTAAACCAGTAGTAGAATCGAAGCTAGCTTCAGTTATAGCTTTGTATATTTTTATTGCTTCATCATATTTCTCCATTCTGAATAAAATTCTTCCAATATTTAATAATGTTGTGTTCTTTTTGTCTTCATCTGCATATTTGAATGCTTTTTCATAGGATTGTATGGCGGAACGAAGCAGGCCGCACCTTTCTTGTAATATTCCCAGAATGTTGTAAGCACATGCATTAGAAGATTCGAAGTTACAGTACCATTCAACTAAGTCTACGGCGTAAGGTATCGCATAAAGACCTTCAATTTCATATTTTGATTCCGAGCTTTCTTTATATTTATTATTTTTCAAAGTTCTGCACACCCAATCTGCATACCCAAGAGCACTCTCTGGGTGATATCCTAAACGGGATGCATGTCTGAATAGATCCATTGCTTCTTCTTCACGAATTGCTTCTGCAATTAATCCCTGGCCAATCCAGCTTTGTGGGTATGATGGTAATGCCGATTGTCCTCGTGAGAAACAGTAGTTTGATAATTTATAAAGTTTAAGTTTTAAATAAAGAGTTCCTAAATTACACCATATTTTTGCAACTGACCATTTTCGAGTAACCAACAGAGCTTTAATAAAGCAATGTTGTGCAATTTCATACTTTTTAATAGCTAAACATATTTTTCCAAGCAAGTTCCAGTTACGCCAAAGTGTCGGTTTTTCTTTTATACAGTTTAATGTTAAGTTAAATGAAATGTGACAATTAACAACTTTTTTCGTTTCATGATAGAAGGCCAAATATGCTGATGCTAAATCATATGAAGTTACTTGTTGTTTTTGTTTAGCTATATGTGAGTAACAAGCAATTGCTTGAGGGAATATTTCAAGTTTATTTTTTTTAGATGTTTCGCAATTATTACCACTTTCTTTTGACAATTGAAGCATGTAAACATAGGCGTATTTATCTGGCAATTTAGTAATAAACATCAGGTTGTCGGCTAATAGTTTCCAAAAACATAAATATTGATTTTGTTTTGATAATGCTTTTGTTATATAGTCTATGGCATACTGTGCACAATCTCTAGCTGTACCATATATTTTAGATTCAACTTTTTTCTTAGCAATTCTCATCCAGGTCTCAGCAATTCCTTTGAGTGCTAAAAATGAGTAAGGTTCAATTTTAAATACTTTTTCAAATGTTGAAATAGCTTCTTCATATTGGGTTAGCAGGGAATAAATATGTCCAGTTCTTGTAAGACAGTGTGCAGCTTTGCTTGGGTCTAAAGTCATCACTCTGTTGTATGCTCTCAATGCAGATGTGTACGATCCTCGGGAATAATATGCATCAGCTAGACACTCAAAAGCTGTTGTATTATTTTGATTAATTTTGATAACATTCCTGAAATTCAAAATGGCATTTTCCCATTCCCTCCTATTTAAATAATGAAGGCCTAATCTGAAATTAATCCAGGGTTCAATCATTGAAATATTCTTTGTTAATGTAGTAAGTAACTCAAAATCAGCATCCTTCTGTTCTAATTTAACATAAATTTCGCTGAGACTTTTTGCAATATTAATGCTGATAGGATTCAGATTATGGGCTTTTTCATAACATTTCTTAGCTTTCTCTAAATCAGACTTATGATGATGATAATAGTGGCCTAGATATAAGAATGTTTCTGCATGATCAGGATTAAGTTTAGCAGCTTTAAGAAGATTTATGAGGCATTTATCATATTGTTTGAGTTCCCAATATGATTTTCCTAAGTAGAATACTTCTAATGCATTATCAGCAGAACCTTCAAGTAAATCAACCACTGCATCATGTTTCCCTTCCTTCTGAAGTAATAGAGCTTGGAGTTGTTTGAAGTAATCAGTTGTTTCTAAGTGTTTCATGATGTGTTCAGCAGGCTCATTGGCTTCTATATAACACTCTGCAAGACTGGCCAGCTCAAGTGTGTTCAGAGAATTTGTAGGGATCACTTTGGCATTATTTATAGCTTGCTTCCATTTCTGTTGTTTTGTCAGGGATAAAACTAAAAATCTTCTCAGAACCACAGAAAAGTTTTGATCCTTTACTTTAGTCAAAAAGTTTGTTGCAAGCTTTTGTGTGACAGACCACTTTTTTAACATAATTGTACATTTTATTATAAATGTGGCTTCAGTTTTGTCTGCCTCATGATAATTTACCAATGGAACACACTGTTTATAAGCTTCAAGATACAATCCTTTGTCATAGCAGATCATGCTTCTTAAAAGGCTTGGATATTTAGAGTTCATAATACCCTCACTGATAAGGTCAATGTGTTGTTCAATTTTGAACTCACAAAATGACATGTTCTCCACATACCTATTACATAATTGTTTGCAAAGCCATTCTCTCAATAGTACATTTGTGGGGAAAAAATTAAGATGAATAATCTCTTCAAGAGCAGATGGAAAGTCAGATTTTTGTATAATAACTTTGCATTGCAATATTTCAAGAGAATCGCTGGGATCTTCACTGTAGATTTTCTGTAAAGTTTTTAAGATAACTGGTATGGCTTTTTCATCACATGTGACGTCAGCTTTTAAGAGATCCAAAAATTGTTTTTCAGCTGTTTTATATAAAGCAGAAACAGGATCTTTAGCTAAATAATTAGCCAAAATACTGAGTGATTCTTTGCTTTTTAATGCACAACCTAACTGGCCAAGTTTTGATATAATTTCTACTGATTTCTCCTCTTCGAGTTGTAGATTAAGCATTTCACCATAAATGGCAAATAATTTTACTTTTTCTTCATTATTTTCCTTTCTTTCATAGTAGTTGGCAAGACCTTGCCAGGCGAGTGCATGATCTGGCTTGCTTGCTATAGCTTTTTGATAGGCTAGTGGTGCCTGATCAGAATCTTGAAGTGATTTCCCCAGCAGTACTAGCCCAAAATAGTTCTGTTTGTCTTTTCTTAGTATGTTTTTACAACATTCTTGAGCTTCTTTAAAGTTCTTCTCATCTATCAGTTTTCTTGCATCTTTTAATAATGTTTTAATATCAGCCATCTGGTATAAAACAAAATTATATAATTATATTTTTTATATCCCTAAGATGAAATTATATGGAAGAAAGACATATTGCGCCAAACCAAATTGAAACTAGATAATGGTAGACAATAATTTTACTTATTTAAAGACATTGTAAAGCTTAGTATAGTAGTAATAGATTTACTATTTATAATAATTCTTCGATGGTAATTTTACTTACTGCGAATATATTTTTATACAGGTCTAAGTTTTATTTTGAATGAAACATTCCAGAGAAGATTTCGCCTAGAAACAAAATTCTGGCTAAAATCGAAAATGCCGCTAGCAAATTTACAAACCTTTTAAAATCAGATCAAAAAGGTACAAATAAAATTCACAGTTCTCCGGGTGGGTACTGTCAATGTCATAGGATGTCAAATTGGCAAACTAAATGACACTAAATGATGACAATTGTTGCTATCTTGATAATTAAATTCTATGAATTATTGCAACATTGTTGCCTGATATATTAATAACCCAGTAAATCATTGTAAATATTTTTTTATGCATACCTCTCGTCGACGCTAGCTGGTTAGTATATCGAGAATTTAAACTGGTTTATGGAATTGGAGAAAAGACATCTTTATTGTAAAGTTGGTCAAGTCAAAAAGTTGCATTGTTGGTATAACTGCTGATACGTCAAAATGTGAAGAAGAGAAGATACACCATTTTAGTTACTATTCTGCAAGAAATACTGATAATTATTGTTTAACTAGAAAATAATTGACAGCAATGATTAGAAACGTTGTCAATTTTCAAATCATATCAGTTCAAATGTTGTAAACAAAACAATGCAGTAATTTATAAACTGTGTATATTTTTACTGTGTATATAGATAATATAATATGGCTAATATGGAAATTCTGTCCATGTACATCAAAAAGTTAAGTAAGTACTTTGAACACACTAATCTCAAATTGTGTTTTACACTTTTTTGTACAGTACAACAGCAAGTTAATACCTATCGGTAACTTATAATTTTAGGTCATCCTCTGAAAGAAATTCGTGAGCGCTCACTTCTGCTGTTGCTCGCAAAGCTAAAGTTGGGATGGGAACTGGATGACGAGTTGTCGGGTACGAGAGCATTGTTAGAAGGCCTCTTAGCGTGGTTCCATACACCCCAACAATCGCTACAGAGTGAGGCCCTGGAATTACTTCTTACAACTATCAAGGTAGACATTTTATTTATCAATTTAAAATTACTTTAATGACTAAAGTTGTTTCATTCTAAAATCATAAATTATAATTGAGTGTGGATGGACATTTTTCAGAATATTTTTATACCTGATAGCCTACCCATAAAGAATTAAATAGGTACCTATAGAAATTTTTATTTTTATTTTTATTTCTTTGTACTGTCTTAATATTTCAGACAAAAGCTGGTACTTACATTGCTAAAGAGTTTGGTATAGAAACTATATTGTCCAATTTAAATAAAGTTAAACAGAAGATAGCTGGAAATGCTCAAGAATTATATGATGATGTTATTGAGACACTGCGATTCATAAACACAGTTGAATCAGATGTTAATGTGGCTGTCCCTCGACTTTCTCTGCCTGAAGTAACTAGGTATAAAAAATCAAGTAACAAATAATTATTTATTATTTTATTTTGATAACCTAATTTTTACACAATCTAATACAATTTCAGTTCAGAAAGTGATGCAGGTTCAAGCAGTGGTTATTATAATTTAGATCCCAATTTTCAGTCATCAAAGACAACATCAATTTCTAATGATGACTCTGAAATCAATAGATACAGGAGGTAAGAATTGTTATTTTTTTTTATGATGGGTGATTTATTTGTGAAAAGAGTGTAAAACAATTGGCAGAGACTTTTAAGGAAAAACAACTCATAATTCCACATTTAATGGCTACTCACAAAAATTTGCCTCATTGGTCTAGTGGTCGCAAGCGCAACTGCTCAGTGTGAGTGTGAGTGTGAACCCAGGCCGGGTTCGATTCTTGGGTCAGGCAAAGTGTTACTGGGATTTTTATGGAAATTCTCAGTAGCAGCACAGAGCCTTGAACTGTGCTCAGTAGATGGCAATAGGCTCGCCCCCTATTACTTGGGACTCAATAACGGTATCATTGAAATGTGGGTTTACACCTCTGCTTACCCTTTCGAGTATACAGGCATGATGCTATGTTATCTTATGTGTCATAAAAATTTAAATTCTATGATCTTTTATGGTAATAAATTGTTATAGCATAAACACTACAGAGAGCATAAGAATACTGCTGTTCCCCTGGGTGGAACTATGCCAGTCTGATAAAAAGACATTGCTCCTAGTGGAGGATGCCCTGAGGCTGTTGAAATCTACAAGGAGGTGCTGCAGATTTATCCGCGACGTATTTCTTCGTGACTTTCCTGCTGAAATATTTTTAAATAGACCAGAAATAGTGAAGGTATTTCGAGAATTATCTACTATTATTTCTTTTCTGTCATAACTATTTTTATTTTTGTATAAATATTGGTTTATTTTATTCTAATGTTAATCAGTGAACCTTCTTGCAGAGTTTATTGACAATATCAGACGGCAACCATGGCGGACGACCAGGCGAAGCCTTGTGTGTATTATTGTATATAACACGCGCCCTTCGCATGCGGCTCTTGCAGCTATCTTCTTTAGACATGATACATGAAACAAACAGGGTAAAGTGAATTATAATATGAATTATGAAAATCGTAGATACTATCCTCAGGTCACAAATTTATTATTGATGTTTATTGACCAATAGGCTAGATGACTGCATCAAGAATAAATTCTGAAATCTTGTTTGTAATAAATCGTTTTCCTTCTAAAAACTCAGTAAAACTTAATCTCTTGCTTATCTTTGATGTTTTCAATTTTTTATTTATCAAAATCACACAATAAGTATATTAATGGCAATGAAAAACTACGACGTCACGCTTTTGTATTCCAAACATTTTTAGAACAAAATTATGTTTTTGAAGGTTCATAAAAAGTAACTCGGATGACTAGTATTCATCTATCGTATTATTATTAACTGGTTCTATTCCCAGATAAGCTAAAGTGTTATTGTTTTTTTTGTTAGAGAAGCCGAAAGGGGTTGGAATTGAGCCTAAACATGACATCGGCGAAATATGGGTACACAACAATGCACCTCTCCCTAATCCTTGGGGGAATATAGTTGTGGTGATATGTGTCTACATTAGGGATGTTACGGAGCTTCGACTCCGAATCCGATATGTCGGAACCTCCGATTAAAATTACACCTCCGAATCCGGCTCCGGTTCCGATACATCAAAACGGAGGTATATATCGGAGGTACAAGTTATAACTTGGTATCGCTGCAGCGCTGCCGAGCGCTTTCTACGTTACACTGACAACTGACGGAGTATATGTGTTCTGTGCAACTGAATCAACTGATGAACGAAGAGTGAACGAGTTGTGACAAGTTTCTTCTTTCTTATTTATTTACATTTTACATTCGTAGATTTGCTCCGACTCCGACTCCGATTCACCTCCGACTCCGCGGAGGTCACTACGAGAACCTCCGACTCCGATTCCGCCTCCGATAAATCCACCTCCGTAACATCCCTAGTCTACATATTGTTTATGTAATACTGGCACATCGTATTTCGATATACTTTAATCATCAATTCTTTGTGTTCATTCCTTGTATTGATACCTCAATGATGATTTGAATTAGTAACAAGAGCATTAATTATTTGGCACTTACCAGATTTCAGAAGAACACAGAGATATGATCGACGATGGCGTGAACATGGAACTGGAGGAGATAGCAGGGGAGAGTCGCCCGCACACGCCTCTCGAAGAGGATCTCGTAGTGCTGAGGCAACTGCCGGTTCCCCTGTACGCGCTAGATACGTTGCATGTGGTTCTGTCTATGATGGCCAGGAGTGTAGTTCTCATCGATCCCATTGATAAAACTGAGCTGTTAGACCTGGTAAGTGTTTGGAGTCGGAAATGAAACCTTATTCCGTTGATAAAAGATCCATTATATTGACACCTTATGTTAACTTTTGTTTTATTTCAGAGAGAATTAAATACATGCCTCTGCTTAATAGAAAGTCTAGTTGAGTTGTTATTAGATTGTATTAACGACAGCTTTTGGAGTATGGACCATAATGCCAAGACCTACAGGGATATATCACATAAAAGTTGCATGGTCATGCGTTTGTTGGGAGATCTATTACTCAAGTACAGGTAATATAGTTTTAAATGTTCATATTATTTTAAATTCTGTAAATTTATTTATGCAGTCTGTAATCGAGACTCAAAGGCTTCTCGATTTAGTAAAATTTAAGGTCCCTCCATGTTGGTAAACTTGAGATAGAGAGGATTGATATGTCTATTCTATTACCTCCTTCATATCGTCTTTTACCGCTATATTTGTACGGTTGACCGAATGAAAATCCGTATCATATGATTATTTGGCCTCTGCGATCGTATAGCTTATTTCTACGTAACCATTCAGGCCAAACTGGCAATAAAATTAAATGCCTGGCGGACTTAATATAGAGCGACAATATATCGTTACAGAAAATCATTTTTCGAAGACACCGACAGAAGTCACCACCGTGTCGCATGGTTACGTTTATTGATGTGCGCGGAGAAGTTGTTGCACTGGGCGCGGGACTCCGCACTGCCGCCCACGTCGCTTGTTACTGCCGTACAGATAGCCCAGTTGGACCCTGCCGTTGACTTGTTCTACCCAGGGTTAAGTAAGAAAATTGAGTTGGTATTACAGGTGTGTTAATTCATACTTTAACTTTTATGGTAGAGGAAGGCAAACAAGTTCACGGACTTGATGGTAAGCTATCAGCACCGCCTCTGAACAACCAAAGTTGGAAATACGTGAACACCTTCTCATGTATAAAGTGTTCGCGTAGATATTAATGCGTCTTCAATTAAATTCATAGAATGTTTCATTTTCAGAACACCAGAATAACTGTAAACCAAGAATACAAAAGCAAATACAGAGAACTAAAAAAGTTGTTCGTGAGCATGGATGAAGCCGTCCAATTCATTAATAATAAAAAATCTCATAAGTCCAAGAAAGTTCTAGTATGTATCAAGAACTCGCTGCCTGTTTTAGAAATGTTTCAAAACGAAAACTTTTTGGGTGAGATAGCTGATGTTTTGCTCAAAAAGGCAAAAGATTTGGAATTCAACGATAGTGACTGGTCTATAGCCCGAAGTATTGCTCTTACCTTGATGGGTCACAATGTGGAATGGGTGCAGACAACATTTTATAAGTTCCTGGCAGAAATGGTGAAGTCGGTTTTGGTAGGGGATGACATGTATCAGATGGAAAATGAGAAATCTCTCACCTTGTTATGTGATGTCGGAATATTGACGGAAATCTGTTGCCATGGACTTTCTTCGAAGTTGAAAGAGGTTAGTTGAATATTTAAATGTCTCAAATCGTTTGTCTATGAAAGGTCTTGCTAGGCGATTTATTTCTTGATTGGCCCTATTTCGCAAAACTTAATACAAAAAATAAACAAAGGACGCAAAATGTTGGAGGTATTCTTTCGCTCAAATTCGTACTACATCTGCTGCATTTTGATGAGGGCAATGGTTTCAGGTGGAAGAAAGTGCATCAGACATAATGTTGTACCTCCTGCGCGGGCGACTGGTGCTCAGCGAGAGTTGCTGGTGGCGACTGCTGGCCAGTTTGCTGCCTGTACTACCACTGCTTCACGTTTATGCGGCACATGAAACACAATTAGGTGAAATTTTGTTTATTTTTATGATAAATATATTTTTGCGAAATTCATCATAGACTACTGCTCTGGCAATCTACCGTAATATAAAATAAACCACATTCACTGCTTTTTTCGGACCTTTTCTTCCGCGATCACAATCATCTCGGGATAACATTTGCACCACCACATTTTGTAGATTAATCAATGATGGCTGTAAATTGTAACTGTACTGTACAAACAGATAAAATGAACTAAAAGCACTGCGATTATTAGCGATTCCTAATTATTTGCTGATAAACTAGTGCATTATTCTCATAGGCAAGGCGATCTGCAAGTCCCTTGAGCCTGACATAGCGGAATGTATGGGCGTGTCTATGGCAGAAACGATGGCTGGTTTGGTGCGGCTGCTGTTTGTGCGGTGCATCGCTGTACAACTTGATGCGGCTCACGGTTTGTGCCGCCTGTTGGGTGAGTAACAATAACAACGTAACATTAATTATTACATTGATTGATTATTGAAAGTACATTGTACACTGAAATTACAAGGGACGAAAATACATGAGGATTGAAAATGAGATATAACTATAATTTTATACATTTAATGCCTGATTTGATTCGATGCCTGTCTCATTGATTCGTTATTGGGGATTTAAGAAATAGTCCAGATTTTGAAATTGTGTCCGGTAGATAGCAAGAGACTCGCCTTTCCATGGGACTTAATAACGGTATCGGCTAACTGCGGGTATGCACAACCTTTGCGTAACCCTTTTGTGAATACTGGCGTGATTTTATGTTTATAAATTGCATAATATATATTTTCCAGATGATGATAGGTTTTTACCGCCAAAAGAGTCCTTACGTGCCGACGTGTTGTTGAGTGCATTACGTAGAGTAAAACAGCAGGAGTTCAATGTAGACAATACTAGATCGCCCACTAAAGTACCACAGGTAGGTCATAACGAAATAGCTAATAATATTTATAACATTTACTGCGGCATGGTAATAATGAAGATGTTTCTTTAGACTGTAGGCTTGACCCAAATTTTGGACGTCCTGAAACAAGACATCGTTCTCGACGACCGCGGTGAATATGTATCGCGGCGAACGACACAACCTACGCTAGAGCCTTCGTTGCGGCGTAGCACGTTGCAGCAACTAGCCGTTATGATGCGGCAACAAGACCTGCATGAAGTATTCTTGCAATATGACGGAGTAAAGGTCATTGTTGCTACACTCAGGTAAAATAGCGTATTTTTTTTAAAGTTACTTCTGAATTGTTTGAATATGAAATAATACATCGAAATACAGGACGCAAGAAAATAATATTAGTACTTTTTAAAGTCAATATTGATAATTGCAACATAATTATTGTGTCTGCAGTTGGTACGTACATAGGTCATCTTGTTGTTCTTTAACAACTTGCTATCATTATTATCCTTCGTATTTTGGGTTAGCCATATTACAATTTGCCCAAACGCTTGATAACTGTATTTCTTATATAGTTCTATTGTGTAACAGGATTTATACTACAATTTGGCTGTGATATAAATACTCTTGTTGGGCACTGCAGGCCATAGAATAAATTAGATAAAGATTGTATTAAATTGATTAGGCATTTTTCATGTATCAACTGATAAACAAAACTTTATTGTACTCGTATGATATTTACTATCTTATTTATTGACTTTATATTACTCCCTTATTGGTCTATTGGTCGCAAGTGCGGCTGATGAGCGTTACGTCCTGGGTTCGATGCTGGGTTAGGGCAAAGAGGAACTGGGTTTTTCAGTAAAAAAATATAAAAAAAATCATAGTAAAAGCGAAGTTTAGAATTGTGCCCGGTAGGATTCGGATTCGCCCCCTATTACATGGGACTTAATAATAGCATTGGTTAAATATAGATGTACTAATATACTCTTGCTCACCTCTTGGGAAATGCTGGCGTGATGTTATGTTTACTGAAGAGATTCTTTGATCTAACTATTCTTTCAGAATGTCGCTGCTAGTGGACGATTATTTGGCATTTCCCGAATGTGCAATCAGTTGCGTTTCTATACTAAATAGCGTTTGTTTCGTGAGTCGACACTCTTTGGGCAAAATACACGACTTGCCTGCTCTATTGATTAGAGGTAATTATATACAATAAATCATTATATATTGTTGAAACGTTAGTTATAGATAGCGATGCCTGTAAGTTTCCTAAAATAAATAAATACACCTCACAAAATCTCGTGGCTTTTATGACACATACATAAGGTTCAAATTGGAATGATTCACACGTCATCGTGAAATGCAAAAACTTTATTTGAACCCTTTATCCAGCTGTGCTGTTATAAATTGTGGATATTTGGGTATTTTACAAGATTTTTAGTTTACAATTCAAGCAAAGACGACTTTACCTATTTGTTTTTTTAAACACATGTTTTATTGTATTCTGGGCGCGTAAATTGAAATATTCACTTGCACAAAAATCCAGACCCAGAATAACTAGCTGTACGCCATACAAATTGTTTCGGGCGGGAACCTTAAACCCGCGACACGTATTGTATTAGTCGATCGCTCAACCACTGCGCCAACTGTATCATATGTTATTCTGAAATTGGTTTATATTTCAGTGATCCTAGTATTCCCCGCTAACGAGTCTTCAGTGTTAATGGCGTCACAAGTCCTCGCGCTCGTGGCGTGGTCAGGCTTCGCTCTCCAAGAGTTGGATGCTGAGAGGCACCGTGTACCAGCGCTACCTCTAAGTGTGACACAGAGAACCTCTCTACCGTTTCCAGTGAACAGCTACTGGAATACCAGTCCTAATGCCGAGCATTCGTACGTAGGTTAGTAATATTGAACAAATTATATTAAGAAAATATTAACCTAAAACCTCAATGTTTCGTTCCTCTAAGAGTTGATCTTCGTTACAAAATTAAGTCTATGTCATATCGGGCGTTACCTACTGTAATATAACTAGTGAAATAATTACCAAAAAAAAAATGGGTTTGTCTTGTTCATGAAATTACCCCAAAAACAGAAAAAGATGTTAATGCTTTCTAATATAGATCTGTGTGCCTTTGAGAGACTGTTTCTGCTGGAAATTTAGGACAAAAACTTGAGAAAACCGTTTCACCATCCCATTTATATTGTTGTAGCAAGCAGTTTTGTATGTTTTCTAGTACTTACATAACACTGCTAAAAGAGCCCTAGAAGTGGTATTAATTAATTGCTATCGTAAAATGCTTAGCAGAAAAAGAATAATATGTTTTTATTTTTGTTTTATTTCGTGCTTGTGTGTGCATTGACTGCAAAATTTTTGTCAATATGCAATATCTCGGACGGCCGACACTTTTATAGAATATTTGAATATGTTTAGTGTCCATATTGTATTATTCAGACATAAACTCGAGAACATTGTTAGAAATCGTTATTCGTTTCACGTGTCTGCAGTTAACGATTCTCAAGGACGTCATCAGGATTCCAGTTTCCTTACATAGTTAGTTACCAAGCTCTTGTTGGGTGTCTAATTAAGATATTGTGACGTAAGATCAAATTGACGTCAAGATAAATTATATGTCCTTCCTCTGAATAAATAATTGCGTTGAATTTAAATTGAGTATAGCAGTAAAGTTTATTTTTATTGAAGGGGTTTCCGTCACACACTAGAAGGTCCACACTAGTCAAATTAGATCCGATCCTTGAAGAAAATAGCATCATCGTTTTTTCAAAAATCCTTATAAAGAGGTAGGTACATTCGATTACAAAGACATTTACCTATCTGTCAATAAACAAATTAAATAAAACACTCATTTTTTTTAGTCGAATTACGAATACTCAACTTTATAATGCCAGCATTAGATGAATCAACCGGTTACGCTCATAATTGTTGTATCAAGGTGAAACAAAGTTTTTTAGTAGTATTGAACTTATGGCTCATAAAAAAGCCATTTTTGGCTTACGTGTAATTTTTAGGTGACCATGGCAGGACAAAAAAACTACTGGTCAAAACATCAGTCAAAACATTATCATTAAGTAAGCCTACCAAAGTTATCAAAAATTTTAGAGGTCTCTCTATAATTCTTCTTTGACACCCAATTCGTTCCATACAGAGTGGCTTTTAACTGACGAAGAATGGCGCGCTGCGGTCCGCGTCCGCTGGTGGGTGGCGCACTCCGGGCGCTCCCGGCTACTCACGGACGCTCCGCCCGTCGCTCCGCTGGCGCTCCGCCCCTCTCCCCGGGACTTGGCCTCTTTAAGAGCAGCCTGCCCTATCTTTAGCTGCACGAGAGCACTGCTAGCCCTTCAAAATGCCAGTTCACACAGACAAGTTACAGAAGCTCTACATATATTAGAAAGGTCAGTTCGACTATTACAATGGTAACACTAGATTTATTTTTAGGTTTAGTATGCAACTATAACTATACTCGATACAAATATGTGTAAATCAAAACTTAACTGACGTTAATTGCCTATGTATTTTTAGCTTACACAATTGACAATGCCTGACCGCAGCATACAAAGGTTGGTTAAAAAAAAAACAGTTCATCAGCTACGTTTCATGATCATTCTTCTAAATCTCAATTTTTGTTTTTAGATTTTTGTTTTCTTTTATTTTTAGATCCTCTGGGGCACATAGTTTTTTATAGATAATTTCAAATTCTAAATATTTTCCAGCTATGTTTACTTAGTTCCATCGTCCTGCGTTAGTAGAAAAGAGTTCAGTGCCTTACCATGGCAACACACGCGGCGGTTCCTAGGCTCACCTCCAGCTTCGTCCCGTGACACTGCACTACTTACCTCCCTATTGCATTTTGTAGTCGCGTTCATGGACAATGTGCCGAACAGTGGTGAGTGACCTTGACATTGCTGCTAATCTTGTTACATTTTTATGACCTGATCGAATTTGTGATATCTAATACGTGACAACAATTTTGTAACTGATAGCGCGCTGATAGTTTTTCAAAGTCAAAGAGTTTTAAAGTAGTTGACAGTCGTGAAGACACGATAGCTAAGTTGCAAGAGCGATGGATCGGTTCGTCAGAGTTAGTGGGTTCAAGGCCCGCTCGTGTAAATATTTTTTACGTTGTCTTTGTAGTATCGAAAGTCTCATATCTTTCTTTTTTGAAGATGGTACAATGTCCTGGATAAAGTCATCGTTCATCGGCAACGACGCGAACATCATCTCACTACTCAGTCGAGACTCTCTCTACCCACAACAAAGTGTCCAAGAGAGTATAGAAGTGACTCAACTACACATACACATTGTAAAGGTCCTGTTAAGATGCATTATGATGCTGGAACGCTGGGATGATTACGACAGCTATAAGCTAGAGAGTTTACTCAAAATACTACTCGCTTGCTTGGATAAAATTGACTTGAAAAATTTTCATATGTTGGGTAAGTTATTTTGTATCACCACTTTGTATCATAGGACATTGAACTGTTAGATAAGATTGAGTGGTTCGTAGAAAATGTCCATTCATTTCTTATACAGGATATCCTAAACTTATTAAATTGTATAATGTTTCTGATGTCATAACGACATCGAATTATTGTACACTTTCGCTATCATATGAAATACTTTTGAGTCTTCATGGGCCCTCATAAGGCTTTTTATCCTTCCTCATTTACTTTTAGGATACCTGAACGAACTGATGCGCTGTATAAGATACGCTCTTAATTCCCGCTATTGCAAGCTGTCGGAGGACACTCTGCTTCAGTGTTTGAGACTAGTGGTGCGGACATTGAGCGGATGTGCTTCTGGCGGCGGTTGTAAGGGACAGGCGTGCAGACTCGATGCGATGCTGTGCCTGTTGGCGCTGTTGAGGCAAATACACGAGGAAGCTATACCCGTTCAGGTAACAACTACACTAGTGACTATTTGGAATAAGTTTTTGACAGTTTCGAGCTTGTGATGATTGACAGTGTAGCTGGACTGGAGATTCCTTGTATCTAGTGTTACCTATCCATCAATCAACCGCAGAAAAGTTGCTTTAAAATCACTTAAATACACAGCACCGTGAGTACTTGGGTTTTACCAGAAGTATGTATATTTAAATCTATAAATGTATATATTTAAAGTTTGATCATTGAAGTGAAAATAAATATATAATGTATACGAAAGGTAAGCCGATATACCCGTAATTAAATCCACAAAAGAACGTCGAGTTATATCAAGATTCTAGTTATCCTTAATTTTATTACTATGTCCGGTATTCTTAGTAACAATAATACAATTTCCGGGTATTATCGATGAAGTCATATTCGTCAATAGTGCGATAAAAATGTTGCCTAATCAAATTATTCTGCTGATAACACATATTTTCGCTGTGACGACTATTCACAACTTCCGTTTCGTCGAAAATAGCTATGGACATGTTTTTCCGCTTATCACATTTGTGTGAAATAATAATAAAATGTGCAGTTTATGAATGTTGTTTGTTTTGTTGTCAATATGCCGATTTACTACAGGTAAAACCCCTTTTTATTAAGTATAAAGTGCATAGTATCACATTACATTAATAACCGTCGCTTCTTTTTTATTTATCTAAATATAGCTTGCCTTATTTAAACCCCTAGCTTTTGCTCGCGATCGCGTAACCTACGTGTAATATATAATTTATAGCCTATAGCGCTCAGGAATAATGTAGCATTCTATCAGTAAAATAATTTTTAGAATCGGAGTATTAGTTCCGGAGATTACCCCCTACATACAAACTTACGAACAAATTTTACATCTTTATAATATTAGTATAGAAGTATAGACAATATGTAGGTATTGTTGATGTGATCAATACATGAGTTATATTTCATTGTTTGCGTAGGTGTCCTTAATAATCACTTATGTATGTGTGGAGGAACGAGGTATAGTGTTCCTCCATTGAAAAGGGAGGATCCTCCGACCAGGCAAGGTGGTTAGCCTGGCGGGCCGAAGCCCCGACGGTTGATGTCGGACATTCGTATATGTGTTAGAATTGTTGTAAACTCTTATAGTGCGATTCAGGGTTTTCTGTTATCGCTTCACTCCGATAGATGGCGCTTTACTTTTTGCTATGTTGCGACGATAGTCGCTACATATGTATGTAAAGTATAACTCGAAGAAATCTGGTCAGTTAAGTCCTCAAAAGATTTTCATTTCGTATTTCGGTATTTTGTTTGGAATAGGGAATATAACGGTACTCCTAGCATGAACCTTTTTGTCTTGCGTGACGTAGGTAATCCTAGCTGGTTTACACAGTAATTCATAAATTGCTCAGTTAACAGTACTCCGTTAACGATCATTTCAATCCTACGTACGATAATACGTAAGCACGATTAACGTTACGCAGGATTTAAATGTTCTTGCTCGGGGTACAGGTACGTTGAAAATGAGAATCCTCGACCGTTACATACAGTGTCTTGATGAGCAATCCTCGTGGAAAAGTGCCAAAATCAGTTTGGCAGCTTAATAGGTACGTAAGGGGCAATAGGTCTACATATGTTGACGGCATGTTTGGCGCAGTGGTTGAGAGATCTACTGCTGTGCTACGTGTTGTGGGTTCGATTCTCGCACGGAACAAATATTAGTATGATCTACAGATAGTTGTTCCAGGTTTGAGTGTAGGTCCATGTGAATGTATACCACGTGAACGTTATTAAAAGAAATGTCTGCAACACTACCTGCTTCAATTTATCTCTTGTGTTTGCACTCGCACATAAATATAACCTAATGACCAGTGAGGATCACAAATAATGTAACTCGTTTCTACAGATAATGGCTTGTAATAAGCATTTGTTTATACCAGAGGTGGAGCGAAGGCTTCAGCAGTGACGTGGTCCGCGTTGTGTTAAAGTGTACGGTCGGTGCACGCGCAGAACTGCGTGCGGCTGCGCTGCACGTTATAGCTGACCTTGCGCACTATGCACAACTGATGCCGCATTTGATGCAAGGTGAGATATAAACAATGTTGAAGTTGTATTACTTTTATATTTTAGGATTCTTTTTGATTTATATTCTTTTTATGCAGTTGTTATATAGAAAAAAAAAATTATTTATATAATCGATGTTATTAAACAACAACAAGTAATCAGAATATTAATTTGTATTTTTTTTTCAAAGCTATTGAACAATCATCGCTCTCTCAGTTTGCGACGAATATATTTGCTCAACGGGGCGAGGCGAATGCGGTGCGTGCTGCCGCGGCTGCCCTTCTCGCTTCCGTCGCGTCTCGGGCTTCGCCAAAATCAGATGTAAGTGTGTACTATTATTTATGTTAATTCTTTAAACTTACACCACATTACTCCAAGTCCAGCTCTAGGTCTGTCTCATGATTCACAAGTGTGGCTGTCAGAGTCAAAGTTTTTTTATTTCAAGTTGGCCTTTTCAGGCACTTTTAAAAAGTCGAGACTAGGCGCACGGTTCCATAGGGGAGACGGTTCCATAGGGCACGGTTCCGTAGGTCCTATGGAGAAGAGACCGGCAAGAAACTATAGATACTCTTTTCAAAAACAAAAAGTTAATTTACAATTAAAATCTTAAATTAACATGCATCATGTAAGAAAAAATACAAACTTAATAGAACGCTACTTACATAATGAGGCAATACAACATGAGTTAAACAAGTGTTTCGAATATAAAATAAAAAAACGGCATAAACAGATCAAAGCGGATAAAACAGAAATACAAAAAAATAATACAAAATATTGAAACATCAAGAATGTCCAGACACGTGAAGCGAATCTAATAAATCTGTCAATCGTAAGGCCCCAGTATGATTCACTGGTCGGGCCTTTTTATTCGGAAACGTTAAAAAAAATAGTGTAGTAAGTAACCTACGAGCTCTGTAACCTACGAGCAGTTTTTAAAAATACCTCGCTATTTGTTAAACTACATAATAAATATATTTCTAAAAATCTATCTTTAAAACTATATATAAAATTCCTAAACAACTAAAACGAATTGCGGTCCTGCTGATCTCATGATTTAAAAATAATTTCAGAAGAACGTTTTGTACATTATATATGTAATCTTCTTGCCACGCGTTACCGGCTCATGAACAGAGAGCTAGATATTTCCAGTCAGATTAATAACGTTTTGAAGATGAAAAATTAGTTTTATGTTTTAATTAATTTATTCATTAACTATCGAACCTGGAAAGGTACCCACTGTGTATTAGATAAAGAGATAAGATTAGACTACCATATTAAATAAAGTAATCTACGGGAGTCTATACATAGTGTGCTTAATAAGCATAGGGCCATTAAGCACGCGCTGTAACGAGCTATAAATTACGCACAGCAGTTGCGAATACGAATGGGACCACCCGCACACTGGCTCTTGGAAATAGTATCATGTTACAACTCAGGGTCGGTGTTAACTATAGTGGGAGAAACTGGCAAACTGCTTGCTGGGAAATACGTCTTTTATCCTCAACGATATGTACTCTTAGACATTATTGTTTATGAATAAAACGCTAAATTTTAACTATTTTAATATTAATAGTTACCGTTTTCCTGTGGCGATGACCCAACATCTCAAAATGTTGTTGTTGTTGTAATATGGAAAGTATTTCACAGTACGGCGCTATATGATAATTGTGTGCTTTTGTATCTTTTGAAAGTGGCCCTTGGAATATAAAATATGATAAGTAAGTTTTAATGGATAAATCGCACATCAAGAGTCTAAAGTGCTTCGTGTAATTCGCATTGTTCTAAAGACAACAAAAAAGTATATGAGTGATAAGCAATCTTTAATTTGAAGTCCCATTCAATTACTTCCCCCATCAAATAACTCCTAATGGACCTGTTCCAATTGCCCACCAATGTGTCACGAAAATAGAACATGGGTTAAGTGGTATGTTTATGGCATGTTTAAGTTTGAGTTATTTTCTCTCACATATTGTGTTCACTTTAATAGAGAAATGGACAGAGATATATTAAGCACTTAAAGTTAGTTACTGTGACCCTTAGGACTTATGAATATTAATTGAATTATAAATATTCATACGTATGCTTTATATTTCTGTCAGTTTTGTCATGTTCAAGTTTTATATGGGGAATATATTCGTTGTAATGCGGTTGGGGACCAAGCTAGTACTAATTTTTATACGGACCTAGACAAAAATACTTATACTCTAGGCATAAGTATTTTTGTCTTCCAAATTCTAGGAAGATATAGATAATTTAGTAAGGATAGTGTTTTCCAACATTTTAAAGAAACATCAGTTTAAGTAAAAACAGATTTTTCGTAATTGAAGTTGTAGCAGATTATTTGAGATGACCTGCGTAAAGCGTATAAGGTGTTTCTTATTGGTATTCACGTTTCGGAATACAATAGACGTCGTAAGAATCGATATGTGGATACATTCGAGTCACGGGCGCAGTACAACAACACGCATGGCCTTGAGTGCATAGCGTCGTGCGGGACTGCGGGCCGCGCGGTGCGACCGCGTAGGGCTTATCTTAGCGCGCGCGGGCGATACGCCTCACTTGATCACTCACTGCCGCCGCCACCGCAGGCGCTGCCGACACTACTCTACATCTCGTCGTGCATGCTCGCGCACAGTGTTGTTTACATACGTACGAAATGCCGGCTCTTTAAATATACGATTTTGAACATACAATTTTTATTCAAAGCTAATCAGTTTAGTGAAAGATTAAAATAGTGTAAAAATGTGGCTCAGTGGGATTTTATTAGTGATTTTACTATTGTTGACACTTTTACTAGCTGTTTTTCACTATTCATCTAAAGGAAGGAAGTATTGGTTCTTTCGAAATGTGCCTTACAGGGAACCTTGTCCGATATTCGGCAATTTCGGAGCTACGTTCACAATGAGAAGGAGTTATACTACGATGCTTCAATTTTTTTATGATAATTATAGAGACCATAAATATGTGGGACTTTTTCAAGCTCGTAGACCTACCTTGATGATATTAGATTTGGACATGGCAAAAACAGTGTTCTCGAAGGAGTTCCAGAGCTTCAGTGATCGCGTGTCTGTTTCAACGGATACTCAACGTGAACCGCTACTACGTAACTTGGCGAATATGAGCGGAGCTGAATGGAAGGCAATGCGGCATATCGTTACTCCAACATTCTCCTCAGCTAAGATGAAAGCTATGTTTCCATTGATAGCCGAGTGTGCTCAAACTTTAAAGAACATACTGTTAGAAGAATCAGTAGATGCCATCAACGTACCCAGCGTCATGATCCGATTTACGACTGATGTTATTGGTAGCTGTGCGTTTGGCGTTGATCCTGGGTCACTCAAAAATCCTGAGTCACCTTTCTTGAAGATGTCACAAAAAATGTTTAAGATAGATCGGAGTACAGTGCTGAAACGCTATTGTCGCACGTTTTTTCCTAGATTGTTTAAGTTTTTGAACCTTAGATCCTATTCCGCAGACGTGGAAACTTTCTTCACTTCTATTATCAACCAAGTTTTGGCAGAGAGAAGATCTGGAGTTCAAAGGCATGACTTCCTCCAGCTAATGTTAAACGAGCAGAATACAAATTCGGGTTTCTCAATGACGGATCTTTTAATAACTTCTAATTCGTTTATATTTATGTTGGCGGGTCTAGAGACATCAGCCACTACCTTGTCTTTCTGTTTGTACGAATTAGCCAAAGACAAAGATGTGCAAGATAATATAAGAAAAGAGATCACTGAATGTCTAGAAAGACACAATGGACTGAACTATGATGCGGTGATCGCAATGCGTTTGGTGTATCAAGTGGTAGCAGAGACGTTGCGGTTGCACCCACCGACGCCGATGACGACGAGGCTGTGCACCGCTCCCTGTACTCTGGATGAAGATCTTACTATGAAAGCTAGAGATCCCGTTCTAATACCTATTCATTGCATTCAAAGAGATGCTCGATATTTTCCAAATCCAGATAAATTTGAACCAGATCGCTTTAAGGATGATTTAAGTCCTCCAGGCTTTATGGCGTATGGTGAAGGACCAAGAAGTTGTCCTGGTAAGTAAAGTTTTAGTGGTCGAGCTATATGTATATAAACTTTATTATATATAAACTACGTTTATCAATTTATTACAATTGTTAATTTTTGTTTTGAGTCGTAATAATATCATTCTTTTATTTACATAATAAGTATAAGAATAATATTATTACGGTCTAGTCGCGGGAAAAATATTTTTTGTCTAAACATTCTTTTGTTCCCATTGTGTAGATCCGAGTAGTATATAAAATATTTTCATTGTTTCGTTAGTATCCCTCAAATGTTTACAAAACTTGAGCCTGTGTCCACATAAAGTAGAGACGAAATACTCTGCTAGTACAGAAAAGTCTTACAGAGTATGTTAATTTACATAAGGAGTCGTTCTGTATACTTTGTCTGTTTTATAAGCCATAATTATACCGACAAGGCACCTAAATTAATAGAGATCCAAAAATGTTATTCAAATATGAATTAGCTTAAAACAAATATTATTTGCATGACTCATACAAAGATTACTCAATTGATATCTGATGATTATGATAACTAAATTGGTCCAACTTTGCGTGATAAAATAAGATAAATGAATGTTTACTGTGTGTCAGGTGCACGTTTCGCCCAGCTGACGGTGGCCGCTGGGTTGGCTGCAATCCTGAGTACGTTCGCGGTAGAGCCCTGCGAACGTACCACCCCTCGAATCCAGTACGACCCAAGAAGTGTTATGTTGAAGAACAAAGGAGGCATTTGGCTGCAATTTGTAGCCTTGTAGCGTAGATTCATTTTAATAATTCCTTTTTAGTGTTATATAATAAGAACTGCATACTAAACACAGACCAGTGTTTCTCACCGCGAAGTTTGTTTGTCAAGATTCCTAATGTGACAACAGTGTGGTATAGCATACAATTTGTATAATTTGGAGACTCAAAAAGGAAATAATAATAACGATTTGTATTTATTTAGAATATAGTGTAGTGATCCCGCCGTGTAAGTAATTTTGTATAAAATGTTACAAGTTAATTGATAAATAAATATAAAAATCATATTACGTTTCAAATTTATACTGGACCCATCTTACATTAAGTTACGTTATTGAATGCTAAGAAGCTTGTCTCGCACAATGCAACCCAGGCTGGTTAGAGTTCTATAGACTGTACTATGGTCCTGAAAGGATTTCCCTCTAGGACTGTCAACAATGAAATACTTCCAACGCCCTTTAATGCAGTGATTATCCACCGAACTAAACAAATGTATTCCAGTGAATGTGCAGACTGACACAATTCCAATATTTTCGAGACTTAAACCTCTCGCATCTTCCAAACTATGAGGCACTATAAGACTTAAAAATATTACATTTTAATTAGTATGTACTTATTTAATTTAATATGTATATGTTTTTCTATCAGCTAGTTTTGAGTGTAAATTATGTACAGAAAGAATTCTCTTATTTATTTTATTGTAGTTCTAAATGTAAAGTTAAGTATTTCATTAATTTAATTATCTGTAGCCATTATCATTACAACTATTATGAATGTGAAAAATCCTAGGTTTGTTCACTTTGCTTAATGTTCAAAGAATAATATTCTTAATAATATATAGTATAAACACGTACTTTGTATTGATAATAATAAATTATTACACACATATTCATAATATCATTGTCTTTTCTCTTTGACTGCATGAATCATGCGGATGCAGTTATCATAAACTATGTATTATTTTAGTTCCATTGTTTTTAGGTCACAAATAACTCAATGTGTAACGGAATTTGTATCTCTTTACAACACATCGTAGATACCTAGCCGATGGATAAAATTATATTATTTTCCTTATTTATCCTTAAGTCATATGGTTTTGTTACCTAATATTTGTTTATTGGTAAGTGATGAACATTTAAGGCAAGACACGATATTTAATAAAACATTGTAAACGAATATTGTTGCTTGAGTGTAATGTTGTTCAATGTCAAAAGTCATATTTTTTTTTATAGTTACAAACCTATTAAAATTAACGACTTCTATAAACGACTTGACATTGCGACTATTTTAAAGATATGAAAACAAATCCCTGTTTAATTCACAATTTAATAAAGATTTATCTATTGTATTCATCAGCCATATTATCACTTATTTCTTTTAGCAAACAGTCCAGTTAAGCATATAATTTATGTGCAGCAAAAAATAAATATCACGTGAACCAACCTCCTATTAATTATGTGTCTACCGAACCGAAGAGCCGATATTTTCAATCAGCTGAATTAGTAAACAATAAGTAAACGGGGGTTGCAGTTAATTGGTCGTGTAATTGCGCTAAATATCGACCGGCAACAGAGGGGCGTTTTTATTGGTCTTTGGCCTGTTTAAACGTTGACTCGAATACAGAGGCGCTCAGTATCATTTTAAGTTATTCTGTTTTTTTTTTGCCTTGCGCTTTCTCCCGTATCTGAGACGGTAAACAGGTTTTTGATATTGCAAATGAATATTAAGTCATATTTATAAGGGATATTACTTTTACAATTATTCAGTGAATATTCACCGTTTTTGTATGTGTGTTTTTAGAACATAAATGATGAACACCACACTTAATGGGCCTCTGAAACAAACAAATGGCGTCTTTAACTTATTAGACTGTTGTTTGTGTATGTAGATAACACTCAGAATAGATGGCACGGAATACCTAACGGTATACCTAATCTAAACGCGTCAGCTAACCTAACGCCGTTAGATGAGCCGCTATCAGATTTTTTGGTTCATCGATTCAAAAAAAGTTCTATATTCAGAGGAATTCTCTCGCAGCTTAATGAATTAATGTTTGGTCTGCCTTAGCGATTCGCTCCATTTAACGTTTTTAAAAAAAAATTGGAAATCGACGGTATAGATTTGAAATAATCTTTCATATATACCTAGATCTTAAAAGGTTGCAGATTTTTCGTGGGTTTTTTTCAAATATTACCTTAACTGAGATAATAATAGTTATTTTATGTAATTTAGTTTGTTCACATAAAATCAACATTTAATTTAGTAGTTAAATATGAATGCTATTGTAATCACACTAAATAAGTTTATAATGTTTAGATTTAAGTATTTGATAGGTTGTTGTAATAAAAATATTTTGACTATATTTATCTATTTAATTTTGTGCCTACGACCTGAACTCAACAGTATTATTTTGTAATTGAACAATATAGACTTAAAACAAGAGAATGCGTTATTTTTAACTATACCTTGTTTTCTAATAATTGTGTACCTACCAAAATAGCATGTTTACGAATAAATTTCACTTGATTATCAGCTATTGAATTACGCACTAGTTCATTGTGCTACGGCTACGTTCAAAACAATCTGAAGAATAATACTTATGCACACAATAAAAACTCTTGAACATTGAACAAGCATTTCATTTGTGGAATGTGAACCTTTTAAGATTCCTTACTAAGATAGTACAACTCGACTTACCTGCTTAAAGTAGTACTAATTAAACTCACATGTGCTAATTAGTATGTGTAGAAGGTGTTATGTGTTTGCTACACAATTTTTGCCTAGGACGTGTTTCTGGTGCATTTGGCCGAGCTTGGCAGTAAGTACTGGTAGTACTTACGCGCTCTATTTCTACTTAAACAATGCACACTATTTCAGTGATTGCTATTGTTTGTAAATTGATGTCGAGCTGGGTTCAAACCATTTTTGATAACCTTGTTGAATGAAAACGAAAAACGTACTGCATATTTGCAATACAATATCTATGTATATATCGACTGTGAACTGGCAACTGGTACTATTTCATTTTTGACAACATTACAGGATTAAGAAGAAACAGCATACAACGCCTTCGAAAGTTACTTAATAGTTTTTAAAATATATATTGGCGTCTAATTTTGACTGAAGTAAAATATGCTTTTTGTAGTTCCGTCGGGTATGAAATAATTTAGAATGGTATAACCAAGTAAAATCGTCATAAAATCGAGATAGCACATGTTGCCAGTTCACAGTCGATATGTATCTTTAGTTAGATTGTATAATCTAGGTATTCAGATTATTTTTTTTATACCTAAATCTGTCGTTGTGATTTTGACATTGATAAAATTTCATGAAAGAAATAACATTTCCAGATTTTGGAGTGCGATGTGCTGGAGCAACTGAACGAAAATAGTTTCTCGGAAAATTGTTTAGAGATCCTTGTTGACTTCTGCAACGCAAAAGAATATACACAAACGTTCGGTGAGTGGTTATTGTTATATAGACTATCCTTGTAAGATTAGAATTATGCGTATGAAGTGATTTGCAATTTACTTATTTCTACTTATTTAAAATGATAACGAATAGCAAAATTTTTATGATAAGCTTTATGTTTATACATCAGAAGTTACGTGAGAGATAATTGAACATTTTAAGATATTGAGACTGGCTTAAATATACCTAGTGTTTATATCAACAGAGTTGCCAATGTTGTTTTATTATAACTATTATTAATGTATTTACATTAAGTCTAGACTCATAAATATATCAAGTATTACAGTGTCAATTGTTGTCATTAAAGCATTAGTCGAATCTAAATGATATCTATTAATGCTTTTAATTATTATTATCGATTGCCTCCTGATGTTAGGGTTAAGATATATGATGTAATTTGATTATATTATTGACTGGGACTGATTAGTTTGTTTATGTTTGTAGAACCGAACGTGTCGTTAAGTTTGTTGGAGCGACGATCGGAGCTGGAGGTGCGCGCGCAGAAGTGTGGGGACGGCTATGTGTCCGCGTCCAGCATCACGCACAAGGCGCGCCCGCCGCCCACAGCCGCGCTGGTGACGTCCCTAGCAGATGCCCTGCACAATGTCAGCGCTTTCGCCAACTGCCCTATCCAAGACTGGAATGAACGGGGATTATATCGACTCTTGTTCAGGTAGTTAATGCTTGTTGTGAGAACGAAGGAGTTGTCAATAGATGATAGTCTAGGAATGAATTGAACAATGACTGTTCCGATGTATGGACAGGTACTTGATTGATAAAATTCTTAGAATATGTATGAATGATTAATAGTTTTCGAGAAATTGGCACTTACGGTTCCAATATGTACCTGTTTGATTAGAAAATATTTAAGTGGCTCCTGGCAAATGGGGATTTTTGCAACACGTAAGCGTTTGCTTTGTCTGTAAGTCACACTTGTATTGAAAAATTCATGTTATTCTTTCGAGTTACATCTATTATGGTCAAACTTAAGTTTGATTTTATTTTGTGTTATAAGTCTTAATAATAATGTCTCACGCGGCTTTCCAGATGTTGTTATCATAAAAATGATTAAAAGCATAGAGAATAATGGAATTTTAGTGAATGACAATGATAGTTAGGCCTGGAGCTCTCCACAATTTACGTACCTACTACTTGCGCGTACGTGCCTTCGATGTCACTTGGTAGTAGCCTTTACTACATTTATAAATGTATATATAGGGCAAAATCACATTCAGCGTCGTCAGTTTTACTTACTATCATCTATGAACAAATGCAGCTCTGAGGCATTATACACGTAAGAGTGATATAAAAATATTTAACGATGCTCTAACCACAAAGCTCTGCACAAAGGTGCAGTATTAGTCATTTATAAATAAAACAATAGTCTATTACGATTTATTGAATTAGTTGTTTATAAAGGATATTGTATATAAGGAGTGCAAGAGTCTATTCATTGCACAGAAGACAGAGCAATGTGCATGCTCTGTCTTCTGTTAGTCTTTAGAAGATCGACAGAATATAAAGGTATTGAAAATTTATTCATTATCGTTATAAATATGACCCACGTCTGCATTTCCTTTTTAAGTCTTAGACAATTAGTATTAAATCGTTATAACTAGTTCAAACCAGTTAAGCGCACCGTCCATCATTGCGCGTTTAACTCCCAAAGCAATTAGCAGTTAATAAGCTTTCGCCCCTTTATCATATAAACGCCGCAAACTGGTTTTAAATGTAAAGCCTGTGCTAAAATCTTAATATAATTACTCCATCAACAGTGAGCATCAAATACGCGCCTAAGACTCGTTACTACATTGTAAATACTTACTTTTCAAAGCATCTCATCAAAACATGAGCATCCTCATAGAACGATACAATAATAGATACATAAAGCCTACAAACTTAAAATGACATTGGAACGTTCTTTATAGGGCGTAGGCATCCGCTATGAAACATTTTCCAAAAGTCAACCCCAGAAGGGGTGAAATGACGGTTCAGTGTTTGGAACCATTAATATCACCATTTAGATATAGACAGTGTCTTAAGCAGAAGTGCTACTATAAATGATTACTATGCTTGAGCTGAGTGACGCTGACACATGCGTCATACTCGTGAACGGGTGCTGTCTACTGGGACTGGTCAGCTCATAACTGTCATGGCAGTACTATCAGAAATTTCCGGATATTATAGTAATCAGTTTGTTTAGTCTAGACCTAGTACTACATTTTCCTCGCATAACATTGAGGGAACAATGTATTCATAAGTATGAAATGTTAAACAATCAGAATTTAAAAGAGTAACCATGGATGTTCTTGCCCATTCTTCTCCATAAGAAAGCAACACTTTGGAACGAACAACTATTCATAAGTGTCTTCAACTGGTCTACATCAGTAAAAATATATTTTTATTATTAAACGTTGACCGAATACAGTATAGTGTCTTACCAGCCTAAGGTCTCAACAGTGGTCACCAATGGCTAACACTATAGGGTGATGTATGAGCATATGAGACTATCTTGCAATCTACGACATATTCCAAAGGAGGAAAGAGAAATTTTCTCTCTTTTTTC
The DNA here is from genome assembly GCA_947562105.1 of Shargacucullia verbasci. Classification (NCBI taxonomy): domain Eukaryota; kingdom Metazoa; phylum Arthropoda; class Insecta; order Lepidoptera; family Noctuidae; genus Shargacucullia; species Shargacucullia verbasci. The sequence goes on along the minus strand of OX387284.1, from coordinate 9,160,772 downwards.
TTTTGTCGTATCGGCCCAAACACCCCATGTGTTTCGCTCGTACCGTACTGGAAAGATTAGCCAGTACGCGATGAATATCGAGGCTGACGACTCAGGATGCGCCAGGCGACCTCAGGTTTCGTCACTTCCTCGAGGCTCTTTCCTCGCACTCCTAAATAATTAACTAAGTAAAGAGAAATAATATTGTATGCTTGTGCATTGACAGATGTGCGTCCTGGTCATGCGAGGAGGCAAGCGAGACATATGAGATCCGCGCCGCCGCCTGCCGAGCGCTTCTCGCTGTAACACCGCACAAATGTGTTCGAGTGTCCCTGGCTGCGACTAAAGACTGCCTGCATAACTTGTTGGTGACTTTGACGCCTTTTGGAGACGGTATGTTATTTTACATAGCCTGTAATCAACGAGGGTGAGGCAGAGACACCCACGCAAGCTTATTGCCATCTGCCCTCATCACAATTCAAAACTTCGGGCTGCTAATGATATCTTGCTTACAAAAAAAAAAAACTAGTAACTGCACGATCTGGACATCGATACCAGGTCCTCATGCTCAGCAGCTGCGATCATTATGATAAATGATAAGCAAGATAATAGATATAATAAACTCTTAGCTATAGCAGAAGTGTTTTAGGTTTTGTTTCCTGTAAAATTACATACACAAGTACGAGTGTATTTGTAAGTATTCGTAGTATTCTGACTCAAAACAAAACATATTTGTAGGGTTATCAAAAGAGCATCAAGATAAGAATTCAGATCATTTGCCTCACCAGTCACCGGGCATGTAACTAATGTTATCAGATTTTCCGGAAATATGGCAATCTGCAAATAATTCTTAGTTTTATACATGCAGTCTTGTTTTTCAAGGAAAATACACAACAAAACTAAGTTTGAAGGGAGCTGTACCCCACAAGGTCGTCAATGTGTACTTTAAAACGTAGGTTGTTGATATGAACCGAGCTATGAAATTGACTCAATAGAGTCTATATGTATAGTCAGCGACAAAAGTATCTGAAAATTGTACAATGTTTTATGAATTAGGAAAAATGTTACAAATTTTTATAATTGATTTTATTATTCAATAGTACTTCATCTACTAGTATGATGGTTACTTAAGATCAATCATTATCTTCTTTAATAAAATTATTTTAAAATTACGATAGTTCATTATGTCACTGACTGTACTGTGTAATAATTCAGAAATTAATGTGGAACTTAGTTTAGACTAGCCAGCATTTAACTGGAATATTTATGAGCTATAACTTATCAGATAAATGATTGAAACATGCATGTTATTTTCGTTCTAACATAGGAGTTATTAGATAGTGGAAACATTCTGCAATTACTAAAATCATTGTATATATAGCGGTGACACGAATACAAGACTGCTGTCACAAGTATTTACTACCTGCATTAATCTACATTTATGCAACACGCAGTTTCAATAGTCCTAACATTGTCTTTACCAGCGTTGACCGACCTACTCAGTCCTCATAGCCAAGTGTAAATAATATACACAATTTTTGATCAATACCACAAACACGAAGTTGGTTACAGCATGTAAACTTTTTTACAACAGTAATGCCCATAGTCTTAAGCTTTATCGCTTCATTTGATAAATTAAAGTCTTTCCCCAGTTTTTATACTATTAGGAGTTACCAGAAAAGTCTTTGATATTATTCGATAGCAACTACACTATTAGAAATTGTATCAAAACAAAATGTGTATAATTTACAGAAGACAACGAGCTGAACTGTTTTGTGGCGCGTGCACAGGCTATATCCCTTCTTGCATCATTACTGGGAGAGAAGGCGGCTGTCGACAGCGTGTGGCGACAGATCAAAGATATACCTGCTACGTATTTTTTCCATTTACTTCTGCAGTGCTTGGAGAGCGATGAACTTGGTACGTTGAAGCTAATTATGGAACATTCGACATCTTCAGCCTATCCTTTTCCCAATAGTTTACCTGATGCGATCGAACGTCGATATTCACTCAGAGTAAATCCTAGCTGACAATTGCAACGTAAATTAATTGGGAAAACAGATATCGTAATCTGCGATCGGAATGTGATTCATATTAGATTCTTGTCACAGTCTGATTAGATAACAATTTTTGAAAACTGATGTGCTACATTCTGTCCCTAAGAGGTAGATTTTTTAAATAATCAGATAACATCAACATTATCTTTATGTGAAACCCAGTTTTTAACCATACATAAAATTATTGTATTGCCTATACCAATATATACAGAATAAAGTTACATCAAGTTTATATATTAAAAAATGTATAATTATTCATGACATCATTCTATACAGCTGTTTTTTTAATAAGGGGGATAAGTACGCTAGGTCTAGAATCTTGTGAAGTTTTCGTACAGTACGAATATTATAACTTTGCCCATCTGAAGTTAGCCATCGGTGAAGTTCGCGCAGGTACAGTCGAAAAGAAAATACAAAAATGGTAATGGTAAAAATTAAACATTATTGTGACTATTAATAAAAACTTAATAGTCACAATAATGTTTAATTTTTACCTGCCTGTACCTACCTTTTTTACTGTCAAAGGAGGTGTTTTTAGACCGTATGTATATATGTATGTTTAATTCTTTGGCACATTCTACAGCCTAAACCGTTTCACGGAACGGTTTCAAAATATGAGGTGTCATTAGATTCGTCTCAGTTGTGGGAGTAACATTAAGAGATAAGACGGCGCCAGCGAAAAAATAATTAGACCAATTACCTATTTAAAAAGAAAATGAAGTATAAAATAACATTATGAATATCAAATGAAAGCTAATGAATAGCTAATTCCAATTTATAGTTTCAACAAGAACTAAACAAGAATAACAATAAACAAACAAAAACGAAATAACGATTACAAGAAAAAAACAACACAAAATTAACGAAACACTTTTGGCGACAACTAACTAGAGAGAAAGACGCGCATATAGACAGAACAAAGATGAACGACTATAACTGCTCACATCAGTGTTGTCAGGTCTTGTTTCCCCTATACCCCATCTTTGATCTAATTTTCCCTAAATTGTGCATTATTCTGAATAAAATACCCTTAAGTCTCTGTTTTGTAATTGTATAAGGAAAACAATTAGAATTTTTAAGTATTATTAGTAAGTTATTTTTTAAGTACTTACTATTGGCACTTAAATAATTAATGTTTCTTCCCACCTCGCTGTCATTTTTCGCCATAAATGCTTTTATTGAATTTATCTGACAGCGTTTTTCATTGATTGAACTATGCACATGATTTATGAAAGATATTTAAAATATATTTGTATTTATCTACTTTAAGTTTTACTTTAAATCTAGGGTAAACTATCCTAAACTGGCATCACTGGCTGTCATTCGAGTGCTTCGGGTGTTTCCGTAAGCGCTCGTCTCCCGCGTCCCCCGCTATCATACTCGTCACCATTTAGACCGAAAAAGTGACAACTGCGCAGCGCCTTGTTGCGTACTTCACATGGGCAAAGTTATAATATTCGTACTGTACATACCATTGTTTTGGCAAATGCAATCCAAACCATGCATCATCAGCGACCTATACGAGTTGCAAAGCTTGGCTAGCGCTCCGATTACACTTTTTACTCGGTACGATCTTCGATCTAGTATTAGCAGGTACGACAACACAATTACGAATTGACTTAATCATTTTTACAGAACTTCAAGATGCAGCCTTATACTGTCTCACACAACTGGCACAATCGATGACACATAAGAAACACGTAGACAAGACGAAAGACGAAACTTGCTCAGAGTTCTACGATAACTTGAAATCTCCGTACTGGAACGGTATGCACAGTGAGAAGTGCGGTGCCGGAGACAGCGCCAGAAGTTATGACTGTCAACCGGAATACTTAGCAGAAGAACTCTGTAAAGCCCTGATTAATCTCTATCAGAAGTTGTCAATGGAGAACAAGAAACATGAGCCAAGTCAAGGTATGAAGTATTTATATCTAAATATAACAAAACCAACGTCTAAGCAATAAAACTTATACCATGGTTAAGGGTATACTAGACCGTCATAATCATCGCGCATAGACGTCATCACATCTCATTTATTTATTTACTAGGTTCCGCCCGCGGCTTCGCCCGCGTGGTTTACAAACCCGTACATTTTTCCGAGATAAAAAGCCTATGCGTATCCATCCATCCATCCATCCATCCTCACAAACTTTCACATTTATAATATTGGTAGGATTAGTAGGGTTTATTTATTAATCAACTTACATTAACCGATAATTCCACACATATAAGTTATAGGTTACATACTTATATATTTGACTAGTCATTTAAATACAGATTGTGCTAGGAGTGCCAATAAATTCATTGAAATCGATCGTTTGTTATGGCAGCTTTAAATGATCTTATCTGTACTCTGACATTGTAGATTCTACACGAGAATAAATCATAAACACACTACGAGAATAAATCCCTAGAGAATAAAAACGTCATCAAAATGTACTGATTTCGAATAGTTATGTGATTCGTAAATGTCAATATCATAAATTTTTCTGAAATTTCCATTATCTAGTTTTTTTTTTTTATAACTGTTCCCCATTCTATTATTTCTCCTATATCGTGGGTACAGTTTACAAACATACATTTTACATGCACACGTAACCAAATCCGAAATAACTATCTGTAGATCATACAAATATTTGTTCCGTGCGGGGATTGAACGCACGACACGTAGCGCGAAAATCTGATCGCTTAGCCACTGTGCCAACCGTGTCCTCAGTTGTACACTGTATTTTGTCTAGAGGATCTGGACTTGTAAGACGTATGAAGTACTATTCAATCGATATAGTCTACAGGTTAATCTAAACCCGATCCACTAAAGTGAAATAATGTTATTGATGAACGTTTTAAACGTCTCTCAATTGATGCTTGAATAATCGTCGATCTATCAACACTCAAATAAACTGGCTCGAGTGAGCGATACGATATTGTGAAATTGAATATTGTGTGGAAGAACACGTCTACCAACCATAACTAATGAATTATCAATGTTGATCAATGTGATTGGGTTCAGTCACTGGAGAACAGGTAGCTTACTTTATATAAAGAATGCTTAAGGGGTACGCTTTGATTGATACATATTATAGTTAAGGTCTTAAAGAGAGCTATTCTCTTTATAAACTGGCTTATACACTTTTAGATACGAGGCACGGTTGACGATAAACTAAACATGCGATCACTTAATTCTCGTGTTTAAGAAACACGAGAATTAAGTGATGTCAAGTAATTTATCTTTAGCTGTCTCAAAACACGATAATCCCTAATAGCGTTTTAATCGATTTAACTATACATATCTAAATGTATCGATTAATGAAACCGTACATTTACCTAATATTTTGTTAGTTTAATCTATTTAAAAAGTCTGTTTATATGAATGTAGGTACCTATATCATTTATCAGTGTCTTATTGAATCTCACGTATATTTTTGGCTTTGATAGTGTCGGTACGTGGTTGTTACGCCGTACTAAGATATAGAAAATGTATTAGATAAACATCTCCAACTAATGCCTTGATATGGATATTGCGATTCTTGTTTATAGTAATAAATAGACGTAATACTTAACCTGATTTGTAGTGGACATCGTTTTGTTTATGTAATTAAACAGTACCTATGACTATAATTATGTAAACAAAATAAACCAGTTGATGTAAATTGTGGTCTATTGACCTGGCTATAATTTGAATAGTTCAGTTCAAGATTGTATTGAATTTATCATTGCTATGCTGTTAGTTGCTATGAGAGATTATCAGTATTGAACGCTGCCACTAGTTATGCACTCCTGCGTTAGGTCGTCTGCTATTTGAGGGCCCATGCGACGTGCGCCTGCGCCCGTTCCACTTAATTGCGTATTAAGTATGAGTTCCAATGTTTAGAGTGAGCGATTGGCTAACTGAATTCAATGTAACAAGTACGCCCTCTTCAAACAGCGGACGCCTTTAGGCTTGAATTTAAGTAATGCTAATTAATTGCAATTTTATACTATCATCATCATCTGCCTAGCCTTTCCTCATCTACGTTGGAGTCGGCTTTCAGTGTATCCAGATGCGGTTGAATATCAGTATTCTACACGGAGTGATTGTCATGTCACCTCTGGCCACACAATTACTGGGAGACACTGATACTCCAAGGTCAGATAAGGTTTCATAGCCATTCGTGTGACACCCGAACTTACTATGTATATATAACGGTCAAGAAACGAGCGTACTCCTTTTTAAAAGGCCGGCAACGCACTTGTGATTCTTCCGGTGTTGCGGGTGTCCATGGGCGACGGTAATCGCTTACCATTAGGCAATCCGTCTGCTCACTTGCAGCCTATCGCATAAAAAAAAAACTATATATCTACGAGCCTCATGGCTGTACAATTGGGCTTTATATTATCACGTCATCAACGAAACTCTTATAATACAAGTTCGATTATAGCCGTATGGCTCCCAGTATAGAATAGGCAACACCCTCGTCACTCGATAGTGCGAGAGGGTGGGTGGCAGCGTGTTATTTTGCCCGTTCACAACATACTGCGATCATAAACCAGTTTGCCAAGCGGTGTGATTGTGTGACCGTTCACTGCAGCAGTTATTACAAAGCCCATCTTCGTGTGGACGATTATAACAGATATTTACAAAGCAGGAAATAACTAAATATATTATCCATTCAGATGAACGTTGGATCCGCGTGTGCTCATGTCTGTCGTCGGTGCTGTCGGTGAGTGGTCGCAGTCGCTCGTACGCGGTGCACCGCCAGTTGCCGCGGATGTTGCTCGCCACTCTGCAGGCTGTGAGGGACCATCTCTCCATGCAGGGGAAGCCGGCCGATGTTATTAAGAATGCTAACAATGTGAGCAAGATATTTAAATTTTGTATACAATAAGATGGTCTAAACTGATAGTAAACATATGGAGGGCGAAACAAACGCTTGGGTTATGACGCGCTCACTTTGAATTTAATTAGCACAATCTGTGACATGTACCTACTGGGCACAATACTTTTTATTATCATATCCCTCACGTTTTAACACTGCAAAACAAGTGTAAATTTTGGTCCACTTTTCCACTTACTTATTAATTTTAGTTTATATAAATAATTCCCTTGGTACTTGTTAAGAATTTATCTTGCAAATTGTGCGATTTATATTTAATTTATTTGGAGGTCGGTAGAATACATAATGCAGAGATGTGTTCGAAATACATAAGTAAGACAAGTGTTTGTTATGCAGAACCCGGTCCTGCGCACGTTGTACTGGCTTCTGATCGTCATGGACTCTTCGATGCTGGAGTGTCCGTCCGCTAAGGAGAGCTTCGTGGAAGACAACATGGCGGTGTCCGTCAGCAGACTGTGGCCATGGTGCATGATGACCGACCAGCTAAGAATCGCTGTGATGCATCTGCTTTATACCTTCACTAATGATTGTCCAAAAGGTATATTATTATGGTGGTAGCAGATTCGTTTTGGCGGAATTAACATACTTAGGTGCAAGTGAATCGTACAACTTTTTAGTAACAATGATTTGTGCGAAATAATTATGTTTGTTTGCATAGATTGCAGAATGATGTGTTTGTTTAACTATTAGGACACGGATGGAGTTCAAATTAAAAAGATACAGGCGTTCTGTGACAAGCAGTAACAGTATTATATTTAACTGTCTTCTTCTATCCAATCTCGAATATAAACTCGTCACTCTAGCCAAATAAAAGTGCCACAAATTGATTATAATATTTTTGTCAGCCTGGGGAGCCATGTGTTCCTGCGTGGGTAGTCGCACGCTGGTTGCGGAGCTGTGTGCGCTGTGTGCGCGCGAGGCGGCGCTGGCAGCGCGCCCGCGCCCCGCTACCGTGCTGCTGCTGTGTCTGCAGGCGCTGCGCCGCATGCTGCCGCACCACCACTGTCGCACTATACTGCTCAAGGTCAACCACACGTTAATACGCAGTTATGGCTTTAAAGCTGTTTTCACGAGCAACTGCACGACACGACAAAATGCGGTTATGAATTCGATTGCCATATAATTTCTACACGACACTTGTATATAATATATGGCGTTCGGAATTGTAACTGTGTCGTGCGTTACAGTGGTTCGTTGCATTTTTATTAGAGATGCTATTCCTATTATCATATAATTGTTTGTTGCGCAGAGCGAGGTGCTCCCCGGCATGTACCGGCTGTGCATGCGCACGCGCGTGCGGGGCGCGGGCGCGGCGAGCGCGGCGTGGGCGCGGCTGTGCGAGGGCGCGGCGCGGCACGCGGAGGGCGCGGCGGCGCTGCTGGCGCTGCCCAGCGGCACGGCGCCGCTGGCCGCGCTGCCGCCGCCCGTGCGCGCCAGGCTGATGCCCGCCTTGGCGCACGCTGCCCATCACCACCGCGTCACCTTCCTGCAGTCCGGTGAGTCTTTTATCATATTTACGGCGTCACACTTTCACAAGGTTTAGGTTAAGGGGTGGATTTGTAAAAGTGTTGACTATTACCACATTTTTACTGTAAATCATCAAATCAACACGATCACAACACTTCCTAGAATTTCCTTCGACTCATGCTGCTCATCATTGCCATCTCGAGCTTCTTTGACTTTGAGCATCATGCGTGCGACCAAATACGGCCCGCACACTGGTTATTCGCCACAGCCACATGATATTGTAACAACCATCAGGCCTTTCGAATGGTTTAACGAAGCCCACACCTAATAGTTAATTGCTTGATTAGCACATACATTGATTTAAATTTATTTCAGAGTCAAATTAGTTCCAAAACCACGATTTAACACGGTTACTCTTAAATAATGATTTTGGACCTAGTTTTTATTGCCAAGATTATTTACGGTATACTATGTTGCAGCTGAGCTGCTGGAACTGATGTCTGGCACGCTACTGGCTGGTGATACAGCGGAGATAGTATCAGCGGCGCGTGCCGTCTGGGCGCTGGCTGCTAACAACCATAAGGTAGGCAATGTGTGGCACTCGCGGCAATCATATATATCTATGCCAGAATGAGGAATGATGCTATTATAAAAAAACATTTGTGTGTAAAAGACATTTGCTACTATCTTCTTGTTAGCAAATATGTATTTGTCTATAAAAAAAAGCACTGATAATTCGCTGCTTCTGGGAAGTCCTATTAACCTAACCATAACACAGCCCCATATATAACACCTACCTACCAACCAACATATGAACAAAAAATAATTGAAAACGCTAACCTTTTTATGAGAATCATGTCTCTTTAATTTTTTTATATGTCGGATATGTGAATCAATAAAAAATAAACATTCACAATATTGATATTGAATACTGATGTTAGACACAATGTACTGCTACTGGAAAATGCGCACATTTTCAGATTGCATGAATATTATTCTGAAACTAGTAGTGACAACACATCCTGCTTATATATATGATATAACCATAACTTGCAGCTTATTATTTATGTAACTTAGATACCAGATGCAATGAACAATTTGTGTGTCACTGTGGATGTTTTCATAAGACCTATCTACAGATGTAATCAACAATCTTCTTATTAAGCTTTTGCAAGTTTAAATGTCAGAAGTCGTGACTAAAATTAATTCGCAACCTACGAATCCGTCCTTGTAGAAGGTGATAACTCTAAAAATATCCGAATTTATGAGTAATATACTGTATTTTTGAATCAAGTTTTGTGCCTTGTTTATCAGCACGGATCAGCACCGCGCCTATGGAAGCGCGATATCGATGAGGTCCGACTTTTAAAACTCTGGTTTTTGTAGGCTAAGCTGGTGTTGCGGAGTGCGGGCGTGGCGGCGGCGGTACACACCACGCTGCAGCGGCTGCAGCGGGCTCCCAGGGACCATGGCACACAGCGGGCGCTGGAGCTACTCACCTACACCAACACCGTCCTACAAGCAACATAACCGTGAATCCCCCGTTCGCTTTGCTAAGTGACCTCGGATAAAACAATCACGTGCTCTCTATATCCAATACAATACAATTTGTGTATTTCATTATGCAGTTATATCTTAATCTCATGTTTACATTGAATTTGGGCGTTGTTAAGTCACAAGATCCAGTATTATTTTAGAAATTCGTTTGTTAGTACGAACAGAATGTTAAGGAGTATGTCGTATTACGATATGTAATTTAAGTAAGTAGGAAATTGTTTGTGAGACTGATTACTAATGGGACCCGCGTTTGGAGATATCGAATGCATTTAAATGGAAAAGTAAGTATGACTATGAAATAAATGTTTCTGAATGAATGTTGGTTTTTGAATTTCTATATTCTTGTATCTACATCTGTATAGATTTATTCATGAACTGTTTTTTATCATTTGAAACAGGGACATTTTTTAGCACAGCAAACATAAGTCTCAGTGATGGCGTACAGAGATATTATTGCGAACAATAATATCTTTGTTCAAAGAATCTTTGAAGAATCAGGGCTAAATGACAATGCTTTTTTGTAGTTTTCTTTTTGCTAACACTCAATGTTAAATAATTCTGCTAAAAACGTTAATGTTTTTGTATCAGCTATGTGATACTATCACATAAAGTAAGAATCAATCAAATTATATCTAAGTATTAAAATTTGATCCAGGAATAAAACTGCTGTTAAAATATTAAACTCTGTATTGCTCGCAACGAGCTCCCAAATACAATTCTTATTATTTTAATTCAACATCCATCACCCAATTATTTAATATTGACGTTCCATCAAATATTTATTCTTTTTCATCAATCACCAGTCTTTATATCAAAGACTGTATCCTATTATATAAAACCTTTACAGTATTGACAGTAGGGCAACATTCATACAAATTTAAGACAAAAGCGGTGGTTTTTTTGTCATTCTGGACAATGTATTTCGGTCTACTGCACCTAGTTACCTGTATTGGGTACTTTCACTTCTATTTACGTAATCAAATACGTACTTTTAACGACCATAATATGCCAAAGATGAAGAAAAGAATATTGAACATGCCTTCAATAAGGTATAGGTACATTTAGCACCATCATTATTTAAGATCGTTAAATTCTTTTACTTGGAGTTGACAGTCTAACTGACCGCTGAAATGACCAGTCGTAGTAGACGTAAATATTCCCAAAATCACTAAACCTCATTACGAATGTGTGATCTATTCTTCACTCGTCACTACGACTTGTGTGCGCGTCCGCATGGATGTTATGGCTACAGGATGTATCCTGAATGACAATCGGAGCACTGAGCAGTATAGGCTACTTGATAGTGATGGCGTAATGCGTCGTTTGTATGCCAACAAGTGAGGCACAATTAAACAAACAACCATTTTTCCTGTGTATAAAAATTGTAAGCACTATATAGTGATAATTAAAACTGCTACAGTGCCTCATATGACTGCGAATGATGTTCATGTGTCTGCTTCTCAAATAGAGGTTATGCTTATTCGTCTTTAGCAGCGTGTATAATACATACAAAGATTACTCCGGATTGATGGTAGTAACATGTAATAGCTCGGCTGAAAGTACAATACTACACGGTTCTGTTATAATGGCGTAATTTAAAGCAAATTCACATACAAACAAAATAGAAAAGAAAATAATTTCAACTACCTCTTCGTGTTGATATCGGTCTTTTATTTCGTATAAATGAATCGTATTGAACAATTTTATTAACAGAAGGATCCTGGTTAGGTACTTAATAATTTCAGCATATTAAAATGAATCGCAAGATAACGAGTCGCAACATCCATCCATTGTTTATTGGCAATACCTACTAACTCCATCTGCAGCAACTTCAATTGTTTATTTATTGAACATTGTGTAGGTACATATAATATAAATAATGGAATGAGGAACGCGTACCCGCAGTCTCCAGTGTTAAAACTGACAACAAATACACACGTCTCGTATAACCAGTCGCAACGCGGCCGGTTCCGCGATAAGGTTCGCTGTCGATAGCGCACAATCGGCGCACACGGCGACCAACACAAATTTTACGGGAAGTTTACGTTACTCATTATCAGCGTAAGGAACGATAATCCGCGTTTGTAAGACGCCGGCTACGTGCCAATGCGTTCACGCGGCCTGCCCTCTGTGTCTGCGCTCATGTCGAGCACCGCATCCGCCACGCGCTATCAATAAGGAATAATGAGTCAACGGGACCCCCGGCGCCGGACATATCGCGTCATAGTTCATAGTGCTTGTGTGCCTGTGCTTGAACCGAGTATTTGTGTCGTGGAATCGCGAGGAGATGTCATCAGTGCAGTTCAACTTTCCGCCAAAGAGCTACTCTGCAGTTTATACCAGTGATGGAACAACAAATGCGAATGTGAGTACCGGTGAGTGGCGAGCGGGCGTCGTTATCACGGTGCGACGCGGACGCCGCGGCGAGCGTGTGCACACTGACAAGGCCGCGACGGCACACACTGGTGCATTCAACTCGTTTTGCTAAGCACAATCAATATTTCTACGAGCGTTGCATCGTCAGTCTTGATATGCTTGGGTAACATTATCGGGTGAATGAATATTCGCTTCGTATAAACGAGAGCCCGAATACAAGAAATGTACGCAATATCTGGCGAATATATGACCACACACATCGTGACAGTGCAAATCGCTGTAGGGTCCTTATGTGGCCCAGGGCTAACCAGCGCCTCGTAGGTTCTAATAACTTGTATGACCATTTAAGTAACGACGGATAGGTATTATCTACCTACCTAATTACCTACACAGTGCATTGGTTTATAAGATTACCGTTTAAACTAGACTCCTTATAAAATGTCTGTTCTCATGGTATTTGAAAAGATTTGAATTTGTACATTTTGGGCATAGAATATTCATCGCACTAGTTTCATTAGCGGAATACCAATCTTATAACATGGTAAGTATGTGGGCAAAGAAAGAACCTCCACGAGTATCGAAAACTAAGATTGATTGGCGCACCCTGGGCAGTCAGCCTCGATACCAGCACGGCTTTGGCAATTCTCATACGTTAACCCGTTTCTACACGACAGAGGAAGTATGTATCTACATATGCTACCTACCTATGTTATTGATATGATAGTAAAATCTATTATTAAATTCAAATATCTTAATTGAAGAGAACATGTTAGCAGTTTTAAGTATATTGGTTTTGAATGGTAAATGAGAGGAAAGAGCTTTATTTCATTGTTCACGTTGAATAGGTACCAAGGTTGTAAAGGATATCGCCAGCCAATGGGCCAAGGGAGGGTAAGATGTTAGAGTTTAGGAGGAATGCTACCTATAATAAAATTTGTGGAGGACGGTTTTGTATTTTAAGAAAAAAAACTTAAAATATTATCTTTGCAGTTTTTTGCGAACTTATCGACCTCTTATTAAATGCTGTAGGTTATAAAAAACAATATTTTTCTCGTTTCCCTTTTGGCAAAAACAATATTTTTCTCGCATCATGTACAGCCTATGATTAGTACCTAATACTACTAGACTGTAAAATACGTACTTATACTTAATCCCAAGACATCGCAGATGCTTGTGTTGTTAGAGCACGCACTTGGGCGCCGGTGCGCCACATCTGCTTTGTTCTTTGTCCTGCCAAGGTTATCGCGGTATTTATGTACGAACAATTTGAACACACGATTCTCAACAGCTTACATGTCTACCTATATGCTTATATTTACCAAAAGTATTTGACACTTACGTAGTTCAATTGTTAAACAATTTTTGTTTTGTTTTATGTTACGTGATTTTTACACGTTGAACTCTTAGCCTGTCCGTTAACTTCTATTGGGTGGCTGTAACAATAAGATCTGCAACATATATTAAGTTGCAATGATAACAATGATAAGGAGGTCTGCTTCAATATCCATTCCATGATCACAGTCAGCGCTAGCTGCTCATAAAATCCGGAAGGATTGCAGCCTTCGCGCACAAGTGACCAGCTATACAGACAAGAGGATTATCTGCGATCACCAGAGAACAGATCCCTAGTAATAAGTTTAGGTTACGTTACTATTATTACACTATTTACTTCAATTTAGTTGGCAGATTCCACTAATTAAACTGCAACCGATAAACGACTTTTGGGCAGTTTTTAGATAAGAATACTTTATAAAATTCGTTTATCGGCTGCTTATTTATTACGGTTTAGTCTGTGGGAATCGGCACCTGTAGTTCTTTCTGCTGGTGTTTCTATACTAGCTATGGTAGTATAGAAACTCCCTCTCATGTAGATATCCAATAAAAAAAAAATGTGTTGACACACAACTTCTTATAATTTTTTAATTCGCACGTAAACAGACATGTTAAATACTAGCTTTTAACAAGTACCTAAATAAAATTATGTGAAAACAAAACGAAACTAATTTAAATATGAGAACATTTATAATAAATAACACAGAATTGCATGTTAATTTTTTGAACGTAATATTGACGTCACTAATTAATAGCTATTTACTATAAAAATATATATAAATACGACGCTTATTCTGCAAGTAATATATAATTATATATTTATCATGTATAATTTTATCTACATGCATATATTTCCACATGTATCCTTAGATCAAATACGGTAACTTAATTAATACAATAAAAACAATGAAGTGAAATGAAATTGAAATGAAATTATTTATTTTGAAATTAGGATTAGGATTTTTAATCACTTTTACACGTCCTTTTTTAAACTAAATGGCGTCGGCATTTCCTATGACTATCCCTAGGTCTATTTTAAAGTCCAGATAGATTATAGTAGGATTTATGTGAGACAAATATAGGGTGGAAAGGCCCTTTGAAGAAAGTGCCATAGCTATTTGAGCTGACCTATCGTAACAGAGGGCAAGCATGGATCAGTCATCGTGAGAATTAATGAAATTGAGAGCGTTCAGCCTAGATCTCACACACATTTACAATGTATAGCGGTAATATATAAAAGATCATTTAAATTTAAACGACATTACAATATCAAAATAATGAAGCAAATAATATAATATTAATGGCAAAAATTGTATATAAAAAGAAGGAAAGGCTATAGAGCGGCTCAACCCCAAGCGTTTTTGTAATTTAAATAGTCCGAAATTCTAAAGTATAATATTTTACAAAGTTTAGACTTAATTACAGTTTTGAACTTCTTTATTCGTATCCTTATATTACATATCCTATATCTACTTACCTACATGTTTAATATTTAAAAAGTTAGGTCACAATCGAGCAACAGCACCGTTACTGCGTCTAACATTGACATTAGATTATTATGTTTTATTGTATAAAAATTGAGGAAAACTGATGCACTGAAAAAACATAAATAATTCAAGAACAAGTTTCCTGTATGCGTATCATCATAGCGGGTGGGTGGACGTTATAACCGACAGTTCAATAATGTACCGTATCGCAGCCCACAGCTGGATATAGGCTTGTTCATGGCGTGTCGTGTGCGTGCATCATTGTTTGCATTTAGGCGTCCGTAGCAACTTATTGAGCTTGTGTTTTGTGAGAAAAAGTTTACGTGGATGCCATGCCAGTAGCTGCGACACGGTCACATTTAAGTTCACCGGTCACTAAGGTACGTGTATTTATTTCTACAAATAATAACACAACTGAATATCACACGTACTATAGGTATTCCCTGAAGGGTTAGGCTAGGTCGAGCCGCGAGGTTAGGCAGCGCTTGCTGCGGTCACTCCTTGGTTCGATGTCAGTTCTTTAACTATCCTGACCCCACCGTGCCTCGGAACGCATGTTAAGCAATTGATCCTGTCATGGAAATACCTATAACAGTCGTTACAGGTTTCAGCAGCTCAAAAAGTCTATCAACCCGTCTAAACTTAGACTATCAGTCTACTAGTAATTGGGTGGAGTATGGTGGTGGAGTTCAGTTCATGACAAGCGGTCTGTGTAAAACACCGATATTTAGCCGCATCTGGTTAGACTAGAAGCCGACCCCAACTTAGTTGGAAAAAGCTAATAGTCACAAATGAACATTTTGCAGTGAATAGAGCCAACAGGGGCGGATCTATTTTCATTCACCGGGCATGAATCATCATCCCGGCTGCTGAGGATTAAAAAAATCCAAAACCCTTTGCCTGGTTCGTTTATCGAACGCAGAACCTCATGTTCAACAGCGGCGCTTACAAGAACTGATTTGGTTGGGCCGCCGTCGTTAGTATCGGCTGCGGTGTCCGGTCCTCGAGCCAAGGCCGTTATTCTCCGGTTTCAAACATAAATCCGGTCACTGGCGATACCTAATAGCAATTGTTATTTTATAGCAAAACGATTATTATGTTAGATATAAGAATATCCTTTTTGTGTTTAGGGTTCCGTTCCTTAAAGGCAAAAAGCGGAACCACTATTAGATCATTCTTGCTTTAGTAAAGATATTGGTTTGCTCTTGAGCAATTTGTATGAGATCTCGCATACGGAAGCAGAAGAATGTAGGTATCTTCGCTGTTGAGCGGCATATATGTACATATACTTTATGAAATATCTGCAGGTGGTGGGAAAATGCAACCTCACGGATTCGTGCGAAGTGTCGGGCTCGCCGCCAGGACTCGTTCACACGCCGCCTTCGTCGATATTCAGCTGTTTTCACTGTGCAGTAAGTTCCAAAGTACCATTTTTTATAATTTATTGGAATGGAGCTTCAAAAACTTAGCCTTTGAAGCATGCACATTTCTCATCTGTTTCAGTATTCTAATTGTCCCTCGATAGGACTAAGTAAAAATTAAATTTGGTAACGGAATCGAGGTAACATTATGGTCTTAATTTTATGAATTAGAATGAAAGGCCAAATGAATCTGTAAAAATAATATTAAAGTAACAAAATATAAAGAGTAAATAAAGTAACACGCAAAAAAAAAAATAACAAATAAGTATAAGGTTCGTATAAAAATGCAATCGGGAACTTTTAACTATGACTAGGAGATTCAGTCTCACCATTTCCCGGTTCAGTCGTTTTTTAAGAACTACCTACTGAAGTACAATACTGCCACAATTAACGAGTCTTAACTGTGGAAAAGTGGGCAACGGAGTTGCCTTGTTTCGCGCAGTCGGTCAATAATATGACTTCGTGTCGTGACCTGCTTGCTACAACAGAATGCCATAACCTATAGCATAAATCCTTTTTATTTTTTTTTAAAGCGATGGTCGAATCATTTAATTTGCTGGAAAAAAGCTAAATAGCTCTATATTCTCTGCGGAACTTCGTTAAGAATGTCTGTTCTGATTCAATTCAGGATTAGTTCCGTATCTGTTATCATGCTTGATGAATCTGAATGTTACTGTTGTTTGCGTGTTTATATTTGCTAAGTTTGTGTTTATATTTGTTATAATAATTATTCCGCAGAAATTATTTATTAACCGGTAACATTACCGCATTTGCACATGCAGATAATCTATGTAATCTGCACTTTACTCGGATCGAACTTTACCTCACCAATATGAAGGTTCATGTGTATGGAATAGGGATGTTACGGAGCTTCGACTCCGATTCCGATATGTCGGAACCTCCGATTAAAATTACACCTCCGAATCCGGCTCCGGTTCCGATATATCAAAACGGAGGCATATATCGGAGTTACAAGTTATGACTTGCTATCGCTGCAGCGCTACTGAGCGCTTTCTACGTGACACTGACAACTGACGGAGTACATGTGTTCTTTGCAACTGATGAACGAAGAGTGAACGAGTTGCGACAAGTTTCTTCTTTCTTATTTATTTACATTTTACATTCGTAGCTTTGCTCCGACTCCGACTCCGATTCACCTCCGACTCCGCGGAGGTCACTACGAGAACCTCCGACTCCGATTCCGCCTCCGATAAATCCACCTCCGTAACATCCCTAGTATGGAATATGACACACAATTCTGTGGTCAATTATACCAACAATATAACAGATTTTTAATATTAAACCTACTTATATAAGAGGTAATTTTAAAAATCTGTTTATTACATTTTGTCGGTGTGTATGACGTACAATTTATTTAGAAACACAATTTTCCTCGGACTAAGTGTTTTTCTTGTTTTTAATACTCCGCTGCGTTTCCTTAGTTGTGTTCCTATGTAAGCAAACTTATCACCGTTTTCACGAAATACATATAATAATCTGGTTTGGGCTACATGGTAACGAAACTAATTTAAACATTAATAATATCATTTGTGGTATCTAGTATATTATTCAATATTTTTTACTTACACTTGAACTAAGCGAGATATTTAAGTAAAAAAGGATTTGGAAGAATATTTTGTTGCGAAGAAAAGAGTTATTTTTGTTTTAGATTTTTTTCATTTTTGGTATAAAATTACTCATTAGTTTAATGTTCTTGTTTACTGCATATTGTATAACCCAGTTGACTCGCAAACAGGACGAAAAGCAAATGCCAACCGCCAACGTTTTGTGTTATTTCT
This sequence comes from Shargacucullia verbasci, assembly GCA_947562105.1. Lineage (NCBI taxonomy): Eukaryota > Metazoa > Arthropoda > Insecta > Lepidoptera > Noctuidae > Shargacucullia > Shargacucullia verbasci. The sequence goes on along the minus strand of OX387284.1, from coordinate 9,142,423 downwards.
AGAATTTTGGTTATTATATAGTCTGGTTAGGTGAGTTAAGATATAATATAAGAAAAGAATTTCAATATTTTTCTGTTAATAATATCTCGTTAGGTAAGGTGTTCGCAACCAGATTTCGCTGAGTCGTGTTTATAGCTCAAAATTACTGCCAAGGCTGTTGTCAGACTATGAGACTGCGTTTTTTTGAATATGATTATGATTCTATTCATATCATAAACAGTTTTAGTAAAACAAAAAATAAAACTATTTTTATAAGAGAAGTCTTTTGTGGGAATAATGCGGCGAGGAAAATATATCGTTCACATATTCTATTATGTTTTAACTGATTGGTTTTGTGATTTGTTACGACTTTTCAATATTTTCTTATCCCTAAGTCATGAAACCTATACAATACACTCGTATATCAAGGTACCGTCTAAATGTTACGTTGCGGTTTGCCCTACTTTATAATATTTAGAGCTCGTTTCATCAGTTGCTAATAAATCAACTAGCTATAACCACGACTTTTTGATTTTGATGCGTTTAAACTGTTTCTCAACTACCTAATAAATTTATATTTATTTTGTTTGCTAATAAACTCTTGCACTATTCAACATTTATTAGATGTAGATGGTAACTGTCTTTTTGTATCTAAATACTATTTTATCTGTTTGATTACTATCAGACACTTTATCATCAAATGCTGAAACATGTCCTTAGAAGATAGATATTATCGAGCGTTATATATTAAATAAAAACCTCCTTCATTAGTTCTATTTTTTTTTGCAGTTCCACAATGGAATCAACTTCACGCGGAAGGAGAAACGGCGAAAAGAAAACCACACAGTCAATCATAAGGTATTTAAACTACTACTTACATTTTTGCAGAGTTATTATTTTCTTCTGTAGGTACTATAAGTAATGATTCTGAGATTGCGATCTTTTATGCACTTGAGTTATGTTATAACGCCAACCTAGGGTAAAAATATGATTTAAGGCTAATAAAATTTACTTGTAAGAAACATGTTATGACATCGTTTTACATTCGTTAACTTTAATAGCATTTTGGCTATAGAACACCTTCAATTGTAGGCCCGATTTTTCAATAATCAGTTATAAGATACTTCCTCTTACACGTCGCGTAGGCAACCGGTGCACTTTTAGACTATGGTTTAGTTTTAAGTCTTTTTTTATCTATAATACACAACAATAAGGCACATATAACGACTTATCTCATATTTTACAACAAAGCAGTAACTCAGAAGTACTATAATACTTTTCATTACCTCACGTTGCGTAGGCTTCCGTAGCGTACGTAGAACCGAATTTTCTGTTCAAATCCATCTTCTTATAAGTTGTGACTATATCATAATAAATCACAAGTGTCTAACAATTTGCCTTTAACCGTAGAATATTTTGCGGTATATTAAACCGCGGCTTCAGTATAACACACGTCGCGTAGGCTTCCGTAGCGAACGTAGACCCTATTTTTCCGAAGTACAATCTATTCTACATCCCTCTAAATTGTACTACTACTACATAATACGCAAGGCAAAAATCATCATCGTCATCATATAGGCACAAATAAGTATCTCACAATTCGTCCTCGCAAATGGAACATTTAGCCGTCCATATTGAACTACTTTTTCATAAGTACTGGTCGCGTAGGCTTCCGTAGCACACGTAGACCGTAATATTATGTTTTAAAACATACGTTATTTTGAATTGCAATTACGTAATAAATAGCACAATTGTCTTTCAATCTGAATTTAATTTTAGAAATTTGTAGTATATACAAAACAAACTACTTCGACATTAGTGGTCGGCGCGTAGGCTTCTGTAGCGCACGTCGCCCGCAGTTTTGATTGACCATTATTTTAAACGATTATTATTTAAATACATACGTTTAATTTCTGAACACTGTAGGGGTACAAACCTAATCAATTTTAAGTGATTCAATCGTATTCACGTTAAATCTAATCTTACTCTTATAGTTATCCACGCGTAGAAAAATATAAATCCCTTTGTCAAGAGGTCTTTGCAAAGGTTATACGATTGACGCAGTGGCTAAGCGATTAGCTTTTTGTGTTAAGTGTCGCGGGTTCGATCCCCGCACGGAACAAATATTTGTGTGATCTACATATAATTGTTTCGGGTCTGGTTGTGTGTGAATGTGACATGTTTGTTTGTAAACTGTATCCAAGATACACGGGCAAACTTAAAAAAAAAAACAAACAAAAAAACAAAACAAGGGTTCGTGAAAATAATATAGAAAATATAATTTTACCACTCTTTGCATAAGTGCAAGGTCTTAATTAGTTTTTTGTTTGTAATTGTCGTCTACGCAAACGTTATGCTCATTATGTATTATTCATATCTAAATATCTGCCTACTTTACTTTGGTATGTTTAATCAGTAGGTACAAATACGAGATATTTGGCAAATATGAGCGCCGCTGGGGCTTTCCCACTGAGAATAATATTTAACTATTGAGATAATTATTTTATATGCGTAATAGTGAAGTTTATTTGCTTTTGCGCTATTAAAATATACTCGATTAGTCACAAATATTTTCGCCATGTTTTGTGATCTTTATGGCTAAAGGGCTTGAATTCATACTCTTCTGAAGTCATTTTTTCACACTATAATTGAATAGAACTCGCGAACCTTATTGCAGACAGCCAATTGCTTAGCTACTGCGACAACGGTGCCGTCAAAAGACTGTTCCTTCAAGTTGTACGATTTAAATAAATTACAATAACATTTTAATGGATCACAGACAGAGTATTAATACATCATTACGCATGCGCTGCACTCGGTGCGAAAGTACTTGTATAGATTTTTTTAATGAAGCAAGGCTGTTTGTCAAAACGGCGTAACAGAATTCACGATTCAATATAAAGTTTATTACGTGTTTCGTAGAATTTAAGTGCTCTCATACGGGCAATGAGTGTATCTTCAAACACTGCCTGCATAAATTATTTTTCCATGTGTATTCAAACTATTAAGACAAATATGGGAATTCCCTTACAAACACTACCGTTTAAATCGTGGTTGCTACACAACGCCGAGAACCGCTCGCTACACTATTTCTCCAATTTAATAAAATGTGATGATGTATGCAATTCCTTTTTGAACAAACAAAATAGTTTTCTATGATTTCCCGATAAAGGTACATATACCTTAAAAATTAAAAATTAAGTAGTGACACACAAATGTAGATTTTTTAAATGTTAGATTCATGACGACTGTACCTACACTATCTCCCGAGATACAGGTTCACATCTAGTTCAGGGGACAGGGTCAACTTTGTGCTTCCCACTTTAAACATCACAAATGTACATTTAAATTTAATTTGTATCAGTGAAATTGTAATGTTTGGTGGCAAGAATAAACATTTTGATTTTTTTTATTATTTCTTAAAGTGTTGTCTTTTTTTATAGCTGACTGAGTTACTTGAAAAAACCTCTAATATAGGTCATTCGCCGCGCATATACCGTATCGGATCGTTGTTGTTGTATTAGTTACTAGCGACCCGCCCCGGCTTCGCACGGGTAGCAAAGCATATACGCCTTCCTTTTTTTTCTGTCGTTCTGTCGTATCAGTCTGTTACGTCGAGCATTTACTCGGTGTACGCCAGTAAAGCTCCCAGTCGGCATGAATTTACACAGAATCTTAACGATCATTATACATCTAAACCTTCCTCATGAACCACTCTGTTTATTGGTGAAAACTGCATGAAAATCCGTTTTTGAGTTTATCGCGAACAGACTAACATGGTACCTTCAGATAACTATCCAAACGAATGTGGTTACACAAGATCGTAAATTAAACCGACCGTTACAATAATTCTCTATTTATATCCAAAACAAATCTAGGTACTTCCATTAATTCAAATAATATTCGAATGCTGCGTCTTTTTAATCATCAGCCAGCATTTACCATTGTAGCTGACAGTTTCCGTTAAACCTTGAATGTACCCATGTACACAGATAGTAAAGGCTAGGCTGATAGATTTATATACCTATTTATTTATACATTTGCGAATCACCAATGAACATCTAATTCCCCGATGTTACTAGCAACACATTAAATAAAAGTGGAATAAATACAGAAAAGTGGCGGTCTAATTAAAATGTATCTCCAAAGTGCGGAACTTAAGACCAAAAATACGGAAATAGATACGGAATTTTTCATATATAGTTTGACGTCAATCTTTATCATATACCTATTTATTTATGTCTGGAAAACATTACAGTAATTCCATTACGAAATACCTAATAAATTATGAGGAAAATAAATTAATTTGCAGTAGACGCAGTGGTTTGAAATCCGAAACGATTAAACAAACATCATTGGAGTTTATTAATCAACTAGGCATTTACAAGTCCCTTGATCCCTTACAAAAAGCTTATGACAACACTTGAGAATATTTACACTGATAATGTGTTCGTCACTTGTCGATACATTCTGGAAAGGCTCGACTACAACTATAACACATACGCGCCGGTGAGTGACCGCCGCCGGCCGCACATTCCCAACTCACGTTTTCCTAGTCCAGGGAACTGTGTATAGTACAGTTTCCTTTCTTCTATTTGTGTGTACTGCACGTGTCGGAATAATTGAAGCTTATATTATCACGAGTTAGCACGAGTACTCTTATGCATTAGAATTGGTAAGCGTATAATCGATTTCTCTTTTTGACACGAAAGTAAAAACAATGAGGTGGGGTGTCACGTTCAGAGGTTCTATCATGTTTACTGTGTTTAAAAATAAATCTCACTTTGTATGCTATTACAGCATCAACTAAAGAATTTTTTTTCATGTCTGATTGTTAACATAATTGACAACGATGAAAAAAAGCTATCGTGCAGTAACGTTCAGTTTAATTAATATTTAAATATTAGATATTTTTAACTATTAGGTTACCAAACAAAGTTCAACCAACTAACGCCCACAATGCTTTGGTGTCATTTTAGTAATTATGTAGGTAATAACGCTTTAGAAAATTAAAATCTTCAGTCTTTAAGTAACCCACCCGAAGAAAGCTCCAGCAGATTGTTTTGTTTTTCCCAATGATTGAATGATTTGATTGAATTATTTATCACACATAAATATTCGGTGAAAGTGATTGACATGTCTGAAAGCTGATTACTAAATAGTTTGTTTTCACAAAATTTAATTTAATTTACATTCTAGTATTGAATGTCACTATCACTAGGCAAAATCAGCACAATTGATAAATCTTGCCTACTCTTGTAACTTCAAAACAAATAAAAACACACTTTATTATCATTACTTTGACGTACTAGGTATTTTCTAGTTGGCATAAATTACGTCCGGTCACAGCTATACAAAGGTTCGTTGGATCAGCTGGATGCAAGCCGTCCGGTCAAAGGGTGTTTGACTATCGGCCGCCCGGACTGGTCCTGCATTGGGGTGATGCACTTCCCTCACGTGATTTACCAAGTCTGTCGATGTATTGCATTTACATTAATTGTCCTGTAAGGCCGTAAACCTCAAACGGTCACCGGGACTTTCTACCACCAGAAGCAATATATTAATTAATAATTATGTGTATTTCGTCATCACGTGTGAGCACACGAAGGGAAAGGAGCATGTTTAATGTATCATTATTGGAATTCATGATATTTTAATGTCACTTGACAATACCACCAAATATATTTACCGTTTTTGGATTTGTGATAAAAAGTGGCACGTGTTATTAAGATTTTTGTTTACGTGAAATTTTACGAGGCCTTACGATTATACACCACGGAAACATTACGTGTAAGTGCAGCAAAAAAACAGAATAAATATATATGTAAAGACGTTATACAATTTCCCAGTTACTTGAGGGAGAAACGGTGCTGAAGTTCGAATAATATTATTTGTTTGATAACTCTACTGAGTGTTGACAGTTTGAGCAACTGATCTACATATAGTGACGTATAATTTAAATGCCATTCGCGTAAATTTAACTTTTGGTTAAAATTTTCAATTTTTCTTTCAACACCGACAGGTTTCTTCGATTAAAAACAATAAATAATAATAATTCAGCCCATTGCTGGGCACGGGTAAAATGGTCGTTGACCTTATGCGGTTTGGCAGATTACACATAAAATAAGGAATTTTATGGACTCCACTTTGGTGTGCAGATTTCCTCACGAAGTGATAATTTAACCCTGATCCGCACATGATTTCGAAAAGTCAGAGGTGCGGGCCGGGTTTGGACTCAGGCTTTGATTAAATCGCTAGGCTATCACAATGAAAAGAGATAGGTATGTTTGTTTTACTAAAAACAAAAATCAAAATTGTACAACGAATATCCTTGATGAATCTTAAGAGATCGTGTTTACTTAAGAGCTTTGTTTGTGACGCAGGTGCATAATGTGCAGATATAATGAGATAGGTAGGGACATCTCAATGAAATATTCAACGAAATTGATTAGATAAAAAGGAAAACTATGTGTCTACATAACATTAATAGTAAGTGCTCACATGTCACGTGGATTCGGCTGCTTTTTCTGAAAGTTAGGGGACACTTTGAATAGCTATCACTCGCCAGGAAAACGTGTTTGGAATTTATTATAATATTTGGGATACATACCTATTTTATGTTACGAAAGACCTGATTACACCTCTATATCAATACATTCCGCAGTAAATTGTGTCAGATTTAGCATTTGGATAAAATTACTTTTTGTTGAATTTTAAGGTGATTGCCGTCCGTTTACTTGTAATTATCTTGTCATGCTATTATCTCGCATGGCTATTAAAATGTAGGTATAAGTATTAATTGCACCTGTTAGTACAGCACTTTATCTTTTCAGTTCAGTTCAGTTCTGTTTGGTTTTTTAACTTTGTGGTTTTACTACACTGATTAGTTTACTGATTTTCGCGAAATGTTTATTATACTCGTACCACGTTAACTGAACGAACAAACTGAACTTACTTTTAGGCCATAATTATGTGTGAGACTCCAAATTTTTTATTTCTTTTACGTATTCTATTTTAGCTCTTGATTTATAACATACCTAATGTTTCTTTTTTATATTAGTCACATTAAAGATTATAATTATTTGAATTATTAAATGCAGAAAAATACACAATTATTTTTAAATTGTCAAAACGCGAGACAGCGGACGTGACGATAAAGTTTATAAAAATTTTGCACCAATGCGCGTCTTAGATGAAGATATTGTGTTTTAATATATCTATAAAAACATATTATGATCTGTCAGATTTTAGTAGTTGCTCTGATACGATTTAAGAAATAAGAATATTAACATTTCGTGAAAAACAAGCTTCAAACAAATACGGAGTTACAGAAACGTGACTTTATTAACGGCTTTTGAGAGAGGCCAAACCAAAACTGTATAAATATATAATATGTTAGGTAGTAAATGTGTTTTTTTATCTGAACGAACAAGTCTATCAAAGACTTAAAGGCGTGTTGGAGTAGCTAAGGTAACCAGAGGAACTCCAACAAACCATCTAAAGTGGACACAGTTGGCTTTTTATAGAAGATGTCCTGATTCGAAAGCCGGGGCAACTAGGATTCCCAACTTTTCGTACGAGAAATAAAGTATATTAAGGTCGGAGAACTAAAATGAACAGTATTTTAGAAACGGAAACAGTATATTATTTTTTTGACGTTTTGAAAGCATATTTTTTTGGTGCTTCTTGCACAATCTAACAATTAATTCTCATTTTTTAAATATAGTATACGTATTTAAGTTTTATAGTTCCGAATACCAGCGGTCATAAAAACAGTATTTTGAATACTTATTTTTTATAGAACAGTAAAAAGTATTTACGAGCGAAAAAAAAAATATAATACTGTTTATAACAGTATGGTTGGAAACCCTAGGGGCAACATCGAGGTGAAATTTCAAGTGTCAATAAACGATTTATTTAGTTATTTATTTATTAAAACAAGCGAGACCGAAGACTCTGCTTTTTGTCACGTTTGGCTCCAAAAGTGAACAGGGTGATGGCCGCACCGGATTCTACTTAACTAACATAACATAGTATCAAGCCTGCATTCTGTGAAGGGTTGGATAGTGGTTTACCGTTGTACTTGCCGTGACTGAGTCCCATGTAATAGGGGGTGAGCTACACTGCTCGATCCGGGAATCAAACCCAGAACCTCACGTTTAGTAGTTGCGTTTGCGACTTTCCTTTTTGATGTTTCAAATATGTTTTTTTTTATTATATCCAATCCCTATATGTAAGTAGACCTTCTTGCAAAAATATCAATCAGCATATTTTCTAGTTGTAGCGAATGTGGAGACTGGATGACTTTTGAATTTCATGCATTTTAATAAAAATACCTTCAAAATAAAGGCTATAAAATACCTGTTGATGTTGTTTTGCAGAAAAATTTCAAAAATAGAAACACACTGTACCTACACCTGAATTTAAATTACCTCATTACGAAAATTAATAAGTGGAATGTAATTGTTCGTTTTATACCTATTATATGTATGTATATGTGTGTATGTAGGGTATTTCGAGTCAGATAAGCAGGCAGGAGGTAGGCACGATGCCGCCGTTGCCAGAGGTCAGTATTGACGTCAATGGAGTCACGTGATCGCATTGTACGAGTACTAAATACCTACCGAGCGTGGAGCGGAGCTGCGCGCGCGCCACAATGATGACTAGCACGGCTCTATGCGCAACCGCACTTCAAACATTTTATTTTATTTTTCTCGGTTATTAAACTCCCATACCAATTACTTTATTGTGGCGTGTGAATCTATGTTAAATTTTTTTTTTTAACATTTTGTTAAATTGTTTGGCGTCAATTTAAAAGTTATTAATAACTTAATATGAAGGTACTTACTACACAAACTTTTTATACAGATTTAACCAATTAAGTATCTATCTGGTATGTTTTAATCATCTCAATTATGATTAATAGTATCTACGCGTATCGAAACAGGTTATCGAACTTCTATGTAAACTTCATTGATTTTCCTTACAAGATACAATCATACAAGGTGGCGTTTTACGACCTTAAACGAAAAGTTAAATAATTTTCACTCATTCGTCCAGAAACTCCTCCTGCCTCCTTTTTGTCAGTTCTACACGTATAAATAACACTTTGGTTTATACGTGTCACAATTACCAAAAACTGTCAGAAGACCTATAATAAGCATAAACTATTCCTACCTATTAAAACAAAAACAAAAAAGACTGTAAGTAAACTGTTTGATGTACATTATTAATTTATAGTGTCGGTGCAATTGTGCAATGTATCAATTAAAACGATATAAGTTATCATTTATTTTCGCACGGTCTCCATCTTGTATAATATTTTTCCAAATGTTTTTGCGTCAATAAAGAAAGATCACAATTTATAATGGTACTTACGATCCATCATAACGTTAAATAATTATATTATATTTACACTTTTTGTCTGTCAAACAAAATAATTATATTTACACTTTTTGTTCAGATAAAGAGAAGCAACACGAAAGAATAGACAAATAAAAAAAAAAAGAAAATAATCTGGTTAGTTATAATTTTTACGTTTGTCTCTTCAAAACAATTGAGCTGACCCACTAAGTAGCATTTTTTAAGTTAATTAAGTAACCCCCACAAGTTTTAATACGATAAGCTTGATAAAAGCTGTTATGAATCAGAAGCCATACACTACGTTAAAAAAAATAAACAAAATAAGTACCTGGCCTACCTATACCTATTAAATTTAAAATTTATGAATATAATTAAATAGTAATGAGTCTGCAGTAATTATTTGTTAATGCCAAGTATAAAATAACACTTTACAAGAATGTTCACGCCTCAGCGTGTTTTTTGTTTCGTGCGCCTTTGTGTGTCATTAAAGCAACAATATGTCAAGTGTTTATAGCATTATAGACTTTGATCAGGCGCAACGCACCCTTGACTCAGTGAAAATATTTTTTTATTGGTCTTGAAGTTACTGACCTATTATAGAAGTCACTTGGCCATTGAATTGTTTTATATACAGAACTTATGTGGCTATTTTTATACTCGTGTATGTATAATATAGTTATTCAAAATTGTATTTATACAACTAGGTAAACTTTATATGTACCTGGTCTATGCCGTTTGGTGCCTACCAATAAGCAAGATTACGATTACGTTATGCAACCGAATAATTCTTTAGTATAATTTGCTTCATTCTCATGAACTCTTTAACTCAATTATTATCTATACTTATAATAAATCTGTAGAGAGGTCAATTCTGTACATGAAATATATTTTCAAAATAACTATCAGGGGGTGATTAGTGATCGATACTGATGCCAAAAATGCAATCAGTAAAATTTTTGTCTGTCTGTCTGTCTGTATGTTCCTTATAGAAACAAAAACTACTCGACAGATTTTAACGAAACTTGGTACAATTATTCTTCATACTCCTGGGCAGGTTATAGTATGCTTTTCATCACGCTACAATCAATAGGAGCAGAGCAGTGAAGGGAAATGTTGGGAAAACGGGAGAAGTTACTCCATTTTTTAAGCTTCCGTCGCGTGTGCAGCCTTAATGGTTAAAGCTACATAGAAATCATATACGAAAGTTAATCTGTCTGTTACATCAAAACCATTGAACCGTGAGGAAGGACATACGCTACTTTTTTTTACGAAAAACGACTGAAACGCGGACAAAAGCTAGTTTGTAATAATTCGGAAGAAGAAGAAATAGTCGATGGTCGTAGGTTTGACGCCTGGGTTAGACAGTGTTATTGAGTTTTGTTGAGAAATCCGGAGTTTGTAATTTTGCCCGGTTGTTTATTTTTAAACTTTCCTCACGCTAGGATTTCTCTATTCCTGTATCATTCGTACAGTTTATAAACATACTGTATGGTACATGCACACATAACCAGACCCGAAACATCTAACAAATATTTTTAGTTAGTTTGTTGTGATAGATAGCAATAGGCTCCCGAATATTAGGTATATGTGGCTCAAATCGGCGTCGGGGACATTTTCTTTTTTTGGTAAAAATTGTGCTTACCTCTTTGAGGAATACAAGCGTAATACTATGTGGAATATTGTTATTTGTTCAAATAATGAAAATGAAGCTTATTCTTAATATAACCTACCTATCTTCTTTTCGTACATCTAATTAATCTTGCATCTTATAATCTGTTAATTAACTATGACGCTAGTAGACTATCCTTATGCAATAATTTTACGATTCGTTTTCCCGTACCTACGTCAGTCTTCTCAGAGTCACTGATACTATCAATAAAATTCATTCAATCGTCGATAGTTCCAGAAAATATTTATGATTCCTGAATAGTTTTACGATTCAAAACATTGGTGTGAAGAATTAACTTATTTTGATGTTTTTGTACCCTACTGAACGACATTGACCTTTGCGTTTTTTCGAATACCACTGTATGTCATTATTTCGGGATAAAACAAGGTATAGTAGAAAAAAGTATCGAAGAGACACAGTTCGTTTTGCATCTTTTTGTGTTGGTGCATCTTTAAATAACTCACTTTATTTTTATGTATCAGTAATACAATATACCCGTTCCAAGGTTACATACAACTCATAAAATAATTTCAAGTGCAACTTCTGGAATACGGCAGCTGGGTTTCGAAGGTTCAGATGTTTCCAAAGTCAAATAATCGGCCTTAACCCAGAAAGTCCAGGGTTATATCCAATTACAAAGGAAACGAATATGTTGCTAACTCGTACACTAATACAGTAGGTACCTACAACATAACATAGCATCACGCCTATATTCCCCGAAGGGTTAAGCAGAGGTGAACCAAATACCCACTTTCATTGATGCCGCATACGTCCTATGTAAAAGGAGGTGAGCTTGCCATCTATGGGGAACAATTCCAAATTCGGTGATGCTTCTGAAAATTTTCATGCTGAAAAACCAATAACAATTTGCCTGACCTGAAAATCGAATTCAGAACCTCATGCTCAGCAGTCGCGCTTGCGACCACTAGACCAAAAAGACTAGGCAGTCTTATCCGATCTTAAATGTAGTTAATATAAGCCATAAATCACTACATATTATAAAACAAAGTCCCCCACCGCGTCTGACTGTCTGTCTGTTCGCGATAAACTCCAAAACTATTGAACGGAATTCCATGCGGTTTTCACCAATAGACAGGGTGATTCATGAGGAAGGTTTAGGTGTATAATTCGTTAAGGTTTTGCGTATTTTGGCTGAAATATAACGATGATAGTTGAAGATGTCGAAAAAAATCATGTTGACTGGGAGCTTTACTGGCGTGCGCCTAGTAAATGCTCAACGTAACAGACTGATACGATACTACGACACAAAAAAAATGAAGGCGTATATGCTCTGCTACCCGTGCGAAGCCGGGGCGGGTCGCTAGTGTTATGATATGAATGTGAACCCGTGATAGTGTAGTGATAGTTCCCTGAAATGCGCGCGTACAGTGTTTTCATACATTTTTAGCTTCACAGCAGTGACAGTGGAAAATTCGTAGTCAATATCATATACATATATGTATATTCGTAGTCTATACATATATATATCGCGCTCACGATCACTGGATCAATGTGGCTGTGGTAAATACTAATAACAATGTAGGTATGATATTTAAATAATTTGTTACTCAGTTCAGTAGTGATTCAAAAGTAGTTAATAATAATATATACCACTTATCTTGATTTCTCGACTTACCATGCCACAATCCAATGGAAGATAAAAGAACTAGGTACTTAAATACCTACTGAGCAATTAGCATTTTCATAAATTGTAATTCGATATGATATTACCATCGCCCATGACGTCAATCAGAAGCTTGGGTGTTGCTTTACAAAGTGATTAATAGTTATAAACAATATTTAAATAATTAATTAATGTCCTGTTTGCTATTATATATAACCAAATACCTACAGCTAGTGCGCCTGCGCCGATGTTCTAGGCTTGATCTGTAAGTAGAGTATAGTGTAGTCGGGACTTTCTAAATGATAAATAAATAACGAATTCCCCATAAACAGGTATGCTAAACGCATGTTTATTTGTGTATAGCTTCCATGCAGGAGCGTCCGAGTTCAAAGACCGGTTTTCGAAATCAGAATTTGATAATCATTTGCGTTAATGGTGAAGGAAAACATCGTGAGGAAACCTGCACACCTGAGCTCCATAAAGTTCCCGATGGTGAGTGTAGTCCGCCAACTCGCACCAGGCCAGCGTTCTGGACTGAAGCCTAACACTTCTCATTCTGAGAAGAGACCCTTGCCCAACAGTGTGTGCCCAACAGTAATGGGTTAAATTTATTTATTTATTATTTGCGATACCGTTGGCGCAGCTTTTCATCAGAATAAGTATAAAACTACCGATCATTCCGGGCATTCATACCGGGCATTCCAACTTTGCTTTAGTTCGGCAACGAAACAGTTACATATTAGATAATAGGTTGCCCTTGTTCTGGACGGCGCTCGGAGACTACCACGAGTTTTCCAATCTCATAACATAGCATCACGCCTGTATTCCCCGAAGGGTTAGGCAGAGGTGTATAATAACTAGAGATGTGCCGGATCGTTAAAAATGTGTATCAGCGGATACGGATACGAATACGGATTATTTGTGTCTAGATCCGCGAATACGGATACGGATACGGATCTCAACTTTTTTATTCTGTCAGTGTCGGTACACGTAACCTTGAAAGGATTGTTGACACTTTGGGTTAGTAAAATGACATGTTTCGACTTGCACTGTGCGGGTTTTTATTTGTTTATAATTTAGTGTGACACGGGGCAGCATTACGTTTGTGTAATTAGAGTAATCAATGTACCAAACATGTGATTTTAATAGTATTTCATTGCTACCTACGGTGGAATGGAGGGGTTAGAGAGGGGTAGAGGGATTTTTTTATGTGTAACTATTTGGTGATTCAATACAACTATAAATACTAAGTTTCAGCGCGATCGGTTCATTCACAAGTAAATCGGGAAGAGATCCCTAACTATGGAGAAAATTTAGTTTTGTGTCGTGATTCAGTACCTCACTAAGCAAGAAAAAAGCCACAGATCATTATGGAAAAGATGTCATCTGTTTACGGGGATTCTTGCCCTGCAAAAACGATAATTTGCAAGTAACATAGCCTTTTCAAACAAGGCAGAGACTCAACTGAAGTCGATCAATGCTCAGGTTGGCCGATTAAGGCAGCTTTCTCAGAAATTGTGAAAAAAGTTGAAATTTGTTCTCAAAGATGCTCGTCAAAAGGAAAAACGGATTGAAAAAACGACTGAAGTATTGTTCAGAACCATTTAAAATATTCTCCATGACCATCTTGGCATATCTAAGGTCAGTGGAAGATGGGTGCTGAAAATACTCACACCGCTTTGGAATCAGCAGCGCGTTGAGTATTCGCGCGAGTTTTTGGACCGGTGTAGTGAGAACAGGGGTGAATTTATGAACCCAATTGTGACTGGGGACGAAACTTGGGTTCATCACTATGAACCTACGTCAAAGCAAGACTGGCAAAAAAAAAGGCGCAGCTTTACAAGTTTAAGGTGTCACAATCGGCCGGAAAGATTATGGATACATTTTTTTGGGATTCAGAAGGGATTATATTGATCGATTATGAAGATTAAGGTGTCAATATCACGGGGAACTACTACGCTACGCTACTAGATAAATTAAAAGATGCGATTAAAGAAAAAAATAAGGGGATAGTGGTCTCAAGTTGTGCTCTTTTTGCACGACAAAATACCCGTTCATAAGAGTCATGTGATGCGATGGCTGCCTTACACAAATGCGGCTTCGAAACTCTAAACCAGACTCCCTATTGCCCAGATTTGGCCCCTCCAGGCTATTATGTGTTACCAAACATGAAAAAATGGCTTCGGAGATAGAAATTTACAGATGATGAAGAAGTGAGGTCAGCAATTTCTCCCTATTTTGAAGGCCTTGACAAAACATTTTTTTTTTCGAAGGTAAATAAATAAATTGCAAGGTCTGAGCAGTGTATTAGGGTTAATGGAGAATAGATTGAACAGGAAAATCATTTTAATGTTCAATTCACCCCCTTTTCCTTTCATTCCGCGAACTTTTTGACCCCCCTCGTATATTTATAATTTCATATACGTAACGAAACTTAATAATGTAAAAGATCCGTTCAAGATCCGCCACAAAATAACGGATACGGATACGGATACGGATACAGATATTTTTTCTGCCTCGGATATCCGCGGATATGGATACGGATACGGATATCCGGCACATCACTAATAATGACACCCACATTTCGCCGATGCCTTTATTGAATCCAATGTAATAAGGGGGTGAGCCTATTGCTATCTACCGGGCACAGTTCCAGACTCCGTGCTGCACTAGACCAATGAGGCAATCTTTTCCGATCTCAACCATAGTTAACATAAACCATAAACATATGATATGAATGTGAACCCGTGATAGTGTAATGATAGTTCACTGAAATGCGCGCGCACAGTGTTTTCATACATTTTTAGCTTAACAGTGACGATTAAGATCGAGGAAAATTCGTAGTCTACCCCCGGATCAGCTACCATCAAGAGACCCGCAAGCTGTCTTCCAACCTCCTAATATCACTGAAATTAAGTTGATTGTTTAAAATGGTAGCTGATACATATAATATGAGCTAGCATCTATCCATTCGAACAAATCAACTTAACCCCAGACACATACATATTTATGAAAATTAAACCAAATAGCTACACAGCCAACGCTTCAATAGTTATTTAGTTTACAGTTAGCCTAACCAACACTCAATATTTCTAAAACCAACAAAGTTATCAACAGGTTACACAAACATAAACATTTCAATTTAACAGTTAATTAGTCATCATAATTAAGAATCCGGTCATCAAATCGATTCTGAATGTAAATCGATTAGGCGAGGTAGGTGCAGAGCTACGTGCCCTGCCCGAAGTCACGTAGGCCTTAGGCCATGTAACCGTAGGCGCGTGCCCTAACTTAATTACTGATGGATTTATGCAATATCGCAACAATATTTTATTTAGATAAGCTTTTGACGTAAGTAGGTACTAATACTAACGGCTATTTCGTTTAAGTTTACTGCTGAATATAGGCGTCCGCATGAGCCGTTATAATAAACGGTTGGAGGCAATCATGTCATCAGTCAAAGATTGGTGTTCGTAGTTAATTGTTATATGCCAGTAAGGAGAACATTGCCCAGCCTTCGCTTCTTTTTCGGCTTTTACCAAACCAATACATGATACACATACAGACAAGGGAGGGTGACCAGAAATCACACAAGCAAACTTGCTGTCCTGTTGTTATTATAGCCTAGTCCTACTGAAAACTAGACGACTGGTCTCAGTCGATGTGCAATTTTCAAATAAAATTTTACATTATAGTTACACTGTGATGTAAAGTAATTGAAGGATCTCTGGTTAAAAGATCTATTTTTTGTTCAAAAACCCATTTATTTAGAGAAATTAGGTAGGTACTTACTCTGTAAGAAACATGAGAATATAATTATTTATTATTATGTCAATTTTTACCAAATCTCATACTAAAATTCCCAGGTAAACATACTCTCATACTAAAATCTTGAGCGTTGCTAATTTCTATTTTTTTAGTGCAATTTTCTCTCTGATATTATAGGTCATATATATTAATTTACATACTATATTTACGCACTAAACAGGTTAAACATGTAAAAATTATAAAAACATTACGCGTTAAAATACCCGTCCGCATCGCTGTCAACCGTCTGCCCAGAAGACTGGCAGCGTTGCCACGCTGTATGGCAAAGCTGATTCTTTGAACAAACAATAGGCCAGCCTTCTGGTCACGTGTAGTGTCGACTAACCGCTTTGCAATCTCTTTAAAAAAGTGACGAGCACTCGGATCCTGTGACCCAAGTCGTATATTTAATTTTTCAATATTGTTTTGTGATTATATGATTCGATGACGCGATAACGCCTGCGAAGCAAAACCTAAAGATATCTATGCTCGCGGTCGATTTTTTCTTATTTTGTAATGTTGCATAAAGTAGTCCATATTTCATCTACGTCATACCTAATGATTATAATGAGTACATAATGTTATCAATATCGTTTGCGGTTATTAATTTATTGCCGATCCACATTAGGGCCAGTGTGATTTTTATGATTGTTGCTCTCATTAACAGGTGATAGTGATATTTTTAAAACCAATTTACTCGGAGCGTACGTGACAAACCCAAGTGTGTCAGTCTATTAGTTTCAGTAGGCGGGCCTGCTGATCAATTTTTAATTGATTATTAATAATCTACTCGGAATTTCGTTTGAGATTTTCCTCATTGCTACCTTCTTTTTACCTATATGCATATGGGCAGTGTAGCCTTAGCAATAAGGGCGTAATATCAATTTGGTTTTCCCGATGTCACTTATAACAATAACGCATGTGAAAGTTTGTTATGTGCACTAATCACTGGTTAATTAGCCCAAACAGGTTTTTATTGTAGTGACGTAGATTGTGACGTAGGTATTTATTTAATTGCAGCTAATGTTAAGTTTCAATAGATTAAGCTATAGAACATTCGATTCGTTTAACCCATATTTTTATGAGGACAAGGATCATTGTTAAGAACACAAGTTTTGTTCAATATCACTTATCTGTTCCCAATGGGATACTGATAGACAATGGGATGATTCATGCGAGTGTAGGGCAAAGGGCATTGCACCATCATTCGGGATCGATGTTAAAAATGCAGACGCTCCGGGGTAAACGCACTTCTGACCGAAGACTATGCATTATTCAGACGATGCATTATTGATCCCGACCGATGGACTGTGTTTGCTTCCATCAATGTTGACATCAGTCCCTTTTGCAAATTACGCATACAGCATAACCGACAAGGAAAATCTGCTATAAGGAAAAAGTTATTTGGATAGGTACTTTGTTTCAGCTTATTTCTATACATAATGCTTTGGAATTCGTATAGATTATACCTAGTGCTTAGAAATGAAGCTGCGGTATTTTCTTTGATAACTTTTATAAAAAGAATTCGGTATAGCGTATGAACTAATGGTGCTTTTCTAACTTCATATTAATAATAGATAGAATAAATAGTGCAGAGACTGACATGTTGAACATAGTAGAAATTTTGGTTAAAAAAAGGTTATATTTATTAATTTAACGTGACTTTTTTACCTGTATTCTTTTGCGATACAATCTCCAAAAGCTACAAACAAATAAATTTTTTTTTATCTACGCTTTGTTCTTGTTTTTTTTTTCTTAACCAATTAAATTCTATCGCGATTATTTTGTGTAGCAATAACTTGGACCTTTCATTCTTTGAGGAAAACAGTGCCATTGAACTTCAGTTTTTGGGAAGCTCTAAGTAGATGCCTAAAGTTTTAAAATTTTTCAGGTGTATACTGTTTACGAATATGCAGAATTCCCTGTATATTTCTTGCAACAGAATAATAAATAAAAGAATACCCTCTTACAGTGATCATATACATATTATACATGTATGTATGGTCGATATGATAATCTAGTGTCTGGTGTCATTCACACCCTCTACAAACAGATGCATCAGCATAATTTCAGTTTTCCTTACAATGAAAAGGTTTTGAACTGCTTTGAACTAAAGTCATTTCAAATATGATTCGATAAACATTTAAACAGTTTAAAGATTGATATACGCTTGATATACGCGTAGAGCTCTTAATACTGTAAGTAAAAGTTCTTTAAATATGATATCAAGTTTATATATGTCAGCTGCATTTGTAGATAGGTAGATACGGTACGGTACGGTACGCGATGTTTTAAAGATTATAATAAAACTAAAACACCAAAAATATCATATATTTCAGTACCGTGGTTTTTTGGGAATCGCAGGGCTAATTGGGATATAGTGAAGCAATAATTACGTAGGTGTGCTTCTCCTGTGTATAAACTGGTTTTAAATAGTCTAGTGTGATTTCCTGTGTGAAAACATGACCAAATTTCTAAATATAAATACTAGTCCAAAATATTCTCGTATTTTTCTTATAGCCCCCGTTTTACAGGCACCTAACTACATCTCTTCTTATGTTTTCTTCATCATTAATAATAGTTACTATTATGAAAATACAAAAAAATGTGATAAATAAAACAATAGATAATTAGTGTTTTAAAATAGAAAATCGAACTAATTATTAGATTAAACGCAATTGTGATGTAAACCATCGTGATAAATTTAGTATCGGTGTTAGAGAGGCACGTCATCATGTGATGAATTATTATCATAAATGTTTAGTTGCGACCAATGTTGCATACGTTACACACGGACAACAAAAAGGATCTATAGATTAAACAAGATAAGTAGTACATATAAAGAGTTTATTTTGAAGGATAACATTTTCAACCGAGTTAAAAATAGAGGTAACTTGACAAGCGACAAAATGTTAATTAGTGCAGTGTTATTCCACGATCAAGAGTTCTTTAAAGCTTTATCCTGAAAATTTTTCTGACGGAGATAATTTTGACTTAGAAAATGGACTCGTTAAAGTTTAACATTAATGAGCTCATGACAGTTAAAAGAAAAAAATAAACGCGTAAGTTTAAAATGACAGATTTCTGGAGAGATTGAAAATTGTGTTTCAATTTCCTTAGCAGAAGTAATTTATCGGGATTATTGATGTAACAATCGCTATCTCTTGTAAAGTCGCGTAGCAGTAGGTTACGGATGTGGCTGTAGTATAGATCATATCCAATGAAACAGATGGCGCTACTGCTTCCTATTCTCAACGCATAACATGTACATTAATACAACCTTTAAACTTTTTTGGTTTACGGGGATCAAAATTTTATTAACTCTTTAACTGTCTTATACACTGCCTTATCCAGACTTACATTTTATGAAAATTATATAGATGTTCCGCGAACATGCTTTGACTTCTCCTGATAAGCAGCCGCACGTGATTTTCATTGCGATATCATTATCATTAAATTATCTATAAGTTGTGATGTAATTAACTAAAGGTTGCCTTTAATCCTTATAATTTCTACCTGTATACTAGTAGAAATGATGTGATAGACAGTTCATAGCGACCTCGAGATCGTATCTTTTTTCATGTACTACTTGTCATTATAATTATATTACTACTGTATGGTTACTACCTATATCAGGGAAATACTTTCTCAGTTGCAAAGTTAGCAGGCGCGGGCGCTAGAGTGCAAACACGCATTTAGTGTTAGACAGGCGACAATTAAGAATCGTTTAAGTTATATTTAAGTAGCGTTTCATGTCGTACACAATCTGATGTCAACACCATCTTGCATTTCTGCAATTTAGATCAAAATCAGAACATTAGTTACTACTTTGGTTTTGTTATCCGCTCACTTTGTCATTATACTATAAGAGGATAGATTCGCTTCAATAGGTTCGCTTCGTACGACACAACAATGGCACTATTGAGTACTAGCGTGAGTCAAAATTAATTAGAACTAGAGTTGTCTTGCCTTTAATGCGTGGTGCTATATCCAAAAACTCACTCAACTCGTTTTGCTAAATTGCGAATTACCATGATCGTAATGCCAAACTGGTTTCTGTCTATACAAGCCAATATTACCTACTGTAGATGCTAGTAACTCATCTAAGAGTCAACACGCTACACTAGACTACACTTCATTATTTGTAACAGACATAAGTACAAACAAATCGTCGTTTTAATATTATAATGAAGTGATAGCCTAGCGGTTGAACGCTTGCCTTCTATCCAGGAGGGAGTTCAAAACCCAGCCTGCACCTCTGATTTTTCGTAATCATGTGTGGATCAGAATTTGATTAACACTTGCGTTAACGGTGAAGGAAAACATCGTGATGAAATTTGCACACCTGAGAGGGGTCCATAAAGTTCTCGATGGTGAGTGCAGTCTGCCAACTCGCACCAGGCCAGTGTGGTGGACAAAGACCTAACCCTTGTCATTCTGAGAAGAGGCCCTTGCCCAACCGTGGGACAGTAATGGGCTGAATTTATATAATATTATAAAAACGCCATAAACTAAAGATGCAAACCGTTTCTCTAGTCAGTTCTATTTTCGGATAAATCAGGTCCACGTGGTGGTCATGTAACGTAGCGTGAAAATGAGTGATCGTTAACCAATTGAGGTTAAACATGGGTTAAATCATAATTGGGCGTGACAGGCTCTCAGTTTTAATATAAAACGTTGGACAACACGGCTTCGGCGCGTGTACGGTAGGCGAGCCGCACACTCACTGCAGCGAACGAAATGTTAGGGAAAAAAAAAACTTGACCAGCTCGAAACATCAACGATGATATATTAACTGACGCCATTGTTGTATCGTAAATCTATCAAACGGCATATTATGGAGTGTTGAGATTATTAATTAGGTATCTATGTGATTTCTTATGATCATTCTGATTGACTGCTGACTGAACTGATTTGAACCATTTTATAGATGTTCTCCCTTTCATAATATTCCTTTAGGTCCATTACATTTTGTGTTTTTATTCTTAGGAAATTTCGTTTTTTATTCGAAGGACGATAAAGTAGTTCTAAGATTACCTATCTATATATATATATAACAAAGTGCATATTCAGATAGCTTATACATCTTGCAAAATTTATTTGCAGTACCTATGTAAATCTTTTGTGTAACAAAAACAGTTGTAAATATAGTTTTATGAGTAAAGAGTAGATTTGGAATGAAATCCTCTATTGGATAGAATTCAAATTTAATGTTACAGGCAGGAAGTTTATGGAAATAACTTTATTTTCAACTTTGTTTGGTATTTATGAAATTGAATTCCCAGAGTCATTAGTAAGCGTCAGATTAGCTTTACATTTAAATCTATCGTCTATTTAATGTTATGTGTGATTCTGAAAATAGAATGGCAGGTTGTTTTTTCAAAAAATCTACAAAGTAAATAAATGTAAATAAAGTTACAATTTATTTAACCAATCTAACTTTACTTACAGGAAAATGTTAATAGGACTTGATTATATATAAAGAGGAAGAGATTAAAAATCGCGTATGTGGGCGGTGAGCGGATGGTCAAATCAATCACAGCGCAATGAGACCGCGCGCGGCCCGCGCAGCCGCCCGCGCATCGTGCGCTCTTCGTTTCAATCACAACACAATGATTGTCGGTGCCCCACAACAATAGATTCGTATCACATTTAAGGGAACTGCGCCATAAATAGACTTGCTTATTTGTAGGAGCCATCGGTCATACAAAAATACTTTGCATGGGTCCATTAATAAAACAGAAATGGAGAGTAAGTGTTTAATTATGTTGCTGCTAAGTTTTTGAACCTTTGTATTCTAGTAAGATAATACAATTTTTATCACTACCAATGCGATTATTTACCACAGTTATTACTGAATGAGGTGACGTAAACTAGACTAGAAGAAATTATATCTAAAATTTTACTGTCCTACTGCCGGGCACCGCTCTGTTGTCAGAATTAGAAGGGCCTCATTAAAGCCGTAGTTCTCTACACTTGGTTTGTTAACGTACGCAATAATTAAATTCTGATCCGTATGTAATATTATTATATTAAAAAAGGGGATGTGCGTGCCTGGTTTGAAATTTGTTCCTCTTGGAAGGTTCAACCGCTTGACTGCTATAAATACTCGTAGAACAATGTTTTTGACGTATTACAACAATTTCAGGTGCGTAATGTCTTTATTATTTATTGCCTTGAAAGGAGGCTGCGACTGGTCGTATGATATTTCAGACGATATTTAGATATATATACCTATAGAAATCTTTTTTTTTTTTTTTTTTTTTTTTTTTTTTTTTTTTCAAATCAAATCATTTATTATTCGTAAAACATAGGTAAACATTAAATGCAGATCTTATAAATATGTATACAGTACGCTATGTTTTGTCTATGACAGGACATACGAATAGTAGGATAGGTTAACATTTAGGTACAATGTATGTATTAAAATTGTTCATTTAGAAATTCGTCTACAGTATAATAGCATTTACCAGTTAGAATGTTTTGTAAACTTTTGTTTTTATAATAGGTACGAATAGTTCTTTGACTCATTTCAAATTTAATGAAATCAGAAACATTATTCTCATGAAAAGAGTATGAGTTTGCAAATGCCTAATTTGAATTAGTTAAATCTTCCTTGTTTGACGTATTTAAGCTTAGTTGGCGTATATAATGCATTTTCACCAATTCTTATAAGTTGCTTGATCTGTGTCACGCGTGTAAGACACTTTAATATTGTGATTCATAAAAGCCATTGGTCTACAAAAGAGTTCTTTGGTTTTACAAGTGAAGTTCATAAAAGCAAAAGCCGGAAAAAAAATTAAAATCTTGCCTGTGTTTATGATATATTTCCTAGGCCTGTATGCAAGCAAGCAAGCTTTTTGTGAGCATGCGCGTTGCGAGAGATGCGACATCCACCAGACTTACACAATTTTTTGAGATTTACGCTTTCAATGTACTTTAAATAAAGCAAAAATAATAAATTTTATGCCTGGAATATATTTGCTGAAATTTCTTAAACATTTATCTCGAATATGTGCAGTTTCAATGAATTAATAAATAAATGAATTCAGTATGTATTTTCTTTCATATTTATTATTATTGCGAATATTAAGTAGTCATCCCTGACCTTTCGGACGTTTAACTCCCGGTCGGAAGAAGGCGCACTCAGTGTCCGCCTCGATTAAAATATTGTAGTGAGCCCTACTTGTACATTAAAATTTATTCTTAAAAGAGAAACATAGTTTTTTGAACTCTAAAATTATGTAGATAAAACCAGGGTAGCATAATTCAAAATGACGTAGAACACAAATCGTTGTACCCTGGAATGTTTGCGTCTGATAAGATAATTTATACACTGTTAATAATCATTCCATAGCCAGGTTGATAGAAAAGTAAAGGCTTAATATGTGACTTATGGATCAAGACAAGAGGATGATGATCATTCTGGCGTTTAAATCCTACTAATGTATATAATATTTAATACTATAAATTTAAAAGTTTGTGATGATTGAACAAATATATAACAAATATCCATCATATTTGTTAGATATAGATTAGATATAGATATTTGTTTTGTACTCAATTACGCCAGAACGGCTGAACGGATCTGGATATAATTTGGCACAGATATCCTACTAATATTATAAATGCGAAAGTTTGTCAGGATGGATGGATGGATCTTTGTTAGTCGTTCACGCCAGAACGGCTGAACGGATCTGGATGAAATTTGGCACATAGATAGATTATAGTCTGGAATAGCACTAGGCTACTTTTTATACCGGAAATATGTACGGGTTCGTAAATCACGCGGGCGAAGCCGCGGGTGGAAGCTAATAATTGATATAATCAAATTGATTATATCAATTATTGATATGATAATTATTGATATGATTAATCCTGGGCGCACATTCAAGTGCACTATCGATCGACTACTGATTACAGATCTGTTTGAAATGGAGTGGAGGTGATGGCAAATTATTTTCCCACGACCGTTTTTTATACATAATGGCCCAAAGGAGGCCCATATTCAGCATACTAATATGCTAAATACTTAGTATCGATATTCTACCTTAGGGGTTATCTACCTTTAGACAACTTTCTCCGATAGCGGACACGGTGATCAATATTCTGTCTTCGCCCTCATTTTGATTGGGCTACTGGTCCATACGTAAAAATATATTTAAGTATTATTTTATAGGTACAAATCCTATATTATTTATTTTTCTATATATATTTGTTTAGTTTTTACGCTGTTCTTCCATTCTACCCGTTTCTACTCCTGCTATAGAGACCCTTCCGAATTTAAAATAGTTTTATATAAGTGCATTTCCAAACGAAAAAGACCAAACAGGGACCACAAGGACAAATTAACTAACAAAATTGCTCCATAGTTGTTCAAACACCTATGGAGCAATTAGGTACTGTGTCCAACTGGATCTTTTAGATGGACTAGATGCCAAACCCAACATATTGAAGACCAGATCATTACATAACTTAACAAAGACTACTATTATTTATCAAGTTAATATTTAAAACAAATAAGATTTTATAAAATATTGCTCAAGAAAAATATGTTGAGTTTTCTTTTTGCTTTCACATATTTTCTGCGGAATCCCAAACTTGTTTCATCGGTGCGCCAGCGCGAGCGCAGGGCAGGCGGGTCAACCGCCCCATCTACATCACATTTCATATCTACATTCGATTATCGCTCTGATTGTCCCCCAGGTAGTATTTTAAGAAGCTTCCTATTAATATTAAACGCGGTTCGTGGTGCTGCATATTCAACGCGACCTCGGCCATGGACCGGTCATCCAGCGAGGCATGTACCTACCTACTCGTGCTGCGCGGCTCGGTGAACATGTCTGAAGACCACGCGCTCAACGACCTGTCTTATATTCACTGGATTGCGCTGCGACATGTCGTTGTAATCTGCGACTTTTTTTCTATTCGACACCTTTAGAACAGGATTTTTAAGTGCGATTAAGCTTAGTATTCTTGACCTATACAATGCCAACTAGGATGTAAAATAGATGATTGTAAGACATTTTAGATATAGAACTTTTATTAATAGTCATGTATATAAATAGCGGGTTTGTGGCCATTTTGTCGTGTGACAGAAAGACGAGATCGAGACGTACTGTCCGAGAGTGCATGCTAGTCCTTAAATTGTGGAGGTCGCGTAGATCGCACCCGGGTTCAATGTATTCCACAGAAAATATTAAGACAATGTATTCCAACTACACGTTGTCTACATCCGTTGTCGCACTATACGTTCCAGGAAATACATATAAAGCCATTTTTTTAGACAGGGCACTGGCTTTTGTTTATAATTCCTGTACGTTATAGTTTTGGCCTTCAGTGTTACTTCGCTGGTCGAGGTTTCCATAACTTGTGAGGTATTGTGATTTCTTTGACATATAATCGGTAGAAATTATGTCTTGGTTAACAAAAGGTTAAGGAAGTAAGATTAATTTCAAAAAAACAATACTGAAAGAAACGAACTGCATCATTGGTTTGGTGATCGCAAGACCGACTGCTTAGTGTGACGTTATGGGTTCTATTCCCAGGTCGGTCCAAGTTTTATACGATTTTTCTTTTCTTACTAGCAGCACGGAGCTCGGAACTGGGGCCTGTAGATGGCTATCGCGATCATTGCCAATTGGATTATTACTTGGGAATCAATAACAGCATTGACGAATTCTCTGCCTAACCCTTCATGGAATACGGGCGTGATTTTATGTTATGTGACGCTAGACGAGAAACGGTAGACTCTGCATTTCATGATATATAAAACTACCTATAATAATAGTGTCTAGTGAGGCACTTTTAAAAAAAAGTCTGTTTGGCCATGTTTAGATAAGCTTGATCTATTTGGCTACATCATAATCGATATAAAATTATTTAATATTGCAATCAATATCCAGAAAATCTAATTTTATACGTGCACAGTATGAAAACAGAAAGACTACACAAAGATTTTTTACCTTTTTTGATATTTGGTATGAAAACTTACGTAGCGACTTTTTATTTTACCAAGAATGTGAATATTTAAAGACAGACATCAGAATGACGCTATAATTTCTTTTCTTACATGACATAGTAAATATTTTTATTAAAAAGACAGTTTGGCTTATCAGATGGTTGTAGTTCTAGCAAATGTTGACGCTCTGAAATAAATAAGTTTCGAGAATTTTCTGAGTTATATTAACTGTCTCTTGCTTACGACAGTTTATTACACATAGTGATGACGAGTTATTCACGTTCTGTACCACTTTAACGTTATATTTAATTTAAGCTGTGTTAGGGTTGCTAAAGATTCCTTTGACAATACAATACAAATCCACTTTATAAGCACATCAGAAAACAAATAATTGACTTGGTGTATTTATCTAATTATTTTTCGAATCGATTTTCCCCTGGAACTTAAACTTGTTTGAAGGAGGTTTTATATTTAAATAACATAGATGTCAAGTTTTTGTTGCCTTTCTTAATATTTTAAGGTTTGACAGCACGTTTGGCGCAGTACCTAAGCGATTAGCTTTCTACACTACGTGTCGCAGGTTCAATCCCCGCACGGAACAAATATTTGTATGATCTACAGATAGTTATTTCGGGTCTAGTTGTTTGTGCATGTGACGTGTATGTTTGTAAACTGTACCCGCGATACAGGAGAAATCCTAGTGTGGGGCAAGGTTATTAAATATATATATATATTATTATTATTATTATTTAGTAAATTACACAAATATTATTAAGCATACATGAACCGGATCAAAAGATTCTTTTAATTTATAAATTTTCAATCTACTTTTTCAATCACTAGTAATTGTAAAGAACAAGGTTTGGTGTGACTAGCGACAACCCTAATGGACATGTTTTATATGTCCCAGCAGTTATAAATAGAAATGACACACCTTTTCTGGAATTGCTCACAACATGTAATCACCTTAATCGCGACTAAATCAGTAAGGTCAGGTACGGCAAGTGACACTTATACACATGCCTACCAAAATAAGATAATGTGTACATTGTTTCACTTCTCAGAATACATTGTGACCGCCGGGTGTTTTTAATTTTCCTCCCTTTTGTTAAAGGAATAAGGTTTACCTCTTGGTTTTTCTCAGATCCAATTTCTGTTTTGGATAAGTGATAGCCACATGTAGCATTTGGTATGCGTGACGCATTATTTGTCAAAAAAAGATAATAGAATAATGTAGTAGGTTGAAGAACTATATATTATTATAGGAGAGCAGTTTTAAGTCTTGTGAAACGTTTGACTTTAGCTAATTATTCAGTTATTGCCGATTGACTTTCTTCCGCAATCATTTAGAAATGTGTTTAGATGAGGTGCTAAATTACATTAAATACCTATATTGCGAAAAATAAAAGTTTTAAAATGTTGACCGTGAAGTCCTGGGTTCGATTCCGGGGTTGGGCAAAGTGTTATTAGGTTTTTCTATGTGAAAATTCTCAGTAGCAGCGCGGAGTCTGGAATTTGTGTCCGGTAGATGGCAATAGGCTCACCTCCTGTTACATGGGGCTTCATAACAGCATCGGCGAAATGTGGATGTACAATAGTACACCTCTGCGTAACCCTTCGAGGAGCATGTATGTCAATCGAAAAGATAGAAGAAAATCACTTCTTCTTACGAAGTTAGAAAACACACACAAAATAATAAAATTCAGGAAATTAAGAGACTGTTAACACAAAAAGAAACCAATTCTTACTCAACTAAGGGCAATATATATGTATAATTAAAAAACAATTAGGAATTGGTTACACATACATCCATTCACCAAATCTAAAGCATTCACAACAATACAACTTTGAGTAAAACCTACAAATAGAGTCGAAAAAAAAAATTGCCACTTACCTTAATCAATTGAGTCGTAGATCACGTGGGGCTAATAGGACTCCAAGATCAACTGTGATGGTGGCTGAAGGCTCCGCACAACCATAGGCCACCTTTTGCATATTGATTGCGCAATTAATTCGCTGAGCTCCGACTCTGAGGTAGGTACAATCAGTAACATTGTCCGCTTAATCGTCTCGCCCACCTATGTCGCCTGTAACAGTACACAATTATGTATTTTAGGGCGCGTTTGTATCGCTAGAGTAAGTAGTTTAGTAGGTGTACTATTTTTAAAATATCCACGTAACTCTATGTGTTTCTTGTGCTGTTACGCGTTATGCACTAGTTCCACAACTAGTTTAGTTTTCGTTACGATAGTGATAGACTTGTTTATTGTATTAGTAATTATTCCAATAGTAGATTATTTTTCTTCTTTACGAGCAATCGCCACTGCTCTCTATTTTCTGCCTTTGTTTTGCACTAACTTTTTAGATAATATAGGTAGGTGTACAGGTCCCTTACGACAATATTTTTATTGAACAATGGGTAGCTCGTTAGTAAGATCTAGTCTATTGTTCATACTAAATAAATACACAAAGTAAACACGCCTTTAGTCCCTTAAATATTTTGTTAGAGTACAAAATAATTAGAATGCATTTTAGATGTGGCATTTCATAATAGGGACAGTAACATTCATTTGTCTGATTCACGAAACCGCCCTTTCCCATTGATTCATACTCTGCTTTCCTTTCTGTAAATATGATTCATTATTTAGTTCTGAATCCTTGTTTATTGGTGTCAGGCCATTGTGAATGTGTCGAGGATCCGCCTCTCGACGTGGACCTACTTCGTATCTATTTGTCATTCATGGTTGATACGGAGTCACGCCATATAGTGGTTTACTTGGTACCCGTAAAGGTTACCTACGTCAGATCGCCCGCTTCGTCTGACACTCCAAAATTTAATTTTTAGTAAGTATTAATTATTGCACTGCCCTGTTTAATCTAACATTTACGTTGTTTAGGAGTAGGTAAGTATAGATTTATGCTTCAACTCGACTGTCGCCTACTACAATGAATTATTTTTAGAAGCAAAATATGCTTAATATTTATGAGCAGACCAGAATTGTCCGGTCTAGTCCAGTTTAGGATATCTGTGGTGTTTATCTAATTAAAATTAATAACGCCAACAAATTTATCCAACACCAAATACCTACACTTTTTGAAATACTTACCTATACGATTTTTCATTAAACTCTTGTTACGTATGCCAGTTTGTTTATTAATGGTCCATGAATTATGTAACAGTAACAATGAACAAGTATGTAAGAGTTACAGATATAATTTGGGTGATAAAACTTTTCTCTAAAGATTATTACATATACAGAATTCTTTATTCAAGATTGATCGAACATGTCTCAGAATGTTCGGAAAACTCTCTTGATTGCTTGCCGTTTTTAATTAAACCTATATTTGGATTAGTGTCGTTTTTTTTTCGT
This sequence comes from Shargacucullia verbasci, assembly GCA_947562105.1. NCBI lineage: Eukaryota > Metazoa > Arthropoda > Insecta > Lepidoptera > Noctuidae > Shargacucullia > Shargacucullia verbasci. The sequence continues at coordinate 9,112,649 of OX387284.1, read as the reverse complement.
TCAAATTATAATCGACTATTTATCGTTATTTTTTTATGTTCGCATTATACAAAAGTAATCTACTAAAAACAAAAACATTAGGCAGACGATATTTTCATTTGGAACCAGCTCCTTGGCATTGACGTCAGCAACTGGTTCCATTCGGTAGATAATGTGAAGCAGTGGCCATAAAAGTAATTTTGCAACTCTCGCGATATTTATACGCGTCGCCATAAAATTTCAAATCACAGTTACGTACATTATAATTATTATTAAGCCAATTATTGTATTTGGAAATTTATATAAATATATACAATATCTACAAATATGTATTATATTTATAACAATCGGGTTAAAGTTTTAGTGATTAATTTCTAAGCTATTAAAATACCGTTTGATTTAAAATAAATATTCTAATTTCTTAGATATTAGGAAGTGCTAAATTGCAAATTAACTCTTACTTGATTTCTCTCTCTCTGTATATATAAATATATATGTATATATATATATAATTATAGTACCTACCACTGTAACACTCATAATAACTCGGTGTTATCCTTCCTACTCCGATGAGCTCATACAAAATCTTAAGGATAAACTCTTGATGATAAAATAATTAAGTACGCACACGAAAAATCCCGATGGTAAGTCATAATCAAGGAAAGTAGATGTTTCTGGTAAAACCAGTTAAGATTTGAAGGAATTTTCAAAATTGACATGACTATCATAATTTTTTTTGTTGGGGTTTTAAAGACCATGGTGTGTTTTATTATAAACTGGGCACCGTTGGCCGCGACTTCGTCTGCGTGTACAATAGTAAAAATAAGCCAATATTCTTTTCCAGATCCCAGGCTAAAATATAAATAAATAAATATATAAATGAATAAATCTTTGTATAAGGATCGGTTCGGTAGTTTAGTTGTAACGAGGTAACAAACAGAATGAGTTATTTTCGGATTTATAATAGTATGGATTCTATTTTATTCTATTCTTCTACGTGTTATACTCACTACTAATGGACTGATCAGTCGACTCAATGGAATTGAGGCCCACATGTTCAATATTACATAAACTCTTCATGTTTGTTGTGGATTTGTCGGCAAAATCACGTTTCCCACGCATTGTTGTACATCGCTCAATCGGTTTCGTGGAGAAAGTACAGGGTAGCGAGCGCCATTGACGTCAAACTAAGTGCTGCGTTTCATAATCCCACGCGTTGCGCTTGCGCATCACCCGTTCGAAATCGCTGATGGTAGGTATTGCGATAAGTGAAGACACTGAGTGATATATTTTATTATCATTATTTCTGTTAATGACGTCAATGCCACGGTAGGTAGAATGTGTCAACCAATCAAGTTTGGATAATATATTCAAATAATTTTACATACTGTCATAAAATTGGACCCCTATAAAAGTTTACCATCGAAGATGTCACATGAATGTATCACAAGACTATATTTTGTGTATTTGCTGAGGATACCATACTATCTTAGAGAAGTTTGGTGACACGAGGTATCTCAAGAATTATTTTTTTTTTCTTTTGATCGAAACTTCATTTCCTCTCCTTCTCGGCGAAGTAATAATTTATTTTATTTGTAGCTGAAGACATTGTTAGTTGACCATAGCCGTAGGTAATAATTGAAAACCCGGCTTAATACCTCTGAAGTGGTTGTGCGATCGAATGCTGGGCTACGTTTCACGGGTTCAATTCCCGTATGGAACAAATATTTGTATGACCAACAAATATTGGTTTCGGGTCTGGGAGTATGTGTATTTGTGTTTGTAAACGCACCCATGAAGAAAATGAAGAATATCGAAAATCAACACTTATTTTCACACAAATTTGCTCGCAACTAAACGAAAAAAGAAAAGTAACCATAAAGTAACATACTGTATTAGTCATTGACAACAAACTCGAGGGCCACAATAAGTAACATGACGTACGTACAGTCAGCATCGAAAAGATTTTAACTAATACCTTTCCAAGAATAAGCGTTTGAATTTCGCTACGTGTAGGCTGTGGTATAGGTATGTACAGTATCTTTTTGATACTGGTTGTACAAAAATTTCTAGGTTCATCCAACGGAAACTAAGTTATCAGAAACTGGCCCGTCTAGAAGTTCCAGAAATCTGCTAGTGTTCCGTATGATATTATTTTCGTCAATACTGGCCCAAATATTTGGAAAACTTGTGCTTATGGGCAAATTTACGAAAGACTGCCTTACTTTACTTTGAACTGAAAAATAATAGAGGACATATATTATACATACAGGTAGTGCGTTGAGAATGTACCTAAGTATAAGGACTTAACCATTGCAGACATGAAACGATTTGCATATATTTGAATTATATAGTGAGGATGTACGTTTAATAAAATATAAGCTCCGTTTTCATTATATGTGTTTACGGAATTGTTGTCCATGTTATGACGGTTGTGCGGTAATGTAAGCAGCTGGGCGGCACAAAGCCTTCCTCTTTGGCACCATATCGCGTCTATAAATCACTTGCAGTGGTTACGTAATGAAGGGGCTACGTAAAGAGCGTAACTAGCACGCGGATCACGTTGGCTTCCTTGCTCCTCTATCTACAATAAGTCGCTGGATCTCTCTTAATGCGCACTGCGCGTGCGATCTTAATGACGTGCAGCGAGGCCCTTACAGCATTAACAATTGGTTGTCATTAGGTAGTCTATTGTTAATGATTATAGATGAACGTGATATAAAATTAATCCTAGTGCAGAAATACAAATAAATATGTAAGTAGATATATCATGTTATAATTTAGTTATAGATCGATTAATAGATAATTATCTACTCATTAAATAAGAAAAACTACGTCATTGGTCTAGTGATCGCAAGCGTGGCTGCTGAGCATGAGATCCTGAGTAGGATTCCCAGGTTGGGCAAAGTGTTACTGAAATTTTCTGAAATTCTCCGTAGCAGCCCGGAGTTTGAAATTATGCCCGGTAGATGGCAATAAGCTCGTTTCCATGGGACATTACATGGGACCTAATAACGGTACCGGCGAAATGCGAGTGTACAAAATGTAGACCTCTGCCTAACCCTTTAGGGAATACAGGGAATACATATTGTATACCGTGTATACAATATGTTAAATATCTCTTTCAAAGATTATATTTAACGAATAAAAAAAAAACTGCGTTCTTACTTCAATGTATCTAAACAATATTATGATGCTCGTTTTTGCGACGGAGCTAACTTTGTATACGCACTTAAAATATGTCTTTTTTTATCCTTCGTTAAATAAATTGATATGCATAGTTTTTTTATATTTTGTTCATTAAAATCATGCGCATTAAACCAGTCCAAATACGTAGGCATGACTATAATTGTGTTACTTTCTGGTAACCAATTAAATACTAAATTTACATTTAGTTGAAAATTTTATTTCTACATTAAACGTATTTTCCTGACTATTCTTTACGATAAAATTACGATAAGTAATGTATCTCCGCGATTAGTTATGTATTTACGCACCTAGGTACGTATTAAAATTCATGCACGCCATAAAAGGAATTCGTAATAAAATAAATGTTTGACGTGAATGAGTTCGATTATATCGTAATTGGTTTACGATTACAGTTTTCGTAAACCTTGTGTTAAACGCACTCTCGTTTCTTGATACACGATTCGCCAAATACTATTTTTTCCCACTGGATTGCAACACGCAAACAATGCGTTTGTTTTGTTCGTGTTCTAAGATCGTCAATTGTTATATCCCATAATCACTCATTGAAAATCAGTCTCGGCTACGTTCTCAAAACAATTCTGTTTATTTATCGAATGCTGAAAAACTGTGGGAATGGGATTAATTTGTGATACTTCATTGTAATAATATATTTTTTTTTTGTGCGAGAAACAGTGACTGCTGTGTGTAAATTTTCTTCTTAGTAATATCGTGTTTCTCAGTAATATTTTCTGTGAAAAGATCTGCAAAACAGCATCAATTTGATGTCTATTCACAGAGTTTCACTTGCCATACTTCCGACTTCAAAATATGGACTTAAGACAAAATATTTTATTTATTGTAGCTTCAGCAGTGTCAACGCCACAAGTACAAGGAGGATGAATCTCTTTTCGAATGTGTGCACCTATGAATATCAAGTAATTTTTATACATATATAGCTCATTCTACTTTATGTATAAAAGATGAACGTCCACTATAGTAAACAATATAATTTACAGCTCGCGTAGTATTAGGTAGTCACGTAAATAAATATCCAGATTTTCATTGATTTTATTAGAAGGTAAAGATGAAAAGGCAAATGCATAATTAATTGTTTATTTTGTTTTTCTTCCATCTAATTCGAATATCAATTTGGCACCACTACTAAAAAAAGATGATAATCCATCTTTTGGCTCCCTAAAATGAATTAATAAACGAGTCTATAATTTCTATTTATGTTGAATAGTCTCGAAGTATGCTCCACATTAAGAGGTAAATGTCCGTTTGTTGGTTGTCAGCATAAACGACGGCTGCGCAGGCGCTCAACTGCCGCGTCCCCTCCTCGACGGAGGCCGTTGACGTCAATCGGATACCTCGCATACATAATAAAATTTTATCGACACGCATATGTAATTATTCATTTTGAGTCGTTATATCCCATAATCACTCATTGAAAATCAGTCTCGGCTACGTTCTCAAAACAATTCTGTTTATTTATCGAATGCTGAAAAACTGTGGGAATGGGATTAATTTGTGATACTTCATTGTAATAATATATTTTTTTTTTGTGCGAGAAACAGTGACTGCTGTGTGTAAATTTTCTTCTTAGTAATATCGTGTTTCTCAGTAATATTTTCTGTGAAAAGATCTGCAAAACAGCATCAATTTGATGTCTATTCACAGAGTTTCACTTGCCATACTTCCGACTTCAAAATATGGACTTAAGACAAAATATTTTATTTATTGTAGCTTCAGCAGTGTCAACGCCACAAGTACAAGGAGGATGAATCTCTTTTCGAATGTGTGCACCTATGAATATCAAGTAATTTTTATACATATATAGCTCATTCTACTTTATGTATAAAAGATGAACGTCCACTATAGTAAACAATATAATTTACAGCTCGCGTAGTATTAGGTAGTCACGTAAATAAATATCCAGATTTTCATTGATTTTATTAGAAGGTAAAGATGAAAAGGCAAATGCATAATTAATTGTTTATTTTGTTTTTCTTCCATCTAATTCGAATATCAATTTGGCACCACTACTAAAAAAAGATGATAATCCATCTTTTGGCTCCCTAAAATGAATTAATAAACGAGTCTATAATTTCTATTTATGTTGAATAGTCTCGAAGTATGCTCCACATTAAGAGGTAAATGTCCGTTTGTTGGTTGTCAGCATAAACGACGGCTGCGCAGGCGCTCAACTGCCGCGTCCCCTCCTCGACGGAGGCCGTTGACGTCAATCGGATACCTCGCATACATAATAAAATTTTATCGACACGCATATGTAATTATTCATTTTGAGTCGCTAAATGTAACGTAGTAACGCCCCTGTCAGGTCCAATTCTTGTTTCACTCTATAGAATAATTATCGTGTTCCAACGAAGAAAAAGCACTAAAGGTTTCAAGATCTACTAAATAGAAATGATTATAAAATCGCAGCTTTGAAATAGCAACTCATCATTTCTCAATAACCAAATTTCAATGATGTCAAATAATGATGACGACTATCAAAATTCATAATCCATAGGTACTCTAGGTTTATTTACTCCTCAACTCTTGGTTTTCAAGAACCTTCCCAGCAATGAGTAAACATTAAGGTCCACAGCAAAGTGAAAACGAGACTCCTCCATCAAAAAGCTAAACTGAGGCAAGTTAAAGACGGCTCCAAAAATAGAAGACCTGATTTTATACAACCACCGCCGTGTGAGAATTTTGAAAGCATAGAATATATTGTATAGTTTTATATTTATAGTGTAGTGTAATTTTTTTTGTATTTTCAAATATTCAGCGTATACAAGATTTAATAATAATAATATATTATGTTAATATTGGCTCTGAAAATCGACGAGCAGGATTTTCCGATGCTTATATCTAATTTATATCCTGCAAAGACTGCAATAAATTCCTTCACGCCTGATGACTTAATGGAAATTTGCATTTGACAGATATCGATAAACTAAAATGATGGCGGTGAATTAGTCTTCTAACATCGCAGAACTTAAAAATTAATTTAAACCATCGCAATGTTTGCCATGACCTACGTTACTGACAGAAGTGAATATAGGACAAGTCGCCGAGTGACTTTGAATTTGTGGATGGAAAAGTCCACAAATTCAAAGTTAAGAGCGAGCTAAGATCAGAGTTTCTTAATCATCAAAGAAACAGGAGTAAAACTGTAGCTTCCAAAAGCAGATTTAAAAAATCTGAATGCTTTATTCGTGTATGACATAACCAAGACATTTATATTAATAACTTAGCTAGATAGATGTTGATGTGTGCTTTATTTCACAGAATTACCATTCTGTGGTTCTTCTGTGGTCTTTATTAACGACAGGTATAATATAATTATCATTTTTATCCACTTATTTCAAGACCATCACCACTTTGAAAATCTGAATTTGGTAAGTCAATGTGATTTATCCGATTTGGTATTATACACTCCTACATTACAAGTTCTCACATAGAACATTTTAAAAAAAAGTTGCGTTCAAGAGATATGGATTACGGATATTATTTATACTATATGGCTTTTAAGTTGAAGATTAAGATAGCTATAAACGGGGCAATTCGAAGAACACGGGGTCTACTTGGGACTTCTATCCCGTCAAGTGATGGAAATGAGACACAATAGAAAATCTGTTGTTTCACGTTGCCGGGCGCCTCCTGTCTTAATGAGACATTTGCTCTAAATCGATAATACCTTTGCCATTGAAATCATGCTATACTATCACTATATAAAAGTTGTTGATTCATATGAAAAGTACAGATATTAATAACTTATTAAATCCCAGTGATCCCCGTGCTTCCTAAATAGCCATCCCATTTAACAGTACGTTTAAGAATAAGCACTAAAATGATCGTTTGGTTAAAGAAATCATAAACAAATCTGAAGTAAATACTACTACATAACAAAAATAAATAACTAGGTATTACAAAACCTTACGAACAATTACGTAAGCCGTACACAATAAAACTGAAGCCATTGAACTTGTATTCATCGCATCAGTTCAATTTAATATCAGGAGGGTACGGAAAGTACGAGATTTCCTCGACCTCGATCGACATTATCGTTCAGCCATAAATGTATGAAAAAATTGGACCCGCACAATACTTTCATACATTTATGGCTTAATTTGACTACGGTCGAGTTGAGATCAAACAGAACTCGTATTTCAAATCTCGTATTAGTGGCTAGCTTTTGCCCGCGACTTCATACGCGTGGAATTATATATTCTTTCCTGCGGTAAAATGGAGCCTATATTTTAAATTAGACCTCTAACAATACTTACATCGGCTAAAACTGCATTCAACTGCATGCAGTAGTTTTTTTGCGTGATGCGTGTACAAACATGCATACAGACAGACAGACAAAAATCTAAAAACTGTCGTTTTGGCTTCTGCTGCTTTAATGTTCGTTTTTATCCAATATGTATAACTAGCTTCTGCTCGCGGCTCCGCTCGCGTTTTCCCGTGATAAAATACCTATGTGCTATTCCAGATTATAATCTATGTCTGTGCCAAATTTCATCCAGATCCGTTCAGCCGTTCTGGCGTGAAAGAGTAACAAAGATCCATCCATCCATCCTCACAAACTTTCACATTTATAATATTAGTAGGATGTACAGACTTCGGCCTGTTATAATTTTATGTAAGCAAATCATTCGTTGATATGCCTAGGTATGTCAGCTAATACCTGTTTTCGAAACGAGCGTGTCGATTTACACGTAGTTTGACATCAAAACTAACGAAAGACATAAAAAAACAATTGAACGTAGACATAATATAACACAGCATCACGCCTGTATTTCCCGAAACGTTAGGCAGATGTGTACCTACTTATACCTGCATAAAGAAAAACTGCGTAGCATTTTGCACCATTCAGGACTTCACGCTCAGCAGTCACGCTTGGGGAACAGCCGGCAGCAGCCGAATGACGAATGAACAGTTAAATAGAAATGCTTTGAAATCATTGTTACCGTAAATCGACGCCACCTTAAGTAAAAATCTGTTACACTATTAAATTTTGTTACCCTTCCCGAATGAATGCATTAAAAAATCTGAGAATGAGTCTTCTTTTTTTTTTTGGTGTTCTTCTATCACCGAAACAAAACACAGTGTAATTGTAAAAAGTCACCATATCATATGGTGACTTTTACCTTTTTTATGGATTACCTAAAATATCCTTTACATATGGTCCATGTGTAAAGGATATTTTAGGTAATCCAAGTGTGAAGTAATCATACATACATTTTCATATGATAACAGGGTTGAATAAAATGAGCAAGGAAACCTTAAACAGATTTGATAACTCCACGATGTTATTATGAATATAAAAATAGATGCTGCTAACGTCATTAAATAGTGATCATAATTATAATTTATTGTGGAACTAACTCTATTAAGTATAAATATGTTTACCATGTTTCAATTTTGATTCAATGTCGTCACATAATGTGGAATACGTCATCAAGCATTCATAGATTTTTTGGATTCCGGAGTATCTAATTAAAATTATAATATTATTCGTATGGACCAAAAAAGTCATATAAAAATTTTTGAGCTGGTTCAGTTAGCCATTCCATGGAGAAGAATCATAAACTGCATAAAACTGCATAGTTATTATAAATAAGTTTTTTAAAAGGGCCTAGTTGAAATAAAACCTTTGACTTTGACTTTGAAGGTCCTATCTTTCTATTCTTGATCTCGAACACCTTCAAGTATGTGGCCAACATTTTTTTTGGTTGTGTGTATATGTGACATGTATGTTTGTAAACTGTACCCACGATACAGGAGAAATCGTAGTAAGGGGCAAGGTTTATCTTAAAACAAATAAACTGAAACGGCGAAAAAAAACATCAGCTGTTTGAAAGAAACGATAAATTAAGATTTCGTAATCAATCAAATTGCACCGACGATTGTTTAATCTTTTGTTTAGTGTTAACTCGGTCATGAATACAGCACTATATACCTACCTATATATTGACGTCGTTAGTGATTTACGTTACCTACCATACAAATTTAACATTTCTATTTACTATCAATCATTTGTTATTTATGCTTTACATAAGTTAAACATTTGTAAGGACATCGTCGTGCGTCACCACGTATTGTCGGCAATTAATTCAAAAGAGTTTCGTTTAATTTATTTTATGTTGGCCATTCAGCACCTTAACTTGAATTATTTAAGCATATCATAGTTAAACATCCTATTGTTTTCGTGTTTTCGGAACATTCATTCGTTAATTGTTTACCAATGAGTCACCTGAAGTGCAAACGTTAAGAACTAAAAATACGTTGTTACGTGTGGGTGTAAGGCCATGTCCTCGACCATAGGGGGCAGCGCGGAGATGTCAGTGAAGACAGAAACGTTGGGTGGTAGCGACTTAATCACAGGAGTATGGTGTGGTCCAGCGGAAATACGACGGCACTTACAACGGAATTTATGTCTAATCGTATCAACTAAAATTGAAATAATAAAAAAAAAGTTTTGTAAATGAAAATGGGATTAGTTTAAAGGCAATTGCAGTCAGTATTATTTCAGTCGTGCCGCCGCCGCCGCCGCCACTCTCGTAATAAGTTAATAACATTTTGTTCAAAGTACCTTTAGTAAGCTGTACTGTAAAAAACGTATTTTTATTAAACTGAAAAGCTTTAGGAAATAGTTTTTTATCGATAATGTTCATATAGTCAGATGCGGTGCGATGCGCTTTGTGATGGCATGGCATCGCAACACAACGCGACGCTTCGAAAAACATGAAGTTATACCTATTAATAAACTACTCTCCCACTTCGTTGCTGAAATATCCACAAGTATATGAGTACCATTTGCCGCTGGTATTTCAGATTATCAAACTGCATGACACCCGCTCCGTTCTCCGCCTTGCACTTGCCGGCTGCACTTGCTGATGGCATGGAACAGATTAAGTTATTCTTATTTATTTTTTGTATTCACAAAGTTTTTACAATAATATACATTTACGTAAAGCAACATGTATGTGCGTTATATAGGTGATACATCTTTAACCTGCCTTCATTGTAATGAATTTGATTATTTATAGCAGGTATGGTTCTGTATGCAGATACTAAAGAATGTTAATTTTGATTTACATGTGGAAACAAACATTCACAATAGTTTTCATTATTGAAAATCACTACCGAGAAAAGGTGTTCTAGGTTGCGATAAAACTATTTAAATTTTCTAGCGCAACTTAGGAGAGGCTTATATTTAACAGTGATTTATTTATTGATTTATATACAATACATTACAGATTGAACCAAAACGTTGTGTATATCAACACATATTCTATGCTATTAAAATTAAATAGGGAAACTATTTTATTTATATACTTATCTAGACATTAAAAAATGAAGAAGAAAAAAGTACAACCACATCACAAATAATAATAACAAAATGAAAACAGCTTTTACCTGCTTATTTAATAAACAATAGGCTGGGTTGGGACGTATTGGTCGCTGTCTTACAGACATAGTGAACTTCGGTCCGTGATCTTCAAATGTTGCGTATGCATACAAAATACTGATAGTTTCTATTGACATTTAGAAATTAATGGGAACAAAAAGTTACATGTAATTAAGTGTGTCGGGGTCGTGAGACGGCGCGGTCGCATTACGGCGCGCGCGCTGATAAAGGGTCGCGGCCTGTCTAAGAACGCGTCTGACAACGTAATCGTAACGTTCCCCCCAAATGACACTACTTACCAAATTACTTTTTAAGTTTATGTAATAGAACGTGGAATATTTTTACGTTTATTTTTAGTTGATGACTCGTTTCAAATCAGTTGTAATTAAAATGATTGGTTTACGATTTATTTCTCAAAGTAATTAAGACTTTTACACTATTCATATAAGAGTCTATTAACTTAGTGGATATTTTTACGTCATGTTAATCGTAACTGATAAAACATCACTATTTTATAATTTAAATACAAACTAAGAAAGCATGTCACCAAATAGCAACATATTAAATGTTACATCACCTACGGTAAGCAGAGAACAAGACATTACAGCAGAACCTATGATCTAAAAAACAGTAAGGCGAGTTCGGGTAAGATCGGCAATCGGGTAAGACCGTACAGATCGAATTTCCAGCTGATTCGACCACTTTTTATATGTTGTTCTCCAGTCAATAGAAGCAGTTTTATTAGCTTGTATTGTCTGGAGAAAGAGGCCAATATTAAAAAGGTGCTCGAATCAGCCGGAAATTCAATCTGTACGATCTTACCCGATTACCGATTTTACCCGAACTCACCTAATCCCTATTCTGTTCTTCTCGACATCCACCAAGGTTGACGAGAGCGCTCGTCTTCGATAGAAGTTCGATTTACGAGCGAAGTTGAGGAAATCTCGGAATAAGGAACAGTGCTATAGGTTAAAACTGTTACCTGAACTCTGATGCAAAATCCTCTGGACAGCTGAATACCTGTAAAAATGTCGATGTCTCGTTTGAAGTTTTAAGTTGCGTACATTTAAAACGTAACTTTAACAAAAAGTGTTATGACTACATTATGACTACTAATCGCTTGGTTAAGTTAAAAATAGCGTTGAACTGTTAATATCTATTATTACTGCCATTGTTTTGCATGAGCTGTATCTATGTCTCTTTCACGTGCTCTGCTTATGACGAACACAAACGTCACAATCACACAATCGTTCAGGTAATTAACTCAGTAACTGTTTTAATTCCGCCTGATGTTTTACCTACGATATTGCTCCATTAAGACTATAATTTAGCTAAAAGTTTTCATACAAAATGCGTTAACGTTTTTACCTCACTAAACATGAGCTAATTTTCCTGTTCCTTTTTTTATAAGTATGTTATAGACACAAGTAAAAACTAGGTCGTCACGTTTTTATTTTTTTGTTATTGTTCATAGATTGAGAAAAAAATAACCCTCGTAATGTGTTTTTTTTTTACTTAAAATCTTCCTTGTCCTGTGATAATTATTAAATTAATAAAATTTAAAAAAACCCGAATAATATAATTATATCGTCCTAGTTTATAATCTGACAAAACGATAGAGACCCAAAGAGACAAAATCAAATTAATTCGTTATGATTTAGATATAGGAAACGTTAACGCCCAAACGCCTATTTTGTGCGTATTCAAGGCAATTTTGTCAAAAGCCGACAGCTAAATGACACTTTTAAGGAAGTGTGGGGATGAGAAGTCAAGATTTTGTTACGTGTAGTGACACGAGTCTAGTTACTTATAATATATATGTACTAAATAGTCGAAACACTAAGTGTACGGTTCAAATACTTAGTGGGTTGGTCCTATGTAGAAGGAATCGGTAAGAAACTTCATGAGAGAAGAAAGAGAAAAACAAAATGAAACAACTGCAACCTGCACCTCTATTATGAGTTTTTCACTATTTACTTTCATAGTAAATGTAAATTTTTATGCAAGCGATTTTAGTTTTTAACTTGGTTACATTAGGGATTAGAGTCACTAACATAACATCTCTATAATATCGTAAATAGTAAATCAAAACTTAACTATGACACATATGTCACATAAGCGACTCTAATCCCTAATGTAACCAAGTTAAGAACTAAAATCGCTATGATAAAAATTTACTTTACTATGACAGTAAATAGTTAAAAAACTCGTGATAGAGGTACTCTGACTGCATCGTCTACTTCGTCAGTTGATCGCGCCGTAGTACGAATTCTGATATCTGCAGTCTACTAGAAGTTGCATGTACCAAATACCACAGGCTTGAGAATTGATGCGCGCACCTTATTGCTGTCTTCAAGCGGAAGTCCATCTCAACAATGTGTACTCAGAAAACTTGAAAAATGATTGACACAACCGAGATTTCGTTGTTGATGGCACGGTTCTTTACACGTCGTGGGGTCAATTCTAGCTCGCGTCAATTATTTTTCTTCTTTGTATTTTTTATATAACTGATACTTTTGCTTTAGCTAAATAATCTGATTTTAGTCGGCGTCGAGACAAGAAGTTTGACTTCTAGCAAGACCATAGTAGCTCGGAGATAACAATACAATTTTCTAAACATGAATATCGGTTTATTGGTCAAATAAAATGAAAAAATTCATGTGGGCTGCCAGGATCATAACACGCTTAACTAAGATTATAAGAATAAATTGCCACTTATGCCACGGTGATGACACCCGCCATCATGCTTGCAGCCACGTGCCTTGTTCCTGATATGTCATGTGTGTGATAACCTGTAATTTTTTTTCCAGATTATATACAATTAGCATTTATGGTTCACGTTGCAACAATCTTGAGACTTTCTACTTGGCTTTGTCGTGTATTGACATCTGGCGTATTGAACTTTCATTTGGCCTCGTATGCACGATTCCCATTATCGTTTTCTTTAATGTTATATTTAATACAAATAAATATATGGAACTCATGTAAATCGGAAGAATATTATTTTGTATTATTTTAATAAAAATATGTTCTTCTAATTTCCGTGAGTTAGAATTCAAATATATTTATGTAAGTGTGGAGTTAACTCGTAGATTTTAATAAGCCTATCTGAATTTATGCCCATAGAGTATGTATATTAAACTGGTCACTGGTTTATGGAATCGTCAGTTTGTGCAAAGTTTCCTAATCCACTCCTAGTCCACACACAAGTAATTTTCACAATTCTACTTTGTAAACCTCGTCTACTTTGTAAATATTTATTTGTAAGGAATGTTGGAAGATTTTATAAAATCTTGTATTTGATGGATTAAGTAAGTAATTGAGCTTGTGTACATGGTCCTTGTGTCCGAGTAGTTGAAGCGATAGCCTCAGTGGAAAGAGCCGGAGCCCCGGCGCGATAGATAACCCGCCGTCTACTGCGCTGCACGCGCACGCCGCCGGCGCCTGAATATTATACATTTTTATGTTATTTTGCATCATACCCTAACATAAAAATAATTCAGGGACATCATTTTATACTTAAGATACTAAGCTACTTTAGTCTTAGGTTTCGATAAAATATATATGTAACGTATCTACGGGTAAGTATTATAGAGAAGGTGTAGGTCTAGATTTCCGAAATTTAAACGGCGGAACTTAGTAAGTTCAAGGAGTTTCAGGAAAATATGCCCTACACACATGAGTCGTCCTTGTATAACCGATGCGTAGGTACCTACCTAGTGGTTCGTATTTATTTGTTACTTAAAATACTTCCAGTAAAAAAGTGGTGTGTTCCATACACAACCGTTTCTCCGCTAGTAGCTGTCACTGCCATCTGTGAACTCGGTTCGGTCGTTAGATATATCTGTTTTCGTTACCGTATGCATGCTTGCCATCTGTCGGGACAGGTCAGCTCAAACAGCTATGGCACTTTCTTGTAAAGGTCATTCCAGACTACACCCTACATTATTCTCACATAAAGCTACGATTTTGTCTGGACTTTAAAATAAACCTTGACCCCTGAGTTAGTTTCAGCGTTTCTTCTCAAAGGTAGTTATAGGAAATGCCTGCATTTCCTTCTAGATCACACATGAAAAAATGACCTGTAAAAGTTATTGAAAAATCCTAATTACAAAATAAATCACTTCATTTATTTGCATTCGTAGTAAGCTAATTTACTTAAGTGTGGTTAAGTAATCGCACCTAAGTAAATTAAGTAAGTTGGATGAAGATTCACACCGAAAATCATCAAGGTAATAACTGTCGGCGTCACAGCGTAATCAAATCATCCGCACAGTAACGCAGCGGTTCATTCTTCGCTGAATAATATTTTACATCTACCTATTAATTATTTTTACCTTTTATCTATGAGAGGTTATCACAACAATTAACGGGGACCACGATTTTTAAAGTAATCGCAATTAATTATCTACAAATGACACTATTCATTACTGTGTGATCATCACGGTATAATAACATGTTCTTTTCATAAGTATAACATCACTATCAGTGGCGTGCAAAGAATTTTTAGACAGGGCAGCAAAGTTTAGAAGCTTACTTACCAAAAATACCTACTGCATGTTGGTATTGGTTCGTCGTCTTGTCGATTAAATAATGACGTATGTGATTTGCCACCTCAAATATCTTATAATAAATATTTATCTGAGATATCTGGGTAGGCAGTGTCTTTTTGTCTTTATGAACCGCACGCCACTGATCACTATATCAAAACACGTTTAAATATCAGCGGTTTAGGCAAATAACTGTCTTTACGAAACAGCTTTATGCAGATAATTATGGTTGACGTGTCACTAATATTTGTTAATTTATACACCAAATATAAGTGTTAATATACATACGTGTTATTTATAGTGCTGGCCCATTTTATAAGTGACATTACTTACCACTTTATTGCCATGACGGTCACGACTTTTATAAAAATAAAAAGTGGCTGTGGCTTCGACGTCAGTGATCTGAGTAATAGATCACTTGAAATGCAGCAGATATGTTGTACATACCGTGATAATTTGTTCGGCTATTTTTAGTATTTTATTATTGTCACTTACGGAAAAATTGGGAAGTGCTAAATGGGAACTTTCCGTTTCGACGTGAGAGGATTTAGTGTCCTAACTGTTTGTGTGCTGGTCACAAGATGTGAATGTACTATGTGGGCGTAGGCACAGCTTAGCACTAAATATCATTCCGGTCTTTTAACCTTCTCTGTCTTCTTTATATTAGGTTTATTGTTCTTTAAATTGGTTATTTTATATATCCTTTCGGTAAAAATCGCAATAAAAGAAACAGTGTAGGTAGGTTTAAATCGGTTGTTTAAGTAATTTATAAAAGTTTTCAGTTTACTGTTGCCGTTATTGAGTCTCATGCAATAGGGGGCGAGCCTAGTGCCATCTACTGCGCACAGAAAGAGACACCGCGTACCGTGCTGAAAAAAAAACCAATAACACTTTTTTACATTAACATTTGCTCGAACTGGAATTTGAACTCAAAACCCCATGCTCAGCAGTCGTGCTTGAGACTAGTAGACCAGCGAGGCAGTCTGAAGTCGACACAAGGATTATTAACATCACTAAGTAACTACTGCAGTGGCGTGCGGTTCATAAAGACAAAAATACACTGCCTACCCTACATAACTCAGATAAATATTTATTATAAGATATTTTAGATGGCAAATCACATACATCAGTATTTAATCGACAAGACGACGAACCAATACCAACATGCAAGTACGTATTTTTGGTAAGTAAGCTTTTAAAATTTTCTGCCTACCCTGTTTAAAAACTCTGTACACGCCGTTGACCTACTGCAGAAAGTGTGCATTGATACCTGTGGGTTATGTTACGACAAAGTCTATGTTAGGTATATTTTGAGTTTTCAAGTTTTAAAAAACACAATATTCAGCTTCTTTTTTTTTTTTTTTGAGTTGTCTCTCGCTGTTAGCTCAGGGAGCTTTTACTGCTTAACCGGGTAAATGGCGAGACCAGAAGGGCCTCCAGCCGAGCAAATTAAATAATACTAAGCAACACTGCTAAGGGCGTCCCATAGTGGGACTCGAACCTCGGCTTAGGGCGTTGCTGGGGGGCAGACAAGAGAGGACTTGCTGGATCTGATTGTGATTATTTAGGGACATTTGATTTATTACTACTGGCTCAGCGCGGGCTGGCTCGAGCAAGGGTCGGGGTGGAGAATATTCAGCACAATACATAGTATTCTTACGTCGTTATTCTTTTTTTTTTAATAACGTTGCCGTTTTTGTTTAATGATTTCACTTGTATCGTGGGTACAGTTTACAAACATACATGTCACATACACACACCCGAAACAACTATCTGTAGATCATACAAATATTTGTTCTGTGCGGGGATCGAGCCCGCGACACGTAGCGCAGAAAGCTAATCGCTTAGCCACTGCGCAAACCGTGTCGTTATTAAATTTGAACTTTGAGCTATAAATACTTTGTTTTTTTTTGGGCTTCAGTAATTGTAATGGGAGTTGGAGGAAGTCAGTATTATTTGATACGGTTCATGATATTGCGACCTATTTGTTTGACTGCCCGAGGGCAGCGCCATGTTCTTGATATGACTTTAAACTGGTTTAAACTGCATTGGAACCGATAAATAATTGTAATCAGTTGTATGTGTATTTAGCTATTATTTTTACATAATTATGTAAGAATGCAACAAGGAGCTTATTTACCAAATAAATATACTTATAACTATGCCGTAACTACATATATTATTATATTAATTGGACATGAAATATCTTCAGCAACGTGGAACTGATGATTTTGCTTTGGGCAGTAACTATTAAAAGGTTACGATGCTGTGAGTTTTTTTTTAAGTTCACTGTTTTACTGTGTTACCACACAAAAGTTAAAAAAATTGCTTGTTATACATACAAGCAATTTTAATCTAGAAATATATGTCTAAAAAAATCTAAAGGAACGATTGTCATTTTTTTTAAGACAGTTAATAAGTTCATCTCACGCTAATTATGAACCTACCTAATTTAGTTTTAACAACAGATATTCTTCGCGACTTATGGAACCATTACTATAATTCTGTATCATTGATTAATTCCACATTTCCTTGAAAGATACTGCCACTGCAATTGCCTCATTGGTCTAGTGCCGTGATACTCAACCTGCGGCCCTCGGGCCGCATGCAGCCTGCCGAGCTTTTGTGGGTGGCCACCTGTCATAGTAGTCAAGTTGTCAACCACTTTAAATTTCGCGCAGATCCAGAGAAAGTGTGGGCGCGCGGAGTACAATAGGTACCCAGTGGCGTATTTTATAATTTAGCGCCCTGGGCCTGTAAGGTTTGCCGCCCCATAAATTGAACAAGTCTCCCACCGCCGCCAGCGCTGCCCCGCGCCCTACCCGCTTTCGCCTATGAATATGAACGAAAACGACACGAGCAACGTCGAAACATCCCGACTAGTCCCGAGTCGCGATGGAGTCCGACGGACACGCCGACGCCCCGCCGCGGCCGCCCGCCGTTCAGGCATAAGATAGCCTCGCGTCTTGATGTCTATCAAACTTACAACCAAATGAGTTTCAATTTTTCTTAATTAGGTAGGCATTTTTTAAATTTCTTGGTGCGGCTTGCGCCGCCCCTCGCAGCTTGCCGCCCCGGGCCATGGCCCTTTTGGCCTAAGGGTAAATACGCCCCTGTAGGTACCTAGATAACCCTACCGAGTCAGTGATAGAGGGATTCCGAGATCTCATTAAAAGTAAAGTATTGGATTGCGAAAGCTCTTTTAAAATTTTGTCAAGATCGCATGTGGCTGCATGATAACCTCACATTATAAGACATCATTCAGTCAGATGAATTGTGAACAATTATTTTTTTTGTTTTCTTTACGTTGTTTTACTTTATTTAAATATAACGTTTTTTATTAACACCTAAATTTTGTGTTGTGAACCGCGGCACCTTAACTTCCATAATGGTTTTGTGGCCATTTTGGAAAAAAGGTTGAGTATGGCTGGTCTAGTCGTTGCTTGGATCGATTCCCGGGTCGGGCAAAGTGTTATAGGTTTTTTTCTGTATAGAAATTCTCGGTAGCAGCACGGAGTTTGGAACTGTGCCATTGTGTAGTGTCGTTCGGAAGTGATCTTCATTATCCGGACTACTTTTACACAGCAGCTTTAACTTAAGGCTCTTGTTGCAAAGGTTAAGTGGCAGTCGCTCTGTGTAAATATATATTCAACTACATTTATTCGGTAGGCAAGTTTCTAGGATAGGGCGTTCCTAAGATGGTAGAGAAAAGGCTAGGAATATGATGACTATTCTGTTTTGCATAAACAAGTTATGAATTAATTAAAATTATAATTAACAAACCTGTCATGTTATTAAAGAACCAATTCCTACATTCATTATTTCAGGTTTTTCTTTAAGGATAAATAGAAGATATTTATTATGTATCAAAATATTTTTTCGAGGTTATTATAATACTCTTTTTAAACCGGATAGCAATACGTCCAGCCGTCTTTTATGTTTTGCAGGTAAAAGCAATAATTATCGACAGTATAAGTAAATATCACAATAGCTCTCTACATAATAATTATAATATGTATAACTATACATACTACCGATAATTTGTTTGGCAGATCTGAAGATTATCATGAGTCATAAGTTATTTGTTTTGAGTCTTTACCATGCCTTATATTTTAAATGTCATCGTAATAAAATGAGTGATCAACGAGTGATACCTATTATATAATACAGGTTGTTGTTATGAGCGGTTCAATATAGATAGTGAGTAAATCGTTGACCTGAGGCGTATGGACGAATCTGAAAAATATTGTTATTATGTAAACATATGCGAGATTGTTGATCGTGACATCTTATGTATCGGGGTCAAGGCTTGGTATAGGGTACCCACCTGAGATGGCGACACTAATAAATAGGTAGTTATTTATTTTGCGACATTATCGTTGTCTCTTCTGTTATTTTCTTCGTAATATTAAGTGCTTTACTACTTAGTTGGTTTGTTTTACTAATTATTTGGTTGTCATATCAACACCCAAGCCAAACGGATTGAGCTGTAAACTTAAAATTTGGTCAGTGTATAGGTTTAATGACGTCAAGGACCAGGACCACAGATAAACCGTCAAGTAATGCAAATGGGACACAGTAGAAAATCTATTGCTTTTCGTTGCCGGGTGCCTCCTGTGTCTGAATGAGATAAAGGATTGATTGTGGAGAACTTACAACGCGGACACAGGCGTGGCCGAGTGCTAATAATTAATAATTTACATTTAACTAGCTGTAGCTCACAACTTCGTCTGCGTATATTTTGTTTTCTGGATCTCGACAACAGCGCCATCTACCGGGGTCCAACTACAGCTAAGAACCATCCAGGTGACAACAAAAGTATAAAAAAAACATCAAAATCGATCAAGCCTTTTAAGAGGAGAAGAATTACAAACACACGCACACCGGAATTTTATATATAGGTGAAGATATAAGTATTATACATTGTAAGGGTACGTTTGAAAGTATATTTTCTATTTACTATTCAAGTGTGTCTTCGATGAGGTGATTCTTAAAATAAGGATAAGACTGCTATAGTAGTAGAATAAACATAGGTACTGAGCACACGGGGTTTAATTCAGAATAGCAATTAACAAGATAACTATATTTCAAGGACAGACTACTTGCAAGCAATGTTTTGGTGTTCCATATCAAACTAAAACGAAGTAACAAACAATTCATTCAATTTTACGCAAATCTAAGGGCGATACCACACGGTGCGGGAGATTTAATACAAAAGTCATTGATATGCCACACGATGTGCGGCGAATCTGGCAAATCTGGCCGCAAACGTTGCCACAAAATGCGAAATTATATTGAAATAACTTGTGGTATGGTTCGGCATCGTTCATTGTGTGGCACCCACAGTCTTGCGGTGCGGTGCGGTACATAGCCGAGCCGCACCGAACCGCAACGTGTGGCGTTACCCTAAAACGGTCATACGGGATTATATCGGTTAGAGATTTCAAAATCCTACTATCCTATCCTATCCTACTAATATTATAAATGCGAAAGTTTGTGAGGATGGATGGATGGATGGATCTTTGTTACTCTTTCACGCCAGAACTGTTGAACGGATTTGGATGAAATTTGGGGTAAAGATAGATCTACAATCTATCTTTACGCCAAATTTCATCTGGAATAGCACATAGGCTACTTTTTATCCCGGGAAGTGTACGGATTCGTAAACCACGCGGGCGAAGCCGCGGGCGGAAGCTAGTAACATATATGTAAGTAGCATGACACCTCTAGTCTCCGAAGGGCTAGGTAGAGAAATATTTTGTACATCTACGTTTCATCGATACCAAAAGAAAATGTAATCGTTTTGGCATCTACCGGGGACAATTCTAGACTCTGGGTTGCTACTGATAATATAATTTTATGCAGAAAAGCTCAATAACACTGCCGGACCGGCAATTGAACGCAGAACCTCAAGTTTTTATTGTATTAGAGTTTTATGAGTTAAGGGGTTTTATGAGCACCAGTCGAACTCTTAACATGGAACTTTAATTATTCAATCTCACTCACTAACACTTATGTTACCACAGCTCCGTGTTCCGGGACACAAAGCTAAGGTTGGCAACGC
Organism: Shargacucullia verbasci; assembly: GCA_947562105.1. Taxonomy (NCBI): domain Eukaryota; kingdom Metazoa; phylum Arthropoda; class Insecta; order Lepidoptera; family Noctuidae; genus Shargacucullia; species Shargacucullia verbasci. The sequence goes on along the minus strand of OX387284.1, from coordinate 9,091,441 downwards.
GTCGCATATAGTATGGATTTGATGGCGGAGACCGTTTGCCTTCCTCTAACATAAAAAAAATTTCAACAGTCGTGCTTACCATTCTGCAATTAGAGATTTTAATTCGATAACCAATAACTTAATTGCTGGATTAGACACAGTGGTTGCTTTGTATCCTGCGATCTCGCCAAAGCCGTGTCGCATGTTAAGAATTCTGAATTACCTTGTGCTGGCCTTGCCATTATGTTTTTTGGGGCAGTAATATTTTGTCAAGAGTATATCGGCTTAAGGCCTTGTTCACAGTGATTATTTTTCATTTAACTATTAAATTTAACTGAGGGACACTTCATTGTATCGTATAACCTAATTGAAGTGTTGTCCTGACTACATGTTCAGGTATAGTTTGCTTAAAAAACTTTTGTACCCCGTATAAAGTTATGCCAAGTTTATAAATAACTTATTGTTTTATAATTAAGTAGATAAAGGTGCTTAACATGACTTGATACCTTTTGATGAGTGAGTTTGAATAATTAAAACTGCTTAATGGCCTATTTTATACAAATATGGAACAAAAAACATATTATAAATTAACCCATTGGTCGACTAATAAGTGTGATATTTTTTGAATGTTAGAAAATTGCAATATTGGCTCGTTAGTTATACTGATTATAATTTAGTCGATTCACGTCATCACGGATCTCAGCAAGCCATTGACGTCAGCATCTACAGGGTCGGACTACAACAGAACTGAACCTCTATTTATACATTACGAAAAGATGATATTAAAAAATATATTTATAATTTTATGTACCGGTTCACAATTATTAGACGACTTAATAACTTAGGTATATTTTTTGAGTTTGAACAGCATTATATAAACAAACCGCTTTTTAAATATTCTACGTTTTATTGCGAGCATCGGTTGAGTAGTAACTAACATTCACATGAGAAAAAATAAATAAAAAATAATTAAGAATTAACATGTTTTATATCGTTGAAGACATCTGAAATTCGAACATTAATTACCTAGGCACTTACAAAAAGATTTATGTTTTTTTTTTAATGATTACATGATAGATACACGTGCAAAAGTATGTAACATGAGTGTAAAGTGTAAAAGATATTAAGTAAAAAATAAGTAATTACGGACTAAATATATTTAGGTAGAATCATCTGTGTTTTAAATTTATAATAATAATAAATTATCTACCTACCTGCTAAGATTTCATCTTCGCAATTGCAGAATAAGTATGTGTATTTTCCAAGTAAATCGTATAAACAGATTCCTTCACTTCGATATCCGACTGAGATCAAATCTTCCTACGTTTTGAGTAGGCACAATAGAGATTCCATGCATGTAAATTTTACGATCAGGTATAAAAGATTTAACATTAATTTAAATGCAAAACGATAACACAAGAGTGGAATTCGCATGCAACAAAATTGTAGAATCAAAAATCCTGATAACGTGATAATATTCTAACAAAATTGTTATTGTGTTTTATTGTTGATAGACTTAATTAACAATAATATTGTGGGCCATGATTCTGTTGAACATCGCACTAAACTTATTTTATTCACTTTTTCCCTCTCTCTTTTTTCTGTCTTTCTTAAAAATATCGTTTAAAATTCAAATTTGTCGTTCGTTGCAAAAGTAGCTATGTGTTATTTTCTATTATTATATGTTTTATTTCATTACGCACATAATGTAAAAACAGCTATGTTATAAATGCAATATTTAAAGAGTTACGGAATGTAGCTATCTCTGGGTATTTTCTGAGAAAATCAGTTTTATGCGTCCCCTGTAAAGTGTGTAAAAAACACAGCGATTATGGAAAGCGCAGCGACGCTATGCTCTGGTAATTTTCGAAAAAATACAAGCAATCACTTGGCTATGATGTCTAAATTCACATTGATAACAAGCAAGTTGACTAATTTAACAGGACCGTATTAACAAGCAAGTTGACCAATTTAACAGGACTATCTTCCATCCCTTTCTCATGTTTTTTGTAAGAAAGTGTCAACAGACTCATTGATATAGTTTGTATGAGGTCCGAGATATTCTAGCCCATTCAATGCCGCTAAATGTCAATGTCGTGACTCAATCTACACACATTGAGACCCCGAAAGTTAGACACAGTCCAATCACCTTGCCTCATATGTTTTTATACTTTGATCTCTATTGTCTGGATCAGATTGTACGTATTTATTTTACGTCACTAAGTGCTAATGAGATATGCCAACACAATTGAATACATAACTATCGGTTATTTGTTTATACGGATATTTATCACTCTCTTGTGTCTCCTACTTTAATAAATTTTGGTTTTCTCATTAGTCTAGGGGACGTGAAGCGTACCGTAAATTCCTGGGTTCAATTTTCGGGTCAAGCAAAGTGTTATTGGGTGGCCCTGAGTTTGTAATAATGCCGGTTAGCCTCGCCTTTTAAATGGGACTTAATAACGGCATCGAATGCGAAATGTGGGTGTACAGTAGTACGTCTCTGCCAAAACCTTGAGGAAATAGAGCGCGGTTTTACGAGTAGGTATGTTATGTTTGGTTTCAATTTCTTTTAAATTTAAGTCACTTTAAGGATTAAGGATTTTTGAAAATTTAACGCAAATCGAAACGGGGTTTCGAACTTTAGAAGAAGTCGCGGGCATAACTAGGTTAATATTTTGCATGTCAACCTTGAGTAATTGATGTCTTTCTTCGATTCGAGGCAAGAAGCGATAGCGGTTACCCATGCAATACCAGTGCTGCTTACCCTAGTAGAACATTGAACTGAACGGAAGCCCATAGGCATGAGCTTCTGATTAAATAAATTAATTACGACGATACGATTCAATTTTAAATAATAGGTTAATGTCTCTAGGTATATATATAATTGTTTATTTAATTCAAGTAGCTGGTAAAGCAACAGAGAGAGCTGAATAAGGCCTAGAGGCTTAAAGGGTTAAGGCCTTTTTCATTCTTAAAATAAGTCCCTACCCAGCAGTAGCATAGTAATGAGCCAGATTTATTATTACATTATTGTCATTTAGAGATTTCGTCTAATAAAAATGTATATGTATAATGTAATTATCTTAAAGAAAAAATATCGTTCAGAATCCACTCAGACATTTTTAGTTGCCATACAAGAAGACTTAGAAATTATGGAAATTATTTAGTATAATTAAAACATTCTGCAGTTACCAATCCGTGATATGTCAAATTATGGTTTATAGTGATCATTCACTGCAGCGGTCATTAAGAGGCCAATGATCAGGGCTTGACCAAATGATTTTTGTTGTCAGACGTAGTTTTGATGTTTGAACCACTTTGTCAGTGGATGTAGGATGTAACAGTTTGCTCGCACCTATTTATTTATCTTTCAAATGTTATGTGAGTATTTTGACCTTCGTAACATTTTAGCATAAGGATACGATGAAATAAAAAATTGTCAAGTGCAGAGCTACTTGGTACTGATAGACGATTTTAACAGTGATATTTCTATGCAGCTTTTAAGTGAAGAATTTATTTTTCGTTACTTGACTTGAAAGAGTTATTAGATTTTCAGTAACGACGAAACAAATAAATCTTATTGTCAAGAATTAAATTTATGTTTACACTAGCTTTTGCCCGCGGCTCCGCCCGCATTTTCCCGGGATCAAATGTAGCCTATTTGCTATTCCAGTCTATAATCTATCTCTGTGCCAAATTTCATTCAGATCCGTTCATATACTTCTGTAGTCATTACAAATATTTTATTTTTAATTTTGTTCTATTACGTCAGTTGCGAGCATAGGCTTAGGATTCCGCTTACTCTAAATCTATGATTGCGAGCGACATTGATTTGACATTTGACATTGGCAGTATGAACGTAAACAAACTCACATTCGTATTTATAATATTAGTTAGGATTCCCGTTCCCGTGGAAATAAAATATAGCCTATTTTAATCGCTGATAACGTAGCTTTCCTTCGGTGAAATAATTTTTAAAATCGGTTAAGTGGATTAGGCGTGAAAGCGTCATAAACAAACAAACAAACAAACTCACTTTCGCATTTATAATATTAGTTAGGATTAGGTTTAGGATTGTATGTCACAATGACATACAATCTGCTAACTCTACCTAGGTATGCCTACCTACAATTACTATTGTAGGTAGTATTAATGCGGCTCCATTATTTTGTTATTAATCCCGCTGTCAAAACATTAATCTGTCAAAAATTCGCGAACATATCTCATTTATTTTCTCGAAATGAGATTGGATAAGAAACGTCTACGTCTGCCGTAAAAATGTCAAAGCCATGTACACTTTTTTAATTTTTGTTGAATTGTTGACAATTAATTTGATTAATAAAATACTGTTTTATCAAAGTTTATTGAATAGTCATTTAACAACCCGCTTAGCAACTATCTCTATATACTTACGTCAATATAATTAAAAAACCATATACGTGTGAACTTTTAAAAGTTTACATAATGACGATTTGTATTTATATAAACAATTACACCCGACTGATAGTGTATGTTCTTTTGTTAAAATAACTACTAACAGATATCTACTAGGCGATGCTAATTTATCAAGTCATTAAGTGGTTTTAATAAATTGAATAAACACATCACTTTTTTGTTGATAATATTAAAAATAAATTAATCTTGTATCTACTGAGTGTGTGATGGCTACGAAACATATAGGTATCAACAGGGACTGAACATATTATTTCGGTGGATATCAATAACGAAAATATTTCTTGGCAACTTGTCAAAATGGAAAAAGGTTTTAATTAAAGGATCTAACTGAATTCATGTTATTAACAGTCTTTGAAAATTTTATGGAACATTGGCATAATTCGTAAATAAATACAATCAAAAGATTTCTCAAACCTTAAAAAAGCCAGTATGTTGAAATAAACATAATTAGGTAAGTTAGTTAATTACTTATTTATTAACTACTTGGTATATTATTTACATAATTTACAAAATTTCTAGATAACATGTCTGATTTCAAATCTCACAGTGCTGTAGTCTGGAGGCTATGTTAAATGTGTTATAACTCTAAATCAAGACTCACAAAGTATTTCTCGTAATAGGATGTCTCGGCGCAGCACACAATAGGACTGGCCGGGTGGTCACCCATATGAAATCTCATTAAACACAAATATGACGTTACTAGTAGATAAATATTTTTTATGAGTAACAAAGTCTGACTGATTTGGTATGCATTTGTACAATGAATATAAAACAAATTACTAGGTATTATACTCGTATTTTATGAAGCATCCGGACTATCTGTTGGCCTGTTATCTGCAAGACAAACACTAACCAGATATAAACCATAAAAAAGAAACATTCAGTTATTGTTATAAGATTAACTTTAATTTAATAAGACACAGGAGGCGCCCGGCAGCGAGTAACAATAGATTTTTTGTTGTGTCTACTTGTTAACACGTTTATGTAATTTTTTTCTCAAAGTGCTCTTTGACAAAAAATCGCGAAACGGCAAGTAAGTTAAAATCGAGTTGCATTAATTGAGCGTTCGTTGGAAAAACGCACAAATATATCAGACGCAGAATTATTGTTTGTTCTTTTGCTGCAATCTTATAATGAGATTATAAGATCTAAACAACTAAGATTTTAAGGCATTTTTTGTAAGAAATTATGTTATAATAAATTTAATAAAAAATATCCCACAATCCCCACTTTTAACAACCAGGTTATTTCTAACAGCAACTGATATTTAGAGCTTTAAATAGCTCAGAGAGATATCACCTTAATAACTTTTACTTTCAATGCCTCTTTAAAAAGGTTATCTAATGATGACTTTCTCCTAATTACCGTTAAGTTTTGACGTGAGTAACCATGACCTAATCCAACTGTATACCTGCGTTAATGTATAATGAATGAAAGCCAACAAAAGCAATTTATGTACGATAAGAAAAACTCCATTACGAATGACCAAGTATTTTAATTTTATTTTCTACTTAAAATTTAACAGATACACAAAGTAGGTTTAATATGGGTCAAGTTGAAGTATGAGTGTAATTAAATACTCACATGTTTTTCATATTAAATGAATAAACTTTTGACGCATGGAGCTTTTATTTTTATACTGATATCGTTTAACTTTACCTGTGTCAACTTTAAAATTAGTTAGGTATATATTCTGATGCAGGTAGATACGAGAATTTAAACGGATCATATATTTTGTTCAGATACTTATTTATAAATATAAATCAAAAAAATATTATCAACAAACTTAATTAATAATTACGCTTTGGTTGTTGTTGATCTACAAATCTTAAATAGCTTCTACTCATTCGTGTCCCAAAAACGTGTTCTTAACCAAACATTCCCGTAGCTGGGCTTATTATTAGGTTATAACGAGAACAACCGTTACAATGAACGAGAGTTCGGGATGGATCCGAGGAGCGGCGGGGAGGTACGGGGGGAAGGGGGATGTGCCCTAGTGCAAGCGTACCATGGACGCGTTACAAACACATCTTAACCCCGATAATGTATAAAATATTGCTCAGCCAATCGTGAATACATTAAAATATTCAATACGAAAGTGAAATCCACAGTAGCGCCGCTTTTCTTCATGTTTTTATGTATAATTTCAATAAGCTGTGCACGTTTCAGTTAAAAGAGGTTATGTTGACAAAGGAGTTATGGACACAAGTGAGTAAACAGTGTTTTTTTAATTGTTTCCGCTATTTTAATTATACAAATTTTAACATAACTAGTAATTGAAATCGGATCAGTGTGGTAACATTTGTGTATTATGTTGGAACAACGATAAGGCAATCATAGCAGGAACTGCTTATCGACATTGGTAGGGTTAATTAAAGCTTTTAAATGCTGAAAAGGGTTCTCAATGGTGTTATGGCTTGATAGTTTATGTTCGCCGTTATTATTTCATAATTATATGTCAGTAATTTTACGCCTTTCTTATATTAACGGACTTCTTATGATAAATAAACAAAATAACTTTAAAAAATTAATAAAAAAATAGCCGTATAATATATATACTTGTGTTGTTTACGTTAAAGATAAATAAACATGTCTATGTATATCGGATATATAATGTACATAGTATCACGTAAGCAAATGTCAATTAACATAATTGTAATATATTATTTTATCAACGTCGAGTTAAAAAAATCTTTTGAAGAAAAAACTAATTATAAATGATTCAATACGTATTTTATTCTTTAATGTTTTTCTCTAAACATATCTACGATTTAAGGTCAAGAATATATGAACAAAAAATATTTGTTAGCAAATAAGTTCTTATGTCCAGTTAAAACAGCCTTTTGTTATGTAAGTACTGTAGAGGTTTTATGTAATAAGATAAAATCGTTGGTATGGATGCTGGTGAACAACAAAAGAACAAATATTTGAAATAAGATGTCAATGTGTGTCACAGTGAAAAGATGGAACTTGTGATATAAGAAGAATTGTATTTTGGAACTCGTAGCAGGCATTACAGTATTTAAATATTCTAACAGCAGTTTGATTCCTGGACATTTACTATGTGTATGTACTTACATTTCTTTCTATAATTATTAATTAAACTTATAGAATTCGGTTCTTATATAAAGTTTTAAGATATTTTTTATTATAGATAAGACAATTAAAAAAAAGTTTTTCAAATATTTAGGTCAATTTAATCTAGTGGCTGTTAACATCATGTGTTTATGTATTTACGAACTATTTTCAGTCTGTGAAGAGGTCTAAATGGGCTGAATAAAGTGTACATAATGAAATTGTTCCATACAAATATTGATAGTAAAAAAGTAGTTGAAACTGAACAATTAGAATTGACAATTTTAAAATTATCCTATTACGTACTTGGCTTGGAGAGAGGAAACAGGAAACGACGCCAAAGTATTTAATTGATTGAGTAATATTTATATTTTTTTTTTTCATAATTACTTTACATCGTTTGTAGCGTACAAGCGTATCAAGAGATAACTACATAGGCACGACATAAAAATAGCGATTGTTCCCACAGTCCCAAGGTATACCGGTTGAAGTAAACGTACGTATATATATACATATATATGTATGTATCGTAGTTCGTCATAGTGCCATTCTATTAAAATACATAATCAATTCAATTATCCGGTCCTGGCGTGACACCATCCCGATTACCAACGGTAGGTACTCGTGCGCAGGTCGATAAACATGCGTTTGCTCATGATTTAGTATTAGAAATTGCAGTTGTTTTTATCATTGTTGTTTTAGGAGAATTATGTAGAATATAGAGGTAAATAAATTTTAAACGTATGTGTAGGTTGTCTTCTAAATTATTTTTGTTCGAATTTATTGTAGGCTTGTCCTCGTTTTGGCAACTTCAAAATACCCACAGATAATTTTTTCTCAAGATAAAGTTCAAAACGTTAAATTTATACATATATTAAAAACGTTTATCGTGTGTTTTTACTGATAACGATTGTATAATATTAACGAACGGTCGACGCGTATTTACACAATGTGATAAGAAATATAAACTTATTTATATATCTACATTGAGCAAACATTGGAAAGCTGTGTTTCCTTTTGGTAGACTTTTAAATTGTTATACTGAATTTATTTCCGTGAAACTCACATTTTAGTGCAAAAACGTCTTTCCTATGTAAAAAGTTACGCTAAAAAGCTCTTTATCATAAAAAATAACTCAAAACTTCTAAATTGACACTCTTTTGTCAGGATTTTTTTCTGATGTTACTATTACGCAATGTACTTATGTTTAGTGGATGATTCAATTATTTAGATATACTTATTTCAAAAAGTAATTATGTATGACATGTTTAAATAAAGGACATGTCATGACAAGATATGCAATATCTTGAAAATGTTTGTTATTATGGATACTTAGATATATTATAAAAAGACAATAAATCATTAGTAATCTTATTCCCTGACGCTATAAACTGAAAGACCGAAGAGTAGCTCTTAATGTGATGAAATTATACGATAACGGCCTCTCGTTATTTATCACACGTTTTAAATATAGAACAAAACCAAGCACATACTTATAGTATTAGACGTCTTTAGAAAACTTTGTTCAAAGCTTCTGATGTTGATCAGTCAGTCTTCAAGGTGATCTATAGATATGCCTGCGTATCTTTGACTGGTAGTGTACGAACCAAACGCTATAGTCACGGTAAAAGCGGGTCATGTCCGTGGCCAGCAGTCGGATGGAGCAGGGAAAGTCAGTCGAGCGTGGATAACTGGTTGTTTCTTTTTGCAAGCGTAGCCTGTTCGGTACGCATGCGCGGGGCGCGCGATACGTCAGTGTTGCATGGAACCTACGTTCACTTCGGACGCGCGATTGGCGCTCGAGTGTATGACGGCGTTTGGTGCTTATGAATAAAGAACAAGTGTGGTGTGTGTTGGATTGCGATGAGCGGTGCGGGGGTGGCGTCCCGGGCGCCTGAGCCCATATCCCTGCAGGCGGCTGCGGAGCTCCCGGTCAAGCTCTACATGCGAGCCCTCCGCCAGTACCAAAAGCTCCTTGACATAAAACGCCTATCATCCAAAGACAAAGTAAGCATTGTCGTCACAACTTCTTTTATGTTTTATTCAGCCTTGTTTTAGTTTCATTCGAATGCTCTAGAACCTATTCTTTTATAATCTATTAAATATGTGTATTACACATAATAATGTTTAAGCCATTTTATAGGAACAGAAAATATTAGATACATTCATGTTTTAGAACTGGCTGTTGAAAACTTACCTAAGTTGGTTTTATTAAACTCCGATTTCTTAGCTTAACCTTGCGACATGCTTCCATAGACTTTTTATATATCCCATCATTGAATCTTGAAACGATACACACTTAAAACATTTAGTAGGTATAATGTTTTAAGTGTGGATCAAGAGATCAAGAGTGGCATCTTGCAATCTAATAAAAAAAGTAAATCCTATTTCTCTGAACTTGATAGATAGCCATAGTATAAATAGATAGCTTTTGGATAAAGGTTACGGGAACTCCTGGAATATTTTGATGTGGTTTTTACATTTTGATCACTGATGAGGAAAACAATGGACTGTACAATGGAGCCAAGTTGATGGATAAAGTCATGCACACGTACGAAGTGATGTCACTCAACGTTCAACATTCAATCTCAACCATATAGTATCCTGTGTAACGTAATTGGAAGTAGTGACCGCATAAATTATCAAATGGATTTCCAAGTTTCATGTATAGGTAAATGTGTTGTGGAATTCGCCTACGTCTACCATTAATTTTTTCCGTAACTTCGTCCGCGTAACCTACGTGCAGTATATAATTTATCGCCTATAGCTTATGATAGTAATATATATATAACTTAGGAATAATGCAGCTATCTACGAGTGAAAGAATTTTTAGAATCGGATCTTTAGTTCCGGAGATTACCCCCTATACACAAATTTACAAATAGACAAATTTTACGTTTTTATAATATTAGTATAGAAAATATGTACATTGAGTATCCACAAATGTATCAGTCGATCTTACAATATGTTCTTAAACTTTTCGAAATAAACAAGTTGAAGGAAGTCAATACACCCGTAATGGATGAAAGGTATGCTCATAAAGATCTTGTTATTTCTCAGTTGATGTAGAGCTTTTTTTAAGCTTATCTAGTTTGATCGGAGGACAAAAAAATGGTTGTAGTATTTATTCGTTACACATTCTGAGATAATCTCAGTGTAGTCTAGGATTTCAAGGTCGTGGTGCGCCGGCGCCGCCCACGAGCTCTAACAAATTAATTCGAAGCAAGCACAATTGAAATACGTCATTTAAATATTTGCATTTTGTTGGGTGTTCAGTTCGAAGTGTTAGAACATTTCTGCTACTTACCTTTGTAAGATCCCATCTGAATCTGTGTGACTTCAAGCACAACTTTAGGTATAATCAAGACAAGATAATATAAGTACCTATTTCAGTAGAAATCTTATGACCTACTTTTATTAGATGAATGGTAGTGATGTGCCAAGTCGCTTTTTTATTCATTAGTTTCAACTTATATATGAATACAGCTTTAATATTACGTGGAAACATTAAACGTTACATTAACATTAAAAGCTCTAAATTTCTTTTAAGTTTGGTCTCATTCTATTTAGATTTGATAAAGTAGCCTAGCGACCAACGTTGCCTGGCCATTCGATAAAAAATAGGTACCACAAATTATGTAACTTGTTATAAGACAAAAAACAAATTAACACGTTTCTTTTGATACAATAGTAACACATAGTGATAATTTGATAGCATACTAATTAAATAATGCCAGTCGTACCTACACGTGTCCTAGGAAATTAATCTTTATCTTATGTTATAAACTAATTAGATTCCTACTATAATCAATTTAGACACGAAACTACACGTATTCAATTAAATTCAATTATGTAGGTAGATATGATGATTAAAAAACTAAAACGATAATAAAAAAAATATAAAGGTTAGCCGATCTTTATGAAGAATTCTAGTGCTATCAATGTAATTATATATTTTTATTAACTAAATTCATACAAAAAATAAAACACGCAATATTCTTAAATGTATTAAGGACGTTGAAACCGATCAACAGTGAAGTTTGTACGGAATAAGAAAAATAAACAAATCGGACACGTAATGCCATTGATTCCTAAAAGGTTAAGCAAAGGTGCAATGACGTATATCCACAGTTGACTTTGACTTTGGTGTTAGATGCCACGAATTCCATTCATAAAGGAAAATAAATTTTCACTTAGGTAGACACCTACTAACGATTTACTCGACCAGTCCAGCCTCCTTAGTCTCGAGATTAATTCCGACCGAACGGTATTATAACTACTAAACTAAGTCCACATTTGCGGATTAACGGATATTATTGAACTAAACGAAAAACGACATTTAATGCTTAGAGGATGAAATGCAGGGACGATCTAGAAGGATATAATTATTCGGACCTCATTAGTGATGTCCTTCAAAAAGGTCAGGTGTGCAGAACTCGCAACTGGCGTACATGTGTGAAACGATACATCAATGCGGATGAAGCAACAGGAATATGAAAGGATGGCACCACGTGGTTTTTTGTAGTTTCTTCTTACCCCCATTGCGAAAAAGGCGTGAGGTTATGTAAGTTTTTGAGAATAAGGGGCTGACAGTTAACAGAAGGGATCACTAAAATAGACTAGATTGACGCCTTAAAGACAACACTCAAATAAAAATTAAGTCACCATAATGGGGCGTAGCCAAATCTTACCGACATGACGTCTGTTACGAGGTCGCAATCCATAAAGTTATAGCACTTAAATCAGTTAGTGGTACGTCGATACACAGTTCCTACTCAAATATGGGCGCTTTTGATTTCGAATCGAACGGAATAAGTACAACACACGTCAAAGCATGCTTAAAAAAACTGGCGCATGGTTTAAAATGGACAGTGTTAAGACTTCGTGACCACCTTTTCGGAACGGATTGTCGTCATAGTTGATAAGCTTTTATCGAGTTGGTCTCGACGTGACAGATCGATCGTTTGTGGGTTTGTGACGGAGGCGTCGTCCGGTGTGGCGGGGCCCCGGTGTGGTGTGGTCGGTGGTGTCGAATGTCGATCGCTGGCGGGCACGTCACGTCGGTCGCCTTTCCGCGTGCGGCACTTCCTGCCAGTAGGCCTGTTCCCCGCGCTGCCCGCACCGGCCGCACCACGACACTGACAACCTCTGCATTCTGCTGATTAGACACTTCCGCACACATAACCAACGAACGCATTGGTACTTGGTACAACGCTTTACTGACGTGTTCCATATCCCATAGATTTTGAACAGCTTGATTCTGGCAGGTTCAAAAATTTCCTTGAAAATTGGAATGCATAATGCTTATGTAATGCCGTACTATTTCTGCTAGAATATAAAGGACATAAAATAGTGACTTATTTTTCACTAGTAGTTTATAAAGTAGATACTGATAGAAAATGAGTATCGGTAAAACACGAGACACTGTCTGTCAATTTTATAGAACTCTTCAATGAAAGTTTTTACTAATAGGTAATGTATTCTCTGATAATACTGTATATTTTATATTTTATTTATAAACCTATATGAAGTACTCATACTTTTTATAGATATAGGCACAGTATTTATAATCATTAGGTATTCAGTTCTCGTTTATGCGTGTAAGCATTTCAAGATTGATAGATCGTATAGATTAAATTTTTTGCTTGAATGTCAATATAATTTTGATTGCACTAAAAACTCAATACACTGTATGTTAGGTTTTCTTGTGGCTTGTAAATAATATATGTATTTAATAATGTGTTTAATTTTTATTTCTCAACCACGTTTTCATGACAGATATAATTATATCTTAAACTAAAGTAAAATGTCTCTGCACCTACTGTTTTCAATACAAAATAAATTATCATTTGTTCTACTTTCACCAGCTTCTCATAAATATGGTCCTTTGTTCTTACGACAGAATGAAGCAGATAGCACAAGTAAGGATTTATTATGCATGTATTAATACCGATGTCTTTAGTGTATCTTACTTGCACATCTCTAAAATTTTCAATTTAAATTCGTGATGTTGTGAAAACCATTGAAATGTTCGATACCGAACGTATTCAGAACAAGGTGAAATGCAACATGGTCTAAGTTAAATATTATAAATCATGCAACTCTTAATGCGTGGTGTTAATAGGTAGATACTATGGAACGTCTTGAAATCGGAAAATCTCCCTAAAAGATGCTACTTTCTTGATAAGCCCGTGGAAGCGTTAAACTTACGTATTACACTATAATCACATAAGCTATTGCCCACAATTTCATATGCGTGTATTTTGTTTTCTGGATCTCGACAACTGCGCCGTACCTAAGAACCATCCAGACGATCTCATAAGTACAAAAAAAAAAAAACATCAACATCGATCAAGTCGTCTATGAGAAGAAGAATTACGAACACCGGAATTTTGTATGTAAAGATGAGCGCATTTTGAACATGCTGAATCAATATGGTTACTGTTAATATTTAATTATGCGTCATCAGACTACGAGTAAAGAACTCTCAATATTAGCTTAACCCTATCCTAATTTGCATCAAACGGTCTATTCCGTGTTATTTTAGTTCATAACTAGTTCAACATGGTAGTTGTATTAGTGTGTTTGACAACAATTTGTGTAACAGCTGTCGTCTATTTCAAGGCTTACTTCATAATTTATTTGTATTATGACTAGTGTAAACTACGCAACCCGGGCCATACAACCCAGTTATTTGTCTAAAATTTTCATTCAAATTATTAGTTAGTTCGTTATTGAAAGTATTGCTTTCTTCGTTAAATTAATTACCTTGATATTAACAAGGACGGTTACAAAATATTTCCCGTTTTCTTGAATGTTAAAATAAATTACTATTATTCTTAATCTATTCAGGTTAAAAAGAAAATAGCTAGCTAGTGAATTTTCTGTTTGACATATGCTGTCAAATAAATATAAAAAAAGGTTGCTTATGAAGTGTAGACACATCCAAGGACTTTCAGGCAAGAATGCAAGTAGAACTCAGAACGATAAAATCATATCAATATAGGTAGCGGAATTTTACTTAACAATCTTAGAAACCGCAAGTTAAATTAAATTTGAACATTATACGTACAGAATTCATTATAAATGGCAAAAAATAAATATTAATAGTATTGATATCAGCTCATTACTTGACGTTAGGAGATAATAATTATGTTATTCTACAAAAATAGCATTGCATGTTTCTTCTGCGTATATTTAAAAATAAGATAACCCCTGATATTGTACGTATTAATGTCATTGTTGAATAAGCCGTCTGAATAGCGAGCGACGCGCCGGTCTGGAATATGACGAGCATTGACGCACACGCAACCGATTAAGTACGGGTCAAAATCTTGCGCCGACGATGCCGCTTTTATAAATAATATTTATGGGTCGTTTACGGGAGAACTAAACAAAGGCAGTACTGTCTTTGACTATGTAAAACAATAAATGTTATGCATAGTTCTGGTTCATTTCCTCAGCGCAAAAAGTAAAAGGCAAATCTTAGATTATTGTTTGCTATTTTATTTATGGATCAAATGAATTCTTTTCTTCAGAAAAAAAGCTGACATATGAGATATGCTTTAAGAAATATTGGAATAAGTGCCGTCTCAACCAGACAAAGGAGTGGAGCCACAAACAAAGACAAGAGTAAAATTGTTCCCGTTGTCACGAATCGAATATCTATTATGCATAAACGAATGAAATGAAATGAATTATTCCCAGAAAATTACAATAATTTATCATGGTAATTTTATGCCATAATCAATAAACATAGCCCACAAGCTATTTTTACAATCAAAATATTCACATAACTTGCAACGTCATCTCATCTCGTTTCCGGTGACGAGCTAATATCGTCCGTCACTATAGGAGCATTCATATTAATGTTTAAATCAACACTATCTCCATTTATGACGAGGTTGTTGTGCCTGTGACGACGGCATCGTACGAGACCAGAAAAAATCCTCTGACCATTCAGATAGCGTATCACTGACATTGTTTTCCAAAAAAAAAGACAATTTGTTTAATAAAGAAGGCGTGAACTCGTGATCTATAATTGTTATGATAATTAGATAAAGTAGAATACGCAAAGTCAGTCAGTTTATACAATATGATAGTGTGATTTTTTTTTTAAGAATATTTTTTTGATAAAGCTTTGGTTTCACTCTAACAATAATTGAAATTCATCACATAAATGAAAAATCTTAACGTACATATGTAGTACCTATTCTTGATGATATGCTTATTGAGAATTTAGATGTGCACTGGATTTTAACTTAAACAAGTTGTTAGTACCTATATAATCACATTCAGTTCACGTGTAGTTTCTTTCTTATAACAAGATAATTAAATAAATATAACTGCTAGTTAAATATAGTTTAAACTGACTGTCTACGTAACATAATGGTTTTTATATCTATTAGTATTCAGAATTTCTGATATAGTTCATAGTTTATTTTAATCAAATTAAAATACCGTGCATTTAACATCGTTAACTGGTGTTAAAAATATCGTTTATTAACATAATTTATGCAATGAGGTTTTCATTTAATAAAATATAAAGTTCATTGACCGGAATTTTCATTTACTCTCTTTATATATAATATATTATTAGGAACGGGAGTCATTTTTATAAGCGTAATGTCTATTGTATATAGATTACGGAATGTAATGAATTACAAAGTAGTTGACATGTTAGTCGAGTACCTTTTACATCGGCGCGGATAATACCGGAAATCGTGGCTGAGGATTACTTCCTAGTTGGCACCTTTAACCTGAAGCGTTATCTGCAATGCCGTAAACATGCCATATATTTGATTATTCTATAAAGTTGCGATGTACAATAAAACCATTCTTTAAATGTATATTTGTCTCTCAAACGCATCGCATTGAAGTCATAACGACAATTTAGTACGTAGGCATATTTTATATTACTTGTTCCATAAGTATGGTGAGGATGCAAACAAAGAACTTGTTAAATATAGACTTGTTACAAAATTATTAGCTTTTAGAAATATTATTTTAAAACAAGCAAGTTGTGAATGTATTTATGTAAATATATGCATTAACTAGTTCAATACGACTAGTTACATAATCTTTCTACTTTATTTATAAACTTCATTTTATTAGTGTATTTTATTTTAGACGACAAATTCTACTAAATATACAAATGTGCTGACGATTACGGGCATCCATAAGCTTTGTTAGAATATTATAAATGTTACTTTGTATCAATCAATTAATCAGTCAATACAGCCATCACAATCAACTCTTACACATAGGCTTCAGCATACATATTATAACATAAATAAATTCTGATACGTTCTGACCTTACAACAAAAGCTCATACATAGTCTGTTGGCTTGCTACAACTAGAGAATGGAAGCAAATCGCGGTGTAGGGCCTCTCTGGGATGTCCGAAGCCGATGAATCGAAGGACGTCGCGAGTTAATGATCCTTGGTGATATTAGTAAGTATAGATCTTCAAGTCTCTTAAATCGGAGGCCAGACACATTTTAGGTCGCTAGGCCAACGGAGTAAGAGACCTTTGCTACGAGACCACCAGTTTTATTTGCATTGAGCAGGAAAAGGTCAGGAATAATTTGGTTCATAGTATAATTCTGAGCACTCTCGGCAACTCACAACGCTAATCCAATAAAATGGTCTCCATCGTCATTCTGTGCACATCATCGGTATATGTAAGATTTTTAATAAAAGACGTATATTTTGCATTAATATAGTATTATTTAAATTAGTAACATGTCACACTAGTCGATTCGGTGCTTTCACGGCACGCAAATCTTCTCTTTGATTTTCTTTGTTCAAGCATTGTGTATAATAGCTTATATTTAAATACTTAAATAAAAAGAAATACACATTGTCGATGCTAGCAAGCGAGTGAAAGAATATTAGAATTGATTATAATAGATTATATTTCGCGAAAGTACCGATATCTTAAATCGTTTGTAGATGTGCAAAGTCGATAAAGTCGCTATAGCAACGTTGCTTTCATGTAAGTTAAATTTTAAATAGTCTAGATTGTTCCAAACTTCTCAAACACAGTTATAATATATAAGAACGAAGATATAATAAAAAGTATCGAGTTATGTAGGTAAAGCTATGTTTTCATTTGTCGTTTGGGACTGGTAGCCGCATCAACGCTATGTCCTTATTTGGAATTCTGTTCTAATACATACCGGATAGACTCGTTTAAATACTTAGTCATTCGTTCGCTCATCATGAACTGGCCACTCATGCGAATATTCTGAAAAATATAAAACAACGATTTTCTTTATATTTAGAAACAAAAACTTATACAATATTGTGATTCATTATGTCAGTTGTTCTGAATGGCGTGTTTTAACTAGAATGCTAGATCTCCTTGA
Source organism: Shargacucullia verbasci (assembly GCA_947562105.1). Lineage (NCBI taxonomy): Eukaryota > Metazoa > Arthropoda > Insecta > Lepidoptera > Noctuidae > Shargacucullia > Shargacucullia verbasci. The sequence goes on along the minus strand of OX387284.1, from coordinate 9,073,559 downwards.
ATAGACAAGAGTTTATGTTGGGTTAATTGTTTTTTTTTTTGTCGCCGATACGCAGTCAGTGTTATGTAGTAATCATACATACTCGTACATATGTATGTATGTGATAACATCTGTTTATTTCGCAACCGCGCTGTAATTTTACTTGGTTGCTCGTGACCAACTTTGCTACTATTGCTGTTCTAATTATTTCAGATTGATAATCTTAGTTTAATTTAAATTTATATTCCTTTACATAGCTTGGTTAGAATATTACTGTATTGATGACAAGCATTGCACTTCGCACTGTAGGATTAATAGTAAACATAGACACATGTTATCTTTACTGTGTCTCTCGATAATAACCCAAATAAAAATACAAACAAAGATTATTGTTTGTCTATTTGAAATAGAGTAGCAACTGCTATGATATGATAAAATTTTGAAATCCTTGTAAATAATATAGCAGACACATTACAGAATTTATGACACCGAAACGAAATAATAGATCTACAAACTTTTCTGTAGTAAACGTCACATACATACATATTTAAGTAGTTATTGAAATATGGCTGAATTCGTTTTTTGAAAACTCGACGCTTTGTTAGACTTACGGCCGGTTGTATCAAAATTCCTTTTTACCGATACATATATATTACTGTCAAACTATACTTATATCTATCTATTCACAAACTAATTACGTAACAGATTAAAAATAAAGGATTTCTAATTTACAACTTCTCGTCTACTTTTACAGCACTCGAAACTAGAAATTCTTTGTAATAATATAATTGAAAGTCCCCAATAAAATTATGCTATTATAGACAAACAAGTTATCACGAAATACGCCAATACTAGTGGTTATTCGGATGAAGGCATGTATTATGTATGTGTGTTGTAATGCTCTCTGAATCGTATGTCACCCTGTTACGTAACGGGTGTATTGGAAGGACATGCCAAGTGTACGTGTGACACGAATTACATTACTGACACGGTACTATCACCACGATTAGAAGTTACATTGGAAATATTTGTAATCGTAAAAGTTCGGCTGTTGTCGTTTTTTTGCACGAATGACGGTATAACTGGCTTAAAAAGTACGACCGAATACCGTGTCACCGACGAATCAGTTAAGTCGTAATGAAAAACTTTAGATTTTACCTGTATGAGAATGCACACTTTAAACCAATACAAGTCATTTTCTGCCTAGCCTTTTCCCAACTACTTGCGTTAATTTCGGATGACTATAAGTATTTTACACACAGCGACCGCCTTCTGACCCCCGCCACCCAATTACTAGAAGACACTGATACTCTAAGTTTAGACTGGGCTACTGACACCCGTAACAACTGTCAGAGGTCTTCGTATAACACCCCGGACTAACTGTTTAACGTGCTTTTCGAGATACGGAGGGATCTCGATATGTGAAAAATGGTTGCCCATCCAAGGACTGACCGCGTTAGTCGCTGCTTAACCTCGCTGATCGACCGATCTGCACTATAGCTATGTAGTCACGAAAAAGAACAACATACGTAAAAAAAAGAATTAAACTTGTATCTATGATCAGTCGTTCGCCTAGTGTAGCCCTTATATTTGTGGTAAAACTGTATACCTAATTTGTGCAGTCTTGTCCTTAGCACGAACGAAAAATGCTGTGGTAGCTTGTATTGTGGTTTTGGTAAAATTTTACGAGTTATGCAATGGTTACAATTTATTGCACAGTTCTCTGCGGCATTCTGTGCGAACGAAAATTGTCAATGCAACTTTTAAACGTGGTTCTCCTGTTAAGAAACTTTGACAGGCACACAAATTTCCTAGTGGGAAAAAATAGTATGCTGTAAGTATTCCAAATTGTAGCGCCAACGAAATAAAACCATACAATCTAATTTTAGCCAGAACTCACTTGACTAAAATACATACCTACACTATTATAGTCAGTTATTAGTAATTAAATACTTTACTACGAATTGATTCCAACTCCTCAGAATTTCTCATTTCCTTATAGTATATTATCTTGTCGTAAATGGCAAAGTACCTACATATTTGCGTATCTAACGCTCTAGCTGTAAACAACAATGATATGCTATGAACTCACAGCGCCATCATAATCAATAAATTAATATATTATATCAGAGGTAATCGATTTCACTTGACATTTGAGAAGTCAAGAAGCAAAGCCAATGTTACCGACGAGTTTTTTTCCCGACACCTGACTGATTGAATACTGATAGCTGATAAACATCGTCTTATTATGCAGCTGACATGTTTACTAGATCCCCAAATATTTTTACAGTATGAAACGTGTACTCCTGTAACGTGAAAATATAGGGACAAAAAATGCGAATAAATATTTATGTGGAAGCAGTCAATAAATTTAAGCCTGAGTTTCGAAATGTTTCGTGAATAATGTGAATAAAGTGACGCACGCGCTAGCCTTGTGGATGCGCCCCATTACACAACCACTCAGGCGCACACGAGGAAAGTTGCACGATACATCATAATATAGGTAAACCTAAATGTACAAAACGTACTCGCTGTTAGTTTTGAACAAAGCTATTCAAGCAATGCTGCTTATCTCTGCATCTACTGCATTATCTTGAACAAAACATCACGATGTTAACTTATAAAGGCATTAACCGGCTTTTGCATTCTAATGCCTCGGTGCACCAACCGGCTAAACTGAAGGTCGGACTTGATTATGCCGACACTGTTATCACTTTGCCGATCACGATCATGCGACAGAACATCAATGTGCAAAAAAAATCTGATCATATAAGTCTATGGAAAAAATAACAGTCTAGTACTAGACCGTTGTTTTAGTGACAAAATATTAGTATCGAAATATTCATATGAAAGTTTATATATGTATAGATACAAGAGATAAAATAGACAAAAGTCGAATTATCGAAGAATTAAATATTACGCAAGAGTTAACCGGCATTATGATGTCTGTATGGATTGATGCGCACCTACTCACTATTCACTTTACGCCCTTCTCGGGTCCTCTCCAGCAGTAAAAATATCTATGTTTATTTGTGAGTGGCCCGATGGTGTCGAGCCGCTAGACAAACACACCGATACTGAGTGTAAAGATAAAGTCAGTCGCATTTATTTGTATGATCTCTTCAACAGGATACTTGCAAGGATACAAGGATGTTTGTAGCTTCCCCCTTCCGCTTTGTACCCTGAATTTTGATTTATTTGATGTTTTTTTGTTGTATTGCTAACATACCATTTGTGTAGCAACTGTTTGTGTCGGTATGTCCGACAATTTTATACGTTTTACTCTAGTTTTCGACGTTTTGGTAAACTATAAGTATATTATATACACACATTATCCATCTGCTTATGTAATATAATACATCAGCTTTAAAATTTTATCATTAACGTAGTTTTGAATTTCGCTAATTGCATGTAATGCGTATTTACATTTTTGAGGCTAAAGACATAAATGAGTCATACTACTCGGGTGACTCTTCTAGTTCATTACCAAGATTTCCCTGCCTATTGTCTACTTTGTTGAAAGGAACGGCGCTCATTACCGAGCACACGACCAGCCCTTTCATCAAAATCATCACTTAGCGAGTGTATGGTGCCGCCTGCACCTGATGTAATCCTTAAGCACCACTTGCACTATGCTCTATTCATAGCTGAAGACCACACTTGACGACGTATCCGTATATTCATGTGCATTTGATCTTGGAATTATTGTATAAATAGATCCAGGTTCAGATTGAAAAGTAGGTTTTTTATGTCGTTTTCTAAGTTTCTAGCTACCTTCTCGGTAATTTTCATCTAATTTAGTAAGCTTTATATTTTTTAAGCTTTTATCCTGCAAATTTTCACCAAAATGATACAGGAGTTTGTGACTTAAAAACATAGCAAACACATATAACACAGTTTTACAATAAAAAATATAATTTAACTGACAAGGAATGGACAGGGATAACTCTGATTACCATACCAATGCTGCATTCCAACCATAGTAGTAATAATATACCTACAGAATAATCTAAAGGCACTAAGAGGAACATTTGTACGTGACTACACAGATTTCTCGGTAGCAAATATTCCTGTTTAATTAGAATTGCTCATGGAATAACTGTAGCGGTAAATTACAATATATATAATATATACCTATATACTTTATAGGTACCTACTCTAATAAATGACGATGGTTTACAGTTCTTTACGTACGTTTGAAGTTTGTACATAAGTTTACGTATTTTCTCATATAGGGTTATTGGTTTTACTATATTCTTCGTTAAAACCAGGGTTATACAATAAACAGCTAGTGATTTGTGGCCGACCTTTGTGGTTTTCCAAGTGTCATCTGGCCAGATGAATGAATAAAATACATTTTTTATTACAGTCATAATAAAAAATAAAATATTTTTCATTCATAAAATTAATGTGTTTGGTTGAAGTTCGTGCAATATAAAGAACTTACATTAGTGCTGTTTAAACCGTTACAAATGGTAGTTATTGCATAAATTAAGGCTGCAGCCGGTTTCGATCTATCTTTATATATATAATCATTCTTCAATACGTGTGTATGTCACTGAACTACACCTAAACGGCTGAACCGATTGTTATGAAATTTTTTGTGTGTATTCGAGTGGATAGTTTCGGGCAGTCTGTTGGGTCTGCTAGTGTAAATATAAATTCAGTCGATTTAAAGAAGCAGTACTAAAATACGGTAGTAGAGTATTGTATTAAAGTGCTACTAATAGTATTAATATATACCAGTCTACGGATAAGTAAAACTAGTGACGTACACTAGTTTTATAATATATTACTTACAAGTAGCAACGTATATGTGGTATGTACTATTTTATAAGACTAGTGACGTACCTAGTATTACCGTATTTTTAACTTTCAAATATTTTGGTACACGAATGTTAGTGTAAAGAGTGAACTTAAATATTGATGTGTTGCTATGTGGTCTCGGTGACACTTATTCAATTATTACATATTATAACCCACCTGCTAATAATCATATTTTTAGAACTTGATTAATGTAGTCTAATAATATGCTGGAGGCTTTAAGTATAATAATAATAATAAGCGTTAAATGATGTTTATTACGTTTGTTAGCATTTAGTTGCTATACGTTTTGTTAATTCAGTATAAGAAGTATTCATAGAAGTACATAAAAATCCTGTTATATTTTTTATTTACTACAACAAAATTATGATATTATCATAATTATGATTGATGGGTTTGAACCAACGCAAACTATTTATTTTTTGTCCTTCAGTCGTATTTTGATACTTATATAAATATATGTGACCTCAAATATATATTTTTTAAATATATAAATAAAATATGTTGACAAATTATTATTTTCTTAAGAATTTGAGTTTCCATTGGTCCAGTCGTGAGCGCGACTGCTGAGCGTGAGATCCTGAGTTCGAATCCCGGGTCGAGCAATGTCATTGGGTTTTTCTGTATGGAAATTCTCAGTAGCAACACGGAGTCTGGATCTATGCCCGGTATATGGCAGTAGGCTCGCCCCTTATTGTATGGACCTTAATAACGGCATCGGCGAAATGTACCCACATTTTCCAATAGTACACCTCTGCCTAACCCTTCGGGAAATACAGGCGTGATGATATGTTATGTTCGTTATTACTATTTTCGATTTCAAGCATGAAGCTGTCAACTCAGTAGAGTGCTAAGTTGCGTATTGCTGTATGAGTCATCATAACGCACTCCAAATTAAACATTTCCGTTCCTGCATTGTTGGGATCCAAACATGCGTTCTTTTATTGATTAAAATCGGACCGTTAAATCTTACATATATTAACTGTGACATTACGTATGTATGTATATATGGTGAGGTAACCGAAAGATCATAGAACAAATAAAAATACTAGAAGTCGCGACATCCAATGAGACCGTATAGTGGATAACGGTTCAGTACTTTACTCAGAGAAGAAAGGCTATTTGCAACGCTGCGCACACGGGTCTACAACACTTAGTTCCCACTTCTCCTTTCAAAATTTATTAGACTTATTCACTTCATTTTATATTATTTATTTTTATATCGTTGAATTAAATCCACTCAGGTATTTTAGTCATGCATCTAATTTCCTAACAATAATCTCATATTTCAATGTCAATATTATACCAGCGACTCCAAAATAACGATAAGAAATTGTAGGCAGAACAGTAAGATAAAAATATTTGTCGGCAGAATAGTAAGAAATCAACAAGGTACTAATATGGATACGTTTACATACATACATTTATATAAAAAAATATTTAAACATATGACCTCTTTTCAAATTAGTATGACTTCCAAACTGGGGGTTTTCTTTATAGCTTTCGTCACTATAAGGATAATTAATTATCTAAATATTCGAACAAAGTCGCATTTAAGGAGCGTTTACATTGGTACAATTAGTAATCTCGTATGAGCAGTAGAGCACGAACTATCCATTCCTCTAGGTACTCCATTTATAATAACAATAGACAAAAGTGGGTCACTAAACCTTAACGAACCATTTCTTCAAGTACAGTTTCAGCTCATCCTTTACTTTGGCGGTTCATAAAAGCTTTTTTATATTGTAAATTACATTGGCTAAAATCTCTAGGTATAATCTACTAAATAATTAAATTAAGATGGAGGTTTGGTGCATTGAAAAAAACTACATCAATAGTTTTTTTTAATTTTTGATATTTTTCTCAGTAGCAATGAATCAGAGTCTCTAGAAATTCTAGTCTTAATTATCTTATTCCTTTTAATAAGCTGGCGTTCGTTTTTTTTTTCTATAATACTATTTATATCTATGGACAACAATTTTTAGTTTCTGAATTGGATTATTGTTAGAGATTCAACAAACTCAGATTCAGTACTCTCGAGTGCACTCCATGTAAATGTGCCTTTAAAGCCAGTTTACATGGTAGCGAGGTGGCGAGTAGTCAGCACCTTGGCCCTGTTCGCCGGCCTCATTTATCCTCAAGCCATGGTGAGCCTATCTTCCGCTTTAGACCACACTTGGGCTGTTATTTTGTATTCGCGAGAACAGATTTCCGCTTGCCGATATTATTAACATTCGACCCCGAAATGGTTGAGTATTGTCCAACTTTAGCTGACTCTTTGCACAGTATGCATCAGACATACTAAGATATCAATGAAATTGGTTGGTTTGTATCCGTAGATAAAATCAAAATGATAGGAAATCAGTTATTATTAATTTTTACCTTTTAGTATCTTGATTTGATCTTTGATAAGTATAAAATATTAACTAGATACAATAACACTGTCTTTCAATACATCTGAGTGATACTATATAAAATATTATCTTAAGTAAATTATATGTCTAGTTTTGTTTGATTGTTTGCTAACTGAGTGCTTTTTCAATCATCTGACTACTCTCAACTACCCTGAATATAAGAACAATACTTATAATAAAAATGTTTGCCAATTAATATTTTCCATCGCTGTTATTTGTTTAACTTTGCAACTGTAAGGATATTGAAAAGAGTGATCTTAAAGTCACGACCTTTAATATTGTAAGGGACAAAGGCGCAGCTGGTAGTTTGTTCAATTGTGTTGTAATTGCTCCCAAAACAAAACAAGTAATAGTAAAGAAACTATTACGCAACTAGAACTTCACAGTGAGCGAGCAATGAGCGTCACTCACAATATATATTAGTACATAGGTTAACTCCAAAAGCAGTGTAGTAACTAGGTAGGTACAGTATGCCGTTTGTACGGCATACTCGCACGGCCGTTTCCTATGGCTAACAGCCCATTGTGAAACTTTTGGGACATCTGTTTGTGTTCATAACATTACGAAAGATTTCTACTTAGCATTGACACGTACCTACGTAGACGTATGTAGAATATTTATATAGAAAGGGTCTTGGAAATCTGCGCAGGTGTTTTGATGCTTTAATCTGGAAAAAACCACGTAATATATTTTTGTTGATTATAGGTTCAAATAAAAAGTAGAAAACTTAAGAAATTACAAGACTTATGTAATTATGATAATAACTACATAATATAAAAATGTACTTATAAATATGTACCGTCTAATTATTTAGTGAGATCGTGTGCCATAAATTTTAATGTTATCATAAACTTTGTTGATATTGTAATCCTTAGTTCATAGAATTTATGTTACAGATACGAAGGGGAAAGTTAGGAGTACGAACAACATGGCAAATTACCGATATTGTACAATATAAAGCTGGGAGTACACACTCGGTTAGAATTTTACAATACACAATATATAAAAATATCTACCTAAATTTTATCTGACAAATTATAGTAGAATCTGATTACGAAAAATGAAAGACAACCTATCTAGAAATATACTTATTTAGCGTTTAGTGCAAGTCAAGATGATTCATAATGAGGTTTCAATTAAAAAAAAACTAACATTGCTGAGTTTAGAGCAGCTGAACCAACAGCAACACCTGCGCAGAGCCAAACACCATCCTGCGTCATCTGGTTAATTTCGACACACAACACCGCGCCGCCGTTGAATAACATTACATTCATTAAGCAAAAATATTCATCGACAATACACACACTGACGTTGTTATCGGTCATATGTGTCACTACTTGAACGAAAGTCATTTAACATTTACATTCAAATTAAACATTTCATTTATTCGCAAAAAATGGTGCGTTCATCCAACGATTTAGGATTAAATAAAATAACGCAAGCCAATGCGGAAACGTGTGTTGAATGAAACAATACTTTATCACCATATTGACATGGCACTGAAACAAAAACATTGCATGTTTCAACCCACGTTATGCGTCAAACGTGTGCAACAGCACAGGAAGGCGATAAGGGCACCATTTATCACGTGACCGACGCAGCCTACATAAAGAACGTGTTGTTAATACTACGATAACTTAAATGATTAGGATAAGGGAACAACGGGAGTAGTTATTACCTTTAATATATATTTTAAACTTTAACACAAAACCTGTATTTAGTATCCGCTAGGTTTCTGTTTATTATCACACGAATCAAATATAATAAATTTGGAGTTATCTCCACGAGAAGCCTTCGTCATTTGAACTTTAAAGTAGCTCCGTAAAGGTATGTTTATATGATAACAGTCTAGATTTTATCGTAATTTCAATTGCAAAAAACAAGAACATTTTATGTTTTTTTTATGTTAAGCCGTTTTTAATGAATAATATGTCAAGAGAGATTATATTTCTTTATTTTTAATTTAAAAAAATATTTTAATTCAGTTATGTGATAATATGTAATAGAACAAGTTTATATTTAAAATAATAAAAATAACCCATACAAGTTCCACGCACTGCTTATGCGCGTAAAAACGTGTTCCAACTTCATACTTTTATAGCGATTTCATGCTGGTCAGTGCACTGCAATGCATTACTTTCAACGCAATGTTCTTTAGTGGATTTATCAAGAATACATTTTATGTACGAGCATAGCATGTTAGTACCTAATAACCAGGAAACCAATTCAACTAACTAAACTGCACAATTTTAAAATAGAAAACCGTTCCGGCCCCCACAAATTACTACTAATAACTACCGATATAGTTTGTTAGGATTTAAGAAGTTGAAATACATTCTTAAGTATCAAATATCTTGCTCAAATATTATCCTATTTTAACAATATATCGTTTTCAATTGAATATATTTTGTTATATTGAGCGTGTGGTAGAGTAAACTAATGATCTGTTAGCTACTGTTAAACATATTTGATTTGGAAATAACGAGCGCTAACGCCACGACGGACGACGAGACTGCCACATCGCAAACATTGGAAAATTTCGAGGAGGCTGTCAATGCGCGTGCACGCCACTGTAGGATGAGCATTGCTTTGGTACTTTTTTCTGATTTAATTTAATATTTCAATGTTAGACCTTATGTGGCCCGGATTTAGATATTTACGTTACGTTTTTTTCAATTTAAAAGAGAGAGATATAAAGAATTGAATACCAAATTTGTGAAATCAGTTACAAAACGTAAAAGTATTAGTATATATTATTATTATATACTCGTATATATATTTTTTGGTATATTGGTAAAGGAGTGTATTTTTACTATATCTAGATCAGCAGTTCAGATGGTTTGTCTAGTGTGGCTAACATAATTAATGACTTAAGTCAACGATACGCAAATGATAACTTATAAATATACAAACTATTAATATAATACGATCTTCGATTTCATGGTTTTCTTTAGAACTTATTGTAGGAAATCGATAATAATATAAATAAAGAATCTTAATCGGATCCATCAAATTACGCAATATAGCCTGTACTCAAAACCGCGCATTGGATAAAGTGTTGCCAGTAACTTTACAATTCGACGACGGCGACTTTTCAGACGACGCAGTTGGTGCAGTAGCTAAGTGTCGCGGGTTCGATTCCCACACGGAACAAATATTTGTATGATCTACAGATAGTTGTTTCGGGTCTGGTTGTGTGTGCATGTGACATGTATGTTTGTAAACTGTACCCACGAATCAGGAGAAATCTAAGAGTGGGGAAAAGTATAAAAAAAAAAATTTGAACAATCAGCAATATAAGTTTCTTGACAGCTAACAGTCCTAATATCAACTTTTATACATAATGGCTTTTGAGAATCGAATTTTGTTTCGAACCGTACTTACTAGGTCATAAAAAAACAATTATTACAGAAATGCTTTGCCTAGTTCTACATATCTAACCGATTCTGTACTAGGCAAACCTGAGAGTACAACCAAAGTTACGCATTTTGACTGAATGTGCATACTAAAGAAGTATATTCGGAACGTAATTTATTGTATCATCCCTAAAATCGGTAGGCAATGTGTGAAGTTAAATGTTATCATACACATATATTTTCTTTACCAACAGCCGGCGACGTGTTAAATACAAAATTCTATACCATTCGTTTTTGTAAACAAATATGGTGGCATTTTGGACTGTCATAACAAGATTTACAACAATATTTTGCTCTAATTGGACTTCAATATCGGGACAAAATAGACTAATAATGTTAGTTTGTATGCAGAAAACGAATGCCTCTCTATAATTCATATATATGTTCAGTGATTCTACCTCAGTAGTATTGAATTCTATAAGTACGTAATATGCACTAAGGATATGTAAAAATATCCATGTGTCACACATAAACCTTATGTCCGCGTGATTGATGAAAATTGCAGGTAAAACGAAGTCAATGAACAGACCTTTTCAATCCTTATTGATGTAACGCGCGGGATTTCTTATTATTAAATGTCCATATCCGTAAACCTCTGATGACCTAAACAAGATCTATTTTTTATATATTTTACATGGATTGAAGTACGTAAATACATGGAAGCCTGTTTTTCAACTGACTGGAAATACCATTTTCCCGTTTTACCGATGCAGTTGATTTATTGTTTTGCTAATGTTCAGAGATTGTAAGATATGAATAGATAGAGAGAATAATTTTTAATGTTATATTGTACCTACGTGATACACATGATTATGATTATTCCCGAATTGCCGATGAAATGCATAAGTTACATATTTTGGCCAATTGTAGATTATTGAGGCAGATTGTACGAATACAAATCGTTTATACTACATAAAATGAATTTACGGCTTGTTGCTTTTAACGTGTACATTTATATAATATTTCAATGACGTTTTTGTTGAAGACCGAGTTTGAATTTTGCTATAATAACTGCGTATGTAGAGCGTAGTAGGTATATTTGTGTCAAATTCTGTCAATTGCCCTCTTGAAACGTTGAAACAATAATATCTACTAATAGAGTAATTTGTATCATACGTATTATGCGTTGTTTTTCACGTAAATGTGTTGTTTTTCCGAATAAATAAGTTATGTAGTACCTACGCGACACCATTTATAACATATTCATTGACTAGACCTTTGTTTTTTTTCAACGACCGTTTTATTTTTCTGTTAAGCTACTTACATTACATAAATTAGTGCTAAACCATATCTTTACCCGGTATTATAGCAATAAAACATCTTAAAAAGCCTAAGCGGAGATTAAGTAATAAGTTTCTACGTTCAAAAGTTACTTTTTGGCCTTGGCGACGTGTAATGTGCCAGTTAATTTCTGAGGTCATGCCATAAAAAATAATGTTTATGACAATGTATTTTATTATGTTATGTCACACGTTTGGTATGCCAGTTGCTTCAGGGTAGTAGATATCGTATATCGTAATCTTCTTTAACAATATTAAGTTTTTATAATATAATAAGTTGTCATTCGTCGTCGTAACTGTCCCTTAACAATATATTACATCACATAGATATAAACATTTAATTTATCGTAAAATGACTTTTTTCATTTAGGTAGGTATGCTTCGGTTCCGGCGTAACCTAGATAGGTACAAGTGCCTTGTCGCCTGAAAAAATATTTCTCTCTATTTTCCTTAAATAGGAACTACTAAAATATCTACTTATTTGTTAGTTGAGAGCAGACAAATTGGCGTAAACTGAGCAGGGCTATTCTCAGCAGTGAATAATGTGGGTAGATAGAAGACAACTTGTTAAATGGTATTCATGTATATGATTACATGGTCTTGTCACGGTCAATAACAAGTAAAATAATGTATTGTATTTTTCATGTTTTGCTGTATGTAACACAGAGTGCAGCTACGAGATCTATGTAAAGGAACGACCTCGAGACATGTATTAAAACGCATTAAAGCCCCGCGCCGTCTGTGCATAAATATGTAATGTAATGCATCTTACTTCATCCAGGGATGCCATCAGGAGTTCAACTATCTCATCGACAGTTTATAGCATTTGCCGAGTAATCCACTTAAAAAAACAACCGCGAAACTTCTCTTAAGTCTTCATTCGCTATTAGTTGACGCCAGGGTTGAGATAAAACAAACGTTAAAACATTAACATACGATCTTTGACAGGTGTCAAGTTATGATGAACGGACAATATCATGTCAGCGCTGTGCCCGACTGCAGCAGCGTTCAGAACGTGTTGCGAAAGTATGCGTGTGTGAGTGCACTGTATTAATTTAGTGGGCTAAGGATGTGAAAGTGGGAGACATCAAGTGACAAGTTAGTTATCGAGAAGAATAATCCAACAACAATTATAAATTCAACCCATTACTGACCCACTGCTGGGCAAGGGTCTCTTCTCAGAATTAGAAGGGCTAGCCTTAGTCTTAGTCCACCACGCTGGCCCAGTGCGGGTAGGCGGACTACACACACGATCAAGAACTTTATGGAACCCTTTCAGGTGTGCAGATTTCCTCACGATGTTTTGTTCCCGTTACGTTGATTGCTTCTAAATATTCTCTACTTTTCGATTGTCTGATTTTATTATTTTGGTACCTATTTTCAGACCTTTTCCCAGCTATGAGACAGTAATGTTAACGATAAAAGACCAAAAACAAAACATACTACAGGCAGTCAACATTTTCAGACTCGATTCAGGAACCATGTTTTAAATGTGCAAACCCTAAGCTCAGAGCAGTGGAACAGCGCAGTAACTAGAAATAACTTTCATGTGCATTGTCCCTGACCTGACCTCTAAGACACTTAACCACCCTTTCGTGGTATTATTCATCGTGCCTGGTTTATTTTTAATCAGTGACCGACTGCTTCTGCGTACAAGGTCCAGCGTATTTTTGCAGTTATATTGAACAGTGTTATCCAACTGGTTGTATTATTTTAAATATTTCCCCTCACTTTGATTCTTTGTATCGCGGGTGCTGTTTACAACTTGACATAAATGTTACAAACACGCACACTGACCAGAAACAAGTAACTGTAGATCATTCAAATATTTGTTTCACGTGGGAATCGAATTCACGGCCCATAATGCAAAAAGCCAATCGCTTAGCTTCTTCATCAGCCGTATCGTTCCTGTACTTCTACAGCAGTTTTGAAGAGACAAAATTAGCTTGTCGCTTTAAATCACTGCTGCAAGGAAGCGCAAAATATTTTAAAACTATTTCTAAAATCAAGCTAAGTTTTATATTAAATACGATCATCACTTAGAAATACTATTGATCTCATGAAAACTGAATTATCCGTGTAAGTTAAAATATGTGATTGAATGACCCTACAATTCAATTTAAATTTGATACTACTATCTCACTTGATGGTAATCGATGATACGGTCGACGACAGAACGTCCATGACCTGTTTACTTGAGACTTAAAGTCTCCCAGCTTATAACTAACGGGAAACTGATTCTTACTTGAGTCAGATTTCATATCCTTTGACTTGGGTGTTTCAGTCCTTAGCGAAATGTATGTAAATTTTGACTTAGGCGCTACGAGTCGTAGGTTTGCTTCTCTCACGGCTGTTTTGGGATTATGCATCCCACAGAACCACGATCGAGGAATTATTGTAATGAATGTTTACGTATATGAAGTACGCGAGGATCAGAAGGCTGATCATAACAAGGAATTATTTATTGTTTACATTGCCACTGAACTTTACAATCGGTTGTACTTGCGGCAGAAAATTTTCTTAGCTAAACAATTGTTTGTTGAGGATATTGACTTTTAAAACTGTATCACCATCAAACATCATGGCGTTTGCATTGTGATAACATAACATCATTAGGTACATCTCGCTTGTATTTCCTCAAAGGTTAGACTGCAAACTCCAAATAGACATAGGCAGTAGCCAGTAGCAACAAAAGTACATGATCATAATATAAAAGCGCAAAAGTTTTTTTATGGATGAAAACTTTCAAATTTTATTTATGTAATTAGTTATTATAAAATAGAGTAACCTTATCAGCTAGTGAGATGTTTAGCTAAGATCCATAATTGTCTTTTTTGATAAATCAATTTCAATGTATAAATGAAATGTTTAGCAACTTATGTCGCTGTCTGTACACCTGTACCTATGTACGTACGTCTTTAAATAAATAAAAAAAAAACCCGCTGAGATAATCTAAAGTTTAGTGCGACATAAAATTAGAACTTCTTGACTATATTTTGTGGATTTACGTAACATAAAACACCACCTATACACCTACTATACTTAGATAACAATGAGTCATTAAGCCCTAATCATTGTTGAAGGTAGTTAACTTCATTAATGACTTACTGATTACTGGTACTTAATTTCTCAATAAAAAAATATCAGCCCATCAATATTAAGAGAAAGTCGTTCTGCTGTTCATGTGCCTATAGAGTTTATCTAACAAGATTAATTGCCCCAGGATCTTTATCTTTTCTTAAATATTAACTTATATGTACATCTTGGTTAAATATTTACAGTATATCGTTTACACTTACACTACCGTTAGGTAATACCTAAGCTCTATATTTACGATCATATAACCACATACCGATAATTTAACGATTCGAAAAGAAACAGGTAACTCGTGTTGCACTTTTAACACCTTTCAAATCTAATTTATAATTGATATTTTTTAATAATGTAAAAAAAAATGTGACTTAATTTTCGCGAACATGATGACAGACTGACGTAATAATATAGATATTTAATGTTATAATTTGTGGTAGCGAATAAATATAGGAATTGTATTCTATTGGATTTGTAAAAAAAAAAAAACAATTTTATTTTGCATTCCTACACTTAGATAAACAAGTAAACATTCTTTTCTAGCTTTCACTGCAACTATTGTTCTATTATTGACGTGTGTAGGTCATTGGTTAGTTACTTGTTCAGTGACTTTATAATAATTACGTAACATAGACAAAGATGTTACTCACACACCTAAACAACTCAATGCTATTGCCTTCACGTTTTTGCAGCTAAGTGCGTCATAATATTTTTTAATTCGTTTCCAGTCATTTACACAGCCCACTTATATATCAATTTAAACTAAAATAATAATCATTAGGCATGTCAAACTGTAGTTAATTTACTCAAAATGACCTGTTTTATAATAATGAGACAATGCGCGTAATTAGTACCAAATGTTACACGTCACTATTGGAGTTAGGCGGGTCGTGCGCGTTCAGCTGTCGTGCCAGTCTGGATCGCTCGTCATTGTGTTTGCCCGGCCACATGACGCGACTCCCTTCCCTCTGCGTCACACAATAAGGACATTCACGATGACGTCACACCTTCAGGCTTGCTCTTCATGACTATTATCAATTCTAGACGCTTTTTGGATATGTAGAAGCGTTTATAATGACAAACATGATTCAGTTATTACAGAATGTTTATGTATCAACAGGAAGCTTGATAAAGAATGTTTGAATAATTTTGCTTGGAAATAAATATAATATTTCGGTTATTTGACTTTGGAACCCTAGACGTGTAATCTTAACGATTGCGTTTGACATTTGAAACGAAAATAACATCACACGAAACCGATTTCGATTACCAATGTTGCATAAGACTGCTTATGCGTGTACTTTTTACTACGGAAGGTAAATATTATCTTGTAGAGTGAACTAAGCTAATAATTCGGTACTAATTATAGGCAGAAGATGGTAGGTGATATGAACTAGGCACATATTGCTTAAACATATTTATTTTCTCGAATATAATTCATATACATAAGTTACCAGAATGTATAAGCACGCGTTGGGAAAACAGATATCGGCGCAAATAAATCAGAAATACATATTAATGTCAAGAATACAAAGATAGTGGTCTGGACAACCATATGATTGTTGGTGCCACTGTTTTTTATAATTTAACTTACAGTTAATTTACAATTGCATACAAGTTTTATTCGCGACATCATGCACATGCACCGTAGCTTGTTGTATCAGTTGCAAGATTCACTCCACTAAACGAGACGTATGAAACAATTCCAATATACTTAATGGCGAAATCAGTTATTCCTACCTATCAGATTCAAACCTATAGAGGTAAAGAAACCAGCGTCCTGACACTTGTAATAAAATTGATTGATTTATAATAATATTGGGTCATTTTGTCGTCAATAAGGAAAGGATATATGAGTGTATTTACATATTATTGAAATAATTACCACAAGACTCTATGTTCTCGTGTTTCAATTAAATCTGTCAACAAAATCGCTTCACCATAATGAAAATATATATCTACAAACGCACAAACATTTGAAATCTCTGGTCATTCGAATGTGAACCAATAGGACTTGAATAAAGGAATTGAAAGCTATGCTATATAATAAATTCGAAAAAGAAATCACTTATTCCAAATTGTTGAAAAAATATCTTAATTTAAAACCGTCATCAAATTCCCATCAAGACATGCATCTTTCTCGCAATCCAATAAGCTAGTGCAGTATCGTTTTTGTGAAAAACGGAGGCGCGAGGAAAACTCAGGGGCGCCGCGGAGTATGCGCGGGGCGGCGAGCGGGCCGTGGCGCCTACGTCACGAGAAAGCCGAGGCCTCTATATAACCGCCGGCGTCCCTCCCACTTACATCACACGCTGGTTAGCAGTAGTCGATTGCTCACGCACGTTCGCTCGCTACTCGCGCTCTACTTGCTATCACTCATTCGTGTTTGCGCCTTCTACGCACACACTCGTACGCCATGACCGTCACCAGTAAGATGAACAGTGTCTCCCGCCAGTCTGTGCTGACCCGCCTCGGCCCTGGCGGGCTACTCTACGCAGCCAACAAAATTTTAGCGGTACGTCATCGAAATGTGTTCAGTGCTCGAATTCTTATGTGAAAGTGCATATGTCCCAAGTGTTCCATGGTGTGTGACAAGGT
Source organism: Shargacucullia verbasci (assembly GCA_947562105.1). NCBI lineage: Eukaryota > Metazoa > Arthropoda > Insecta > Lepidoptera > Noctuidae > Shargacucullia > Shargacucullia verbasci. Next base: position 9,055,958 of record OX387284.1, on the reverse strand, counting down.
GTTTAAACGTGTGTTTTTCATTGTCCTCAGGTCGCAGTGCCTGGTAAAGACGAGGAACGCTGGCGCAGCAAAGATGAAGGTGCGCTGTTCAAACGTTGGCGGCGCACCCCAGCTCCCGTTGAAACTCCCACCTCGCCGGCACCCACTGCCCCCACTGCGCCAACCCCTCAACCCTCCGAGCTACTCAAGTTTCTAGCTATTGTAAGTATTCTCAATAAATTATATTTTCGCATAAACTCGGTCATGCACTGAAAAGTTACTTAAAAAATATAAAAGGTACTTTAAATTTTTATTTTATTTACTTATCACCAACTCAATCAATCCTCATTCCAGTCAAAACGCTTTGCTATAGATAAAAATAGTTTACAAATCCATTAGTTATTACTTTTAAATTAGTCTTGTCTACAGCAGTCTTTAATAAATTTATTTGTTTTGTTATAGAATGCGTTAGAATTATCGGCACCCGCATCTGATGCGTTGCTGAAATCTCGCTCATCGGAATGGTTCCAACTGGCAGGACATCCTGGTTCCCTAGCGCCCGCCGGCCCTGGGACCGTTTGGAAGCGCCGCGCCGCCGGTGACCACCCGGCGCACAACCCTGAGCGCGACGCTTATGAAGCGCTCGGCTCCTGCCCATACATGCGTTCTGCTATTCCGCGATACTACCGCGAATTGGAATATGGTGGAGAACGTTTCATCGAACTCCAAGACCTGTTACACGGCTTCCGTGACCCTCATGTTATGGACGTGAAAATGGGTACCCGCACTTTCCTGGAAGACGAAGTTAGTAATGCTCGTGCTCGCCCAGATCTCTACGATAAAATGGTGCGACTGGACCCCAAAGCTCCCACCGAAGCCGAGCATTCTGCTCGTGCTGTCACAAAATTAAGGTACATGCAATTCCGTGAACAGCGGTCTTCCTCAGCTGAGCAAGGCTTCCGAATTGAAGCAGTGAAAGTCCCGGGAGAACCACCACTAACCGATCTGCAAAAAGTGCGCGAACCTCAACAAATCGCAAACACAGTGGCAAGATTCCTGGGTAATAATGAACAAGCGCGTCGTGCTATCCTCACTCGCCTTCGAGAAATCAGAGAACTCTTCGAGCGTTCAGATTTCTTTAAAACTCATGAAATCGTCGGCAGCAGTATATTCATAATTTATGATGATGAACGTGTCGGAGCCTGGCTAATTGATTTCGCTAAAACTAGAAGCGTACCAGAAGGACTTCAGGTAGACCATCGTGCTGAGTGGCAACAAGGGAACCACGAGGAAGGATTTCTTTACGGCTTGGATAGACTCATACACACTATAGAAACAGCAAAACTTCCGACGCCAGGCGATGAAGCAACGACAGAGCCGGACGTGTCACGTTGAACACAATTTGGCGAGAGACCCTGGACTCGCCCCTTGGTCGTTGTCACCGTTCGCCTGGCCTTGCGCCCCAGTACGGCTCCACTTGCGCCCGACTTGACGCACGGAGAGATGTATCATAAAAACTATGTATATTTTTGCATATGAAAGAGAATTGCGATTTATCGCTTAATGTTTCGATCTAGTCCTTAATTATTTAAATAAACTCGTCATGATTTTATGAAACTTGTTTCTTATTTTGTTCCGTTTAATTAGTGTAGTTATTAAAGAACATACCCACGTAGTCGAAATCCATTTACACTACAATATCGTTGGATATTATAATAAGATCTCAGTTTATCAACTGAGAGTTTATCAACCTATCGGTAGGTAGCTTAAAGTACAAAAGAGATCATAAGAGTAAGACAACTATAAAAAACACTCAGGATAAACCGCCATTAAATATATTTAACGGTTATAAGTTTCTTAATCTTACTAACACTAGGTCAAAGCTATTTTATTTAAATTTCAATCTAGTCTACATAGGCGATAGCAACTTGTATTCTATGTTATTCTTATTAATAAGAACCTACTATTTACTAAGTATAAAAATACGACAGTGAAAAGGTAACATCAACGTTTTTTAACCCATAGGTACATCTGCATAATTTATTATATAGCTCTAGATTTTGCTCTGCCAACAGGTAATTATAATTTTCGTTGAGCTGATGATAATATTTAAAAATACTTACATTTTGATCCCTGACATGTTTCTTTCCTGCATTACCTACCCTCTAACCAAAGCCAAATCGCAGCAACAGCAACAGACGTGTAAAAATTAACCTCCTTCAAGATGTGATGGTATCATAGTCTATGAAGATTATTATGAATGCCGCACTGTGCCTAGAGGATGAACAGGACTCTTATGCGTAATTCATCGCAGGTACTGTGCGTTAACCATTTATTAATAATAGAGTATATACATAATTGTAAATAAATACACTATTTTTGTACTGCTAGCGCCATCTATTGGTTTAGGTGGTAACGTCCTCTACGATTAATACTGCTATAGATAGGCGTGTTCACAACGGCTATAAAATATAAACGCGTTATAACGAAATGCTATAAATAAAGCGCAGAATATTTTTTATGCTATAATATAGCATTACAGCATTAAAACTGCATTTGATAAATATTACTCGCATTCCGCAGCACAGATCGCGGTACGCGTTTAGTGTTTGTCGTTGGAAGAAAACGCTATGTGATATATTACAATAATATAGTAATAAAAATGCAATCTCGTTGTTTCGTTGTATGTTGTATCTAACACATTGATAGTGTAGATAGACACATTGATAGCGCTTCGAATGAAGCTGTTCGCATAATTAGTATCGAACTTCACTTTGTAAGTTCGTTTGATATTTAAATAAATTAGGTGTACGTACAATAATTTTATATGTTTTTCAAATAATTATAGTAGGGTATTACACCCATTTTTGAAAAGGGTCTCAATTAGATTCTATAGTGCTAATGAACCACTAAAAAATTTACAAAATTTTTATTCAATCGTAAGTGCCATAAAAATGCATTTAAATTTTGCATTTTCAAATTTCGCGCGTAATATGACGAAAAAGCTGGACGCAGTGGACGCCATATTGCTCTGTGGTCATGACGTCAGTTGGCTGTGTAAACAAATGCAGTGATATTTTGTAGGTTATGTTAATTGTTTATATTTAAAAAATGAGTTATTTTTAGTTATTATTTTACAATGCAAACATATTGTTCCCTCTTTAGCTGCACATAACCTATTGCATCATCGCCGTACGACTCCCTTCCAGACCTGAAAACAATGTTTGAATTTAAACACCTCTTATCGCTATCAAATACCTTTTTTAAGTGTAAGAGGGCATTACTTACATCGAAGTTTTAACATTCCGTAAATCAGCAGAACAGAAATCGGGATTTGCAGCAAAGAATTTACCGACCATCAAAGAGTTTATTCTTGGTAAATTTGTGTTGTCTCCTTTTACAAAACCGTCCTCCATGGTATTATTTCAATAAAAATTACGTTGGTTACGAAAATAATAAAAAAGACTTTATAGATTAAAGCTGATTAAAGGTGGTAACGTCGTGATAACGTGATAGTTGACAGTTGACACTTCTAAGTTTACATAGCCGTATGACGTAATAACATGGCGACTACTATTTAATGGTGTTATAATAATAATAATTCTTTATTTCAGATTGCTAATCCATAGTATTAGTAAAAACAACTTAAAAACTATGTTAGCAAGACTATTACACAGAACAAAATAGGATTTTTAACTATTATACACTTTTTTTTTATTCTTGATAGGCACGCGTTTGACCACTATCTCACCTGATGGTAAGCGATGATGTGGTCGAAGATGTAGCACGCTTGCCTAGAAGTAACCTATTCACTCTTGACTTAAAGACTCCCAGGTTGTAGCTATCAGGAAACACAGAATCTGGCAGGGAATTCCACTCCTTAGCTGTACGCACAATGAATGTGTTCTCAAAACGTTTAAACACAAAACGTGGCCTGATACATGTTGGCATGTGTATCCGGGCTCAATGTTTCACAAAAGGGTTGTCATATAATGTTCTTAGGATGCTGCTAGAGCCTCCGCGCGACCTGCTCATTATTGACGCCGTTCTCTTTCTCATAATAGCATAGAAATCATCAACATGGGCTTCCGCAAACATCTGCGAAGCGCTACAGAAGCATCTGGGAAGCCCCATCAACATCTTAAAACCATTATTATATTGTATGCGAAGGACGCTGTAGGCTCGCTGTATATATTTCACCCATAAGCTGCACGTGTAGAATTGGCAATATGCCTTGAAAAGCGAAACTTTAACGTCCTTACTACAACGTGCAAACCTGCGGGCTACCATATTACATCGAACTGCCAACGCCCTGCGCTCCCTCTTTAAATCAGCATCATCAGATAATTCCTCTGTGACTACATGTCCCAGGTATTTAAACTGTGTTACTCTCTGAAGAGGTTTTCCGTTCAGTCACTTGGGGCACATTATCTTAGAAGTTTTTCTTACATCTAAAGATCAACAACTCACTTTTCTTAACATACGTAAGTCCATGTGACGCAGCATATGACTCACATATCGCTAATAACTTCCTAAGGGCACTGATTGATGGACTCAGCAAGACCATGTCATCTGCATAGCTTATATTATTAATTATGAAACAGATTAATAAAGCTGAAAATTTAAATTGAATTTTAAAATTTGGTTTGCTATTTTATGAACTTAAACTAACGTTTTCCGACTGCTTTTTGCCTATCTCAATAATATATTTTTAGATTTTTCCTCATATAGAGTAAAATACCCTATTTTTTAGAAAACGTGACGATGTTATTTCGCCAATTTAAATATTTGATAGAAATTGCGTAGATTTGGCAAATTAAGTTCCTAGGTTTGCGGGAAACACCTAAAGTACAAAGATCTATGCAAAAAGACGTGGATTCGGCAAGGCTGCGCTAGCGCAGATAGTAGACTACGGTAAAAATATATAGCAGGCTGCTATTGCTATATTTTTTTAACGACTATTTTTATGTGCTGTGTAATATAACGAACACCCCTAGCCATAGATATTGCTTGTTGGTCTATTTTCAGGCTGCGCCTGGGCGGATGGAAGCAGATGGAAGTTTGGACCGTCTGGGGAAAGCAGTGACTTACAACAAAACAGTTTCAAATTGATTACCGAAACAATTGCTGCAATCAAAAGGACTGAAACAAAATATATACTGAAACATAATAATTGCTGCAATCAAAAAGATTGAAACAAGATATATATCGACAACTTGTTCACTTAATGTTGTCGTAATTTGCTGTTTGATTACTTGATGACGCCTTATATATTTAAACCAAACTTATTTTTTCTTTAGTCGTCCTTGTAATAGACTACTTCATTGGTATGTACATCCAAGTGTCGCAAGCTTGGGTGCCAAGAGGGTCTTGAATTCGATGAAATAAAAATATTTTTATTCATGTAGACTAGATAAAGGCACTTATGAATAGTAAGATTCTAGTTGCCACATTCCAAAGTGTTGTTTTCCTATGGAAAAGAGCGGGCAAGAAACTCCATGGTTACTCTTTATAGTTATATTTATTGGGGGTTAAAACTGAAGTTTTAATATGGCCTTAATAAATTCAGCTCAGTACTGTCCCACTCCTGGGCAAGAGCCTCTTCTCAGATGAGAAGGGTTAGGCCTCAGGTCCACCACGCTGGCCTCGTGCGGGTTGGCGGAATACACACACCATCACGGCATGTACACTACACATACCCTCTTAGGTGTGTGACTATGTATTTCGGCCTTTTACGTGTGGGTGTCATACAATGGGATTTCGCCTACATTGTTTTAAAAGTCCTTCTAGAACTTGGGCGTAAACAGAATCTATTTAAGGTGTTAGTGCATGAGAGCAAACATAATAATAATCCATATAAATAGTAATAAAATGAACGTCTCTGCCTCAAGCATTGTCGGCAGGGTTGGCGTAATAGTTGAGCGATCAACTGCTGAGCTACGTGTTGCGGGTTTGATTCCCGCACGGAAAAAATATTTATAAGCCCTATAGTAGTTGTTCCAGCAGCCTAATTATTGATGTAGCAATCAGTTAGCTACAGGCGTAGATCGTGCGATAACTACTGTCAAACGACATTTTTGTGTCATATTGTATTGGCTAACAGTGAGGTTGCTGTCGCTGTTTTTACGTAATTTGGCTGTGGGTCTGAGTTTGTGACAATTTTTTTTACGCGGCAATAGAGTGTAATTTCCTGGGTTCGAACCCCGCCCCGGACAGTGTTAGTGGGTTTTTCTGTTAGAAAATTCTTAGTAGCACTCCGAAGTTATAATAATAACAGACAGATATTATAGAACAGGGATCTCTTATAACTATTTATAACTCATCAGAATATATATTTATCTAAAGTTCATTTATAAAAAATGTTTTCTAATTATCAGGTAAAATATATTTAATAAACAATTATTACAGTGACATACACATGAAAACGAATAACATCATAATTGTTTTACATAAAGCTATTGAAAATTAAATAAACAGGCACATTAAGTCAAATCCAGTGGTGTATAACCACTTCAAAAAGATAAAAACTATAGCAATTAAGTTTGGAACATAAAGACAAGAAATACATGTAATATTATCTTAGTATTTATATATAACCATCTAAATGTCTTCGGATATTATATTTATAAAGTTAACTAAAGCAATATAATTAATATTGTCCTTCATCTTGGATTCCAAGACATTATTATGAAAATACTTATATTAGGAAAGAAAAAGTAATAATATTTCAGTGCATCTAAATTCTAGCCACAAATTAAAATACATAATTATAAATTGTGTAATATAATGTATCAAGTACAAGCCTGTCATTTCAAGGCCTAAAATTAAATGTTGTCAAGTATCAAACAGTTTATTCAATATACCATAAATATGATATTCCTTCTGTCTTAGTTTTATGTCTGAATAGAACTGCTTTATTTTATACAGGTTGAGTTTTTTCAGAGACCTCTATGGCAATCATGTTAACCATTAACAATTAAAAATTGCATTACATGATTTTTTCTATTGAAAATCGAATGAATATTTTCTCCAATAGATCCTCCTCTAAGAAGATTTCTAAGAACTTTAATGGTTGTCAATAACTTCCATAAAAATACCTAAAAAGGACCCATCTTGTATTACTGTTAAATAACATTATAATGTCAATATTTTTAACCACAAATTGATATTATGAGTCAAACATTGTTATATTTTTCTTAGCCTTTACCACTCTGCAATTGTTAACTTGTGTGGCGAATCGTAAGGAGTTCAGAGTCTCACTAAAGCATTCATCAAATTGGTTAACATTTACCAACATAAGTGTTTTCGAGTTACCTCCTAGACTAGGCATCAGCAGATGGGTGAGCTTAGAATTTCTGTAAGGTATATGTGACTGATTAGTCTGTAGTGATAGAATAACTTTTGATAACTCTGATAATGATCTGTTAATATGTTTGGTCTCATCCATTCGCTGTGTGGTTTTGCCACTCTCAGAACCAGCAAGATCCACCAAATTCAAGTTGCTTGTATATTTTTCCTTGCGTTTTTCATGTATCGCCGATATTTTAATTTGGGCGACTGAATGAGACCGAGAGCTGCGTTCATTATTAAGGGTAGCAGCAGTTTGTCTGTTACGTTGGGCAAATATCATCAGCCTGATAAAATCATGTGAGTTCTTAACTTCCTCTTCTTTTAAATTGGAGACATACACATCAGTGCCTTTGGAATTTACCATTTTTATCTCATGAGTAACCTGGTCCTTGCTAGAATTCAGCAGATCATAAATGATTTCATTGTATATTTCCAAAAATGATGCTCTTATTGTTAACTCCCAACCCATGCGTTTTAAATCTTCCATACATGTGAAAATCATGTTAAATGCACGTGGTATGATTCCATACTGCTCAGTACCACAACCACCTTCCATGGTGTATGTCTTACCAGAACCAGTTTGGCCATATGCAAAAATACACACATTGTAACCGTCTAATGCAGACTGGACCATAGTAGACACTTCAGCAAACACATCTTCCTGAGATGCATGTGGTGTAAATATACCATCAAATGTAAAGGAATGTTGTGACTTTCCTTTTCTTGCTGAATTCAGAAGTTCAATTTTTTCCACCTCTATAGAGCAAGAATCAAGAACATTGAGATTGAATCTTGGTTTAGATTGTTCAGCATCCAATGGAGGTCGTATTCTACAGTATACACGAATATTCCCTTTCAAATCTTGGATAGTATTTCTTAGGTCTCTCTGCTCTTTATGCATAGCAGCTAAAATATTCTGCAATATTTCTGATTCTGATTTGTATTTAGCAATAGTTTCTTTAGCTTCCTTGTAGTCCAGTTGCAATTTATCAAAATCAATAGATATTTTTTTTAAATGGTCTGTTAGGACTCTCAATGCTTCAGTTTCTTCTTTCAGACTTTTGTGTTGTCTGGACAGTTCAGTAAACTCTGATTGAACTTTATCTAACTCAGCTGTCTTTTGCTTCAGACTATTCGTTATTTCATCCAGAAGAACAGTTTTACGCTGCAGGTTTTCATTTTCAAGTTTCTGAATGTCCAAATCAACTTTCATTTTATCATACTCCGTAGTCTTCTCTCTCAGTTCACTCAGAGATTTCAGAAGATTTTCTTTTAATCTGTCCCTTTCATTAACACAACTCTGTACTGAATCTTTTGTCTTTTCATAATTGTCAGTCACTTCAATATGTTTTTCTTTCAAGTCGTCATAATCACTTTTCATAATCTTATGCTTTCCCAGCAAGTCATTGAATCTTGCCTTATAATCGTATGGTGCAATTTTAGGAGCCACAGTTGTCTTCTTTTCAACTCTTGTTACTTTTGGTGGAGGAACGTTGACAGATGATGGTGCAGTTGCTGACCTCTTCAGGCGTTGAGCTGGAACTGTGGTGGAAGGCCCACTGCGCACAGGTTTAGTATGATTCATAAGCAAATCTTTCTTATCTGCATCACTGAGTCCGTTTACCAAAGTTCTTGAGATTGGACGACGAGTTAACAAACTCGGTTTGTTTTCTTTAGTGGAAGTTACTGGTGGCATTTTGGGTATTCTAGACATCTGAAAACATATAATACTACAATTAATATATATTTTACATTCAAAATGGATGAATACCTTAGTCATCTATCTTCAGTAATTTTATAATAGTGCAATACTTTCTGCTTTAAATAGGTAATTGATGGATGTTTCCAATTCCGTAGACATTCACACCGGCTAAATTACAACGTATAAAATATACGATTCTTACCTTATTCATCACAATGCACACAGTGTTTTATTTAAGTTGTAGCATACATACACGTCGTTGTTCCTGAAAAACAAAATAAAAGCTGTTACATTTCGCACATTTATACCTTGTCAAGTTCATTAAGAGCTCTAAACTGATTTCAATTGGGAAACACTACGAATAATTCACAAACACTTCACTTAATGTAAATTTGAATACACATTTCATTTGAAATATTACCTGTAATTTCTTTAATTACTATTCTTCCGTTGATTTACACATATCGTTTGTCAACACACGAAATAGGAATCGAAACGGTGAACGGATATATTCAATTCAAAATTCAAAATTTCATGACGCTGTATTGTCTATGCTTTGTAAAAATGCTCTATGCTACAGCATATTATTTGTTACCATATTGTAGACCTAGTCTTTTAAGTTCCCGTCTTCTTTTTATAGATGAGTAAAATAAGATTCACGGGCACAGAATAAATCCAAAAAATGATATTTTGTTGCATAAAAATAGTTTATAGTAAATTATTAAATATTATAAAGTAAGTGCTGGACTGTGTTTGCGTGTCGTGACCCAAACACGATGCGCAACTTTCATTCTCTAGCGTGCACTATACATAATATGTCGGTACGTATAGCGTTGCCAGGCGTCCGGATAAAGCCGGACATAGTTAGGCTTTTTGATTGCGTGTCCGGCCAAAATAAACGGTGTCCGGCTTGTCCGGATTTTGTTAGGCTTTTTACATTTCGCAAACGAGCGTAATTATTTGTATGTGTATCTTTGGACCTTGTGTCTGCATTAAAGATTTATTATTATTATTATTATGTATGACTCCTCCTTGCACGGGACTATAGAGTCCTGTCCAGGACTCTATAGTCCCGTGCAAGAGGAGTTTGGAAGGCATACGTGAGGCCGACGCCAACAAGTAGAGGCTCTTTCAGACAGCTTTAATGAAAATGTTGTGGTGACATATCCAGCGATTACCCCTATACATAGAAATGCAGCCAAGGACAATCCCTGGGTTTGCAGGACTATTGCAGAACATGTGAGGAAAAAACTACTTGGGCATTATGGTAGGGAGTTAATGGACTAGGTTATGGGAAACTATGGAAATATACGGCGCCTGCCGAAACAATGTCATATGTACACGTTAAAACAGCAGACGGAGACTCGCCAACTCACTAACTGGGCCCCCAAAAATAATTGCTAGAGTCGCAACAAGAGGGCAACAGGGACGTGAGCGGCTGAAGGGTAAAAAGGCTTCACTGGACTTTAAACTCAGATCATTTGTTCCCTGAGGGTCCCATCACTGGCCCAGTCGCCACTTACGCTCAGCATCCACCCTACGAGCAGAGCTCTGCTCTAACGACTCCACTCTGGGCGGCCAATAAAGGCAACCCAGAGGCGGGAGACCTGTTCCTCGTCAGTTCCAGCCAGACCAATGAAGGTAAGCTTCTGGATCTCTTCTAATCCCTGGAGCACTCGGGTACCGCGGGATCACTACTCCCCGTTACCTCGCCTCAAGGTTATTATTATTATCTCCTTTATGCATCTTATACTTCGTATATAATTTAAATTTATAAATAAAATTAAAAAAAAAATACATTTATAAATATAAAAAAATAGAGACCTATCGGTATCGGGAATAGGGTCCAAGCTACCGGCGGTTAGGGCTCCAGAGAGAGGAACCTCCTCACAATGCGAGCCGTATCAAGGAGTACCGCCCTCTGTATCAAGCCCTTGATCCAGCCTCCCAACGAGAGCCATTGAAGATGTTGGTCAAGGCTCTTGGCTATTAAGCCATTGGCCGAAACGACTATTGGCACTATGACTGCTGAGTCCACATCCCACATTATTATTATTAATACTGAGACACAAAATCCTCAATAATGTAGGGTGCCCGGCATTTTATATTTTTGTGGCACTGTAATCAAAGTAAGTCACATATACGAGAATATTTATTAATACAATTGTGATTCATTGCTCAAAGTGTTTTTTTCTTGGCAGCACTCGAAAGTTCTTCTTCTTCATGAAAGCGGAAAAAATACGCGCTGTTCTTAATTCCTATTGGCTAATAAAATAAATCTATGATTAAACCACCAATAAGATTTTGAGGTTACATCTTGAACGTATAATAACTGGTGTATGAAAACTAAAACAAATGAAATCAAATTGCCATTGCTATCCTATCAAAGTATCGCACGAAGTGCTGTGTTCAATTTCGAAAAGTGGATAGTTTCCCTATTGTGTTTAAGTGTAAAGTAAAATATTTTCTTGGAATCGATTCATTGCTTTATTATATTGTTAAAGTATACGTTTCAGTGGCAAGTAAAAATAAAAACAAACCGCATTGTTAAACTGTTTATCACCATTGACGGATGTCCTTGTAGATTTTGCAAGAAGTGAAGTGGCGGTAAATTTGAATTTTCAAATGATTTACTATTTTATAATGTAGGTTTTGTCGTGGTAAATATACGTAATGGGTAGCCCGGAAGAGAACGTGATTGCTTGTGAAAGCAACGTGGTAGAAAATGATGAAAATGAAACAGCTGGCGATGTTTCGGAAAATGAAATTGGCGACTCCACAGAGTCGTCTCTAAATATCAGTGAGTCCAACGTTCCGTATTCTAGTGATGCCAATATTTCCAAGGAGGGAGATTTATCTGGTGTGGGTAATTCGAAAAAAACCAAGAAGAAATTCCGACATGGCAAAAAAGGCCATACACCTGCCAAGGACAATCCAGATAGGAGTATGGTGCGGCGGGTGAACTATATTGGAACTAAATTTAAACAAGGAAGAAAAAGAGCACAGAGTTTCCCCTCAATCTCGAAGTTTTTCTTGCCCCATAAGAGACCACGCAAAGAAGTGTTCATTCCACCTACAAAATTTTTGCTGGGTGGAAATATATCAGATCCCCTGAATTTGAATAGTCTCCAGGATGAAGATATTAATAGGGCTATGAATGCAGTCACTCCTGAATCATCACCGTTGCCTACACCACCACGTCATAAGGCAAAGATTGATGTTATTATTCCTCCAAACATCAGGGACCCCTTGAATTTAATGGAACCTTTGGATAATGAAGAGTATGAGAAACGACTTGAGATGCAGCAACGAAAGCCACGCAAGAAGGCTAGACTGAGGCGTCGCACAACAGATAATGCATCTCCAGTCAAAGAAGAGATTCCTGAAGATGTTGTTGAGGGTATTAAAGAGCCACCACCACCTGAGCCGTCTACATCAGCATGTAAATCACGTAAAAGATCTTGTAGCGACAGTGACAATGCATCGCAGAAAGGAAAAGACCCAAAGAAGTTGCGTCGTATGGATTCATTGGATAAAATAGTGAGCCCAGTAGTGCCCCAGCCTGGTGCATGGATGCGCGCAAGGCCGCTCCCCGAGCGCCCCGCTTCTCCACACCGCACTAAACTGAAGACTGATGAAGAACAAAAGTTGCCTACGTTCCACCCAAAAAATTCAAGATACCAGTATGGAAATTATGACAGGTAATAATAATTATGTGTTCTTTCTTAATAATGACAGTGAGAGGAGAGGCAATGGGAACCTACAAATGTTAATTTATTTGAGCTGCTTTGATGCTATTCTATTATTTTGCCAGCTGGTTGTATTTGCATAACAAATGTAACTTGACCTCTAAATAAATCTTTTGTGTATTGCATTACTGTGTGTAGTATGAAATTATGAATAAAAAAAGTAAAATTTCAAGGATACCTAAAAGTTTATGTACATGAATATTTTATAATATATCATATATTTTTACATTTCAGGTATTATGGTTACCGGAACTTAAATGCTATGATGGATATACGGCTGCAAGTATTTGAGATGCATCGGCATCTTTTCCAGAACAAAGATGTGTTGGACATAGGCTGCAATGTGGGACATATTTCAATAGCAGTGGCACGCACACTTGGTGCAAGATCTGTTGTTGGCATGGATATTGACCCCGTGTTGATAGGTATGTATCAAATATGTAAAAAGTACTGTATTAAGATTTTTAATAAGTAGGACACTAAACATAACCTGATTAGGTTTTTGGCAGGCATCCAATTTTGTATTATTGTGTCTTTTCTAGAAAATTGTTTAATTATTATACCACTAAATGTTATAATGGTGATATTATTTTAAAAAAAAAAAGTTATATTTTTATAAACTTTTTATGATGTAATGTTATTACATACTTGAAGTAAGTTCTTATTGAATTAAGTTATAATATTAAACCCATAACGATAGCTTACAACCTATGAAAATATAGTATATTGAATGAGTTTATAATTATAGTTAAAAACATTACCTATATACATACTTCTAACGGAATGATAGGATTGTCTCATTGGTCGAGTGGTCGCAAGTGCGACACGTAGCGCAGCAGTCTATCACTGAACCAATACGCCAACCGTGCCGTCATTCAGCACCCCCTATTACATGGGACTTAGTAATGGCATCGGCGAAATGTGGCTGTACATTAGTACCTACATCTCTGCCTAACCCTTTAGGGAATACAGACTCAATGCTGTGTATGTATGTAAGATAGCTATAATTCAAAAATATTTGTCTCTGTACTTACAATAAGTTTTTCCTTTATTTGTTATAATTATAAACTTGGTATAAATATAAACTTTTGAATAGAAAATTTTGTTTTTTAACGTATATATTTATTTTGTTAACTTATCTGATGATATTCTCTATTTCAGGACGAGCTAGGAAGAATCTGAGGTCTTTCATACCTGTTCCTGCTGAACCAAAGAGGGATGATGATAAGAAAACAGATCTAGATGATGATAAGAAAGGAGACTGCGATAAATGTAAGGAAGACAAATGTGATGATTGTAGTACGGACCAGAAGCATGATAAGAATGAAGATTTAAAGAAAGTGCTGCCTCTACCTGGGAGGAAGTTGAGAAGACCTCGGAAGAACAGGAAGGCAGTACACAAACAAGAACAGGGGCCATGCTTCTTCCCTATGTCAATGTCCATGTTGTATGGACCACTTGGCGACTCAACTGCTGAATTGACACCACCTGTATTCCCCTACAATGTCACATTCAAACAGGTACTTGGAAAATTACATTTTCTGGTGTAATATTTCTTAATGTTTGGGTAAAATTGTGAAATATAGTAATAAAGTGACACATCTGTGCATTGTAATTAAACAATCATACGATGATTAAGCAGTAATGTTTTTTTAATAACTTTTTCTGTTTTCTTTGCTAATTCTAGTCACTTTCTAATTCAACTTCACTAATTTTAATGTATTTTAATTTTTCAGGGCAACTATGTGCCACGTGAAGAGGTGGCGGTCGGCAGCGGTGCCGACTGTCCTCAGTTCGATCTGATCCTGTGCCTGTCAACCACTAAGTGGATGCATTTAAATTGGGGCGATACGGGCCTCAAGCGTGCCTTCCGGAAAATGTTCTCCGACCTGCGTCCCGGCGGGAAATTGGTGCTAGAAGCTCAGAACTGGGCTAGCTATAAAAAGAAGAAGCGTCTAACGGTACGTCAACCTATTTAGTTTATGATTATTTAATAATATCATAGTATTTCTTAAAAATAACAGCATAAGTGTAGTTACAAGTAATTTATTAATGTCGACGTTTATTTGTTTCAGCCGACAATATATGAAAACTTCAACTCGATTGAGTTGTTTCCGAACAAATTCCGCGAGTACTTGCTGTCACCCGAAGTCGGCTTCAGCAAGTGCTGCATACTAGGTGTGCCGCAGCACGCGAGCAAAGGCTTCCGGCGGCCCATACAGCTGTACATAAAGGGAGACTTCACGCCGAGCAAGGCGCGCTGGTCGGACGCGTACGCGCCGTCGTCACACCACAAGCCCGAGGCGGAGCCGCCGCGCCGCACCGTGTACGCGCCCGTCGCGCCCGCCTACCGGCCGAGCGATGACGCGCCATCGTGCGGTGCAGCCACACCGTACTCGCCTAATTTAGACTGCTCCGCTGACGACTCACCGTTTTACAACCCGCGCAGCGATTCGTACACACCGTCGTGCCAGCCGCTCCGGCCCACGGTGTACGCGACGCTGCCGTCGCCGCTGGGCACGGCGTCGCCCGCGGCGTCCCCCGCGGCGTCGCCGGCGCCACACGCGTCGCCCGCGCCCGACCCGCTGTCGGCTCGCGGCTTCCCCGAGCCGCGCCCCCACGATGATTAGACGCCGCTGAGCGGTGCACTCGTATTAAGTTTAGAAGTGACCGGAACTTATAAAATGTGATATTAATCACTAAATTTGAGGTTAGGACTGTCTGTGAACTCTAAAGAGTTTATAAAAATTCATGCACCAGCTCGGGACCTGGTTCGCACGAATATTAATTAAGCACGCGAGCCTTTACTGACTGTTTTCACGATAAAATGCATAATAAGCAACCGGTGTAACTGAGAGTCGGCAGGCTCGGGATACTGTCGGCCCTCGTTTTTAGATTTGTAATGTCCTCCCGCCTTTCATACTTCTATGTAAATATCGACTAGAACCCATAGGATTATGTTTCGATAGGCTGAAAGTATTTTATAATATTATAACCGCACATTAACCTATTCTGGAGTTTTTATTTAACCCTACTGCGTATTCGTACGGCGAAATTAAAACAGTTCGGTTTAGTTTTAGGAGCAATAATTTGTGTGCATCATAGATGTCCCGTGTAGGTGTAGCGTACCTACACATTACGTTATTATTGACTTTGCAATATTGAGGTTGTATTTATAAGAATAAGATCCTGTAAAGTCGTGTTGTTTAAA
The DNA here is from genome assembly GCA_947562105.1 of Shargacucullia verbasci. Classification (NCBI taxonomy): domain Eukaryota; kingdom Metazoa; phylum Arthropoda; class Insecta; order Lepidoptera; family Noctuidae; genus Shargacucullia; species Shargacucullia verbasci. The sequence goes on along the minus strand of OX387284.1, from coordinate 9,039,967 downwards.
ACACTGTAGAAAGATCATGATTTTAGAATACTGCGCCGTCTCTGCTTTATTATTTCCCAATAGAATTATGTACCCAAAAGAACCTGTGACCACAAACATGTGGACAATAAAAATCTCCTTATCATGTGAACATTTCATGTTTATTTTTTTTGTTTTATTTGTCTCCAAATAATAGCCCCGAATCACACATATTTTAGTGCATATTTCTTTCTTTCTTTTTTAGAAAACGTTGCCCCACACTAGGAATATTTCCTGTACCGTGGGTGCGTTTACAAACACATATATTCACATACACACAAACACCCAGACCCGAAACAATTATCTGTAGATCATACAAATATTTGTTCCGTGCGGGGATCGAACCCGCGACACTTAGCGTAGAAAGCTAATCGCTTAGCCACTACGCCACTCGTGTCGTCAAAAATAGAAAAATAAATATTTAGAAAAATAGAGTGAACATTGCCAAAAGTATGAAGTTAAAACCAATACCTATCACTGACCTACGGACTACGGTCAATTAAACATAACAATATTATAAATAGGTCCATTGGGAATGTGGTATTGATAACAGAAGGCGGTCCTGATAAGCGGTTAGGCTCACAAACAATCCTTGGGAGCTATTTGTATGTGGTTTGATACGCACCGTGTGTGGAGCGGTTATTTTATACAGAATGTTGGTAAAGTGGGTTACGTAAATTACATCTTACCTACTTGTGTTTACGAGCCTATGATTATGAGTGCTTTACTGGGCCCACATAAATACTCATATCTAATAATTGTGTATAAATTGTGCAATTGTGTGTAAATGTCTACATTAATGTACCACTGCACTGTTGCTGGATTTTGCAGACCTCATGGTTTAGAAAGACTAAATTGACGATTTTCGACCATCGACGAATCAACAATATTTTATCCAACTGAATAAATAAACTGTATTTCGGACGTAAGCTCCGTTTTAGCGCTGTCATATTTCATCATCTTGACACAGTTTAAAACAACAGTTTGGCACAATATGAGCCCTTTGTCTGTTATGGATAATGATTACGACACTTGTTTTATTATTGAATACCTGTTTCTGCTAAGACGAAAATAAAGAGTCTTGTTCTTGGGTGCACCCAAGATGTTTCACTTTAATTGAATACATTAGCTGTTTCAATGTATCTAGGTAATGCTGACTGTACTTAGTACCTGCTTTTACTGTAGGTTAGAAGAAATAACAGCAGACCTAATAAAGTTAAAAAGTGTCGATGGAATGCATTAGAGTTTAGTACTACAGTAAATATATAGTATCTATAGTATGTATATCTTTGTTGAGCTTTTACACACGAGTGCGGCATAAAGCTGAATTCACACACAAAATAAATATGACGTGTACGCATTGTCGTACTAAAATCAATGTGTTTTTAATCTAATATACTTGATTTATTATTTATTTTAATATGCGTTCAGCTTAAATGTACTACAAACGAGATTCCGCCATCTTTGCAAACATCATCACTGAATTTTATTTACAAAGTGCGTTAAGGCAACAATAAGAAATGGGGAAGTAAAACGCTTAGAAAATATAAATGTTGAACACATTAATTATTTAACAATAGTTAATATCGAGTGTAACCACCATTGCTTGCAATAACAGCCAATAGTCTCAAACGCATCGATCCAATAAGGTGGCTGCAAATATCACTTCCTCTAATATAATCCCAAATTTCGTTGCAATGATTTCTTATCGTTTATAGACAAAGTGCCACAAAATACCGAGTGGAATATTCTTCGTAATGATGACGCATGTCGGTTTTCTGTTGATTCGTGATTTGCCGAACGCCACGATTATATCGTCGTCTATTACCCTCTTCTTCATATCGCCTGATCCAGGTCCTCACTGTGTTTCGAGATATATTTAACTCTGGAGATATTTCTCGTATACCGTAGCCTTTTTCACTGAGAACTATAATCCAAACTCATTATTCTGCCATTATACGATATAAATATAAATGAATAATTTTTATTATGATAGAAATTATTATTTGACACCAATTACTGAGTGACTTTTTGACTCTTTGTCATTTTATGATCGAAAGAGTTCGGAATATGGTTTTGAAAAAAAAACACAAATGTTTTTTGAGTTTGGATTCAAATATATGATTATTAATGCTTTATCTAAAATATTATCTATTGCAGTTATGACTGGTTATGACAAAGGTTAAAATTGCATAGATCTCCGACCCGTATTGACATAGCTTGCTTAATATTTAAAACGTCCTAAGTGCGGCATGCACTTTAAAGGAGGGAAATCATTGTTATTTTTACGGTTTCAAACGATTTATCGTCAAAGTGGGTCATGATTCAAATTTATCGATTGTACATTTGACTGTAGAGCACTTTTTTTTCTGCTTTTAATCTAAAGTTATTATCTAAATCTTATATCAGTAGTGATATATCTAGTTAATTCTCAATTACTTTACCCTTAATTTGTACAGATTCCAATTGGGAATATGATCCAAGCAATATAGACGGGCTTGGGAGTTGCGGGGCCTCGAGCTATCAGTAGAAGCTAGGAGGTATTTGATGTCGCGTCTTTGAAAATAGATTACTTAGACTAGATTGATTAAGTGCAAAGGAATAGGAAAGAGCAAGTTCAACATTTAAGTTTCAAGTTTTAGAAATTCACTAGCTAAATAGGTACTTTGCGAAGAAAACTGAATTGATAGTAGTTCTTACGAAAATTAGTGATACCTACCTAATAGACAGAAAAATTTGACGTAAAATTATTAAAAAAAATATGTGAAAATCTTTACAACTTTCAAGTGACATACTCAGTAGATACAAAAAAATCTATTGTTCCCGAGGGCATAACGGTGTTTATTGAATTTAATTTTCTATATTGTGGGTTTGTCCTCTAAAGAAAGCACGATGTCCAGCGGGCAATAAGAAAGAAGCTCATTTTAATCTAGCTAGAAAGAAACGTTATATTGATAAATGCACCAAAATAAGTTGACAGTAAGTTGATGTGTTGGTCTAGATTATTGCAAGTAGGTAGGTGCTTAAATAAACACTAACTTTACGTTGGCAGTCGGAGTATACTGGAACACCTAAATGGACCGAAATTTCTTAAGTAGTACTCATTATCTTAGGCTCAGCAAAAGTATTCAGATATGGTGAAACAACGCCATTATCATATTAGCCGTTACAGTCAAAGTTCTCTAATTATAGTGACAGTTGTTGGTGAAAGTTTCGTTATAACGTTGTCACGTTATACCTAAGGGACCGTTCAAGTATTACGTAAGCAGATTAATTACAATTATTTACCCCCCCATCCCCCTTGTCAGCAAAAGTAAGCAAAGGTCTTACACCCTCCCCCCCCCCCTCCCCAATGCTTACGTAAACATTGTTATATGCATTTTTCTTTAAATGTATTCTGTTTTTTTATTGATTCATGAGCAGCAGTTATAATTCTACAAATAAGAAAATAGATTTAGGATAGTGGACTTTAACGCACATAATATTCATTTAAACAAACTTTATTGACACGGTATTCAACATAAAGCAAGGTACAAATATAATAATCTTAAGTAATATTACGAACAAAAAAAAATTTAAAATTTTTTGTTTACATATTAATTACAATTAACAGTCTTCAGTCCATGACACCCGAACTCATTATTCTAAGTTTTCGATGATATTGGATGTTTGCTGCTCAATGTTGTATCACATGCTCACTTTCATCCGTTCATTCATTTTGGAATGTCTACATTGTTCTCATTTCCATTCCGTTCCATTCAACATCATGCCATTAAACAATTCAACTTTGCCGAAAGTAACACAAACGTTAACTTGCTTTGCTTTGCTTACAATACGTCTAATCGTCAATCGTACCGAAATGAAATAATAGATTGACGGAAGAAATTTAGACGCGTGAATAGCGCGTGGTAATTCCCCTACTCGGTTCTAACAGAGTACCTAAACGTATACATTCTTTGTGGGAATCCCCGAAAATGCATTTCGTTTTCAAACATAGACAATGTGTGAGTTGCCATATATGTAAAAAAAGTACATAACTACGGCTGACGTAATCACCAACTAGACCCCCCCACCCCCATGTAATCAAAAATAAGCAAAGCAAAGACCCCCGCCCCCCTATAGTGCTTACGTAATACTTGAACTAAATATCATGTTGAAAAATATAAATGTACGATTTATTTTAACGAGATAAAGGTTTATTTCGTAAGCTGGTACCTATTTATTTATTTATCTATATTTATTTATTCACGGACAATTTTCTTGATACCTATCTACTTCTACATATATTAGGTACGTTTTTAAACATAAAATATAATCAATCTATGGTGCCAGTCGCCACCTAGGTAGGTAACTATGGTCCTATATTTTCTTTTTATGCTGAAATCCTCACGCGTACCTACCTAAATGTTTCAGCTAGAAAAACATCAATTAATTTTGAACTGCGCAACGTATTGGTATGTACTGTAATGTTGTGTATGTAAATTTGAATAAATAAAATCAAAAAATGTAGTGTAAAAAAGTCGGTATGAATGAAAATCAATAACTAGATTAAAATCTCGTTTGCAGTGATTTAATCAGAGGTTGAGTAGCGGTTTAAGGCGAACTCGGCGTGCCTAAGCGGAGTGTTAAATGGAATGGAAGGCCCCACTTAACCCAGATGCAGCGGAAGAAATCGTTCCAAGTATCGTTTTCTGGATATAAATACACAAATTAACTTCGTAGGTAAGTAGATACTATTAAGACCTACCTCTGTAAAAATACGTTTATGGTTTATCTTCAAAAAGTTTAGTTTATGTGTAGGTGTTCTTGGTCCGCTAAAAAAGAATTTACTAAAAGTGTATCTCGATTCTATAAAATTTTCACTGCGTTATCGTTACTCTACGTTATCAAGGTGTAATAATGTTATTACTACTAACGAACTAACAACACAGTAAGAAAAAGAAATCGGAAATCTATTTTTCTAACTGCAACTCCAATTACCTAGTCGAAGATGACTTTTTCTGGTTCACCGGGCAACGCAAAAAGAAACTATAAATAAATAGGTAACACCTTCGCAAGCTATCACAAAATAATATTTAGTTATTTATTTTTAAAATGGAATTCGATCTTCGATTTGTTTGATCTATGTTTTTTCTTCTTCTTTAATGTGGTTGATGTAACGTAATGCACAAAAGCCAGTCTGATAAGTTAAAAATGTTTGATATCTGAAAGAAATGTAGTGTAGATACTTAACTTCAGCCGACTACTTATTCAATTTGAAAGGTGATACAGTATAGATAGAGAGTAATTAAGAACTTTTTATCAAACGTTACTACGACGGCAAAATAACATAGCATCACGCCTGTACATACCCCAAGAGTTAGGCAGAGGTGTTCTATTATGTACTTACACACACATTTCGCCGATGCTGTTATTGAGTCCCATATAATAAGGGGCGAGCCTATTGCTAGCCAACAGTGCCCAGCTCGCCCACCGGTTCTCGACTCATAAAACGCAACAGCACTTTGCCTGACCTGGGAATCGAACCCAGAAACCCATCCAATCCAACTCTCATGCTCAGCAGTCGCACTTACGACCATTACGATTGTAGCTACATCAATATAATCAAACTTATACCTATTTAGTTATAGGTACAGCCAGACGCGGTCGCAGCACATCCCTTTGGCAGGGGTCATATTAACAGTAAAATGACTTGAGGGGCTCCCCCCTCAAGGTGTTGAAGAAAAAATTAAATATAATATTATAAATTATAAAAAAACCCTACCTATTTTTGATTTCATTGTTGACGTTTTAAGCAGGAATTTAATGATTTGTTTAAAATTTTGGTAAATTGTCTATTTTTAGTAGGTCTGTCAATTTGAATTTGACGTGTACGATTTTGGGGGGTGTCTTGATTCCCCCTCGGACCGTTACTCGGTAGCTGATTTATTATTGGTTATTGATTGATATAGAAATAAACATGTAAGTAGTTACAAATAGACGTGCAATGTCTTTGTTATCAAATGATATTATAGTATCTATCATGAACATTTATTGTATCGAACTACGAAGAGGCTGTTTGGTTGGCTATCAGGAACTCCTTTTTGGTATCAGTCGGGCTTCATTTTATTTTTAGGGAAAAATAAATGGCATACAAGGAGCAGGAAAAGCCAACTCTATTTTTACACGGTACAGTCAGCGACAAAAGTAGCCGATTATTGTGCCTACAACGTTTCAAAAGTGTGTTTTATGAACCAAACTTTTAAATTTAATTCCTTTACATACATACATATCATCACGCCTGTATTCCCCGAAGAGTTAGGCAGAGATGTACGTTTTACACCCACATTTCACCGATGCCGTTATTAAGTCGCATGTAATAGGGGGCGAGCCTATTGCCATCTCCCGGGCATAGTTCCAGACTCCGTGCTGCTACTGAGAATTTCCATACAGAAAAACCCAACAACACTTTGCCCGACCTGGGAATCGAACACAGGACCTCACGCTCAGCAGTCGTGCTTGCGACCACTAGACCAATGAGGCAGTCTTTTTAGATAGATATATTTCAAAATTACGTAAATTTCATCAACTTATATAGCTGATTATACCTATCCATTTTTGTATATTCAAACGATAACACTGAATTTTTCTTTATGTTTTTTCTTCCCTATTTTATCAAGGTTCAATTTGCAGACAAATAGCATTTCGATGTTAGTTTATTTTACAGTTCATAGCGTTCGCTATGTGGAAATTTGCATAACGATGTCGGTTGAGCTTTTAGCGAAGTCGTCTGCGGGTTTGGACAATGAATTCTGTGCCATTGTGTTCGCCAAGTCAATAGCCACTTTGTAGCGCAGTGAGTAAGCAAGATTCTATTCAGCCACATTTTAGAGCCTACATTACGTTAATTGAAACTTGTTAATATTGAATGTATGAAAACGTAGGTACTTACATTTATCAATTCATTATTATTTTAATATTTCTGTTTTACGGTAAAGGAAAAACAACTCCAATAACATGATCGTGGGTCATGGTCTTCGTTACGTAGAAGTTATTTCAGTTTCCGTGAAAATAAACAGCCATAGTTTTGATTTGAAAAAAGCTTCAAGCCTTATCGAATATTCAATCTGAGTAAAATAGGAATTTTCGGCTATATCTCGTTAGACTTGTAGCCAGTACTCCAACAGATATGGAGAAAAGACTAGGTAGATGACTTATAATCGGAATCCACACTGGCTGTGTTAGAATGGATACTTAAATGTGTTTATGTATATTTTATGAAATGTGATACAGACACTTCATTTCGTAGAGGTTATCTACTATGTCTCCGTGTTTATTTACCCTCATCATGACGTACCCCTTATCCATTAAGCTGTCATATCCTAGACATCATCACTGGTTAACAAAGAGACCAAATCTCTGTACAACAAAGACCGTGATGTTTGTGAACAAAAATTGCGTTAACCCTTTGGCGATCAGGAGAATGGCGTCCCTGAGAAATTCTTAACCCCAATACCGGCTCGATTGGCGCAGTCCAAATATTTGTTTGGTCAACATAAGCTTTTCCGGGTCTTGGTGTACATAAAGATATAAAAATATAGATATGTAAACTAAATATTATGTGACATAGGAAAAATCTTAAAGATATGGCAATATCTTTTGAAAGATATTAAAATGCAATAGTGTGTTTGTATGATCGTTTGAATGGTTGTGTAGGGTAAGTAAGTTTGTCATATACTTACTTAATGTCGTCTTAAGTGTTGTTAGTATAAATATCATATTTAAACGCTTTCAGAATACATAATATAGATTAGCAATGCAAATAGGCAAATGCAGCATACTTGCGGATGTTGAAAATTATGCAAACAATTATGGAAGTGACTGCCATTGTTAAGTGTCCACAGTTTAGTAAGTATTTGTAATTAGAAGTAGAATGTTTATGGTTGTAAGGGAAAATTCGGAAAAGTCAATACGATCAATTACCTTATAATATCTAACAATTAGGTACTTACACTTGTACAAGTGCGGTTTACCAACCCTAATGACTTGTGAGAACTTTGTGTGAGCGTTGTTCAAGTAAAGCGTTAATTAAACTTTAATTAAAATGAATGTAGGTACTCACTTGTTGGTATAGCATCCGAAAAGAGCGATGTGTTTGGAATTCATTTAAAATTGTCTAGTAATTGTAATTTACTGCTATTTATTTTGTACCAAGTTTTATAAGATAGAGCCTGATCAATAAACTTAACCTTTAATAACGAACAGGACATAACAAATGTCTCAGATTTATCGTTGCTACTATAAAACCTTTTCACTGATATTCAAATATTTATTAAAGTATACATTAATTTCAGCAAAATGTTCGTGTTTTAAATTTAAATTGTCTGATATCGCGAATAAAATGATTGTTTTATTGGTCTGTTTTAATATGTGATCTATACTTTTCAACACAGATACGCCTAAAATTAATCACTTTAATTAATACTCATCTCTTTTCCAATTTGTTGGAAGTACGAGTTTTTTCGGAAATAAGAGACGGATTTATCGTTCCAACTTTATTGTTGGGACGATTAGGGGGATTTTAATCGGTCGGGACCGCCAAATTAATGACTTCGTTACATAATTACCTTTGAATACATTTACTTTCACGATACGAGAATTTTTAAAGGTCACACTGAGCAATTTATCTTTGAATATCCCTACCTGTCAAACAAATGATTACCTAATGAATATCAATCCGAAATTATATGGAGAATAGTTAATTACTATGTGGATATTTTGAATTTTGTTATTCATGTAAAACGGTTACTTAAGACCCCAGGGACGGCGTTTAAAATACTGTAAATGGCATTAATGTTTTTGCCACAAATGCAACAGCTACTTATTAGCTTTATGCGAACTATAAGTCAACTACCAGCACCGGTTTCATACGGTCACAACTCTGTTAAACACGTTTGATTGTTAGTCGAACTGGGGCTGCTGTCTGTGAACGATGAGGGGTTGTCTCTACTGGCATCTCCACCTATTCAAGAAACGTTCAGCTATTAAAAGCATAATAAGTACTGTGAACCGGCGGCGGCGTCTGCTTTCTAACACAATAGATATTCTATTGTGTATACATTGCGTCGCTAGGCGGGTCAATTTCAAATAACATCACGCTTGTATTTCCCGGAGGGTCAGGCAGATTTATTGATACAATAAGTTACGCACATATCGCCGATGCCGATATTAAGTCCCATGTAATAAGGGACAAGCCTTGCCATCTACCGGGCATAGTTCCAAATGCCGCGCCGTGCCGCTACTGAGTTTTCATACCGAAAAACGCAATAACACATTGCGCGACCCAGGATTCGAACGATTTCATGCTCAGCAGTCGCGGTTGCTACCACTAAACCAATGAAGCAGTTAAATTTTTTTGTATTATTATTAAAATAAAAAGCTATTTTGTACATACAGTTCATTTTTGTCTTTTGTTATTGCTACGTAGATCGTTGTGTAAAATTTTAATATTTTATAAAATGTTCAAGCTGGGACCGCTCTGAAATTTGCATTATTCTTAATTGATGTGACGTTCAGCAGAAGTGGAAGAGAATATTTCAGTGTAAAGCTAGCACTTTTCAATAGTTCAAGTTCAAATTAACTAACTGAAAATTGCCAGAAAATGAAACTACATAGGTATAGGTACTTTATTTAGCAGCAATGATACCAATTAAAAATAAAATATAGTTTTAGTAACTTTAAAATTAGTCATTATGTATAATACGGGACCGGGAGTTTTGCTTCACCTGTACGTACTTCCTACACATTTACATCATACTAATTTCTAAGCTTTACAGTAGCCAATATTTAATTAATAATTTGAAAATATAGAATAGGTGCTATCCCATCTTCTATTTTAATGCCCTCTAATCTTTTGTTTAATTAACCATATAACCTAATAACAACACCCTATATAGTTTTCGAAATGTAGGTGGTCACTGAAATCATGAAAATCGTGGGTAGACAGTACGACAAATAAGAATAACAGTTCGGATCTGGCAAAAGTGCGTAGACCGTGGTAAAATAGATAGGAATTGACAAGACTGTTTATTTCGATATCTAAAAATATCTGATGGACACCAACGACCATTATTTTGATTGTTTTTGTTTCGAGCTCGTCGGGTCGAGTAGTGGTGCGGTGTCGGTGTCGATCTAGCGCAGCCATAACTTTAGAATTGAACCTTTTGTCACTTTGAAACTTCGAGATCCTAAGTCCAATTTCATTAAGGTTGAGATTATAATCTGGCCTCATCGACATTACCCCGAGGAATCTGTATTATCGTGTTCTAAATTGAAAACATCGTGAGTGACATAATCTTTATACATGTTATTCAAATATTTCAGCAGAATGATACAGCGATTCCTCTTTGTATGTTTTTATATGGTTTTCATAATCTGGCCTACTTTAGGTGGGTTTCTTTGTTTATTGCTTTTGAGGCTGTCTCTAGTCGAGGGGACGTCGTTCAGGTTAATTTATCATTCCGAGTCTTGGTTATGCTCTGACTGCGAAATTTATATTTTTACTGTGTACACATTACAAAGGATAAACAATTTGACATTTTCGCGAACATATTCGTGAAGTTCATTGTTTGTACGTTGCTAGGGACCGCGTGTTACTTAATGAATTAAGTATTTATTTCAGTAACTCATTAAAAATGACAGAAAATAATGGAATTACCTTATTACCTTATTATTATAGTCTCTTTTTAATCACGATTTACGAATCCTGCGGCGGTTTTTAATATTTATAAATAGGTACTTAAAAACTGATTTAATTTGTAGTATCGGGTTCTCATAAGGAAAAATTAAAGAATCTATTGCAGATTTTATTCTTTTATATTTTTTATAAAATAAAATTTACCGTCGATAACCTAAACTGTCTGATTGGTCTACGCGCTTGCGTCCAAAGCGCGTTAGCTGAGTGTGAGGTCCTGGGTTCGATCTCTGGGTTTTGGGTTTTCCTGTTAGAAAATTTTCAATAGTAGAGTTTGAAAATGTGGTCAGTAGATTCTTTTAGGATCGCTATCGGCCAAATGTGGATGCGCAAATAAAGTTCAACCTTACCTTTCAGCAAATATAGGTGTGATTTTATGTTATAATTTACTATATTTAACGCCGGTTTCGTGACTAAATAAATCAATAATATATAGTCTTTAATAGCAACATTCTATTGGATCGTATTATCGCATTTGGCGATCCCTTAAAGCTGACTGATTTATATAATACAATACTATACCAATACAAATCCACTATATTACCATTCACTTGCATTTAAGAAAAAATGATTTCAAATTATTATGAATCCTATTTGATTAATATTCCCTACGGTGATGTAATGAAAAAGAAGAAAACTTTCCAATCGAAATTATAAACTAAAATATAATATAAAGTTTCACTTTGTCCGTGTAATATTTCGAAATCTATATTTATATTGCTTAAAAGTTTTTTCATAAATATTAAATAGGTTTCTTTGGGTTACTATAAAAAGAAAATCTTATTAAGGTCTATTGATAAATGAAAACTGTACCAGTCGTAGATTGCTTGTGCTCTTTTTAAAATAATATGAGCCATAATATAATAGTAGTTAGTGAGATTAATTTTAGTCCCACGTTCTAGTCACCCGAGGGTTGAACTGATCAATTTCCACACAAAAGAAAATCGATCAGTTCAACAAAAGTCCTCAGAAAAGGGGCTGTTTTGGAGGTTTCTCCCATTTTCCGATCGTGAGTGATTAAAAAGTATGTAGGTATTTTGTTCAAGACGTTTTGTTACGGGTACATTTATTTTAATTATTTTGGCTAGTAAACGGAGATATTCACTAGAACTACGAAATGACCATTGCCATATAATGTTTCAACAGTATGAGCATTAGAGATTCTGCTATGATAGCTCATGCCGACTCGACATAAGTTATTAACCTTTTTATAATGAACATATTATTTAAGATGACCTAAATAATAAAAAAGGCAATGTGAAAGGCCTGAGGCATAAGCTTTTGATGGTTACGGGCGATTAGCGGTGTATAAAAGCCTATCAGCGGATGCGGTCTAAATTTGTTGCCTCGTATGACGTCCCACCATCCCTAAAGGACCTTAATAAAGCCAAACGCAATTTGAGAGTCAATCGAGACGGTCCCAATTTCTAATTTACTAACAAATTAATTCTCTTCAGTGTTTTAAGCGTAAAGTGGAATGAGTAGTACTCAATTTTTAAAGTACGAGTTAACAATTTACTGATACTATGCAAGCGTTTATTACATCTATTATTTTATTGTCTAGTTCCTTAGCATGTATACAAGTTAGATTAAGAAGTGATTAATCACTCAAACAAAGGTAGTGAAGCTTTTTAAATCTTTGGATACTATCTGCAGCCATAACTTTTATGAAACCGAAATAAATGCGACTTGAATCCTAGGCAATAAAATGCTCTGTGGAAATTACTCTAGATTCGGTGTTTCAAAAGAATTCAATTAGAAGGGATTTCGGGAGCACTAAATTATGTAAAAATAGTCTAAGCATTACCGTAATATCTAACTGAAGTAAGAAACAGCACAAACAAATAGATTTTCAGAATTCCATTCCGATTACATGCGTTTGATATTGCAATCTAACGGATTTAACTTGAGAGTTGTTTTAATAGGAATAGTTTGAAAAACAAACACGTAATTTATTACATACCAGTATTTTTGTTCCTTTGCATCTATTTTAGATTACATTTTTCTGGATTTGAATTGCAAGGGAAACATACTTTTCCGTTGTTGAATAGACTTATAGTAATGAAATGAAATGAAATGAAATGAAATTATTTATTTTGCAATTGGGATTTTTCAATCAGTTTTACACGTCTTTTTTAAACTAGATGGCGTCGGAGTATTAAGAAGAAATTAAAAGAAAAAATAAAAATTGTACTTGAAACTCTTAAAGTACCTTCCCATTTTATTTACGCTGTTCTGAAGTTCAAGAGACTAGATAATTGTTAGTTAGCACAGAATTATTTAATGTCGGCTAATCTTATAACAACTGTTCATAAAGTCTATAAAAGTGAGTAATTATTTTACGTCAATTAATTTTATTTGAATATTTTATTAGCATGACTTTGGAGGCAAGCTGAATTAATTTTTATTGTGTTGTTCGAACCATTTCATTTGTTAGTATTCAAGAATTTTATTAGATCAAGCTATGTTTTTCTTAACTGCCTCCAAAGACAAAATTACTCGAGAGTCCCGGATTGGGGCTCCTTAAGTCTTACGAATATAACGTTTTATTCCAAATGTTTGCCCTTTTTCATAATCTTAATACATTAGTAAGATCAGACACAGCTATAAAGCGGTCAACTAAACAGATGAAACAAAACTTTGTCTATTCTGAGTATTACTTATATTGTGTACTGTCTACGGTACAGAAATACACAAAAACACAAAATATTATAAGTAAATATTCCAGATTTTCTTCTCGTTACAGACTGCCAGAAACAAATAAAATAGACTATATAATCAACTCGCTAGTCGCTATACAAGGATACTTAAAATAATATGAAAATGTGTTCAAATTTTTCAATACGCAATCAGCGCTCGGCTTAAAAATATGGAGTGTTACATCAATAAAAGTTGAGATCAAGGCTTTCGACATAAGATTCCACTCCCAAAATCTTAACCAACTCGAGAAGCAAGGTACGAGATTCTTTCTCGCGTTCGTATTTCTTTATTTATGACTTGTTCACAACTCCTCCAGGCCCTTGAGGTTTCTGTCAACAGATTGTAAAGATTGTTATGTCGAAGGGTACGTCCCTGTAGATGGTGCTCGAACACTGAACGGTTCAATGAAACTGCGTTCACAGCTACTGTGAAAGCCGCGTAGATTCTTCAAACCTTTTTAAGTGCCTTTTTAGTGGTCGTTTTTTTAATGTCCCCATCTATTGTATCGTTCCATGTTTTAAGTGCTCGGTAGCAAGTATATGCGAAATATTATGGGACGTGCTTTTATCAAATACGCGGTGATTTTGTACTGTACTTAGTATACTGTGACATGAACTTTGTACGTTCGTATTTCATACGTAAGTACGTGTTAAAAAAATGAGAAATAACATTCTATTTCCCATTTACGACGCTCGCGAGATGTGAATGGCTTAGTATGACGGAGGCCTGGCAAATGCTAATAAGTTATTTGTATTAATTATTTGTTATTTTTATTGACTGCCTCATTGGTGGTCGCAAGCGTAATCGCTAAACGTGAGGTCTTGGGTTCGACTTCCGGGTCAGGTAAAGTATTATTGGCATTTTCTGTATATAAATTTAATAATCTGGTCTGAGAATGTGCCCGGTAGATGGTACCCGCTCGCCCCCATTACATGAGAATCAATAACGACATCGGCGAAATTTGTATGTTTATAGCTATATCGGCAGAAGAAATTTTATTCGTGATACGAACTTCAATGGAGGGATAAAATAAATGAATAATCTACAGGCTGTTTTTATTCTTTTCTTGTTCAGAGATTTCTTGTCATAATTTCAGCCTGGTTCAATCGATTCGCTGCATGGCGCTGACACCAAGGATTTAAGTTCATCCTGTGAACAAAAGAGCGTAAATTAAAGATTGTTTGATCATAAAATTGCCTCGTGGATACCCTCCAGTTAAGCCTGCAATATTTAGGGTAAGTCAGGGAGAGACGCCTATAAGGTATAGATGCCTACTAAATTTAAAAAATAAATTAAAAATTTTGCGTGACCCGGAACGCATCCATAATACGTTAGTCGAAAATTAGTGTCAGTGTGGAACGTTTTTATACGCGGATTACGGACTTTTAATTAATATTTGGGTGCTTTTTCATAAAATAAGGTAAGTGTAGTTAATTAAAATGTTAGAATATAATTTTGAGATAGTTTTCAGTATTATTTTTTCTTAAATCCTTCACTGAAATAGTAATAAATTGTTTCATAACCTAACATTGTGATCTTGTTTTGTTGATAATCCACCATTTTGTATTGTAAATACTTTAGGATGCGTTCAGAGTCGATAGGCATCTCTCCCTAATGATCGGGAGAGATGCCCAATGATGTTTCAGTGTTAGATGCCCAGTAAATATTAACTTTCACAAGTGGAAGTGGAAGTGTTAACAGTTCCTTTCACAAGTGGAGTCGACATTATGTCAAATTCAGTTCCTTCGTCTAGCGGAGTGAATAAAGAAAATGTAGAAAATCAGTCTAGTCCTTTGAAATTTGAGAGTATAATGAAACGAACTAGCGACGATGACGTGGAAACTCCTTCAAAGATCTTAGATAAAGTTTACCCAGTTCCTTCGTTTGGAATTATGGTTTCGAGTAAGAGAAAACAGCATGCTGGGGTGTTGACATCACCGGAAAATTTGGAAAAAAATTGAAATAAAATTAAAATTAAGGATTTAAAGAAAGAATCCGAAAAGAAAAAAATCAAAGGGGAAAGTACCAAAGAAAAGACTATCATCGAATAGAAATTATGCAAAGATGATTAAAAAAGAAACAGATACCAAAATTCGTAAAGAAAACTCAGATGATTCGAGCATTGAAGACGATCATATTTCTCTCCATGATAGTTCATCAGAAAGGGACATAGAATACGAAATTCTTGGAGATATTTGCGTAGTATGTGGAGAATATTATAACGCCACTAAGAAGAAATGCGACTGGTTACAGTGTGTTCTTTGCCAAATATGGTTTCATGAAGACTGCAGTGAAGATCCAGCGGAATGCCTAACGTGTAACGTCTGATTATTCGCTAATTACTCGTGAGCATCTATCCCTGATATCTATAGGCAACTCACCCACATGTCTGGGAGAGATGCCTATTTTTATTATTTAAAAAAAAAAAATTTTTAACCTGAAATATGTTGCATAATTGTTCCAAATTTAGTTTGTATGGCATAAAGAAACAATGATTCAAATAGACTACGCGTATTTCATTTAGTATCTTACATATATAATTAAATAATGATTTTTCAAAAAACTATAGGCAACTCTCCCTGACTTACCCTAATGCTGATTTTTCAATAGCTGGATAAACCTCAGTGTTACCCTTACAAAAACTATTCTAATTTCAAATTACCATTCATTGAAAATCGGACCCTAGTATTCTTTTATGTTCCAAATTCAAACTGGCATTGTTTTTGTTAAGCCAGTGGAGATTTGACTTATAATCCGATGTCAGAAATCTGACCTCAGGCTAAATATAAACAAGGATAGCTTTAAGAATTGCTTTGTGTATTTTGTATTGCGTGTAGGTATATTGTTATTGTATTGTTTTATCGCTCAAAATACACGTTGCTTATTCCGTACAAACATCTGAAAAAACATACGAAATGTGTGTTGAGCAAGTGAAATCTAATATATGGATATATCCATATATTTTGTTACGGTGGCTTATGAGACTAGTGCCTATTAGTTTTATGCGGTGTAATTAAGTATTTAAAACAGATTGTCGTGTTCATAGCTATATAGACTTCGTATATTTAGCATAAAATTAAAAGGTTTCTTGCCTTCCTACGAACTACATGTTTTTTTTTGTAATCATACCAAAATTTGTTTTTAGAATATTTTATATTTTAACAAACTTAGAATTTTGTCACAAATATACATAGTTAGTGCTTTTCTTAATTTAAAATATAAATTCATAATGAAATAGACCGTATTTTAACTAACTGTGTGTAAATGATGTAAAAATACATGAAATAATACGTAGTAGTTTTGTAATATAAAAAAATGACAGCAAGTCGTTTTGCTACGCCAAAGCTGACAGACTGATATCCCAGCTACGCCTGCTACGTTCTCGTAGCAGATAACTGAACAGCTACGAAAGTTGGAAGTTGGTTGACTGATGTCATGGCTACACCAGCTGCGCTCTCGCTCTAGAATTCTAGATAGTGGATCCTTTTTAGGTAATTTTATTTTAAGATTGGAAAGTCAGCGTGTCTCTCACATGTTTTTTATAGTCAACTATCAACCGAATAATAACGAACAATTTATTAATTAACACATCCCAGCACTTTAGGTTATGAATTTTTGTCTTGGTCTCCAAGAACAAGTATGTGACCCCGACCCTGACCTTATGACCTATACAAGCGTTAGACCTTATTGTCAATATTACCCCAGAGGCTCACCTAACCCAGATTACATCCAGTAGTTGTACCCGAGATAAGTCCAAACACAGACACATTTGAGCTAAGAGTTTGTTGGATCGTAATAACGTAGCATTGATGTTGAGACTAACGAAATTGATTTTTAATACAAACATATTAAGTTACATAATAATACACGCAACACGATGAACAATCTGACCACAATACTCGTAGGTATACTCGAACATTAATATACTCGTACTATAGCTATACTCGAACGTTACTATGATATAATTATATATATAGTTTATAATTTGTTTTACTTGTGGTTTTACTAGATGTTTTCATTTTATAATTTTCTTATACTTTCTATGTTAGTATAATTTGTTTTCAAAACTGTTTTAACATAAATTAATAAATAAATAAATAGGTATACTCAAACCTTTAGCCGGAAAAAATCTCTTTATAACCAGAATAACAATGTTCACTATAAAATTGTGAAACTGTTTTCCGATGAAAAATGTTTTACTCCAATTTCATAGCATGCTACAAAAGATCTAGTTTAGCTTACATTTGATACGACTGCCTTTTAGACATACAGTACAATAGCAAACAGTAATCGGCTAGGGACCCATCCTAATTTGGATTAAAGTTGTCTAAAGGTTCTCTGCGTACAAGACCTATGTTCTCACGAAAATCTCCCGAAGGACCGGCAGTCGACTTCGATTGGAGCTTATACGTGACTTAAAAAACAAATTACTCGGTATGGAAGAACGTATAACAAATCAATAACTACTTGAACGGGGAGTATAATATCGATTATTTACATTTAATGGTAATTAAAAATTAATCAAATTAAATTAAATTAAAATTAATTAAACCCGGGTACGTCTTAAAACTGCGGCCAGACACCGGAGAACGGGCAGCAGCGTCCTCTCACTAATCGGTGAGCCACTGCGATCCCCAAGCCGCCTGCCAAGCGTGGGGATTACGGCAAACCGCCCCTTGATAGGCCTTCGTTCAGTAGTGGACGTCTTCTGGTTGATGATGAAAAATTAAATTAATTTGCTACGAGCCATGATTTAGCCTACCAACTCGCCACAACCTGCCCTTTTTATGTAAACCTTTTTAATTTACATGCGGGATAAAAGCCTTACAATATATTGAAACTAAAAATGGTTTTAATAATTTTGAAATTCATGGACTGGAATGAAAATATTTAAAGTTTATGAAATTGAATATGAAATTGGATACTATGAGTATCGAATTTACATTATACATATAATATAATAAGAATTGAAAATGAATGTATTAAAACACATTAATTACTATAATAATATTATTATACTATATCATGACTGGCTCGTTGGTCTAGCGTCTAGCGGTGGCAAACACAGCGGTTATTGTGCGTGTGGTCCTGTGTTCGAGCGAAGTATTATTCGGTATTTTAAGTTAGAAAACTTGGAGCTGCTAAGCTTTAAGGAGTTTGAAATTGTAGCCGGTAGATAGCAATATTCTTGCATCCCTTATTACATGTGGGTGTACTATAGGGTTACCATCCCCAAATTTTGAAAACCAGTATTTGAAAGTGGAAATATCAGGACATTTCGGTTTAAAAACAGGACGCGATATAAGAAAACAGTGTCAATGAAACTCAATGAATAGCAATTACAATGTTTGATGAAATTATCTTCAATTAAATTATATAATATAATAAGAAATTAAATGAAGGATAAAATTATAATATAATGTCGATGATTAAACGTAAGGTTCGAGGCAATAGTCGCGCAAATGATAAAACCGGCTAAACTCACCACGGGGTGGCGGGCTTCGGTAACTCTTAGAAGACCGCACCGAAGCCCACCACGGTGTCATGCCAAATGGCATGGTTGCCCGAAGGTGGTGACTTCCCGAAGGTGGTGACTGTAAAGAGGCCACCGCCTCGTGCACATCCCGGGGGCGACTGTAGAAGGGCCCCCCTGTTACCCTCGCTGGGTGCTGTGTGCACGGCGACACGGACCACACCGTGTCGTCGTCTTCTCGGGGGTCGCTAAGTGAGAGCGACCCCTAGTACTATTGTACCTTTTTTTTTTTTTTTTTTTTTTTTTTGCTTTGTGAGAACCCATCATGGGCTATCCTCCGCCTGGGGTGGGTGCGGAGGGGTGCGCTCGCGACCCCTAAGGCCCCCCGCTAAGGTGTGTTAGGCGGGGGGTTGCGGCGTGTTGCGCGCCGGGGCGGTTGCTCCCCGGCGCAGTACTATTGTACCTAACCTAACCTAACCTAAACCTGTGCCTAACAATTCCAACCCTTTATGTAATTTAAATTAATTGTAAGTTTATCAAAACCAAATGAAGCGAAGCGAAGGCAAAGCTTGTAAATTACAAAATGAGTGAAGTTCAGAACATTCTACTTTCTTTACGATACAATGGTTTTCAAATTACTTTATAAGATAAAAAGTATGAGGGTTTGAAATAAGCAAAAAATTTAATCTATCTTGTAATCCCTTGAATGCAGGAATGACAGGCACAGTAAAGTTTCCATTCTATCTCGCTCGGGATAAAAGAAAAATGATGCATATTTTTGAGACCATGTTCCTTTAAAACGGTGCATTATAATGTCGAAAACAATTTATATCAGTGAACTAAACTCGAGACGTTAATTTCATTTTTCACTTTATTTATTGCTTTTGCAATTTCGCTTGACCTCTTTTTTCTAATTGTATTTTATTCCTGGCAACCGCAAACCGAATGAAATATTGTCACTGCCGGATATGTACATTTACTTTTTGTTGAAGGCTGAAATTTATGAATATTGGATTACGGTTGGATACAAATATTGACCAAAGAGAGTTCTGTGAAATTGCGAGGACATAACTTGATATCCATATACTTACCACACTTTTGTGATATACGATTCTGGCAAAGTATGTATATGTTAATACAGTCACTAAAAAAATATTGTCCACTGTTGAACTTGTCATCACTACAAGCTATGATATCTGGTCATAGGGGTTATAATGGCACAATCATTACGTTACCAGGCGGATGCTGATCGTAGTGTGTTTTTTTTAGCACACGGGTGGGGTCACTGGGACACGTTTTCTTTAAATAATCACTTCTATCTTTCGTTACATTTTATCGTTGAGCATGAACAGGACAATCATAGCATGTGTCGTTATAAAAAAAGACTGCCTAGGGTGCTCTGGACGATCATCTTTTTTTTTTTTTTTTTTTTAAAGACGTTGCCCCACCCTAGGATTTCTCCTGTATCGTGGGTACAGTTTACAAACATACATGTCACATGCATACACAACCAGACCCGAAACAACTATCTGTAGATCATACAAATATTTGTTCCGTGCGGGGATCGAACCCGCGACAC
Organism: Shargacucullia verbasci; assembly: GCA_947562105.1. Classification (NCBI taxonomy): domain Eukaryota; kingdom Metazoa; phylum Arthropoda; class Insecta; order Lepidoptera; family Noctuidae; genus Shargacucullia; species Shargacucullia verbasci. The sequence goes on along the minus strand of OX387284.1, from coordinate 9,019,465 downwards.
GTAGCGCAGAAAGCTAATCGCTTAGCCACTGCGCCAACCGTGTCGTCAATGTTTTTCTTACTTAACGTAGATGTTTTTCTAATGCACTAAAATCATTTCTTCAAAGTTATATCACAAGTTTAGAACTCTAGTTACAGTTAGATCTTAGTTAGAATCTTAGGTTACGTAAAAACTATTTAGCAATCTATGTCTTGGGTAGCATTTGCCAAGTGTAGGCATTTAGATCGCGCTACAGTTAATACGAATACTGTACCCCTTCCTGTACCACTATCACGAGTTTTCTTACTATTTACTATCAAAGTAAAGTAAATTTTCATAATAGCGGTTTTAGTTCTTAACTTCATTACATTAGGCATAGAGTCGCTTATGTGACATCTAGTCATAGTAAAGTTTTGATTTACTATTATTTTTATTATTTTTTATTAGCGACTCTAATCCCTAATATAACCAATTTAAGAACTAAAATCGCTTGCATGAAAATTTACATTTACTTTGATAGTAAATAGTAAGAAAACTCGTGATAGTGGTACAGGAAGGGGTACGTAAATAGTAAAAAACTCATATTAGACGTACTGATATAAATATCAATTTACTGGTTAATCGCAACCTAGACGAGGTAAGAAGCTGCATCACTCATCGCAACCTAATTAGGTGTTCACAATCAAAATCTAATAACAATTTGTCTTCAATTGATAATGATTTATGTATAAAATACATCCAGGAGAACTTGTCAATAATTTTTTAAATAAATAAATCAGAAGGATGTTGGATTCTCTCCGGTATTTTATTAGAGCATAAATTTTGCTGCGAATCTCATTTATATTTCAGACAGCAATGGCAGCTTTGGCGATTATGCCCAAATCAATAAGAGAACGTCGTAGTACTTACGGATTAAATTTTACTTTATAAAATACAATATTTACTTAACAGTTTCGGAAAGTCTGATTCCTGAAAATAATTAGCTACTTCTTTTAAATTTAAATTGTCAATTTACGTTAGCTGCGATATTTAAAATAAACAATTCAATGTTATTTATGTGCCGCATTGGTCTAGTGGTCGTAAGCGACTGCTGAGGGTGAGGTCCTGTGCTAAATTAGATGGTCGGGCAAAATGTTATTGGGTTCAGAAAAATCTCAGTAATTGCACAGGCTTTGGAACTGTGCCCAATAGTTGGCCATAGACTTATTGGAAATGTGGCTGGGAATTTATTTGTATTGTTATGTTATGTGACCATTTAATCGTACGTTGCTTTCATCCGACATTTCCAATGTGTCGTTCTGTATTTTATCAACCGATATGTTCCTAAATGCGGTGCTTGTTGTACTAATCTTCAGCTTAAATCTTCACGATCCGGTTCGATGAATTAGATTAAATTCTTCTAAGTGTGGGCGGCAAATGTAATTAACATTACAAGGGCACCCACCAATACCATCGCAACGACAAGTAACTATTTCGTAACGTTGTTAATTAATTAAATGTATGTAGGCACGTCCAGTAATTATTGTTTAGACACAAACATGTGACGATAGGTGCCTACCCAATACACTGAAAAAAAAAAAAATGGCTGCCATAAAGTTTTTGTTAGCTTTTATCAAGTAAAATGTTCATATATGGGAACATAAAGCTACTTGTTTGCTAGCAATAAAGCTAACTTTATCACTGATTTAAACAAATATCATACTAAAAATAAATAAGTTCTTAATCGTGTTCATCAGTGAAGTTGTTTAAATAAACCATACCATCTGACTTGATAATTGAAATTACTGTTTCAAACAAGTTAGTTATTAGGAAAAATAATGTGTTATTATTAATATTTTGATCATGTTGACTTTATCGCCAATAATCATGTATGGTTTATAGGTATTATAATTTTCTTTTTAGGATTAAACATGAAATACTTAAACAAGTAAAATTCGCACTTGTTCAACCATCTTTTTTTTCAGTGTACGGTGGTCGGCAAATGACGACTCGCAAGGCGCATACGTCTCTTAGTGACTTGATACCTATAGCGAAGGCTTGCGAACAATAAAATGTATTATATTTTTACTCTGTTTTGCCTAGTGTGCAGCGTATGATGGAACTGGTGCAGTTGATGCATTTCTATAACTTGTAACTTGTCTAGGTTACTGTTGTAAACACACATTTCGTCGATGCGCCGTTAAGTATGCAATTCCAAACTACGAGTATGTTCCTGAGAACTTTCTAATAAAAGAATCTAATTATACATAATCCGACCCACTGTCGTTTAATCAATTTGGTACCGGAACCTATTAGATCTAAGCATTACTAAGGCTATTAATATTTTTTATTTCCACTGCTCTATATCTCTTATGTTTGTATATCACAAAATAACCTTATTATGTTCAGGTATAATAACAATGTTATTCACAGAATATCTTATTTTTAGCTTGGTAAACAAGCACGGATATCACCGCAAACCTCTAGAAGGCACGTGTCGCCAAATTGAGTCTCTCCAGTATATTGGATTCACCCAGACTTACAATTTCGCTTTAAATTCTAAATCTAAGGACATACCGACTGTAGATACGAAAAAATATTCTTACAGTATTGAACCGGCTCTAGAAGAAAATTTGTGATGATTACATCAAAGCAAAAAAGAATTACATACTGATCCTAAATTTTTGAAAAACAATTAATAATTTATTTTAATTTTAAGACAACTAATTTATTCAATAATTTATAAAAATATATTGTATAAAAAGGAAGGAAAGAAAGGAATATATAGTTAAACGGCCTTACCTTTTACGCAGTTTGGAAAGTAACATTTTCATATCCCCAATCGAAATTAAGCTATGAAGTCAAGTAAAATAAAAACAATGTTCCGTAATTCTTATTAATTATAGTTTGTCTCTATAATCAAACTAGAGAAATTAATATCCTGATAAAATGGAATGTTCCTGCTATGTTTAGTAAAACTATAAAAATATATTTTCGAGTTAATCCATATCTATAGGTAATATCTAATAATTATCATACAATCTCACTCACCTACCTAGTTAATTTCGTAGGCAGAGGAAATCAGTTTGACACGTGATTAAATTCATACAGTTTGATGTAGCCTTAATTAACCTAACTAAATTAGCGTACTTTCGTACAGTCGTGAATAACAGTATGAATACCTACATGTAGCAAAATTAAATTAACTTTCTTAGAAATAAATAATATCAGTTAGTAATATTTGTATGTTTTCCCACATATTGTCATAATATATTTTTCCAAGCCGAGAAGAAATTGCATGGAAAGGTTACGGTATAGTTATGGTCCGTTTAATTATCTTTGTATATGTCAAATGTCTGAAATTAATTAAAATACGATTTCAATTAACATTTTTTTTATGTATGCTATTAAAGTAATGTAAAGTAATGTCAGATATTAATGTTTCACATATGAATTGAAACAGAAAGACGATGTATAGGAATCTACAGCTAGATTATTTAGCTATCCTATCGTTATTGAATATCGATTGTATCGAAATTCTATTGATAGTCTAGGTCCCCAGAGGATTTAAACGCTCGTTAGCCAGTGGCACTGCTGAGATGCATTCGCAGTTCTTTCTAAGTTATCGTAAACAATTATGAACATAGGTGATGTATATTCAATCAATTTTCTTGTTGTCTTATCATCTGTCTTGTATATACTTAATCATGTAAGTACATGTTCGTTTTACGTGACAAAACTGTAGGTAGTCCTACAGTTTTATCACACTCCCGTTGGTCGTTTCAAAATTACAATAACTACCTATTTCCTTAAAACTTCATTACGTGTCCTCATATTCTGCTGACGTCTGTACATAGCTCCAGATAATTATGTTCGAAAAGTTTATTGTTAATAAGGTTCAACCTACATAAACCTATTATCATAATATAGGCCACAACGTGTCACGTGTCAAGGGACCGTTATGAAATGCTGGATATTCCTGAATCCAACAATTAATGTTATTGCAACAAGATTACATTTTAGTTGCGATCTCGAGATCTTACGAGTAGGTACTTATACCAAGTTTGGAATGTCAGGTAATTAATATTAAATGAAGTAGTTTAAGTTAATTTGGTACCCGAATCTATTAGATTTGAGCAGTATTACCTAAGGGTATTTATTACATATTTCAACAGTAGTATGTACTTTGAAATATATAATTATATACCTAATAAAAACAAGAAGGATAAATAATTGTTCTAGTCGTCGCAAGCGTGATTGGAGAGCGCGAGGTCCTAGGTTCGATTAACGGGTTGAGCTAAGTGCTATTGAGTTTTCCTTCATGGAAATTTTCAGTATCAGCACGGAGTCTAGAACTATATGGTCGCCCCCTATATACTCAATGACGTCATCGGTGAAATGTCGGTGTAAAACAGTACACTGTGGTATTACTCTAGCATCATTCCGAAATCGTCTACTTCTGCACTGTACATGGGCAACTGACATTTGACAGCGAATGACGGTTTCATATGAACTGAAGTAATATGTAGGTACCTAATTTTACATAAAATACTAACATAGGCAGGTGCGGTCGAAGCCAAAGACTTTAGGGGGGCGGGGGGGTCATATTAACAGAAAAGTGATTTGGGAGGATGGGGGTGTAATATTATAGTTGCTTGTAATATTATAGAGCTTGCACGATTTTGGGGGTCATGAGCACCCCCTCGGATCGCCACTGAATATAGGATACTAAGATATCTAAGTTCAGTGACTTGTATCTCATAATTGTTAATATGGAAATATAGACTAGGTATATCAAAGATAATACTAATATGGAAATTTCTCTAATCTTGTTGACACAATCCGTTAATGCTATCGATTAATCCACGAATTGAGAAACACGGATCACGTGGAAGATGCCCTACAGACGCGTCTTCAACTAGTTACTGAACATAATACAATTATATAGTACTCATTGACTTCCCCGAATCGGCAATTTAGTTTAAAGTATAGATTGATTCCGCCTATTACAAAGAGAATTCACTAACAATAACTGAAGTCTGCTATGTGTAGATGTTCTTAGAAACAATGTATAATTAATTTATAAATACATATGTGATTGATGACTGCCTCATTGGTCTAGTGGTCGCAAGCTTGACTGCTAAGCGTGAGGCCTTGGTCTCGATTCCCGGGTCGAGCAATTCTATATTGGTTTTTTTTTAATGAAATTCTCAATAGTTACACGGTGTCTGGAACTGTGCCTGGTAGATGGCAATAGGCTCGCCCCTTGTATAGACTCAATAACGGCATCGGCCAAATGTGGGTGCTATGTTATGGTAACCACATCTTTACTGTAACTTGTAACCACACCTACCCAACCGACACCAAAGACAGTTGGTATTCGTAAGAACTATTGATCGACGGAAACTGATCTCATGTTCTATCCATGGATGACATCGATCGAATGTATCGAGTGGTGTTGAAAGTAAAACTGTCAACTGACGGCGGCCATCATTTTTATCGATCGACGTCGGTTGGTTTGGTCTGGCAACACCCAAAAGGTCATTAATCCACATGCCACGGAGCTCTTTAAAATGAAAAAAGAAAAAACAACAATAGACATTAAGCGAGATTCCCATTCGCGTCTAAAAAGGGCAAGACTAAGTGGTTCAAGTCCATTATCATGCAACGACAATTTCCGGATCGTTCGCTACCTACTTAGGTTGCCGGGCAGAGAGGTCGGAAACGCACCAGACCGGGCACGACAAACATAGGACGTCAGCTAGAGAAACATTCATTAGTAAATGAGAGAGCTATACTCTAACCACAAAATAAATAGGTAAAGAAGGCGTGCTCTACACAACAAGCGAAAATAAGAGCATGCATATATAGACGCTTGCGTACGGCGATATCAAAGTATGTCAAACAAATACTGATTGCGTCACGTGTGCCCGCGTTTTACGCACGTATACGTCTATGTGCGCGAACATTTTCTTTCATTATACGAAGCCGACCTTCTGTACCTATTTGTTGTATGCTTTAACAGTTGTTTGCATAAACAAAGCAAGCATAAACACATCTAAACGCTTTGAAACTAAATTGAGATTGAATTTGTTTTGGTAGAGTAATTTATGTCATATAACTTACTAGCATCCGCCCGCGGCATCGCCCGCGTGGTTTACGAACCCGTACATTTTTCCGGGATAAAAAGTAAAGTAAAGTAATAAGTGCTATTCCAAACTATAATCTATCTCTGTGCCAAATTTCATCCAGATCCATTCTGGCGTGATTGAGTAACAAATATCCATACATCCATCCTGACAAACTTTTATATGTATAATATTAGTACGATAGGATAGGATAAAATATTATAACATAATAGGTGAGAAGCCTTAGATAAGTTAGCAAGTCTATTTTTGACGTTAACCCTCTTCAATAAGAATTACTCCACCAATACCTCAAAAGCATTGGAACATATATTTTACAAAATACAGTTTGCCAAATCAAAATTTAATTAAAACCGATAACTTTGGTCAATTTTATATCTCTGACTGCCTCACCGGTCTAGTCGTAGCAAGCATGAGGTCCTGGGTTGAATATTCTCGGGTCAGGGAGTATTATTGGGTGGTGGTATCTGTATGGAAATTCTCCGTAGCAGAATTCCAGACTCCCTGGAGTCTGGAATTATGCGCAGTAGATTGAAATTGCCTCGCCACCTATTCCATGAGACTCAATAATTTCATTGGCAAAATGTGGATGTATTTGGGGAATACAGGCATGATGCTATGGTGTGTTATATTTATAAATGCTTTAATTATGTAAACTTTTACGAAATTTTGAACACGGCTCCGTTCGACCGTTCTTAGTAATGGATCCGCGAAATAACTACTCGATTTCTAAATCCTGTTTCATTTCTTTTTCGCAGTCCTTAGGGAATCTCTCGGATAGAAACATTTCCTACATTTATGTTCTAAGTGAGGTACTTTGCGGTAGTCGGACGAGTGACTATGAAGTGATGAATGATACGACCGGTTGCCTATTGTTTAAGACGATATTGTTTTACTGCCGAATCTACATTTTCCCTATTGAATGTTTAATATTTTTTTATGTATTCATGTAGATGTACGAAGGGGTGTATTTCGAATATTAAAAGAAGTGTTTAATGTTGTTTCTTATATCAACATCGTATTTTTGTTCTATTTGAATAAAAACAATGGAGTTCCTGATACCAAAAAGTGAGATTAATTCATAAAAATAACTTGTACAGTATTTTAAATTAGTTGTTGGTCGTTTGTGCGTGACTAATTAAAGTTTCTTGTCGGCTAGGTCACCCACGAACTAAAACCAAATTTCGAACGTGTTCAGTTTTTCTAGAGATTTGAATATTGATCAGTTTTAACTTTCGCAGAGAAAGAATAAGGCATCTTCCAAACGTATTTTAAGCATTTTGTTATATCTTTTTTATATACCTAGCTGAAATCCTCATACACAGTGGTGTATGAAGAGTGCATCACTCTGGGGAAGGGAAAGTATTATAGGCGTCTTACCGGCTAAAGCAACACGGTATTCCTTCGGACGATCTATGGCGGGGCAGGATCCGCTCATGCGTTTGTTGAAATCCCAGCGGGGCCGCTTCTTGTATCATCTTAAGCTGTTAGTATTATATTTTGTAATAAGTAGGTATTAATGTTAGTTACAAGAACACTTTTGGTTATGTATTATGAATACGGACCGAATAATCACTTGGTTTTATCATTAAGTTTAGATTCATAGTCAGTTCGTCCGATGGACCGTTTTTTACACATAAGTATTGATGTACCCTCTATGCCTCGTTAAGCCGTTTATCCCAGGTGTCATTCGATTACCTATGATAGTTGTCACGGGTATCGCTGGCTAAAAAGCCTGACAACCTTAGAGTATCAGTGTCTCCCAGTAATTGGGTGGCGGAGGTCAGATGATAGTCGCTCCGTGTAAAATAGGTACGGATATTCAGCTGCACCGTTAGACTTGAAGCCGACCTGAATGTAGTTGGGAAAATACTGATGATAATTAATGATGGAGGTTAATAGAAATTATTATTCGAATATATAACTCGAATGAATCCATAATTTTCTGAAAAAAATCGTACAGTACACATCTTCATCTTTGACCTTGTATGTATCTTTGTTCAACTGTACTGTACCTACCTAAACCCTATCAAAAGGTTGTTGACATCTTCTGAAGCGGAATCCTCAGGGTGCATCACTCAGTTATCTAATAATGCAGTCTAATCTTGTTCATGTAAACACGCTCCACACGACCGTCGTCACTTAGTAAGTATAAAATAAAAATATAATCTTACAATGTACCGAAAAATAGCTTTTAAGTAATAATATCATGGACTAAATAACTTAAAGTGGGCCGGGCTTTTAGGGCTAAGGGCTAAACGAGATGTACCTAGTCCCGAGGGTGCACCAAATTATACGTTTGAACGTATAGCCGTCTACCTAAGTAGTAAGTACCGTCGTATAGGGATGTCTTTTAGGATTATTTAAAACTAGCTATTCCAGCGAATTCGTTCGTATTTATAAATATTTTTCATACAAATTTTTAACACCCAATTTCACTCCCTTAAGGGTTCATCATCGTCATCATCACCCCACATTCATCTAATGCTTAGGCTTCTCTCAGTAAGCACCAATGCCTCTCCCAAAGGGGTGGATTTTCTTAAAATCCTTTTAAGTAAGCGGATACCCACACCCAATAAGGATCTACTCGTTAAAGTAGGCTTTAAAGTTCTTGATATTTATGTTCTCGTGAAAAGGTTTATCATAGACTGTAATTATTTAAATATCAATTTTTAAAGGAAACCTACTCTAATTTCAAAATCATTTTCATTTGTTAATCACCAGTCAGCCTTCACTAAGGAAGTTCTCTATTTGCGTAAAACCTTTACAGTATGTGTTTGTATTGCAGTCATTTACGTATATGCTCGGGCTTTCGAGGCTTCAGAGCAAAAAGAGACGTAACTCGGCTATTATTATTACCGTTATTCGGAGTTGCTACTTCTATTATAATAATAGTTTAAAGTACATGTTGCGTCTGTCGGATTACGCAAGTCGCCCACGGTAAAAGCTTTTCACCAAGAAACACGACAGTTAACGTGAATTACTTAACTGTAGGTAAGTAAGCATGATTGTAATGTAATATATTTTGATGGCAGTTTAATGTTTGATGTTTTACGTGGAAATATAGTTATTTTAAGTATGGATGTCGTAAGGTCTAAATGCTATTGGTTGTATTAAGGATTAACCCACCTCATTCACGGCCGGCCGGCCTGCACGGGGAGAGGCACGTGCCTGAATTATATGTTAATTATGTCATACGGTACCGGCTGATAAGTCGAAAATGATCTCTGGTTAATAATGCGCTATATTTAAATGTAAGTATGCAAGTCACTGTTACTGTTTGAAATGTGAGATTTATGATCTGTTAACTGTACCCACGATACAGGAGAATTCATGGAACTGGGAACTGGAGACTACAAAGACACTCCTGCTAACTTTGCAAGAAATATAGATTGACGGTTATGGATCTATATCTTGAAAGAACATTCAAGTGTAAGAAAATCGAATTCTTTTCTAAACTGCTTCATTATTGCTGCTGGGTTTTCTATATGGAAATATTTAGTAGCAGCCTGTAGATTGGTATTATGCTCGGTAGATGGCAGTATGCTTACCCCTCACTCTGTGCGCTCTCACTTAGCGACCCCCGAGAAGACGGCGACACGCTGTGGTCCGTGTCGCCGTGCACACAGCACCAGCGAGGGTAACGGGGGGACCTCTTTACAGTCTCCCCCGGGACGTGCACGAGGGGGTGGCCTCTTTACAGTCACCCCCTCCGGGAAGTGCCGTTTGGCATGGCACCGTGGTGGGCCTCGGTGCGGTCTTCTAAGAGTTCCCGAGGCCCACCATATGGTGTCGAGGCGGACCACCGTGGTGAGTTTAGCCGGTAGGAGTCCGGCACACCCCTCCGCACCCACCCCAGGCGGAGGATAGCCCATGATGGGTTCTCACCAAGCAAATCAAAAAAAAAAAAAAAAAAGTATGCTTACCCCTTATTACCTTTTACTCAATGATGGAATCGGGGAACTGATGGTATTCTTTGTCTTAAAAAAATGCCCCACACTATGAATAAATCCTGTATCATGGTTGCGTTTACAAACACAAATATTCACATGGACATACACCCAGACCCGTAAACAAGTAACTGTAGTTCATACAAATATTTGTTTCGTGCGGGAATCGAACCCACGACACGTAGCGCAGCAGTCGATCGCTCAACCACTGCCCCAGCTGTGTTGTCAAATTCAACACATCTCTAGTTAAGCCTTTGGGGAATAAAGGCGAATACCCGGATTAACAAAGGATTCATGATACTATTAGGCTATTTTAATATCAACCATTAGCCGTATTTACATAGCTATGTTACATCATACAGTTTAGAAACTCATTGAACTTAAAAGAACTTACGAAGGGCTTTTCTTGTTATTTTTATAGTGTGTACTATAGTATATGCTTTCTGAACTTGGGTACAGATATAAGCCATAACTCAGAGTACTTGAGATGGATAGTGAAATTCTATTAAAATTATTTTGTTTGCTCAAATAAACTGGAGAGAAGAATATGTCGGTAGACGTAGCCAGAACTAATATTGCGATTTAAACCTAGCTTTAGAAACTTTTTTTTGGTTTTGGCACACTTTGCCTATACCATTAGGTACCTAAGTAGGTACCTATAGCGGCTGTAGCGACACTATATAACGAAAGTCTTCGGTCCGTATAACAGAATGTTTCTCGAGTTTGGTCTTCAATCACTTCATCACTGTTTAAGCATAAATAATATATTCTGTACTTGAGCACCGCTCAAGCGATGCCAATGAGACACAATATAAAATCGTTTTTCGTCGGCCGCGGCCCGGCGCCGCGTGCTTCTTTATGATTAATAATAATAATTAAGAAAATCTGTGGTCTCGAACACACTTGCGTGAAAACAGATTAAATCTCTGCTTAGGGTTGAAACTGGGGTGGAAAGGACAGTGCCCCCATGAGTGACGAACCCCGAGATCCTGTGGCGCACCAAGGATAGTTAGCCTCGATACAATTATTACTGACTAACCCGCACTCTAATCGGTAGTTGAACCTCTATCAGCAACTTCAATCCAGAAACTTCAGGACCTGAAGAAGTATATAAGGTACTACTAGGAAAAATCCCAAAACTGGTTATATTAAGAAAGAAATTGATGCTGAACTGCTGATTAGCGCTAGACAGTGCAACCAATCTTTAGGGAGTACACAGATCAGAAAAATGCTAGAATATTGAAAACGATAAATTTTAGACTATGGGAGGGACGAATTACGAAAGTAGGTCAAGAACGCTTTACAGAATATTGGGTCCTGGTATCGTAATGGAAACTAAGATAATTTAATTTTAGATTATTTCGTCTGTGAAAATGTTTCTACTATCAAAGCATAAAAACTGAATTTTATTATTTCCGATACTTTTTATTATTATAAATACAAAACCTACTTGTGGTGAAGTGAAAAAATTTAGATACTTAATTAAATACATGTTTCGTTCACTAAAAAGTGTAAGCACTTGAGTAATCCATTTTCAAATAAATATGGTTAGTGAATAACGAAACGTTCTTAAATAAAATTACATGTAACTGAGTACCTAGGTACCTTTTATCGCAAATAATTCTTTCACGCTACAATAACCTAATTGTATTAACCGTTTCGCCGAATAAATTTCACTGAATGTTCAGTGTATGTAGACTGAATTGTACAGCAACTAAAGCTGAATTACACACTTGAATAATTGTTTTTCGGAGGAATAGGGATTTAATTTAAATGGTTGAAATTTCGTTAAGCCGGTAAATACATAAATATATTAGAACTGTGGCTTTTAAAACACACGATGTAAGCACTCAGGCTGAAACCTCTTTTAATTTTGTACAAAAGGTCGACGCCTGCACGCCCATTACGCTTCTAAACCAGAATTTTAATTTAACAATATGTCATAGATAAAAAAACAATTGTTAAAAGGATCTTGAACTCGAGCCGAAAATAAAGTAATGTATATTTTTACAGTTCTAATTATGTACCTTACGAGTACATCATTAGGGTAGATATATAGACATCGAAATATATAAGCATAAAGATAGTAAAAAAAATAACGCGAGCATATTCAAAGAAATTTGGGCAACCTACTATAAAATTCAGTTATCGGAGTACAGGCAAAAGCAAATAAGTACAAATTATTACACAATTACCGTTCTACTGAAAATGTATCCAACCCGAACATATTCGCTGAACACATTTATAATTTATTTAAATACTCACGTTAAATAGTACAAATAATTACAAAAAGAAGATAATTTCAACTTTATCTATATTTAAGTACAAATGCCATTTTTGTTGCGCTTAATTTATTAAATAGAATGGCCGTTTTAGTTCATAGATTTATGATAAAAGCTTCCTTTCACTTAGAAGTCTAGCCCTTGCAAATCTCATTCAATCGCTTTGTGGATTGCACGACTTGATAAACGAGACTCAAAGCTAAACAACAACTATTATAAGTGTCTTTGATTTAATTTAACGTGCAGAATGGATGAAGCCACCTTTTCATTATGTAGTTAATTAAAGTCCAATGACTTTATATCAAATCTCTAAGTATTTGTACAGTCCCTAGTCTACTAGTCTCCTGGACAATTTATAATTTACAATCGCCAGATAATAGAAATGCCCTCAATATTGTGTGGAATTGATATTTACTAATCACGTGACCATTCGATAGCTTATGTCAGTTTAGTACATTTCGCTGGGATTTTTATTGTCCAGCGATTGTAAATTGTGTAATAGTCTGCAGGTTTATCTATCGAGTCGCCATGAGCCATCATATGAAGGTAGCTCCTGCCGTAGTGGAAAGCTATTTTCTTGAACCTCATATCTGCAGGTACAGAAAGTTGTTTTAAAGCTCTGCCAAAGTCAATTTTGCCCCGGAAGCCCTAGGCAAAGTTATACGTGGTAGCTTACGAGGGCCATATTCAAGTTTGTTTTCGGATTATATTAAAAATAAACTTTTTAAACTTTTCAAATATACAACGTTTTAAACTAATCACTTCCATGTATCTACGCAGAAAAATAAGTATTAGTGGGTATACCATCGTCATATGGGATGCACTTGCGGCGACTGAGAGGATTATTTTGCCCTTAACCATGATCTTGGATTTTTCCTTCTCATTCTTCTTCTTCCTCTCCATTGATTTTGTATTTGAGTCACCTCACCTTGACAATTCACATATTGTAACAACCTGGATATATAATTAAAAAAAAAAAAAACTTTGCTCCACAATATGATTTCTCCTGTGTCGTGGGTACAGTTTACAAACATATATGTAACATACACACACAACCAGACCCGAAACAAATATCTGTAGATCATACAAATATTTGTTCCGTGCGGGAATCGAACCCGCGACACTTAGCGCAGAAAGCTAATCACTTAGCCACTGCGCCAACCGCGTCGTCAAATATATAGTCCCAGTACTGTTTTTGTAGATATTAAGTATCTATAATCAGGATTGAAAATTGCTTTTAAATAAATCTTTCTCAAAATCCTTTGCATTCCCATTTTTACAATTAATATAATCCTAAAAATAAAATTGTAAACCGGTCTTATTAAAACTCAGTGTTAAAGAAATACCTATTATATCAAAAGAGATTAATTTTCTTTGTAATTTAATGTAGATTGATAAATCGAATCGATAAATATATTTGCTGAGGTTTTACCGTTAGCTTGTAATTGTCGATGTCTGTGTTTTTATTGTATTCTTGATTCAGTTCAAAGAAATGATTTGTCTCGTACACAATAAAATATAATTTAAAATGTAGGATAAAAAATAAATTGAAAATGTATCAAAGTCAAAGTCAAAGTTTTTTTATTTCAAGTAGGCCTTTTCAGGCACTTTTAAAAAGTCGAGACTCTAGGCGCACGGTTCCAAAGGGGGTAGGTCCTATGGAGACGAGACCGGCAAGAAACTCCATGGATACTCTTTTCAAAAACAAAAAGTTAATTTACAATTAAAATCTTAAATTAACATGCATTATATAAGAAAAAAATATACAAACTTAATAGAACGCTACTTACACAATGAGGCAATACAACATGAGTTAAACAAGTGTTTCGAATATAAACTAAAAACGGGATAAACAGACCAAAGCAAAAAAAGTAAACCAAAGTAAAAAAATACAAAAAATAATACAAAATATTGAAACATCAAGAATTTCCAGATATGTAAAGCGAATCTAATGTAAAATAGAATTATCTGTCATGTCAGGTCACTGTAGTTTCCATAATGCTTTTTATAGAAACGCTCATGCTAAGATTCTATTGTCTCGTAAACAATGCGTTTGCAAAAATAAATAACAATACTGGCGCAAAAAGTGTAAGGGTGGATACAGTCGATAGCTTTTCTTTTATATCCAAAGAAACGTTGAGAGATGAAAGAAAATATTCCAGTTCCTTAAATGTTGGGTAAAGTTTATTTCACAATAATTTCTTGTTTGCGTCGAGGATAATGGATCATTGTTCATTACATTTGGGATAACAGTAACACATAATTTAAGGAAATATGAGTTCCCTTTGGTTTGTTTTAATCATTGTGGTACAATTGTACATGTAATTCGGAAAATAAAATCTGCCTGCTATATCATAAAACATACAACATAAAATAAAAAACGATAACCTACATGATTTTTTTGCCATCATAATTGTGTTTATTCTACTCCATAAAACATTAGCATTATTAACATCCTTCCTAATTAATATCGTGTAAAGTTAAGTCATATATACATTTTATCCACACATTTTGACTGCCTAGTTGGTCTAGTGGTCGCAAGGTCCAGGGTTTGATCCTTGGGTCGGGCAGCGTTACTGGATTTTTCTGTCAGGAAATTCTTAGTAGCAGCGGTATTGTACCCGGTAGATAGCAATAGGCTCACCTCTATTGTCTGGGAGATAATAACGTCATCGGCGAAATGTGGGCTCTGCCTTACTCTCGAGAAAAACAAGCATAATGCTTTGTTATCCATACATTTTTTGACGTGTAATCTTGGCATTATTAATAAGGATTTAATATCAATGTTTCTCGTAGATTAAAGCTCTGTATATGCATATTATGTACAAACAAAGTTAGTTCGAAATCCCAATGCACGTCGTACACAACATTCAAAGGAAATGTACACGCTTTGTTCAGTCGACCAGCGTGAAAGAAAATAACTACTTAGTCTGAAATTGAAAGAAAATGAGCAAGAACAAAAAATAAACCTATTCTAAGATAATCCCAGACAAGTCTTTCTTATTTGTGCACCTTCAAATACGCGCATGTCTGCATCTTTGACTTCATTCACAAAACTTAAAGTTTCTTCACTCACAATATGTTCTCGCATGTAAAAGACCTGTTCTGAATGTGCAAAACTTTTAATAAGACAGCTTTAAAGGTTCTGTTGTTTACTGGAAAGTCACTTAACTATGTTTGTCTTTTTTCTTTTTATTATAATTGAAGTGGGTACATGCACTCCTACTGACGACGTGGATACCTATAGAAAGTATTCTGTAAAAGTTTGCTCCTCTGCTACACAGTACACACACCACATACTTAATTTAGGTGTTATATGCGTAATTGTATATTTTTATTAATTATACCATGTATATTTAATTTATTGCGATTGACTAGGGCTGAGTTAAGGAAAAATTTAATACTTAATGTAAAATAAAATATCTTTTTGTACCTAATTCGTAGGAAGCTTTTCCAAGAAGGAAGTACGTAATATTTACCTGAGCTCTTTTAATTAGATAAAGTATTTCAATTATTTACACTTTACGTGCTTTGAGGTATTATAAGTTTGTATAAAAACAATAAAACCTTAAAAAACGCTTGTTTAAAAGACATTTTTCTTTTAAATTTTAATTTGTTCTGTCAGAAAATGAACCTACCTTTTATGTCATGTCTGTATTCTATTGTATTTTCACGTAGGGGGAAGTCCCCCAGTGGCGGACACCTAAGGTTTTCAGAAAATAAATTAAAAACGACTTCGAGAAATGTAGCTTTATTCATGAATAAGTAAAGTCCACAAATTATAAAATGAAAAGCAATCATAAAAAATACAACTTCTACATAAACATATTTAGGAAACTTAAGATTTTTTTTAAGATTATTAATTGTAAATTATGTATATTTTTTTTAAAAGTGTGTCCATGGAGTTTCTTGCTGGTCTCTTCTCCATTGGGTTCCCGCTTTTAGAACCGTGAACCTAAAGTGTCGACTTTTTAAAAGTGTCTGCAAAAGCCTAGTTAAAATATAAACGGTGACTTTGACATACCACACAATTAAAGACTTAAAATGCAATTCACTTTTCAATATGACATCTTTAAATCAAAATACATTGCAACATTTTTTCTAGAATTAGAACTGTGCTTTAGTTCGTTATACAAATAGATGTATGTATCTGTTTATAAATTTATGTTCGTTATACAAATAGATGTATGTATCTGTTTATATTTATAAAGTGTTACGGCAAACTGTTGTTTTTTTAAAACTTTGCCATCCACTCTTGGATTAGTTCCTGTATCGTGGGTGCATTTACAAACTCATAAACTCATATAAATATACAAAGACCCAGACCCGAAACAACTATCTGTAGATCATACAAATATTTTTTCTGTGTGGGAATCGAACCCGCGATATATAACGCAGCAGTCGATCTGTCAACCACTGCGCCAGCCGTGCCGTCATATATTTTGGTACTATTTCTGTTACGACGAAATTTATCCTTGCAGCATGAAATGACTAGTTATTAGTATGGCTAGAATGTTGGATGATGCTGCCAGAAATGGGTAGAAATTTAGGTAAGGTATTAATAGGTTGTCACTTGTAGCATAGTGGAGAAATTTCTAAGCAAAACTTGTCATATTCCATTACGAAATTAAATTAATTAATAACCGTTCAATTCTAGTTGGGTCAAAAGTTCCACTAATCTGTGTTAATATCGGTTCAGACCAGTCGCCGAGTGATCGATTTGAACAGACGAATTGATAATCGATTTAAGATTTCGATTGAAAATAGACCGATTTGAAGATATAATCGCAAAATGGCTATAAGTAAGTCATTTGAACACGTAAAGTATAATTTTCCTTCCTCGGCTCTGTCGGAACATAAAAAAATGACTGTGATCAACGAAACGCGTCCAATATAAAAAAAAAAAATGGTTCTTTATTTTGCAATATTCTCTCTTTATAATAAACTTTGCGAATCATTCTTTTGATGTAAACCGTAATGGAAAATAACTTTTTATCGTACTTCTTCAACTTAATTTTTGCTTTATCGTTGATAAAACAATTTCAGAGAAAAAGTTTCTGTGTCTACACGGACTGTTAATAAGCAAAATAGAGTGTAGATATACTTATGTTGTTGTACGTAGTGTCGACCTATTCCTGAATAACTTATTAGGTATTTTTAGGTAATTAATAGAGCCCGAAGCCGATCTTAGCGATATAGAAAGCATATTTTTTATCTTGGCCACCAATGCTCGGACAGACTTTTAGAACCAAAAACGAATGTGAAGTTTTTTTTTTTTCATAATGGCGTCCACGAATTATTTTTGTTTATAGACGAACGAGATATGGTATTCCTCCATTGAAAAGGAACCCTCAGGAAAGGATTTTCCTTGTACTTCGTTTTGAAGTCAGCTATCGATTTTCATGAGATTTATACGTAGACGTATGTTTATGTAAGCCAGGCTCCATAATAAAATCATCAAACTCTTGCAGATTTCTGACTCTGCCTTTTTGCATTACTTACCCGGCCGTGGAAAAATTAATAAGCTGATGTCATATTATGGTTTTCCTCTTCACAGTATTACAGAAAATAACTATCCTAACCTAAAAAATCAGTGACCTATATAAGAAAAGTTCAGTTATGCCTCCATATAATTTATATGTTGTAACAGTATCGGTACGCGGGTGTGGAACATCGCCATTACGGCGTGTGGTCATGCGTGTGATGCAGCCTGACAACTAAGTAATGAAAGCCGAAGTATCGAACTCGACGAGACACTAATTGGGTAGTCTTTGTTTATTATTTTACGTACGTGAGATAGTAATTGCCTGTACGCATCTTTCACACTGTTTTGATATCATTACGTAGTATCACGCCAAAACTGGCGTACGTACATTTGTACTCAAACATTTTGTGGATGCTTTTACTAAGACCCATGAAATAAGAGGTGAATCTGTTGGCATGGTAGTAGGTTAGTTTAGTTAGTTATTAGCGTTTCTATACGAACATGATTCTAAACTATGCTACCACAAATTTCTACTCATAGCGACTGCCATGTACTGACTCCACATTACTGATATTGGACTTTTAGACTGCCGAAGTGCAATGATTATTTTTAAAACTATGCTACTGACTATTTCAACTCGGAGCGACTGCCATCTGACCTCCGTCAGCGCATGACTGATACTGGAACATACTCCAAGAGAAAGTTGTAAGACATTTCAGACAGCAACGATTTATTTTTAATCAAATTAAATATTTTTATGACAACCGGGACGAATAACTGAACGCCTTTTCGGATATATTAATATTGGGCATAATAGTAAGTATTTCAATTAGAAAACAAAATGTCCGAAATGTTTCTGTCATACTTTGTATCAAATCAGGTAATTAAGTAGTCAAGTAAAATTTATTCCATTGTTTCTGTCGAGAGCTTTAAGATTTTCTGTGCTCCTTCCTTAAGAGCTATTCTGTTTTACTATACAATATTAATATTTCATAAGATAGAATACAACTTAAGTTATTTAATTAATTCAATGTTAATCATGCAGAACTGAGTTAAGTGAAGTGTTCTATGATGTGTTGTAAGCGTATATTCACACACTACTTCATTTATTATCTTGATTTATGACTGAAGCCAACTGACTTTCACATACACTTATTAAACACTGGCCAACTATTATGAGTCGAGCAGTAAGTTTTCTTAAATGGATGGGCTGTAGTATCCTAAATAATGGAAGAATCCGTTGTCAAGATCAGGCGGTGGGCGGTGGCTTTAGATAAAATCAGAAAAAAATGGCAAATTAATCATAGATAAAGTGCCAAACAAGTGTGTCATTACGACACAGGAGGCGCCTAGTGGCGTGAAATAGAAAATCTATTGTTTCACGCCTCTCTTTATTACTTTGCGTCACTCGACGGGCTATGAGACAAATAAGGTTGACAATAGTAGAATTCAACTAAAGTTAAAAAAAGAGTTCAAATAACACATAAATCATCAATCTAAGGTCTCAATCAAAGCTCTTCGCTAAAAACGATGGTGCCGATAAAACAATTTCGTACTGTACGAAAAAATACAAATTAAATAAAATGAAGCAAAGCTGGTCTTTTATTCAGTCGAAATGTGGATTTTATTACCTATAACACGCCTCACACGTACTTTCTGGGACGGCCATATATAACGTTTTCACTGAAATGATTATTCTTGTACAAAGTTTAGGTATAACCCAGCAGACGAGATTTAGTGATTTAAATCACGCAATTTTATTAGCTCGCTGTTATTGCTCATGTGCAATAAATTCTTATTTGTAATAAATAATTACAAAGCACGTACCTATACACTGAGTGTCCATCAATTACTTTGATTTAAGCCTTGATGTCGTTTAGGGCGGCTCGACCACCACAATATTCTCATGTAATTCCTGTGGTGGGGGATGTCACTCTCGCATCGGTTTGTTTAGCCGTCACAAACGTCTCTCACACAATACGCTATAAGTCGTCTGGAGTAGATGAAGGGGCCTTGATGATGGCCTACAGTAGAAACTCGTAATAATCCAACACAAGCCATCCAGTGCCAAAGGTATGATTTAAAACAACAATAAACGCGTGATACGTTTTATGAAACTGACACAAATAGTGAACGTGACCAGTATAAAATCTCCCGTGAACACACGTAATTCCATATGCACATATTTGCTTTAGGTGGACAAATATGTAACAAATGTATGTATGTACCTATATCTCGATATGAAAAACCCCGATTTTATTTTTAATAATGCTTGCTTTCTTTTTTACCTATGACTGAACGAAATCTGTTACGGTTTTACACCAAAAGTTTTGCGACCAATTGTAGATTTTGTGTAAGTTAGGTATATTTTTTTCCTTTCTTTTCTTTTCATTTTTATAAAGCTTTGCCTCACAATAGAAATAATTCCTGAATCGTGGGTACGTTTACAAACACATATATTCACATGCACGAACACCCAGACGCAAAACAATTATCTGCAGATTATTTGTTCCATGCGGGAATCGAATCCGCGACACTTAGCGCAGTAGTCGATCCTTCAACAAAAGCGCCAACCGAGCCGAAAAAAATTTAGAATTTGTTTTCATATTTGCTCTTAGTATACAGGGCTATTCAAGCGTTTATTCCGATAATCAAATGAAACTCGCATTATGTGTAAGTTTATAAAATGTTTGGATTGTTCTTACTGAGTAAAAAAAAAACTGGCCGAAATTTGGTACACAGATAGACCATGTCGTGGATTAACGTAAGGGTGATTTTTTTTTTCGGGTAAGTACATAAAATAGTTCCCCTAGAAAGTGAGTGAATCCCCGGGTAATAGCTAGTATAAACATCCTTTATAGCAGTATTAAAACTACCGTCATCTATCAGATACAAAATAGCATTAATAAAAATAAATGTACCTACGCTATTTTGTTCTAAATTTAAACGTTTAGACTTCTGCAATACATTACTATGCATAACCTATTAGCTTCGATTCACCACTGCCTGGAATTTCAAATAGCCCTTCCTGCATGCTTCCAAGAATGTATTATTATTATATATACATTCTATGCCTGCCCATTGTCCACTAAACCAATAAGTTTATATGTTATGGTGCGTTTGAAACGTTTGAAACGTTCTCATAAAGATCACGCAAGCTATATAAAGTGCACTAAAGAATAATGACCCGTTTTATCGGACTGTATGAATGAGGAAGTAATACGGATAATTTATCTACTTAAATATAAACCCACTCAAACACGTCACCAATTTTCTTTGTGTCAATAATTTGACATTGAAAATTCTCGTTCACAAATGTTCGTAAAGTTAATATTCGGGATAAGTACATATTTTCTTCTGGCTCGACAATCAGAAACACGGCGGATTTAAATTGTAAATCAGCTATGTTCACTGACTTCTGCCAAATCTAATTTCTTGGCATGAACATTTCTTTGATAAGTACAGGTACCTATTGCGAAAATCAGGATACGTTAGCTGGATTTCCTGATTTTTCTATTACATAATAACACTCTGATTGTTTTACCTTCTGCTTGATTTGTTTAATATCATATCAGTGCATATTCAACTTTATAAAAAATATACTATCATGCAGTACGCACCTTGATACTTATAAAATAGTATTCTAAAAATAATATCGGACGTCATATGATACATCATATCTAGCGTGTACCTATCTATGATTATATATGTCATTAAGTGTAAGTATTATTAACTCATATTGAACGAACGCGTTCAGCGGCTCCGTCATTAAAAAATAATATGAGACCAGTGAACATCGTTTATTTTTTAACAAGAAAAAGCAAAGGGCCTGCCGAAATGCAAAATGCTTCATGGAAATGTCATGTCAGACAGTCGATTGAGTCTGACCTTATACGCTCGCCAAAAGTTGAAACCACAACTTTCAGCCCGGGGTCAGCAACGCACCACTTGGGCGGTCTATGCTCATACCTAATTAGAGGGCGTAGCTTTTCTACTTGTTTAAATTACTTAGTACACAGTTAGCATTCAGTGCAGAGAGATTCAGCAAAGAGACATCAACAGTAACCCGATCCAGTTGAAAGCATTCTGACCTACTTTTGTATAACATCAACTGAACTTCAGAAAAAACATGCAACTGTATATACAGTCAGTTTAAAGATTTGAATCAAATGAAGCGTTATATTAAAGGAAATTAGAAAGATGTTATTTCCTTTATTTATTTAATTACATTTTTTTTATTTATAAATATAATTAATAATAAAATAAAAATATATTTATAAATATAAAAAAAAAATAGGGACCAACCGGTATCGGGAACAGGGTCCAAGCTATCGATGGTTAGGGCTCCAGAGACAGAAACCTCCTCACAATACGTGCCGTATCAAGGAGTACCGCTTTCTGAATCAGTCCCTTGACCCAGCCGCCCAACGAGAGCCTCTTGAGATGTTGGTCGAGGCTCTTGGCCATCAGGCCATTGGCCGTTACAACAATCGGCACGACGATAGCCGAATCGACATTCCACATGTCGACAACCTCGTGCGCCAAGTCGAGATACTTCATTTGTTTCTCGAAGTTAGAAAGATGTTTATTATTATGAAAACTGGAAATGAAATCGGGTAAATCCTGATTCAAAGTGTCTCTTCTTACACCGGGAAATTGGTAAACATATTTGTGAGTAAATTTATACATACATGTACATAAATATAATAGCATCGCGTCTGTATTCCCCGAAAGGTTAGGCAGAGGTATACTGTTGTACACCCACATTTGCACGATACCATTATTGAGCCCAATGTGGCGTGCGGGCAATTTTCCAAACTCCTGGGTTTCTCTACTGAGTTTTTTTTTTTATAAAAAATTCGCCGTTTCCTCTGGAAAATAACTATTTTTATAAGCCTTCCTTATGACGTTGCTTTAATAAAATGGAAGATAAAAGGAAAACTAATTAACCAGAGGTATCAAGAACTTTGGAGGCTTTACAATATCGCAAGTCATGCCTTGTACCGCGCTTCCAGTTTATACAATAGGTAATTGTTTCGGAATTTAATTCACCAAACCTTAAAGCTGTAAGTCAACGGTTTGGCGACGAATAACAAACAGATTAGGTTTAAAATGTTTTTGTAACGCAAAGGTAAGCACGGTACACTTTTGCGTGCGGATAATTTAAATAATCAGTGTTGTAATTAAAAACTTCTTCGACCTTTGAAAAGCAGGAACCTAGTTTTCCATTAGTACTAAACATTGGAACGACATTTAAACGTGAAATATTGATATCGTCTTTCAAGACGGAGTAATTATAATACAATGCCTAATTTATAATAACGAATCATTTATTACATAAGAACAAGTCTCAATTTTATATCACAAATGAAAAATTCATCAATACTTTCAGGTTTCTATTGTGAACTGAATTATCTTCCATCTCTGAATACTATATATTTGGTGTGCTCTTCGGAAATTTTAGAACGGATAGGGACTCCCCATTTTGTCGGCTGAGTATTGATACATTATTAATTAATTGCTTTTTTTGTACCAACTGCAGGCTCGCTGGCCGGTTATTGCCTTTGTAACCCAGTCTAAACGACAGTAAAATACATTTTACCACAGCTTCAGTAAGGACACGCACAAAATATTCATTTCCTAAGTGGTGTATAAAGCTTCTAGGCATAATGTTTGGGCTTATTACCCTTTCTGAGACAACTTTCGAACAAATAGCTGCTGTTAAAAGAAACGTTTCTTTGTCCTACTGAGATATTTAAGCACATTTCCGCTATGATGGACACATGGAGGGTTTTAGGTATTTTATATAAATCCCTTAAACATGTTATTTCCGCTCCATTCACGCACGGCAATGCTGTAATCGGTTTACTGGCGCATTACGAGAAGCATGAATTGTCAAATATTTCTCGAAAGATTTTTGTCCTACAATTGTTAATCTGTTTAGTCATCAGCTTGTAAATATTTATTCTACCTGGATTCAGGCCTCTTCTTTGATAGAAAGACTGGGTCATTATTTGCCACACGGATTTGCAGATGATACAAGTTTTTGATTTTTTGGCTTTGGGACATACCGGCAGCCTAATTACCGATGTAGCAATCAGTTTGCGACAGGCGTAGATCGCGCGATAACTTCTGTCAAACGTCATTTTCGTGTCATATATGTATGTATTGGCTGACAGTGAGGCTGCTGTCGTGTGGCTGTCGCGTTGCTGTCGTTATTTTTACGTATTAAGGCTGCCGGTTACTTCAGGGTGGTTTTCTTTATTATTGTGGTAATAAAATTATCTCTTACTGTTATTTGTGAAATTATAATTATTTATTTGTTATTATATTATGCTCTACATTGATATGTCAGTGTAGACAATGAAAAATATGACACGAATGAAATAGACAAAATTAACAACATTATTATGGAATGAGATGTACGAGAAGCCACCTCATTTATGGAATATCATCTGACTTTTCATGCAAAGCTTTCATTAACAAAATAATAATTGTGATCATTCATACACAACATTATACATTTTGTTTGTTCGTTGTAAAGCACATCATTATCTTGTAGTAATGAAACGTAATAATGAAAAAGTATTGCTCAAATGAATAATATTATACTAATGATGGTTTTTGAAGTGAATTAATCTGAAAGAAAACATTATTATTCACTGGCATGTTACTTCAATCAGAGAGCGTAATAATTTTTGAACATTTTTTAAAAGGTGATATTAAATTGGTGGTGGTGAATATTAAATTTCATCCAAAAAATATTAATTACTTCATATATTACCTTAATCATTATTATGAGCTCGTAGCTGAATAACTACTACGCAGATAGTCCGATCTGCGAGGTTAAGCGGCGCTTGTAGCAGTCAGTCCGTAGATGAGTGACCATTGTTCACACATTGAGATCCCTCCTGCCTTGACACCCTGATGGGTGCCAAACGTGGAGGGTGTTACGTTTGCCATCCGGGATTCATAGTACATAGGTATTCGTATGACACCCTCATACGAATACCTATGTACGAATAAATACCATAGTCGGTACGAAAGTCAGCAGCACAAAGAGTCAGACAAGTGGTCTGACAGTATCTTCTGTGGCGGAGGTTGAGTTGGCAGTCACTTCGAGTAAAATACTGATATTTAACAAATTAAGAAAAATGCTAGGCCGATTTATCATTCCTATTTAAATATATAGAAATACGTTAAATCGTAGTAATTTTTCTGTCACAATTATTGCCCACTCCAATATTGAAAGTCAGGTGAGATTTTTTGTAAGTAATATAATTCTTATTAAAATTTCAAAGAGAAAATTTTATTCCCGTCACAATCATTTGAAACTACCAATCACCCACAATTCCGGCGGCGAAAGCGTTCTTGGCACCAAGAATATAGATAGGAAATAAATTTAAATAATCCACCAAATTGAATAAAAAATGGTAGCTCTGGACTAAAGGCGACTTGCACAATGCACGACAATTATTAAAATAAAAAAGCTAATCAATTTTATTATATTTCACATATATGAGCAGTTACTTACTAGGGGCGCACCTCAGTAAATCTGCGAGGATAAGTAGAGCTTACTACGGTCATTTCTTGGACGGGTGACCGTTTTCAAACATCGAGACTCCTGCGTGTCTCGGAAAGCACGTTAAGCAGATGGTCCAAGGTGTTAGCAGCCTAAAAAGTCTGACAACGAGTCTAACTTTAGCATGGCAGTAGATATTCAACCGCAACCAGTTAGACTGGGGTTCCGACCCCAATATAGATTTACTTATTAATAATGAAAAATACGATAATTGAAGGCCAAGGAAGGATATTAATTTAGGAATACTAAAAGGAAATATACTTAGGTATCGATATAAACTAATTTCATCAATAATTATTACTATTATTGGCCATATAGAACATAACTGGATGTTAACTACTTCAGTTGGTTCCAGACAAAAAAAAAAGCAATAAAGTGAACCGTTTCTGCAATTAAAAACAAAAGTCTGGTCACTATCACTAGATATCCTTTATTTCTTTTTGAGTATTAAAACATTAAACTAATGGCTTTTTAAAATTAATGTCTTGCTATTGTAAATAACTTTTGCTTTTTTAAAATCATATAGGTATGTTGTACCTTTTTGTAATTGTGGAGGTTAAAGAACGTGTCAAAATTAAGATTTTTTGGAAAAACTTGCGGCTATAGCTTGCATACCTCTTTACTTTAAACGCTCGAAATGCATCAGTTATTAAACAGTCGAGATTTCAAAGATAATTTACAATTAATGAATGAGGAGTTCGTCGCGGTCAAATAAATAGCTAGTATTGTAAATAAGAAAAACTCACAATACATCAATTACTAAACATGTTCCGGGCAAGTTGTAAGAGGCGATAGAGAGGAGGCCGTTATAGGGGTACTTGTTCTACTTGTAGACAATGGACCCAATCATTATCTGTCCATTAGTCCGCCACATTCTGTGAACAATCCATTATACGCCCACGCAGAAGCTAAGAACTGTGTTCAGTGGGAAAGCAATCAGTTTGTATGTAAGAGTGCATCATCTTCGATCACAGAAATCTAAACTGATTTCTGTGAAATGTGTTTTACACATGCAAAATTATAAATTAAAAATTGAGTCGATTAACGCCAGCAATGGGCTGTTTGAAAATTTTATTTAGCTATGCTTTCGTTCTTATAATCATCGTCTAAGACCAAAATCTAGGTGGATCTCATTGGTCTAGCTTAGGCATAGACGGGTGCTGAGCATGAGGACCTGGGGTTAATACCCAGGTAAAGCAAAGTCTTATAGTAATGTTTTTTGATTCTCAGTAGTCCGGCGTATGAAAAATCTGTCCGTTAGGTTGTAATAGTCATTTATTCTACAAGACTTCATAACCACATCAGCGAAACGTGTGGAGAATATTATGTAGTGTATCCTCTGCCTGACCATTATGGGAATACCAGCGATGCTATGTTATTTACGAACAAAATAGTTCCAAAAGTCGTCATTCAAACAACTATTTGTTTAGCAGGAAATCATAAACTAATCAGATCATGTAGCATACGTGGGTTACACGCTTTTGGTAATATCATATTACGTAAACACTTCGTAGTAACAAAGGAATAAATGTGTTATTTTATTATTTCAGTCGGAGACTGAAGACGTATAAAGGTCACATTATCATAACACACTCTTGTATGGTTTATGTCAGACAAGATGGTCGTCTGATCACTTGCCTTTTATGCTGTATTAGCAAGATTGTTGTAAAATGTAACGTTGCATCATTCTCTTTTTTACGCTAGGACGCCGTAATTCTCAGCCCTCAATAAAGATAAAGTTTAATAAACAAGTTTTTTTATTGGCAATTTATGAAAAAAAAAAAAAATTGTTGACACAGCTAACAAAGTGGTCTGTTGGAAATAATAATGACTCAAATTTAAAAGGGAAAACAAACACATAAAATTAACAGCTAGATAATGGTTATTATAACGTAATTCAGACTTTAAGTCAAAATTCACGAACAGATAGATTCACACACTTTTATTCGAAGAGTTTTGTAATTACATCAAAAATAGAGTCAAAAACATGATTGCTAATTTGATTATTCAAATTTGATTAGGAAAGTATATGTATAAACTTGTTTCAAATTTTAGTTTTGGTCATTTAAAAGTAAATTTTATTTATGAGTGTCGAAATTTCTTTTAAATTTCTTTTTTTTTTAAACGTTTGAAAATTAGTAAGTAATAGAAGAGATGGCGATAAAAATTACTATGGTTGTTAGGCCACGTATCCCACGATATAGGCTTGGTTAACTGGTTACTGAGAATTTCCATACAGAAGAACCCAATAACACTTTTTCTGACTGGCTTGATCTAAAATTAGCAAAAACACTAAATTAAATTTGAATTTGGCGGGCTAAACCAGCGCCTTAAGAGGTTGCTTTTCTCGGTAAAAGAAAGTAAGTAGATGGGCGGTCCCTTGCATTAACCGTGATTAATAAAGTCAGGCAGAAGAAGAAGCGTAAATAAGTGAGCTCCTTAAACTACATATTTCGAACAATGTAATGTTCGAAATATGTAGTTTAAGGAGCTCACTTATTTACATACATTTTTCGAAGTCAAACCGAATTTGTTAAGTTGATTTTTTATTTCGTCGTTTCTTGTATATTCCCAATTTCCGGGTCACTAAATCTTTTTTGATCTCCAATAAACCTGATCGCTGTAGATGTTCAAACAAAAGATCACTCAACTACTTATAAACGTCTTCCGCAAAACGGTACGTACGGTACGTTTCTTTTTTGTTTAACTTTTTGTTCCATTGATGAGATCTGCCAGAACCGATAGAACACAAAAGAAAAAGTTCAAAGATATTTAGAGGCTTATTCCGCACGCCGATATTTTTTATGTGGCCTTAAGCACAACTTGATGTGTTAAGTATATGAATGTTTATTTTTTTAGGTAAAAAGTACAACAACTAATAATTTATTAAATATATTATTAAATTTACTATTGCATAAAGAAATAAGTTACAGAAAAAGTAAATATTTCCTAAGATGTTAAATCTCCGGTAGAAGCTAATATTTATAAAAAAAAAATTCACACATAACAACAATAATTAAATTACCAAAATATCCTACTGAACGAATTAAATGTTCTGATTCATTATCCAGGTAAAAAAAGTTGAAGGGAGAAAATATTACTAACTAGCTTCCGCCCCCGGCTTCGCCCGCGTGGTATACGTACTTTTTTCCGGGATAAAAAGCCTATGTGCTATTCCAGACTATAATCTATCTCTGTGCCAAATTTCATCCAAATTCGTTCTGCCGTTCTGGCGTGATTTAGTAACAATTATCCATCCATCCATCCTCGCAAACTTTCACATTTATAATATTTAGTAGGATAGGATAGGATAGGATAGTAGGATTAGTAGGATATTAAACGTTTACTAATCATGGTTATCCTACACGTGTACAGCCAGCATCAAAAAGATGTAGCGAAATTCAAAAACGATGATCCGTATATATTTTTATGTATCTGCAGATACTATGTATGAAATTGGTCAAGATTTCAATCACTATTTCCTTTAAAACTGGTTTTTGAATTTCGCTACGTGTATACATCTTTTTTATGCTGGCTGTATATACATTTAACTTGCATAATATACCAAGTCATAATGTTATAAACGTGACATAAAATGCACAATCTGTGACTTACAATGTAAAACGTAAATTTTACGATTCATCCTATTAGTCGGATTTATTGGGGTCATGACATTAAAATGTAGCATTATCTCGTCCTTACTGCCAGCTCACACCCTGCGTAGAGTGTGACTACGCGACACATGGGAGGATTATACTGATTTACACAAAATCTCCGACTGTATTTTTCCTTAATTATTTCATGTAATGAAATTGGCATCGTCCGTGATAGTAACAACTTGTGTTAGATTTAGTACGTGCTATCTATCGAAGTCTAATCCGCTACCATTACTTATATGTAACTAGGTAAAGTTTCAGGTATATTAATTAGTAACTACCAAACTTAATGTTCTTTGGTTTTGTGAAACTTTTCTAATTATTTGTTCAGAATAAACTTACTGCATGTTTCAAGAATGTCGGCGTAATCTTCACTGTTGGATTAATAAAGCTACTCGGAACGCTTTTGGGCATACAATTTTCGGAATCAAAAGAATTCTCGCTAGCCAATCTTCCGGAGTTGGCCATGAATGGCTGCACTTTCAGTTATTTTTTCTTACTACTATTAACTTTGCTCTCCGGATAAAATATAGGGTTGAGTTTATCCATCCCCTGAAATTTTCCTCTCTTATAAAACCTTCCGATAATATGTTTTGGTATGTTTAGGAGGTCACTGTAGTCCGTAATATTCTCCTGTTATCTTTGGTATGAAATAACCGAAAGGCTAAATAAGGTATTTTACCTATCGAATTCAGAAAATTATTGTAATAAACTGAAGGAATGAAAACTTGTACGAGTAATTTTCATTCCTTTTTGTAATTTATTATAATGGAATAGCCTAATTTTAGTGTAATAGTAAGTTATGAACAATGATTATATTTCCTGATAAATAAATTTCAAAATTACGAAGTCAAAAACTTCATCAATTATGTATTGTCGTTGACTAAACATGACAAGGCATACAAAATCAGAGTCTTTACAAAAGCTTGGGAGAGTTATATATGTTTTTCTCGATATCGTTAATAATAAATACCTATAAATAAAATTAAGATACGAGTCAACAAGTATATTTGATAAACATTTGCTTGTTTTCAGGGAATGCTTGATCCAAAATTCCTACTTTTCTCACTTCATCGTCGATAAACCATACGCTTTTATATCATAACATAGGTATTTAATATATTTTCATATAATGTTTATTAGATGTATGACTATAGGTACCTACTCGCAGTTCTAGAGCTGTGCAAAAATATTTTCGTAGAATTCGACTACGAGATTCCAATAATCTGAAATTTTAATAAAGTTCAAGAAAACTCTTTGTATAAATTCTATGTTTTGTGTTCCTCAATTTTGCTGTGTAGGAAACTAGTAATAGGACGGAATCAAATAACTTCAAATTCGCAGAAAAGTTCAGTATTGTAATCATTCTGTTTGTAACATATAGGTATTCCAAGACCCAGAACATCGGTATTTGATATAAATAGTAGTAGCTAGTAATATTTGATCAGTACTCAGTATTAAGTCTATAACGTTTTATAACATTAGTTTATATTTATAAATTGTTCCCTTATGGAAGTGAAATGTTCACTAAGTGAACAAACTTCCGAAAATAAATAAATATAAAAAAAAAAAAAGTCTATAACGAGAAGTCATCAACGCTCAAGTGAACAGGTTACTTCTAAAAAGCGTGTAACATCATTGCTTACCATTAGAAGAGATAGTGGTCAAATGCGAGCCTATGAAATATACAGGGTGATTCACGGAGCATAGTTCGAACGTAGAAAAGTTATAAGTAGGTACCTCTATACATGTATACTCATTACAACCTCATGTATTCAGTGGTATTAGTTAGTTTAGGTATATAATTCGCATTTAGGGTAAATTCAGCAGGAACCTGTACCGGTAGATAGAGGAAAACCGCTCGTGTTAGTTAGTTTATATCACGGAGTAAATACGAAGAGGAGATGTTGTAATTCGATTTCCCTATGAAACATTGCGTGACATTTTGCGGGGTGAGGGGGTGTTAAATCCCGCCCACTTCTTTATTTTCCATCTGCCGGTCTATAGCTAAACTACTCGCTCGTTCTGTCGATTTTACTTTGTAGTTATTTAACTATCTGACGCTAGATGTCACTAAGTGCAAAATGCAACGGGGTCGTACTCAGAATTTTCGTACCAAGGAGTAAATTGTTTTTTTTTTTATTAATTTTGCGAACCATCTTGATACATATTTTTTTTATAGAAATAGAAATACTATGAAAAAAAAATTTTTGAATATAAAGGTTTTTGATGAATGACGAATGAAGATTATTAGTTTTTCTCTTATTTTTAAATGACTTATTATGTTAAAAAGACTTATCAAGATTGTTTACAAAGCTAGTACATTTAGAAAAAAAAAACTGTTCCCGTTTACGTGACAATCCTTCTTAACCATTAATGTCAAATAAATAAGTAATACCAGACTAAATCAAAAGCCGCATGACGCGAAAGAAGCTTCATACTTAACATAATTTTTTTGATATGGTCAAGTAGGTAAAACTAATTTCAGAGGCAGAATAAATAATAGACAAATTATAACGAAAAAAATTAATAAACTAGGTGGGCTTTAAGTACTTTAAATTAAGTAAACAACAACACCATACTAGTTGTACATTGTATGCATGCATGCATTGCATGTACATTAAATAAATTATTGTAGATAGAATATTTAATTTATATTTTTATGTCCAGCGTATTTAATGTTTTAAGTACTTTCCATCTATGAGACAGCCGCGGGACATTCGTTAACATAATTGTATTCTAATTACGGCCCTGTGTTTTTGTTATCTTTATGTTTGTTGTTCATAGTTGACGATAGATGGCGGCCTGTTTAAAATATGATATAAAATCTACAAAAATAATATTTAAGCTATTAAAGAGTCTTTAGGAATGAATGTTGAACAAATTTCAGTACATATGATTATTAAAATATATTATTCTGAGCTCTATGTACCTAAATATTTTTAGTTCCCATGACACAAAGTGTCGCCATCTAATGTCGGGTAGAGGATTATATTTGGAAACGCCCTCTCTAAGAGATTTTTCTAGAACTATTTTAATAAATTACGCATAAAATTACTTACAAATTAAATGTGATGCCATCCATAGCATCAGAACGTCTATCCGAGTAGTTTTTACAAGATAAAACACAACACTTCATTCTATTATTTCTTCTAGCGCGAATATACCGTAAAATGGGAAAGTTTACAAAGTCGTGCACAGGACGAACGCCAACAATACACTGACTAAGGCCACGCCTACGTGATGACGTCAGGGCCTAGTTGGAGTCACAGTGCACAGTTGCTTAGGCCGTCTCCTCTTTGTATTTACTCCGTGGTTTATATATTGAATTGATGACATTGTAATTTTTTATTTGCAATTAAACTATTAAATATCTATAATAAATATGTCTGTCTCAATGGTTTAGTGGTCGCAAGCGTGACTGCTGAGCGTGAGGTCCTGGATTCGATCCCCGGGTCAGGCAAAGTCTGGAACTGTACCCAGGAGATGGCAATAGGCTCACCCTCTATTAGGTACATGGACTCGATAACGACATTGACAAAATGTGGAAATAGTACGACTCTGCCAAACCATTCGGGGAGTACAGGAGTGATGCTACGATGTTTTAATAAATATATACATATATATAAAATATTCGATACGGGGTGCAAGGCAAGAGTCTCCTGAGATGAAACCTGAGTTCATGTGGCGCTCCCTGGGCAATCAGCCTCGATAGCATCATAATTTCTATTTATATCGTCTTCGTGCCGACTTAATGAATCCAATACAATTCTCAAGAGCTCTTTCAACTTTATAATCGATAAACCAAGAGCCTTTCAACCTATCCAGTTGTATGAAAAGCTGATAAATGTGACTTCACAGCTACGTTTGGTGTGCCCATATATCATGTGATTGAGTAACTTTGATATGTCTTATTCAGAGGAACATGGGTCACGAAATCAATATTCGAGATTCTTAGCGCGGCTTATGGCAGCCCATACTAAAAAGGCGACGGAGGCAAACTTGCGGGCTTGGCTGAGTCGTCTATCTACACAGTTTTCTTGAAATACCCTTTAGTTTGCTTGTTTAAGAATTGATTTTGTAACAAGTACTGAGTTTTATTGCGATCTCAAAGTTAAAACAAAAAATGGTACATGGAAACTTATACATTGGTGTTGTTCTTGGCTACAGCTTACTAAATTCTTCTTATTATGTTGAGTAAGCACGAGATCACGTGGGAATCGCTCATGCGTCATAGTGGAATGATTAGCCAGTCAGCTATGATGGTAGTTTAGAGACTGACTGTGCCAGACGATCTCATGTTTTGTCACTAGTCACATGGTTTTTTCTTGAATACCTACATAGCTTACTTAAAATAAATGCACGCGTAACTTGAACGAGGGATTTTACAATCTTTCTTTCTTACCGTAGGGTTTTCTGTTTTTGATATTCACATTTGCCTATTGTATACCTGCTTCTAGTTACTTATTGGCGGTGAACGAGGCTAGTTGACTGCATCAAAAATAAATTCTGTAATCTTGTTTGGTAAATAGTGTTTCTTCTAAAAACTCAGTAAAACTTAATCTCTTGCTTATCTTTGGCGTTTTCATTTTTTTATTTATCAAAATCACACATTAAGTATGTCAATGGCAATGAAAAACTATGACGTTACGTCTTGCTATTCCAAATTTTTTTAGAAAAAAATGTCGTTTTTGACAGTTCATTAAAAGTGACTCAGATGACTAGTAGTCATCTACCGGATTCAAATGTCCACATTTCGTCACATAACGGTTATAATATTCCTTGGAATATTTCCACAAATGTTTCCTTATCTTTCCATGGTTTACAGTGAAAAATAAATCTAGAACTAATATTTATACTCGGGCACGTTTTGCGGAAGTGTAAACATATTGTGTTATCGACTAAATAGATCAGGTTATCCGTTTACTCCTACGTAATTTGTTTTGTTTGCTAGATTATTTTAGGGTTACCAATCGTCCTGTTTTCCCAGGACATGTCCTGCTTTTTGCAGTGTCCTGGGTTGTCCTGGGTTTTTTTGAGACCTCGTAAGGTCCTGTGTTTTATTATTCGAGCGCCACTACTGCCTCAAA
This sequence comes from Shargacucullia verbasci, assembly GCA_947562105.1. Classification (NCBI taxonomy): domain Eukaryota; kingdom Metazoa; phylum Arthropoda; class Insecta; order Lepidoptera; family Noctuidae; genus Shargacucullia; species Shargacucullia verbasci. The sequence goes on along the minus strand of OX387284.1, from coordinate 8,985,316 downwards.
CCTTACGTTTAATCATCGGCGTTATTTTATATTTTTATAATTTAATCCTTCATTTAATTTCTTATATTATATAATTTAATTGTAAATAATTTCATAAAACATTGTAATTGCTATTCATTGATTTCATTGACACTATTTTCTGTTAATTTTCTTATACTGCGTCCTGTTTTTAAACCGAAATGTATTTCCACTTTCAAATCCTGGTTTTCCGAATTTGGGAATGGCAACCTTAGCTTATCTATACATATATAATTATTACTTGTATCTTATATCGCCCAAACCTTCGAACTGCTTTTATTACGTGTATTTTGAAAAGATTTTGATTTTCTCAAATAAAGGTTTAAATATCTCACAGATCTCACACGAACACACATCGAGAGATGTAAAACTATCTGTAGATCGTACAAATATTGTTCCGTGCGGGAATTAAACCAGAGACTCGTAGCGTATAATCATTTAGACACTGCGCCAACCATGCCCAATGTCAAAGATAAAGTCCTATTAATTACCCAAGTGTAGATAATTAAAAGAGTTCAGATAATTTAAAACTGAAATTACTAGTCTAGTTAATTGAGATATTGTACAATTATCCAATGAATAGTTACGAGAAAAATCTTTTTACGCTTTCCCTAGTCGGTCGGTCATCATGTAGCACTAATTAAAATTGATTTTCATTCCTCGAGGCAAAGTGACGACGCTGCTTTAAAGCCGATAATAGTAAAAGCGAACACGGAAATTGTAGCGATATAATTATGTAGGAATATACCATATTTTTTATAGCATTAATGAAATACGTGCACAGAATAATTTTGCTCGAGTGCTCGGCATAAAGAGATGAAATTAATTTATTAAAGCAGTTGTTGTCTGTAGTTAATCTGTATTTCCCGAAGGGTTAGGCAGAGGTGTATTATTGTACATCCACATTTCGCCGATCCCGTTATTGAGTCCCAAGTAATAGGGGGTGACCTTATTACCATCTGCCGGGCACAGTTCCAAACTCCGTGCTGCTACTGAGAATTTCCATACAGAAAAACTAACTAATATTTTATATTGCAAAAAATGTATCAATAATATAATCGTTCTTGTCGTTTCATTATTAATTACTAGCATCGCGCATCTGGTTAGAGGGGAGAGTTAAAATGTAAAGACATTTCATATCGTACAGTTCCGATAAGTATATTATATGTCTGATAGTGTAGGTATAAGGTATTCTTGACATAATAGGTTCCCATATATTCGTTTCTATCGTAAAGTAGATAAATCCCATTGAATTGTCAAAACCTATAATCTTTTAAAATTTCAGCCATGAAAGTATAATAGTGAGGGAATTGCACCGTCAGCGCCTCTGCTGATCCCCATAGAGCCGCTCTCTATCACGCAAACGAGGTTAGGCAAGAGAAATTTCCTCCGAGACCGCAGCAAGAACATAAAAGATATTTATAATACAGCTTCGCCTTAATATATTTTCAGTAATTCGTCATGAATTTATGAAAGTCAAGACTATGCTCGCGGTGAAAGAACCAAGTAAGCACTTACGCCTTTTTCTTTCATTGTTTGAGACAGTCGTATTTAACTTTTTGAATCACGTAGTCTAGGAATGCCCGTACCTACATAGTTACCACGCAGATCGGTCGACCTGCGAGGTTAAGCAGCGACTGACGCGGTCAGTCCTTGAATGGGTGATCATTTTTCACATATCGAGACCCCTCCGTGCCTCGGAAAGCATGTTAAGCAGTTGGTCCTGGGTGTCATACGAAGATCTATGATAGTCGTTACGGGTGACAGTAGCCCAAAAAGTCTGACAATCAGTCTAACCTTAGAGTATCAGTGTCTCCCAGTAACTAGGTGGCGTAGGTTAGTGTTAGTCGGTCCGTTTAAAATACTGATATCCAGCTGCAACCGGTTAGATTGGAAACCGATCCCAATGTAGTTGGGAGAAAGGCTAGGCAGATGATGTAGTCTAGGAATGAAAATATGGCAATTTGCAGCTGGTGCTCGGAGTACTTAGGTAGCGTAAAAAGTAGATATAAATTCGTAAACAACATGAATAGATTATCGAAAAATCCTATCGGCTATAGTAACATTGTTTGTATGAACTCGTGTAAAAAGGTTTTCGGTCAAATACGAATGTTTATTTATGTTTGAATATTTTCATGTATCTATGTATGTGGTACCACAGATTAATTCAAAGCCTCGTCTACACTGGCGAGGGTATCACAAACAAGCAAAGTTTACCTCAAAGGAAACTATATAATTTGCACCTATAAAACCCATATCAATACAATCTTATGAACCCACCAAAAATTCTTTTTTTTTTGTTGCCAACCTTATACCGTTTTGTATTTTGTTTCTTATAGGTTGAACAAAAAAGTATTTTTGTCTCTCTGATGACTGTGGAAGGTTCGAAAAAGCACGCGGTGCTTTGTCTTCAATAATAAAGGCTTCCACAAAAATATGATAATGTATTTCGGTATAAACCACTTTACGCTGCGTGGTATAATTTTTTTACTTAACTGTTAAGAGACTACGAATATAAGGGGTGTATATTTTTATTACCATACAGGCAGCAAGAGCAAGAGAAGTGCGTAAAAATTGTGATCTCCAGCGTAAAGAGGGTGTAGTAACGCCAAGCTCTAAAGTTCTCGTTCAAATCAATATACTCACACGACCTGTGTGAGCTCATTGAACAAGGAAATTATTTCTGCCGTTGTGGATAGAAATGCCAATATGCGTAGGACGTTTGTAACAAGGTTTTTAGAGTATTGTGGATGTGGTGGAAAAATATTGATATGTTAGGTCACCAGATTCACAGGAAGTTTTATAAAGAAATGATGATGGATTTAAAAAAAATAGTAGCTTAAGAAGTTTCAACTATGTCTCTTATAAACAATATTTTACTGGAATAATTCAATAATTTATCGTTTCAATAATAATCGTCTATATCTATGGGTTTAGTACGAGTTTTCATTGATCTCAACCATTGTTGACTTAAGCCAAAATATGAAATTACGTTCACGAAAAGCGCGAGCAGAATACTTTCAAAAATGTTTGGCGACGGTAGCGGTATACGGTAACGACAATCAAGGTAAAAAAAACTCTTTCTAGACTCCCTGGTGATGTTAAATACCTTTCGCTTAGTTCAATCGTAGGTACCAGTCATTTGATGAGAGGTAGAGAGATAGATATGTAGAGAAAGAGATATGAGATTCTTACCGTGCATCTTAATATTCAAATATAGTGTATCTAAACATTATAATTCACCTTTTAATATTTATTAGATGGCAATACTAAGTTTCTCGGTATTTCCCGAAACGGAAATCAAAATACCAAATTATTATAGCTGTAGCATATAATCAAAAATCAACAAGGATTGAATAAAACAACATGACTGTAATTTAAATATTTATTCGAACTACAGAATGATGTTTTTTTAAGCAGCTCCGCGAATTAGTTTATTATGATTCGTATTTCGCAACGAAATCTCATTATTTTAAAAAAGTCGGAGCTTAAAATTCGGTTCTGTTGGTCATGAAAAAAAATAAAATTCAAATTAATTAAAAATATAAAATTAAGGGATTTCAGTGGATGTATTTTTGTATCTAATTAAGAAATATCAGAACACTAGCTGCTGCTCGCAGCTTCGCCCGCGTGGATTTTTAGGGATAAAAAGCAACCTACGACTTTTTTCAATAAATAGGCTATGCAATAATATTTTTTTTAATCGGACGGGTACTTCCACACATTAGCGCGTACAAACAAACAACAAAACACAACGTTTGTTTGTTGTGTGCACCAGAGGGCTGCACCCTGCAGTGTTACCCCGCAGTTTAAAGTGACGCTGACCATTCCACGGTCACTGTCTTTTCGGGATAAAAGGTAGCCTATGTGTTAATCCTGAGTATAAGCTATCTCCATTCCAAATTTCAACCAAATTCGTTCAGTATTTTCACGTGAAAGAATCAGAATCGGTCACATTTTTCTGTTTTCATGAATATTCTAAGGCTCAATACGTTATGTTCTACTAATTAAAGTCAAAGAAGTGTTAAATTTTAACGGTCTGGGCCATGGTGGTTTGTCCAGAGTACACATACACAAAAGACGGCGCTAGTTCGTTAATGAACAGAAAATGTAGCAGATGACATTATTTGAGTTGTCAACTTCCCAGAATCAGCCATTCTGTGTAAACGTGAACTAAACCATCTGAAGATAAACTTTCATTCAATACTCTTATTTCTAATTATCTGAACTTTATAATGGCAGAAATGGGTCATGTTTTGAAGTCGAAGTTTAAACCTTTTGTGTTTAGTGCATGCTAAAGGACAAGTTAAAGTTTATAATAATTATTTAGTCAAATAATACTAAAATAAAACTGTCTCATTGGTTTAGTGCTCATCATCGCGACTGTTGAGCGTGAGGTACCTACTGGTTGCGGTTCTCTTGTGGGCCAAAGTGTCATAGGGTTTTTCTGTATGGAAATTGTCAGTAGCAGGCTGGATTCGAATTGTGCTCGGTAGATAGCAATAGGGTCACCCCTTATTTCATGGAACTCAATAATGGCATCGGTGAAATGTGGGTGAATAACAGTACACCTCTGCCTAACCGTTCGGAAAATACTTGCGTGATGCTATGTCTACTTATATAAAATTGAAATGTGTATTATATATAGTATACTATGTATGTACACTCATTATCTACAAAAACCTGAATAAATTCTTTGGCGAATAAATCTGTGTAATACGGAAATGGGAGGTAGGCAATTCGCGTATTAGGTAAGTATATAATGTGAATTTAAACCGCAATACTGTACACACCCGAATACATAAAATGTAGGTATACTAAATAAGTAGCAGGATACAATCAAAAAATATCAGATATTCGTAAGAATCCTAGACGTCAATGTATTATCAGAAAATGATTCTGCAAATAACTTAGTATTGCGAAATTCAATCCTTGTTTCGTTTCATCTGAACTTTTGGAATTGTTCCAAAGGTTTCGTGATTCTCCATTTTTTTTTTTTTCAATAACTGTTATTATGTTTACGTACCTAAATTGATTCCAGTACTCCGATATTCAATGCTGTTGCAAATTTTTTTACGATTCATTTTTTATGTATGCTTTAATCTTTAAGTATCCAAGCTCTGCCACAAGCCAAAAAGGTTTGTAAATAAATGTGGGCCATGGGACGGCCTTTTTACGGTTCTTGTACCGAAACATCAATGTTTACACGCGATGGCTTTCAAAGTGTGGATTACTATGTAGAATGGTATGTATGCGTTCTAGAATGTCATTAATAAAGTCCATCTCAAAAATATGTATACATGTCACGAAATCCGAAATTAAATCTTGAAAGGAGATATCTATCTACCTATTGATTGGGATCTTAAAATTATAAGAATACTGATACTCCGAATATACCTTCGTGCCCGCAGATACACACTGAAAAAAAAAAATTATGGCTGCCATAAAGTTTTTGTTAGCTTTTATCAAGTAAAATGTTCATATATGGAAACATAAAGCTACTTGTTTGCTAGCAATAAAGCTAACTTTATCACTGATTTAAACAAATATCATACTAAAAATAAATAAGTTCTTAATCGTGTTAATCAGTGAAGTTGTTTAAAATAAACCATACCATCTGACTTGATAATTGAAATGACTGTTTCAAACAAGTTAGTTATTAGGAAAAATAATGTGTAATTATCAATATTTTGATCATGTTGACTTTATCGCCAATAATCATGTATGGTTTATAGGTATTATAATTTTCTATATAGGATTAAACATGAAATACTTAAACAAGTAAAATTCGCACTTGTTCAACAATCTTTTTTTTTTCAGTGCAACATCTACTTTCTTATGAAATTTAAAAATACCTAATCAATCAATTATTTTTTATTGACACATTAGTATAAGTAGTTAGTTTTAAAATTAGATGTAGGTTTAAGTTGTTTAAAATTAAATAGTATCAAGTACCTTAAAAAAAAAGTATATCAATCGCAACGTTTAAAAAATAATTGTGTATTTTTGAATTGATAAGGTTGACTGTACTTGGTTTTCGGAAAAACGGCCTCAACGACTCACTACTTACTACATGAAATTGCGATATCTCGTTCATTTCGCGCCTCTAGTTAGTAAATATAAATATGTGCGTGTTGCGATATATTTGGTGCAGTTTGCATAACTATGAACTAGTGTTTGTTCCTGGGTCTAGTTAGGCGCAATGCGGTAACATAATTAATTAATTATGAATGGTATATTGAATTATTATTATATTAAATTGGGCAAAATTGAGTATATTGAGCATAGAAGTGAGCCCTGGGAGTGGCAAAAGAATATAATAACATAACATCACGCTTGTAATCCCTGAAGGGTTAGACAGCGGTATACTTAATTGTACATCTATCTATCTTTCAATGATGTTGAAAATTATCTTGCAAGAAAACCCAATAACACTTCAGCGCTTGCGATCACACCAATAAGGCCGATAGCACACCAATGAAGATATTGAAGGGAATCCAACGAATGCTGACATTAAGTCTACACTTTCAGAGTTCGTTACACGTTTCTACGGATTCTCCCACTCAAAGCTGACATCATACAATCCTTTGACTGCATGACGAAACTCCCGAAGCACATATGAATATGAAATAATATCATAATTCCGCAGCATCCTAGGGATGGCAATAATTGAGGCCAGAGAATAGACACAGGCGTGTGTGATACCATTCTGAATAGTAATTGTTCTGTACAGTATAACCTTAGTCAGAGGTTCCATCAGGTTCGTCATTTTCTGAATATAAATAATTCGACGAGATTGTTGACGCAGTAGCTAAGTGATTAGCTTTCTGCGCTAGGTGTCGCGGGATCGATTCCCACATGGAAAAAATATTAGTATGATATACAGATCTCGATCTACGTATAGATCTAGTTGTTTCGGGTCTGATTGTGTGTACATATACAAAGATTTTTTTAAAACAAAAAATCCGAATTTATTGAATGTTGTATGCAACTGCAAATACACAAGCGTGCGTCTAAGCAGCTTGCATCTGACGGAGATTTGAAAAAAAAATATAACTAATTGCTAAATAACTATTTCAAACATTCTAACTACCTCTTATCTATTCATAATATTTTTTTATTACCAAAAGTAATTGATATGAAAACACAATGAAACGTATTAAAGTATTTTTTTATGAATACAGGGCAAAGCAAAAAACAAAAAAGTTTGTTATTTATAGTGTCCATTTTTTCAATTAAACTGCATTTTTTATATAATTCTTCTTCTTTGTCGCTTAGCTATAAGATTCGTACCTACCTATATCATGTTTTCGTAACTGACGGTTTTACAGCGAGATCGAAGGAACTTATATGTTGAGGGGGGTAGGGATTGAACTGTTTATAAGTCTATTGTCTATATTGTACTTCGCATGTACACCTTATCTTTGCCAAGAATAAACAAAAGAAGTCTTTTTTCTCTTCAATTACGTAGGTACTAGTTTATACTGCATCGCTTATAAGCATTCAAAAAAAAAAAGAGATTTGCAATCATCATAATCTTAGTAATTGCATCAGTTACTCAAGACTACCGGTCAAATAGTTCGAGTGTAGTTAAATCGTTTGTTTACGAAAATTGCGATGTCACCTTTGATTGAGGTAGACCTGAATGGGTTGGAGCAATCAAGTTTGAGCACAAGTTGGGCCGATATTGTTTTCATGTAGCTAGGAAGTGCGCTTCCTCATCACGCTTGAAAGCCACCTAACGCCTGTTTATTTATATTAAACTAAACCATTTGAAACTTGCATCTTAAAACGCAATAGTTGAGAAGAGGTTGCAATACTTTAGCACAAAAAATAAAACTTAGGCCCGAATGGAACAACTCAAGAATATATTCTAATGCGGGGAAATTAGTACAAAGGACTTAGTTTTCTGCTAAAGGACTTCCTCGTGAAGATCAATCTCAAGATAGATATAAATTTCTGCAGCATTTAATGCAACAAAGCTTCAGCTAACCTAAATGAACATAGTACGAAGTGAATAGAAAAATGAACGTATGGAATCGTGAAAATCGCGCGATGCGTCATCCTGACTTCTTGGCTGGCAACTTATTTAGTGCTGTACCCTAGAACACAAAGAAGTACCAATTTTGTAAGGCAAATAAACGAAGGTAAATCACTTGGTACCTAATTGGAACTATTTGTCTTATCTATGACAACAGACTACTACCTACAAGTATAATGTCCGAAAAAATACTGTTACACCAAAAAAAATAATGAAGATGCGTAATCCATACAGTATTTTATTTTAAAATTCTTTAAAAATACCCTGTTGACCTATGAGGAATAACAATTCACTTTAATTGTTTTTATATTTTTACCGTATATGTACGGGCTTATAACAATTTTTGTTTAAGACATAAATTAAAAGAACTGTACTGAAAGTACGGATCAGTTGCCATAATATAAAAAAAAAATGAAAATTTCGCTTCATAATCCAAAATTAATTTTCACGAGTCTCAAAAGATTACACTCCGACCCACCTGTAAGTTAAGTTGTTCTTCTGATTATGATCCCAAGGTTTCCAACTTTTAACATTTATAGAATGGAGCATACTCATTACGCAGCTTTACTGTTTTGGTGTACACTTGGCGTACACTGGGCGTATCCTGGCGCGAGCTTAAAAGCCGCCTTTAACATAAAAAGCGATTGGATGTTGATGAGTGGTCACAAGCGTATTTATTTGCATAGGACTATTCGCCCTAACGACGCAATTCTACAAGCTACGTAAGTAGCAGAATCTTACTAGATGACCGGCTACGTAAGTAGAAGAATCTTACTAGATGACCGGCTACGTACGTAGCAGAATCTTACTAGATGACTGGCTACGTACGTAGCAGCTCCTATTTTAGTTGCGTGGCTACTTACCACGTGGACTTAACAGATTGCTGTGGCGTGCTTTGCCACCTATTTATTGAGAGTGATCGGACTTGACGCTTGAGTTTCCAGTGCTTATAATATTGCAATTGATATGCTAATGGTAAATTATATTAATTGTTTAAATAATATATATTATACTAAATGTAACTTGAAATAATGTCTTGTTCCATCTAATCCAATTTCAACGAATATTGAACAGTCACGTCTTTTTTCCGAAATTAAGAGGTTCAACATCAGTTCGAAACAAACTGATTTAGATAACGAAAAACATAAAGGCGATGGGAAAAGACGGTGCTTTTAAACGCGTATAAGCTCATGAATATTTTATTTCGTTTTATTTTTCTGAGCCTACGTTGGTTGGTACTTTACGATAATTTAACGATGACAAAATGTTATTTAAGTTGTTTAGTCTTCATATCATTTAAAAGTAAATTAAACTTCAAAAATGTTTACTAAACATTAGGTATAACCTAATTTGTACAGGTAGTATATTCTACTGAACTAAATATCTTTAATTAAACTGTAACACTGCCTAAGTTGATAAAAATACAAAACACAAAAAATATAAATAAAGCAGACTTTTATTTCACCAATGCCGTTATTGAGTCCTATGCAATGAGGGGCGAGCCTATCTACTGGGCATAGTTCCGGACTCCGTGCTACTCAGAATTTTTATACTGAAAAACTTAACACGTTAATCGAATCCAGGACTTCATGCTCAATAGTCGCGCTTGCCACTACTAGATAAATCAGGCAGTTAACTTGTATAAATAAAAATACATAGGTACGTTTAGGTATAATTAACCCAGGAGCAGTTCATCTCAAACGCAAAAAAAAACCAGAAGCTTGAAGCAGAGACCAAAAAATGAGCAATAAAAACGTGCTTAATAATAATTCCTAAACAAAGAATGAATTGTAAATAAATTGTTATAACGTGGTCCACAATTCCACATTATTTTCGTTAACGCGGCCTCCCCCGCTACCGAAAACGGAATTATTTACTTTGGGATTCAAACAAAAAGTTACTTAAACAAAGTTGTATTATAAACGTTGTGGCGTGTACCGCTGGGTATTACATACATTTTAATAGCTTTAATAATGTAACTACATTTATTGTATATGATTCTTAAGTAATTTGAAAAGTAAAATATGTGTGGGAGAACTTTATAAGTATAATCACATTTTGTACTTGTCTCAACAATAAGTTTAATCAGAAAATGCTATACAAACTCAACTTAACTTAACTTTATTTACCACGTATTTACTATGTCGAGTTAAACTGAAATTTACTTTCGACACAACTGTATTGAATATTTTTTCCAATATCAAGTTTTCTTGTATATCAAAGCTTTATAATGCAAGGAAAATTGTATTGAATGTTAAATTTGCACTGTATTGTTAAATTGGATATTTTTTCAATACAATATACAAACAATAACTGCTGAAATGAAATGCAATGAAATTTTTTATTTTGCAATTAGTATTTTTCAATCACTTTTACATGTCTTTTTTAAACTAGATGGCGTCGGCATTTCGTATGACTATCCCTGAAAACGAAACAGCAACTCAGGGGTCAAGGTCTATTTTAAAGTCCAGATAGGTCGTAATGATATAAGGATTTATGTGAGACAAATATATTTGTCTAATCTGTTATAAGTGCCATAACTATTTGAGCTGACCTGTCGCAACAGAGGGCAAGCATGGATCAGTTATCGTTAGAATTAATGAAATTAAGAGCGTTCAGCCTAAATCTCACTCACATTTACAATGTGTAGCGGTTATATATAAGAAATCATTTAACTGTAATTTAGCTGTCATTATTATGTCATATAACAACTAATGTTCCAGTAAACAGTTAATTATTTGGATATTTCGTCAATAATATAAGTTTTTGAGGCCCATGCAATAGAATAGCCATCTACACACAATGCCAGACTTCAGGCTACTGTTGAGAATTTTCTAACAGAACGTTCCAATAACACTTTTCTCTTCTCGGGGGTCGAACTTAGGACCTCACACTCAGCAGACGCACGAACAACCACTAGACTAGGCGAGACAGTCACTGGTGTTAAGTTGCTTTTTGGATTTCATCAAACTGATCGACAGAATAGGCTATTTAATTTATATTTATAGTACTAATGACCCGCCAGGGCTTCTCACGAATGCATTTTACTTATGGAGAAAATATTGAGATTTTCATACATAAATACCATTCTGATTTCCGACTGTACAAGTGGATTTTCCAAAAATGTTCTTTCTACAAACCTTGTAGTGAAAATTGCGACCGCGACAATAAAAAGAGTCAAATCGGTCTAGCCGTTCTCAAGTGGTGCTCCGTCATATATTCGTGGCAATTGATTTTTACTTATATAGATTTATAGGGTATTTAGTTTATTTGTTTATATACCTACATGAAAATGAGAATGTTAGATATCTATACATACCGAACCTAACTGTTAATTTTTTATGTATCTTGTTTGGCAGTATAAATGTTTTATAAAAAAAAAACTGCTTTTTTAAAATTTGAAACACATGTCGTTAGTGCTTTTGAATAACCGTCTCTATTGCTGTAAAAGAGAAAACGCGAATGACACGACACAGTACAAGGAGAGTTTCGACTTTAATATAAAATAAACCCATTACTGTCCCCCTGCTGGGCAAGGGTCTCTTCTCAGAATGAGAAGGGGTAGGCCTTAGTCCACCACGCTGGCCTGGTGCGGGTTCGCGGACTGCAAACACCGTCGAGAACTTTATGGAGCCCTCTCAGGTGTGCAGGTTTCCTCACGATGTTTTCCTTCACCGTAAATGCAAGTGATAATCAAATTCTGATCCGCACATGATTCCGAAAAGTCAGAGGTGCGAGCCGGGTTTGAACGCAGATCCTCCTGCATGGAAGGCAAGCGTTCAACCGCTAGGCTATCACTGCTAATCCGACTTTAATGAAAACCCTAAACTGCGACGGTAAATTAAATTTATCTAGCCTTTACAGGTCATGTAGGTACATTTGTTAGTCACTTTTTGTTTGAACTACTGATAACTCTCTTTTCACGGTTTAATGATTGTATACTATATCATATCTATGAAATACTCGTATTCTTTTGATACCTGTTTTTCTATGAAAATTACATGTTATTAGGGGAAAGATAATTTAAATACTGTATTGTCCGAATGAATAGACATAGGTGTACTATGGTACAGCAATATTTCTCCGACTCCGAGGACTTAACAAGCGATAGTAAGTCCTATAGAGTGCGAGTCTAGTGATATCTACCGGGCACATTTACAAAGACTAAGTTGTTGAGAATTTTATAAAAGGAAAGCTCAGTATAACTTTGCCCGGGGATCCATCTCAGGGCTTTATACTCAGTACCCGCCGTGCAAACCAGTTATGCAATGAGGAAGTTAACAAAGTATATACATGGTAAAATTTGCAGTAGCAATGGACACAGAACGTATTAATATTTTCTGTCAACCCCCACTGGGCCAATGGCGTGAATTATGTCTCAGTCTAAAGCAACAAGGCCTGAGTCCCAACAGTGGGAACGTGTATAGGATGCTTGCTGATGAAACAATATTAACGTCAAAACAAAAAGAAAATTGGGTTCACACGCGACGTCTCTTTAACGTCCAATTTAATTCGATGGATCGTCAGTGCAATGGGTGAGCGATTGGCTTTCAGCACTACGTGTTGCGGGGAAGATTCGCGCAGGAAACAAATATTTTTATGCCTCCAGTTATATGTTCGAGAGAACCATAACAGCAGATATAAATTAATATTATAAACATTCTCCTATATGTCCTCTTTACAACATAAGGATTAAAAGGAAACCTTTTTAAGAGTAAAAACCTAATATAACAATTTTCTTTTCTAATACCTACGCAGCGTTCATAAATAAGCGTATTACGAGTACTTAGGAGCTTCAAAATGAACAATCTTTTTAGACCAGATATTATAAAAATAACTGCCTATATATCTTGAAGACTCACATTATTTATAACATAGTACACACATTACTGGAATTTCACTGTAAATAATTTTGATATTGGAAAACGAATCATTGCCAGTCCTTTTCGATTTTACCACTTAAAAAACACTTTTGCAAAAAGAACATCTGCGAGTGGCTTATGTTTCTAGATTTTGAGAAGACTGAAAATCTTCTCAGTGTACTTAAATAGACATCAACTATTAATTTCCATCATTATTCAAATTACACAGTTACGTTCACTAGACACGCTGAGGTACACACCCCACAAAATATTGACATAAAACACAAACCAATCCAAATATTCAATTTTAATTTTTTTTGGTTTTGTGCATTTTACTACTTTTACTTTGTAAACAGTTTTTCTCTAGAGTTTAAGAATCGTAATATATTTATTCAAACGGTGTACCTGGTACCAGTCTCCTACAATAGACTGTACTATCTACGTGAACAATTATTCTTTGTAAAACTATATTGTGGTGAGAAAAATAAAGAAATTATTATTATTACTTATACACTGCTACTTATTACCCTTGACTTCTTCCACGTAGAACTTCAAAGTTTATTTACACTTTATTATGTTGACACCTCATTGGGCTAGTGGTCGCAAGCGCGACTGCTGAGCTCGATCGGGTTCGATGCCTGGGTCGGGCAAATTGTTTTTGGGTTTTTCTGTATGGAAATTCTCAGTAGCAGCACGGAGTCTGGAACTGTGTCCGGTAGATGGCAATAGGCTCGCCCCCTATTACATGGGACTCAATAACGGTATCGGCGAAATGTGGGTTAACATTAATGTATCTCTGCCTGACCCTTCGGGGAATATAGGCGTGATGCTATGTAATGTATAATGTGTATTAATATATAGGAAGGTAGAATTTGTCACAATAGCAACTCAGACAGTCTCTAAAATTACCCGCAACAAACAAACTGACAAATGTTCGGTCTATATTATTAGTACAGACTGAAGGAATTCCATTAAATTCATTTTATTTCTCAAAGGTATCTGTGTGAAACCGGCTGAATCAAACATGTACTGAGCATTCGTTAGTCGTATTCAGTCTAAACCACAACGTTAATATTGAGAGCTATTTGCGTGATTTATACCAGTATTATCAGTGCTATTCATATAGCAGAACAAAACGATACATGTAAAAGGTAACAAACAGGTCGACGACACGATTGGTGCAGTGGTTGAGTGGGACAGGGGTTCGATTCCCTCACGGAACAAATATTTGTATGACTTACAGATAGTTGTTCTGGATCTGGATGTATGCGAATGATGATGCATGCGAATATTTGTGTTTGTAAACGCACCCACGATACAGGAATTAGCTAGGGCAAGGATTTTGAAAAAAAAAAAACATTATTTATTATAATATATGAAATTTTGTTAAGAAATTATGGATTACTGGGATAAAAATATCGGTGTGCCAAGTTTCATCCATATGCGTTCAACTATTTATACGTGATTGAGTAACAAACATCCAAACATCGTCACAAACTTTCACATTTATAATATTAAATAAGATAGTAAGATTCGAGTAATATCGACAGATTGACAATATTTATTTCATGACTATTTAAAAAATCTGTCATCTTCAGAATTCTTCATCTATGTATACATAACACTACCTCTTTATTTGAATCTGTCTAGTAAGTAAATTACTCGAAATTGCGTAGGTACGCATCTAGTATCTATAAATTTTAAACAAATGCCAATCAACCCGCCTCTGAATGCTGGCAATTAGTAATCTAATAGAAGTCAGCTATTACGTATCACTGGGTCGTATTACGGAAATCCTACTTCCTATCCTACTTAAATATTATAAATGTGAAAGTTTGTGTGGATGGATGGATGGATGGATGGATCTTTTTTACTCTTTAACGCAAGAACGACTGAACGGATCTGCATGAAATTTGGCACAGAGATAGATTATAGTCTGGAATAGCACATAGGCTTCATTTTATCTCGGAAAAATGTACGGGTTCGTAAACCACGCGGGCGAAGCCGCGAGCGGAAGCTAGTATTTCCATAATTCGTCTTATTCGCCGTGGACTGCTTCATTGGTTTAGTGATCGCAAACGATCAGTAGAATTCTGGGTCTGATTTCTGCCATAAACCTGAATATTTATTAGAATTAGGTGCAGTTGACCTATCGACTGTGCACTTAAGGCATGGCACGACTAAAGGCAAGGAACAAAATTATCAAAATCATAGCAGAGTATAGGTACCGTTGAAATAAAAATTAAAACTATCGAAATTTTAAATGAAAAGTTTGTGAGGGTATAAACCTTACTCTAAGCTTTACGATGGCGCTTTTACGAATCTGCGTCGTTTTTTGTCTTTCCTGTAAAATCACCAGTATACATATTTCACAGTCGATATTCAAAATCAAAATCCTACATAAATATGTCCGTACCGCGTAATGTACCCAAGTGATTTTTAGAGATAGAGATAGATAGAGTATGAGCAGAAACGCGAGTTATTTATTTAAAAGGGTATTTTATATTTATCAAAACATAATTTATGGATGCGAAAGATAATACGGTACTATTTATGACTTCATTAGCATTAAATTTACAGTAAAAGTATCAACTCATTTGTTTACCAAAAAGTACTAAGATAACCGTGCCCTGATATAATTTTTAACATAATCTGTATTTTTACAACTTAAACACTCAACATTAATTAAGTTAGGAGGGCTAATTGTATGAATTTTACAAGAATTACACTGTTCATTAATTTTGTTGGTTCTTTTTCGTTTGTAAATAAGCAAGATTAACGTGTAAGGTCTGTTTTTTCTTAGCAATTTTATAATATAAATAATTTTATACCTTTTTATATTCTTATACCTTTATACCTTATACCTTTTTTTTGGACAAAAACAGTACAATAAACTTATTACTTCATGACATAATAGCAGTCAACATACTTATTGATTATTTTATGTGCTTAGATTTTTATTTATTTAACCTACAATAACAGGTTCTATACATCATAAGATAGGTAAAAAAACTTTACTAACAATGTCCCAACTCGTTCCAGGCAGGTGAGTGGACCAGCAATTTAAAAAGATATCTTTCAGCGTAGACATGGACAGTGTGCCCATTTGTCCGAGCAGCCACGAACCACGTTTATTAAATGGCAGTAACTCACCAGCGTTGACGTCGTTCTCCTCAACACGATCAATTCACGTCTTGACTTTTTACAAAGTCTATTTTTATTAATGGAATTTCTACGAAGTAAGTTATAGCCGTTTACGTAACCTTTTTTTACAGCAAAAAGGTTGCGTTCCCGAAAAACGTCACATACGATTGAAGTTTTAGAAAAAGTGTTGAATGTGTGATTTTTGAATATAAACCAAGTATTTTTATTATGTTTTCAGGTACTAAGTGAACGATATTTGAAGATCATCACTAGTTATTCTAAAATTCAACTTTGATCTATTTGTAAACATATTTGTGCTGGGAACTGTACCAACAAAGTTATTATTTACTATTGCGAACCAGGTTTGATCTAATTCAATATGAATTTAACAAACGAAGGAAGGGGCAATAAATAACTCGCGTTTCTGCTCATACTCTATCTATCTCTATCTCTAAAAATCACTTGGGTACATTACGCGGTACGGACATATAGTATGTATGTAGGATTCTGAAATTTTGATTTTGATTTTGAATATAGACTGTGAAATATGTATAGTGGTGATTTTACAAGAAAGGCAAAAAACGACGCAGGTTCGTAAAAGCGCCATCGTAAAGCTAAGAGTAACGTTTATACCCTCACAAACTTTTCATTTAAAATTTCGATAGTTTTAATTATTATTTCAACGGATATGATTTTGATAATATTGTTCCTTGCCTTTAGTCGTGCCATGCCTTAAGTGCACAGTCGATAGGTCAACTGCACTTAATTCTAATAAATATTTGGGTTTATGGCAGAAATCAGACCCAGGATTCCACTGATCGTTTGCGATCACTAAACCAATGAAGCAGTCCACGGCGAATAAGACGAATTATGGAAATACTAGCTTCCGCTCGCGGCTTCGCCCGCGTGGTTTACGAACCCGTACATTTTTCCGGGGTAAAAAGTAGCCTATGTGCTATTCCAGACTATAATCTACCTCTGTGCCAAATTTCATCTAGATCCGTTCAGTCGTTCTTGCGTTAAAGAGTAACAAAGATCCATCCATCCATCCATTCATCCTCACAAACTTTCACATTTATAATATTAAAGTAGGATAGGAAGTAGGATTTC
The DNA here is from genome assembly GCA_947562105.1 of Shargacucullia verbasci. Lineage (NCBI taxonomy): Eukaryota > Metazoa > Arthropoda > Insecta > Lepidoptera > Noctuidae > Shargacucullia > Shargacucullia verbasci. Next base: position 8,968,141 of record OX387284.1, on the reverse strand, counting down.
CGTAATACGACCCAGTGATACGTAATAGCTGACTTCTATTAGATTACTAATTGCTAGCATTCAGAGGCGGGTTGATTGGCATTTGTTTAAAATTTATAGATACTAGATGCGTAACTACGCAATTTCGAGTAATTTACTTACTAGACAGATTCAAATAAAGAGGTAGTGTTATGTATACATAGATGAAGTATTCTGAAGATGACAGATTTTTTAAATAGTCATGAAATAAATATTGTCAATCTGTCGATATTACTCGAATCTTACTATCTTATTTAATATTATAAATGTGAAAGTTTGTGACGATGTTTGGATGATTGTTACTCAATCACGTATAAATAGTTGAACGCATATGGATGAAACTTGGCACACCGATATTTTTATCCAGGTAATCCATAATTTCTTAACAAAATTTCATATATTATAATATATTAAGTTTTTTTTTTTTTTTTGAAAATCCTTTCCCTAGCTAATTCCTGTATCGTGGGTGCGTTTACAAACACAAATATTCTCATGCCAACATATCCAGATCCAGAACAACTATCTGTAAGTCATACAAATATTTGTTCCGTGAGGGAATCGAACCCCTGTCCCACTCAACCACTGCACCAATCGTGTCGTCGACCTGTTTGTTACCTTTTACATGTATCGTTTTGTTCTGCTATATGAATAGCACTGAGAATACTGGTATAAATCACGCAAATAGCTCTCAGTATTAACGTTGTGGTTTAGACTGAATACGACTAACGAATGCTCAGTACATGTTTGATTCAGCCGGTTTCACACAGATACCTTTAAGCAACAAAATGAATTTAATGGGGTTCCTTCAGTCTGTACTAATATTATAAACCGAAAATTTGTCAGTTTGTTTGTTGCGGGTAATTTTAGAGACTGTCTGAGTTGCTATTGTGACAAATTCTACCTTCCTGTATATTAATACACATTATACATTACATAGCATCACGCCTATATTCCCCGAAGGGTCAGGCAGAGATACATTAATGTTAACCCACATTTCGCCGATACCGTTATTGAGTCCCATGTAATAGGGGGCGAGCCTATTGCCATCTACCGGACACAGTTCCAGACTCCGTGCTGCTACTGAGAATTTCCATACAGAAAAACCCAAAAACAATTTGCCCGACCCAGGCATCGAACCCGATCGAGCTCAGCAGTCGCGCTTGCGACCACTAGCCCAATGAGGTGTCAACATAATAAAGTGTAAATAAACTTTGAAGTTCTACGTGGAAGAAGTCGAGGGTAATAAGTAGCAGTGTATAAGTAATAATAATAATTTCTTTATTTTTCTCACCACAATATAGTTTTACAACGAATAATTATTCCGGTAGATAGTACAGTCTATTGTGGGAGACTGGTACCAGGTACACCGTTTGAATAAATATATTACGATTCTTAAACTCTAGAGAAAAACTGTTTACAAAGTAAAAGTAGTAAAATGCACAAAACCAAAAAAAAAAAAATGAATATTTGGATTGGTTTGTGTTTTATGTCAATATTTTGTGGGGTGTGTACCTCAGCGTGTCTAATGAATGTAACTGTGTAATTTGAATAATGATGGAAATTAATAGTTGATGTCTATTTAAGTACAATGAGAAGATTTTCAGTCTCCTCAAAATCTAGGAACATAAGCCACTCGCAGATCTTCTTTTTGCAAAAATCTTTTTTTTAAGTGGTTAAATCGAAAGGGACTGGCAATGATTCGTTTTCCAATATCAAAATTCTTTACAGCTAAATTCCAGTAATGTGTGTACTATGTTATAAATAATGGGTGTCTTCAAGATATATAGGCAGTTATTTTTATAATATCAGGTCTAAAAAGATTGTTCATTTTGAAGCTCCTAAGTACTCATAATACGCTTATTTATGAACGCTGCGTAGGTATTATAGAAAATTGTTATATTAGGTTTTTACTCTTAAAAAGGTTTCCTTTTAATCCTTATGTTGTAAAGAGGACATATAGGAGAATGTTTATAATATTAATTTATATCTGCTGTTATGGTTCTCTCGAACAAATATGTGTAGGCCATAAAAATATTTGTTTCCTCCTGGAATCTTTCCCGCAACATGTAGCGCTGAAAGCCAATCACTCACCCATTACACGATGGACGATCGTGTGTGAACCCAATATTTTTTTTGTTTTGAATTTAATGTTGTTTCATCAGCAAGCATCCTATACACGTTCCCACTGTTGGGACTCAGGCCTTGTTGCTTTAGATTGAGACGTAATTCACGCCATCGGCCCAGTGGGGGTTGACAGAAAATATTGAAACGTTCTGTGTCCATTCCTACTGCAAATTTTACCATGTATATACTTTGTTAACTTCCTCATCGCATAAGTGGTCTGCACGGCGGGTACTGAGTATAAAGCCCTGAGATGGATCCCCGGGCAAAGTTATACTGAGCTTTTCCTTTATAAAATTCTCAACAACTCAGTCTTTGTAAATGTGCCCGGTAGATGTCACTAGACTCGCACTATATAGGACTTATTATCGCTATTAAGACCTCGAAGTCGGATAAAAACTAGTGTACCACAGTATACGACACGGTTGGTGCAGTGGTTAAGTCATTAGCTTTCTGCGCTAAGTGTCGCGGGTTCGGTTCCCACACGGAACAAATACTTGTATGATCTACAGATAGTTGTTTCGGGTCTGGTTGTGTGAGTATGTGATATGTATGTTTGTAAACTGTACCTACGACACAGGAGAAATCCTAGAGTGGGGCAACGTTTTTAAAAATAACCCTCTGTCTATTCTTTCGGACAATACAGTATTTATATAGGCAATAGGCAATAGGTACATTTATGTCTGTGGAGCTAGTTCTTAATATTTATCTATTGGGACATTGTTATATGGCCTGCAGTACTTTAATACGATTTATAAAGAGATTCTGGCCATTAATTGTATTACCTACACACGCGTACCTACATAGTATTGGCCACAGAATTTGGCAACAGAGACTGTGACTGGTCCAAAATTCGCAGATAACAGTATTAGGTTCCAGTATCATAGGAAGGGACCGTAGATTTCTAGTAAATTGCAATGAAAAGTATTCATTGAATTTTAATGTTACTGTATGTATCCTATGATTTCCTCGATCTCGACCGTAGTACCTACCTATACGTAAACCAAAATTTTAAAATAAGACTATAAAGCCCTGCTTTACGATGGGAGGCTTTGGCTTGACGAAGTTGAGTAAAACTCGGATTAGGGGTATTGTTTGTCTAACTGAAATATTTCCTTTGAAATTGCCATTGTTTCTTTCGAAAAACACTTTTGCAATGTTTTAACAAAGATGATTTTGTATGTACACAGTATCACAATTCTTAATTACAGAAAAGAAATTATATGATATATTTGATATGATTTTTTAGAGCGAGGTAGTTAAGGCAGTCTCGTCTTATCTTGTTGAAGCCTAGTCAAATGGATAAGAGCGGCAGTCTTATTACCGATGTAGCAACAGGCGTAGATCGCGCAATACCTTCTGTCAAACGTCATTTTTGTGTCATATAATGTATTGGCTCACTGTGAGATTACTGTCGCGTTGCTATCGCTTTTTTACGTAATTAGGCTGCGGGTCATAGCAATCAACTAGCCAGTTCAAATATTAAGAACTAGCTCCACAGACATAAATGTACCTATTGCCTATTGCCTGGTGTAGAATTTGTATGCCACGTTGCAAACAGACCTTCACACAGTTCCTGTTGCAGTCACTATAGGTACGAGAATTATATCAGAGAATATTGTTACTGCTGCAGGAACAGGGCTGGTTTGGAGGCTTTGAGGCATCGAAGAAATGGGGCCTCGAATACTTTAGATACCAAACAAAAATAATAATTGTTATTGTAATAATGAATATTTTAATAATAATTGTCAGACGGCACGGTTGTCACAGTGGCTAAGTGATTAGCTTTCTGCGCTAAGTGTCGTGGGTTCGATTCCCGCACGGAACAAATATTTGTATGGTTTGATGGTTGTTTCGGGTCTGGTTGTGTGTATTTGACATGTATGTTTAGAAACTGTACCCACGATACAGGAGAAATAAAATGTACAGATATAAAAAAAATTATATAAAAAACAAATATTGTTGTTCAATAATATGTATAATCATTCCCAAGACAAAAAAAAAATAACCAACAAATGTAGGTAATTTTACACCTCTCCTAAATTCGGCCCTGATTATCTGATATAATAGGCACATATAGTGACTAATTTGGCTTTCTGCAATTCCCAGATGGAATAAATATTTGTATGGGATTACTGATGTAATTCTGAGAAGAGGCCCATACACAGTAATGGGCCGATTGATTATTATTTCTTATTATAACTCATTAAGACAAAGAAGGCACCCGTTAACGAGAAACAATAGATTTTGAGGGGATAAATACTTAAGAAACCGTGTACGAAATGACGAGAATATGAATAAATTATGTTACGATCTTGTGGTAGTGGCCTACGCGATAGGTTTTCTGCAATAAGGCTGAGAATTGAGATCTATAAAGCGTACTTACACTTTGCTCATACTTTGCTTTCGAGATAAGACTAAGTCGGTATTTATAATGCAGACGAAGTCTGAGTGCGTGCTTACCAAAACATAAGTTCACAAAGTTGACGACTTACCAAAAACTAACCAAACAAAAATGTTGATCCAAAATTACCTTTAAACCATTATAATCTACAGACTCCAAATTTTTTCGTATTATCAAAGTGATAGACTTAAAACAGTGATGCCGAATTGCGGATTATATCCTTTAAGTAGGGCATTCACGGGATAAGTATTCATTGGAATGCGTCAGTAATGTTGATAATTATTTCAGAAATACAGAAAATAACAATATTTTTACTATAATTCGACGGCCCCTACGTATTCTATCGAAATTGCAAAAGAGGCATTTTCATTTTATTACAGTCATAGCAAGATTTATGATTCTATATATAAATTATGTACCAACTTTTACATCCTCAACTGTTTTTCAATCGAACAGAATCGAAAGTGCCATAAAATGAACACATTAATGTGTTAGACTTGCTATTAGTGTAATAAAACGAAAATGCCTTTTTTGCAATTTCGATATTATACGTGTGGGCCGTCGAATTCATCTAATTGAAATGAGGTTGTACGTTACATCAACTTTCAAAAGAATGCAATCAGTTTCACTGTGAATGAAAGTCTTCTTCTTCGGTAAATACAAAAATATTTTTTATTTCTATTTATACAAATTGATTACCATGGAAGCAAAAAATAATACATGGAAAAAAGATGTGCGCCCGCGCCGTTTCAGATTTTTAAAACATTATTTTTGTTAAAGTTTTATAAAGAAAAATGAAGAAGCTTATCTATAAAACGAAACAATAATTTATACTTTGACTTTGTCCGTCTTAGCTTATGTTCAGTTGGGGTGTGTATTATTGTGTACTCACATTTCACCGATGCCGTTATGGAGTCCCATGTAAAGGGAGCGAGCCAGTTTGCCATCTACCCACCCAATAACTATAACAGTTTGCTCAACCCGGGAATCGAACCTAGGACCTCACGCTCAGCATTCGCGCTAGTGACCACTAGACCAATGGGGCAATCTGTAGTAAACATACAAAATCTTTGGTAAATTTAATAATAATTTATTGCGCATATAAATTGTAAGATTTGCATACATTTGGGGGCGCTGTTGTGACTAGTTTGCTTTAATTTAGTTAATTAACATTACGTATTGACCGTAGTTCCCTTGAAGTGTGATATTCTGTTTAAGTTCATATTGATTTACTATAGGAGCCAACTTATGTTGTATGTGTGTACATAATACATATTATATAATATACTTTCGCGTTGAGACATTAGAATTTCAGCGCCCATAATGACGTTATGTTGTCTGATACATTCATAAAGACTACTAGTGAGATAAGTACATGAAATTCATTATCAAGGAAGATAATTATTATTGTTAAAATAACTTATTATTAGTCGATAAAGTTACATTCATGAAACACCAATGACACTTAGTACTGTTAATTACGATGAAATACACATAGAAAACACAACAAAGTTTCGTTCACGACAAACTATCCGTCGCGTAGCGAGCGCTACTACGTGGTAGCTGGCGTAGCTCCGACGTACACGTCAGCTTTCATAGCAATAATGTTATATGATTTTATTTTAATTTGTAGTACAGAAGTTTTCCATCTACAAAATACATTTTTAATTTGAGATCATTTTCTTTGATTTAATTAATTACTGAAATGTACTAATTAAAAAATATAAAGATGGCTGTCAGCTGGCTGCCTAGCCTAAGGCGGCTAAGTTCTTTGCTTACAAAGATCCTAAATTATGCTGCCTACAACGAACAACTTGTTAAACCAAAAAAAGGTTCACAAAGAGATCGCGGCATAATTACCTACAAAATAACTGTTTCTTAACGGGTATTTATTCAATTAAAGAAAACTGAAACAAATTTTCTCACCAAGCTATTTTATATTATATATTGGTATATGTATGTATCTCTGAAACGTATATAATTTACTTGTAATTATCCCAAGTATACCTATCTGAAACAAATACAAGCTACACAGCTTGGGCATCGTGAAGGCAGATTTGACTTTCCAATTAAGCGAGCGAACTTACATCATCCATTTTCCAAATAAAGGGCTCCGCAACACATCGCCTGCATGACTTTTCGCATTTTTCATTGATATCAGTTATTTTTCAAACATATTCAACACTGTAACTAATAACAAATAGTCTTATGTGGTCTACAGCACCTCCACATTAATATTTCATTTAAAATTTCAGCAGAATTTCTTATAAGTAGGTATGTCGGCACAAGGTACTCCCTGAGCACGATCATTAAAATCCTGCGTAACTTTATTGTAGCGTGTTGACGCAGGATTTAAATATTCGTACCCAGGGTAAAGTACCCCAAATATGTTTGTAGGTATTGATTAGTACTCGAACACGAACAATACGAACAATTATTTTTTGTGTGGCCCGATACACACTTGGAGGTTTTTGAAAATGTTAGTCCAGAATACAAATATTTCATACGGTTACATACTTGTATAACAAAATACAGTGTAGTACTGTGTAACTTGACAAAGCAAACCCTGAAAGTTATCCTTATTTATGTTTAGCCTGGGGTCAAGTTTGCTGACATCGGATTATGAAGCCAAATATCTTCGGCTTGGTTTATAATTAACAATGTGCTGTTTGAATTGAAACTTATAAGCCCATATTTTTAATGATCATAATAAACAGGATATTTTGCTCACTTTGCTCAATAGGTAATCTTTATCTGGCCTCCGTAATGTAATATTCAAGCAACCTGACCAGACCATGAGCAACCTAGAACTAGTTCTGGAAAGATGAAGGACTTACTGTCATGACTTATATAAAGATGATTCATGGTACGCCATAAACAGAATTTGGAATGGTTATGCAGAAGCCTGGAGTTTTGCTTTCGGAAGTAGAGAACTCTGTAAAAAGGTTAAAGAACAATGCTATTGGTCCTGACGGAATATCGGCCGCCATGCTACAGAATATCGGTAGTAAGGGCATTGCAATCTTACACCAGATCTGCAACAAAATATGGAAGACTACACAATGGCCTGAGGACTGGACACAATCAGCAATAATCCCAGATAATTAATGGAATCAGGCGTTACTTTGCGGAAATCCATGATATATAAGATTCGCGTCCAAAGCGGTCGACGAGTCAACATCTTCTGAGGATGCTCCGTGGAGGGGCGAAACACGTGTCGAGGGTCGGTTTGGTTGCATGTTACATTATTTCTATCGCACCTTCTGCATGTGCATATATTTGCGGGAGGGAGGGCGGTGCTGTGCATGCACCCAAGCTTGCAGTAGTTTTGGCGGAATTAAAACTAAATATTATAGTTGTATATCTTATATAGCAATAATCCCTCTTCATAAAAAGGGATCGACGCGAAAATTCGAGAACTACCGTACGATTTCTCTAATGTCTCACGCCAGTAAGGTACTGTTTCGGATAATCAATAGCCGGCTAGCGGCTTTGTTTCAGGAAAAGGCACTCGCGAACAAATCCCGAACGTCAGGCTATTGATAGAAAAATGCTGAGAGTTCAACATACATGGCAGGCTTTATGCTTCATTGATTACGCTAAGGCTTTTGACTGTGTCCAATGGAGCGCTATGTTCGAAATATTGAGAGAAATGGGCGCCCCGGAACATCTTATTATTCTCATACAGAATCTTTATTTGCATAGCAAGTGTTTTGTTAAATTAGAAGATCAAAACTCTAAACCCTTCTCCACAGAAAGAGGCGTTCGGCAGTGATGCATTCTGTTACCAAAAATTTTCAACTTGTATGGAGAAAACATTATGAGAAGAGCACTCGAGGGCTGGAATGGTGGCATTGCTGTAGGTGGGCGTAAAATAAACAACTTAACCAAATATAACCAAAATACGTCTAGTGCATTCCTTAGTATTTTCTATTTTTCTGTACGGAGCTGAAACCTGGTGCCTCAAAAAACGAGACATAAGCAAAATAAGCGCTTTTGAAATGTGGTGCTGGAGACGAATGCTGAAGATACCATGGACAACCATGAGGACAACCGAATCGATTTTACAAGAGCTCCACATCAATAAACGACTTACCTTACTTACCGAGAACGTCAACTAAGCTTCTTTGGACATATAATGAGTTCGCTAAGTTCGAGCGATCACATATGCATGAGTTGCAGAAGCAGTTAATCGTGGGACAGATGCAGGGGAAGCGCTCCAGGGGCAGAATTCCAACACGCTGGTGTAAAAGTATTGTAGAGGCAACAAGAGAAACTCTACAACGATCTATTGAACTAGCGCAGGACGGAAGCAAATGGAGACAAATCACATATGGTCACGATCCTCATTAGTGAGGGAACGAAAAAGAAGAAGAAGTTTACATTATAAAGGGTTAAACTAAAATCAGTCAGCACCATACATTAAAATAAGCGTTTGCAGCCCGTGAATCAAAAAATCTTTACGGTTTGACGATAATAAATACAACATCAAGAAAATTTTCTTTATGAATTTTTGTAATCCCGCTGAAAAAGTCGATGATGAAGGGTGAACTCACGAATGTTGAATGTTACATTACTCAAAATGTGTGACAAATATGCAAAAGTCATGTAAATGTGTTGTACAAGAATTTGGAAGCAGAATCCATATGTTGAAAGCGTAGATCTTAACTATATATGTATTAACGTAATACTCCATAATCAAAAAAAGGGATGTTTGTACACCCCAAAGTTAAATATGCATTAAATAGGTTACATAATTTAGCTTTGTTCATTCTGACGCGAAGCAACGCGAAAGTAGATCACACTATATAATATTTATTTCAGCCCATTACTGTCCCACTGTTGGGCAAGGGCCTCTTCTCACAATGAGGAGGGTTAGGCCTTAGTTCAACACGCTAGCCTGGTGTGGGTTGGCGAACTACATACACCATCTAGAACTTTATGGAGAACTCTCAGGTGCAGGTCTCCTTACGATGTTTTTTCTTCACCATTAATGCAAGTGATAATCAATTTCTAATCGACTGCTGGGCTACATGTCGCGGGTTCGATTCCCGCACGGAACAAATATTTGTCTTTGTGTATGTGAATACACACCGTGCCTCGGAAAGCACGTAAAGCCGTTGGTCCTGCGCCTGATCTCTCTCCGGTCGTGTAGGATTGCCGTCCCATCGGACTATGAGAGTAAAGGAATAGAGAGAGCACCTGTGTTTGCGCACACACTTGTGCTCTATAATATCTCCTGCGTAGTTGGCTAATCTCCGGTGAGATTGGCCGCCGTGACCGAAATTCGGTCAGGAGGATATTATTATTATAATCAATTTTTGATCCACACATGATTCCGAAAAATAGGTGCGAGCCAGGTTTGGAACTCAGACCCTCTTGCATTTGTTTTGGTATGCCTGCTCTATCGTTGTATCGATGTAATTCCTCCGTTCCATAATATTAAAAAAGAAAACGCATTTGGAATAAAAGGCTGGTTGTTTTTGAATACTTAAGTAGACTCAATTGAGCACTCTCGTGTTATTTCGTTTCTGGAAGACAGATATAAAAAATATACCTTTCGTTTTAAATAAATCATGAGACGACTAATAAACGAAAAGGTTCCCTTAACAATACGACAGAAAGCTGAGTAGCGGTCCCGAGTCGTTCCGTAATAAAATTATTAAATTAAAACTAATTACTCACTCTTGTTGAAGGCTTTGTGAACAGTTTCTTGGTTATTTTTATGGAAACTGTATTTATTCTGCCAGCGTCGCGTCTGGAAAGTACCATTTATTGATTACGTAATGCTGATTTTTTATTTAATAATTTTATAATAAAATAAAAAAATAATTAAGATAAGTTTGAAACAAGATTGAAGAAATAAGTATTCAGTAGGTAAGTACCTATTACGATTCCTAAAATAATATAATATTATGCAAATTACTATTCACACAATTTAGTCTTTTGAACTTTAACGGCTGTAAATGTGTATAATCCTATCCTATCGTACTATATTATAAATGTGAAAGTTTGTGGGGATGGATGGATGGATCTTTGTTACTCTTTCATCTTTGTTACTCTTCACGCCAAAACGGCTGAACGGATCTGGTTGAAATTTGGCACAGAGATAGATTATAGTCTGAAATAGCAAATAGGCTACTTTTTATCCCGGAAAAATGTACGAGTTCGTAAACCACGCGGGCGAAGCCGCGAGCGGAAGGTTAGTATATGTAATATAATCATTATATATGATACTAGCTGTTGACCACGGCTTCGCTTGCGTGGTTATATGTAAATAAAAATAAGGTTCGTAGTTTATTTATAATACGAAGCTTTAATATATCAACCTCTAATTCACCCTTTAAGTGGTAAAATTTTAAAAAACGTGTAGTTTTATTTCTAACCAGAATCAGAATTCCGAAAATCCTTCTTTAGTGGATGCTTACAACATAAAAAGCATCACCTGCCAAAATTTCAAGTTTGTTGCCCAAGCGGATTAGGCTCTGCGTTGATGTATCAGTAAGTCAGTCAAGAAAGGACAAGTAATTATATATATGTATAGATATTATGTTAAATACCTACCAATAAGTGACGACTGAAATCAGTAGCATTCACCGTTTTTCATTTATTAGTTATTAAATGGAAACATGATCCTCAGAACTTGAATTAAGAGATAAAGTTTATTTTCAATGATTGATTACAAACTTTCTCTTTTAACTTGTTTTGATACAAAATAAAACGTTAATAAAAGCTATTAAAACTTATACAAATGTTGAATGAAGTATGTTATTAATTAAAATACATTGATACATATTATTATAAATTTAAACTCAGAACAGTCGCAATTTTTAATATTTTTGCATCTTCTTTGCGTCGCTTTTGATCATTGATCTTTCTTTCTTTCATATTCACTGCAGTGTAGCGCAAACTAAACATAATCAATACCTGTGCGTATGGGTACATCATTGATTTTCGGCTGCTTCCATGGTGTATAACCCGTCAAGTGATGCAAATGAGTCAAAATAGAAAATCTATATATTGTTTCTCGAAGCCGGGCGCCTCCTATGTCCTAAAATTTTCTGATATTTACATAATACAGTCCTCTTAAAGACAGTGCTACATTATACTTTTATAGGTAATTGTTCATTACTGTATGTACTAACGTACAAAAGTACACAAACACTATATTTAAACTCCACTATCTTTTATACTACACAATATAAACATAATATAAAATATTAATTTGTAATAAGCATTCTAACAAATATTAAACTACCTACTTCAAAATTTATGTTCATACGACATTAGCATTTAGTTTTAAGTGAGAGAAAGATTATTTTGCTGCAAACTTTTCGCCTAGTCGAGCAATTCTCACTGTTTTGCCGCCGGAGCTCCCCGATTACATTCTGTAAAACTTTTGAAGACCATTTTTTTCACGTTTACATCGTAATGATCGATAAATGTTTGTACCGACATATTATTGTATTCGTTGTTCAGTTTGAAAAAACTAAAAACAAATGATTGCTGGCAAATTTAAAATAATGTTCAGGTCTATCAGCACCTTTGGACTTGAACTGATAAGCGAGAGGTGTTGAATGGAGCCCTCCAAGTCACGATGTTTCGGTAACAGGAACAACTCTTCATGTGAAGAAATATAAACTATACTACAAGTGCACGCTAACGATTTATTCATAGTAAATTCATATAAACTGACATAAAAATTACCGAGACTTACCTATTATACAGACAAGTAAACTAATCGCATTTCGTAAATTATTCAGCAGAATAGGATTTGTCTGGTCCACGTGGTAAACCAAAGCCCCATTAGACAAGATTTATAGTTACGAGGCTACTGCCCTCTAAGCATTAAAATTGAACACAGTATATCCACATAAGTAAATTTTACACAAATTATACATTTCGACATTTTAATTAACTGGATACCTAATATGGAGCAAAGAAATTAGACTTTATTTTAGTAACGATATTTGTAATTTATGATTTTTCATTACTTTGAGATGGATTCGCCGATGCCGTTACTCAGTCCCATGTAATACGGGATGAGCCTATTGCCATCTACCGGGCACAGTTCCAGACTCCGTGCTGCTACTGAGAATTTCCATACAGAAAAACACGCCAACCCGACAAGCTCAACCCGGGACCTCACGTTCAACAGTCGCGCTTGCAACCATTAGACAAATGAGGCATATACTGCCTCATTTGTCTTTATAACTATAACTATAACTATAACTTTATACTTATTTAAAATAGGAAATATACACAAGTCCCATGTAATAGGGGGTGGGCTTATTACCATCTAGAAAGAAAGAAAGAAAGAAAATCAGTTTATTTCCGCCAAGATGTGACGTATAAAATAAAACACAAAAAAATATATAAGAAAAACACATGACGAAAATATGCGCTACCTTCACTTCTATCGGCCACAGTTTTAGACGCCGTGCTGCTACTTTACCCCGACCCAGGAAACGAATCCAGAGACCTCATGCTCGGCAGTCGCGCATGCGCTCACTAGACCAATGAGGCTGTCAGACAGTCAGTATATTTATAACTTGAGGTTCTAACTTCTACGACTTACGCTAACTATGTGCATATATCCAATAATGATACAATTCTGACAAATAAACTTATTCCACCCACTTTATCAACATGTCACTAATTGTGTCTTAGCCTTAGTAACTCTAGTTTAATTTAATTGTAAACTATTTACCACTTTCTAAACTTTCGGAGCTGTCAGTGCTTTGAATGATAACTACAAGAGTTACTGCTTTTGTAGTCATCTATTATGCGTATATATGTATATAATTAACTATATACATATTAATCGAAATTATATATTTATATACTGTGACTGTCTCATTAGTTTAGTGATCGCAAGCGCGACTGGTAAGCGTGAGGTCCTGGGTTCGATTCCCAGGTCGGCAAAATTGTTATTAGGTCTTTCTGTATGAAAATTCTCAGTAGCAGCACGGAGTCAGTAACTGTGCCCTGTAGATGGCAATAGGTTCGCTCCCTATTACATGGGACTCAATAAGGTCATCAGCGACATGTGGGTGTACAATAGTACACCTCTACCTAACCCTACAAGGAATGGAGGCGTGATGCGATGTACATATGTGTATTGTTTTTATATATTAATCAAGAGGTCAAAACGAAGGCACATAGAGAGAGCAGTGGCGATTAGTCCACCGACAAGAACTGAGCTTTTAATTTAAAAAGATACGATTAACGATTGTGAAATATTGCGGTGCGAAGGCTCGCTCAATTAAAATATGTTTCTATAATTCATAAAATACACAGATACATCCGATTTTCCGTGAGTACAACAGATTTTCTATGTGTACTTTGCGCCTCTTGATGGGTTAAAATTAAATTAATACAGATAAAATATGAGTTTATGAAGTTTACCTGCGAGATTGCCAAGGGAGTTTGTTCGCTTCTCATATTTTTATTTAAGTAATCGGATGTCGGAAGCTGGTTTGTAAGTCTAATCACTACTGACAGTCCGTTAAATTTCGGGTATAGCACAAATAGTCTAATGCTGAAACAATCTCCAGAATCGAAAGTTAACCCCACCGCCCAACCCCCCAAACCCCTCTCACCTTTTTTCGCTGCATCTAAATTTGATTGTCTTCATCAAAATTAACCAAATCACGCATTTCAGATGAAGAGTATGTAGAGTCAATGATTGAACTTTACGAAATCTGAACTCCATGCTAACCTGATCTGTGAGGGCTTTAGTAGGTACATAATTTCCAATCAGTAAGGTGTCAATGAACCCAAATTAAAAATTGCACTTATATAAAAATAAATTTGTAAGCGTTCGTGTTTAATTTATGAAGGACTCTTAAGCTGAGTGACTGTCCTATAGTCCTTTGTCCTTTTAGTCTTATAAAATAGTTGAAGAAACCAATATACTTATACTGACTCTATTTGATGAGACCTGCTTTCAAGACGTTTGAGGTGGCTTCGGTTCTTGTTTACTAACAAACCTAAAAAAATAAGACATTCGGTGAATAACATTGTTATTGTACCTGAGAACGGAGGAGTTTGTGTTACATAGGTATAGACAAAGTAAATTCTATTGTAAATTCACAAGAGTTTCGTTACATTTTCTTGCTAAATTTTGAATGATAAAAAAGATCTTTTAGTTTCAGAAGTTAATGCAGATATAAAATATTATAATATTACTCACATTTTGCCGAAGCCGTTATTGAGTATGTAGGAGGCGAGCCTATTGCCATCAACCGGGCACAGTTCCAGACTCCGTGCTGCCACTGATAATTTCTATATCGAAAAACCCAATAACACTTTGCCCAATAACAGTTGCGCTTGCAACCACTCAACCAATAAGGCAGTCTAAAGAATGTTTCAATATAATAAATGGTTATCATTTTAGGTATTCCTATTACAGTTTTCGGCCACTAAAGCTACTTGCTCACTAAAGAAAAAGTTGCTTTATTACTTTTATGCACAATCTCATACGTAATACAAAGTCTGCAAATAGTGAGTGTTCGAAGAAAGCAAAAGACTTCCACTATGAACGGACTGGTTTCACAAAAGTACACAGTGCACAAAGAAAAAGATTTCTCTCTTATAACTTTTCCATTTCCAGAACTACTTAAGTTCGTATTTTTATATTATTCTAAAGTACAAAGAGTAGCAGAGAAGAATAATGATACTACAGCAATGAATCTAAACGGAGAATTAAACCTTTTTTTAAACGTGACACATTGTTGTGTTTTTTTTTAATCGACTATAAGAAAAGAGGTTCTTAATTCGACTGCATATTAATTTTTATTACATTTTAATGAAGTCCGTATAATAGGATTTTTTTTTTAGTAAAGGAAGAATTAAGTAAAACAATGTCAACAGAAATTTTAACTCATATATAGAACTCCAGTTATTTCTTTAAGATTTAGTGGTTAATACAGTGGTTGAGCGATCGATTGTTAATTGCCGCGAATACGATTCCCTCACGCTGCAAATATTTGTATAAACTACAGATAGTTTTTACGGCTCTGGGTGTTTGTATTTTGATTTTAAGCTAAACGCTGCCCAACACCTGCTGTCATTCCTGTATGTGCGTGGGTGCATTTACAAACACAAATAGTCACATGTGCAATTACCCAGACTCGATTTATTTGAAAGTCATACAATTTTTTTCCGTGCGGGAATCGAACCCGCGACACGTTGCACAGCATTCAGTCGTTCCCCTGCGCTGACCGTAATGGTGATTGTGCTACCAAGGCTTTATAATTTAAATACTACTTAGTGATACTTAGTTTCAGTACAGACCAATGTGTAAGCAAGTAACAAGTTGCTGCAGTTACAATAGCTTTGCAATTTCTCTGTGTGACGTCACTTGGGAAACTTCCTTGAAATAGCAGTCTTAAGTAGGTACAGCAACAAATAAGTAGTATTATGTATACACAATAAAGTACTTATTCATTGAAAAAGTTTTGTTTTTGTTTGTTTTGTTTTTTTTAAAAACGTTGCCCCACACTAGGAATATTTCCTGTATCGTGGGTGCGTTTACAAACACATATATTCACATACACAAACAACCAGACCCGAAACAATTATCTGTAGATCATACAAATATTTGTTTCGTGCGGGGATCGAACCCGCGACACTTAGCGCAGAAAGCTCACGCTTAGCTACTGCGCCAACCGTGTCGTCAAAAAAAAAAGTAAAAATTTCATGCGGAAGCGATGGTTAGGTAATTTCTTAACTAACTATTCTTTTTTATATTATGCCTGGGCACCGCCTTCAGACACTGTTTATTTACTTAAGTTTTTAGATTTATTACTTTTTTCATTTTGGGTGGCCTAAAGAAAAATCGTTCAGCATACCAATAATGCATTACCGATAGCCATGTCCATAACCAGCCATGTCCTGTAATCTTGAGCGTAACCGAATTACGATTTCATGTGCTGTTCTTTATTAAGGAGTTCCATAGGACTGGGTATCCTCGTAGTTCATGATCTGTTGACCGTGGATATGTAGCTACCTAAACAGTAAAACAGTAGTTCGTTGTTTTTATTCAGTACTATCGACCCACCCTGGCTTCGCACGGGTGCAATTCATGTGACAGCAGAACTGTCAACCTGGACGTCACATTTTTTTAACTGAGATTTTCATACACAAATACCATCCATATTTCCAACTTTTCCCGTGAATTTTCCAAAAAAAATTCTTTCATACAAACCTTGTACTGACAATTACAAACACAACAAAAAAAGAATTAGCCCAATAGGTGCAGCCGTCTTGAAGTTATGCGCTTAGCCACACATTTGGCGGTTCATTTTTATTTATATAGATAATAACCAAATCATAATAGGTTAGGGAGAGGTGCACTATTGTAAACCCACATTTCACCGATGCTGTTATTGAGTCCCATATAATAAGGGGCGAGCCTATTCCCATCTACCGGGCACAGTTCCAGACGCCGTGCTGCTACTCAGAATTTCCATACAGAAAAACCCAAGAACACTTTGCCCAATCCGAGAATCGAACCCAGGACCTCACGCTCAGTAGTCGCGCTTGCGATCATTAGACCAATGAGGCACATAATGCATATGGTAAAATCAAAATCAATAACATCACGCCTGAAGTCTAACTGAAGTCATAGATAGCTAAAGTATTATTGATGAAGCGTAACTTAAAAATATTATCTTTCTATCACGATGGACACTGGACATAAATCGACCTTTTATACCAAGTTACCTACATGCCCCACGGCATTGTAATAAAATCAGATATTCATACAAAATGATATATCGAAATACTTAATCAAGATTTTCTGCTGAGATTGGTTCTTGTATGTCTGTCCGAATCTAGTTCTATGTACATAATATTTTATTTATTCATGAAAACGTAATTGGATTGCGGAAGAACAATCCGAGGGATGTAATAAGACTGTCAATTTGAGTGGAGTGTTTACATTAATTTTCGTAAATGTTTCGTGTTGAACGCGGCTATAAAGTTCCACAAGTACCTGTAGCATAACAAAGATGGATTACATTATTAACGAACTTGAAATTGATATGTAATAGGTACACATATTTTACTATGCTTCATTTAATGTAACAATAGACAAAAGTGGTCCACCAAAACCATTTCTTCAAGTATAGTTTCAGATCATCTTGTTTGATCGTTCGAGTTTATTAAAATATTATACATCATTTGATAAAATATAGTAAGTATTATGGTAAAGCTTTTTTTTTTTGTAGAAAACTTCGTCAAATTATATTGTAGAAACTAACGGCGAACGCTTTCCTGAGGCCCTAGTGTAAGTTTCTTTTGACAAATTCGATTTAATACACCGAACGCGTTCGGCGTTCCGATTGGTTAGTTTCGTGCTGTCCACCAATCGGAGCGCCGAACGCGTTCGATGTAGTTAATCGAATTTGTCGAAAGAAACTTACACTAGGGGCCTCTGTACAAATATGTCACTGATTTATTTCGAGAAAATCTCTTTTTCCGTATAATACAAGAAAACTTTTGTCTCTTGAGCTGTGTAGTTATAGTATAGGTAGTAAATATTATTGCGCATTCGCTAAGGCAGATCAGTAGAGAGTTATAATTATTGTTCTGAAATAAATTCTGCTACATCGTTTCTTTTTTACTTTACCTCTACCTTGTATTCGTCCTGTATGGTAAATACAGTTTTACAGACATAAATTTCGCATGCACCCACATCCAGGAACAACTATCTGTTAGCAATACAAATTTTTGTTACATTTAGAAATAGCCGCAGCGCAGATATATTGACTGACCAACCATATCGTAAGATTTCTGTAATTTTAAAGAAGACAATTAATTTTTGAGTTTTTATGTTTGGCGTTGCTGCTCTGGAAGCGCAAGGGTCAATACATTATTAAAAAATAACATGGAAATATGTAACTGGTTTAATGTTACTCCTACTCCTACAAAAATAAACGATTTTTAAGTATCATTTGTTTTCATTTAGTCGCCGGATGACATCGGCGTCGGCGGAGTGTCCCACGCCCAAATCCAGGCGCGGCTTAAACGTAGACCGGACTTAGTGGCTTTTTTGTCTAGGTCTTATCATTGTAATATACCGCTTCATATACAGCACCAGTCGAAACACTCACTTGTGCTCGACTAGTTCGTACCTAGCTTACTATTCACTTAAATAACGCTGAATCGTTTTCAAGTAAGTAGGATAATTTATAAAGATAAAGATATAACTTACCACAAGATAGCATCACACCTGTAATCCTCGGAGAGGTGTACCATTGTACAACCACATTTTGCCGATGCCGTTATTGAGTCCCATTTAATAAGAGGTGAGCCTATTGCTGTCGACTGACCACAGTCCCAGACTCCGTGCTGCTACTGAAAATTTCTATGCTGAAAAACCCAATAACACTTTGCCAGAGCCGGGGATCGAACCCAGTACCTCACGATCAGCAGCCGCCCTTGCGAACATTAGAGGCATCTACGATAAGTAATTATCAACCTAATTTAAACCGAACGATTATTACAAAGCCATTGTAGGCGTCCTTGTCGCATCAATTACATTTGCCACCCACATTTAGATGTTAATCTGATTCATCGAGCCGCTTCGATGGAAATTAAAGCTGAGAAGTAGCAGATAAAGCACCGAATTAAGGGACTTAATATCGGTTGATAGAAACCAGAATGGCTGATTGGAAATTTCTGATAAAAGCAACATATGTATACGGGTTAACAACATAAAATAACATAGCATCACGCCCGTATTCCCTGAAGAATTAGGTAGAAGCTGAAGGCTTACTATACATAGTACACCCACGTTTCGTCGATGCCGTTATTGAGTCCCATGTAATAGGGGGCGAGCCTATTGCCATCTACCGGGTACAGTTCCAGACTCCGTGCTGCTACTGAGAATTTCCATACAGAAAAACCCAATAACACTTGACGACACGGTTGGTACAGTGGCTAAGCGATTAGCTTTCTGCGTTACGTGTCGCGGGTTCGATCCCCGCACGGAACAAATATTTGTATGATCTACAGATAGTTGTTTCGGGTCTGGTTGTCTGTGCATGTGACATGTATTTTTGTAAGCTGTACCCACGATACAGGAGAAATCCTAGTCTGGGGCAACATTTTTTAAAACAAAAGACAAACTCTTCCCGACCCGGGAATTGAACCTAGTACCTCAGTCTCAGCAGTCGCGCTTGCAACCACCAGACAGTATACAGATTAAAACGTGTTAATAGTGAAAGAAAATCAAGGGCAATTATTGATGTATAGATACATAGAGGTTACTAAAATTAATTCATTTCACTTACCGAGATCTTGGGTATTATAGGGTCTGAATAACATTTGAAATCAAATAATAGTCAGTCTATTTCGTACGGGTGATGGAAGAAAATGTCAAATTGTGGGTGTATGTAAAAGTATTAGCTAAGTAAACAGCGGGTCTACCCTTTTAATCCGGTTGTTCAGAATTCTGACAATGAATTTCAACAATTTCAAGACAAAATTTTGAGCCTTTAAGTTCGAGTTTCCATGTAAAATATTTATTACCACTGGGGTTACGCGGTAGAACCGCAAGAACGCTTAGCTTAATGGCTAGATACATTATATGTAGAACTCAAGCCCCCAAGAGATAAAAGGACGATTCACAAAAAAAAATGAAAATTAAACCATAAACCAAGATTTAATATTTTGCCGCTTTCACGACAGACAGAAAATAATGAAACTGTACTAACTAATTTTGTAAGTTATCAAATTGTTTATTACATATTTCACTCTCATAACATAAAATTTATTTAGATTTTCAAAAGTATTACTTCTTTGTTGGGTTCATTGAAGAAACATTTCTATGTGAGCCCAAAGATTGCTTATCTTTAGTCTAATAAAGGTGCTAATGTTAATACAATTTTGTAAAAGTCAAAGATGCGACGTAAGATGAAACTCAGTTCCATTATTTCATTCGTATAAAAAAGAGTACAAATAATATATTTACATACCAACAAACTGTTCGCGTTTGGTTCTCGTTTTCACGTGATTTTTCAAATGTTGGAAAATATATTCTGTATTTAAATAAACAGTGGTACTGTTACTGTGTACTGTTTTTGATAAAATGACAGATAAATGGCGTGTGTTTTCTTTGGAAATGTTTAATCTTAAAAATATTTTAAAAAGATCTCATAACTAAAAGATACGTTGATGCTTTTCTCAGCTTGAAAAGAATTCTCAAGACGCGGTAATCCATTATTCTTGCAAAATTTTTACTTTACAGAATCTTAATTTTTTTTGTTTAATATCTATCTTAATCCATCATTCCGGCGCTGGAGGATTAGGTCATAAGCTGCACTGCTTAAAACAACCTAATTAAACTAATTTGTGAGACGTTCCCAGTACGTAAATCCTGATATTTATCATAATAATTTTTATCAACTTATTGAGCTTATGCTCTATAATAGCTTTACACTTTTTGTGTTGCCTTAGAGAGGTTTTTGTGTTGGGTACTGTAAAAAAAAAACGGTTGCTGCGGAAGATATTTAATATTCCATCCCAGAATTGATCAGTCTGCCACTGTCTCCCAATAATTGGAGACGTTAAGTCTTGGTGTAAAAGCACTGAAACAGCTATTACTCGTCATCTCGTCACCAGGCTGGGGTATTTGAGGGTGAGGTTGTATGCGGTCAGGGATGGGATAATTAGCTCGTTTCCATTCACTTGTCGATCGTTGACGGCCTTCAAATGATCCCCTCGGTTAACGTTTATCGTTTTAAATATCTATTAAAATTAAATAATTAAGTATTTTTATTCTGTAAATATTTTTTTTAAAAGTATTTTTTAGATCTAGATGACGCTGTTTCCCAATGATTACTACTAAACAACATACTAAACTCTTTTTTGTAAAGATACCTCTTCCGTCTAGACATTTGTTTCTTCAATGTTTGAAAAGACAGCAATAACAATTTCGTGCTGGGCCGACTTAAATGACGTCATAATCATTATAGGCATAATTACTACGATCTGCCAACAGGTTGGAAAATGTATATTATCTTAGATACGTAGGAAGAACCTGGACCGCCAGCCAAAACAAAGGTTTTAGAGACCAGTATTCTTAAAGCAGGTGTTTTTTGAATTTGAAACAGGTGCTTTTAGACTCTGGCCACTTCTGTAAATGAATATGAACGTAGTAAAGATTTGAGTTTGAAGTACATATGTACTGTCGTAAAGGATTCTATTCTATCCTAACCGTGTCTGTCAGATATTATTATTCTGTACGTAGATGTTATTACGCGAAGTCAATTTCTTTCGTAAATACCTCTACGGCGCTGTATGTCATTCAGTTGGACATAATCGCTGGATTTATGTCATTTCTGTCTGAAACATATAAACATCTGAAAATATGATTTACAGCAAAATAAAATATGTAAGAATATTGGAGAGAAAAGCTATGTATGTGCTTTTGATTAATGTATTATGAATTATTGATATTTCTCATAAAACTGATTTGTTCGTATTTTAGAGACAAAAAATCAATGAATCGGAGACATTTTTAGATAAAATATAAATATTTTGGTTAATATTTTATCATTAATAATGAGTTCTAAGGCTTTCGTTGATACCATCGGACAGCCAGTCTGACATTTGTTGTCAGACTGATTGTCCGATGTCTATAAGTAACGAATTTGTGGTGGATGCTGTTGTCATTCGTCTCTGGTTAGGCTAAAACCTAACCCTACCATAGTAATCTCACTTCTTTTCTATAAGGTTAAAATGTACTGTTCTATATTTATCATCTGCCTAGCTTTTTCCCAACTACATTAGGGTCGGCTGCCAGTCTAACCGGTTGAGGCTGAATATCGGTATTGTACATGGCGCGACTGTCATCCGATTTCCGCTGCCAATTACTGGGAGACGCTGACTGTTTGGACTGCTGACACCCGTAACGACTGGCATAGGTATTCGTATGACACCTGGGACCAACTACTGTTTGACGTGTTTTCCAAGGCACAGAGGGGTTTTGATGTGTGAAATCGATCAGTTAGTTCTATATTATAATTATCTATACCGAAATTATGTTAACAACTAAGTGGTAATGTCGTAGTGTTCAGTAAATGCTGTTAGCCCGTATATATTAGAATAATAACTTGAACCTTGCTTATCCACATGTGTATAATTATATGATGTGGGCTAGTGCCGGATTAAGCAAGCGCGGCGCCCCGCCCGTAGCAAATTCTATCGAGGGACTCTTAAGTATAAAGTGCCTTTTTGTAGAACTTATGCGTTTACCGTATGAAATTCTGTTTTATTTTCGCCAACAAAATAATCGGTTACCGATTATCTGACGTGGATTGTCTTAGTCGGAAAACAGGTGTAATGTTTCACGTTTTTGTGACATCAAGTAAATTTAATAAACCACGTCTTAATAAGTTTCACTCAAAAAATTACGCTCAGGAGGAGGTGGGTGGGTTTGGATACGCGGGGCCCCCTTTGCGCGGGGTCCGTAGCAATTGTTACTCTTGCTACGTGGTTAATCCGGCACTGATGTGGGTAAAGCTATTTGAAATAAATGAATAAGTAGTTGGGAAAAGGATAAGCAAGTATGTATTATTTTATCATCATCATAAATGATGAGTAATTATTGTAATGGATAAAAATATTTTTGGAATTCTTGTAATTAATTTGACTGTCTGCCGCTTTGGTTTTTGGTCTAGTGTTCACAAGTACGGCCGCTGAGTCAGAGAACCTGACTTTGATGGCAGATAGTAGCCGAGAGTTTTGGACTTCTGCCCTGTAGACGACAATAGGCTCGCCCTTTTACATAGGACTTAATAACGGGTTCGGCAAAATGCAATAGAATATACATATTTTTTACGTTTTGAGGAATACAGCTGTGATTCTATTATTTAATTAATCTTACAAATCTCTTTTCGGCCTCATAGTTATCGGCCACAGTCAAGACCATATATGTATATGATATGTAGTTGTAGGTTCGAATGTACACCAATACCAGAGATTACTGAACAGTTTCTACATAACAATACATACCTATGTAACATCTACATCTTGGTTTAGCGGTTACCAATAGTTTCTAGATTGGATTTGCGACTGAGGAGTAAGAAATACCTTTGAAGCACAGTTATATACCTATCCTGATGTATATATAGTATCTACCATTTTCTTAGCCATTTATAATGTAGAACATTACTTATATTTTTTGTTTTGAAAACCTTAACTTATATAGTAAAAAAAAAACATAAAGCTTATGAAGAATTTTTATTGCACTTACGTCGGAAGGTCCAAGTTCACCGACAATAAAACAAAGGTTTAGAAAAATTACAACCGTATAATATTAATATTTATATGAGTAAACAGCCGGTTTCAGTTTAAGCATCTGTTATATCTGGCATACTGTCGGTGATTATATCCCTGAGAATAACATCCTCCTGTTGGTCCTAATACCTTCTGTTAATCTTATAGGCATATACTTCAAATCTCCCGAATTTAGGTTTAAAACGGGTAAACGACACAGGACTTTATTGCTGTTTTTTACCCGACTTACAGCAAAGACAGGATTATATGTTTTACGTCCTGCAACATTATGCCTCTGACTGAAATTAATAGACTAATTTTATTGGTTGTTTGTCTAATAAAAAAAAAACGTTGCCCCACACTAGTAATTCTCCGGTATCGTAGGTACAGTTTACAAACATATGTACATGTCACATGAACTACAAATAGTTATTTCGTGTTCGGTTGTGTAACCAGACCCGAAAAAATCCGTAGATCATATAAATATTTGAACCGTGCGAGAATAGAACCCGCGACACTTAGCGCAAAAAGCTAATCGCTTAGCCACTGCGCTAACCGTGTCGCAAAATATTATTTAATTCGATGATGTTTCTAGATTCCACAACTTTATCTATCATCTTTAAATTTGCAGGCTCGAGACGTATAATAATAATGAATATTTCTAGAAGGAATAAGGATTTGCACTAAACATTCTACTATGTTCCTAAGTCATCTTGTTTCCATATTTTTAGCTCGCGTTTTACACAGTCGGGTATTTTGATTTTATCAAGAGTAGGTCATCTAATACAATATGTAAAGCTACTGTACGTCGTATAAGGCCTTAAGATTACTGAGGTCTGCGATTTTCAGACATCCCGCCACCAGCTGTGAATGTTAAAAAAATATTTACATATAAAGTTCTGTACTTTGCATGTATTTTTTCAACATGTTTAGTCAGGACTCAGGGTCCTAAAAAAGATCTCCGTATTTCCAGCTAACTTGAGGCTTTGACGGTTAACCGGATAATGACAGAAGTCAGAGAAGCGAACGGGGAATACAAAAGGAACTTTCTTTTTTTTACTACCTAGTCGGAAACCTGCAGTATGCCAGTGCGAGAAAAAATAAAAGATAAAAAAGAGTTAGAGGTTTTCCCCTCGCTGAAGTAATGAATACCTACACACTTTTAAATGTTATATGAATTGACAGGTGTGGTTTGCATTAGGGGGCAATTCTCGGTGGCTACCGTTTTCTGAATTCACATTAGAGATTTATTTACTTTAAATGCTCCTGATGCAAACTAGTGGTGGGATGGACTGTAGATTTTGGTGGTTTATTCTCTTCTCCTTATAGAGGGAGAGGGAGGGAGACTACGTGTCAAAATAGACTCTCTGTTTGAGATAATCCCTACCTCTATAGATGTTTTTCTCTAAAACCTTGACTGCGTCCAACCACTGTATCATTGAGACGGTTTAAAGAATAAATAATGAGGTGACGAGAGAAATAAAAAAAGGTAATTCCGTACATTATATGTGTACGGTTTTTCGATAAATCTCGACTATTACATGTTCTCTAATCGCGCTAGAATAGGCCCCTTGAACTGAAAACGTATGCGCGCAGGGTGAACTAAATTAACAAGGGAAATGGGAATGTAAAATAACAAGGGCAAGGCTGTAAGGGGTGTGACTAATTCAATTCCGTAATTACATGCCCCTTTTATATGCGAGACCAATTCAAAATTTGCCCTGTTGTGTATTAAATGCAAAATTACCGCAACAGATATTTGGGTGCGCGATTTAGAATTTTTATTCGGGTTTTACGTAAAATGGTATGCACACCTGGTGCCGATCCCAATGAGTTTGGAGGCGTGAGCGGAATATTCCGTATGCGTACGAATGATAGAAAATAAATAATCAATTTATTGGCATGCAATTTTACATACATTATTTAATAAATTGTTCAAATGTCGACGAGTTCAGTGAAGGTTTTTTACAAGAATTGTTAAGTAGAAAAATATTTTCGTCTTAGTACTGAAAGTACATCTATTCAAAATTCTGAATGTTCATTGTCTTGTGATGCTTACCTTAATATTTTTTATCTTATTCTAAATTGAGTGAATTTCCAGACTAAATTATTTTAGGATTAACAAGTAAAAATGTCAAGTGAGTCGAAAGCGGACCGCTGTTGATTTTTCAGCCTGTTGGGAGTAATCCACTCGCCGCCCCAAATATTTACCCTTTGGCTCTCGTGCTACCTGATTAATCGTTTGATGTATTGGTTTAATATTCTCGGTTTTATCTAATAAAGGCTTATTAAGCCCTGAAGCGACGATAAGAGAGGGCCACTTTAATTTAAAAAATTAAGCCATAAATGTTTGTCCTACATTCAACTTAGGTACAAAATTTGTTAATATTTCATGAATTTCATATTAAGTTAATCGAATAATATAATTAACCAGACAATTTAATTATAATTATATTCTTATAAGTAAACTTTTTATTATCTTAGCAAGATTTCTTTTGTTGAATATTTAAATTAATATTAGGCTTATTGATTTCTTTATCGTAAACTTAAAAGTTCTAAATTTTAGATAAGATTATTAAATAAAATCGTTTCTACATTATTTTTAAGATATCGTGAACATACTCGTAACTTTATAAAGAAAATACATGTTATTTCAGGACTGGAGAATAAACCTAATAATATTACCAGACACGTATATCCCCAAAATACAATAGTTACAAATGAGGTCTCATAATTTTTCGTATTTGGCAACACTAGGTACGTAGGTACCAATCAGATTAAAGCATTATGATCAATAAACGTTAATCATATTTTCAGACAATCAGACATGTGTTATAATTGGACTATCTTGAATAAGTATTTTATATATATATTTTTTTTTACTTAAAACAAGAACGTTGCCCCTCACTATGAATAATTCCTGTAACGTAGGTGCGTTTACACACAAGCATATCCAAATGAACTTACACCCAGACCCGAAACAACTATCTGTAGATCATACTATTAATTTGTTCCGTCCGGGAATCGAACCCACGACATGTAGCGCAGCAGTTGATCGCTCAACCACTGCGCCAAATGTGTCATCAAATGTATGTAACGCTAGTTTTAATCCTTTAACCGCCAACGACGATTTAAAGCGTCAATCACGATTTTAATCCAGACGCCGATGCCGCCGCCTTCAAGCGTCAATTCACACATAAATGTGAAAATAGTGTTTATTACTTATTTCACTGTCAAACATAAGGCTAAAAAATGACGCTCGAAGGCGGCATTAGCGTCTGGATTTAAATCGTGATTGACGCTTTAAATCGTCCTTGGCGGTTAAATGGTTAAGTACCTATAATCTTATCCAATCATTGAATAAAGGTTGTAAGCATTATCTGGAGAAAAGTAACACGTCAGTGGTTTACGAGTTTTGGGAGTGACAGAACAATTATCTTCAACAGTAAACCGAAACTGTGATCAAAGTGAATTGAATTACGCAATCGGGTTCAACCATTTTATTGGTGAATGTTTGACAACACTACACTGGGCAC
This sequence comes from Shargacucullia verbasci, assembly GCA_947562105.1. Lineage (NCBI taxonomy): Eukaryota > Metazoa > Arthropoda > Insecta > Lepidoptera > Noctuidae > Shargacucullia > Shargacucullia verbasci. The sequence goes on along the minus strand of OX387284.1, from coordinate 8,940,772 downwards.
AATCCCTTTGTCTTCAACAAAGCACCCCATAAATAAGTGAATTAATGGATTGGTTAGAATTGTGTTCGTTCAACTAAAGTCACCTACATATGGTAGTTGAAGAGACTCAATTGAAACCTACCCTACCGTTCCTACTCTACATTCTAGTACCGCAGAATACAACTGTTCACATTTTTTTATAACATAGCCTGATTGTGCACTTATATTTCACCGGTGCTAATTAAGTCTCATGTAATTGGCGAGCAAAAGTAACATTTTATCCGACCCGGGAATTGAAGCCAGGACCACATGCTCAGCAGTAGGGCTTGCGATCAATGGGAATCGGATGTAGACATTTACGCATTATAAGAAGGTACGTCTTATATGATATGAGTTTAAGTACCTAATGTTACTTACTCACAGTGTACAGTAAGCATCAATAAGATATATACACTTAATGAAATTCAAAAACGATTTTCAGAGGAAATAGTGATTGAAATTTTGACTAATTCTACACATAGCATCTGCGGATATATAAAAATATATAGTCATTAAAATTTTACGATTTTAACCAATAGTTTTCCAAGAATAAGCGTTTGAATTTCAATACGTGTATACATATTTTTGATGCTGACAGTACTCATCGATTGATGGCACGGTTGGCGCAGTGGTTGAGAGATCGACTGCGGCGCTACGTGTCGCGGGTTCGATTCCCGCACGGAACAAATATTTGTGTGGTCTACAGAGAGTTGTTTCGGTTCTGAGTCTTTGTGTATGTGAATACACACCGTGTCTTGGAAAGCACGTAAAGCCGTTGGTCCTGCGCCTGATCTCTCTCCGGTCGTGTCAGATTGCCGGCCCATCGGACTATGAGAGTGAAGGAATAGAGAGTGCACCGGTGTTTGCGCACACACTTGTGCTCTATAATAATGTCCTGCGTAGTTGGCTAATCTCCGGTGAGATTGCCCGCCGTGACCGAAATTCGGTCAGAAGGACATTATTTATTACTCATCGATATTAACCAGTTAGATTCGTAGGTAAGATCTATCTCATTGTAAGTATCTATGTAGGTGTATTCATATTTTCTTTAGTACCAGCGTAAAGGAATAAGTATTTCCCATCAAAAGAATTGTACGGTAAAGATATTTTCGATTTAGTTAAGAAAACATATAATAACATAGCATCAAACTTGTATGCCCCGAAAGGTTAAGAAGAGGTATTTTGTACGCCCACGTTTCGCCGATGCCGTTATTGAGTCCAAAATAATACTTAATGGGCGAGCCTATTGCCACCTACCGGGCACAGTTCGAGACTTCGTGCTGCTACTGAGAATTTCCATACAGAAAAACCCAATAGTACTTTTCCTGACCCAGGAATCAAACCCAAGAGCTCATGCTCAGCAGTCGCGCTTGTGACCACTAGACCAACGAAGCAGTCAAAAAATGGTACAAATTTATAAGAACAAATATAGTCCTAAATAGCCTCATGTTACTCAAATAAATAACTCCGTTTTTCAAACCTACGTTGATTATGACGTCACGCGTGAAAAGTTCACAATTCCGATTTTTTACGCTAGATTTTCCCGTTGGTATTTTAGTATACGCCACCCGTTGTGTGTTCCTGTAGCAATCGAGATTGTCGAGATTGTCAGCGGTTGATCGATGTGTTGCGCAGTGGCCCCAAGTTTCCAACTTTTCGGTTTAACGTAACGACCAGGCACTTTGAAGAGTTTAGGTGCCACAGATAAATACCTACTTAAGTCGATCCATGTCCATGTAGTCCATGTAATTAATCAAATTGCAAAGAATCACACTAGTAAGGAGTTCTAAATAAAACAACCAGTTGAAAATTAATCGGTTTAATGTGACGATAGTGGTGCAAACAATGAACACGTAGTTTTCACATATAATATAGATAACTTAGGTATACGCTTATGTGACGAAGCTGTTAGGGAATTTACTTACATTCGAAATTAGCAGAGCAGCAGAACAAAAATATCTTTGGTTATTAAATGACATAATTACCTTTAAAATTGCTATTTGACGATTATATAAATTCGTTATAACATGCACAAAGAATATTATTCTTTAGAGAAATCCTATTAAATGCAAATGTTAACAAAATTAATAAAGTACCTATTTACATTTATAAGAATTATGCACATCATTGGACCCTAAGTAAAACGACATTAATCAATGCTACAATTTATTGTTAATAATAAAATAAAAATATTTACAGTTTTAAAATGCAACAATTTGTTGTAGTTAAGTAGTTTCTGCGTCACGGCTCATAAGACGCAAAAACTACAATACAAATTGATTATACACAGTATACTTACATTATGACCTTTAACTAGCTTTGGCTTACAATAGTTACTTATCTCGTAAGGTTTGACTACTTAAAATACAATTATTATTAAACTATAATATACATTAATTGCTACTTAGGATTATGAACTACGCTTTCGAAATTATAGAGAGCGATGGTACCTGCAACACAAAAGGTTTTGTTAATCGTTAGTTAAATTCAAAAACAGATTCAAATATTCATGTTTCAGAATTCATTGTTGAAATTATATATTATGCACGTTTATTTAGCCGGGTTTTAATTGATATGTACAAATGAACGTGCACACAGCCTGGAGCTCTTTGTAAATTTTCAATTTCATCCCGTATATTTCAGTATAAAAACGGAAAATTTTAAACGGACAATACGGGTCCGAAATAATTCGTTAGAACGTAGGTACGCAAATAGCTTGGTCTGTTTGTTTTATAAATCGTCACTTTGTGGTATATTGAATTGAATATCCTCAGGTGTTTTTATATGCTTTGTTTCCACAAGCCTGCTCATAATATTTACATCACATATGCTCCGAAAGCAATGGAAAAGCTCCACGAGGGACGAAAGAGATCCGGAGATCGTCAAGAGCGACCTGGGCAGTCGGCCTCGTTACCACCATTGTTGATTATCAAACCATTCCATTACAGATACGAACACTTTTAATAGCCCGTGTGACTTGACAGAAGAGGAAAGGAAAAGATTATTATTTAAAAAAAAAAATTACACTTTTACACGCACTGCTTTTTTTTACTTTTCTCACATTTGTAATCAGTAAGAAAAAGACGTATGTTAATATCTATCTTTAATAGAATTAAGTGATACTAAGCCTTTAATTAGACACATATGATTGTTCTAGCTCACGAAATGTAATAAAGTAAACGTAAATTCCTGAGACATGACGTGAAAGTAAAAGCCTCTGAGTTTGGAATGTTCTTATTATAGAGAACTTACTCTTGCCAGTATGTACATATGTTATCAATTGATGCCTCCAGGGACGTATCAATTGAAACATATTATTAGGCACATATTGTTCTTTCAACAACTTCGTATGTAATAGGAGATGAAAGTTTATCGCTTTGACTGCAGTGCATTGCAGTTTATATATAGTCTAATCTATATAGTCGTAGAATAGTTAGACTGATTTGTCGCTAAAACATTCTTGCACTAATAACTTATTGATAATCGGTATCCACCGCGAGTTTTGGCCCCGATCATAAAAACGGCGCATGTTTTATAAAAATCCTTTTTACAATCATGTGCATTCAATAATCATCACAAATTAGATCATTATAAATTTCCCGAAAATTCGATACTAAATGCATCAGAATCACCATATTATCTTCGTAAATGCTTCAATCACCGCACGCTCATTAGTATAGAGATTGAAATATGATGATGTGGTGGTAGCCAAGATCACAAAGCCCACAATTGGTCAGCTCTGAAAGAGTTCGCCATAATTTTTTAATCATACACGGTCTACAAAAATAAATAACATCCAAGAATATATTCGTGTGCCCCTACACACTGCTACGGATTTTATTCAAACCATATTGAAGGAAATCCGTGACTTATCAGTAACAAAGCGCCATTCATCTATGTCACCAAAATACATAATTTTCGCAGGAGTTATAAATAGAGAGAATTTTTCATCTTAACTCGCACCCCCCGGTTGATCGAGTGGTTTCAATGTATACCGAGGAAAAAGTGTCTAACTCTAAATCAATGTCTTCAGCGTGGATACCCAACAAGAGGCCAATTTAAATACAGAAATTACTATTAGCTGATTGTATCTCCGAATAGTTTAAAGCCAATTAAGAACAGTTGAATGTGAAGCGTTGATACATTTTATAGTAAGTACTAATTTTTTTATTTCGTTTCGGGACCAAAAATACGACACGCTAAATTTTTGTAGTTGTAACGACCAGACTTCTTCTCGTAGATCGATAATGGCAGGACGGGAAAATCTATTGGGTTTGATAATTTCATGTCTGATACGTAACGGAATTATCAGCATTCCGCGGTTTAAAATTTTCCCGATAACGCCATCGTTTATTATAATTATTACATGTGCGAATCGTAGGTGTAGATAAATTAAACTAAATCACTTACTACACTTTTAATTAAGAATAAAGTCCTACAAAAAATATGTGATATTATTTATGAATAACAAAAAAAAACAAAATCACTAAAGAAATTTTCCGAATAATCTATCAATAATATGAATATCGCGAATTCGCGACAGTTTAAAGCTATGCATTCACTAGACAAATAGACAAATGTCCGCTTACATTTGTCTAACCACGTCGCGCAAAATCCAGCGACTACGCGCGATGACACGTGTCGCACAGAATGACTCATCAGAGTCATTCTGTGTTAAAACACAAACCAAACCAAAAAAGTTTTAGAGAAAGCTTTTTCGTTATTACAAACGATTTGATCGACACACTCACTTTTCAACTGTTTAGTTTGTTAATAGCTTCTAAATTGCACTAATTACTTTTCATACCATGTAAACTAATATACGTATTGTATGACGGCTAGTTCCAAACTAATATCGTTAATTTGCGTCCTCGGTGTCTAATGAACGCACATACTCGTATTCGCAAATGCTAATTATAATTAAATTACTCCCTATAGAGGCAGTTACTAGACATTTCTAATAAATTTATTATTTAAACAAAGACGTGTAGGTACGTAAATACGGTACCACGATACTGTAAACGCTATAAAGGGGACTGTATCAACAAACTCTTTTGTCTTGTTATTTTTTCTTTAAGAACTCAATTCTGAATGTATTTGATTTGATTTGAGGAAATGTCTCCTAGGTTTATATTGATCAACTACTCTTGTCAAAGACTTTTATCCTCGCAGAAGAATATATTTCTGCTGGGCTCAAAATCACTCAATCAATAACGATTGCAATTATGAGTACGCCTTTTAAATAAAAATATAAACTCGTATATAACAATAGAAACTCATCAATATATACTTATCATATTTATGAGTTTTTATTGCAGTTTCAAACTGCTGTATTTTAAAATGCCCAACGAAATGTTAGATACATTTCGTTGGTCAATTTTGTAAACATAGCAACCTATTCTTAAAATATCGAAAACATCAATCATGTAGGTACATACAAAAACAAAAAAAATTGAATACTAGCTTAATATCACACTTACTATTTAGAGAAATTTCTCCTCTCTTTATTTTAAACAAGTATTTCATTATACTAATACCTCTATTAAGTACTCGGATAATATTCCAGAATCTTCTAGTAGAATCATGGGCACTGTCAGTCATAACATTAGATTATCCCTCACTTTATTACTTGGCAAAGGCCTGAAAAAGGTCCACCGCATAAATTGTTACTGCGCACTTAGAACCTCTTAGTCCTGTAAAATATATTAATTTTATTATTTTTATTGATGTAATTGTGTCTCGTCGAAAAATATTGGTACTTACATCACAGATCCCAATAGGGAAATACTTAATATTAATTATTTATATTTATTGACGTTTTTTACAATTATGTTGATACTTAAACCACTGGTTTTATATGTTATACACGAAGAATAAAAACTTAGATGCTCTAGCCAACGTCAAAGTCTAAATTCGTAAATCATGTGCTAAATACACTTTAATGAATAGTTCAGCAAATCCAATATTCGAGTGATCAGCACTTACTTTTGATGTTAACTGTATACTTAATACTTTATATTTAATACTTTATATTTAATACTTTTTATTGATAAACAATAAAAATGGTAAAAACTTCCTTTGATGTTTAAAGATTTTTTACTATTTTTACGAATTACAGTCTAACTTGTTAAGTTTGAATGGCCTAAATTTAAAATTCGCGCAAACGAACTACACCTTTTAAATTAGTTATATAATCGTCACTTTTAGAAGCTAGGCACCTATTCTTTGTCATAAAGCGAGGGCTCAAGAAAAGATACAAAGGTTTTACGAACGAAAACTAGAAGCAAGATAATTTTACAAGTTATATAACTTGTAAAATTATCTTCGTTTAACCCGTCCCGTGATTCATTATTTCAGACTAACAACTTGACTTGTTCTTTTCTTGAGATACTCATTATTTTTCTTTAACTCCCACATCGGTACAGAAATAAATAATCAATATATAAAAATAACTTTTATGCTCCGGTCCACGTGCTGACGATGTTGTTATGGGCAGAATTATTTGACAAGTATTAAATATAAGCAAAGTTGTTGAACCATGTGACTTTATCGCTCACGTAGTTGACTCTAATGGGTCTAAAACTATTTTCAACAGCTTTACACAACCAACAACGTGACTGAAAATCTCAAACACTTGATTAAATGTTTTTATACTATTTTGATTGCTATTTCTGGAAAAGATTTGTAAATACGAAAGTAATTTATTAAAATTTCGGTGCGAAATTGAATTTTCTATTAGATAGTAGCCGTGAATAGTTGGTAATATCGAAAAGGATTATTCTTTTACTTATAAAAGATGATTAAACGTTATATGAAATAGCTGTTCAGTCTATTGACTATTCATTTGCAAACAATTGACAGGGATATTTTTTGGCATCGTGAACATAGATATTATCTGTAATAATACGTCAGTTGAGAACATAGATATAATATGCATATTATCTCAACTGAATACTATATTGTCTACATGCGTACGCAGCAATAATTATTTAAAACTTTTTTTTAGATAAGGCGATTACTGATTAGCTACACCCAATGCACATATACATCCTGAGTAGGAACAAATATATCTGTAGGTACCTATATAATATAAGCAAAGAAATACACGTAGAGCAGTAAGCCAATAGCTTAGCCATTGCGCCAACCGTGTCGTCAATCCGTGTGAATTGCGATAAATGCGAAAGTAACTCTGTCGGTCTGTTTATTTGTTTGTTGCCACATCACGACTAAACCACTGAACCGATCGTTATGAAATTCTACAAAGAGATAGTCTGGGTCCTGGAGAAGGACATAGGCTTATTATTACTACTGCAGCAAAGCACTAATTAGACAATAAATAAACATACACGCAAATAAAGTCGCGGGCCACATCTAGTTTGTAATATTAATCCTTAATCTAAGATAAACTATGATGGGAGATAAACATGGGTCATAGTCAGTGTTTATCTTCCCAAGTAGTAGGCACATGCCGGAGGGGGGACCGGGGGGAGGGGGTCAGAAATCTATTACCATCACGATCGTGGGCGACAGGTGAACATCCTTACATTAAAATTTATTGCTTTAAGAGTCAAAACCAAGTTTCCAGACAGTATTTTTTGCTATGAGTAGTAGATAAACGAAGTAGTATATAAATCATAGTAAATACAAAATATCATCTGCTTAGCCTTTTTCCAACTACATTGGGTTCGACTTTTAATCTACCGATGGCTGAATATCAGTATTTTACACGGAGCGACCTTCTGACCTCCGCCATCCAGTTACTGGGAAACACTGATACTCTAAGGCTGTCATAGGTCTTCGCATGACACCCGGGACCAGTTTAATGTGCTTTCCGAGGCACGGAGGGGCACTCGATATGTGAAAAATGGTCACCCATCTAAGGACTGACCGCGTCAAGCACTGCTTAACCTCGCAGATCGATTGGTCTGCGCGGTAACTATGTAGCTACGAGCCCCGAGCATAGTAAATACAATAGCGAATCTAAAATATTTCAAAAAAGCATACGTTGCTTGATTCAGTTTGAAAATTAATAAAACTATTTAGATCACCCAAAAATGTTTATAAACCTTTCGATAATGCTGGGAGCAAATTGTTCCGGATTAAACTGAACGGACCGATTATCCAGCGATCCTCAATATGTTTCTTTCAGGTGCGTTTATATAGATATTTGTTCTAGTATGAGGGGAGCAGGTGAAGCGATTTTTTAATGCACCTTCGCAAAATTCGACTGAAAAGCTTTTGATTTCACAGAGTGGAATATCCGTAGTAATCCCCTTGCAACATAATGCTTTGCAGAGATAAGTGGAATATGCAATACTGGGAAAGCCATTGTTACCGGAAACCGCATACAAATAACGTAAAACCCTAATATCATCTATATGTAGCCAGTTTAATTAACTAGCATAAATATTTTACACTAGCTTTTGCCCGCAACTTCGTACGCGTGGAATTTAGAATCTGATATTTTCTTGCGGTAAAATAGAGCCTATATTTTAAGTTAGACTTCTAGCAATACATCGGTGAAAACTGTATTCAATTCCATGCAGAGGTTTTCGCGTGATACGTGTACAAACATACAGACGGAAGACAGACAGACCAAAATTCAAAAAACTTTTGTTTTGGCTTCTGTTGCTCTAACAAATACCCCATATTAGTTTTTCTCCAATATCTATAATGTACAGACATCGGCCTGTTAATTTTATTAAAAATATGTATAAATTAATCAAAATAAGTAAATAATAAGTCGAGCTGCTAAACTTGAACGCCTAAGCGTCGTTGAATTTATTCTTAGTGCGCGATTGGACTACCATTCGCAGCCAAGCCTCTGAAAACGAGTTTCTGGGTTCAATTTACAGGTGAGATCAAGTGATATCGTGTTTTTCTGTCACAAGCAGCCCGATACGGTACTGCAGAGTTTCGAATTGGACTTGACACTGAAAATTAAATGATGTACTTTCTGAACTTTAGGCAATATGGCGTAACATAGCATAATAACATTGCGATTTTCGCTTCGAAAATAAATAGACAAGTCCTCAAAGAAACAAAAGAGGGATGTCGAAAATGACCTATTAATATTTTGATTGATTTGAGAAGAATTTACCCTTGAGAAGTCCCAAACATTGAATAGTCCTACAGCCGACAACCATGACCTATTAATATTTGAAATTAATAAGTCTTCTACACAGGGTCATGTTTCATTGGAATAAATTGCTTTGAACAAGATTGGTGTCTCATATTGCTGGAGATTACACAATAAAGAACTTGTAAGTACCTATAAAATATGTACTTTAATAAACGCAAAACTTGAATAGGTACAGTTTGTTTATAATATACTACTCAACCGATTTCAGTAGCATTGTATATAAGTATTTTTTCTGCTTTTAATTTAGAGAGTCGATGCTGTTATTAAGTTCTATAATTACAATAGGGGGCGAGCCTATTGCCGTCAACCGGTCACAGTTCCGAACTCAGTACTGCTTCTGAGAGTTTCTATACAGGAAAACCAAATAACACTTCGCCCGTCCCGAGAATTTAACCCAGGACCTTACGCTCAGCAGAAGAGCTACGACTGGACCAATGAGTCAGTTTATAATTGGACAAATAAATAAAAAAAAAATATATATTAATAAATATGCAACTTAGGTTTATTTTAATTATAAGATACTTATTGCAAAATGTATTAGATTTTTTCTTAAAAAGCAATTTATTTTTATTATTATTATTTAAATATTATTTAAGTAATACTATTACTTAAGCTTACTAAGAGCGATGCTATTAAGAGGTACCTATTCATAATTTAGAAAGGTAGGTATACTACAAATATAACTTAAAAAATTATATTGTATTATTGACACGAGCGGTCTCTAGCGAACCATACCATTTTCGCTTTTATCATTTTGCTAGTTTTCTTTGTGTTTCTAAAAGTTTAGGCGTGAATAGCACTGAATTTTTTTGGTTTTGCTGTAATAGACGGCCAGGCGACCCGGGCCACCAAATTGGCGATCTCTCGAAAACAGCGATATGGACATCACCTATAGGATTTAATAAAACCAAATGGCCTGTCATTGACAGCTCTAACGATTCAATCATCGAACCAACATTAGAGAACAGACGCTGATTGAAGCCGCAAGACACATTGACGTCACTCAATTAGCAACGCTGTAAGCTAATCCCCGTACCATTTTGTATAGCAAACATATTACACACACGTGTGATTATTGACGTTAAGGGCCTGCGTATTTTATCTATTAATGTACTAATATCTGAGCGACCGAGCGCCCGCTCGGGACCAAATCTTATTTTTTACTGATAATTAATTTTTCCAGAAATGAGACCTAGCTACGTCGATTTTTCGCCTCCGAAATCTCTTATATTGTATATTTCATCAAAGTCCTTAGAGACGTTTTTAGAACGCGATTACAAAAAAAAATATCTATATATACGTATATATAATTATTGTTCGTATAATAGTATAGGACAGAAGGCCGAGTATAAAACAGCGAAGTTATATTTGGAATAAGACTAAATAATAAATATATGTAATGTCTTACGTCTATGAGACACTGTCTCAAGTGTGCGGAATGTGGTAGACGAGACGTCTTTAGGACCTAAGCATTCACTTGAAAACATGTTAGCGAATGATACATTTAACCTTAATCTTCACAAAATATCAGCATTTGCTCAAACGGGAGCCTTCTAGCGAATCAATAAAAACGTTCTTCAAACTTTTGTCGAGCCAAGTAACTCTCGCTCCCAGATTTGTGTTTTTATTATTCTTGACGAGCATTTACTTAAGTATTCGCTGAAATGATCGATGAAAAGTTCGTACCGATGTTTGGTTCTATTCATCGTTCAGATCGACAAAATTTTATAGATCTTTAGTCCAAAAAAATCATTAAGTCTAAATAGATTCGCTAACTATAGTCATAGTATTGTTATCTAATACAAAGTAACCGTCGTCAACAAGTATTCGATAAACAGTATATTCACTTGTTTATTTTCCACAAACCCTTCTGGAGTTGATCGTTCACGTTGCAAACAAAGTGATCAATTTATACTTTTAATCCCTGAGTACTTTGCTATCGATCAAACTTGTCCTCACTTCAAGTTTCCAACTTTGCAGCCGTAAGCTCTGATGCCTGGATAGCGATAAAACGCGGTGCCATCAAACTCTTCTGTAATATGGATTAATTGTAAATCCGGATTTTTAGTACACGATTATAATGTAATGTAGGTTTATGCAGCGTGCTTATCATACCCTTATCATGGCGCACACAAGTTAGCACAAGTTGGTGACAGGTATTTTGGTGCCTGTTTTATTTAAAAATCGTATGTAATGTCGTCTATTTAATTATATTTAACTATAAAAATCTTGAAAAGGATTCCAAAATTGTCAAGGCTGGCGACAATAGCATTAAAATCGTTTTTGAACACATTAACAATGATATTTTCGGTACTGATTTATTTAATATTTAAAATCTTCTTGGAGAACCTCACGACTTTTGGTTGATTTTTCGCAGTTTCACTACTAGCCAAAAGTCTCCTGCAAAGCCTAAACATTCTTTTAATATTATTTTCTTCGGCTAGTCATGTTTTGTTATGAATAAAGTTCTGAATGTTGTTCCACTCACCTGTATATTTATTTATATAATACTCTCTTCCACCACCCTAATTAGGGCGGGAATTTGGCGCTATAGTGGCCCGGTGACCTGTGTACAAACAATCATTCAATTAATATTGACATGTCCATTATAATATCGGCAGATATTGTGATGTGATAATATGTCCTAATCCCAAAGATGGATGCCATAGCTAATTATGATTCCATCATCCTCCGAACAATATGGATGACAAGACCATTGCAAGATCGTTGTACCAACTATCCAGGTGTAATTAACTGTATTCACTTCTAAGAACATAGCATCAGTCTGTATTCCCCGAAGGGTTAGACAGATGTGTACTTTTCCACCCACATTTGGCCGAGGCTGTAATTAAGTCCCTTATAATAAGAGCCAGCTTATTGCTAATGAGCACACCTTTAAACCCCGGGCTTCTACTGAGAGTTTTCTTAGAGAAAAACCCGACTATCCCCGAACCAGGCATCGAACCCAAGATTTCAAGCTGCCGCTCTTGCAACCACTAGGACAATGAGTCAGTTAACAGTAGTTCTAAGAATATTATCTTACCAACATAAAACTTCAAATACAAAATTCAACATAGGTACGAAACAAAAGCATTTTTGTATAAGCCGTTCTAATTTAAATCAGACATTTGTGAAAAGGTAGCGTCTGATATCATGGGTAATCAAAACCCGCTAAGCCCGAATACATAAGAGATTAACAGATTATCTTTGTTTCATCAAATGATCTCTATCTAGAACAAGAAGACTGCGAAGGTTAAATGCATTACCTACACGTTTTATAAATTTCTCTCAGGGTCTTGTTTTTATATCATACGATAAATCACTTCTTTCTCAGTATTTGTGACTTCACAGTGTACAAGTGCCCAATAAATCGTTGATAAGTTATTCTACTAATAAGTCTATCCAAAATATTCCAATTTTAATCAGCTGAATAAATTTTATCTATAGGTCGGTAGTTAATCCGTACCTAATCTGTTAAATGTCAGAGCAATACTAAAAATGATGTATATTTTTGAGTATATATTTACGACCACACCAGGTGCAGGATTTTATTTGTCCCTCATGAAGTGACTCCTAAAAGGTTTTATTTTCGTTCGTTTATCTCAACCATTATATTTGAAATAAAATTTATATATTTACACATTCAAACATTTTTTTTTTACAAAATCCTTTGTCAGTCTGTTAGCAAATTAAAGACTTCTTTATAAACTTACGTTTGTTAATACAACAAAAGTTTAGGTGAATTATGACATTCAAATTTTTTAAGCTCGTCTTTATAAAAATCATTAATTCTAAGGACTATCTAGATTAAACTTATGTTAAGAAAAAGTTTTGGCTCGAAAAACTACGATTCCAAATTACGTTCAGATATAAAAACACGTCTTAAAGAAATTAACTTGGAACATCAAATACAGCATCCACTGATCACAAAAGAAAGAGGCCGAATGTTTGATGTGAATAAATTATTTGGTTACACATTAAATTACTGCATAATTGATGATATAATGACTAGTGCATACTTTTGCATACCTATTCATAATGCACATTATAATACTTAATATCGAGTGGTTGTATATTTGACCCTAATTTCAAAATAAATAAGTACTGGGGACATTCAGAATGATAAACCTTTCAGACAAGAATACGCTGAAGTTTACGTACTATGTTGAGGTCAAAGATTCCATCTAATTCGATTTAATTTCACACTACATCGAATAAATCAGGGGTATTGTGAACACTAATTTCCGAATTTCAGGAAACTATCTAATTTAGAACAATTCCCACAAATTCTGAAACAAGTGATTCCAAATCCAGCTGACAATACCATTGAAGCTGCCAGAAACGAGGTAGAACTCAAATTACCTCTCAAATTCGAGTCATACAATCACCGCGAACAAAACTTAATGCCTACGTATTGTATTGTATTATTCGGCAATAATACTTGAAACAATAGTAGTGCAAGCTTTTGTGTTATTTACGAACATAAAGGAATATTAAACTCTGATTCCTAACATTGTGATACCTGCGTGGTCGCTTCTAATTTGTTGGAGAGTTTGGCGGGCTCCTCGGCAGCGGAGAGCATGCGTCGCGCCAGCCGGGCGAAGGTACACCGGAACTGGCGACTCATGCTGCAGTACAACACGAAGTTCACTGATGACGTGAATAACGCCAACACGTCCATCAGGTCACCTGGGAGAGAGAGAAAACAATATTTTTACATAGCCTTTGTTACAGTGGTTGCAAAGGCGGCTACTGAACGTGAACCCATGAGTGAGTGACTGAGTTCGATTCTCAGATCGGGCAGTGTTATTGGGTTTTTACGTTAGAAAATTCTCAGTAGCAGCCCGGAATTCGGAACTGAAGTACTCGATGGCTTGCTCCAATATAGGACTCAATATGCCGTGGCCTACTATTGTTACTTATACTCACTTATCCTACCTTATTTCCCAAAGATTATTGTAGTCTGTACCTTACTTTATACTATTAGATATACCTACATGTATAAGTATATATGTATAGTATTGTATATAATAAATAGTATTAGTATTATCTCAACATTCGGTGTTTTAATTTCTCTCCAATATCCCGTCTTAGGTAGAGCAGATGTGTACTGTTGCAAGAAGTAAGCTCTTACTGATAACAAAATATAAGAAGCGCCTTAATGAACTAAGAATAATACGATATGATAGATTAAATTCCGTTACCACAAGCGCTGAAAAGAATACACGAGATTAAAGAACACAATACCATCGTGGCCCGTGATTGTTACGTAGCGAGCAGATGAAAAATAGTTCATACACTCTACTTCTTTCATCTTTAGAATTGAGTACAAATTGTGGAAATAAATGAACACGAAGACTGCGAAACAAGTTTCATTTTAATCGAATTACGTATGTAGACAACAATTAAACAGACGACAGGGCGACACGACACAGTGCGCAGCTAAGCTAAGATTAGCTTTGTGCGCTTTGTGTCGCGGGTTTGGTTCCCTAACAAATATTTATATGATCTACAGACTGATGGGTTTGTTTGTGTATGAATGTTTGTACTCACGATAAAGGAAAAGTCTTAGTGTAGGGCCAATTTAAAAAAAAAAACCACAAATAACGAATAAAAAAATAACAGAAAACTAAGAAAATTATTACGAAGAAATGTTAATGTTATCGGTGTCTAGTTACCTATGAACATGGCCATAAAACAAGTAGTTGTTAAAATAACTTGCTATTTATATCAGAAAATACTAAGTTAGCAAATACTTTAAATTCCAGTTCCAACAATCCTTTTAGCTTTTTGCAATGTTATCTTAAAAATTCCTTAACCTGCTCTTGGGAGTCTTGAAAACTAAAACAAATCTGAAATAATTTTGAATAATTTAAGTAAGAGATTAAAAGTTTCTCGTCGCCAATTTTTATCCAAATGTTTTCAAAATTTATTGGCGTTCCCAGCAGACTGACATAGTATACGTCTCAGAGATCAGTAGCAGGTGTGTTTAGGTTGGCGGCAGGTTCGAATTTATTATCATAATAACGCAGGTGACGATAGGTCAACGAGTCCCTTTTCGTCTAGGAAAATAAACAGTATATTTTTCTATTCAGTTTCTTTCAGATGGAGAAAATTTAAGTATTTTTCCGGACTCCACTCGATCTTTAATTTGAAGCACGTAGATTATTATCATTAAGACTTGAACTGAATGAGGTCATGTAGGTTGAATAAGGGCGCTTCAAGCCATTGTGGTTTATTTTATGATCCTCGCTCAGGCTCTTAAGAAAATGTCACGAAGTTGGTTTCCTTCGTTAAAGCTTTCTGAAGGTAACCACGTAATCAAGTAAGAAAACTCTTAATTAACCTAGATTCGAGATTTTTGTTTGGAATAGGAAAGAAAACACTTTCATCAATACCTACTTTTCAATGCGACTTTAAATTTATAGCGCAGGTAGTGCTGAACAAACTTCATTTGCAACGAGTTCACTGGTAGGTAACTTTAATTTTCTTGCATAATGCCAGCCATATTTTAAAACGGTGCATCTTTGGTACCTACTATGTTTTATATCGAAAGATTTTCAAATTTACAATATGTACCTTTATTTAAAGTGGACAAGCGAATCAAAAAAAAATTTCGTCGTCAGAGAAACTAATTAAAATATATTTTAGGCTTTCTCTTAATTAATGACAAAAACACTGCTTACATTCAATACGTTGTTTCGTGAATACTAAATTGGAACCAATTTTTCAGTAAGATCGCGTAATGTGAGTCAAGACTACCTATGGACTACCCGATCCTACGCCAACACCTATCCAAGGTAATAATGCTTATCTAGATAGAAAAAATGTAATATAGTGTAATAAACATAATATTAGTCTCGTATGTAGAAAGATACAATTTCTGGAAAAAACGTGATATGAATAACATAAACAAAACTCCATCTATTTGCCTAGTGTGTGGCGTGGGCGGGAACACTCGACTACCCGACTTATCCTCGGAATTTGTAGGTACTCTCACGATTTATGTGAGACGATATGTTTACGACCATCCGATAAGGAAACATATTTTACGTACGTTTATATACCCACTTCCATATGAAGATATCAATGGTAAATATGTATATGAGGCAATATCTTGTTTGGATATAAGTACCTATCAACTAATCAACGATGAAATAATCAACGATCCTCTAACAGCATGCAGATATTTTGGCATTAAAAACCCTTTTTCTTTCGCATTACACGCAAGAAAAGTATTTAAAACTACATCAGACTATTAACATGAAATAAAAGTTTCAAACATTCTTTTTGTTACGGTTTTCCTTTGAAAACCTCTGCAAACTAAATTCTCCGTTGGTGAGTTGGTTTGAAAGAATTTATTAGGCATTTAACGTAGGTACCTACTTTCTATTTGAAGAAAAAATTAAAACAGTACCGTAAGTACCTAGATAAGATATCAGCCGATCTTGGGCCGTAGTTTAAGTTTTCTTTTAAGTGCTTTACATTAGGGGTCTATCTATCTGTTTCCACCAGATTCAAGTATTTGACGATTCAATTGATTATCTTTTCCCTAAGTTACATTAATTTCACAATCCCCAAATAATTAAATAAATGTTTCTAAACTTTCGCGACTGTTACACATTGTACGTATTACTGTATCAGGTCTTAATCTAAATAACTAGACTCTTCACTATACTAAAGCGAGGTGCTTTGATATTGTGAAGTCAAATATCAAAGCGAGTTTTCAAGTTATTAATTACTTTGTGTAGTAAGGAAGAAGCACACAATATTTATAATTTCTAGAACGCACAGCTTAATAACACATCTCCGTAATGAGGTGCAGGTCGGCATGATGACCGACTCAATGTTTAACCACCGTGAAAATCATAGCTTATACAGAATGCCCGTTTCAGTATCGAAGGTAACATCGTTAGAATAACAGGCGTAAGCTGCTACAGATCCGTGCACGAGTTGTACGAGTGGCCGACTTGTGACACAATCCCCTGCAGACTCCAGAGAGCACGTTAGCGCTTATGGCCCTCTAAGTACTCTTTAAAGCGATCGTTAAAATAATGAAGTATAAATAGAAAAAATGCTTAGTACTTAGTCTAGTACATAGATCTATAATGTAAACGAAATTCTGAGTCTATGGTCTAGTAAAAAAAAGTTGTCGGACTTGAGACAGTTTCCCAGTGACATAATACAATATTTATACCTAACGTCTTTGTATTACGCCACTTCGACACCTTGCACCGTCAAGTACGTTAGTTTGTCTAACTACAAACTTAAAACACTCAGGAGAGGAAAGGTCTTTTATGAAATGAAATGATATTATTTATTTTGAAATTAGGATTTTTCAATCACTTTTACAAGTCTTTTCTAAACTAGATGGCGTCGGCATTTCATATGACTATCCCTAAGAAGAAACTAACAACTAACAGTGGCTATGCGATTAGCTTTCTGCGCTACGTATCGCGGGTTCTATCCCCACACGGAACAAATATTTGTATGATCTACATATAGATAGTTGTTTCGGTTCTGGTTGTGTGTGCAAGTGACATGTATGCTTGTAAACTGTACTCATGATATAGGACAAATAATAGTGTGGGGCAACGTTTAAAAAAAGGAACAGGCTCCACTTACCTCTAAGAAGAGTTGTGCTTTAGATTATTCAAATGATTGATAGTTCTTTAATATTTCAGTAATAAAATAAAACATAATAAAATAAAGGTGTATCGGTCGGAAACTCCTTTGATCACTAAAAATATATGGAAATTGGAGTGCCGCTATCAGCATATATTACAGCGTGAACCGCGCCACTCGTAAAATTGCTTTACAGTCATACTAACACAAGAACGCGGCGTTGCCTGTTAGTTAAATTTTAGTTTCAACTTATCCTATGGCTGTCCACTTATGGAGAGCGGTTTATCCCTCGTTGCGTAACAGCACCCAATTCTCTGAATTCCGTATCGAATATAAAATTATCATAAATAGAATATTATACATGTATATTATTTAAAAAGGTAGCTCGTATTGGTTCATTTATTCATTCATTCTCTCAAGTTGTGCTAGACAAAACCCGGTACTCTGAATTTCGTAACAATATATATTTGAAAGACTTTCGTTGGATAATTAGCTAAGAATTACTTAAACGAGATTATATATTCCTGAAAAGTTAGGAGACGCAAGTCAGCGTTGTAATAATTACGTTATAATTAGGAATGACAGACACGCAAATCTGCCTGCCTGTACGTACACATTTAAGCCATTAATTTTGATTTAATAACATGTTAAATGCTATGTAGGTAATAATGTTTTTTTGTACGTGGTGTTGCGAATTTTTGTAATTCATTAAAATTTGGCATACACATGATAAAGGAGTGACGTCATATTTTATCTAATTGCAGATAAGTATGTTTGAACAACTTTAAATATTTCACAATCACTATAGGTACTAAATTTTAGGTGAGTATGTCGGCGCTCAGCCATGACAACCTTGTAAGTGTAAAACACAAAATTTTACAGGAATAAAGAAAAAATGGTCGGCCAGAAAAACTATGAAAGCTTTTGATTTTTAGTACTTGGCGACGATAAACTTTACCGAGTTTCTCAGACGACAATGGTTGAATGAATCTCAATACACGGCTCTCATTATAGAACATAGGCGGCGCTAACAGTATCTGAATGAAAAGTTTTTTGAACTAATACGTGTTTTACGAATCTAGAGAACAAAAAAGAAATGTTTTTGAAAAAAAAAAATGAATTTACGATGTTTTCACTGCTGGGCGACGATATGTAATATATACACAGTAGATTAAATTAAATGTTATTGTTATGACTATCACTGTATTATAAATAGATCACTGCCTCATTAGTCTAGCGGTCGCCAGTGCGGCCGCTGAGCTTGAGGTCCTGGGTTCGATTACTGGCTCGGACAAATTGTTACTGGGTATTCCTATATGGAAATTCTCAAAAGTAGCACGGAGTCTGGAACTTTGCCGGGTAGATGACAATAGGCTTCGCTGTAATGTGGGTGTAGGTACTATTCTCATCTACCGCGCATAGTTCCAGACTCTAGGCGTGATACTATGTTATGTTTATGTTTTGAATAGATTTAAGGTAGATCAATATTTTTTGTAAACAAATGTCTAAATACATACGTGATGTTTTATTTGATATACACGGGTCGCACCTCTCATAACACAGATTATACTTGTTCACCTGGCGAAGGTGACACATTTCCCACAAACAAATATCACAATACGTAATATCGGATTGAAATGTGTATTACTGAAGCCTATTGGGAAATTACTTAAGTAAGTGGATTATTGTCTTTCTCTTCTTTTCATCAAACATTTGAATACCCATTGTTGTTCCTATGTTTGTAAACAAAGATATCGAGAGAAACCTTTTAACAGTCAGACATTTATATTTATATTTTCAAATAGAGCAAGGAAAAAAGACTCAGTAAATACATTTAACAGCCTATTTTTACGGTACCTGTTTTTTATTTGGGGTTTAACCATAAACAAGTTTATTTACGAACAGTCGTAACTGTTCAAACCAAACTATAAACAATGCATACCTACAAAAAAGCTATGCGTAATACTAAAAAATATCTTTTTCATTGTACGGCACAGACATTAAAAGGGGACAGACGCAAGTATAGACAAATGTCTGCGAGGAGTTAAAGTATCATATTTTATGTTTTTACTATCTTGAAAAGATACATCTTCATAGATATGTCTTCATAAAAAAATATAAAAATACTTGTTATACTGTGCCCAGTATATATCTTGGTACATGACAATCGCGCTGCTTTTAAGTCTAAAAGCAACAATATGTCAAATTCAGTACATTTAAGTTTTATTTCCCCATTTCGTCGTCTGCCAAGATACGCCGATTGGGAAAAATGTAGCGTTATCCGTATCCGTTGCCAGGCTTTGTTTTCCGACTATATTTGCTCCATTTAACATGATAGTATACTCTATACAAACATCGGTTAGATTGACACGATACTAGGAAATGGTTTTTCCGAAACTACCCGAGCAATGGCATAAAAGTAGTCCTATCATGCCAGCCCATAAACATACACTCCTCCAAGAAATCACTTCAAGGAACTGTTCTAGGTATTAAGGACATTGCTACAATCATTACGCTTGACATGCGAAATAGTATGTTTTGAAAAGTATCTCAAAATCTCTTAGTCGCCTTTGAAAACACACACACATAGAGGGAGAGATATTTCGTCGGTGAAGTATCAATATATAATGACTAACATTTTGGCGATTTTCATTTCATAACTCTTTTTCATGTACGGTAATAATCGAAAATTTCCAAAATGTTAGTTATATGTCCGTCGATTTGCTTTGCTGAATTATTAACATTATTTAAATTGTAATAAATGTATGTTCGAATTACTCACCAAACATGCTGTAACAGCTTTTGAAGAAATCAGGGGCTAGGGCGCTAGCCAGCCCGAGCAGGCCCTGAGGCACCTCGGTGGACAGGAACAGGCCGAGCACGGCCAGCAGCATGCGCGTCGTGCGGTCCGTGCGACTGGACCGCCGCGCGCAAGCCTCCTCCGTGGCCAGGCACTGCTTCTCTGGCTGCAAACATACTTTTTCATTTAAAAAATAAATTAATTTTTCAGTAGCTAGTTAAAACTCAGATAAGGTGATCCCATAATAAGTAGATGGAAAATTTGTTCCTTGAACAATTGATTTACCTCATTAAATATATTTCTGAAAAGCTTATACATATTTCATGAACCATGATTTTGACACCGCAAATCTTATTAAAAGTGGTTTTGCGGAAGTCTAGTTATATTGTGTATAATGTCGGTGTAGGATCTCGTAATCTATATCCACGCAAAAACGCGTTGAGTTTTGCGAAAATTCGGATTATGAGATAAAGGCGGCCAGATTACCTACGACAATCCTATCCTGTCTATCAATAACCCTGTTGATTACATATTCGTCATTTCGCTGAACTACGCACTGAGTCTGATGTGTTCAGAAAATAGGTGGTGATTTTATTTTCTGAACACATCAGACCGAATTTTTGTGTTAATATAATTAATTACCAAAATCAATAATTTTTAACATATTTTTGGGACACAATATTTTGATATTTCGGACAAATACATATGAGATTCGTGTCTGCGGTTCAATCAGCTTGGAAAGCCTGTTTTCTATTCTTAAACCTTTATTAAAATGACCAAATTGACAATGCAAGCTGCTTTGGAATCCGCTCAGTAGACCTAAGGCTTTATTTGCAAGTTAACAGATATAAGCTGTGTGTATTATATCTTTCGTGATAATTTACAGTGATGAAAATTGTGATTCTCGGCACAGTTCGTTTGCTATAGTAGGAAAGAAAAACTAATAAACAACGGGTACTATTTTCGATACAATGCTATTTTCTTTCACGAAAAAACATCTGAAAAGGTGTTAGAACTTTTAAGTTACGTTAGTCTGTTACCTATATACTAAGGCCAGAAAGTTCAAGCACAAAGAAAAAACTTGTCCCAACCTGCTTGATTTGATTGCTGTTATAATCAGTAGTACGTAAAACTATATACTTGATTGGTAAATATACAAAAGAAGGAGTAAAGTATCGACTCCAACAATAAAAAAAAAACAATATTCAAATGAGACAAATAAACTTAATTTTGTTGAAGTCGTAAAAATAACGTTTTCAGTCGTAGATAACAAAAACTAAATAAATACTTCACTAACAAAAATTTAACAAAAGATTTTTTAGTGGCAAATACAACTAGTTTTAATCATTTTATAATTAATTATACAATATTTATCGCTGAATTCTCGTGTATGTAAAATGTCAATAAGCCTATTACTTACATTATATAAACACCAACTCAAATAAACGTAAAATTATTATAAATAATGTTAATCTCGCTATGTACGTATACACATATATTATCATAAAAATGGCGTGTAACGAGTCTGTGAGAGGTCGTCAGACGTCAAATATGAAATATCATTATAGAACTTCGTACGTGTTTATCAATATTTACGTCAGTACCTATATTTAGTTGACGTCCTTCGGGAGCCCGCAGAACCAATGACTCGAAGCCTGATTAGAAACAGGGCGGCTATCCCACTAATGAGAATCGGGTAGGTATGGCTTCCACCGGAAATATGCGATGGCATTAGGCCGGAAAGTTAGTGGGATTAAAGGCTATTTCGTCCAAAACCGCACGAGTAACTATTGAATTAGAATGGACATTTTCTGCTCAATGTTCTGGCAAATTGTGCGGTATGTGTACGGACAGTTTATTGCTTTATTTTCGGTTTAGTAGTAATATATTGTTCTGGGTTTGGATGTTTGTGTATACCTATGTCAGATATATGTATGTAAACTGTACCTACGATACAGGCGAAATACAAGTGTGGGGTGTAGTTATTATCATTATAATATGACATAAGAATATAAAGTGGAACTGGTGCCGATTAGTTTCGTTGTTGATTCATCCTACCAGCAGGAAAGGCTGTGTTGCAGGAAACTATTGGAGTTCTAAAGATCGAAACTAACTGTTTCTGAAAAACTGAAAATAGGTACTCTATAGAGAAGAAACAAAAGGTATGTAGGTAAGGTAAAATGTAAAACTGTTACAACTTTTCTAGTCATGCCATTAAACTATTGTTTCAAAGGATCTTTTAGAATCAGTATCATAAAAGGCTCGTAAACAAACATTGATCATTGGAGGTTTTTACATGCTATAGAGACAAGCTCCTTATAAAATCTGTACCTAGTGGTTTAAGAAACTGGATGTCGAAAAACTCACCCTAATTTATTTGTACCAGACGACACTTAAAGTAAAAACATCTGCATTGAAGCTTTCTTTGTTTTATTTAATCAATTTGTAAATAAAGCTACGTATTTTGTACATATTACATCGAGCTTTGAGAACATCGTTGCGTAGATTAAGCGTCTACAAGTACCTACTTGTTGAAATAGTGATACATTTTTTTTTGGATTGCTCTTGTATCTTGGGAATCCCAGTTTTATATGCATAAATCTGTCTTGCACACACACCCTGAGCCTCATAATAATATGCAGCAGTGCATAAATAGTGGATTGGGGCTTGTGACCAGCGTGTATCATTGTGCTGAAAAGTGTGCACAATGTTGTTAGGTTTTTGTATTTTTTTGAAGCATGTCACAGGGTATCGTTTGAGGAGCATAATAATATAGGTTACAGTAAATGAGCCCGCGATTCCATACGCGTAAAGATCGGATACTCGAATTTTGTTTTCGTAAATAGCTACATGTTTCCTAATATTACTTAAGTAATATTATTTACTAATTAAGAGTATACAATTTACAATATAAAATCTCATAGTACTGGATTTAAACTCGATACCCGAAAAATTCATAGTCCCCATTTACTGCAAGGCTATGTGATTATTAGGCAGTTACAATTATTAGTTACTTTCTAACACACCGCTTCGACGCTTCTACATAACGCTACGCTGTTGCAAACAGCAGAAACGCGCCATTCTTCATCTATACCAGTATTTAAGCTACCTACTGGCAACTTTATAAATCGCTTATAAGTATGTATCTCAGTAAGTAGCGCCGTTAACTAACCGCGACCCTATAACAGAGGCGTTGATGCTGTTATGTCGACATGTCATCCCATAAACGAATTAATTGTTAGGTATATTGTAATTTACTATACATTATAGCATTTGTAATAATAGCATCATCACGCCTGTATTCCCTGAAGGGTTAAGCAGAGGTGTACTATTGTACACCCACATTTCGCCGATGCTGTTATTGAGCCCCATGTAATAGGGGGCGAGCCTATTGCCATCTACCGGGCACAGTTCCAGACTCCGGGCTGCTACTGAGAATTTCCATACAGAAAGAGAGAAAACCCAATAACACTTTACCCGACACGGGAATCGAACCCAGGACCTCACGCTCAGCAGTCGCGCTTACGACCACTAGACCAACGAGGCAGTCGCATTTGTAATAATAACTGGAGGCAATAAAAGATGAGAACAAATATGGGTACTATGGGAACAAATATGGTAACTAATGCTAACATCCGTCACTAAATATTACTCTTAGTTACCTCTCGCATCCTGGTAAGATTGTGCGTCAGAACAAAGCGGAGCGACAGCGATAGCGGAGCGAGATTGTATCGTTTGGATGTTTAATAATGATAACCGAAAATGAAGCGCTAGATAACAATTAAGTAATAAACAACAAAAATATTATAATTAAGGCAAAATATAAATTGTAAAATACTTAAATTGAGCCCATTACTGTCCCGATGCTGGGCAAGGGCCTCGTCTCAAGAAGATAAGGATTAAGCCTAAGACAGAATCTATTGCTGTTTTTAAATTGATACCTATTGAAAAATATACCAATTTAAAAACAGCAATGGATTCTCTTACCAAAGTAATTTATTCATTGATTCGT
This sequence comes from Shargacucullia verbasci, assembly GCA_947562105.1. Taxonomy (NCBI): domain Eukaryota; kingdom Metazoa; phylum Arthropoda; class Insecta; order Lepidoptera; family Noctuidae; genus Shargacucullia; species Shargacucullia verbasci. The sequence goes on along the minus strand of OX387284.1, from coordinate 8,916,175 downwards.
ACAACTCCTTCTTTGGAGTGTCAGTGAACTCTTTTATATTCAGACGGCTTAAATTGGTTCCATCTATTAAAAACTATCGACGTCCGTACGTTGGCATTTGCATGCTCGCATATTTATAAAAGCGAGACATTATACAAATGAAATATTTCGATGAGTTTACGGAATTAAATACCGCATTGAATGAGACTTTGTATTAACACTTTAGCTAGAGTATTCGGCCTCTCCAAACATCCAATAAAGTTTGGAATAGAAAATTATTAATAGTTATTAATACCCTATTTTATATATTATTTAGCGAATCTTAATTTAATAGAAAATCTCAGATAGTTTCAGTCTTAAGAAAAATTCGCCGAATTGAGAATTTCAAAAGATGGTATTTTAATTTAATGCGATCTTTTCCAACAAGGTATTTAATTATATTTTAGGTATTGATTAAATCGACTATAACTCGGAGTAGGTACAAGAATACTTCGAACAGAAAGTTTTATTAACAATGCCCAACCTGGGAATTGACACAGCACCTCACGCTCAGTAGCCGCGCTTGCGACCACTACTACAAAAAGTTATTCAAATTACCGGGTGGTCAACTAGACTTAAGGGCCATAGCAATAAAAGTGATATTTATTTAGACAAGTAAGTGACGCAAAAAAATTGTTTGTCGGCCCCTGGGTTCCCTCTGTGGATTCAGGAAATAAAAGAATTGAATCCAATCTAACCTAACATTAACCTTTTTTTTATTTATTCACCTGGTGAGAACCCATCATGGACTATCCTCCGTTTGGGGCGCGGGGGTGGGGATGGGTGTGCCGGTCTCCTACCGGCTAAACTCACCACGGTGGTCCACCTCGACACCATATGGTGGGCTTCGGGAACTCTTAAAAGACCGCACCGAAGCCCACCACGGTGTCATGCCAAACAGCACTTCCCGGAGGGGGTGACTGTAAAGAGGCCACGGGTGCTCGTGCACGTCCCGGGGAGACTGTAGAGAGGTTACCCCGTTAAACCTAACGTTAACCTAACCTAACTATGCTGTGCCCGACAGGGTCCGTATTTGATACAGTGACTTAAGCCTACCAATTATTGTAATACATTATGGAAAGCAATAAGGAATTTAGAATGAAAATAAACAGCATGGTACGAAAAGGCTTTACAAGGCTTTATATTTCTAAAAAAACTTAGTTCTTCTCAGTCTTCACAGATTTCTCTAAATAATCACCAAGCATGTATGATACATGTACCTACTTTTCCATACTAATGTGTTTTGAAAGATAACGAAGTCTTGTACCTTTTGGGGATAACTATTAACTCTTACTTCAAAAGTTATAATTAACTAATGAGAGTTAAACGATTCGCTAACTTCTATCCATCCCCTATGACTTAACTACACTAACTATGACTTCTAAACTTCTAAAAAGCCACAGTGACTTACCTATACTTATCATCTGCATTTGAGTAGGAAACTCCTTTAATACTGTAATAAGTTTTCAATAGAAATATGATATACATATATTTCTTTTTTTTTTTTATTCGTGACAAACGAAGACAACTGTACCCATACAACTTTCTGTTCGTTATACATACATGACGATCCATTAACGAGAAAAAATATTTTTACATTTTATCGATTTAGGACAGAAAGGAATGAACATAATAAAATAAGTATTAATACTAGTTATATTTCAAGCTATAAGTAAAAAGGTTTTATCATAAGTACTTTGGGAGTAATACCATATGTTATTGCAAGCCCCAATTTATGACGCAATAAGTAAAATATTTTTGAAGACTTGAAGATTCCTTTTTCCAAGGTACAAAATAAGTATTTATTTTGTCATTACCTCTCTCTACCCTTTTTTTACTCTCGGAATTGAACACTTTTCTTTCAGCTCTCAGATTGGACCCTTAATTACAACGTTAAACCATTTTTGCTTCTCATCTTACGGTTAATGACACATTACTATTTAAGCCATTAAATAACTATTAAACACTAAATACAGTCTAGAACATTTAAGCAATCAGCAGACAGATTCAGTGAACAATGTCTACTTAATTACATTCAATTGAATTTTATGACGTTTTATGTTGACATTGTAGAAGGGAGAGATCCATTTGTAGTTTCTACCCTTATTAATGGATTAATTTAATTTGGGCCTTCGGTAATTAGTAGGCAGCTGTCGACTGTGCGAATTTCATCTATTAATCGGGATCGAGGAGAGCCGAATAAGGTAATAACATATGATTAATGTTATCGCTGGAATAACCCAAAGCACTATCACATTAATCCCGAAATTAACACTGATTCAGTCCTCTGCGTCAATCCTAAATTACGTCTGCATATTAAATCAGTGTAAACTACAATTCTGTATTGTTATGGAGAACATCTAACATTGTATTCTATTTTAAAATGCGATTTCATTTCGGCATACCTACTTATCTAAAATCTTAGTCGATTTTTACGGCAATAATTGACCTATATTTTTGTTATCTTGTTGATCTCCGTAGCTCTACGCGAGTCAAAGATTTATTTTTTATTTACTCTTTGGGTGATAACCTTCAACCATCCAGCCGCCCAAGTCTCCGCCGAATATGCAAACGTTGCGATTCCCCAAAATGAGTCTCCAAGCGAAAATACAAGTAAAGCAGCGGCATCAAGTAGCGCCGCTAATTATTCTGGAGTATTTTGAAGGACATTCTTCTTATTAGTCGAATTTCTGTCATTATATTTTTTCAGCAATCAAGCTTTTTTCAAGAATGGATTGCTTACTGAAGATATTGTCCATTACAAAGATTAGAGAAATTCTACAGTACTTTATGTGGAACTCATCAAATAAATGTTTATAAATATCCTGCACATGCCATTATACAACCATAAACAATTGCCCATTTCAACTGCTACAGTTATATTTACAGAACATTTTCGTATGTATATTGCGTGAACACATTGCTAAGCTTGTTTGTTTTCAAAACATGTTTTGTTACGACGTGAAGATAATACATACAGAAGCCATACATTTCTAATATATATTCTCATTCCAACTTACCTCATTGGGGCCGATGGTTGAGCGCTTTAGAAGTTTCTGCCTCTTTCTCTCGGTCGTTGTTAACTTCGATATTAAACAAGTACTTAATATCGACAGCGCTATACTCGGCACAAGTTTTAATATTACACTATAAATCCACATTATTGCTGTTACTAATTGTACATTTCTAGACATCTCTAGAACATAAACGGTTCGATTGTCCGGCAGAGAGAGATCTTCTGCAAATTCAGAATTGTTCTGAGCAGTCACTTCACTGGGCACTATATTCATCGCGAAATAAATCGGAAGACACAAAAACGGACATATCACATACGCACTTACAATAGCGAGAGTTGTATTCTTTTTATTGCACCAAGTACTATTCCTTTGAGGAAACGCGATTGCGACGTATCTCCATACTGCCAGAGTCACCGCTAACCAAATCGAAATGGTGTGAAATGTTTGACTGAATATGGAATGGAAATAAACAAAAACCGCCCATGCGTAAGTGTTCTTGTTAACTTGAGGTCCTATTTTGATGTTCATGTGTAGCGCGTAGGGTATGTATTCTAGCATGACGAGCAGGTCTGCGACGGCGAGGCCGGTGAGGATGGAGTTGGTGGAGCTGGTCATCTCGCGGCGGCTGAGCACTGCGATGTTGATGGAGTTGGTGGCGGAGCCGACGATGCATATCACGAGTGCGATGTAGCCGTGCAGGCGGCTGTACGCTTTGTTGAAGTCGGTGGCGCCAGGCACGCAGTACGCGTCGGTCGCGTTCGACATGGTCGCGCTGCGCTTGCGTCCCGCCGCGGCTTGTCATCGGCACTGCAGTCACGGTAGCCTGGCCACGAATAACTTCAACTACCTCGTTACACACTTCGTCGTCATAACCTGTAACAAATGACGTCCAAGTTTCAATTCACGGTCGAATCTGAATATCGGTCGTTTGTTACGTAAGTAAAGTCAACTAGACTCATGTGTACGTTTACAAGTCGTTCCATGTTTGTCAGGTATTCAACATAATTGTAGGTATATACCATTATGTATACAAACGAATGCTAAACGGTATAGTTGTATTAGAAAACAGTTTAGGTAGTCGGTAAATAGTCTACAATAGCCCCAAGGTCGTGACTACGTCACGGTGCTCTGAGACCGAATATTGTTCATGTGTGATGTTGGTAGCCCATCACACGGATAGCATGTACGTCAAACGGCAATAAATCTATCACGTATTGTAATAAAAATCTTTATGGAACGGCTGTAAATCTCGTATTGACCAAAAGTATCCCAGTGCACATTATTTAAATGTACTCCTAAAATTCGCACATAGCTCTAAAAGTTTTATGATACCTAATACCTAGCGCGCGACTGTGAAATAAAATAAAATAAATTGGTAATGTGGAGTGTTTTATTTCAGTGCGTGGCTTACATTTTATTCGCGTACAATCGAACATTGTTCAATACCTACCTACGTGATTGTTGGAGCAAATTGATTTAAATAATATAACATTTATTTACGCCGGAGAACGGCGATCCAGATCGTTAATTATTGATATTCGGTTATATTTTACGACCGGCATAATTTACTTTCCGTACAAATATAGTTTATTATACACTCACGTCATTCAAATTTCAGGATTATATATTATGATACCTATACAGTGCGTGTAAAACACTCTACGGGGAAATCTAAATAAATTATAGTAAAACTCTCTTTGGTCACATTTGCTTTTTTTATAACAAATAATTCGACACAGTTCAATTTTTGGTCACCCTAAACTTGTCCTAAAAATTAATAAAGAAGGTTGAATAATTACCTATGTATTATTATTATATATGTATTAGTAAATTTGCCTATAAAAGATATTAGTAGGCCCCTTATTTAAGGTTAGGGTTATATTTTATTTAGTAGGGTTGTCACAGGTCTTCTAGTTTTTGGTTCTTGTATAAGCAGGTTTTCTCAAATATTTTTTTCGTAGTAGGTGATCAGTATTTAGAATATTAATAGTAAATATACAATCACTGTTCATCTTCTGATGAACACGTAAGTCATGAATCTTTTTGATCCATTCAGCGCGGGTCCGAAATCGAACCCACGGCCACATAATATATGTTCAGCCACCCACCAGTTTTGTAGTTGGCTGATAATGGCTTACTAACATATCCAACTCATCCTAAGTCGCACTGAGCGGTATCCCAATAAATTTGAATATCGTCTACATATTTTTAGGGCCGAGAGGCAAAAAATACACATACAAATCTAACAATAAAACCCTAATGCATTATGGAGCACTTGGTAGTATAATCGAAGAACCGAGTGTTGTGGGTGGTATAAGTGGACGAGGACTACAGTCCAACAATGGGAATCCACTACTGACAGGCTCATAGGCATTATCTTAGCGTAAAACCGCAACCCGTACAGGCCAAGCCAAGGGTACCAACAATGGCATAAGGATATGAACTTTTCGTAATTCTAAAATCAATTTGTCAAAGAAGATAATTATTATTCTTATGTAATGGTGGTACTCCTAGACTTAGAATTTCGCTTACGCTCTAAATCTATGGTGGTACCAGTCAATAGGAACGATATCATAAAAAAAATAGAAAAGGTAAGGAAAGTCAGTTATGGTTCTTAAAATATATTTTAAAACTTCTTACAATAATCAGCTGCTTTTGTCGCTGACTATGTGACCAAGTGAATTTGTAACCAGTCAGCAGCGTCGCCTCCCAGCCTAACCTTAAACACCAGAGACGAACGTGAATCTGACTTGTGACGCAAACTAAATCACTGTAATCCATGATAATACCAGCATCCGGAAGCGTAACGCTCACAATCGAAATCGTTTTAAATGACAGTTAAACATTTGTCACAAGTCAAAGCGTTTCCGATTACGAAATGTGACAAATAGGACCTGCTTTTTAACACACCAAGGCATAAAAGGTATAAAAACAACATGATCGATGAGTAAAAAATGGCCATATAAAACTTGATCGCAAATACTTTACTCAATCTTGATGGAAAATTGCTTGACTTTATGTTTATTTTTAACCTCACCTACCTATATAACATTTGAACACCCATTTGAATTTTAAACTAAAATATCTAGCGTGCATAAAATCCTTTTTGAAGTCATATAGTCTGATATTATGCAACAAGAAATTGTCGTCGCTGCACGTACAATAAAGCATGTGTGGCCCCCGTGTGACGCATTCAAGATCCCACTTAGCTTCTACTGAGCGTGCTGAGTATCATACATAATACAATATTATACGAACACCTCGTTCTAAATATGCTGTCGAGGATGGTAGCGTGTTTGAAACTGTAATCGGATTTACTGTAATACTTAGTAATATTTTTCTGTCATTTGATGCGGGTCCATGCAGATATTTATAAAGAAAATGGCGTCTTGAAACCACACTTAGGATACATTTGTTAAGTTTAAATAAGGTCTCTGAAAGTAGTAATTTTTTACTAATTTTGAGCCAGTAGTACGCCTTTCCTTTCGTAATTATTAGGACCTGTTTAACTATGGCATTGCGCATATTTGTACCAAACTGTTAATCAAACTTTCTAGTTCCCTGTAGGATTAAGAATTCAAGTCGAGAACTCATTTGTTATAATTTTGTACAATGCGAAAGCTCAAAAATGTTATCTTGTTAGAATAACAAATTCTCATCTGTAGGTATAACATAATCCTAAGATGTTTTTGAGAAACAATGAAACTGGGTTGCCTATAAGTACCTATCGGATTTTAAACAACAATAAGATAAAAGTAATAAACTCTATCGTCTTTTGGTATCAGAATATGATTAATTACTGAAAATTAATCTTCAAGTCTTTTTCAGTACCTACCTAATATCTTCAAAGAGGTCGAAAGATAACAGAATATGGTTGAAAATTCGTGTATTTTTAATATTCTATAATATTTCAAGACTGTTTAAGTGTATACTCTTTCAGAGTGAAGCCCTAAAGGTGTTTCGGTAACCAAAACTTTATGTAAAGTATAATGTAGGTACGTAACTAGATACCACGTTGTAAGTAGGTACATACAATTCCAAATAATAACTGACTGCAATCCTTGGCCACATAGACTTATTCATTAAAATATAAGAAACAAATCAATATTCTGAAGTATTCAATGGATCGCGTTTAATTAATAACTTTCATAAAACAGAAAATTTTATGAATTACTTAGCCTCTTATATTACGAAGTACCATCTCCTTTGTCGGCAAAGAACCGTCTCGAATATTTAACGGTTATACATTTTGGGATGTTTATAGATAGGTTCTATATAAATACGCCTACTAATTCTACACCACCATTTTCACCGATGCTATTATTAAGTCTCATGTAATATGGAGGCGAGCCCACACAAGTACCCATCGAGGACAAGGAGACAGATCAATAATAATTTATTAATATTAAGTACCTATCTAGCCAAAGTCCCCGGTCTAGATTAATCTGAAGACAGACTTTGCCTCCCTGTGTGTTCTAGTTTTGCCGACTGTATGTATGTACATATAAATATTCTATAATACCGATGACTATTTTTTACATTGCTCATCTTTCCAAAATAGGAAGGAACTGCGCAAATCGATCGATCTAAAATCACGCGAGGTTAAGCAGCGGTTGTAGCGGTCAGTCAGCGCATGAGTGATCATTTTATAAACCTCTCCGTGCCTTTGTTTCGGTTGTCATAAATATACACTATTAAAGTCATTGGAAGTAGTCAGACCCAAAAGTTTCGCAACCGGTCCAATTTTAGGGCAATAATTTATAAATCAAGTATGTAAATTACTTAAGTTGTATAGGTCAGATAGCAGTCCCTCCGTATCAAGTACCTACTGGTATTCAGCCCCAACTGAAATCAATAGCAGGGAAATCACGATATACACTTGTAATCTGAATCGATTCAATTCACAGCTCATCAATGTCCATTGAGCAGTATGCTTTAAAAATCACTCCACTCGACAATTACAACAACGCAGTGTACAATGTTGAACCGTCAATATTCAATTGATTCAGTTTAAAATAGTGTATCGTGATTACCCTGCAATTTCTAAGAGGTACGTAACTCGTACGTTTTCAGAGAAATGAGAGATACTCAAACTATTTTAAAATCCATCAACAATACATCTCTAAACGATATTAAAGAAACACATATTGATATTTCTTTAACCGTTTTTCATGCTCTCTGACTATTTGCACACTGTTTTCTAGAATCCATCAATCAGTCATCAACATATCATACCCAGCATTTTCAAATAAACAATTTATTTGCTATTATAACTGCCTTATTGGTCTAATGGTCGAAAGCGCGACTGTTGAACGTGAGGCCTTGGGTTCGATTCCCGGGCCAGGCAGTGTTATTGGGTTTTTCTGTATGGAAATTCTCAGTAGCAGAGCGGAGTCTGGAACTGTGCCCGGTAGATGACAATAGGCTCATCCTCTATTATATGGAACTTAATAACAGCATCGGCGAAATGTGGGTGTACAAATAGTACACCTCTGCCTAACCCTTCGCGAAATACAGGCGTTATACTATGTATAACTGTTTAATTGATTTGTGGCTTGAACCTATACTGCGTGTAAAATAATAATTACATATAGTTAATTACATACAATTGCACATAGTTAATAATGTACATTTGCAATTGGTTAACAAGCGTTTTGGCTATTTGCTAAAATTTTGTGGTCAAAATCTCATTTAGTAGTAAATGTTTTACGTAGGTCCATATGTGAAGTGCAAATGAAACGGTTATTCGTGGTATATTTGTTTCTAGATATAAATTACATTTTATACTGAATATTTTTACTATTAGATATGTCATCTAAAGGCAAGGAGGTGAGAGAATATAACATGTTTACACAAGACACGATTGCACGAAAGCCGTAAATTATTGTCACAATTTCGAACACTTCAACACGCTCTTGTAGACACTTGAAGGAAAACAATTAACTGCGTTTAATGATTTTACTTCGACTTCAACACATTAACGTCTAGATTCGTTATATGACTGCTTTGTTACTCTCGTCTCAGTCTGATTTTCGAGCACCAGTTTATTTTCTTATTACGATTCTAGAGATATACAAACATGTACAAAACGTATTATATTATTTAAATGAAATTAAAATCGTAAATTCTGCAATTAAACGTACTGATTCAATTTGTTTAGTAAGTTTCCTAACTTAAAAAATGTATTCAGAATTATTTCGTAATTATGAATTCTTAGCTAGCGTAAATAATAATATAATTTATCCGATATTACTTTTCTTACGAGGCGGTCGGGAATGTAATTTATTTAAGTAATGACAAAGAGAAATGACTTTATCTCTTTATTAAGTATTGAAGCGAATAGATAGATTGTGGAGAAAAGAAAGATCAAGCCAACCGGTGAATGTATCTTATCCAAATATCCTTTGAGATCAATGGGTTAGACTGTTCTTCTGAACAAGTCTACTTAAGGTACCGAATATCACTTAATTTAATTAAAATCTTTTTTCAGGAAAATTTCTAAGGAGTATGATCGAGTATTTCTTTCTTTTTTTTCCTTTTTAAAAACGTTGCCCCACCCTATTATTTCTCCTGTGTCGTAGATACAGTTTTACAAACATACATGTCACAGGCACACAAAACCAGACACATATCTGTAGATCATACAAATATTTGTTCCGTACGGGAATCGAACCCGCGGCACCTAGCGCAGAAAGCTAATCACTTAGTCACTGCGCCAACCGTGTTACCAAAACTGTCGAAAGTTATATAAAATATTCCATCAATTAAGCATCATAAACAAGTAAAGCAATAGATAATATTAATTAAACCCTGTTTGGTAAACGGAAAGATTTTGACAAAGGATAGTTTTAATTTAAAAGCTTCACTGAAGAATAGAATATTTATATCTTTAATGAAGAAAAAGGGAATTTATTATGAATATTTTTCACTATTCCAAATACTGTTAAAGTTTATAAAATTTATAAATCTTAATTAATTAAAGGAGAAAGTAGGGGTCGAGTCGTATCATGAGGTCAAAACGAAGGCAGAAGATAGAGACTGCTCCGCCGACAAGAGCTGAGGTCTTAAATTAAAGAAGAACAAGATATAATTAAACTTAAGATTTGCAAATACACATTCCATTAAACAAATGTTTAATGATGCACGCCTCTTGAAAGAAAACTAAACTATGAATGATCCTCTTAACAAGAGATAAACACTAACTGAAGACTAACAATAAGTAATGCGATCCGTTTTAACAAGTTGTATCAACGATATCGATTTTAAACCGGACGAAGTTTCCACGGTAAGCACTTTTACGGAATTTCAAAGTCGCAGACCATGCTAATTTACCTCAAACTGTTTTCAACCAGCGGACTTTACACACGAAGTTTATAGGTATAATATTATCTAAGAGTGGGAGGTACTATTGTGGTCGATAGTCGGTGTCAAAACTTTGTCTTCAATTTAAGTTAGTAAGTAAGTACAACATTTTATTAATTTATTTTTATTGTTTTCGTTTTATATTTTATCCTTTCAAAAATAAAAACTTTGTCCTAATCTCTTGCGGAATGCATTTAATTGAAAATGCAATTTACTTTCAACCCGCATAGCTAACTTTTGTCTCGATTGCGATATTTAACCTCATTCTCTGTAAACATTATCAACAACATTATCACTAGGACACTTTCTTACTGCGTTACTCATGAACAACGTCGTTACTGAAAGACAATTTACAATAGCTGCTGTAAAAATACAATAAATCATCCATAGTTGAACATAGATCGTGCTCTGTTTGTTATTCAAGCCATTAGCTCCAATAGATGTCGTTTACTGTACAAATAGAAAATGATCGCAATTAATTTACCGACATTTGTGACATTCGACGCCATTTTATTTGCCTAAGTATTGACCGGACGGTGTCGCGTACCGCTGGGAGATTACAATGGGTAAGTGGTTTATATTAGAATAGATAACTTCAAGTACATTGTATTCGTTCACGCAATCCCTATCCAATTTGAATAATAAAAAAAAAAATAAGTTCCATTATAATAACGTCGTAATAACCTACATCCAATATTAAGAGTAAAGCTTTTTTAAAAATTCGCTCTGCCACGTTTAACGCTTCTCGTAATAATGCTTCGAAAAAGGTTTTAATAAAAGTGATGATATAACAAAGTCCAATACCCCGTGCTTGGTTTTTGGGTTCAGCTTAAAATAACAATTTGCTCGCGGAAAACTGCGGAAATTTATTGACTAGGTACTTTCTGCATGTTCAACAGCTTAGGTATATGTAAGTAAATAGCTTTACATGCTTGAGTTGCGTAATTTATATAATTATTTACGACTGAACTTTGGTAGTTAGATAAGCCATCAATGTGAGGTAGGGTACGTAATAATTATATTGGCTGACTTTTCAGCGCTTTACAAAAGCGCTTGTTTATTCTATTGTTCGACTCTACAAAAAAGGCCTAACAAATAAAATTTAAACATATCATTTGCAGATAAAACTAAAATACCTAAGCAAAAAGTTACTGAGCTGAGAAATTCAGCAACTGACAGACATCGTATCTTTCAGGGTCTTTATATTATAAAACATTATTTATTAAATCTACTTCTTTGTATAAAATATTCAACCATTTTCTGCTCATACCTTGGCAAGGTTATTTCGTAATTATTAAAGATTAACATATCAATCATACTCCCTTATGATCATATAGTTATTATTAACTGGTTAATAAACAAAACCTTTATCATTGGATATTGAAGACACTGAAGAAAATTGAATTACAAATACAATTACAATAATTATAAAAAAAACTGACGCAACATCAGCCAAGAAAGGCAAACATAGTATGCCTTGTACAGTAAAAATTACGTAAACGTGTACATATAAAATATAGGGGTTATTACCGCGCAGACAGCATTTCTGTTTACCTTCGAACAATCCCCTCGTTAGGCCGAGATACACGACCTGCTCCTAAGCACACTTATGCTGCATAATGAGTTTACGGCCAAATGCATTTCCCTGACACAAACAAGGTTCAAAATCTGTTATCCAGTGACGTTATTTACATTTTGTTTTTGTATTTCAATAGCAATAACCGTTTCGCCTTGTTTTTGTTTACATTTTCGTGCGTCATTTGTTATCAATATTTATAATTCAATATTTGTTGTGCGGTTTGAAAGTCAGTGATGTACGTATGATAGGTATGTTCTCGTCTCGCACATATTTTCTGTGCCATACGTTTTCTCTCGACCTTGGAAAATAGAACAGCAGTTGAAAATAATTGTTTGTAAAACGTTAACGTACATCATAAATCTCATTTGTGTGTTATCGTTTGCGATGAATTATGTAATTACTGAATGTACTGCTTTTTGCAGTTTTTCTAAGAACAACATTTTTTTGCGCAAAAATGCAGCTTCTCGCCTTTGTCTATCTGCAACTATTTTAATTTCACACTCTTTTCACAGTTTATTGAAATTATATTAATATATTGTGCCAGTTTTGTTGTTAAAAGATGAACCAGTAATACACTTTTTAGATTTTGATTTAATATTTGTGATACTAAAAATACGTCTCCAAAAACTTACAATTATATGTAGGCGAATAATCACATACCTCAAATTGTCTGGCCGAGTCGGTACCTACTGAATCGGTACTACAAATGATTCCATTTAATTCATACTTATGAAGTACACTTTCGGTGGCTAATATATTAACTAGCTTCCGCGCGTGGCTTCGCCCGCGTGGTTTACGAACCCGTATATTTTCCCGGATGAAAAGTAGCCTATATGCTATTCAAGACTATAATCTATCTCTGTGCCAAATTTCATACAGATCCGTTCAGCCGTTCTGGCGTGAAAGAGTAACAAAGATCCATCCATCCATCCATCCTCACAAACTTTCGCATTTATAATATTAGTAGGATTATATTGTTCGATACCTTATTATTAAATATTGCACTATTTTGAAAGAGCATAATTTAACAGGTCACTTAATTTGATACAGAATAAATAGCTAGTGATGTTAATTTCATTAAATAAATATTTCTATAGGGCTTATTAAGAGGCTGTTGGGTCTCTCTGAAACTTTCTCGAACATTTAGGTACTTGTACTGGGTAAATACTTTCGCTTCTAATAGATGAGATTTTATGAGTTTTCAGCATTATTTAAGGCTCAAATAGAATTTAGTTAAAGCAATTGTTTCTTTGTTAGCAGAAGTTTCGTTCTCAAAAGACCGAAGCCAGGGGTTGGATTATGACAAGTGAATTGTCTATATAACCCTACTATTCAAATATTCATCCGTCCTTCTTATGTCCCTTAAGTTAGTTAGTGTAACGTTTGGTGGAATACCTAGTACCTACTAAGTAGCAACAGCACATTCATCCATGACAAGGTTTTGTGTCCTTCGCTGACGATACTGTAATTATACTTAATCGGTACATTAGTTTGGTAGTAACTGTTATAGTAACATTGTTGATCTTATGAGTAAACTAAGCTCCATCACTTGCCGTTTTCTTAAGTGTGAGCAAGATAATATTTGTTCAGCTCCTATAACCAAACAAGAATATATTTAGAGTTGCCAGCTTTAGACATTTAGCGAAATTGCTTTAGTAACAAAACCAATTTATGTATAATAGTGCCTAAATTAAAGCAAAAAGTTTCCATTGGAAATTATTTAATGTTTTTGGGTGCTCGTTTTGTTTTAAAGTCCACTTGGTTTCTCATTCAGAAACATTAAATAAATTATTACTCTAAGTAAAAGAACAAGTTACAAGTGAATAAATAGTATACACCTGTTTTTTAGACATTAAAGTGTCAGTAACTTAAATTATTTCTTGTTAGTTGTTCGCATTTTTGCGTAATATGTGAACAAAACACGAAAGTTACTATATCTTATAAAAAATAAATCAAAATATTTACAAGGGCAAGCATCTAACAAACAAAAATAAGGTTTTACATCTTTCATAAATACTTATATCATCGTAGAAGTAGGTATATATTTTTTCACAATTCTGAATAAATGAAATTTTATTAATATGTAGTTATATGTATATTTATTTCAAATATAATGCATACATCTATATTGATTTCATAGAATTCTTTTAGAAATGGTTGGGTAAAAACCGCGAAAAGTTCTGGGAATTCATTATTCTGAATGTGATGTGAGCCTACAAATTCTATAGAATGTGAGCCTATTGTTGTTTCTGTAAACCCCAGAGCAGTCTAGCAAGACCCAAAATAAAGGGAGATAAGTATAGAACTTAGTTATAATGTTTACCTATACTTTTTATATGTAGGTACCAAATCACCTAAACATAACATTACGCCCGTATTCCCCGAATGAATAGGTAGAGGTATGCTATTTTTGTAGACCCATATTTCAGCGATGCCGTTATTGAGTGAGGACGAGGTGCCATGAGACAATTAATGACTATACATATTTAATTTAAACAAATTGTGATTCTCAGTATCACAGGCTGTTAAACTATTATTTATCTACGTTCAAACTCAACCTAAAATCTGTAAGTACCTACTATAAATTTTATGTAGGTACTGAAGTTGTTAATTATATCAATACTAGCGACCCGTCCCGGGTTCGCACGGGCAGCAGAGCATATACGTCTTCATTTTTTCCTGTCGTAGTGTCGTATCAGCCTATTACGTTGAGCATTTACTCGACACATGCCAGTAAAGCTCTCAGTCGGCATGAATTTTTCCGACATCTTCAACTATCATCGTCATATATCAGCTAATTTACACAAAACCTTAACTAATTATACACTTAAACCTTCCTCATGAATTACTCTGTCTATTGGTCAAAACTGCATAAAAATCTATTCAGTAGTTTTTGAGTTTATTGCGAGCAGACAGACGCGGCGGGGGACTTTATTTTATAATATGTAGTGATGAAACCCTATTTAAGCCTGTTGACACTTCTTACTACTGTTAAACACGGCCGTATCATCTGTTAGGCAAAAGCCTCCCCGACCGAAATGCCTTCCAAGTCCTTCGTTCCAAAGCGTTCTATGTTCTTCGTGGTCAGCCGCGACCCTGTCTATCTGTTTCAGGGCTCCACATAGTAGTAATTTAGGCCCATAGCTCATAATACGAGGACGTATGGCAGAAGTAGCCAGCCCAATCCCACTTCAGTTTACAATATTCCTATTTTGATGATTTGAAACCACGACCTGATAAAATTCAGAGGTGTATGACATCCGGTTACTCGACATATTCACAACATAAATTAAAATTGATCACTTGGGAATTGGGAAGCGTCACCATATAGAACTCAGGTTCAACAAACGCTTTTAAACAGCATTTATATAACATGGAAGGAAATAGTGTTAACCTACATACATACATACAAACATACATACATAGAACCTAGAAGGGAGATATAATTACTATTTGAAGTCCTAAAAGTTTTTGAAGTTATTTAAAGCTTTCCTAGACGCTTTACAAGTAAACAAAAGTCACCAATGTCCATACCTATATGTTTATTATAACCTTTAGGTAACAACACCGAGGTGCGCAATTTCGTCCCAACGTACCTTGATACGGTAGAAAAACATACGACAGGTTGTCACCAATAAACGTGCCTATTGTATATGTAGCTTTTTATACATAATATACAGCAAAGCACTGCCATTATGCCTGCTTACCTTTACACGCATTTCTTTCAAATGTAAAGTCGACTCATAACGGGCCTTTGTCTGTCTACAACGAAAATGTAAAACCCGATTTATATATTTTCGTATAAAACGTGAGTTCAGCTAACATCTGTTGTATATTTATTATGTCTACCTTGAATATAAGGAAGCAAAGCAACAAAACTATTTTGTTTATAAACACAATTATTCCAAGTGTTTCCCGATTGCTGTGGAAATTAAATAAGTAATGTGTTTCAGCCGTTTGTCACTTTTCAATTAGTAAAATAGGATGACGTGTTTCATATGGTGTTCATAAGGTTTATAAGCGGAAATGCCATTAACATACTACCTGAAAAAAAAACAAAAATATCGACGGCACGTTTCCGCAGTGGTTGAGGGATCGACTGCTGCGCTACGTTTCGCGGGTTCGATTACCACACAGAACGAATATTAATTGTATGATCTACAGATAGTTGTATCGGGTTTGGGTGTATGTTCATGTGAACATATATTTGTAAACGCACCCACGATACAGAAATTATTCCTAGTGTAGGGCAATGTTTTTTTTAATGAACAAAGTGGCAAAGTTATTTTTTCGGAATAGACTGTAAGTCGTGTCGTGTAGGAATAGCTAGTTAACAGAATTCACGATATCCTAACTTTTGCCTTAGGTAGGTATCGAATCCGTAATCACTTTGATCCGAATGCTCTCAGGTGACTTGTCACATAAATTCGTTTGCCGTACATACAAAATACCATCCATGGATACAAATTGTTAAAGTATAATTATGTAACACAGGTAAAATTTACGTTGAGCTGTTTGATTGTAATTCAGTAATTAATGCCTAAGAAACCCAATTTAAATAGTCAATTAACAAGGTTAATTGACTCGACAGACCGACTGTTTGATAACATCGAATCGAATTTCATTAGAATGACAATAGAACATAATATTATACATCGAATATTTATGAAGGAAATCATCGTGAGGAAACCTGGACATCTGTGATAGCTCCATAAGCTTCTCGTGTGTATAACCTGCAAACCCGCATCAAACTGATGACGGCACGGTTGGCGCAGTGGTTGAGAGATCGACTGCTGCGCTACGTGTTGCAGGTTCGATTCCTGCACGAAACAAATGTTTGTATGATCCATAGATAGTTGTTTCGTGTCTGGGTCTCTGTGTATGTGAATATTTTTGTTTGTAAACGCCACCCACGATACAGAAATTATCGCTAAAGCGGGGACAAGTTTAAAAAAAATGGTAAGAAAAATAGCTAGTGTGGTAGACTAAAGCATAACCCGTAAGGCCCATGCCCAGCACTGGGAAAGTAATAGACTACTAATTTACATTCAGAATTGCCACTTACTTAATTTCATTAACTAGTCACATTAACAGATTAATCGGAAAACCTACTTAGATTTTAAGTTAACATTCAAATGTAACTTGTTACTTTTATTTTCACTGATGAAATCCTTTAGTGCAAATGTTAAGGAAATTACGTAGGTAATTTTCCTGACATATTACATAAACAAACAATGATTATGATTAAATACTAAGATTTTGTATTCAATTTTTTGCACTGTCTTTATCGTCTAAAGACTCGCGGTAGGAGGCGGAGGTATACCGTACCAAATATATTCAACTGAATAGATATCCTCCAACAATATATATTCATATAAAGAAGCCCATCAGCCTATCCTAGACAAGAAAATTGGTGTAAATAGATGCGATACATGATATATTTACGAGAATATTGGATCTGTAGATATTTCAGCGTGAAAAGGACGACGTTTTCAGCGAATACAAGGAAACATTGGCTGTATCTACGTGATACTTTTCCGAGTATCAGCTTCCATTTAGACGACAATTCGTTAGATAATTGAATAATTTTTTTACGTATACTTAATAGACATAGTCAAAGACTTTTAGTTTAACCTAGGCCTCTGCAAGCGCTTTAAAAACGGTGAATAGCTCGAAGGGTTGGGACCCATTGAAAAGAGAGTCCGGCAAGATCATGAATATTCTTTCTAAAATAATGGATTACACTTTAAATTTGACTATCTGAACGAAAACATATTTTACCCATAGAAACAGCGAAAGCTTTAAAATTTTTAATGTCCTCTCAAATTGTGGTTCTATATATGGTGGTTCTATATATATTTATATATACTATAACGGAATGTCGAGCGGCTGCAACACTACGTGTTGTTGTTCCTCCATTATCCGCTGTTCTGCCATGGGCGTGTTGCCAAATAAATACTCACAAATTTTCGTACTGACTATAAAGCTAATATGGTTACCAGAAAAACTAAACAAAGTAAATAAGGATTTACAATTATGCAATTGTATTTAGAGCTAATGGTTTTGTGTGTGCATACCGCGTGATGACACCGTTCCAAAAGCCATCGCCAGCGGCACCAGGACACTCACGACTCCATTCGGTGTTACCCGCTCTAAATTATAAATTGCCGAACAAAACAAATCTTAATTCACTCATTCGAAAATATCAAAATAAACAATTAATTTTATAATGCGCCGTAATATATACATATATTTCCCTCAATGATGCGTGTAGTTCGCCAACCTGCATCACGCCAGCGTGGCAGATTAACAACAAACCCTCTTCTTTATTTCATAATTTAATAAGAGGCCCTAGCTCAACTTGTGAGCAGTAATGGCCTTAATTATTATATATTATTTATGTTTATGTTATAGTTGAATAATGGGGCATTTTGTATGAAAAAATGTTTGATCCAAATTATGTAAGTAAAGTCCCCAAAGGATTAATTAATGAAATTACTTTATCAATGTTCGTAATTGCTCCTGTACACGCATTCCAAAGATATCATCTAGTTACATAAAGATACTCACTTAAGTGGTTGTATCTATTAGGTCTTTCATGATAAATATAAATGTACACAATTGTGAGAATATACATGGACCGTCTAGTCCATTAACTGCAGGTTAAGTAATTACAGGATTGTTAAGTAGAGCGGTTGCAACCATGTCTCTTTATGGTATTTTAACACGACAATGATCACAGAAACTAAACAACAGGTTGTTTAATTTTATGATAATATTATTATACTGACTTAAAATGATATCTGTTCATATATATTTGATTACTTACTAGAGTTATCATCGATAAAATCCAAACCATTGTAAACACCCACAAAATTACAAACGCGTATTCAACAAGTTGTTTATAATAAATTGTATAAAGTAAAACTCAAACGACTCACCGAGTGTTGTACTCGATAACACACAATTTCATGGTTGTCAGTTCATTCACAAATTAGGCGCGCGTTACAGGAGCGTTAGTGAGCGCGTCGCGTCGGAAAATGTGGAAACCGGCGCGCGGTGCGTGTGTCGACAGCGGGCACGAGAGTCGCACTGCTGTTTAGTGCCCAGTACCCGCGTGTCCTTAGTACTCCCGACGAACTCGCGAAAACAATCCTTCTAATATCCTCCGTTTATTTCTTAACTTATAATATACCAGCAGTTTCCTCACACTGTGCACTGCTAACTGCTGCGTTGTTTATTTCACAAAACGTATACTAAGTCCCAGGTGTATACAATGCTATCTTTAAACTTAATCTGCGCAATCTTAAATAATACAAGACGGATAATAGACAATATTATCTTTACACTTAATCTGCTTAATTCGTTTCATGAAAATCTATAAAAAGTTTAGCAAATTAAATAGAAAACTAGTTTCCATGACGGAAACAATTTTGTGACCTTGTACGGTTAATAATAAAAGAATAATGTCTATTCACACCGATTACATTGAGTCTCAGTATTGAAATACGTGAGAATTTAGCTACATATAGCAAATAAGAAAAGTCATTTGTCTCCTCTGGCTTGCGGGCTCTATATTAATAAAGTTCTTTGCTTGGCCTACGTCCATGAAGTTTGTAACATTTTCGAACGCAGGTAAATTAATCTCAAAAATAATCGCAGTATTCCAATATTCTTTAGTTCATTACTGAACTAAAGAATATTGGAATATGCGCTAATGCCGGCAAAATTAAACAAATGTGGCGCTAGTGAAGGCGCCAACTAAGATGTGGGTACCTACTCGTAATTTATTCTGAAACGAGCTAACCATTTCCGAGAGTATACACCCAGGATGTCAACTTTTGATCATATGGGTTCACAATAAGAATGATTAATGCATTGAACAAAACTAACCATAAACAAATGAGTAGGTAGGTACATTTTTTTCTCTCAATCAATACTTACACAATACTTAATAAAAATAATATTCATATATAATATTAGCTTCCGCTCGCGGCTTCGCCCGCGTGGTTTACGAACTCGTACATTTTCCCGGGATAAAAAGTAGCCTATGTGCTATTCAAAGTTCATCCAGATCCGTTCAGCAGTTCTTGCGTGAAAGAGTAACAAAGATCCATCCATCCATCCTCACAAACTTTCACATTTATAATACTAGCTTCCGCTCGCGGCTTCGCCCGCGTGGATTACGAATCCGTCCATTTTCCCGGGATAAAAAGTAGCCTATATGCTATTCTAGACTATAATCTATTTTTGTGCCAAATTTCATCCAGATCCGTTCAGCCGTTCTGGCGTGAAAGAGTAACAAAGATCCATCCATCCATTCATCCATCCTCACAAACTTTCGCATTTATAATATGAGTAGGATTAGTAGGAAGTAGGATAGGATAGTAGGAGTAGGATTTAACATAATTCACCAAGCTGATATAAATCGACGGAGGATAAACAATACCTAATCAAGAGAAATATTTAAACTAGTATTATTGGCTCGAGTATGACATGGGATAGCATATTATAGATATTTTATAATTTATACTTTTGACTGCCGGGTCGATTCGCGGATTTCGATTCCCGGGTCAAGCTGTGTTATTGGGTTTTTCTGTATAGAAATTCTCAGTAGCAGCACGGAGTCTGGAGCTGTGCCTGTTAGATGGCAAAAGGCTCGCCTCCTATTACTTGGGACTCAATAACGACATTGGCGAAATGGGGGTGTTCAATAGTACACCTCTGCCTAACCCTTCGGGGAATACAGGCGTGATGATATGATGATGATGATGATTATACAATAATTTATAGTGCTTGCTCACATAGGTACCTACCTACGAACAGTTATACACGTTAGTGAGTAATACGCCTTCAACAGATTAGTGAATAAAAGCCGAATCGGCTTGCGCAGCCGTTCGAACGAATTTTGCGGTCAACATGAAGAGACCTACTCGCGATGGAGTAAAACTACATAGGTAGGTACATATGAGTACGAGTTTGAGTGTTAAAATCAGTCGACAGAAGCGATCAATTTAAATTGAGCATTCTCTAATATAGAACGAAGATCAGAATATAACATAGCATTACGCCTATCCCCGAAGGCTTAAGCAGAGGTGTACTTTTTAATAACCCAATAACAATTTGCCTGACCCGGGAGTCGAACCCAGGACTTCGTACTCAGCAGTCGCATTTGCGACCACTAGAACAAAGGAGCATTTTAAATCAGAAAGAAGACCAATGGTTACTAAAATAGACTTATTTGTAGATATATGTCTGTAACAGCTGTGTTTTCGTGGGAAGGGCACCACTACACTGTCTCCCAAATTATAATAACACGGCAGCGTCTGTACCATTGCATCATCAACTCAACATATACCCACGCAACACGATAGACTGCCACAAAACATCGTAATTATATTTTTACTAAAAATAATTTTAAAAAATTGTCTTTCATTCTGTGCCAAGACACTAATATAATTTGTACACTTATTATTTTCTCTGCGATCTATTTAACACTATGATAATATTATTATATAGTATGTAATCCTGCTTTTATAAATGAACAAATTGTTGTAGTATTTTAAAAGAATTATATATTTTGTGATCAAACCAAGAATACGTAAGACCAAACATCATTAGGAACTCTCGACTTCATTGTTTCCACTCGACCCACATCAGTACATAATTCAGATTGTTCACATATGCTACAAAGTGGCGTATTTCCTTTTAATATACCTACATATAACCCTGATTAAAGCATTGCTAACCAGCGTATACCTGTGGGAATCAAAGAAAGAATCAGGACTTCATAAGAAATATATAGTAGAGAGGCAAAAATTTTGATTTACATTGACAAATAAGCTGTAAATATTTATTTTTGGATAGATATGGCATTCTGCACATACTTATCCTAGTAATGGTCAGACAAAAAATGTGGAGACGTTTTGAGCTAGATTTTCACCACCACTAACATTTCTTCTGCATCATGGGCCAGTCACGAGCCAAATAACATGTGTATGTAGCTACCTAAATAGCGACAATCCGATTTTTTTTTAAACCTGTATCTATTTATTGTCAAATCTTTGATCACAAACCAAGTTTGCATATAAATAACATGTTTATTGAAATTGACATTTTTGTGAACAATTCGAAAATTTTATTATTTTAAAATTCATTTTTATAAATCGCTTCATTATGAGTGTTCGTGACTGTACAGTTTCCAAACATTCATCTGATTGGCACGCACAAGTTGTGTATCTTAGAAAAAACTATATGTCATACAAATATCTTTAGTTATATTTATTCCGGATGAAAATCGAACCCATCACTCAAAAGTCCAACCGCTTAGTCCACACCAATCGTGCTTTATGATTGTTATTCGGGTTAAAAGTATTCCCGCTGTTTCGAAGACAATCCTCAGAGATCTCTCCGAGAATAAATAAAATTCCTTTCTCCTTCATATTTATGTTATTTTGTGTCGAATAACCATATTTACGAGAATTTTGAATTGTGTGTTGACGATATTTATGTATGGGCGTTATATTTGTAGATAAACTGTGCAGCTATCATAAATTTGATATTTGAATGGTGTGGACCATTTTTGTATATTTTTGGGATATTTATACTGTTTCTGTGTAAGCTAAATATTTGACCTTTTGTCGTAGAAAATAGCTTTCATTAAGTTTGTATTTTATAACATTTATAAATAGAAACAAGTAACTGAGATTCCAGTTGTTGAAGTATAAAAATCTAATATTCTCATTGAAAACTAAATGATAGCAATGAATAATTAAAATACAATCATATTTTTTATCGTCTCTGTTATACCTTAAGTTAACATGATAATTATAATTATGTATATCATTTATCTTTTTCTTCGTTGTTTGTGACAGTATTTTTTTGGGCAACTTACGAACAAATAAGTTTTGAGATTACAAAGTGCTTAGGGGTGACAAATTGTTACAATAGTAGAGAACGATAATTTACTTTTCGCGTTTAACTTGCCTTTAACCGTTTTTGTGCTCGTATACCTATAAGACATAAATATTAGTCAAAAACACAGGCATCACGCGATCCATTCATATAAGAACAATTTCAAAAACTTTTCAAAATCAACCTAATGACTTCATATTAAAAACTTTGGATGTACGTGCAATCGTTTCTTTTGCTTTCATAAGCTGAATCGAATATAAAGTATATAGTGCTGCTATAAAAGAAAAACATTTCAACGAATACTCATGGTTAATAAATCTCTACGCTATATTTAACTAGCAATCGCCAGCGATATGTTCTACGTTAAATCAAGTAGTAAATTGGTTCGTGATTTGCTCGTAAACATTTAAATGATATTCAGTACGAACCATGCGATTTATAAGACAATCTACTATCGGCTCAACTGTTTCGAAGATAATCCCAGCAATCATTTACATTTACATGAACACAGATTGTAGAATATGTATATACAACATGCTCACTTGTTTTATGCCCCGGGTCGTGAAGCAAATAAAAAGAAGCTATACATTATACATTCAGCATCATTCACGGATTCATTGATATGTAATAAACGAGAAATTTTCAGTTCAAATCTATCTTTAGCTCTTTTGTCGTGAATTTAATCTTAACAAAAATGTACCTACCTTACATAGGTAGGTACATTTTTGTTATTTAAATTAGAAGTTAATGGTAAAACTTTGTTGCATTAATTCACACTCAAATATTTAGAATTGTCAAATTCGTCTTTACCCTTGTCATTTACGTGAAAATAGACGCGTGAATGCTTTCACTGTAGAGAGCGACTGAAGTCACGTTGTCATCAAGAAAGTATACTACAGGCTTCTTTTTTCTAAGTAATATACTTTCCACGAAATAAAATGTAGTAAGTATAGTAATATCCTGAAAATTTCATCTACATTATCACATTATGTATTTTGGTATCATTATTTTAATAGGGTTATGTAAGTATCGTAGCACGTGGCATTCCGTAGTTTCTGCCTACCCCCATGGGAAAAAGGCGTCACTTTATGTATATATGTATGTATTTTAATAGGGTTGAAAACACGTCAACCTCCTGCTTCGTAGCGCTACGGGTTGCTACGTATTTTGCGTTACACTTGTATTTCACCCCCGGCTACGAAGCTACAAGAAGCTGAGTCTTCTAATAAAACTGCACTGCTTTGTTACGCTTATATTCTTGGAGTTAATAAAGGAGCCTAGCTGCGGTCTACACGTTTTCTTTTTTGTATTCAGTGGCATACATGCGTTAAGCCCTCCTACGCCGCATCTGCTTGAAGTATTAATTTGAAAATAGATTGGAATAGTAAGTACTTATTTTATTCGGTAGAGATTTGATATAAATAAATTGCCAACTTATACTTATAATTTTAAAATATGTCTTTAATTACATGACACGAGACGGCGACGCCTTGCTTTAACCTGTGGTTCGTTCTTCGAGCAGGACTTTGCGTCATTTTCGAGGTAATATTTTTTTATATATTTTTATGAAACTTCAATATATTAAAATTTACAAGAATACATATATAGGATAGAATAGGTATATCAATAAATTTTCCACGAATATGACGCAAAGAATTCTGCCCGAAGAATGACCCCTGTAATATTTTGTATCTATAATGCGTTTATAAATAAACAAATAAACCTCCCTCGGCGTTGATTTTTTGTAAAGGAAGGTTTGTGATATTAGGTATATTAAACTTAATTAAGTATCGGTTAAACTATAAATGTTGTTTTATCAAACGTCATATCAATAACAAACCAAAGAAGCCGTGTATTGGAGCCATAATATATAACAAATATTTAACGGTCTGTCTAATGAAACAATTCAAACAAAGAGAAGACAGACATGCACGTGGCGCGGACTATTGTCCATTGCACTTTCATAATACAATAGTTAGTGCAGGCGAACTAAGAGATAAGTGTAAACGGTCACCAGATATAACAGAATCAATCTCAGATAACAATCTTAAGATACAACGTGTTTTATCAAGACATCTAACTACTCATTAATTAATTATTATAATGTCGTTTTCTAACGAAAATACGAGTAAAATATCATTTAAATAATAAGTTTCGAGTTTTTATATACCTATATTTTAATTTAAAATCTTATTTAAAAAAAATTACTGACTGACCTTATTGGTTTAGTAGTCGCAAGCGCGAGGCTGCGCTGAGCGTGAGGTCCTGGGTTCGATTTCCGAGTCGGGAAAAGTGTTATTGGGTTTTTCTGTATTAAATTGTTAGTAGCAGCACGGAGTCTGGAACTGTGGCCGGTAAATGGCAATAGGCCCGTCCCTTTTTACATGGGACTCAATAATAACAGTGGAATATTACACCTCTGCCTAACTCTCCGGGGAATACAGGCGTGATGTTATGTTGTGTTATGTTTTAAAAAATATTCGATCCGTATGTCACCTATTTCACACACTATTTCCACAGTCCCATGTAATATAAAACGAGCCTATTGCCATCTATCGGGCACAGTTTCAAACTCCAGGCCGAAAATAACACTCTCCGACCCGGTGACTGAACCTAAGACCTCACGCTTCAGCAACCGTGTGCAAATGTTATTTACAATGATGAGTGCAGTAACCGTAATAACAGAGGGTACAAACACGATAGGGATTTGATTAACCTTGTAATAGAACTCGTCAAAAATGCTCCCTCACTGCCCATTGTGTACTACCATTACTAACATGACATTTTAGTTTGATTGTATAGCCCCATCGTAATTTTAATCAGCTTAAAAAGGGTTGGGTTTGACTCACCTAATAATATTCCTCGTACAATACGGGCTCGTATTCCAAGGAAGGCAAACATTTCTGATGGTAAATTTTCCGAAAAAGGAAATTGAAAAAAATATTTTTATGCTAGAATTTTATGAAAGTAACTTTAACAGATAATATTTTCATAAAATAATATAGGTACATGAGTATTTTAGTTTAAAGGAAAGTCATTTGATGACAACAAAGTATTGAAGCAAAATGTATTAGTAGAGTGTTATTGACGTCGTGCTTCGTGAAGGCTAATAGGTTTAATCTGATGTATCCCACGGCTAATATGAACATCCGTGATAATCCCTTCTACCTTTATCAGTACTTAATTCTATTATTACTTGCTAAAACATTTCTTAACCAAGAAAGAAACCAGAAGCCAATTTACGGTTCATATGCTTAATGATGCTAATTAAGATAATTATAAACTAAATATGGCGGTGACGATTTTGCGTGTTCTTTAGAATATACGTATATACTAAAATAAAACTATCTGCTAGACTACTTTAATCCGACTTTATGATTGAAATTTTGTTCTTGAGATAATAGTCAGACTTTGATATATTTATTATGTGTTAGAATATAGATCAAAAATATATGAAACCTATTCATTGAATATTTAGCTACACTCACGTTCAAAATTCTTCGGAATTTTTAAGTGTTTCATGATATATTATCGATAGAAGAGAACTAAGTGCTGGTGTGGGTAGGTATCACTCATCGCGGTATATTTTCGAAAGTGCCAAATATATTAAATCGTGTGCGCTCTATATTAGAATATATGAAGATATAGGTATATGGATATATGATGGTGAGAAAAATAAATTAACACGTTCATATATTTATACTTCACAAAGTCTTTTTAATCAATACTTTTATGCTCTAGCAGAAGAAATAAGCAGAACAGTCAAAATAATTCAAATACAATTTCATTCAGATTTTCAGTGACAAACAAAGACTTCTTGCAAAGCCTGAGGATTAACTAGAAAAACGCAGAAGGACCTAAAAACTGGCCATTGACTTCAAATTAGACACCGACATGTAAAAAAAAATTATGGTTTATACCATAAACTTTTTTTGTAAAGTTTACAAAGTTTACCTATGTAAACTTTACTATCAGACAAACCTTATTTTTCTCTTTTTTTTAAACTTTACCCCTCCCTAGGATTTCTCCTGTGGGTACAGCTTACAAACATACATGTCACATGTACATAGAACCAGACCCGAAACAACTATCTGTAGATCATACAAATATTCGTTCCCTGCGGGAATCTAACCCGCGACACGTAACGCAGAAAGTTAATCGTTTAGCCAACTTTAATCACATTACGACACAGACAAGCATAGACCCCCATAATGGTAACTAGTTAGGTAGTTAACAGATAACCGACATATCTAATGTTAATTCAATGGCGACTGACGTAACGATAAGCGTGAATGCACTAATCGGTCGAAAGGAATCGTTTGGGAAATTAAGTACAATTATATGTAGGTGTAGCGGCTATTTACCATATGTATGTCTATTTAGGTACGTTTGTGCTAAGTTTTAATAGTGAAAGCATTAATACGCTTTACAGTTTTTTTTTTATAATACTCACATATTTTCATAAATGCGAAAGTATTTTTTTTTTATTTGTTTGTTACCTTTTCACGCTTAAACCACTGAACCGGTCATCATGAATTTTAGTATATAGGTACGTTATCAGGGGTAATGAAGCGGACATAGGGTAACTCTCATCCAGAAAAAAATTGTTCCCGAGCGAAAGAAATTGCTTTAGGACGCTAGATGGCGCTACGTGTGACCCGAAAACATGCATGGGTTCGTTATCAATGCAGGCGAAGCCGCGGGCGGAAGCTAGTAAGTAACATAAATATCGAATATGATTATACAATGGGTGGTCTAATATGTGGTGGCGAGATAACAGAAAAAGGGCTGGTTCGAGGTGGTGCAGCTAAAAGATATGTGGATGAACTTGCGCTAGGCCTATGGCTAGAAGTCGGACAGCTTGGGCTACTTAAAAAAATAATATTACTGGCCACATTTGAAAAAAAGAACTAAAAGCAATAAAACCTCATTTTTTATTCCTTACAAGAACCTTATTCGCTATGCTACGTCAAAAAATGTTAAGCCTGTATAAAAAGGGACACCAGCTAGCGTACTTTCATTTGAACATCTAAAATAAAACAACAGTAGTTTTCCAATAAACTAGTTGAAGATCTACCAACATGTCACATATCAGGAGACTGCAAAAACAATCCTCTTCAATATTGTGTGTTACGATTACGAGTGACGTGTATCATTACGCGATTCCGTTGGCACTTATTGGGGGTGTAAAGGACGCAAAATTGTATCGTATTGTTATTGCGGGAGCGCCGCATACGTAGTCGTAACATCGGATCTTGTTCATGATTTTTCCGGTGTCAACTTGCGGATTTTTCGTAACATTTAGCAATTATATATGTATATATCAATAATAATTTTATTTATGACTTGTAAATTCAATTCATTCAGGCAGTTAATAAAAAAATGTTTACATTTATCACCTCGTAACAAAGGCTTAAGTGACAATGGGCTGTTAAATAGTAAGTAGTGGCAGTTGTTTTAAAAGTCGCTGTTCATTCATGTGCCCTCTATTTTTAAATAGAGAACATACCTTAAACAAAATGATACTGTGTTTCGAGTATTACGTTGACATACGATTTCTTGAAGCACATCACCACTTGTATCTTGAAATCGCTACGTTTACAGCTTAGCTGGGATAATATAATTTTATATATTTTACATATTAACGTTGCCACACTCGGACCCAGAACAACTATCTGTGGAGTATATAAATATTTGTTTCATGCGGGAATCGAACCCGTAAGAGGTAGCTTATAGCTCAACCACAGCGCCAACCTTGGCGAATCGACATTGCCGTTCCTTAAAAAAGGTCTTGATTGATTTTATGACGTTGAAAAAATTCGTGAAAGATGCTATAACGCTAGCGTACAATAAAACCTATTAAAATAAATCGCAACGACATTGTTCAATTCCAGACGAAATTGCTACAGAAAAGGTTCATTCTAACTACGTTATATTTCAATTTGCTAGGTTTAATATACATGTTGTTATTATTACAGGGGTGATAAGACTCGAGTGGGTGAACTTGGAGTCACAAGCATCGCGCGAGGGTGCAAAGGTGTGAGATCATTAAAAGTATTGCCTGAATAACACCCCCTTATTGAATACCTACGTGCAGATATAAACATGTGCTTGACAATACGTTGAGAATGTACATATTTTGATTTGCAGAAATAACTAAGCTGGTAGGCGTGTGTGTGCGTGTGTGTTTTTATGTTGCGAGTTTTGTATTTGGGCAGCTCACGTGTGCAGTGTCAATAAACATATTTTTATATTAATTTTGTTCACATACTTTGGATGGTTTGAAATTTGATGTCTAATAAGAAACAGTACTCTGGGATGACGTCTGTAAAAGATGAATGGAAGAAGACATATTGCGCTGACTTCAAATAAAATAGGATATTGTGTTCTTATCGTTTCTCTTTTTTTTATCTTTCTTTGTTTAGATGGGCGACGCCGCGACGCCGATGCCGGCCTAGAAAAAGGTGAGGAGATGACCTATTAGACGCGTACCTAAGCGCCTGTTTTGAGGTGGCGCAGCAAAGAGATACGTGGAAGAATTTGGGGGAGCCATTTGCCCAACAGCGGGACTTTTCTTTACTTTGCAGTTTTTGTACTATAATAGTTTACCTGCCTATGACATATGTATGTACCTAAATTACATCAATCGTTTTTCCGAATATAGGTAGGTTACAATAGAACTTACATATATTTACATTATCTCCTAGAACGTGTCACTAATGGTACACAACGACTGTTGCCAAAATTGGAACATTGCTTATCTTGTTAGCGAAAACTAAGCTATAACCATTAGCCGTACGTTTCCGTACACTTACGAGGTTAAAAAGAACAGAGACAATTTGCATAGTTACTAGTGTAGGGATGCGGGCGTTTTTGGAACTGGGCCACGAACTCGGAATAAATTGCTTAATTTTTGCAAGTGGGCAATGTTCATGACAAATGCAATTGCAGAACTGTTTTTTACAGTTAATTATTGTCTGCATTGCAGGAAAAAGAAATAATAACTCAGCATTCCACACCGGATAGACGGGTTTAAAAAATAGAAGAAACCATCTCGTTATACTCTCGATTAGCACAGTTAACAAAAAATCTAAAGTACCTAATCAGTGTAACTCTGCATAACTCGGCGAAGCTTAGTGTTCGCTAGAAAAATATTGAAGCCATCTGGATACCGGTGTGTTTAGTCGTATTGAATTAGCGCCGTATCACGATAACAATAACTTATATTTTTTATACATCTACCTATAGAACCACTCACTCACTAACTTATGACGTGCCTAATCTCAGGAACTATAAAGCCTAAAACCTTTATTTTTTGCCGGTATACCCCCTATACGGTATAAATACCTATATATATATATAGAAAATACTTCTACCCGGACGGAGTCGGAGGGCCTAGTAGATAGATATCAATAGTAGTCACCATGAAGAGCAATGTAAATAAACCAGATTTCAATATCAATTCAACTCCAATCCGTTATAGGATTATCGTAAAAACTTTCACAAACAATAGGACCCATTTCCATGCTGACAAGGGTATTGAGGAAAATATCGAATAGGTATTATAGGCATATACATATATACTGTTTTTTGTATTTTTTTATAAATCTACACTGTTTATACGAGAATTTTAGGAACTGGGTCACTCAATTAAACACGTTAGGTACCTATGAACTCAGTGTGACATTACTAACGGGACTGGGCCGCTACTTATTTATAAAAAATCGTGTCTAATTTTACTCCACTATAAATGGACAAAAAACAAAATAATACTATTACAAGTTTAATAAAGTAACAGACATTCCTAAGACATTTAAATAACAAAACAATTTAGTAATTTCAAACTAAAACAATTAACGGAATCTTAAGCTTTTGATGAATACGCATTATTTCGAAGATGGCGGCTGAATTGTTTGTATCCAGAACCATCTAATTGTGTTCTAGTTTGGTGAGCCCGTTGGCCCCCGCATTTACCGTCCTATTTCTGTCATTCTTGTCCTGTCTCGCCCATATCCATACGAATAGATCCATAGAATATTGGTCAAGTGCGCGTTCAATGCCCAAATAAATCGAGGCCATGAAATTTTATTTATGTACTTTATTTTTATTTTGAAGGTAGCCGTGAACAAAATGGTGTTACATTTAGGAACTCTGCCCTAGGTAAATTTCTATTATATTTGTATAGGTTAAATATATCTTAACAATTTATCATAATCACTTCACAAAATTATAAGATATATTTCTAGATTATCGATCAATGTTTGTTAAGCTTTACCTCCTAGTACCTCTACCTCTACCTAGGCACCTCTTCAATAACTAATAACTCTTAAATAACTAAGTCGAACATTCATGGTAGATATAGTTCGCCTAAATTTTTCTGAATTATCGTAACTAATAGCAAATTAGAGACATCTCTACTTGCAAATAGTGGCTGGACGCTTTCGAGATTTTAATAACTCTTTCTACGGAGAGAGTTACCATCTATATATTAGAGATTTATGTGGAAGCGCGCAAGAATTGCTTTATCTACCAGAAACAATCCCTTCTTTCTAGAGAATATCTTTTGAAACGATCCATCTAGATCTTGACGCAGCACAAGCCACGTCTGCAACATTTTGCTACAACCCTTTCACGTCAAACGTACGGTGAACAATATTCGTTTTGTTTTATCAATCATTTATCTATTTCGAGCCGGTATTTTCGTATTGTTCTTAGTACTTAATACACTACCAATAACTTTTATAACGATGACATTGTTTAAAGGTATAGGTAAATTGCGTCTGCCTTATTTAATTTCAAATAGTAACAAAGAATGAATAGTGACAATGAAAACCAGTATCAATCAAGAAGCTGTAGAAGTAAGTTTTACGAATTATAGATATTTAGTGATACACTATTTTAGTTAAGCTATCTTCTTGGTTCACGAGAAGAAAGATAATTAATTTTAAATTTAAGCTCAGTCCAACCCAATGGAATCTAATAGCTTTCTTATTTAATCGCCTTTCGGTTTTAATATGATTTAAAAACTAACCCTCTAAAAGAGAGACAAAACGATGACTATTTAAATTGAAAGATTATCTAAATAGTAGTTATTATTATTGCATTTTTTGTTTCAGTTTTGTCACGTACTGATAAAGTAGTTGATTGTCTATTCAAAACTTATTTGACAGAATGTGTTGGGTTGACTGATCTTTTCATCACAGCATGGGCAATGTGATAGCTCGTGTCGGCACGAGAATAGAAAAAGGGTTGAATGTATTAAAAGTTTACCAGTATGTGATGAAACAGAATTATATGTACATTTTGTAAAATATAACTATAATTTGATATAAAATCAATCATACTTGGTTATGAAATAAAGAAAAGAAAATAGGTAGTTATTAAATTTATTACAGTCTACGTCTCACCAATTTGGAAAGTTTCAGTAGACTGATAACGAGAAGAGAAAGTTAGTCACTATTATCTGCGGTTTTTGTAGTTCGGCTGTAGGAGAAAAATCTAATTATGTGGACTCACGTACCTACTAGGTGACTTTGGGACACTGCTACTGAAGTTTTCTATTGTTTTTTAGCTTCACCGTTGCCCACAGGTCATCCACACTGCTGAACTGAACATCGGTCTCATAAGACTTCCTGTTCACTGAAGCGGAACGGAAAAAAATAACCAATAAAATATGATGGAGGAGCGGACAAAATATTGAAATCTTACGCAACCTAACATAGCATCACGCTCATATTTCCCGAAGGGTTAGGTAGGAAGACCCGCATTTTTCCAATTCCGTTATTAAGCCCCATGTTATAGTGACGAGCCCATTGCTATCTATCGGGCACAATTCTAAACTCCGGGCTACTGCTGAGAATATTCTAATAGATAAACCCTTCGTCTTACAATCTTATTGGTTATTTTATCACTTGTCTGCCTCGTTTCAGGACAGGCCTAATAAACCGCTACAGTGAACAGGCGCGATAGACTGTTAATTTTCCAGTGTGGTGCTAATTCCACTAGAAAATATCGCGTTCACGAATAGGATATAATTTATCGTATTTAAATTATTATTTGTATTTATATGGGCATTGAAGCCTGAATGAAAAAAAAATAACTTATCGTAAACAACGGCAGTCAGCCAAAAAATATCTATAGTATATTTATACCTACATATATCCTTTTTTCGACTGCTCTTATATTGTTGTGTCGCCAACCTATGTAATCTGAATTACATTTTTTTTTCGTTACTTTTTCCCACTCTACTATTTCTCTTGTATCGTGGGTACAGTTTACACACATACATGTCACATGCATATACAACCAGACCCGAAACAGCTATCTGTAGATCATACAAATATTTGTTCCGTGCGGGGATCGAACCCGCGACACGTAGTTAGCGCAGAAACCTAATCGCTTAGCTATTGAGCCAACCGTGTTGTTTAATTCAACCACTAACATTAAAATCAGTACCTAGTTATGAGTTCCTGAGTTTATATTAGCCATTCTAAGGGTCATGATGAAAAATTAACAGATGTTTTAAATTAAATCACTCGTTTACCAGTATGAAAATTCATTTCAAACAGCCGTATTAGTCTCAAACGACTGTTACTTTTCACTTTTTTATTATATAATCCATATATAGCACGGAACACATCTGTCACCATAAATCATAAAGTCAAACAGTGTGCACTCAGACTATCGATTAAGCTGCGTTGATGTGTTGACGGTGGAGCCATCATTTGCAGGCCAAACTACTTCAAACGAGAGATTAGTGTAGTAGGTCATCTGCCCAGTTAGAGGGTTCAGAAGATGGATACGGGAATTTACGACTGCTACCACTCCTCCTAGACGATTTCAACTATGGCGATACGAGCGCCAAAGTTTAACAGCATTAATGTTTTGCTGTGAACATAGCCGCTAAATAGGGTTCCTATTTTGGACGAGAAAATCCGTGCGCAGTTGCGCACTGAAGACATACTGTCGTGTCGATGCACCATCCACAAAATTGTACGTCAAAACAAAGTCATGTACATGTAGGTATATAAAATAGTATGTATATGTATATGTATGTATAAATATTATTATATTATAGTTAGCCCAAACAGTCCCACTCCTGTGCATATATTTTATATAGGAATGCAAAACGATTAAAATTGTTAAGTGAGCAAATACTTCTAAAGAGTCCTCAAGGCTTACATGCATTATTTCCAATCAATTCTCAACTCAGAAGAGCCGTTGATAAACCTTTTGTTTCTCGAGGAACCCCTTTTAATGAATTTATTATGTTAAACAATCGAATGATCACGATACAAATGGCGCTGTTCTCACAGAATGCCTTGTCTCTGTTGTTTGAAACGATACGAGCCTCGTTTGCTAAATTTTCCTTCAATCCAATGAAGTGAATGTTGATAGATCAAGCTATCTTTAGACGACTCGGACGGAAAACATGTTTATTTATAAAAATAAAATAAAAACTCACCAAAGAATATTCTCTTTTGTTTTTTTGTCTATATGTAACTCAAATTTTTTCACCAACTCTGATTCTGACACATAGCCGTGTTTTGTTCCATTAAGCGGTGTTACAAAGAATATTAAATCATCCATAACACTATTGCCCGTAAAATAAAACACGGTACACAAATGAATAAAAAAATTTGAAACATAAATCAAATTTCTAGAATGATAAACATATAAAAATTATATTTCAGTAGCGATAACAGTAAATTACGTTAGATCATTTTTTGTTGGCATAAAAATCACGTGTTCAATATTTACAACCAATGGACAGTAATATAATATTTTATTGAGTATAATTGAGTAAGATAAGAGAGTTATTTGATTAACGTACAGCCATCACACTAGTCTGGTCGTCAGCCATGTGGGAGGCCTGCTCTGTGATAATTTGTAGCGATAATAAAATTACAGAATACCCTCAGAAAACCCTTCTCAAGGGGCACAGTATTATTAATCTACGAATAGATTGAATAGACTTCCAAAATCATTAACTAAGATTAAAATTAACCAGTGTTTGGTTGTGATACAGGAAATTCGATGAAATTAAAATACGAGTGGAACTTTCGAAGAACGGGGATAAAAAAATCGAGATACTCCAGTTTCTTCTTTACTATCAATATATATATATATATATATGTCGTAGGTCAGTACATATACCATGAGATTTACTGAAGACTGTAAGCAGTGTGTGGATTTTATGGCGGAAGTTAACCTCTTAGGCGGCGTCCTCTCGTCAAGATCCGGAAAACGAACCCTGGTTCTTGTATATCGTCTCAATATGTCTACTTTTCCTATCCAAAAAACTGGTAGTGAGCAGTGTGATGTCGCATTAGCCCAACTAGTGCTTGAAAATTGACGCCATTGACGGTTATTAACAACATTAAATTACAATTAATTACTCATCATCATCATCAGCCAGAAGACGTCCACTGCTGAACGAAGGCCTCCCCCAAAGGGGGGGGCTTGCCATAATCCCCACGCTTGGCAGGCGGCTTGGGGATCGCAGTGGCTCACCGATTAGTGAGAGGACGCTACTGCCCATCCTCCGGTGTTTGGCTGCAGTTTTAAGACGTACCCAGGTCGAATAATTACTAACTACGACTAATCTAATAGAAAATTAGTTCTGTAAAAAAGTAATCTAAAGTAGATTTCAGCCTAATATAGTGTGAAATCTTTTCTTGAATTACTTAGTTTAATGACGTTTCAAAAAGATTATTATAAAATGATAATGTGTATTTCACTTTTTTTTTTATATCATATTACCAGTAGGTACCTAATATGATATATATAAAAAAAAGTGTTAAAATACACATTATCATTTTATAATAACCTATTTCGTATAAATCCAATCCAAGATAGGCAGTATATTATGTACTTATAGTTCATATTCAACCAGACTGAGAGCTTTTAGATGCCACCAAATCCTTTTGTTACAGCAGAAGTCTTAACGTTCCCTAGTTACTCAAAGTAGGTAGGTACCTATTTTATATTAACAAGGTACCTATGTATCTACATTTGTCTACGATGTACTCCTTTTTAAGTTATGTTAATTATCGTTTTTATTTTCATTTGGAAAAATCTTCGAACCAGATTATGGTAATTACTAATTACTAATATCTACACTACATGCGTACCATGTCGTTTAATATTTGGAATATTTTTACTCCAAATACTTAACCAAAAAGATATCGCCAAAATATCTTATAATGTTTAATTTGTCTATTAGAACTACAAGGAACCACAACTACTAAACAACGCAAACGTCAATGAATTCAACATAACTAGACTGAAAGCACAATATATTTTAAGTATCTAGGTATTACGTCAGACGCACATTAGATACGCTCCCGAGTTTTCCATAGTGTGAACTTTTAAAAAGCCTTTTTATGTTTACAGTTACTTATGACGAAGCACTGAAAAGCTTCATCAAAGGCAATGGTGAAAGCGCCGATTCACAGCCAGTGTACTGACAAAAAATGTATGAAATATGCACATTCATACATTGCGTAGGTTTATTTAGAGTCCGGATTTCATAAATATTTAAGAACTATTATAAGTGGATATAACTATGATACTGTATTCGATAAAATTGTTATTCCCTGGTATATTCACAGTACATTTTATATGACTAACAATTGGTTTTCCAACTTGACTACTGTGTATTTCTGTGTATGTAGAATGCAGCCATACAATAGATGGTAGTTCACAAGTCGATAATACGAATCAGCCATTATAATCCCCGGTTTTATATCATCAATCCTAATCATCTAACGCTCGATTAATCATGCATCACCTGTTATTAATATCGGCAATGTATCGGACCTCTATTGCTAATGATTCTTCATTTAGGGTTTCATACATTATATCAATCTACACTAGCTGTGCCCGCAATTCCGTTCACGTAGATTAATTTTCATACAAACTCTCACAGGGTTATATATATACTTTTTTTTTTCTTAGGAAAATGGTTACGATGGAGAATTTGTATAGTTTTTGAGATTTTATGATAAGTGAGTGAGTTTCAGTGGTATAGCGAGGACTCAGTGGTATTTCGTTTCTAAATATTAATAACTCTGTGTAGGTATTATCTACTCCAACGACTCTATAGTAAGTTTAATAGAAATTCTACTTATAGAAGGCAGTCGTAAGTCCCCGATAAAAACGGGCGATCAATAAGCGTAAAGTGTTTCAGGAAACGCTTACGAAAACTGGGTAATTTGATT
The DNA here is from genome assembly GCA_947562105.1 of Shargacucullia verbasci. Taxonomy (NCBI): domain Eukaryota; kingdom Metazoa; phylum Arthropoda; class Insecta; order Lepidoptera; family Noctuidae; genus Shargacucullia; species Shargacucullia verbasci. The sequence goes on along the minus strand of OX387284.1, from coordinate 8,879,063 downwards.
TAATCGAAAAATCGGGAGAGTCAAACGCATTACAAGCTCTCGTACTTGTACAAAGGTACACGTAAGTTATATACATACATACGAACGTCATTCTTTGCTCCGTGATTCGAGGCGTGTCGTGTAAAAAAGCCGATCGCCTATTATAATCTGATTCGCCTAGTGATTGGCTTTTGTGTACGACGTTCGGATATAAATAACAAGTGCGTAGGTACAATAACCAGTCATCAGTATAAAGAAACCATGAAAATATAAATTTTCAGAATTACTTTTTTATGATATTTTTTTAACATTACCCCGGTCTATTTATTCTGCTGTGCCATGAAGAGAGTCTCCTGACTTAAATCTCACATACACATACCTAGACTCGGAATAACAACCAGATTTTTGTTCCGTGCGGGAATCAAACCGACCAATAGCGCAAAAGACGAGTGGTTTTTAACTTTCGCTATTTTTACACGTCATTATTATAAAGACTCGTCTATCCCGCACATGGCGGGTATGCTTCTGACCACACACGGCGCAATTAAGTCAAAAGAATGAGTCCTAAAAGGTAGGTACCTACTGTGCCTTATAATGTTTTTGTACGTGATTAACTCCCGGTTTATTAAATATATTATTTATAAATACACCTACGTACCTAACCACGTACATCCCCTTATTAAATGTTAGACGTGTTTGCTGCCTTTTGAACGAAGTCCATAATTCTGACTGTTCCCACTGTTGCCAAACCGCTACAAGAAATAGTGAGACACTAGATATTAATATTTCAGTTACAGCCGTGTTGTCTAATAAGGTCTTAATCTCACACATGATACAGTTCCGAGTTTGCGGGTTTATATGTACAAGCATATATGAACACAACTAAGATAGATACTTCAGTCATAACATAGCGTCACGCACGTATTCCCCGAAGGGTTAGGCAGAGGTGTACTATTTATTGTACACCCACATTTAGCCGATGCCGTCATTGAGTCTCATCTAATAGGGGGCGAGCCTATTGCCATCTACCGGGAACAGTAACAGACTCCGTGCTGCTACTGAGAATTTCCATAAAGAAAAACCGAATAACACTGCCCGACCCAGGAATCGAACACAATTGATGAGCATGAGGCTGAGCAGTCGCGCTTGCAACCACTAGACTAATGAGGCAGTTCAAAAGCAAAACAAAATTCTGTATTATGCATAATGAACTCTATTAACGTGTACCTATAGGTATAAGTATACCTATTGTAGTTCACACAAACTCGGAGCGAAACTGTACAAATAGTTAAACTCATTCTAACTTCATATGCGAACTTACTTTGTCGGTCCTATTCAATGTTGAGAGGAATTAAAAGTTCCCGGGAGTGTCGTAACTCATAATAAGTTCAGGGTTGGGGAACAACAGATCAGAGGTTCCAGTGTAAGTGTCTTTTGACAAACTCGATTTAACGCATTGAACACGTTCGACGCTCCGATTGGTCCTTTTAGTGCTCTCCACCAATCGGTGCCCCGAACGCGTTCGATACGTAAATCGATTTGTCAAAAGAAACTTACACTAAGGCCTCAGGAAACTATAGGAACAGAGTTCATGTGTCGTTTATATATATATCAATAACATAATCACTTATTATTATAAATATATATGTATAAGTAGGAATCTTAATAAAGTTGATGATCGGACATAGTTTGATAAAAGTTTTATGAATTAAGCCTGGCTAGTTGTATTATTTGCTTATTAAATTATGATAAAGTAGGTACAGAAACTGTATTAACGGAAGCAATTTGGGTGCTTTAAAAAATAACTAGCTTCTTAGATTAATAATTTTAATTTAAGTGACAGTTCTAACTACACACACACTATAAAGTTCCTATTTATCTTTGACAGTGTTTTTCAACCTGTGGGTCACGACCCCTAGGTGGGCCGCGAAGCCTTAATCGGGGGGTCGCTGGCGAAAAAAAAATCAAGGTTCTACACTATATAAAAAGTTCAATTTCAATGAGAAGGATGGGGTTGTTTATTTTTCAAAAAATTGTCAAATCCTGATACTATTTTTGAAATGAGTTTAAGTCTATTTCTCTTTTTTTTAGTTTTAATGTCCACCATTGAAGAGAACGTCAGTTCACATAGGTATGAAGTGGCGAATGGAACTATGCTTGCGCGGGCGGAGGCGGGAGGCGCGGAGCGCTGCCTCTCGCCCGCGACTACAATGCTGTGTATCAGCGCCGCAAAGTCAGGCCCGCGTAAACTGACGTCCAAAACTCAAAGCCGCACGCATCCTAACCAACTTACTTCGTACTTATTTTCAAATTCTTAATAATGAATATAGGTACCAGAATAGATAAAATCATAAACGTAGTCTTTTAACTTACTAACTTTTTGTCTGTCTATTGCCCAAGGGAGTCGCCAGAATATTTCAACCTGTAAGAGGGTCGCATATACAAAAAGACTGAAAAACACTGATCTATAAAATCAGTGTGCACTTCATTGCGCTCGCACTTTATATTCATAGATTTTTAGACAGCGAAGAAAACTTTATATTTTCGGTCAAAACTTATAGCCTTCTCGACTCTGTTCTAAAGACTTTCTTTTAAAAATAACTGAACTTGATAATGCACAAAAACTTTAATTAAAAAAACTCATTCAGAAACTACACGTTTTAATTAGCTGTTATTGTAATTAAATGTTGTTGAAATTAAATTATTTTTCCAAGTTTTCAACTAAAAAAATCTGTAGAATTCGCAAAGTTTCGGCAGGTAATATCACAGTACATCAAGCTATTTAATCACCATCCTAATTTAAATATGGCAAGACTCAAATATTTTAATATAGTATCAAAAAGTTGTCTAATAAAGGTTTACGTTAGTAGATATCATACACGCGAGGCGGTATTTTTCATGCAATACCTACATGCGCAAAAAGTGTAAATAGTATTTATCGTTTGACAAGCGTCTGACTTATTAACCTCGCTGAATTGATAATTCTTAATTTTAAAATATTCTATTGAGAACATTTTACCAATGTGCCATTTTGTTTTTTAAAAATCAAATCATTGAACGAAATGCCAATACAAAAAAAAATGGATGGTGATTAAAATCATCCTTTATATTTTTTAAAAGCAAAAATGTATATATTTAGAATAATGACTTCATTAAAAGGTCACTGCCCTCATAATTACCTAAATCATTTAGTAGTAGGTACCTAAGTACGTACTCATAGTGTGGATCATATTTTAACCGAAGTTGATCCGAACACTTCCAAGTTTATCTGATCAAAGTTGAGATTAATTAAATAATCCGATTTCCAATATATTCTAATAAGAAATATGACCTGCAGACTGTCTCTTGCATTTATTGAAATTCCAAATCGTTTATTTAATGTAGATTGATAGATTTTGAAAATAATTTATTGACGATTTTGTTGTTATTTAATAGTTAGGTAATTATCATTACGACTTATATACATAGTATAGCAACTGGCGCCTAACAACTCACGTTACGCACGCAACTAACAACTCACGCACTTCAGCTTCTGCTTAACCTTTCCGGGAATAGTCCCGGAAAGGTTAAGCAGAAGCAGAAGGTATTGTACACCCACATTTCGCTGATACCGTTATTGAGCCCCATGTAATAGAGTGCGGGACTATTTGCATCTACCGGGGACAGTGTGCTGCTACTAAGAATTTTCATACAGAAAAACCCACCACACAACCACTAGACCACAAGACCTCCCAAGGGCAGTCACGCTTAATTAAATATAATAGAAAAGGCATTACAAAATTGTCTCGTGTTTTCTTACAAATAAATTGATTAATACAACGCCTGCCAAGGAAATGAAAATGTCTGCTTGTCAAAAGTTTGTATGAATTGATTAGAAGAAATGGCTGTAATATTATTTCTGAAGAAAACAGATGTGGCTTTACTTTTAATTGTATGTGTAAGTGAAAGCTATATTTATAATTTCTGTAGAAATCTTTGTTAACACAAAGATACACAAAAATAACAGATATAAGAAGAAAATTTTATTTACATAGGTACCTACTAATAATTCAGTTCAAGTTCCAAACTTACAAGCAAATACCAACTCAATAAGCAAATAACTCAACTCAACTCAATAAGCAAATATATATATATATATATTACTTGTCTTTAGTTCTTTAGTATTACTGTATATTTTAGAGTCTTGTGAATTTAAAGATAAGAGGGCGGCGAAATTTGCCTGCGCCCCGGGCGGCTGAAACCCGCGCTACGCCACTGAGTACAAGTTATATAAAATCTTGTAAAACAGGTCTCGTATTTCCCTAAATCATAGCATTGAATGATAAATGGAATGCCGATCCATGCCACATGACGAAAACTATTAGTGACAAACGGTAAGGTAGCGAAGTGGTCCGAACCTAAAGGGTTAGGCGATCCTACATCACGTCAGTAACAGCTGTCTTTGACATTTTTAGACGATTGTGAGTGGTGTAAGCGTAGCCACATACAGAGACATGATGACACAGACATGACACAGTTCAGAAAAAAACACGTTTTCATATGAAATGGATTCCTACCATTGTATTAAAATAGTAAAGATACAACATTCCGAATTTATTCTACAATGAAAATCTACTGCTTCATTAGTCTAGTGGTAGCAAGTGCGACTGCTGAGGGTATGGTCCTGTGTTCGATTCCCAGGTCAGGCAAAAGCGTTTTTGGGTTTTTCTGTATAGAGATTCTTAGTAGCAGCACAGAGTTTGAAACTGTGCCCGCTAGATGGCGATAGGCTCAGCCTGTATGACACATGACACATTATGACTTAACAGCATCAGCAAAATGTGGATGAACAATAGTACAGCTCTGCCTAAGCCTTTGAGGATACAGGCGTGATGCTATGTATAAAAAACAGCTGACTGTTTTTTTAACTTGCTCACAAGAACTTATAAGTTGCGGCCCATTTTATTGGCAACCCTTTATCGCTTCGTTGTCTCGATACCTACGCAGTAATATAATAAGTCTATTATTACTTCAAATGAATTATCATGTAAAGAAGAAGACGCTCTATACTCGTCTTCTGTCTCCGTATTCACCTAGGCTTACATAGTTTACACTCTCAGACCTATGTAAATATTTTATCATGCAATGCAAGTGAGGTTCGCGGATAAAATTTTCATGAGATCTCGCGAAAATGTATTTGACGTGGAGTAGCCGCGCAGCGAAAAAAAAAGACAGGAAGATAAAAAATTTCAAAGCGAGTTTACGAGATTATTTTCAAGTAGACAAAATTGTATTCCTCCAAGCCAAAACAGTTCAAGGCTACCCCGCCAGTATTGTTTTGATATTCAAGGTTTAATAATTTATTTCTGACCCCGAATGTTTCCGCTTTGATTTTGGTGAACCTAGTTTCCAGGGTCCTTTTCCTTTGAAGTTTCAATAAATTATTGTATGAGTGAAAACCGACAACCGCATAGCGTCAAAATAGTTCCTCCGTTTAATGTTGTATGAAATAGGTTAATATTAGATGTTGATAATGATAGAAATGTTAGGTATGATTTATTGGCTGATCAAAGATAACTTGTAACTAAGAAAACAACAATATAACTGGGCTACTAATTAGATACGTAACGAAGGAATAATTATAGGGCTAATACAATAACAAAATTTCTTTGAAGATGATTTTCTGTGTCTCTGGAGAATTATCTGATTCAAAGTAAATAAGACTGCCTTTGTTTATTATGTTGTTATAATAAATAAGTAAATATACAAATGTCAAATTTTGGCAGCACGATAGGTGCAGTGGCTAAGAGATTGGCGTTCTGCAATACGTGTCGCGCTCACGGGTTTGATTCCCGCACGAGAGTGTTACAATGTTATCAATCGTATTTTGCTTATTATAAAATGTGTCTACCAAAAAACTTCCTCAGAAAGATTTCCTGGTTCCAGATTTCAGTAATTAATGACTTAGGGGGGATTTTCAGTCGTAAAAATGTTAAGACGATGATCTCATGACAAATCACTATCGTTAGAATTTTTGTTGCAATTTATCTTGCTGAAAAAAAATCAAAGCGTGTTCTATCAACATTTTGAAAACTCTCCCATTATACTTGTCAAGCTATTTTTAAAAGATCTTGAAAACATTTTATTCAAACTTACATACTTGTATAAGAATAAACTATGATCTTGTCGGTAAATACGAGCAAAAATGTTTGCGTTAATGTACCAGACTAGAATCGTTTGTTTCCGGTGACGGCATTTAAATGCTGGCGGTTCCGTTGGGGGAAGTCGTTTTGCTCCGAGTGATGCCAATCCGGGCTATTACCTCCAAAATCGCACAACAGTTCTCAATCTGCTAAACAGAGCTTAAGTATTTCGTTTAATCACTTGGCAAATTTTTGTTCGTGTTTAATACTTCGTGTTGGCTATAGAAGTTTCGAAAGGTAATACTGCCGTCGTAGAAAGAAAGGGCACAACAATAATATTTTTCAAAATTTAGTTATATACATTTTAAGAATCAGGAAACAAACTTTACTTATTAAACTCCATTTCCTTAAAATTGACGAAATGTTAGTTATGCCTTTTTAAATTACAACGGCAGAATAGTCGTAGCAAATAGCTTGTCACACCAAGCGAGTTTGCTCGCGGCCATTGTGACCGAGGCTTTAATGACGAGAGAGTAGCTAAGTTAATATCAAACAGAATACCATATTATAAAATTCTACCTTTCAAAAAACATGCAATTAACAATTAATTAACCTACATAATGGAATTCTAATTGTTAGCATAATCTTACTGAGGAAAACAATTTAGGTAACCTGATTACAGCAACGAAAAATATTCTAAAAGTTATTACGATTTATCTCTGAGTTTACATTATCTCATAGTAATGAGTACAACATTATTCGCAATTATTACAATAGCGAAGTTTATAACGAGTATTTTTTTTTTTTCAATTATGTATCTAATGAATCATAAAAATTGTAAACGTCCATAATATTTCTTTTAGATATCTCACAAATAGGTTGGCAGCCATATAATGAAAATTATTGCGGTACATTACAAAAATGTTTAATGTACTCCAAAACCTGATAGCACTGAAACAAAACAGAGCATGTACAGGATAATATTTATGCGCGCTCTGAATTTTAATGTTAGCTACCCATTTTTATTTTAGCCACCGCGAAAATGGGTTATGATTTTATGACAACGTTATTTTATTGTATATGAATCTAAATGAGTAGCAACAATTATTTAGAATTTAGAAATAAAAATTAGAAATAAAAATGTTGGTAAGATAGGTGTACCTACTACTTAGGTAGTTTATGTAATAAGTAATGTAATGTATTTAAGTATTACTCATTTTTAAATTCGTGTTATTTGACGGGCCATAAAGATTTATTTCATGCCGTACAAATCCAGAAAAATTTAACAGATTAATATTTTCATAAGCAACATTCTCGCAATATGCTGTATAATAAGCAAATATTTTATTGCCTTTACGGTTTTTGCGGCAGATATTTATGTACACAACGCAGCAATTTGTAAATAGATATTTGCGACTTATATTATATTACTGCTATATTACGTAAGTCGCAAGTAAACTGAGGCACATAAAAATTATATTGAATATTTTAAGGGCAAACAAAGCAATAGGCAACTGAATTGAATTTACATGATGGAATATATGCTTGAGTCTACCTACATGAAGGTAAATATTTCCAAGCGTGTGGTTTTACACTAATCACATCTTGAAGTATGGCACATCCTGGATCAACTTTAAAGTATAGTTTTGTGATCATAATAAAATCTAAGGCATCTCTGTTCAACATAACAACGTAATTGATATACCTAGCTAATAGCACCATAAAGGGATGACAGAATATTATAAAAAAGTATAATTTATGTTTTATCTACATAAAAAATCTAAAGGTAAAGAATCTAAGTAAAAAATAACTAAAAATAAATAAAAAGAGTGGCTATGTGTACAACCATTTGACCAAAAAGACGGTTTATTTTTTCATAAGAAATAATTCGTTATTTTTTTATGTAGAAGGACATATATATACAATACGCAATAGTTAATTCGTTAGATACCTCGGCCCTTCAGTTCAGGTTCTAATACATGATGATTAGTGGAACAAAACAAAGCAATAATTAAAAGATGGTAGATTCATATGTAGATTGTAGGGACAGAAGCTATACCAATAAAATATGTGAGATCTTTGGTATATTAAACAAATAAACAATAAGTTAATCTTAAATATTATTAAATAGTTATTCTTAAAAAATACAGAACTTACAAATTACTACGAAGTTGAGTGTGGAATGAAAAGTTCAGTAGGCACTTAAAAATGTTTTTAAAGTTGTATTTTTGTTGAAAACCTTTTTGCCACAGGTAAAACTTTCTTTTAATTAAACCAATATTGTAACTTTGTGATTTTATGCTGTTGGCTGCGAACGTTTACTTTCTGAGGAAAATATTAAGCAGAACGCTGTTTTGGCCTTTTTATTGTGACAACTTTGAATTGTTATGGCACTAGAGAACAAAGGAAAACTTTCGGAGTTTATCAATATTAAAGTTTTTAATCGTTAAAAGTTGTTTAGTCTTTCAAATCACTGAACAAAAGGTTAGTCCTTGATGAGTTTCTTGTAAATATCTCTTCTTTTTTACAAAAAGTACTTATACGTACCATTAGTTAGACAAAAGCCCAACGCAAAAAAATTTGCACAATCTGCGAATTTTGAACAACACTTCGTAATTCCAAAATTATTTTTTCAAAGAAGATTATAATTTACTGTCCGTAATTAATCATTATAGGTACTAACCGATAAAATAACGTTCTACAATAATTAATTATAAAAACCATTGAAATTAGCTTTTTAATTTCATTCATAAAAAACCTATAAAACTTTGGAATTAATTATTGTACAACGTAAAGCAAAGAATATTTTAAGCTGCGAACGATAGATGGTGGTCTAAGAATAGTTTTTCTAAATTATTATATTTTTGTCTTTGTTTTGCTAAATAATTCCAAAGTTTATTCCTCTAAGCTTAATCCTCACATCTTTTGCCACTGACCTTCGCGAACCCTTAAACTACAGTTCGCCTTTGAGCGAGTGATTTTTCCAATGGAGCGAATAATTATGCTGTCATCCCCGAACGATAATTTTTCCCGAGTCTGAACTTCTAGGCAGCCTAGACACGCATAAGCAACCAAACAATTTGAAGATCTAGTCAATACGTACATTGCCTTTGATATGATGGTTGTCTAATATGATAAAAAAACTAAAAAGACAAAAACAGCTGATATTAGTATATGAGACTACAACACACCTTTTTGTAAATTCAAACTAAATGGTCAAACTCAACTATAAGATGATGAGATTATAATCCCTTTTCTAATAACAAATTCGCAATGATAAACATTAAACAAATTATACAAACAAACGCAAAAACAACCCGTAATGCAATGAAATTCTATTAAAAATATACCTAGCTGAATTAAATTTCAATCAAGAATATTAATTACTTCATCGAAAGAACTAACAAAACGATTTTAATTCTAAGAAATGGAAAAGCATACTAAGCGGAAGCTTATTGCAATAATTCTCAAATGTCTCGAGATCTTGTGTCATCCAAGATATTTGAAAGCGACACAGAAAAAATAATGGTACGGGGAAATGACTTCCAATTCTCCCTCTAATTCGGCGAATCCAAGTTAATAAATCAGACAGGTTGATTTACAATCGAAGGGCCGACTAATTCGGTTTCCTGACGCTTTTTATTACGAATTTTCCAATTGGTCTAATGGACCTAAACTATCTTGAGAAACTTGAATCAGAATCACGGAAAGATCTTTTTTTTTTTAAATATATGTATCATAATCTTATAAATACCTTTCTACGTTATACCTAAGATATCACTAATTGATGCAGTGTCTCGTTAACAGACAGGTACATTATGGATTTCCTCCATATAAGAAGTAATATTATGTAGTTAATAATTAAAATAATTAAGTCAACCTACAAATCAGTAGAAATAAATTACTCGTTTTTATCATTCATGAATTTATGTCAGGTGAATTTAAAAATACCGCAATAATCTCATAAATTGCTCGGCATACTAACAAAATGGTATTAAACCATTAATCACTTTTTTCCAATTACATAAAGGAGTGGGTGGTGCCATTACGAGTCATTGAAATGTCCCCTGGCATGGCGGTTTTCAGCGGAATGAAACGAAACATGGTTGTAAGCTAATAAACTTTAATGGACCGTAAAATAAAGGATAAAAACAAATGAATGAGTACTCGGCAGGTTAACATGCTGTTAACATGTTTTTATTATTTTATTATTTTTTTAAACATTGCCCCACACTAGGATTTCTCCTGTATCGTGGGTACAGCTTACAAACATACATGTCACATGCACGAACAACCTTAATTAGGTACTAGTTAATGTTTACATCAGATAGCGAAAATATTAGTCTATTCTTGTACCCGTAAATTAAACTTCACATCACTAGGTGCGATCTTTACTTACTTGCCCCTTTCATGTCTTTGTCAGTCATAAAGAATACCCTATCTATCTAATACTGGTTAACATGTGCGCCGCTTCTTTGATCTTAAAAGCTACTGTCATATTTAGATTGTTATTCCATTTGATTGCTTTTGCCTTTAGCTTTGACGCTCAACATTGTGACAGAAACAAGCAGTTTCTTTAATTTATTCCATTACTGGTGTCTCCGCGTGGCTCCACGCTATATTGCCTAAAAGTAATTAACTTCACCGTTATTAATCTTCACAGACTTTGTTGCGTCACTTTAACTTTCTAACTGACTGAACCAACATTCTGGAGACCATTTTTATTCGACCATGCGTGTTTTTCTTAACATTCTCGTATATTTAATTATAAAACAGCAATCTTCCACTCCCTTTTAATATTACATACGGTACGGTTTAATATACATACATATATAGCTCTCGTTTTTCTGTAACGAATTTAAACCCCGATATTTTAAAACAGGTAAAAATACCTACTTATCTTTTGAAATAGAACAGTTTTTGTATGCACTTATCAGAAAAATAACTTATCCCAGTTTTATTGACATTTATAATAATATATGTATTCCACCACAACATTCTCATTGAAGCTCTCTTAAAGGGCCTCTACGTGTTGGCTTCGGCCCTACGCACGCCTTCCAAAAGTCCCGGACTCTGAAGTCCCGTGCAAGGAAAAGATATGTAAATATACCTTTGTGTAATGATATTAGGCAGGGCCGCGAGCCGCATGCGGCCCGCGGCTAATATTTGTGCGGCCCGCGTCGTGTTTCTAATCTACCACAATTACGCAAATTTTCCTTTGGTATTTTTGGTAAAATTACATTATTTTATTTTTATGGTATCCAATAAATGAATTAAAATATTAAAATATAATTTTAAATATTTTATTACACATCAAATTAATTTACTTAATTAACAAAGACTTCAGTATTTATTTCCTTGTACGACTGTTTCAAACGACTCGTAGTCAGTGCCGTAGCTTACAAGGACATAACAGAATCTGGAACTGAATTTTTAAGCTCCTTGGCGATCGTTACCTGAAACTAACGAATCTTGGCTTAAAAATGGGTTTGATGATGAGCAGTACCTATCTCTGTGAAAGTGCGTTTTCAACTACGAATTTTATAAAATCCAAATATAGGTGTTCACTGACTGGTAATTCACTTACACACGCACTGCGCCTGGCAACAACTAATGTTGATATTGATAGAATTGTAGAAGTTAAATGAATGAAGAATTAATAAAACTAAATTCAACATTATCGCCGTATTATTATTTTTCTCCAAAAAAATCATTAACATAGGTATTTGTTTCTGCGGCCCTCCAATCTATACAGTGATTTGTGTTGGCCCGCGATCGTATCTGGTGTGGACAGCTCTGATATTAGGTATGAGATAATATACAAAGTTTCACCAAACTGAACTCGAAGAAAAAAGCCTTACCTAGTAACACGTTTTCTCGAAGCAATTATGTGCCCTGAGAAGTACTTCTGGTCTAGTTTTCTCGGTACTTCACAATTAATTACTTCATAATTATTTTCTTCAATTAATTAAGTCATGTTGATAGATTTCTACTAGTCCCGTGATTTCATTGTGAATACCTACAAATTCTAGGTACAGTCACGTCTCTAAATACACAAACGCGCTGGAAAATTTGAAAGTGCATTTTAGATGAACCAGTGATTGAAATCTCCTGACATTGTACACAAAGTATGCAAATACATTTTATTAATATTAATAATATTAATACTTCGTTTGAAATTCGGATATTTCATGCCTACTCTTTGTAAAATTCACTTTTCAATTTTGATACGTACGTACATATTTATAGAAGTGACTGTACGAATAGTAAATGTACTAATCCATTATAGGCCACTAGGTTAATGGGGTACTCACGCCGGCTACCCTCCATTTTCGTGATTCGCACATAAGTAAAAAGACCTATTCTACCTAGTTCACGTAATTTTGTCACAAAGGACTTTATTAGACGCTTTATTTCACTTCTGTCACGCTGAAAAGTAGTTTAATAATAATAGTCAGTAAAATAATGGCACCATTTTTTTGTCACGCTACCAGTCTGCTATCCCTCAAGCGTGACAATATATTATCCAAAAAAGACGTGTGAGTGACAATGATACGACGTTTTCTATTTGAAATTCTGATGAAAGACCGTGAACAGTGAAACAGGAGCTCTTAATGTAAGTATGAATTCTTTACTTCTAACATAATAACATAACATCACGCATGTATACCCCGCAGGATTAGGCAGAGGTATACTATTGTATACCCACATGTTGCCGATGCCGTTATTGAGTCCCGTGTAATAGGCGAGCCTATTGCTATCTATCAGGCACTATTACAGACTCCGTGTTGTTACTGAGAATTTGCATACAGAAAACCCAATAACAGTTTGCCCGACCCGAGAATCGAACCCAGGATCTCACGTTCACCAATTGCGCTTTGGATCTCTGTACCAATGAGGCAGTCTTTACTTCTTGCATAGAAAAAGTGTCTTCTGCATTTTTCCTTTTACCTAACAATCTCGCTTGCAATTTATAAATTGAGACGCTGTCAGTCTATGATCTCTCAAGCGTAGTATGTTTCCCAAAGAAGACGTGTGAGTGACAATGATACGACAGTTTACATTTCTTCGTTCTCTATTTAAAAATTGTGGACAGGCTGTAAACAATGAAATATAGAATCAATAAATTGCAGACAAAATGTGTTCACACAAAAATAAAATTTTATTCACATGCAAGAAATCGACCACCGATTTTAATTCGAATAAATTTTTAACTAATAACTTACAGATAATCGCTTTTAAAGCAAATCACCGCCTGCTCCGTTTCAACTTTATTGACCAGACGGGGCAAAACTGTTGGGTGCAATGGGCAAAAGCTGCAAGCACGTACGAAATGGAAAACGCTCCAGAGCGACGTCCAGCATCGGCCACGCCGCACTCATAAAGGACGACGACCCTCAAATGTCGACGAAGACATCACTGAAAAGGATTTTAGACAGAATTTTACGACTTTTTTGAACTATTGCATGAATGGCAGATGTTAAAACCGGACCGACGGATCTTGATGACGCTGTCTTCATATACTATTATTATTATTGAACATTTCTAAATGTTGTTAACACCTTAATTACATTCTAATAAGTACATTCACAAAATTTGGATTGAGCAAAAATGTTGCAAACAAAAGAACAAAAAAAAAATATAATAAAAATAGTTTTCTGAATAACTGAACGTATAAAAATCTACGCATTTACAATATACATCCTATTTTATTTTGACACTTGTTTTGGTAAAGATCCAAGATCTAACCAAACTCCCATTACGTTGGCTTAACGCGTCCAACGTAAATGACCACAATATATTATAATTAAAATGTTATAACTTATTACTACGTCATAAACATAAAGGTACGGCACAAAATTAATAACACATAGGTATTAATACTAAGGTAGGTAATCACGGACTTTCAGTATAAATAATTTATAGTCTCTTCAAGTATAGATATTATTATAACAGCAATGATAACCTAGCGGTTGACCGCTCGACTTCTATGCATCCACCTTTGACTATTCGGAATCATGTGCCGATCAGAATTTGATTATCACTTGCGTATACGATGAAGGAAAACATTGTGAGGAAACCTGCACACGTGAAAGGGCTCCATAATGATCTCGATGGTGTGTGTAGTCCGCTAACCCGCACTGGGCCATCGTTGTGGACTAAGACCTAACCCTTCTCAATCTGAGAAGAGACCCTTGCCCAGCAGTGGGACAGTAATGGGTTGAATTTATTTATTTATATTATTATAATAAAGTTTGAAAACGCTACCAGAATACTTAACAGTGGGGCCGTACTGAAAGGCGACAAAAACAACGTTTTATATTTTTTAGAAAATTACATCAATCTATAGATACTTATATAAAAATACCATCGTTGACTGACTGACTGGCGGATACCACACAGCTACGGATAGAAATGTGAACTTTGTAACATGAAAGTATAGACGAGCACTAGGAAAGGATTTTTCGTAAATCCGACGGGAACTCCTTCTGCTGCGGGTAACACGTAGGACGACGCCCGGCGTCATTTAGTTTAATTATAATTACTGAAACTTTTATTGGAGATTCATTCTGCATTGCAACAAGAAGTAGAAGAAGCAGACAAATACGAAAACCTTGTATGTCCTAAAAATAATACCATTTATTTTATATATCTACCAATAGGCTCGCCCCCTATTACATGGGACTCAGTAATGTCACCCTTCAGGTAATACACGCGTGATTCTATGTTATGGTTTATTTTATTTTGCACACATATCAAAATCGTAATAAAGATGAAAAAGGAGCTGTTAATATTACAAAAATAGTTTATTACTGCGATAACTATGGGCACATAATATAAAATGCCGTAAATTTTTCAGCGCGTAAAAATACGGCTGTTAATATTTAACGAGAATTCCCTGAAGAAAATTCATAAAGAGTACACGTTCGTGGGTAAAGATTCGATATAATTAAATGCTCGTAAAAATATATTTTTAAATATTCGCTTCACCAATATACGTATACAAAATAAAATCAGAGTCAAAATGAAGTCGTTAGCGTTACGTTCTAAGTATAAAATTATGACGTTTCAAAGGTTTTCGTTCAGAAATACAGTTTAATCAGTTAATTAACAAGGCTCGTAAACTGTGTTAAGTAGGTTAAGTCTTTTTAAAACGTTATATTTTATAACGTTTTAAAAAGACTTAACCTATCTCTTAACCTCAAGCCTATTGATTTCAGAGAATCTACCTACATAAATAAAGTTAATATTTAGTTATACAAAATATTATCTACTGTGCTGTTTCTTGGTTTAAATACCAACATCATAATATTTGGTTTATAGCTTACAAAATATATAATATTTGTTTAAGTCCAGATTCGGACAGAGTCGGTTTAAAAGATCGTATTTCCGCGACCTTTAAATTTATTAAATTTTGTTTTTGAACATTTCTATTTTCAAAATATGTTAAAGTACTTACACTCTACCTATTCAACAATAATCAATTAAGCATATAATGAAAAAAAAGCATAAAATGTATAGAAATAAAAAACGTGTTTGCTGCCAGCAGGGAGTTATTACAATATAATGGTTCCGTTTTAACAGTTATTCAAGATGAGCTGAAACTCTACTTACTTGAAGAAATCGTTCTTTCTATTCTAATTGTAACTCTTCTTAAAGATATTCGTGCATTGTGGGCCACTTTTGCCGATTGTTATAATTTAGAACTAGAATAGAATTGGATTATAACTAGTATTAGTAATTATATCTATTAATAGAATTGGAGTATAAGTAGTATTCTAAAATTCTTTCACCGGGTAAACCAAATTCGCATACCTATACACAGAACCCGTTTATCAAACAGCTTCCTATAAAGCTATATATTTATGCATTAATATAAATAGCTCCATATCCGATTTAGCCATTATTATCCGCAGTTCAACTGCCGTTATTGGAACGACAATAATCGCGCGTATGTTTATTGGAATTGTTACCAAAGTTTGTTTATAGACACGAGCTGAATGTAGAACCGTTTACAACATACCGATTGTCAATTTTGTTTTATTAAAAAATAGTAATGCAATATCATGTTTACTGGCTTTGTTTTACAGGAAAAAAAATCAATGAAGCAAAATTAAATTAGTAAGGACATTAGGAAACCTTGATTAGAGGCCAAGATAAAGTGTGAGACTCTAGACCGATGGGTCTATAATTTAGACAAGATACCTGGAGAAATTAATGAAAGGCGGAGAACGCAGTTGTTCTACGCTTCTACAAAAGGGGCATAATGTGCAGTGGTGTGGACAACAGAGTGTGATTTTCGGACAAAGTAATTACTGCACCAACTTCAAAAATGATCAAATCTTGGTTTCAAAGAAAAACTGATACGTGTTTTTATTTTATTTTGATGAATGTCGTATAACGTCAATGTTTCTCCAAAATAGAACGTGCAACCGTGTTCTCCCGTCAATCTTTCCTCGTTCGTTCAATTTGCACGCCGGGACATCACGATATGCAATCTCATCTGTGACATGAATAACATCGAAAAGTTATGCAATGTTTATTCAGATGAAAATATAGAAAGTATTTTTGGTATTTTCTGTCGTAGGTCATTATAATTATAATACTACACAACAATTTGTATACTTATATCAAACAAAAATATTGGTCTTTACTTTGTACCTTCTTGACATCTCTGTTGTTGAAACACTGTAGCAAAACAGACATTTTAATTAAAAAAATATTTAGTTGTACCTAATTTACTCTTATTGATATTTTTTTGTTTATTTTTAACATTTTTTTAAACCTTGTTATGTAAACTACATAATCCCTTTGTACTTATACTTTTGTAAAGCTATTATTTTAAAAGAGTGTTCGTCATTTTTTGCCGGTCAATCTCCATAGGACTAACCCTCTTTTGGCCTCTACTGGCCATCTCGCACCTCATAATTTAATTACACTTGAAATTATATTTCAGAGTTTTTGTTATATAATAATAACGTTTAAATCCTTAATTTTTAAAACTCTAAAAGTGATTCTTTCACTCCGTAACTTTCCCCTCCTGTACAAAATAAAAAAGAATATTCATCATGGAAAAGAAAAGGGTTTGTGAAACCATTTTTATGAAATTGAAATGAAAAACGCCGGAGTAATTTGTGTCTATGAAAAAGCCGAGAGCAGAAGTGCAGGGAGCGACGGTTAAAATGTCTCCTAAGCTCCTTATTTCTTTTTATTCTGAAGGAGACTGTAATATTTCAAAAAAATTGAATTTTAATGAAAGTATGGTTTCAATTTTACTATATCTTGGAATTCTGCTTAAGTAAATTACTATTTTTGTTCTAGAAGCAACTTAACAATCTACGTAATAAGATAAAAAGTTATCGCAAGAACTAAGTTGACCAAACTATGCGAAGTAAGAACCTAGTATAATAATCACATCTCCGTCTGTATATAAACTATAAGTATTTATATTAGTAGGAGATATCTTGTTGAAGTATAAAGAAATATTTGCATGCACGTTAATCTCACTCATCTAGAGTAAGTAGGTATCTACAGCTTAAGCTTACATATGTAAAAGGAAAATCAGTGACTTAACTAGTCTTACTATAAAATTATTAATACAATGTCAAAATTAAAGTAGCGTAGGTACCTATACGTGTACGTGTACCTAGATATAGGTGTATCAATCTATCTACCTTTCTAAATATATTATGTTCTACGATAACACTGATTACCTATAATATTCCCCATAAAATCGTACTTATATCCGGAATCTCATATTATAGCTTATTAAGGGATTCAAAACGCCCATTAATCTTCCCCTTGGTTGAACCGATGCCAATAAAAGGCAAGTAGCGACATCTACTCCCGTTATATAAAAAACAAAGAGTTTAAATTAACGCCATCTACAGCTTATGTAGAGAACTACAATAATGACCCCAAAACCAG
The DNA here is from genome assembly GCA_947562105.1 of Shargacucullia verbasci. Lineage (NCBI taxonomy): Eukaryota > Metazoa > Arthropoda > Insecta > Lepidoptera > Noctuidae > Shargacucullia > Shargacucullia verbasci. Next base: position 8,861,034 of record OX387284.1, on the reverse strand, counting down.
GTTTCTATGTAAAGTGTTTATTTACTACATAATGGCACCACTAGTCGCTTCACAGTAGAAACAAATACCTGCTATAAAAAGGATAGGTAGAAGATAATGAGTTTGCGTTATTCATGAAAAACAAATAATACTTTGGATGTCGATGTTCGAATTCTCAGCTAGGTACCGAATAATATGTACCAATGGGTACGGAGAACAATATATTTTATTTGTTTTCGTGACGTGTATAAACACATAAAAACGAAAAATAACTCAGTTGCTCTTTGACAAAGGTTATAGCGGTAATAAAGTAACTTCTTTTGTTTTTTATTACAGTTTGCTACTTTAGTGAAATCTATCTACCGGATTCACGTAGATCATATTCATATCGACGTGTGCGAGTGTCGGCCTGGAGGAGACGATTTTGATTTCCCAGGGACGTGCTTACTTCACGTAGCACAGGCGACACCACCGCGCCAGCCACTACAATTCACGTATGTGCAGAAAACGGCCACCTTGATATTGGGTAGCCCCTTTGAGTATGGTAGCCCCTTCGCATGTACAGATCTGTGTGATTTTAGTCGGTCGGAGTGCGACATTACCGTCAGTTTTCGTCAGAAGGTAAGGTGTAACGAATATATTGTTCAATCCACGAGAAAAAACGTTATATTTGTTGTAAGCTGTGTTAAAAATTAATCCAGAAAATACATTTTCTTTTCTATTATCTTTGTTCTGTCGATTGTTACCTTAATGGTCATCTCTATAGGTTTACTCTACTGTTATTCTAAGTCCATTGAAGTTTTACGTGAGAGATCGCTAGAATCCATTCACACTAAATATTTAGTTTTTAATTTTGATGTCGATCCTTCGCGGGTACCCTGGAGAGTTGCAACTGTTGCAAGAGCGAAATTCGATTGTCGGTGTTAGGCGAAGCCGAAGGTGGGAGCGAGACAAGGCACTTGCATTGTGAAAACTTTCTGGTGGGCAGGGAACCATCGTCATACAATATCAAACCAGCATGTTACACAGCGTTTGGCGCGAGAATTCAAACATAGAATTTAATTCCGTTTACGAAACAAACACATGATCAATGAAACCCAAATGCCTTATGTCACGTTAAAATTTGGCAATAAGTATCACATCGTATTTTCGTTCATCAACATACTATTTATCCGTTGCCTCAATATTATTTCATCATAATCATCTCGATCTTATTTCCCAGGGGATGAGGAGGCAACGTATTCGCTGTATTTTGATTGTCATTTCAATATCGTCAATATACATATTATTATGCAGGAAATTATTATAGCTGGTACCTGTTTTTCAACATATGTATAATATTATTATACCATTACGTACCCCTACGGTAAAGGGTTAGGTAGAAGTGTAAACCGTAATACATACACCGACATTTTGCCGTTATTGAGTCCCGTGTAACCGAGGACGAATATAAAGTCATCCACCTAGTATGATTCTAGAATCCACGCGACTGGGAACTATATATTTATAAAAATTCAATAACATTTTGCCAAATCTGAAGATTGAATTTCACTCCAAAGCCGCGTTTATGGTCGCTAGACCAATTTAATAGACAGTAAATTTAATTTCTTTTTTATTAATTTATATAAACTCCTTAAAAACTTAATCAAAACTAAACAGGTAAGTACCATAGACTTATGATTTCACTTACCTACTCTAACATACCGTGTGTGCCATGTATTATGAGAATTATATCTCATTAATACCGAAGTTAGTCTATCTATCTATTTGTATTTAGTCAAGATCGTGTCACGCCAGAAGGCTAATGCTTTATTACGTAATATAATTATGTCTACCTACGTAAATGTACTAGTTTGATGCTAGTACGGCACATATGGAGCATAATGGTGATAAAAAAGCGACCCTGACCTACCTTTACCTTTTTTATGACGTCATCTTATTTTACTTTACTAATAAAAACTTTGTTTTACTGGCCTACTTTTAAAAACAGAGTTCTTTCAATATGTATAAGTATTCAAGCAATTTAAGGTAGGAAGTGGAAAATGGCTTTTTAAAAATCTACGGAAATGTTTTTGATGATTCTTTCACTGATGTAAGTAAGTCAAGTAAATAAATCATTATAAGGGTAATAAAACAACAGCTTTGTGCTAACGTAGGTAGTTATCATGCAGTGCGAGTGAGATTGCTCGGAATTGCTCAATTAATTACTGCACTGTGTTCAGCGATTGTCACCGGATGATAATAGTCTGTGTTAGAGCAACTTATGTAGGCACTAAAGCTGTCAGGGTATTATAGGCATTGTTTTGTTCATTTGAACATGTGTTCACTATTGAAATACCATATGTTTACGTAGATCAAGGTTTCTACATATTAACTGTTCCATAGTTCTTACCAATTAGAATTTTCTTTGGTCCATTTAGTTCCACCTAAAACACACACACTGCCTATATATTGCTTGTCGACATTTCTTCGTAACGGTTGTAATGTAGCAAAATGCCAGATGTCGCTTTATCGTAAGACGACGTAAAAAAAAATTATAGAGAAGAAAAGTGTCTATTGGAGACTCAATCAGTAAATAGACGATTCTATTCCATTGTACCTGTGATATGAATAAATAAATGGGTCAGTTTGCTTAGTTCTAGTTAGTACAGTCACACACACAGATAATATAATACTGTACAGTCTTTACGGATGCCAGTTTATTCAGACAGGTCCTAGTGCAGTTTTTGTCATCAATTTTTGATTTCAACGTCATCCTGTGGGAGATAAAAATATAAAAAGTTCAGTTTGCTTCTAGTTTTACAACAAGTATTTATGTTACGGCAATTTTAACAATAACTTACATCTTACATCTTGAAAAAGTCAAGGATATAGAGATGAAATTCGAGGATAAGATTCTCAAAATTATGAACCAGGGTTTGAAATTGTTCTCGTAAGTGGTAATATTAGGGATACTTAAGGGGATACTTAAGGGGTCTTCATTTCCGTGTATTCGCTCCTACCTAACGTCATTTTTCATTAAATGAAATTACTGTACTCCTGAGAACATTCGCCAGATCATTGGTATAGGTATTGACGAAAAACGTTGATATCCTCCTGAATTTTCCGAAAGCAAATTAAACAAAATATAAAAAAGCAACAACAATAACACGATATTTATTGTCATCACTACATAGTAAAAAAAATAAAAACCGACTCCAAAAAACTCAAAAACAAAACTAATAACTAAAAAGCAAAAAATAAATCTTTTATTATACAATATAGTAGTTGAAGAATATTGAAATCGGTGCCAAGTAAAACATAAAATTAATATACCTTACTGCTATAATAGCGACTGTCGGTTTATCATTGCATGTTTTAATTGGCACCGACTTCAATATTCTTCAACTACTATATTGTATAATAAAAGATTTATTTTTTGCTTTTTAGTTATTAGTTTTGTTTTTGAGTTTTTTGAAGTCGGTTTTTATTTTTTTGTTAAAAAATTTAATTATTTTACAATTTTGAGTGATGGGTAGACCTAGTAAAGACGATTCTCTTGAAAAACTTTACAAAGGTCAAATGTATGTTGCCCCAAGTCGAGTGAAAACCTTAGACGGTATTGCACTATGTGATTTTAAAATCAAATAAATTACTTAGCCGACCATATGATGAAAACGCATTACGAGAAACGAAAAGATTAATACGACTATTGTAACTAATACTGTGATAGTTTTGACTTTTAGAGGTTTAAAATGAGCCCAAACTCGAGGGGTTTACTAGTAGCTACTGAAGAGTTCCAGCATCTATCTCCTGGCTCCATCATCAGACCCTCTATACCAAATGTTATATACGGGACTCATCAAAATATATCGAGTGATCCCAAACTTGGAAGTTTTATTCCCTAACTCTTTACCGTTGAGGAGTACTATGACATCCATCATCAGCTCAGCATCATTAAATGATGACTTTCAGACGCCAATACCTAACTTATTAAGAAAAAAAGCTCAAACGGGCTATTTGTCTTACAATATTTGAGGGAATCCCTCGATTTCCCTAGGATCCCATCATCAGATCCTGACTTGGTGATAATGGGACCAAATGGGAAGCATAATCTTTCAAACAAAACAATAATTTTTAAAATCGGTCCCTAATTGACGGAATAATCGCCCAAACACTATGTAGCTGCTATCAACCATTAAGGAGTTCCCTAAACTGTACTGCACCTGCATCACGGACCTTGCAGTGGCAGTCATTACCCATCTCGGTGTAAAGATCTTGTCAACACGAATAAAATAAGCCCAAACACGAGGTAGTTAAGATGTACCGTTGAGGAGTTCCCTCGATCCTCTGTCGTCTCCATCATCAGATCTGCCCTAAACCTCCATAGTATTGTAGTCTTATCAGATATACACATAAATATTAAGTTTTTACCCCATGCTCGCCTACAATTTTCAAGAGATGCCCTCGATTTCTCAGGGTTTCCACCATCAGGTCCTGACCTGATGACAATGGGACCAAATGACAAGCATACCCTTTCAAATAAAAAAAGAATTTTTGAAATCGGTCCAGGCGTCTTCGAGAAATCGAGTAACAAACATAAAAAAAAAAAAAAAAAAAAAATATACAGCCGAATTGAGAACCTCCTCCTTTTTTTGAAGTCGGTTGATAAAACAAAGTCGCTTTCTCTGTCCCTATGTCCCTTTGTATGCTTAAATCTTTGAAACTACGCAACGGATTTTGATGCGGTTTTTTTTAATAGATAGAGTGATTCAAGAGGAAGGTTTTATGTATAAAACATGCATAATATAGTAGAGAAACACTAATAATTTTAGAGGTTTCTAATGTGAAGTCGTAAATATAATCATTTTTTTGCACTTACATTGCAAACTCTGGCTGAACCCTACGAGATAGATCAAAATAATGTACTACAGTATTATACACCTTAAAAAGGTCTACAAAAAAGCATGCGATGGTTTATATCCATCTCTTAGGGATAACCCACAATAACCATTTTTATCCTTTACTTTTACGAGAAATAATGGCTTATTTACGAAGCGATTTTAAGCAATACAGCATTAATCATTATCCAATTAAATACACTGTGCATTTAATATAGATCAATATGGCCCTATATATTATAACATGTAATTTAAATGAATATTTTCTAAGATAGAGATTTAAAATGCAGGGACATAGCGGTTGCGGCGGTACCGGCCGGGGGGCCGGCCGGCGCATATTATAAAACAAAGTCCCCCGCCGCGTCTGTCTGTCTGTTCGCGATAAACTCAAAAACTACTAAATGGATTTTCATGTAGTTTTCAAAAATAGATAGAGTGATTCATGAGGACGGTTTAGGTGTATAATTTGTTAAGATTTTGTGTAAATTGGCTGAAATATGACGATGATAGTTGAAGATGTCGGAAAAAATCTTGCCGACTGGGAGCTTTACAGAGGTGCGCCGCGTAAATGCACGACGTAACAGGATGATACGACACTACGACAGAAAATATGCACGGGTTCGTAATACACGCGGGCGAAGCCGCGGGCGGAAGCTAGTTTAGAATAAAATAAAGTTTTCATTTTATTCTAAAGAATAAACGGTTGTTCAAAAAACAGCTGTGCAGCAATAATTGACATTTCATAATAGTTCAACTTCAAATAGATAGTCGGTATTAAATAACTTTTAAGCCAACTTTGAAATGATGTTTTACCTCTGTAACCGTGGTCTTCAAGACTTTGACTTAATAACACTTTGCTAGGTAAATTTGATAGGGTACTATAAATTTAAGATTCTTGTTGTGAAAGATAAATTTAATTAATTAATTTTAAACAGAAAAAATTACTTAGATTTAACTAAAATTATTGTAGTCCTTTATTAATTTTCTAATACCAATACCCCCCTATTACTCGACATATCACAAAATGAGATGTTACCGACGCGGGACATCGCCATAGTAACTTTTTAATACCATCATTACTAAACACAATAATGATGTCAAGCACACGGAAAGATGACAACGGGGGGTTTTGCTTTTCTCGTAAATCTTCTAATATTCTTCGTGCTACGTTCCGACGATACGAAATAAGGAAAACCACAAGGCTTCGTCTCAGCCTTACTATGTAGTCTGTTCAAAAAATAACTTACATTTCAAATGTCTGAAACTAATATAATTATGTAAACAATTATTTTTTACAAAAATCTGAGAAAAATGTTCTCGCAGGCTGTCTTGTAATTATAAGCGAGGTTATCTAATTTACAAATTTAATTTAAGAACAGACTGTAGTTGTTATTCAAAATACAAATGACTGTATTTTATTAGATATTTAGGTAAAATATAACTGTACCTAGGTTTTTATATTTGGAACAAAAATCAAATACTTAATGCTCTCCTATATATTTGTCATTTTCTTTCCTACTTATTAAAACTTATTAATTATTATAAACAATTTATAATAATTAATAAGTTTTTAAAATGCTATATTTATCTAAGTCAAGTTACACAAAATATAATTTATAAATATATTACTTACGAGTATATCATACTAACCTCAAAATAATAAGCATTGCTGAATAAATTGCAACCTGAAAGATTCTTGTTTCATAATTTTCCCGGTAAATACACTGCTTTATCAAAGGGAACGACTCGTGTGCTCATTATCGGGCGAACAATCCTTTAATTATCTATGTTGATAATTAAATAACATTAAAACCAGGTTTATACAGTAAAATATCAAACCTTTATGCCATAACACGGAATTTTAGAACAAGTAAATAAAAATTATAGGTTCCTACTCACTACATAAATATTTTCACTGACAAGTGCCAATTACACAAAGAGCTATGATTCGTATGATCATTACTAATGCAATAGATGAACCATTGGTTAACCGGGTGCAAAACAGAGTGTATTAGTGCGTGATTAAACATGTCAGCATAACCTCCATGAAATCAATAATTAATCAGTTACCCGCTGATGACGTCAGAATTACTCTGTTAGAAATTACGAATAATTTTATTGTATATTCTAATTACAAAACACGCTATTTGAATGCTTTACGTTTAACTGAAATGACATAATAAACGTGAGGGGTTAATTTCACAATAGTATTACAGCTCTGTGATTTTCATCTGTTTTGAGTTCCATATTCAAAATAGATGAAAATCGCACTGCTTTTAGTAAATCAGTAGCAATTAGTAGAATACATGCATTTTCAACGCGTAGAAAATGTCTTTCTGAATACAACGACTAGGTCTGATAGTGTCTACCTCTCTAAAAAGGTTGGTTTTGCCGACCCTTTTTGTAATTGCAAGTACTTTAGTCATTATCTTTACGTTGTTGGTAATAAAATTTAATTTGGCGTCGTAATAAGTACAGCACTAAAAATAACACTTAGTTCCAGAATTACTAAAGCTTTTGCTAGTCATTTGTTTTGTGACAAAGGTACATTAGCAACAGCAGGTGTTTGAAGTGCTTGAATTACATTAATACGTCAATACGTTAATGCGTCTACTCCATTAGGCTTCAATTCGCGCTTTTAATTTCCTCTTACAAAACAAATGCGTTCCCAAAAGCTCCACAATCGTGTTATACATTGACAGCTAATTTTATTGAGTGCTTCGCTTAAATCAACGCTATAGATAGAATCTCAAATACATTTGTCAAAAACATCGACACATATATAATATCTACATTCCTACAATGAGTTGTTACATACAATATAACTTGACTGTTATGACAATATTATATTACCAAATAGTTACCATAACTCTAGAATCGATCGCGCTTCACTGCTCAATATTGAGAAATGACATTGTTACAGAAAATGTTTTACATTATGTGTCTATAGTTTACGAAATACATTTTCTTATCGAATCAATTTCTTCTGTTAGCATATTTTAACCATCTGCAGTCTTCTTCTGTCGGCAGAAGCTTGATTAGCCAGTCAGCAACATTTGTATCGAGGCTGAAGACCAGAGGATCTCTGGTTTTGTCACTGATGCTCTTGCTTTGCACCCCAATCTGCATTACAACCACAATAACTTATGTCCTTCAGTCTCGTCCCGACTTTTAATCCCACAAAATGTTGGGGTCAGCGTTGCTTACCTTTCTCGTCCACTTTGCTTTACCTCTGACATCCGTTTTAGATACACATAATCCGCTGGTGTTAAGTCCGTGCCATCTCTGCCGACTCTCCTGCAGCTTGTCGGCTACCTATCAAGTACTCGTTACACATTTTTAGATTACGTCCCTAGTCCTAACTTAATATTATAAATGCGAAAGTAAATTTGTTTGTTTGTCACCTTTTCACGCCTAAACCACTGAACCAATCATCCTGAATTTGCATATATGTTTTCAGGTGTACAGAAACGGATATAGGGTACCGTTTATCCCAAAAAAAAGTACTGTTCCCGAGGAAAACAACAATAACGTTCTTATGATAATAGAAGGCGCCATGTGTCTTTCGCAAGCAAAGTACAACCCAAATTGATTGTCAAATTCTAAAATAACGCGAGCGAAAGGCGCGTGCAAAAGCTTCAGTTCAGTTCAGTTTCAAATAAATAGTAGACCTAAATAGTTTCGTTGTAAAAATGTGGTCGCATTTTTTTCCTGGAAAAAATATTGCCCTGGATTCACTGTGAAAAAAGGTCATCTATTTTTACGGCGAAACTTAAGTAACCGACTTAGCTACATTATTATCTATAATAAAAAACACTTTACCCAAGAGCATTTTGATGCGCAAATTGATATTATGCGTTATATCTATTAATGTACTAGTTATAATGAATATTAAATTTCGAGCGGGGACATTTTTTCATTTTATCATTCGATTGCTTTTAATTTATTACCCTCTAATCAATTGAAGCACCGTTGAGAAATTAATTTGACACAGCAAACTCTGAACAACGGAGAGGACACAAAAACGTAATTTAGCATCGATTTCCCTAATTAATGGTCCAATGCTGAAACGGGCACGGGACAAATGTAATATCGCAATTCGTAACAAACTGCGTGTTTCCGGGGGCAAGGGGTTGTCACCCACAGATTATAAATAAGGGTATGTTTTTACACGATTAAACAATGCCCTCGCCTACTCCATGGAGACTTAAAAGAATGCTTATTCTATGTCATCCTTTGTTTTCAAAATACTCTTCTATATTATAAATCGTAGAGATTTCTTTCTTGCTCAGAACGGTATCATGTACATATGTTATAGGCACAAGCTTTATTCTGTTTTGTTCTCATCCTATTCATCACATTGTCTCGTCTCTCCTTGATAAATTGTATAGCAGGATAAATACATATTTTACTACAGCATACGCCGAAAATTGTACTATTCAGCCGAAAGTAAGCTTGTTTTTTATAATTTCTATATGTTCCTAATTCATGCGGGTTCCATTTATTTCAGTTCCAACCAAGGGATCAATTTCTCCCTTCTTTAATTTAAATCTCGGATCATATTCGTGAAGAATTATGATATATTATCCATTTTATTAGGATCGTCGTATTTTTAATTTTTTTTTGTCCCCCAGTTATCCCATTTTGCCCAGGATGTATTTTATAAGTTGCTATTTGATTTTAAATGTTGTAACATTTTTAACACTATAAAGCCGTTTTAAATCCATGAATTCGTGATCGAACTTTGAAGGGTTTATAGATAAATCAGTTTAATATAAATTGTGTTGATTTATAAGCTGGCGTAGGCTATGACGGATCGTGACCATATTTCATGGAGTAAGCCGGCCACGATTTTCTATTTGTACCTTCCTTGGCAAAATGGATCGATAAAACGTGATTCAATTGTATTAAAATTGAACTGTTAACAAACTATTAAGACATATTTGGGGGAAGCCGTAGGGTAGCCCAAGGTTTGTTTGTCAATGACAGTTATTTATAATAATAATTCAATTCATTAATATCCCACTCCTGTGCACTGGCCTCTTAACATGTGAAGGGTTAGGCCTTAGTTCATTACTCTGACCATACGGAATGGCGGACCATACACACCATCAGGGATTTTATGGTGCCTTCTCAGGTATGCAGGTTTCCTTAGGATGTTTTATCAAATTTTGATATGATTTTGAAAAATCAGAGGTGCGGGCCTTTTCGATCTCAGTCCCAAGCAACAAGCAAGGCAAGCGTGCTACGCTATCAATGCTTTTGTTGTTGTTAATGTTAGGATTATGAAAATAATCATGTTGTTGAGTAAAAGAATCGGCTTACGTTATAAAATTATAACACGGTAGCACATAACATTTTCCTTTCGTTTTCTATTATATTTTTTTCTTCTACGTACGTAGGTGTTAAAAGAGCAAGTCATGTTCTAATTTCGTATCGATAGGTATTATAGGCATATACTGTATTGAATATTCAATAGCTTTTGAACAAAAAATATGAAGCTAAATAGAAATACAATGTAGTTGCTGCTTTCTTTACAAATATCGTTAGATAATGTTAATAAATAATAAATGTCATACGAGAGTATCGCAAATGCGAGTCATAAATAATATCGAAGATATACGTATATCATAAAATATTTTTTGTATAACCTCACTGCGATACATTTCAAAAGAAGCAAGATGCCGAAGCATTTGAAATGAACTGTAGTTGGAATACATTTAAGGAAATGGTATAGTTTTACATTTTTGTTTTTTATAAGGTTTACGCTGTGGCTAAGCGATTAGCTTTCTGCTTTACGTGTAGCGGGTTTGATCCCATCACACCACAGATATTTGATCCACAGACAGTTGTTTCGGGTCTGGTTTTGTGTGCATGTGACATGTATGTTTGTAAACTGTACCCATGATACAGGAGAAATCCATGTGTGGGGCAAAGTTATTAAAAAAAAACAGAAAAAAAAGAATTAATATATTAGCATAAGTAGTTAGTAAAATGTTAATCAGTTTTCTGTATATACATATAATAATTATCCTACTATAGGATAGTAGGATAATTATTATATGTCTAATATTATAAATGTGAAAGTTTGTGAGGATGGATGGATGAATGTATGAATGGATCTTTGTTACTCTTTCACGCCGTAACCGCTGAACGAATCTGGATGAAATTTGGCACAGAGATAGATAGATTATAGTCTGGAATAGCACATAGACTTCTTTTTATCCCGGGAAAATGTACGAAATGGCGAAGCCGCAAGCGGAAGCTGGTTTCTCACTATATGCTATTTTAGGAAATTCTAAAATATTGGTACCTACTTAAACAACTGACTAGACTAAACTTGACACCAACCAAGTACCTACTTGACTATATTGTTTTTAAATTCTTTCTGAGTATGTATGAAACTTAGTATATGTAACATACATCAAACAAAAGACTTCGACTTACTATGTAAGAGGAGTATTATTTGTCAATCTAATATTTATTGTTACATAATAAGTGAGCTTGTGTTGCGCAAAAGCTGTTTCTGAAAGTTTTCAGGTAGCTATCTCCGTAGCCGGGACACATGTAATACTAGATTGATTTATAGCGATACAACAAAAACTTTGGAATAATAAATCAACCCTAACTTTTACAAGTACCAACCAATCCCGCCCGTAAAATGGCAAGTCATCACACGTACTCCTTATATTGGTTGCGAACATCTCTAATAAAATGTATCCCTATATCGTTTACGGAGTTCGATAAAATGTATACTGGGGCGTTTTTCGGTGTCCACCATCACACACACACACACACACACTAGTAATTCTTCTCAATCTGTCGTGGTGTCATTGATATTATTTGGTTTATAGCTGGGCCGACTATCCAAGTGTCTAGGGGCGGCCGGCTTTAGGTAGCGTTGCCGGAGGCCCTTTCCTTTGTAGTGTTAAGTTCAACAAATTGTAGGTTAAATTTAGCTTTTCTCAAAAATTTATACCTCGTACTGTAATTGTTTTTATTGTTGTCTTATTAGACATTTCTGTTTAACCGAAGAAATATAAGCTTTGATAGAGAGATCAATACAGATTAGATAATTATGGTCAAGATCAAATATTACATTTTGCATGACGTATAGGTACCTATAACTGGTCAGTAATTAACCTTGAATTCAATAGCGTAATTTTAATAATAAATTCCCGTTTTTTGCTGAAAATTGTGGCGTTGGCGTAAAATGGTACGACTGCTTACAGTCACAGAATGAGATACCACATAAGTGGTTTCATTTAATGTCGAACCGTAGTCGCCACCCTTTATGATAGGACAAAAAGAGCCATTACTGAGATGAATTGCAGGAATACCCAATTACGTAGCATCGAAGTAATTAGTTTAGTGTTAGTAAACCCATGTTGATCAGCAGACCAACCGCCCACAGATTATAATGAATTGAAGGATGATATTATTTCTCAGCATTATGGTTAATTATTAAAAACACTTTCTTCAAATCTAGTGTGTCATCATTAATCTTAAACTACTGAACGTGGACGTCAGTAGAAGAAGAAGAGAATTTATTACCTATTTTATTCTCTTACAAAGACAGGTAGATACTGTACTATTTTCGCTCTTCTCTTCTAGCCAGCCAACAGCAAACTAATTGTTGATCGCCAATTTTAAATTAGTCCAAAAGAGGATCCTGCTCCTATGAAAATAAATAGGATAGCTGTCTTCGTTGAAAAAAACGTGAAAATTTCTGTACTTAGTGAGATGTTTTCAAATAACACTTAAGTACATAGTTTATAAAAAGTATAATTGCTTAATACGTAATTATAAAATTAAATACTTTTCGACGAATTTATACAGCTAACAAATAAAACTGTGGATTCTAAGTAGTAAGTAGGTAGATACACCACTCCCGCTGTGGTCAATGTCTGCTACATAAAAAGTTAATCTCATGTAACCCCTGATAACTCTCCTAACCTTTTATAATGGACCCAATTCCGGGTTTGATCAACTGGAAGAGGGATCGCGCACTTTATAAATATGTAGAACTTGTTTTAAGTGAACCATCCATCTATTTCATTTAATGCTTAATTTATTTAACGAATTCAGGTCAAATGTAAACAGGCAATAAACTTGAGCTCGTAACTTTGAAGCAATAAGGAATGAAAAAGATACCGTTTATTGCGAATCCTGAGAAATTATTTTTTTGGCTTATTACTTTCTCCATAAACAAGCTATATAGCTCTTACTGAAGATGGGACGATAACGTTAATGTCTATTAAGCGTCGGCTCATAACTTCAAATTAATTTTTCATAAAGACCTGTTAAAGCTCACCTTTTTTCATTATGAATGCTATCTGGATAATATAAAGCCGCAGTAAATATTTTTTGCATTTATTAATAGACTGTAACTATCTCTTGTCTATCGGTTACTTTGTTCACAGTATTGGAGTATAAAGATCAACTATTGCCAAATTAATGTCGGTATCACAAATATTAACATTATGTTTGATGCGATTTGCTTTATACTGAAGCTGATTTTTTTATCTAATCAACAGCCTATTACAATAATCTACCCAACAATACTTATTTTAATGTACCTACGTTATAAAGAAGGGTAGTAATTATTATTCAATATCTAAAAACATCAAAATTCCACGGTAGGGTCACCGGAACCGCAGGCCCTCCCAGAAAACCTTTTGATGAACAATTGAAATACCGAAAGTTAATTAACATTACAAGTAAAGGAAAATTCTTAAGAATATTATGTGAAAAATTAAAAATAACTCTCGATAAAGATTTATAAAGAAAACCAGTCGAGCATGTGAAATGGAAAATTGGCATACGAACGTGAGTGACTCTTGATGTAATTTATATTGTAATATGCTTCACAGCAGCGTTTAATAAGCCTATTAGTAAATCGTATCAAAAACATTATATATAGCCTGCTAGTTACTTAGTAGATATAAAGTTTGTCGAACCTTAAAAACAACGCCTACACAGAACTGAGAAGATGTAGGCACATAGGCATAAAAAGATCAAGTTTTAGTTTTTTGTCATTTCTTAACGCTAAGCCTCTTCGATCTCATTGTAGGTTCTAGAAAAGAAGCAGTAATATTTGTAATCCGATACGACATCCCAGGAACTTTATAATAAAAATAAGTCTTACTATAGAAGAAATTGCGAACCAATTTTATATGACTTTATTGCGTTACTAGATATACAGCTGAATTTTTCAAGCGGGCGTGGATGGCCAAATATTTTGTTTCTATAAGGAATAGCGAAAAAAATACTGAAAGGAGCATCGAGCCCGATTTTGATGAAAACTAAAACTGCATCATTGGATTTTTGAAAATACAATATCTAGCCTAGTTAGGAATGGAAAAGGTGGATTTTGAAAAAAAAAAATGCGCTGTATATAGCTAAAGGAAAACGTTGAATTTTAATAAAGTGATACATATTTTCAAGTAATGTCTTTTATTTATACATTACCCGTACTTTGTTAGAAATAATGCTCAATTTTATTTTATTCAACACACTCCTTGAGACGTCGAATCCAGTTATGTATTCAAAACAATGACCATTATTTTGAACAATTAATCAGTTAAGGTTTAATAGGTAGATAACGTAAGAAATATAAAATAGTATTTTGTAAAAATTGAGGGCAGCCCTCATTTAAAAAAAAAAAAATACTATAGTATTTGCAGTATGTATATGTCATTACTTCCCAGAATTTGACACCATCGGATGATGTAATAATAATATAGCGTGTGTTTTTTTTTCCAAAATCAACGTTTCGATTCCTGGTTAGGGATATTGTTTTTTCAAAAATTTACCGATGCAGTTCTAGTTTTCATCAAAATCGGGCTCGAGACTCCGTTGAGTATTTTTCGCTATTCCATAAGATTACCTATATTTTGTAACGTGTAACGTTAAAATCTTAAACTTTCTGGACTTTCTGGGAGGTTATCAAGGAGTCCTATCTGAAACTACAGAACTCGTGTATGTTTTGGTCAGTCTTTAATTCGGTTTCCTTCCTCGCATTATGCTGTCTCAGTAGTGATGGATATATTGCTGCTTAAATAAAATTATATGTATTCAGTAAACCCAAGCAATATGAACGTAGCACATGTTGATACCCGCTTACAGTTCTGCTCACGCACACGAGGCGTCAAAATAGGTATATACACACGTGTTCAACCAAATATTAAATCAAATACACGTAACTCCGCAAAACGCAAATAAACAGCGTGGCTCTTATATTTACGTATACGCTTAAAAGAAAATGGCAACAATGTTCAATACGTGGAAATTGTGACCGCAATCCTTTTTGACAAGCAAAAATATTTTTTATGAAATTCGTATAGAGGTTATATTGATTGGTAACCACTACACAGTTTAAATTGAAACGGTTGGAACCACCCCACTACCTTTAGTTAGTTGCCTACCTTATCGCCCACACCTGTGCCACACCCTTCTACAAATACTAGCATGTGACATCATTCAAGTCACAAAATGTCGTACCTAATTAGAACGTACCAGATAGCAAAACGATTCGTGTCAGTTACTATAACTGCCAATCTTCGTCTCAGCTTAGCGTCTGAGTGTGTGATAATTTTAAACGACGATAGTTCTAGTTATGTCTCTACGAAATGGATTGATCAAAAATTGTCTGAGCAAAAGCACTGTAATATCTAGATATGGGCAGTTCAATTTAGACAAATGTCTATAATAATAATGTAATTTTTATGTTTCTCCGATCATTAGGTATTTGGAATTTAAACGGTAATTTTGAAAATGCTTAAGTTCTTCGTAAGACTGTTTAAACTTACCTTTGTTATAATGTCGTTATTTTACAATTTATTTCTATTCTATACCAGGGCTTCTATCCCAGAATAGATAGATAATCGCACCCAAGGTTTATCTATTATATTATTATTTATCTATAAATTTCCCACACAAAGTACTCTCACAGTTCAAAATAAAATAATACCCGATAACTAATTTTTTTTTGCTTTTACCTAATCGTGCAATGGCGGAACACAGCCCCTTTCAGCCTTATGTCTGGACTATGGAAGAGTGGCTTACGCATCGCTAGAATCTGGAGTAAGTATGTATAATGTAAGCCTTAATGTCTTGCTCAACTCCATCACCGTTAGTGACAGTATCATCTATTCTTTCGAAACCGAATTTAGCTCATGCTGCTTATAGGCAAGTAGGTAAGAGGTAATAAATTATGTTATTTGTCCCAAGCATACACTATTATTATGAAAATTATAAGTTATTTTTTATTTCCCACCTCCGGAAATAGCTGTCGACCCCGATATAATTGAGGAAAGCAAAGTAGGAAGGAAAATATATCGAAGATAAATCTTTCTTTTCGATTCGCTTCCTACACACATCGCTTCAAAGAATTCTTAAGTAGATACAACATGTATGTTGTTTCCGAAATATTATGTACCACCTAATTCTGCTACATGAGTTCGATTTTATTATCATATATTTTAAAGTGACATCTAGCCTAATATGTCAGCTAACTCATAATAAAAATAATATCTGCACACTGAGTTGCGAATGTTTAGATAAGTATATTTGATATTGTCTTCTGACTTCGTCCAGGAACTTTTATCCTGTAATGTCTTATATTGCAGATTCCTCACGGTTTTGCCAAAAAAACACTTGCAATTTAATACGTATATTGCTTCTCAAAAAAATATTTGCTTTTCTAGAACAAATTTTATTATAATGAAGATACATATTTGCTCAAATCTGTATAATCATATAATCGCAATTACGGTTTTGCCCACATCCGAAACGGGGGAAATAAATCTCCATTTTGTTATTTGTATGTAAACTGGAATTTTATGTTAAATACAAAAAACCTAATTAATCAAACAGTCCATTTGTCGGCAGCACGGAGCGGTAGCTTTTTTATAATAATGGACCAGCTCAGGCGTGTTCTTCAACTAAAATATCGAATCAACTAGAAAACGACCTCAAATCAAATTTTCGCCTTACGTTCACCGTAATAGGTGTGAGCACGTCCATGTTTATCGAAGTAAGCGAGTTTTTGTATAAAGTTGTAGACGTAACGGTGTCTAAGCTTTTAAAAATCCACTGCTGGATATAGGCTCCTCCTAACAACTACTACAATACCACCAAGTTTGGCAGATGAATTGGTGATCGCAATTTGTTGTTATCAGCACAACTGAGACAAACATACCTACACACTTTTGAAAAGAGGGTGGCTTGTATTTTTCCAGGAACGGTAAGTTGTTAATGTTAATTAATATACACTCTGGCACATGTCACTTAATAAGTGATTTCCTCGCAATTTCTAAGATTAACTTCTATACGTAGAGACGACAAGTTTAGAACATGTGGACTGACTAACCAACTACATAGTTAGCTATTCCGTTAGATTAAGTAAGGTAATGCTGCTTTGAGCCCGATATCCAGTCGCTATCAAGACTAAGTTCTGCATAATTAGAGACACTTAAAGTATGAGATTGTGTAGATCCCGCGTGATTAGGATTTTTAGTAGAGTTTTACACTACTTACACACTTTTTAACGGGTGTTCAACACTTTTATGACGGTTTTGTAGTAAGACAGAACAGTTAGTGTTTTCTTTATCATCCTTATTATATTTCCACGGAGAAATGGTATCTACGACTACTCTCTAAAAAAATCTTCAATGTAAAACAAGCATAAATGTGAAAAGATATTACGGGACGGCAATTTAAAACCCGGCCTACGTAAAAAAAATCTAATGACAAGCTTTGACGCCGTTTGCGAAGGCTACCTGAATCTGATAAACAAAATTACACCTATTACACGTAACAATTTTTCTTTTTGTTTAAAACCGCTGTTGGGCTGTCGCTGGACACGATAACTTGGTTTTTTTACTTTTCATTTGAAAATGTAATTTACCGTGGGCGGAGAAAGTGATTTACCACTTTTGACAAAATGTCTTCTGTGCCTAATTCATGGTTGACAACGTCATTTTGATTTTCTACAGTTATTTTCAAACTAAAATTGCTTAAGTCGTCCTATGGCCGTTGAGGTGTGAAAGTCATAGAATGTTATTCATCTATTTTTAGCATACTGTAGATACTTATTACTCGTCAATAGTACCTATATAATTTTAGGCTAATACTTCGTTTATAATTTTAGACTACTTCATTGCTTGGTTCATTCCTGACTGGCCAATCATTGGTTCGATTCCTGGGTCGAGCAGTGTTATTGGGCTTTTTTGTATCAAAATTCTCAGTACCAGCACGGAGTCTGTAACTGTGCTTGGTAGACGGCAAAAGGCCCACCCCCTAATACATGGTACACAATAACGGCATCGGCGAAGTGGATCTACAATAGTACATCTCTAGCTAACCCTTCGGGGAATACAGGCGTGAATCCTATGTCATGTCGATAATTGTATGTTTATTCTCGTCTCAATCCACCGAACATTACCGCGTTGAGGTAAGCGTATCATTATAAGCTCCGTAGCGTCCAATTACGTGTACACTACCGAGTTGTTGTGATTGATAAGCCTGTTAGGAGCTGGCTGACCCTCGTGCGGGCCGTGTTACCGTGTATGGCAATCAGAGTGATGTAGGCTCTGTATAGGCTAGCTGTATAGTTTTATTGATACCTATATCGGCTCACGGACCATCTTTGTCGGATATTAATAACCCATTTCGATGTGACATTTGTAATATTAGAGAAAGGCCACTGATCATCTGATGGTAGCGATCAGCACCGATAAACATCCACCACATCAAAGGAGTCATCGACGCGTTCCCAAACCTTTGTAGAAGACGGGAGTGGAAACGGATGAAGTGGATATAATTATGACTATTATTGATATCCTTTATTGTGAGGTTGCTATGCCTAATTTACGTCTGTATTCTTTGAAGCGTTGTTCTTCTCCAGAGCCAATCCGTTAACGAATAAACGACTTCTGACTCCTTAATTTTTTACGTCATAAAACAAAACACTCCAGCATTATTTTTAGATTACATACATCCAGCAACATGTCAAAATATAATATATGCCAAATATTATAAAACCCTTTGTTGATTCGAATATTTTTTGTGCTAAACAGCTTAATTAAGCCGACGACGCTCACTTCCAGTTCCATTTGTAATTAACAAAATGCAAACAAAAATACTTTCATGAAATTCGTAAAAATATATTCTCATCTGCTTTTAAGGGCATAATTATATGAAGGAGTGAATCGTGTTTTAATGTTGACATAAAATGTGATCTAGATGCGTGTGACTACATATTTAATGCATTAATTGCAATATTCAAGGCAGATAGGTATTTACTGCTTATACGTCTATATTAATTAGAAACACCTGAGAGAGCACCATAAAGTTCTCGATGGTTTGTGTAATACGCCAATCTGCACCAGGCCACCATAGTTGACTAAAGCCATTCTGATGATAAAAAAGAGATCTGTGTCAAGGAGGTCCGTGCCCAACAGTGGGTCAGTCAACGCACGGTGACCTATACCTGAGTTACCTACTATTATATACTATAAATGTATAAAATAAAATTGCTCTTCGAAAACATGAGCATACGAATTATTATAACACGTCAGCGCTACAAATGAAAAAAATATAGGTTCACGGTGTACACACATACCAACAAAAATTGCTTCATTTAGGTACTCCTTATTTATGGATAATATTAAATTATAAGAAACTTTTTTATTCATTTCGAATTTAATAACATTTTATTATACAGAAAGAACTGGTTTATTACTTCGCAGACTGAATTTTTGTGAACGTAATTTTAAAGTTACAAATAAATTAATTGGTCCCATTACTTCTTATGTATAAGTTACTTAGCTTCATCGTAACTTAGTCGAATTTATTTATTATAAACACCCGGTATTTCAGCTGTTAACATGACTTCTCGAAGTTTCTACTTGAAGACTTAAGAAAAATTATTCAGCAGTTCTGTAAATTCAACGATCAGCTATTTTATGCTAGAAAAATCATGAAGTAATTAGAGCAAAGTTCTTTAATTTAGTTGAAAGCTAAAAATCAATATGTTAAAAGAACAATACCAACCCACCTCATAAAGTTATGTCTACGCGCCCGACTTAAAACATCACAATAATTAATTCTGGGAAAACATAAACGTTTACCACTGGAAATAACGATGATATGACCCTAAAAAATAAAGACATGCCACATCGGAAACCTTATTGCCTAAAAGCTTTCAATATATTTAATATCTCAGCAGCTTTTACAGGATTGCGTTTCAAAAGCCAGTGATTTGGGAAAGTACTTAATAATAACTAAATACTTATCGTTATATTAATAGTCGTTCATTAAGTCAAAGCTTATTATTTATAATACTGTACCGGTTGATTAAAAGCCTGGCTTTATTAAAATATTGAGTGTCTTTGTCAGTAATATCCGAGATGTCTACCGAAAGTTCAGACTACGATTTCGTTGATAAGTAATTAACATTTGAAATTTTAATAATATGTACCTACTTTGTAGAATATATAATTGGGTAGATTTATTATCTGCGCAGGTTTCGGCTACACAACATAGGTACAACAATGACAAAAACATACTTCGTTATCAAAAAGATCAAGATATGTTTGCATACGTTTTTATTTTGATGTTAACAAACAATGGGCTTATAACGATTGGAAAATAAACTAATACTCATGGTAAAACTTGACAATGGAAGATTTAGGTGAGTTTTCTTTAGAATAATATTACTGAACCGATCTATAAAAATGTTTTATTCAATTTATTTAACGGCTTGCGTCTGATGAACACGATAAACATAACTCATTAAACCACTACTTATATTAAAAGAACGTTTTCCTTTATTTTGCTCGTTTTTGTATTATTGCTTTAACTGTTTGAGCTCTGAGAATCTCCTTGTGTATCTTTACTTAATTATTTCTGCATTGCTCTAATTAACTTTCTCTATCTAATGATAAAAAGTTGTAGACTCGACCACAGGTTTACATGAGTAAAATTAAGCGCCCACAACATTTACTTAGAGCTTCGTAATTTAGATTCATTCATTTTAAATTACATTGCATCCGGGAAGCACTAGCGTGACTAAAAAAACATAGACCACTTTTTACCGCGCTCTTTATTTAAGGGGTTTATTTGCTACCTTGCCACACTCCATCTTCACTTCCAGGTCAGACTTAGGACCAAACTAGATGAACAGGATGGTAAGAAGTCCCGGCACTGCCTACTCAAAGACCTACACAAAACAAACACACCAAAGTAGCAAGGTGTTGAGTAAAAAAAAAAAACAAATTCGTACTTAATTTCAACTAGATACCTACTTAATTCAATGTACACATAGATAAATAAGCGCTGATAATGCACACTACAGACTATTGTCGACGTTGTATGTATAATCATTATCACCATATACTCCAACTGATAAAAGTTTGATAGTATAGGGTTAATAGGGCAATATTTTACAGTTGATTCGCATTGTCAGCTTTAATACTACGAACGTTTACCGTCAAATCTTTGCACTATGCTATGACATGAGTGATTCCCATATACATGGTAGCTTTTACTGATACGACAGATGAAATTAAATCATAAACCTTATCACTTTGTAAATAAAGGCAAAGAAGAAACAGAATATTTTTATTATTATATGTAGTTACTTATATGCACTTACTACTATAAATGGGGTCTCAAACTTAATTGGTTTCAGCAATTTGATTCAATTAGAAAATTTCAGCCGAATTTCCCTAATTAAATCAAATGCCATTAAATAGAAGACGACAAATACAAAAAATATTTTTTCGAGTCAAACGAACTTCGTGGAAAATTTATTATAATTTCATTTTACTGGAACTTCCGTGGAGAATTGCAAGTTACTCACGGGCCCGCACACAAACCAATAGTCCCTTGATATAAACCAACAAAATTATCATTTTTTTCCGTTTGCAAATTGAGTTATTTAATTTACCGATCATTAGGACGATAAAGTCTTAAGAAGAATGAAGGTTCTTTTCCTAATTGTTCTGACCGATTTTCATTACCAATAGCTTTATTGTTTATTAACTTTGGCATCTATCTTCAACTTCAGTGGCTCCCTATATACCTATATATTTTTGTTTATTGATCTCAATCGAATTTCTCCTTTATCTTCTTTTGCGACTTCACTGTTAAGAGTCTGTTGTTTTTGACCTAGTTTTATATACAACGTGACAACAGAAAACGTAGCAATGAATGCCGTTTTGTGAAACAGAATAAATTTACATACGAGCACTCTCTTGTATTATACGATTCATCTTACGTACGGCATGCATCTGTCGTCGCTTCGTTTACATGTGTTAATCCATACACGCGTGCTAAGCGGTGCCATTCACGCCCTAAATGTTTGACTTACCTACTGTTCTACCAATTCACGTATGTAACCGTACCTATATGTAAATGTACCTATGTGTTCAATGCCAGTGTCTAAACGTTTTGATGTGAAAGCCATCACAAGTTTTTCCATTCCAACTTATCCATTCGATATATTTTTTTAATTCGAAATGAAATTGTTTGTTTTGCAATTAGAATCGTTTTTTAGAAATTAATATGTATACTAACACATTAATACCTTGCATTTAATAACTTAAAGCTAAGTGTCTCATCAGTTACCTACTATAAAAAAAAACATATTTTGTTCTGAATACTTCCTAGTCCCGGTTCCTTTTAAGGGTTATTTTACTCACGTATGCATAAATGTACTGAACAGCAGATTTTTTTTGTCGCGACTTTATCGTTTGTCCCAAACTAAAAGTTGTTCATATTAGTAAGTACAAAACCCCTTAAAAGGATCGGGACTATAAAGGTGCGACCTTATATATGTATACCATCTTCATCCTCAAAATCTTTACCAGCATTAGGCAAAAAAAACAAATTGTCTTTAATCTTAACAGTAGTTACTAAAATATCTGACGAATAGTTGTAAATTTTTATGTCATTAACAAACTGTTTATCCGAAACTGCCTACTAATGACAAACATCAAACAAACGATTTACATACTACGCAAACTTAAATTCATCAAAACACATTGTTTGGTATTTGGTACTTTACTTTGATACGTTGAACAAAATAAAACAACAACAATTTGCATTAAACGCCAAAACCGTAACAAAACTTTATATGAGTAGATTGATCGGTATCGAAGCGCCTGCGTTTACCATTTTTACAATATTGAAATCGCTATCTATCAAGAGCTTATCAAGATATTTTATAACGACGCTTTACCCATTGCACGTTAGATAAATCAAATTAAACTCAGATCAATAAAAGAAAGGCTGCAAAAACGTTTAGCTGTGAAAGGTTTTTCACGAATCATTAGCAGCCTCAATGTCTTATTAAAGTGTCTGAGTAGAGCACCATGATAAATGAACATCGTACCTACAATATGAAATTCGATGTTTTTTTCTTTTCACGGATGTTGATGTTTTCATGCCAACCAGAACATAGTAATGTAAACAAATAAAATTCCAAATAGTTGCACGAAATGTTGATGTAAATAAACGTATATAAATAACATCAAAAAGTCTGACTGTCGATTGACAACTTGCGTCAAAATGTGGGAAGTAGTTCATTCTTTAATTAACTAATATTATAATAACTAATTTTAGTTAACTCTCAAAATAGTCAGAGTTGTTTATTTATTAAATCTATAGGAAATATAATTTGGCCCTTTTATTTATACTAGCTTTAATGAATTCCTATACAGTGGTCGATGTGAGTCATGGTCTAAATACTTAAATATTTTTCAATTGATTTGAAACGATGCAGACGTTTGTAATAAATTGATACCAACAACGCATAATTTTCTTTGACGTAAATACGTAAATAAATTCAACGTGCTTAAGTCGTATATACCATACGGTGTTATTTTCGTTACGCCATGACAGATATTAGGTACTAGTCTTAGATCGAGGTAAGCTCTCGCCGTAGATTTAACGCCGAGGCGACCTTCAAATTGAAACTGTAATGGTCGGCTTAGGTAGAACAAAAATAAAAAGAAACAAAAAGAGTTATTTATTCTGAGTAAATACCGGCTTAATAGACGAAAATCTCAGTGTTGAAGATTTATTTAGTACAGAAAGCTTCGAATTAGATGGGATAACGTGCGCTAAAAAAAGAGATTTTTCGTTATTTGAAAATGTAACTTGAAATTGGGTTTTTATTTTTGGATGTTTGTGTTGGGTAGTCCCTATTAATGTCAATGAGTTTCTATTTTTATTATATAAACCAATACTTACTAAATACACCCGTGTCAATTATTATTATTGTTTTTATTTAAGACGCTTACCTATAGGTACGAGAATTTTACTCAAAATAGAAATCTAACTTTTATTTGCATTCGTTGACATCTATGAGATATTCTGTCAACCTTAAGGTTGTGTGGCAGAAAGTGCGATAAGACCGCCTCTTGTACATCTCTATTGGTTTCCATTTTTGTATATTTTTATCTGTTTCTGGTGCGCAAAAAAGTGTATTGTATTGGATTATTCTCTTTCAAGTAATCGAATTAAAATTGTTTAAACGCGTTTTGGAATCAATCAATATTTCAAATATCTCTTCGTATAATTAGGCTATAAAATTGACCTAACGAAATTAATTAGCTACTGTCAGCCCATGTTTAGTTAGTAGTAAACATGGGCTGACAGTAGTAGTTGTTTAGAACATTTTAAAGCTCTATTCATATTTTTATATTGTTACATGTAGTCTCGTAATTGGTATAGGTAATCTTCCTAATGCTATTTCACATTTTCCACACAAACTATCAAACATTTACCATGTTCCTTGGCTCAACACAATTGGCCCAATATTGATCAACAAAGTTCCATCAATTTCAAGAAGAGTCGTATTCAAATGTTTACCAGCATCCATATTTCTGATAATTCATGTTCATGCAGGAATTTCATAATCCACATCCATAAATAAATTGTACCGTTTTTAATAAACAAATATGCTGTATTACCATTAATCATAATATTGTTTGTTGATATGGTAAAACGAGATTAATGGAATGGGATTAAAAGTTTGTATGTTGTTCCACAAATTTTGTTATATGAGTTAAATATAGCACACGGCCCTCCGACAGTTTAAAACACCTCAATATTGCGACGGTGTAGGTTTCTTCTCTGATGCTATTATAATGTATCATTATCATCTGCCTAGCCTTTTCCCAACTACATTGGATCGGACTATTTAAAACGTAACGGCAATAAATATCTACTGAAAATAATGATGTAAAATTAATAAAAGGCAGAAGATAGATTAAGGTGATTATGAAAATTAGTATTTGCCTTCGTGAGGTAGGGAACCGCTAGAAATGTGATATTACTACTTACGTTGATACAGTGTTATTTGTACTTGTCAAAATGATTACCAATATATGTTACATGGAACATATTATTTCGATGGTTACATGCCATCGTATTTAGATAAGGACGCGTACAAATCTATCAGCTTTGCTCAGAAAAATATATTGATGTTAATAAAATGTGTTAGAACGTGCACCTTGAAGGTATCTGAGGCCCTAGTGTAAGTTTTTTTTGACAATATTGATTTGACGCATTGAGCGCATCACTGAACGCGCGTTATATTGAGTTTGTCAAAAGAAACTTACACTAAGGCCTGTGTGCCAAGTTAAGTAGATAGTTAATATACAATTTTATATTAAACATCTAAGGGCAATTTTCTATGCCTCGCCACGGAAACCCTTAATACATTCGTATCAAAAGGTACAATAATATTATTGTTTGATAGAATTAAAATAACTTTGAACAAAACCTTTCCCTTATGTTAATTTTGGAAGATCATGATTTGCATTCGAAAATCAAATACTTATTCAAGTAGAAAGACGTTTAACTTACTTTTGATTTAGATGGTAGCTTTATTTTACACAAAAACTTCAATGATTTGATACCTTTAAACTATTTTATTGAACAGTAACGGAAGCAACGTACGCTTTTCGAAGATTGGAAGCAATCGGATTTGAGGCAAGCGTGCGTGCGCTACAAACCACAGTTCGGGATTTCCATCTATCTGCTTGAATTTTACATTTTTCACTGCAGTGCAGCGGTAGGTAAATACCCGTAATCTCGTCTGGTTCAGAACGTTACCAAATCAACACATTCTATTGGATAGTTATTTTCCAGAAAAAGAAATACCTTTTCAATAAGACGACATGTGATTATTATCTTGATCATACAAATTGCTACAAAAGACGTCAGCGTGATTTTGTACCCACTGTAACTGGATACATAATGATAATCGTCTTTTGCAATAAGTAGGTACGTATCCTAATAAGTAGTAATCCAGTTGTAGGTAAAAAGGAATTGAAAGTAGAAATCGAATTTGTGTACGTGTTCACCTCGATATCAAATTGCAATCTAAATTCGTACGATTTTAGTCGAACATGACAATTCGAAATCTTTAGCTACAACTTGCGTTGCCTCGCAAGGTAATTGCCAATATCCAATGGAATGGGAAATAGTGTTCAAACAGATCTTATCTAAAAATAAGTTGTATTAGGTTAACAAAAAAGATCCTGTAGGTAACAGGCTCTCCGTGGCAGTAACTACGATTACGATCAATTGATATCGATTTAATATTACGGCAGCCTGAAAGACCTATAATCTAAAAATGTACATACGTCTAATTTTTAATTACTAGTATTCTCAAACCCACCTTCTGTTTATCATTCTTCACAACTTTTATCTTAATCTGAAATCTTTAAAAAAAATCAATTGTTCCGTACGTTTATTTTGTCCCAGTTAAGAATCCTTTTGGGGTGCTGTTTTCATTTTCTCGATTTCATCGATGCTCCCAAAATAGAAGTTGTGTAAAATGCTGAAAATAACCTTAAATTTTTCTTGTAAGTAATTAAAAATAAGGCTTGTAGATATGCTTATATTTAAAACAATTGGAATTTGTCATATTTGCATGCGTTACACTTTCATTAAAAGACAGTATCTACGATATTAAGCTTGCCAATCTAATTAGAATACATGTACACACGTGTCTGATGATTCCTTCCATTGAAGTAAAATTTTTACAAGCAGTAAAAGTCAAATATAACGGAGGTGCAGACCTTGGCCGAAATTTATCGACTTGTCTCGACACAGCACAAGAAAGGTTACATATGTCGGCTGGAGGAAGTACGCCTTAGGGCATCGAGTAATCAACAAAGGACCGACGACGATGAAAAGTAGAACTCGACCCAAATCACGCTCTTTATAAACTAAAATGCGATATAAATGGTATGGGTTTGGAGCAAAATATGCAGTGCATGATAAAATGTAAAGGACATATCGGTACCCAGAATAGTACACTCGGTGCCCAACATTACCTGACCCCCTAGAATTTAGCATATAATGTCTAGGGAGGTCAGGTAATGTAGGTCACCGACTGTACTATCCATGGGCTTGCCGGTTCTTTTACATAGATAACGTACGTCTAGGGAATCGATATTTTATAAGTGCCTAAATGTCTCTATCTGTCTTAATAATAGCAAATATCATACGAAATCGTTAATTGCCAACTCATGTTGAACGCATTAGTAGAATACACACAGTACACAGTAAGAAGGTTTATACTTAAGTGTGAAGTAATTTCTCATAACTTATTTTAAGAGCCACACACATGAAACACCACAGTAAAAGCTATACCATAATTTTTATATTTAATGGGAGTATATACCTAAGTCAAATCGGCGTTATACCCGTAGGAAATTATATGAAGGTAGAAATAAGAACACATTTTAAAATATTCATAAGAAACTCCGGAGATTTCCACCCCCAAGATTGTGCTGCTAGGTTAGATCATAGTTTAGATACTGTTCTACTGAACAAGTTAAGTACGGTAGATATATATATTTTAAGTAAGGTCGGACAAAAAGTTAAGTAATCAGATAAACGTTGTGGATGTATCTCAACAAAGAAATATTTAAATAATAACAGTTGACCTAAAACTTCTCATGAGAAGAGGACCTTGCCCAGCAGTGGGACAGTAATGGGCTGAATTTATTATTATTAACGACACATATATATTATAAATAATAATTGAACTTATTTATATAAAACACTAGCTACCGCCAGCGGCTTCGCCCGCGTAGTTTACGAACCCGTACATTTTCCCGGGATAAAAAGTAGCCCATGTGCTATTCCAGACTATAATTTATCTCTGTGCCAAATTTCATCCAGATCCGTTCAGCCGTCAAATAAAACGTTTTTTTACTTATTTCTTTATTCGACTGTGGGCAGAAAAATTAAAACTCTAAGCTTATCCTACTAAATTTGTTTAGACATACATTAGGCATGGTCTGTTTTTTGTATAGATATAATGTATTGACAAAGGCATACAATCACAATAACTGGACTCAATAGCGCCAACAGTCAATAGTGTCACGGTATGATATATTAATGACATGACAACGGCTTCACGATTGTGCATGAGTAATGTTAGATTGCATATGTAATACTCACATATCTATTATTGTACCTATAAGTAATCCAATCTGAGAACATCTCTATGATAATTCTTCCATTAAACTAGATCTGCAAATTAAAACTCGAAGAACTGTTGATGGAATTTAGCAGTGAACTAGTTTTAAATTACACATTTCTTTAGTTCAGAATTAAAGTTAATAAGCAGATACCTCTCAGCTGAAGCTGAATTAAAATCAAAACAAAACTTTTCTCTTTCTAAGGATAATAAAGTTAAACTTTTTTCTTGGAACACTATTATGCAGAGAGCATAATTAGTCAATGAACAAGTATCATAAAAGGCCATATTTTTTTCTAAATCAAATCAAAGTTAAAATTGAAGAAGTAAGTGAAGCCTTATTTACTCTATCATACCAAGAGTAATAAAATGGCAAGTTTTAATCCATAAATCACTTTTCAAACTTTGTGGCGTCAGGGGTCTTTTCATGCTGTCTGTAGTCCTAGTAACAATGTCAACTTGAGCAATTAGCTAGAAACTAACTAAAAGTGTTTATATTCAAACTTTTGGCATCAGATTGCCCGCCCAACGACTTCACAATCAATATTTTGTTTTCAATCTCCAATTAGTGTTGTTATTGAATAACATTTTCTTCTCTAGTCTCGTATAATAAGGTAATCTAGGTATAGTTTAACGCGATCTTCTCAATTCACACGTGTAACTAAATATACTTCTGTCTATTATTCTACGTTTTCAATGAGAAGCCCAATATAAATTGGTTAGCCAGTTTATTTTCCCAATCGAGCGTATTTACAAGGAAAATACAACGCTCCAACTCTATTCGAAGAAATATATATTTATGAACTGAATATAATAATCATGGTAAAAATTATATAATAAATAAACAATTAATAGATATTATTTTGACATTGGATCTCTTATGAATAGTACAAGACTAGTGATCAAAAGATTGATTTTGCAAATCATTGAGACATTTGTCGTCGATCATTAGAATGTTGAAGATTAACGAGAATCATCATCGATTAGTAGAATGTAGAAGATTAAAGAAAAGCAGGAAGGGAGATAGTATCAGCGCACCTAGACGAGTTGCTACAAACGCTAAAGAATAGAAACACCACCAAAACGTATTGGATTTAAATCTACAAGTAACGTAAAAGATGTGTGCATATTGCGATAGCATTTGTGTAGCGATTTTATATTTTATCATCACTTGTCTACGTAGATCTATCGCATTTACATAAAAGTAATAAAGCTTTACGACTTTCCTTTAATTCAATGAGGACACAATGTGTCTACTTTGATTTAGTCTTATTGTGACACATAGGTATAATTTTGGTTCGCTTTAATGCTGCGCTGATTCAAAAAGTTGATAAAGCTGAATCGAAATAGGTATATCAAGCATCATGCTTTTCGAAGAACGGTTTTTTTCTTTCAGTCGCACTTTTAAAAATAGGTACACTGACTTGCCAAACTGTGAAAACATTGCCGTATAAAGAAATTCATAGATATTGCGAATAATCAAAATATTCTGCTGTCGCAGCTGTTCTAAAATTCTACATAAAATGAAAGATCTTTTCATAGGAACGGAATTTTATGAGCTTTTGAGATATCCGACCTTTTTAAAGATTACTTTATAACGCTTCTGTCTCTATACCTGTATGACGACAGAAAATTAACTACAATAAATAAAATTTGTAGCTGGGAATAAAAATAAGTATTTATCTACACTAGACATGGCCAGGATATGTGTGGTTATTAAGCGATTATGTCATAAGTCGCAATCAAACGGGAATTTCTCAAAAAGTTTCGTTGTTAATCTGCGAATCAGATTATACCATTCTATCATAAAACTGTTACACGCAAAATTGAGTCCCTTAATTAAAGCCTGTGTCAGAAACAGAACATGCGGTTGGACCCAACGACAGAACCCTTAATAATTAAATAATCCACGAAATAATTTTTGCATTTCTGTGTTAAAATATCAAACAAAAATTTTTCTCTCCAAAAGATCAAAGCTCAAATAAATTCAAAAATCTAACACGTGATATGTAAATATTTCAAAAGCTTTATACCTCACAATACTTATCTATTATTAATTAAGGCAAGTATTGGATTGTAAAATAAAATCATTTTATTAAATACCTACAGACATCTCAATTTATGCAGAACAACCTATCTACTAATGACTTTCTCATTTTCATTATTTCATTACTTTTAGACATTTCATATAATAGCTTGAATATTAAATAAGTACTTATAACGAAAATAATATAAGAAGGAACTACACCTGCCTGAAAACTGATGGGAAACAGACTTGAAGAAATGTGTCGTGCTGCTCTGGCACCTTCAGGTTGCCAGGCAGTCGTCAGTCAGGTTGAAAAATGTCAGCATACGTCTAGCAACTGAGTGGCAATTAGACATCACAAAGAAAAATCCGTCGTACAGTGACAATTCTTTATCTTTATCTTTTCTCGAATGACTGTGATTTCTGGGATATATTAGAATAGGTCGTAGAAAATCGGGAAGATACTTGGTACATAACATTTTTGTAGCGGATCGTATCAAAAACTACTTTATTGCTAATTAGAATATTGCACACACTGAAACAAAATAAAGCTAATTAGTAATTACGCCACAAAAAAATACACAATAGCACACAAAAAAACTTGAATTTTGTTTTATTATAAAATATACCTACATTCCGCTTATAAAACGTGTTGATGCGTCGAAGGACATAGAAACCTTTGAAACCGGATAGAGACAAATAGAACACCTGATTCCAAAAGTTGGCAATATTTTGTATCGGAAATATGTATCTGCCAAACCACTCTTTCACAAATAACTGACTATCCCTTTTGGTTTTCAACTCAGAAATACTTCGAATGTTGAGCAATATCCGGCACCAAATCTGAGCACCTACACAGACTACTTACAAAAGGAACCTTTATTGAACAAGCTTGATTAAAGTACGGTTAATGGACCGTGTGGGTTTCCCCTTATAAGAAGGCCCCCGCAGCTGTACACATGGGTGTCATAAAAGAGGTCTAAGGGTGAAATCACATCTTTATAAAAAATTGCCATTTTACCATAGATATAATGGTAATCGATATTGACATAATTATGTGCATTTTCATATTTAGTCAACAACGACTTTTTTTAACAAGCGTGGTCTTTATTTTAATATTCCGAAATAACCATTCAATGTTTATTATAGTTATATGAGAAGAGTTTTGAACGCTTTCTGGCTAGAAGTTAAAATAAAATGGAATGAGAAGTTCTCAGTCAAATTTTATTTTAAAACCTGTCTCGTGTGGACCTTGTTCGGTAAAAAATAAAAACAAATGCCACTTTTAACGAGCGCTTGTTCCGCACTTGTTTTGCTAGTTGGTACTTCTTCACGCTAGACAATTGGCGATTTCCGATTCCACTATTGGAAAAATGTTGAAGAAAAATGTAGAAAAATTTGACATCTTTTTTCTCTGCAAACAACTTAAAATTTCTTGTAATACCGCAAAAAGGAAAATCAGTTCAAATCTTTATACGTTTGTGTACTGCTGCCTATGAAGTAATAAAATGAGTATTCCGAATCAGTGGACTGCAATAATTCCAATTTTTTACTCACCACTTGGATGATTCAGTAGGAAACTTTATTAGGACCTTTAACTACCTTAGAATTATTCACAATAAGTACATATCTTCTAAGATTCATAAAATTATATTAAGTCTGAGATATTAAATTTCTAGAGGAAAAGATTGTTTGAATCTGTTTTAAATACAATTATAGTCATAAATTAACGAAGTTAACTCTTGTCCAAATTCTCCATTCTTTCCTCTTTTCTGCCAGTTTCGTCTCTTCTTCCTACGTTATGATGATCGGTTTTTTAACAGGCCTCGATCTTAGATCTTTCTAGCTTCTTAGAGCTCTTATTTAAAGTATGAAACCTATTTAATAAACATTTACTTTTTTCTATCATAAAGTGACAAAATATGTCAAATTGCTGTTGTGAATCCGTGAATCCTTTACTACATCATATTCATAAACCAGTTAAATATGTCGCGGTTCTTATGGAGTTTAGGTAAACTAGTTAATGACCCTTCTACGACTCTATTGAGTGAACTACGAGAACGCATATTTAAAAAACAATGTGAGCCTGCTCTTTCTCCAATTAATGATGATGAAATCGCAGAATCAACAACCACTAAACGCAATGAAGTCAAATTCATCCAACTAGCGGAGGAAATTATAAACCCTCCTACATCTTACACCCATCACAGATACGAACCACCAGAAACTCATTCCAAACAAACTCAAGCCGGAGGTGGTTTAATCAAAAGTCGTCAAGTATCAGTCCAGTGTCGGGGATCGCATCACGCGAAGCCCACCAAGTCTAAGAGTATTCAGAATATAGTACGTCGTTTAGATCGCAGTACTGGCGAATCAAGTACTGTCATTAAGATTGATGCTCAAACTAGCCCAATAAAATTAAAAATTTGTAAACAACATCGAGACGTAGTGTTTGCTCTTCAAAAATTGCCACTTGAAGGAATACGTACAGAAGAATCAAGCAGTAAGCTTGCCCAATTAAAATCTACATTCACGCGAATATTCGAGTCCTTGAAATTAGAAAAAATACAAAGTATACCGCCATATCGACCTCCAGAAAAAGAATTCTTGAAGTTATATAGATGTGCAAGTTTAGATCTGATTGTAAATCGAGAGAAAACGCATCGGAGAAAATTTAAAACACGAAATACAGCTTGTAAACGATCTAAAAACTGCCACGAAAACACAAAATGTCAGGACATTAATTATGCGCAGAACCAAGAACAACACGGCTCATAATTGAATTTCCCCTTGTCGCGTGACGATACCGCAACCTGACAAAAGTAAACATGTCAT
Organism: Shargacucullia verbasci; assembly: GCA_947562105.1. Taxonomy (NCBI): domain Eukaryota; kingdom Metazoa; phylum Arthropoda; class Insecta; order Lepidoptera; family Noctuidae; genus Shargacucullia; species Shargacucullia verbasci. The sequence goes on along the minus strand of OX387284.1, from coordinate 8,827,802 downwards.
GTGAGAAAGAAACTAGTTATGATTTATAATATTTACCTGTTACCGTTAATGCTGCCAACTACCAACCGTCTGAAAAATCTAATAAAAGTGACTAACCCGTTTTTAAATACATATTACTCTAGATACGCACTTGACTCTTGAGATTTCTAAAATATGAGATTAATGAACTCTTTATAGGATAGAGGGACCTGTGACATTAATGTTAACAAGTTATTGGCAATTTAGAGCAAAACAAGGACTGCTTATAGAAATTACATTTTACGAATCAGGTTAAGTGTTTGGTACCTTCATTACTCTGGTACCCACAATATCGTTTAACTATGCCACATGGAATAATAAAGACTTTATTACAAATTTTCATGAGTTTGTATAAGTAGAAAAAAAGATTCGTACAAATGTGGGTTAATTTACGAAAGGTACTTCGTTGATATCTGTTATGTTATATTTAAAAAAAAACATTACAGAGTAACGCATTGAAAAGGGCTTCATTAATCTTTCTTGACTTTTATTTTACCTAAAGTCGAAAAGGTAACCTTACGTACCTATTTCTCCAGCGATAGCGAAAATACAAAATTGAACACACAATCATTTACACATTAATTAGGTATTAGCAATTTAACTTTTCGTAACGTTTTAATTTGATGACCTTCATACTGCCGACCAAAAAATATCTTGATATATTGATATCGCAGATGAGAGAAAATGAACATGGTATTTAATTTTTTCACAGAAACCTCCTTTTGCTTGTAAATGACTGGTGTGTGAAGTGTGAACCCCTCTCAGGAGCCTCCGTTAGTCAAATCCTGTGAAATTAATAAATTGTCTTCGCCCTTCCACCCCTTAAAAAGTTTTACTAATTTCCGGAGTTCAATGAAGCACTGTTTGTTTCATTAATTTATTTATTTATAGCGTATTAATTGGATCGAAATGAAATTTATTTACAAGACAGTGTCAACTATGAACAACAAACTCATGAAGAACGTCCATATTTCATTCTGTTCGACTACTTTGCAAAGAAGAAGTTGGTCGAACTGATATATAGACAAGAGAATAGCTGAGAAACACTTAGAACGCACTTAATAATAAATTAGCGAACCTGATTGGAGTTTGAAGTTCGTCGTCAATCTTAATTTCCTTCGGCCCTTAAGCAGTAGGTAGTCGTTATACAATTCTCCACACAGAAACACGTGCAATAGTGTAAGTACCCCCTATCTTTAATAGTAATAAATCATAATCATATTTATAGTAAAAAATATTTTCTCTGCACCTGCACGGATGGCAAGTTTATTGCAGTGTGTCCCGACTTGAGTACTTAACATTAATCAATTAACAGTCGATAGTGCATTGCTGGATATCGTACTATATCTAAATATAAAATCAATTTATTGGCGTAAGTTACAACACTAAGCAAGTATAATTTTATTGTTGTCAGGTGTCAGCTGTACGAGTTCCCTTGCATCAATGACGCTGCTGCTTGTCTCCGGTCTGTGATACAATGTTAGGCGATTTGATAGATATATTTGAGGCGGCTTCATGTCGTTCATCTGTCACGTCGGTCGAAAGAGCTTTGTCAGCTTCAGCGACAGATTGCCTGTAGGTATGTAGCTGAGAGCGGAGGGACGTAGAAACAATGACAGTTCAAATTCAAAGGGAATCAATTGACTAAATTAATTTACACTGAAATACCTAGTGAACGGAAATTACGATGGCAGGCGGCACCGGCACACCTTATGAATATTGGTCAAAACTGCTTTTAAGTTAAGTTTATTAGCAAATTGCACGCACTAAATCCCCCAAACATACAACTGACTTTACAATATCGAGTGCTCATCATCATCATCATCAGCCAGAAGACGTCCACTGCTGAACGAAGACCTCCCCCTTAGACCACCACATCGAACGACATTCCGCCACTTGCATCCATCGGTTGCCCGCGACTCGACTGCTCAGCACGACACAATATAAGAAATATTTGGGTGTTCAAAATAGTGTTATACGTATTTCAACTGAGAACGCCGACAGTTGTGACAGATAGTTGGTAATTGTAATCAACTTAATAAACTTCTGAAAGGGATCAGGAAGTCGGTTAAACTCATTATCTGTCTCCGAAACATTGTTATAGTTACTCTGAGACGAACTGTACATAGTTTACTTATACGATTATCTTCGGCGTTCGTGGATGAAGAAAACTAGGTACAAGTAATCCAGTTTTTTTGGACATGTCCAGCTAAATAATAACGATAGACGTTCATAATCGCAATTGATTCTACTTGACAATTCAACAGTGTAAATTGCGTTGTTCCAATTGTCGAGTATTAGTGATTTCTAAAGCACATTAAAATTGAATAGATTCCGATTACGAGCGTGTTTCGTATTACTATGATGTTCAACATAATATTCTACTTACGACAGCAAAAAGTTTTTTCAGAAGATACACACTATGTTTAACGATATCTTAGTGGGTACGTTTGCCCCACCTTAGGCATTTCCATTACTATCCTGGCTGGTGGGCTAAATTTCCAGAACGCACCTAAAACAAATCTAATCTCTTGCAACCCTAAGATGCGGCAGACGACAGAAGAATAGATAACTAACATAGCATCACGCCTGTATTCCCCGAAGGATTAGGCAGAGGAATACTATAATTGTACACCCACATTTAGCCGATGCCATTATTGAGTCCCAATTAATAGGGGGCGAGCCTATTGCCATCTACCGGGCACAGTTCTAGACCCCACATTGCTACTAAGAATTTCCATACAGAAAAACCTAATAACACTGCCCGGGAATTGAATCTCACGCTCAGCAGTCGCGCTAGCGACTACTAGACCAATGAGGCAGTAGAAAACTGAGTCATACAACAAGAATTATATTTGGCAACTAAGTAGGTATACCCGAAGAACTCTTTGTTAGAATATCTATCAACAAACAGTAAAGAATAAAATATCTAATAAAATTATCGTGAACCTAACGTCTAAATGACAGTCGTAAAGTTTTACGATACAAAGAATCACTGAAGTATCGATTCTTACGGATCAACAAAATAAGAACGCAAAGCTTTCATTCGTTGTTGACAAGCAAGTTATAGATAAAGTATATTTTGCAGCGGTTTGCTTTTATCTGCCAGTGTTTGCTCGCCTGAGGTGGAATCTTCAGAACTGGCTTAAATTTATTTTCTTTGCAAAAATGTTACTGAGTATTTGGGTATAGGCTACTGAATAAAATATGTAATACAAATACATTGTGTGTGTTTGTGTATCTTGGCCTATAAGTACTATGTAACTTCTAGCACATACATATGTATGTATATCTAATATTTAAGAATAAGCTAACGCTTATTAATTAGCCAACTAGCCAAAGTGCATATTGTAACCAATATGAACTTTGGCTAGGTGGCTAATTATCATACAAGGCAAAAATTTATTGGAGAAATTTGTTAACGTGCAATATAAAATAGACACGCGCTAGTATAGAACAATACACAGAAGATAAAATTGTCCCAATAATTTAAATACCCCATATTGGGGACATGGGGTATATATTATCACAGTCTGTTCCACTATCTTCTATTTTTTTTTCTATAATTAATTCGTGGACAATGGTGTGGGTTATATGTTTGCTAATTTAAATTAAGGATATTTTTTTTGTAATACTTAACATGTAACTGTTTTTTGTCCCTAATAAATAAATAAATAAATATATACGCGTAGTATAGTCGCGTAGACTGGTATTTACAAAACTACATAACTAAATTATAAAATACCGACCAACAGTCCTTTAACTTAAAACCCACTTCCAGTCCACTGCGACCGTATAGCGTGATAATTTTTTCATTGTTAATTTTATCTACGTCAGTAGTAATAATATAAGTTTATAGACAATATGAAATTAGATAACTAGAAATAAAATAAATTACGAGAACCCAAACTTCATTAACTAGGTAAGTTAGTTAAATAAAGTTTTGATTACAATAATCATAATAGGAAATGTCTTCAGTCTACGGACTTGTTTAACAATAATAAATAAAGTCTAGACATTACCTATTACTAAAATAATACTTTATCAACAACTTTTATTTATCTACTCTACAAAAAATAATACTATACAATACGATAGCCATTTCCAAATTTTGATAACCAGGATTTGAAAGTGGAAATACCAGGATATTTTGGTTTAAAAACAGGACGCAGTATAAAAAAAGTATAAGAGAACAGTGTCAATGAAACTCACTGAAAAGTAATTACAATGTTTTATGAAATTATCTTTAATTAAATTATATAATAATTATAAGAAATGAAATGAAGGCGTTATTTTATTATTTAATAATAATAAAATAACGCCGATGATTAAACGTCAGGTTCGAAGCAGTAGTAAAGTAATAAAACACAGGACCTTACGAGGACTCTTTAAAAAACCCAGGACGCTACCTACTTAATAACTATCCAGGAAAACACAGAACACTCCAAAAAGCAGGATATGTCCTGGGATAACAGGACGGTTGGCAACCCTACTATACGACAACACAATCATATGGCAATAGCAGAGATATGGTTACTGACATATCGACTGTGAACTGGCAACTGGTACTATCTCATTTTTCACAACATTACAGGATTAAGAAGAAACTATCGATCGCGTTGTGCATACAACGCGGTCGATGTTAGTACAAATTGAATTAATTCGATTTTGGCGTCTAATTTTGATTGAAGTAAAATATGCTTTTTGCAGCGCTGCTGGGTATGAAATAATTTAGAATGATATAACTAAGTAAAATCCTCATAAAATCGAGATAGGACATGTTGCCAGTTCACAGTCGATATGTACCTATAATTGTTTACCATCTTTACACTAACGCCACTTATTTAATATCGGCACTTGTTTCGTAGTGTGCTTTATCGAACTTTGATAGAAATCCAATAGCCATTTATTGGCTATTCAATCTTCCTTATTTCGGTCTTTTGGACGTAAATAGTTCAGTAATACACAAAACTATATGAGAGATGAAACTATTACTGTGAAGGAAAACATGATGAGGCAACCTGTACATCCGAGAGGGCTCAATAAATTTCTTGATGGTGTGTGTAGTCCGCCAACCCGCACCGGGCCAGCGTGATGGACTAAGGCCTAACACTTCTCATTCTGAACAGAGACCCTTGTCCAGCAGTGGGTCAGTAATGGGTTGAATTTATCTGTTACTAGCTTTTGCCCGCGGCTCGCTCGCGTTAATTTAGAATTTGACAGTCAATTCGGGTTGTACTCTGCTTACGAAAGACACGGGGCGCCATCCATTTCTGTACACCAGACAACGTATATGAAGAATTTCAGGATGATCGGTTAAGTGGTTTAGCCGTGAAAAGGTAACAAAGTAAAAGGTAACAAACAAACTTACTTTCGCATTTATAATATTAGTTAGGATATGAGAGTTATGGTGTTGTTTTCTATTTTGACGGTAATGTACTTATTCAAATATCATGCGTTTTGTAGTGTACTTTATAAAGGTTTGATAGAAATCCGATAGCCAACTACGGGCTGTTTGCTCTTCCTTTATTGAGCATAAAATACGATGGGTATTGAGAAAAAGTACAATGCGATTTCTGTATAAGAAATTAGAACAGTTGTTACAATCGTCTGGAATGTCTGAAGAATGCATGAATATTGAACAATGCTATATTTTTAGATGTTTCATAATGCTCTGTCTGTACCACAAGGTTATTTCTTTGTCCATATGACCCGTTACGAAACGCATACATTATCTATTGATATCTTAATCTATAACAATTCTACGTTTCTTTAACCTTAATAATTGCATAAAGTAAGTATATAGCATCACGCCTGTAATCCCTGAAGGGGTAGGCAGAGGTCTACTATTGTGCACATTTCGGCGATGCTGTAATTAAGTCCCATGTAATAGAGGGCAAGCCTATTGCCCACCGGGCACAGCTCCTAACTCCGTGTTGCTACTGAGAATTTCTATACAGAAAAACCCAATAACACTTTGCCCAACCCGGGAATCGAACCCAGGACCTCACGCTCACGCTTGCGACCACTAGACCAACGAGGCAGTTTGTAGAAATTATAAGTAACATAATAGCCTAGACTAGTTTACTACTGGAGTTTTAGTACAAGTTTTCCTTGACTTCAATCGTGGTTACCGTTAAGCCAAAAATGTATGAAAATATGCGTACGTGCGCATCAGTTTATATCTACGTCGGTACTAGGTACTAGATCCCCTGTAGATAAATACTGATGAGTACCTTCTTGATCTAGTGGTTGCAATAGCAAACTGTTAAGCGATAAGTACGTCTTGAGGGCTATTTTATATTTCCCTAACAAAATTCTGAGTAGTATCCCATTGTTAGGAATTGTATGGCCAATAAAATCGCCCCTATTACATGAGAATAATAACGGCATCGATGAAATACTCGTCTCCCCAACCCTTCGGGAAATACAGGCTTGATGCTATGCTATGTATAAATATAAAAAATCTAGTTGAGTCTAACGAACATTTTAAATCTAGACGTCCGGCGATGCACCTAAAGCTATTTCCGGGATCTTTCCCTTTGGAATAAAAGGAAGCATCGAAAATAGCAATTCCTATCATTCTGCAGTTAAAATGCTTGTACCATAAACACGTTTCACCAACAAAGTGATTAAACACTTTCGATCTAAACCCGGTACAGACTGTGATACGGATAATAAATCCTCCGGATAGTCAAATTATATGACGTCATAATAATAATTTACTGCCGTCGGTCGCCGTCGTCGTTGGCTGACAAAAGCGGACGTGACTCGACTGAAAGACTTCGTGAAGACTCCCGATTCGTTTAGCTGACTCCAGTACTTTACATCCCGTACAAATTATACTTGAAACCTTTTAAAACATATATACATACATCTCCTAAAGAAACCTATGAATGTAGATGGAATATCGTTAGCTAAAATATTTCAAGTCCTGACTTTGGTTATTTCGCTTCGAATCATACACGACAGGATGATGATTTTTAACGACTATATCAAATACACAACCCTGCTATAAAATTAACAAAAAAAAATAAGATTTTAGTAAGTGAAACAAAACATATCTATCGAAAAAAAATATTAAAAGTAATTGGTTAAAAAATTCAAAACATCAAAACTCAGTAATGGAACGCGCAGGTTTGTGCATTTTAGGTACTGATAATACCTACGTGGAATGATACGACGGTCCCTACGTATAAAAGCGACATATCAAAAGTCGAGGTTTACAGGAGAACGTTTTAAAAGTTTCTTATTGCTATAGTTTTTTATTGCTGATTTGCAATATAATATTAATGTAATCTCTATGCGTATGAATAAAAAAAAAAAGATACAGTTCTTTTAAATGTAAAACAAATGCAAATATTTTATTTTATAACTAGCTGTGCCCGCGACTTTGTTCGCATGTATGTCGGAACTTAACAATGTATTTTTTAGTGAGACCAAATGCACTTAAACCTATTTTTTTCTAAAATAAAAGAATTTTTCTAAAATAAAAGTAGCCTAAGTTACTCCTTATTACATCAGCTACCTGCCAATAAAAGTCCCGTCAAAATCGGTCCAGCCATTTCAGATATTAGCCTATACAAACAGACAGACAGACAAAAATTGTAAAATATGTTATTTTGGTGTATGTACCGTATATATATTCATATGCATGTAGTAAAAAACGGTTTTTTCAATATTACAAACAGACACTCCAATTTTATTTATATGTATAGATTTCTGATTTCATGTACAGTCAGCATCAAAAATATGTACACAAGTAGCGAAATTGAAACCCTTATTCTTGGAAAACCATTGGTTAACATTTATAATTATTTATTTTTACATACGTATCTTCTTTTCTTCTTCTTTAAAAAAAAACGTTGCCCCACACTAGGAATAATTCCTGTATCGTGAGTGCGTTTACAAACACATATATTCACATACACAAACACCCAGACCCGAAACAATTATCTGTAGAGCATACAAATATTTGTTACGTGCGGGGATCGAACCCGCGACACGTAGCGCGGAAAGCTAATCGCTTAGCCACTGTACCAACCGTGTCGTCAAAAATTATGTATGTATCTGCAAATATTATGTGTAAAATTGATCAAGATTTCAATTACTATTTCCTCTAAAAATCATTCAGTATATACATATTTATTCATACTGAATGTAACTAAAGCATTCTAAAAAACCCCTAAACTTAATCTGGTATTTGAAATTCTGTGGTGTATTTAAGGAGCCAATAAACAATAAAATTATTTTTTGACAATAGTGATAATATTACGGGTAGGCGAATTTTAGAAATTAAATTAAATTAAATTATTTATTTTGCAATTAGGATTTTTCAATCACTTTTACACGTCTTTTTTAAACTAGATGGCGTCAGCATTTCCTATGACTATCCCTGAGAAGAAACGCCGGAACAAACTCAGAAGTCAAGGTCTATTTTAAAGCCCAGACAGATTGTAATGATGTAAGGGTTTATGTGACACAAATATAGGGTGAAATAGCCTTTTGAAGAAAGTGCCATAACTATTTGAGCTAACCTGTCGCAACAAAGTGCAAGCATGCATCAGTTATCGTGAGAATTAATGAAATTCGTTCAGAGAGCGTTCAGCCTAGATCTCACTCATCATTCACAATGTATAGCGGTTATAATTATATAAGACATCATTTCAATTTAAACGATATTATAATATCAAAATAATGAAGTAAATAATATAATAATTAATGGCATAAATTGAATATAAGAAAAAAGGAAAGGCTGAAGAGCGGCTCAATCCCAAGCGTTTTTGTCATCTAAATTTTATAGGTATCGTTTTTTACAAAGTTTAGATTTAATTGCAATTTTGAACTTCTTTAATGTTAAATTACGTATATCATTAGGAAGTTTATTGTAAAAGCGTATACATTGTCCGTTGAACGAGTTGCTTACTCTATGGAGGCGCGTAGCATGTACAGCAAGGTTGTGTTTATTCATAGTGTCCAAAGAATGAGTATCAGACAGTTTGATAAAATTCGAAATATTTTTATAAACATATATTAAATTTTCAAATATATATGTGACGCTACAGTTAAAATATTAATTTCCTTAAATCTGTGTCTCAGCGACACCCTTGGACCAAGATTATAAATAGCTCGTACAGCCCTTTTCTGCAAGACGAATATAGTATTGATGTCTGTAGAGTTTCCCCAGAGGAGGATGCCGTAAGTCATAACGCTATGAAAATAACGGAAATAAACTATTCTGGCTGTATCCACATCAGTTAAGTGCCGAATTTTTTTGACAGCAAACGCGGCAGAACTAATACATATAGATTAGATATAGATATCTGAAAACAGAAACACGTTGCACCCCTCCAGTTAGTATCCTACTTCCTACTATATATATATATATAATATCCTACTAATCCTACTAATATTATAAATGCGAAAGTTTGTGAGGATGGATGGATGGATGGATCTTTGTTACTCTTTCACGCCAGAACGGCTGAACAGATCTGGATGATTGATTTGGCAAAAAGATAGATTATAGTCTGCAATAGCACATAGGCTACTTTTTATCCCGGGTAAATGCACAGATTCGTAATCCACGCGAGCGAAGCCGCGGGCGAAAGCTAGTACCTAATATAACTAAAGGTCGTAGGTTCTAAATTAGTTCCAAGCGAAGAACAATCTAGCGTCGTTTACCTAGAACGTCATATTAATTAGTTTCACAAAATATAACTTGTGTTAAGGAATCATGAACCAAAGGACAATATTGAAACTAATTTCTGCTTAATTTTGTTTCTAAGTAAGGTAAGTAGACACCATGCCTCAGTACGTCCCCAAAATGTAGTATCAATGGCTATCCCTTAGACAACGTTGGACACTGTTGATATTTATTCATATTGGAGAAGCAGTGTTACGTCATAAAAGTTGTCCAAAAATAAACCTAACAATTTTCAATTTTCATATCCATTTTCCCAAATCAAAATTTAAAAATATTTGAGTGAGAAAACTTTCACGGCCAGAACGATCAACATTACTGTAGAGTTTACATTGACCCAACCGTTTTCTTAAGTAGGTATTTGCAAATATTCGTTCCAACTACTAATAACTTAAAATATATACTTACTAATAATCACAAAGATAAGTTTGTTTTAAAACAAAATTTAGAACGCGTTCCATCCATATTAATATTATAAATGCAAGGCACGGTCAGCGCAGTGGTCGAGAGATCGACACAAACAAATATTTGTATGGTCTTAATAGCCTATTTATTAAAGAAGGCTGCTTTTAATATTAAAAAAATCCACAGATTCGTAACACCCGGGCGAAGCCGCGGGCGGAAGTTCATTACAACACAAACGATAACAAAAATAGTCTTCCTATATAAAAGCCGACACAAACTTTCGTATATAATAAATAAAAAGAATATGTTAACGCGGGTGAAGTAAGTAAAATATTGTGGCGATCATTCTCCCCGCCCACTAACAGCCTCGTTTCCCTACAAAATGGACGCTGCTAACTAAGCCGGGATAATGTTTAAGGTGAAGATAGATTAATGATGATATATTACAGTTATTGTAACAGCCCACGTGCTCAGGTATAGGGTGATGTACTAAATGTCAGTAATCACAATCACATTAGTGTAAGCTCGAGTTCAGCAGATCTTGGCATAATGCACGCATCGTTCGCCATGTACAGTCACAAGCACATACATGTATACATTTGTAGCGTAAACGTAAAAAGTATTCATTGTGAAGTCTTTGAACACAAACCAAGTATTTATATTATGTGTTTGCAAGTGAGTGTGAGACGTGAAAATAGTTTGAAGCTTTAAAAAAATATAATATTTGTGCTCGACTTTACATCTCGCATTTAGCACAGGTATTATATTATCTGATCATAGATTATATTTTTACCATTAAAACGCAATCACACGATATTTTATTCAAAGTAGGTACGCATTCAGCTTATCTCTTTTTAGTTTGCGAATGATTCGATTTTTATACGTCCGTTTTAATATAATATTCCAACAGACAGTTTAAAAATATATATTTAGCAATTAATTAAATTAGTGTTTAGCGAAACGCGTACGCTGAGCTGATTGATTGAAAAGAATTCAATAGCAAAAAGAATAAATTAATGTTGTTGTGTATAAATTGCTTTTGAAACGGGCATATGTATCTAGCATCATACAATGGGTATACTTCTCACGACCCGGTATTAAAATTCGCATCGTAATAAGACCTTTTTTTTTAAGTACAGGCCTGCGTAATTTTATAGGATCCATTATTTTAAAAGCTGTATTAAAAATATATCGACGCTAAATGATATTGTAATATCAACAACATCATTGACGGCGCTTGTAACATCGGAATATCACGGTAGGGATGATATTGTTATTCGAGGGCAAAAGGACCTGAAATGCACCATTAGTTTAATAATAATATCCATCGTAATCCGAAAACGCCATGCTATTTTCGATTTCTCGTTAAAAAAAGGGTGAAAGCATCGCACATTGTAAACTTGGAGATATTCCCTACATATTCATTGCAGCGATAAAATCGACATAAAACAACCATTACAAGATTACGAGCACTCATTGTCATAGTGTCATAACGGTGAGGTTTATACTTTATGACAACGCTAACTTCTATGTAAATTCCGAACTGATAACATAAATATCCATATACCTATATATAATATACATTACTAGCTGATGCCCAGGGTTTCTTGGATTTTAGATTTGCACCCATTTAAGGAGTTATTTTCGAAACAAATCCTACGTATACCTACTACAATTACGATGACTATGCCCTATATATATAGTAAAAGAATTCCTCAAATAGGTTTTGTAGTTTTTAATATAACTTCAGACGTATAGGTAGATTAGAGTAGGCTATGTCTAAGTAATTAAGATCTGAGAGCAGAGAGATTAAGATCTAAATTCTGGGATATAATCCCAAAAGGTGACCACTAAGTGCGCTAAAAGCCCATATGACTTATCTTCAAGTAAGTATCTATGTTTATTGTGTGATTTGGAAAACGATCTCCTAATTACTAAAAACTACCAAAATCTCAACTCACAGTTTCACTTTGCGAATATTTTTAGGTATGTTGCCGAGAAACATTAATACGGAATCGGTCTTGCGTATAACATGAAGTCGGTTAAAAATAAGCTATTTTTTCTTTCGATTGGGAGAATTTGTGATGAAATTTGTTCTGGTATTCTCTCAATCAAAAATATAAAACAACACCAGTAACTGTGCGGGTGTATATGTGAAACAAAGTGAACGCTCATTTATGTGAACTTCTATCAAAAACAGGTGCTTACTTTTCTACTGTTTTGGTACGAACAGGACTTTTCACACCTCACTAGATATATTTAGGTAGGAAACTACTAAACTACTAACAAAAATACCTATAGGTAGGACGGCACCCACACCGACAGATACCAAGGAAATCGTATAGATCATGTTTGATAACAGGTCATTTAAATTTCAAGAGGGTAAACCTGAATTTCCGTGCCTTGGGCGAACACTGATAACGTTCTAAAAGGAAAATGTGACTGCTCATCTAAACGGGTATGAGGCATTAACGCAGTTTTACAAGATTATGTCACGATTATATTATCACCAAAGTAAAGATATAGGCATTTTGTTCAACAGCTGTGACAGAAAATGTCCCGGAATAATGTTCCCGTCATGCTCGTATAATTTCATTCCTTATTGCATTCTAAGGCTGCCTGTCCACTGAAAGTAAAGCCGAAGTGGAGTGGTGCGGTATGAATAGGTGACAAAAAAGATTCTAATATTTTCTCCGCTGATCTAAGGGACGTGGTAATATGTATTTTATTGGTTATTTTTCTCCACGTCGTTCCGCTTTAGTGGACCGGCAGGATAAATTCTGTAATCGATCCAATCCTGGCAGGATTCGATTACGATATGCTATTACTATTATTTCTTGAACCGAAGCCGTAACCAGTAGGTCAAGGCCATGTTGAAGTGCACGAACACATTTCAAAGTAAATAAACATTGTTTATTGTGAGTAAACTGCGTTGTTGACTCGTTGTGGTAGAACTAACGTAATTTCCGTACAACACAGTCCATTTAATCATAAACAAAGACGCTTTCGCTTTAGTTTTGCAGGCCTCGGGAGAAAAGTTCATCAATTTTCAGAATAAAACATTTTCCTAGTTCAAAAAGTTGATGTTATGTAGTATGTATTCACTGTATTGCAGAATATGATATCATTAGGAAAGATGATGTTATGAGAAACAGCTATGAAAACGGCCACGTCCTCTACACCTCATTTGTTACGTTTATTATCGTGTAAAAATTGTAATTTTCAAAGCGTCTATTTCAATAGATATCGCAGTGTCAAAACGATTGGCTTTCTGTGCAATGCGTCGTAGGTTTGATTCCTGCACGGAACACGTATTTGTTTGACCTTCAGATAGTTGTCCTGGGTCTGGATCTTGACGTGCTTATAAGATTTGTGTCACGTTAAAACACACACAATACAATAGAAAATATTAGAGTAGGGCAACATTTAAAAAAAAGAAAGAAAATTGTCATCATTTTACAGAATTGCACAATTTATTTGTGTCCACAGAAATACCAATTATCGGTGGCGGCCTTAGGGACCACTCGGACTACCCTAGCTGCGCATAATTAAGGACCAGGCTATTATGACATACGGCTGACCAAAAATTCAAACATTTTTCTTCATAACATTAAGAGACTCTCGTAACTATATTAACACTTTTCACTGAGATCGAATACTAGAGCTCTCTATTTGTTTGGAACTTTGAAATAGTTATTGACCCTCTACTTTGCGACCTATAGATGATCTTCAACTAATCTTAGTCTAGCCCTAATACTTAATTGCGGTACGAATTGGCAATTGAAACAGTGCTTGTGTGTCTGGAAGAAAATAATAAAGCATTTCATTTAACACCTGAACTGTAATAAAACCTCCTTTCACTATTATCTTATAATGAGCTTTATTTACTCTTCACTAAACATTCGTGCTAAGTAGATATAATTCATCTACCCTTTACACGCTATTAAGGGTTATATTACAATATTTAAGTATTATATTTGATACTAGCTTTTGCCCGCGACTTCGTCCGCGTTTCAGTAGTTTTTCGTAAAAAAGTAGCTACTTTTTTGATGTAACAGACAGATTAACTTTCGTATATGATTTCTATGTAGCTTTAACCATTAAGGCTGCACACGCGACGGAAGTTTAAAAAATGGACACTGCTCTGCTCCTATTGATTATAGCGTGATGAAAAGTATACTATAACCTGCCCAGGAATATGAAGAATAATTGTACCAAGTTTCGTTAAAATCCGTCGAGTAGTTTTTGTTTCTATAAGGAACATACAGACAGACAGACACAAACAAAAATTTTACTGATTGCATTTTTGGCATCAGTATCGATCACTAATCACCCCCTGATAGTTATTTTGAAAATATATTTCATGTACAGAATTGACCTCTCTACAGATTTATTATAAGTATAGATTGTTGGTATTATAAGATTTATAAGTTTGAGCATTCGTAACTTGACGGTCTTTAGCTAAAGTTTCCAATGGGGAACACAAATAAAAGAGGGCTATATTTTCTTTCTTAATTGCCTAAGTTAAGGAAAATGTGTCGAGAAAAGGCTCTTTAATAAGAGAAATCTTCTATATAATACTCGTAGTATGTAGTATACATACATCACTTTAATACAGTGCGTGTGTGTGTGTGTGTGTGTGAAAAAATGTGAACTCAATAATAGAACAGATTTAATCGCTGATCATCGGTCCGCGCTCACCGTCGCGACAGTGACAAATAACATCGACCTACGGAATAGAATAGATAGAAAATAGTCGATTGCATTGTATTCTGGCGAGAACATTCTTTTGCTGAAACGATACAAAATCTTTCCAAATAAACTGTGTCAGTCTCACATGTTACAACATTTACCGACGAATATTAGTTTACATACTAAAATGTCAAGTAACGAACTTAATATTCATTAAACATGTTAGGGAACTCAAGTCAAAACAAGTTGATGTCGGAGTTATTTTTTAAAATAGTCTAAAGTAAACATTAATTTCTTAAATAAACTCGCATTTTAAAAAGATATACGAGCATCTTGGCCTCGCTATTTTTAATGAATGCGAATTCAGTATCAGCAAATAGTATTCACATTTAGAAATCCAAAATTTAATTACGCTAATCTCTTTCTCCTAAGCTTTTACATAAGGCAATCTAATATTTAAGTTGTTCGTTGTTCGGAACATCAATTAACAGTTTACAAAATAATGATGTTGAGAACACACTGAGTTCGCAACAATTCTTAACACAATAATAGGTGGTTCAGTGTTTGTTTTAAGTAACCGAAGCATAGCTAAAGTGGCTATTCACGTAAGCTTCGCCTATACACGGACTCATCTATTGTTTTGGTAAGTAAATGACAGGCCTTCAGAAAACCCGGTAAGTAGCAACTGTCAGCTAAACATTGAAACAAATAATGAAAATGCTCGCGTCAACTTACCGTGTCGGTGACACAGCGGTTTTCCTTGCCCACTTCACGCCGCGCGCCGTCCGCAAAGACTAAATAAAAAGTAATTTGATAAGATATAAATAACCGAAACAGTTCAAACAAATAAGTTAGTTATAGCTGTTAGCATTTTTCTTACCGGTGATTATAATCTTTGAGAAGATAAAAAAATCGGTTTTGCAATGGATTATTAAATGTCTCATTCTCATGAAGATTACTTCCAACAGACTAATCTGTTGGAAATAATCTTCATGAGAATAAAACATTTAGAAAGATTGAATTCGTAAGGAAAGATACTAGTTATTTTTTCCCAATATTTGCTTCCCAAAATTGATTTCATTCTAATACGACACTGTGCAGATTAATGATGTTATAAACACATAATACTTGAAAATATACATCAAAAGTTTAACAAAACAAAATCAAATACCCATAAACATAACACTCTCCTAATTATGTAAGAAACATAGGTAATGAGAAGTAATATCAATTTTAAACTTCAAGAAATGTATCGTTATAATGATGTTATTTAAGACATAAATAACTTCTGAGATTATTTTTTATGTTGGTTTTCTCTCTCTAATCGTAAATCTTCAGCAATTTAAATATAATATTTTTTTATTAATAAAGGTAAACTTTTATTTAATAATTAATTAGCGTAAATAATAAGTATATGTTTAGAATGTTTCTATATGTAATTGGAATTGTCAAGTCTGAAGTCACAAGTAATTACTGTATGAAGTAAAAACCTTTTATAGGTAGTTACACTGTACAGTTGTTTACTTTATATTCTTGTCGTTCCGTCTTGTCAGGATGAGACAGCCCATCCTACTTTGAAATCGTACATACCACGCTGGAAAGATCAACCACACAGCGAAGGAGCATCTGGGCTAAATGCCCTGTGTGTGCCAGACGATCTCAGGTTCCGTCAATTGAATTAGGCTCTTTCTATACTGATATTTTACTAGATTTACGAAACATATCCTAGGTATATGTTAAATCCAGGACATGGTCTATATGTGCCATGTCTAATCCAAATCCGTCCAACAGTTTACGCGTGATTGAGTAACAAACATCGAAACATCTTCACACAGTTTCACAATGTTTAATACTAGTAAGATATAATTCTCCGTATCTCTTATTTGGCATTTGATACTCAAACTATGTTTTTTCTTAAGTAGTAATATCGGTCTCTATACTGGGATTAACTGAAATACGACGGAGACTAGACGTGCGACTTGTGAAAGATTGTTGGGGATAATTTACCCGGATTAATCTGCACTCGGATTAATCTCAGTAGCAAGAGAAATAAAAAAAATTGTTCCGAAAAGAATTGTCTTGTACAGCAGCTACTTATTAAAACCCAAGAAATGAAAAGGTTGTATAGCTTATATAGAGACTTTTATCTACCTACATAAAGACAGAGTGACTCGAGAGCCTAATAAGTAGTTAGCTAATATGTTCGGCGTTCAGCATCTTGCTGTCTTCACCTAATATATATGTAATTCTGTAATGACACTTGAGTTCCCTTTTCTGGATTTAGCAACAGCACCTCCTACCGGGTGCAGCTATAGCTAAAAACCATCCAGATCACACAATACGTACAAAAAAATCATTATTATTGATCAAGTCGTTTAGGAGATGAATTACGAACACACACACACCGAATTCTAACCGTACAAACAGATGAATAAAACAGTATAATAAATGACAGAGTTGACCGGCGACACGGTCGATATTCCGTCTGTATCACGAGAATCATGTTCGCCATGTTTCCATGCATACGTAATGTGCCACTTGGGCATGCCTATATTTTAACATCGTATTTACCCGAAATCCATTGAGTACTTATAACTGGCAAATTCCACTCGCATTGTTCATATTTTATTTGGGAAATGATGACGCTAAAAATAATCGTTTCTTTATAAAAATTAACACGCCGATGTTATTTTGTATCCATGTTTATAGGAAACGTTATAAACATCATCGAACGGGAGCTGAAGTCATCGCACAGTATTTTAAAGAAGTTTCTAATTCGAAAACTTTGTTCCACTTACTGAAATAGTAACAAGTGAATTTATGTGGCACTCATGACCAGCGTGTAATGAAGATCGTACATATTCAACAGATATGTGAACTTTTATTTGACTTCAGTAACATTACATAATGATTTCAGAGAAATAGTGCACTTCAGCAAGTTTCCACAGAACAAAGTCAAGTTAGACTACCGCTCTGACAGCTGGTTTCTTCTAACTTCATTCAAATTTTACGATGTACCTACTATAGTATTAAATTATACACCTACTTTATACAGAACTATAACCGCCTCATTGGTGTAGTGGTCGCAAGCACGACTGCTGAGCGTGAGTTCCTGGGTTCGATTCCCGAGTCAGGCAATTGTTATATTGGGTTTTCTATACTATTCTCAGTAACAGCACGGACTGTGCCCAATAGATAGCAATAGGCTCGCACCCATATTACAGAACT
The DNA here is from genome assembly GCA_947562105.1 of Shargacucullia verbasci. NCBI lineage: Eukaryota > Metazoa > Arthropoda > Insecta > Lepidoptera > Noctuidae > Shargacucullia > Shargacucullia verbasci. The sequence continues at coordinate 8,809,759 of OX387284.1, read as the reverse complement.
CAATAATTGCATCGGCGACATTAAGATTGATACATTCATTTCTTTAAAGTAGAACACAATCACCATAATTTAGTAAAAAAAATAATATGATATTGAGTGCAGTAAGTAAGTTTGTATTGTTTTTGGTTACTTCTAGTCAAGCGTGCTACATCTTCGACCACATCATCGCTTACCATCAGGTGAGATAGTGGTCAAAGGCGTGCCTAACAAGAACAAAAAAAAAAAAAAAAGCATAAATAAACATTTTCGTTTTCTCGATAAACAAAGTCTTGTTAAGTATGTAAATATAATGTTTATGTAACATTTTGCCTCAATTTCCTTGAATGGTTTTGTTTTCCGACGTCTTCACTTCGTTGATGATTTAACGCGACAGGACTGATATTCACAGGCCGTCAAGTGTAGGAATGTTTCATTTTCTGTACGCTTACGTTCACTACAAGCCTTATTCAATAAATACGAAAAACCAAATCAGAAATAATGTTGCCAATAAAGTCCTTATATTGAAAATCAGAGACCGTTCGTACTCTAATGAAAATAATAAAGTTACGTCTACCACTTAACATATGAATTTAACCTAAGCGCACATAATTGATTTAATAGGTGATTATTGCGAATTTCAAAATATAAAGATTAAACCGACGAATAATGAAAGATTTATAAGAATAACATCCACTGTGCCATTGCTCAAAAAATTTAATTTATAAATACACATATGAAAGAACGAGGGAAATAAAAAGCAACAGACGTAACTATACGAGGTCAGCAGATTGAAAAGATGATTATGATATATCACTGTTTTCTGAAACGAGAAATATGTGCTGAGAGTGTAACCCGAGGGTACATAAAAAAGAGAATTGCGAGCAATTTGGACTTTATCTCTCAAAGTTAGGGATTAAAATACGTTTCATTTTCTTTTTTGCTGGACTGAATTTTGTGGATGATAGATACTAGTTTTCAATTTCTGCGTACTCACTATAACTGACGTAGGTATACCTACTCGGTTCTCTCTGTAATATATCTACATATAAAGAAATCGAATTATAGATAGCACAATATTATAAATATTCAAACGCATACTTAGTGTGATATTTGCTTAACCCCCTGTGATACTTACATATATGTATAGGACACTAGTTACGTAAGTAGGTAATGTGAGATACAATACAAAGCGAGTATTAATAAAAATATTTATCATCTTTATTTACAACATTCTTATAGTAAACACATACAGTTTATAACAACTAAATTACAGATTTCACAGTCATTTATAACTACAATATTGGTACCTCACATACATATAAACATGGTATATTTAATTATTTTCTGAGATTTGCAGAAAACATCGTCCCAACCACCCAAATGGTGCTTTAACGGGTAAGTATTTTACTACCTCGACTTTTAGAGAATTTAAGTCCCAGGGAGCATTTATAGAGTCTAATACATCTTTAAAAAAAACCCTTCCATAATTGTTTACAACAAAATTCACATTTTCGAGAGTTACAACCCATAAATGTAAAAGAGTCATAATAAAAAAATGTAAAATAACTTTGGAAATATTTACATTAAAATTATAACAAACACCTTTTTGTAAAATACTTTATTTTCTGGATATATTCACAAAATACCAATTGACAGCTTACATTTAATAAGTGCGATGATGTATGTGTCATAGTTTTATTTGTACAAATGTGTGTGAAGAACTATTATTTACAGACATTATGTAGATGTAAGTTGATACAGAATATTCATGATACATTCAAGTGGCTCAAGTAACCTACAAGATAGCGCGTAGCTCATACCTAAGTCCGCCTAAAGTCGTCATATTTGGGAACACCACACACTATGACAAAGACTAATAGCAAGATATAATGTGGGATCGAGATCCCAAATATGAATAAATTCATTCAAGTCATTATATTTTATGTACATTGATATTATAAATAAAGTTATTCGTGTATTATTTTTTAGAAATATTAAAACAAAGAAGTAACTTGAATTTACTTCTGGTGATTGCGTGCACACAGCTGTGACATCCTGCATGTCAAAGAACATCTGGCACAAATCCAATGCCTCCTCAATGTGAAGCCGTAAAAATTAGCATAAATCCTTTGAATTTAATACAATTTGCATCCTTTCAAACGTTCCAAGCAACGTTGTAAATTTATACTTTATACAATTAAGATGTTAAAAACAAAAGACAAAAATATTAAATAATGGCCAAAGTTGGGAACATTCCAAACTTTGATGGATTTTGTTTTACGTTATACCCAAACATATAATAATAAGGTACAATGAGTATGTGGTATAAAAGCAACCGAAAATAGCTGAAAACTCACGCCTCGATACATTATGCTTATGACATGAATATTGACAAGTTAAAAAATCCAATTTTCTAAAAGTAATCTTCTTACGTTCTCCATCACGATAGATACACATAAAGCATTGATTTTGTATTACAGGATCCCAATTTTCCAAGCTACGATTATGTGTGAAATATATTCGAATATATGGCTATGTCTAATGCGGTTCACAAACTGCCGAAATTCGGGACGGATGCCCTCGGGGAGATCCGTTAAAACTTATCGACATTTACACGTAGCAATTTGCGTCATTTGGACGTTTGAAAGTAGATATATTATAGATATTTACAAAATATGTCACGTTGGTACCGAAAAGTGATATAAAACAGGTAAATCCAAGCTAAATAATTTACATATTCCGAGAACCGATATTAAAAAAAAAAATTATAAAAACGATTTGAAAAAATGTATTGTAGAGTTTGAATAAAGTCTTATATACTAGATTACTTTCTACTTTCTAATATATTTCACTAATACGTCTCTTTCACATAATATACATTGTATATAAACCACTTTTTATTTGAAATATACATCTAGCCGAACAATGCTGACGTAACAGATCTTTTATTGCAAAAAATACCTATCAAATTCCTAAAAAAGACACTCATAGATAGATTTTACAACTATACATGTCGATATTATGTACATGAATCCTTAGAAATAGGTAGATAACAACAGATGTTTGCATGTTATCGTAAATTAAAAATAATACAACTTCGTATGCAACTTGAGCTGTGAAAACCTCCAAGTTCAAACTTGAAGCTAAAATTAATGAAACTTTCCTCGTGTTGAGAACACTGCTGGTTTATCTTAGTTTGATCTACATTTGGTACAGAAAAGAAGTTCTCAAGAAAATTAATGATAGTAAATAACTATTTCACGATAAGTAGATTTCTAAGTCAGAGCGAAAATACAAAGCTACATATTGTTCGTCAAGGTATGTTTCGCAATTGAGTTCGAAGCATTGCACATTTTTGCACGCTTAACCTTCTTCAATATCGTGATCAAATAAAATAAGGACCTAAATAAAATTCACGATTTTGACGAAGAATCCTCGAAGATGAGATAGAAACAAAAAAGAGATTTTTTATATTGGTCTAACAATTCTTTACTACTGAAAAAAGATCACTCCAAATAACATTTTTTCTCTTCGATCGGACAAACCTTTTTCGTACTCCGATTAGACCTACTTTGAACAATGTATCGACTGAAATCCCTCCTTTAGGGTGTTCCCGTCAACTCAAACAGTAAACCGAGCCCTTATTAATTCATTCTGGTATCCTAGTAAGAGGACGAAGGTAGTTCCCCCCTCCCGCTGTTTACATTGGAAACACGTCATCAAAAATAAAACTTGTAATACGTAGCTTTAACAGTTAACAACCCTGGGTTATTTGCATAGTTTATTCGGGTGGGATACGTTTACGATTAATAATACTTATGTAGGCGAAGTTTATAGATAGAACCTCTATTTTTGACCAAACATACCGAGATGCTTTTACTCAGAGTATAAGCATTGCAGTATGTCTGCAGAAAACAGTATAAGACGTAGAAATGAGCGTTCGCATTGTTTAGCTCCTTTCCGCGACACAATTCCGTATAGTTCCACGTAAAATGTTGTTTTCCGAGAGGAATCTACCGCCGCTGCATTTCGCAATTCAAGAAAACAGACGAAAATGACACTAACATTGTTTCCATTACGAGCTTGTTTGAAATTCTTTGTTCTATCCATTTAATAAGGTACCTTTATACCTAACTATATTCCAAGAGGTAATATGATATTAATCGCATAAACTTTTGGACTGTATTTCATTACAGTTTCCGACGAACAGCGGACGTGACCAGAAAACGTGGAGAATCCGTAATTACGTTCGCTATAATTTATTTACCTATTTAGGTAGTTGTATTCGGAAGATTGATGAATGAATATTAATTGGCCAATATTAAATATTCTTTTGTTTTCTATCATAGAACACTACTACCTTTTTCAAACAAATTTATATACATACTTACACACATATATTAGTAATAAAGTCTAAATAAAATTATTCCAATCTAATATCTATCCCTAAGTCCAAAAATGTATGGTTAAACTGCAGTTTTTTTATGTCATAACAGTATACAGCGTTTATGTAATAATTATAGATTTCTACCGCACGTAATTACTTCGACTTTTATTTCTATTGGTTTCCAACGAAACCTTTGTTGGATAAAAAATACGATCCGGGATAGACACTGTGAAGTGAAACCTAACAGCCACGCTCTGAATACTTAATAAAAAATATAAAAAGGTCCACTTCCGTAACGAATTTAACTAGATACAGGCGATCGTTTATTGCCTTCTATTGAAGGGCTTTTTACTTAAGATACCTTCAAATAGGGATGTACAGAGGACGTTCCCAGTAAAAAATAAAAGAAATATTTAAAATAAAATTACTCAACAAAATGTATAACAATGATATATATGATTTTTATTAATACTCTCATTCTACTGCCCTTTTCTTTCTTAAATTTGTTGTGTTTTTAATTAGCAAATTTGAGAAACTAATAATGTAAGACTTGATCCACACATTCATTTTATACTTAATAATGTATGTTCAAGGGAAGAAAGGCTGGGCAATTGTGTTCAACTAATTAAAATAGTTACCGATTTTCAGCTTTGTACCTCTCCCTTTAGCAGCAAAGTTTTCAATTTGCAACAAAACTAACTTCTGGGAGTTGGTTAGATGTTTCTAAAGATGCGATAAATGATAAAACGATTCTATTCGCAAACTATATTCTGTATATCAAGCAACAACAAAGAATGAATCGTAATATTGGGATGTTCTACAAAAGTATTAATTACTAGCTTCCGCCCGCGGCTTCGCACGCGTGGTTTACGAACCTATGTGCTATTCCAGACTATATTCTATCTCTGTGCCAAATTTCATCCAGATCCGTTCAGCCGTTCTGGCGTGATCGAGTAACAAATATCCATCCATCCATCCATCCAAACGCAAACTTTCACATTTATAATATTAGTAGGATAGGATAGAATGGGATAGGAAGTAGGATAGGATAATATTACTTTTTTTACCTAAGTACTTATTATTTACTGGTCTTGTGGTTGAAAGCACGGCTCTTGAGCGTGAAGTCAAGGAAATCGCGAGGAACAGTGTTATTGGGCTTTGATCTCTGAGATTGTTTTCAGTAATCCCTGAATTTGCAAATGTACCCTATTATAATGGCAATAGTCTACCTCATTATATGCGACTTAATAACAGTATCGGCGATATGTGGATGTAAAATGATACACCTGCTTAACACTTCCGGAAATACAAGCATGATGCTATTTTATTACAATGTATTGTAAAAATATTCTTCCGTATTAACTAAAACCCTAAACTAAGACTAGGTACACATTGCGAGATTCATCAAGAGTGTCTCAGCTCATATATATTACACAAATTCTATATAGTACATTTGGGAATTGCGTGAAGCGTTCGCCATCACCCTGACTGCTATTCATTGCTACACTTACATCAATCTCGTATCCATGTATCCCTCACTTTACAGTTCCCAAGGGTCAGTTCATTTAGGTTTATCGTTCAGTACACTATACAAATGTACCTATTTACGGTTAGATTCAGTCTAGACTAAACTAGAATAAAACAATAAACGAAATTGTCTGGATACTTTACAAATGGTGTGACAACAAAAACATTTAGATGTCAACAACTTTACTTGGACTAAAACGAGTACATTTGATTTAGCAGTCGGTGCCTCTACACTACAATTAATTGCACAATACTTAACCTTAACTTTTTTTGCAATAAACTTACATTTTATGACTTTCCAGTAAAGCTAACACTAATATATAAATACATAATCATATATACTAGACAATTTGGTTCATAGCTTTAATCCCTAGTCCCTAATTACTAAAACATGTTAAACAGTAAGCACCGCTTTCACTTTTACTTACAAAATTAGAAAAGTTCGTTTCATTGTTATACAGAAAATCTGCCCTACACTTTTCACTTTTAATAAGTAGGTACTAAAACAAACCTTTATTGTATAATGTTATTCAATAAGCTATTTAAATGATCATTAAAGGGCTCGCTTAGAGAATTCAATGGAGGTTTCAAAGTAAGGGAAACCTGGCGTTTAGAATGGTCGTCTTAACTGATAATGGTTGTAATACCTTTTGAATAATTCATAGGTGCGCGACGGAGGTGGTCGCGCTTCGTGAACGCTACGCTTTCAGCGCTGTGATGGGCTCCCCTTGCGTCCTGCCCAAAGGCAGGACCTTCCGCGCCAATCTCGTGAACGTGCACCGGAACTGACGACTCATGCTGCAGTACAACACGAAGTTCACCGCAGACCCGACCAGCGCCATCAGATCCATCACCTCGCCTGCACCAATACAAAAAACGATTGTAGAACGTAAAGTATTTATTTTAAACCTGTTTCATTCTATAAGCAAACTTGAAGTAATATTATTTATTATCTCTAACTTTATTGTTTTCAAATTCAATGTTACAATTTGTTTTACAAAACAACTGTTAGATAATAATAGTGTCGAAGATCTCTGCCCAAATTATTTGGTTATGGCAATTTATCAAACTAATGCTTTCGTCGACATTATACTGACACGCCCTCACAATATGACATTGATTTACCTTACTTGGCGACTTTATAGGTATTCTAGCTGGCTAGGTAACCAGAAACTTTTATGTAAACTGCTACCGGGGAAAATTCCAGCTGAATGGACGATTTCTGCGGTCTAATAAACTATGACCTTTGATTCAGCTGAGTTTCCCACAAATAGATTTGAATTTTTGAAATAAAATAACTCCAAGGCTTTCATAAACGCGTCGATAATATATCGGATGCCAAAAGAATCTGGTAAAGTTAAGTTGATTTTAGCCAGAATATTGACTAAGTTTGCGCTACGAGTTTCTGATACTCGCGATGTGTTTACTTTCCTTTATTTAAATCGTGATTAGATAACTTTAAGACAAAGTCCAATATTCCTGCAAAACAGGTTTACCTTCCGTAAACTTGAAAGTACGTATAACTACTACGAAGTTTATTTACTAAATAGGAAACAGTTGATTATACAGACACGAAATGTGTTAATTTTGCTTTTGTGGAACATTACTTCTCCACTTAGCAACGTCGTATATTGCGTGTCAATCAACTTGATATACTTAATTAATGCTTGACACCAAAATTTTCCTTCAGACTAGTTAATTGCATAAGTCATTAATCTATCTAAATCACATATTCGCTATTAAAATCGTTCTTCAAAATTTGCTGGAGTACCTTCTAGCGTTTCTAGCTCTCTTAGCCAGTCGGCTAATGTCGTTTTAGTCTCATAGAATAAAATTGTTCTTTTCTTTTGACACGTGATCAGAAAGACTCTGATACTTCACCTATCGCCGAATACTCACAAATAGAATTATTTTATTTTAGGTTCCCGTGTGGCATGCTTTCTTTCTACAAAAGTACTACCTATAGCGAGCGTATTATTTTTATGAACGGCTTAACTTAGCTTTTTACGGAAAAAATACCAATTAAAAATATTTATGGTCATTTTCCACAAATTTCTACAAGCGTAGCCGTGGCACCCCTAACGAGAAGCAATAACTTTGTGCTCAATTCGCACAGAAACCTGAATCTTAGCAATTCCGAATAGTTTGCTGCTGTGTAAGCTGAAAATAAGGTGTCCGTAAATCGTAATAACTGACAAACATTAGAACTGTATAAATAGGGTAATCTGTTAATAACAGAACAGGGTTATTACCAACCCTATTCTGTTTACAGATCACAAACTCTACGTGAGATCTTAGAACTTCTGACCCGAAAATGAATAAGTACAAAACAAAGCTACGCATTTTTACATTAAATGTTTTTGGGACAAAATATTTACCGCAATGCATCCGTACGTAATTGATGGGATATTCCCTATATTTTTATTAATAATTGTTAATCAAATGATGAAGCGCTAAGTATTCAAATTATATTCGCGTTTGTAAAACATTTGACTTATTTAAACTTTTGACTCCATAGCTGTTTTTCGGTGAATCAATTCTCTATTTATTACCAAAATAGACAAATAGGCTTTAACAATGAAATGAATAGAAATAAACAATGTGTTTGCTTTCAACGGGCATTCAAAGCAGTAGATGTAATAGTTTTTTGAACCTTAACGGTCAATCAATATGAACTGAAACTCTACGTGAAGGAATGGTTCAACAGATTTTCTTGCCTAACGACGGCAAGAAATTAGATATTAAATATAAATATATAAAATATTATATATATATATAATAAGAATTGAAAGAATATCTGTTGCCATCTATTCTATCAATTCTTATTGTTCGTAACTAGATTCCCACATACCTTATAAAATTTATGGGCAGAATATTTAAATATTCTCCAAAATATACATATATTAGGTACATGAAAAACACGATTGCATAAAAACAGAACATTCCCAAAATATATCAAATCCTAGTACATTGGCTATCCCGGGCCCTGAGATGTAATTCCTTTAGTCAGGTGTACTCGTATTTCATTAGTACGCCGATTTATTGGTTATTTGAATTAGGTTCTACCGATACAGTAAAATCTAAAATTGAGCTGGAATTTGCCGAATTCACCAATTAAGACAGGATGTATCATTAGCTTTAGCAATCAGTAACCAAAACTAAAACATAGTATTCCAAATTTCATCTTAGCAGCAGAAAACTTAATCCATCCTATCCTATCCTACTAATATTATAAGTGTGAAAGTTTGTGAAGATGGATGGATGGCTGGATCTTTGTTACTCTTTCACGCCAGAACGGCTGAACGGATCTGAATGAAATCTGGCACAGAGATAGATTATACTCTGGAATAGCACATAGGCTACTTTTTATCCGGGAAAATATACGGGTTCGTAAACCACGCGGGCGAAGCCGAGAGCGGAAGCTAGTACTACATATTATAATTGCGAAAATAACTCTGTTTGTTACCTCATCGCGTCTAAACCAATGAACCGATCGTTATGAAATTTTATAATGAGATCATCTGGGTTCTGAAGCAAGACATAGGCTTATTTTAATTATTGCAGCAAAACACTAATTTTATAATAAATACAAAATGCACGCGGGCTACAACTAAATACGATGAAATAGGTTCTTTTTTAACTTAAGCATGCCACGTGGATCGTAAAAATTCACAATCGTCATTGGCTGATGTAATTTTTTATCAGGGGATAACGTCTATGTGAATAGGGTGCAACGAAAGACACAAGTGACGAATCCAGAGATCGTCTCACGGACCCTGAACAGTCAGTGTCGACATCACCATTAGTGACTGGCTAATCTTTCCACTTTCCACTATTTTTTGTAGTTTGTACCGTCACGATACAAGAAGAATCGATTGGCGTTGATAGTAAAAACTATCGATCGAAGTCAGTTAATCTCATTTTCTATTATCGGTAAACCTGGATCAATTAGTGTTCATAGTAAAAATTGATGTCGGTCGGGTGTGTGATATCACCCTAATGTAAACAACTTTATTTAATTAATTACACCATATTCAATCTAAATTTTTTTTAATAACTTTATATTATATTACCAAAGAAACTCAAATGAAATTCGTTAATCATTTTCTAAAGCAATGTTGACTCCAGCTAGTAACAACCAGTGCCGGATTGACCACGTAGCAAGAGTAGCAATTGTTAGTAGCGGGCCCCGCGTATCCAAACGCGCCCACCCCCGCCTGAGCGTATTTTTTTGAGTGAAACGACGTGGTATATTGAATTTACTTGATGTCACAAAAACGTTGCATCTGTTTCCTGACTAAGACAATCCACGTCAGACAATCGGTAACCGATTATTTTGTTGGCAAAAAAAAAACAGAATTTCATATGGTATACAAACACAAGTTCTACAAAAAGTCACTTTATACTTAAGAGCCCATAGCAGATCAGGGGCCCCTCGATAGAATTTACTACGGGCCCTGTACAGTCTCTTGGTAAACTGTACAATCTCGTCTTGATAGTCTTGATTTAAATGATACACTTGATAAGATTTATTCCGTTTATTGTCTTGTCACAATAATTGAAATAAAATTACTTGCTAAACAAGTACACGCGAACTTGCTATTACGTGAACTGACATACATAAAAATATGCAAAATTAACAAAGTGCTGACGCGAGTAATGTGCGGTTGTAAACCGTACATATTCCCAGGCCAGAAAAGATGAGAATGATATGAGATGAAATTGATAGGTAAATGTACGTTACAAATATAAATTACAAATATAAAAACAAAAAAACAATAACAATAAATTAAACAGGAACATTCAACATATCATTAAATTTCCTCAAAATAGGACTCGCTGACTTGTTTTCAAATCGAGTGGTGTGCTGACTTGTCTCAGCTCTGCTACACGCCGCCCGAACCTCTGCAGGGCGAGGTAGGGGCACGGGTGCGGGGGCAGCATGTAACTCCACTACTTGAGGCGCTGTATCTTCTTCCCTTGATCTTGATCTTCGACATTTGTGCTGTACGCGTCTCACTGCGACGATCACACCAATGACTACGACTGTAACAAAAATGATGTAAATCATGACGTAGTGATGTATGTCGTGGTATGATGTGCCATCTTCTAGCACCTTGATCTGTCTCAAATCTTGTAACTTGTTTCGGATAATTGATGCTTCCTGTTCAAATTGTAAATGAAATTTATCATCAGTGATATTGGCATGTGGGATACTTATATTAATCATGTGGTTGATAGGCGAAATTTTGGGCGTAAACAAATCCGGTGATATCTGAAGCTCGCTTGCATGAGGCTTATGTGGATAGATCATCAATTCATCCGTCTTGATAATACATCCATGACCTACGCTTACAAGGCCCGCGTTCGTCAATGAATGCATGGTCATTTGATCCTCGCACATTATTCTAATTTGACACCACTTACAACATGAATAAATATAAGTGTTGATAGCGTAGCTATCTTGAAAGGCATTTTTGCATAAACTGAGTTCTGTTCGACAATCATTATTTTGCAATTGGCACAGATTCTTGTCTTTCCTCATCAGATATTCTGGCTTCTGACTGTGACAGAAATGTGTTTCTGACTGTATAAGACAAGCTCTAACATCTATTTCTCTCATTGGTATAAAAGTATCTTTCTTGATATTTATCGCAATGTACTCTGATATCGGAACCAGTTGAATGACCTTGCCGTCTTGATAATTTTTGGGTACTGGTACGATTTTCAAAATCTCGTAAGTCTCTCTGCTGATGAGTGGTATTCTTATTTCGAAAAGTAATAATTCTTGAAGCATTCTTGTTTTGACCTTCATCAAATTATACAACTTGCGGAGATCCAAATGAATATTATCGATCGGCAGTGACACATCTTTCGTTAATTTACTTGCTATAATACTCAGTTCTTCGATTAGTTGATCTGGAGTCAGCAAATGCAAGTTGAATTGGCCTTGATAAATATCAGTCACTGTGTCTAATAATGTGTTCTGTAGGCTTTTTAAGTTATTGAGAACGTTACTTGCTATTACAGACTCAATTGCGAAGTCATTAGTGGCGCTATTTACTTGCGCAGTATTTTTCAAGGCTTCAATAGCGCTTTCCATATTGATCATATGTTGATTAATTATTTTATGCTGTTGATTCATCGTATTCTCAGTACGCTTCAGCAGGTTGTTTTCCGATTCCACCAGTGAAGTTTGATTTTTCCAAAGTTCTACGATGTGCTTCTGGTTTTCTTGTAGTAACCTTATCTCAGTCTTGTACTGTTCGGCGAATCTCTCGTCTAATACTCCGAACAAACTATTAGCGAGATATCCGACACCGTTGATAAGACCTCTTCGCAGACGTCGTCTGGCCGGTCGTTCACCGAGTTGCTGACTCAGTAACAGCTGGTTGTAGTACTCCAGTTCAGTGTAGCCCTGACGTAATTGGAGTATGATCGCATTACAATGGGCTTGTTCTCGCATTGTTTCGCATTTTCTGTTTAATGCTTCTATATAGGTGTTTAGCGCCTTATTTCCTTGCCAATAAGGTTTCATTTGATAGTACACGACCAACTTCCACTCATCTTTAATTAACCGCATGTCGGCGACTTTGTCAAAGTATATACTCTGGTCATCTCTGAATTTGGTAATATTTACGAAGGCTTCGGAACTTGATATGAGGGTCATAAATACCAGAAAGATCGTGATCATCGAAGTGAAAAATGATTTCTTGCTGTAATTTGTTTTTGTCAATTCCCTAGTAGAGTCGGATGGTTCATGTTTATTGCTTCTGTGACCTTGGTTCACAGTATCGTCTTCATGGCTGGTAAGTATGGATAGTTTTACTACTGGGCGCTTCATGTATCCGGTTTTGGTTTTGAGCGTAAGAACGCGTACCAAACCATCTTTGCCCGCATGTAGCTCCGCAACTCTACCCATAATCCATTTTCCAGGTGGCACTTTGTCTTCTTGGATGAGCACTACGTCATTCAGCTTGATATTTCTCATCGAGTGCATCCACTTTGACCTTGATGTCAATTGAGATAAGTACTCGGCGCTCCAACGTTTCCAAATATCTTGCGTTATTTTTTGAACGAGTTGCCAACGTGTTCTAAGATCTCGTTCGGTCTCAACCAACGTTAAAACTGGACCGCTTGCTAGGAAATGCGATGGTGTTAAATAGTCGAGATCATCTGGGTCTTCTGTCATGGCACACAGTGGCCTTGAATTAAGGCACGCCTCTATTTGCGTGAGCAACGTGGAATACTCTTCAAAGGTGAGTTTTTGTTCTCCTATGACTCTCCTGAGGTGAAATTTGAAGCTTTTCACTGCGGCTTCCCAGAGTCCTCCTGCTGATGGCCATGAAGGTGCATTGAAATGAAACTTGATTTCCATATCAGCTAACTCTTGATAAAGTTCCTCGTTAAAAACTTCCATTATGTTGCTATACTCTTGTTGTAGTACTCGACTGGTCCCAACAAAATTTGTCCCATTGTCACAGTAAATGTCACTTGGTGTTCCTCTTCGTGCGGACATCCTGCGTAATGACGCTATGAATGAAGAAGTTGACAAGTCTGAGACCAACTCCAAGTGGACAGCCTTTGTTACCATGCATACAAAGACCGCTACATAACCTTTCGTGGTTTTGATCCCACGTCCCTTGTTGGACTTCACAAATACATGTCCCGTAAAATCTACGCCGGTATGCTTGAAAGGGCGCGAGGGATTCACTCTTGCTGCAGGTAAGTCTCCCATTATTTGTTCTTGCATAATTGGCTTCTGCTTTTTACAGGTCACGCATTTATGTATGTATTTTTTCGTTGTTCGGCTGCCGCTCAATATCCAATATTTTTGTCGAGTAAACGCTAATGTAACCCGAGCCCCGCCGTGATAGGTAAGTTTGTGTGAGTGGTTTATTATTAACTCTGTAAGGCGATGATTTTGAGGTATAATAATTGGATGTTTTCTTTCAGGGTCAATGTGAGCGTTATGCAGCCTCCCGCCAACACGGAGAATACCATCTTGGTCTAAGAAAGGATTCAACTTCACTATCTTGCTTTTCGATGATATCTGTTTCTTGTTTAATAGACTTTGCACCTCGTCCTCAAATACTTCTCCTTGAACTTGTTTCATTATTAATTTCTTTGCTTCGCTTAATTCAGATAGAGACAACCATGGCGTTCTAACTCTAGCTTGCTTCTTCGTTACAAATCGGCGCATCCATGCTAGTACGCGTACAAGTTTTGTAAACGAACTGTATTTGCTTAATAGCTCTTGAATCATACTATTATTCTTTATAACAATATTTACTTGATTAATAGATGATTTAACTTCTTCATTTGTTGTATATACAGGAAGAATTTGATAGTTCTCGTATGTAGGTAGCCATTTTGGGCCTTGCCACCATAATGGATGTTGATGTAATTGGCTTGCTGTCAATCCTCTGCTCGCACAGTCAGCTGGGTTCTCGGCCGACTTTACATATCTCCAGCAGTCTGGTGGCATAATTTTGGTGATTATGCTGACTCTATTAGAAACGAAAGGCTTCCAGCGATTGGGATTTCCTTGTAGCCACCCCAACACGGCCATAGAATCTATCCAACCGTAGACCTTGAGGTCATGGTTTGATGTTACTGCTTGTTGAATTTTTTCCATAAGTTTAGATAGAAGGAGAGCTCCACTGAGCTCCAACCTCGGTAACGAAACTTCTTTATTGCACGGGACCAATCTTGATTTTCCGGCAATTAATTTTATTTCGGCTTGACCTGCTTTTATTGTTTTGCTGTAAACTACACACGCGTATGCTTTTTGCGACGCATCGCAAAATCCGTGTAACTCGAGCTGACTCATCACGTCCGTACCCAGCCATCGAGGTATTTGTAAACAATTAATTTGTTCGATATCTTCCTTGATTTTCCGCCATTCTAAACTGATATCTTCCGGGAGCTTGTCATCCCATGCCAGTTTTGATGACCATACTCGTTGAAAAAGGAGTTTCAATTTGGTTGAGAGTGGGGTCAGCCATCCCAAAGGATCGAACAACTTAGAAATTTCAGAGAGTAGGTACCTCTTTGTATTCTCTCTAACCTTGTTTTCCTTGAACTTCGATTCGAAAACAAAAACATCTTGACTCGGATTCCAATTCAAACCGAGAGTTTTAGTTGACTCAGTGGCTTTAAAACTGTAGTTATCTTGATCTTGATTATTTGGGTCTTGTACAAGCTCTTGAAAATTTGAATTCCATTTCCTCAGATTAAAGCCTCCTGAGTTCATAAGATGGATAAGTTCTTGTTTTAGTTTTAAGCCAGACTCAAGAGTATGGGCCCCATGTAGCAGATCATCCATGTAAAAACAATTTTCTACCACATGCGCTGCTTCCGGGAATTTTTCTTTCTCGTCACTTGCTAGTTGACGAAGCGTCATCATTGCGAGGAATGGTGCGGCCTTGGTGCCGTATGTAACAGTGGCCAGTTGATATTCTCGCAATATGTCGGTAGGGTTATCTCTCCATATTATTTTTTGAAGGGCTTGATCCTCTTCATGCACCCAAATTTGCCTAAACATCTTTTCAATGTCAGCGGTGAAGGCAACCTTGTACTGCCTCCAGCTCAGAATCAGCATCATAAGGTCTTTTTGTAAGTTAGGACCTTTAAACATGCAGTCATTGAGGCTTGTCCCACTAGTAGTTCTTTCCGATGCATTGAATACTACACGAAGTGAAGTGGTTGTAGAGTGTTCCCGTAGCACGCAATGGTGCGGCAAATAATACTGCAGTTTCGTGTTACCGTTGTCTGCGAGTTTCATATGACGCAATTCTTGATATTGTTGTATAAATAATTTGTATTCCTTTTCTATGTTTTTCTTGTTAAGAAATTTTCTTTCCAATTGTCTAAATTGGGCGATAGCTTTCTGTTTTGACTGTCCTAATTCTTCAATGTTTTCCTTTAGGGGCAGTCTGACTTGGTATCTTCCGTCATTTAACCTTGTTGTGGTTGACTTGTAAAAATCCAAGCATATTGTTTCTTCGGTCGAATGAGCTGTTGTTTCAGAGATATCCTCGATTTCCCAAAATCGATGGATTTCTTCAATGTTGTTTATAACAACGTTACATTGAAGAGTCTTGATTTTTCCACACAAAATCCACCCTAGTCGCGTTTGTTGCGCAACTGGTGTCGTGTTATCAACCTTGTAGATACCGTCCATGATTATATTTGCGTAAATATCGGCTCCTAAAAGGATATCAATTGACTTGCTAATGTGAAAGTTTGGGTCAGCAAGACGTATTTTTCTTAGGAATTCCCACGATGGTTTTCTGAATGACTCATTGGGTAAGTTTCTTGTCAAACTTTTCATTATGTAGGCATCTGTATTGAACATGAAGTTTTCAGTGTAGGAACAGCAAATTATATTTATCATCCCACTACAGGTGTTGTCCTTGGTGCCAACTCCTGTAATAATGCCTCTACACTTTTGTCGGGGGACACCCAGGAGCTGTGCGGCATTTGCAGTGATCAGAGACACTTGTGAGCCTTGATCCACGAGAGCCCGCATTATTTGAAATTCCCCATCTGCTCCTTGTACCTTTATCAAAGCTGTAGCCAAAAGAATTTCTGGAGCATCATGTTGTTGTGCTACATGTGATGAACCACTCGGTCGTTCACTCTTTTGAGTCGTTTCCACAGTATTGACCATATGTTTTGTTGTCATATCTGTATGTGTCGTATTATTTTTCGAACACGCTGCATGCATTATAGTGTTATGAAATCCATTGCACTCGCGGCATCTTTTGCTTGATGTGCATGATTTTCCATTATGGTTATATAGGCAATTATAACAAAAGTTGAGTTTTGCAATAGTTTGCCGTTTCTGGGTCGGTGACATTTCCAAGAACTGTTTGCAGTAATAAATTCCATGTTCTTCACTATTACAAATTGGGCATTTTATTTTGTTATATCTTGAAATAATTGATTTTGTAGTTGCCTTGTTGCTTGAAAAATACTTGAAATTTTCTTGTTTGTTGTTTGATGGCATGGACTTCTTATGATGATAATTTTCTTGTTTACGACGGCCTGATTCCAACGTAGTAAATTTCAGCTCCAGATATTTTAGGAATTCTTTGAGTGTAGGCAATTCCCTTGGTTGTTTCAGCCACGCTTGATAATCATGGTAGGTTTCCGCGTCCAGTTTTTGTACCAAAATATACACCAAAATTGGATCCCAGTTACTCGTGTCTATGCCCAAATTCTTGATTGCGTTAAGACATTCAGTTGTGACGTCATGTAATCGCTTGATGTTGTTCACATGCGCTTGTTGCATAGCTGTGACGTTCATCAGTGTGTCCATATGGTGATTGAATATCATCTTCTTGTTGTTATAACGATGATTCAATATATCCCAGCTGTCAACATAATTTTCAGAACTGATTTGTAGATGCTGAATCAAACGCTCAGGCTCTCCCTTTAGCTTGCTCTTAAGGAATTGCATCTTCTGCGCATTTGATAATGTTGGGTTACTGTGGATAGCTTCAGTAAATAAATCCTTAAATGACGTCCACTGTTGGTAGTTACCATTGAACACGGGTATGTCGAGTTTAGGAGTGGATTTTTCACGATGAGAAACTGACCACATCTTGCTGTTTATAGATCTCTTGATCTCAAGATACTTTATCTCATGCTCAGTGAATCTTGACTCATACTGCTTGTTAGATCCTTCAAGTTCACTGTCTAGTTCCCAATGAAGGGTATCTATCGCTTGCCAACGCGCTTCAAGAGCCTTCAGAGAATCTTCAAACTCCCATTTCTCTTGCATAGCTTCTACATTTAGGTTGGAGACGGTTCTTGCAAACGCCTTGAAGTTACTTAACTGCTTTTTCAGTTTTTCAGCCACTTTACTTTGTTCAAAGGAGCTTACGTTTTGTTTGCCGACACTACCTTGCACACTTGATAGCAGATTATTTTCTTGTAAAGTGTTTTCTTTCTTCTGCGGGGAAACCTCTCGTGTTTCTGACGTATCCTCAATCACTTGTTCAGCCCAACTCTTGATATCTTCAGATGGGCCCGGCAGAACGTCTCTAGGTTGTTCCGCCACGATAGAGAGTCTTGTTTTCTCAATATATTCGTACACAGTCGTATATTCTTGCCTTGTTCGCTCGTAGTAATTTTGGTTAAAATAATCATCTTCCGGAGGCAAATGGTTTTCAAGCTTGTCATGATTTTTCCTGTATTCCGTCCAGAGATTATCTAACGTATCCAGACGTCTTTGAATGTACTCTGGAGTTTTACGGAGTCGACCATCTTTCTTGAAGTTGATCAATAGTTTCTTGATTTCTTCAGCTATTTTCATTTGCTGATAGAGTAAGTCGTTTACATCCATGATTGACATAGCTTGACTTACTGGTTAGAACTTGATACTAGATAACTAATTCCACTTGTTGTTAAGCTTCTGGTAAAGAGTTAGACGTCGTCACGTCCTGATATCTTGCTTGCTTGATATAAAATAATTGGTAGGTACCTTTTTTATTTCTAGCGTGCACAAACTTGCTGTGAATGTGGACTTGTTAGTAAAAACAACCTTCCACAAACAGGACTTGATTTCCACGGAACTTGATTTCCCTTGCTGTCTACTTCTTGCTGAAGTAATGGCTTGATAACTTGATAATCTTCGATTTTCTTGCTCACCGTGCGGGACGCAGACGGCTGCTGGTCAGCGTCAATACACTCCTTTTGTGGTATGTGAGAGTATCCGCTTCCTGAATCAATAATCTCGAAGGACCATAAAGATGTACAGTCTCTTGGTAAACTGTACAATCTCGTCTTGATAGTCTTGATTTAAATGATACACTTGATAAGATTTATTCCGTTTATTGTCTTGTCACAATAATTGAAATAAAATTACTTGCTAAACGAGTACACGCGAACTTGCTATTACGTGAACTGACATACATAAAAATATGCAAAATTAACAAAGTGCTGACGCGAGTAATGTGCGGTTGTAAACCGTACAGGCCCCACACTTGCTGAATCCGGCACTGGTAACAAGTAATAACAAGCCTCTACTAACATCGTAGTTTATGGGTGACGTGAGTCACGTGAAGTAAGTAAAATATTATTTTTGAATCGACCGATCTCACATATGCTCCAGACTTGTTCATAACGTGGTTATTAAACAAATATCTTTCAGTATTAGGTATATCAAAAACGTGACAGATCTTCTAAACATTTTAGACATGCAGACTCAGAAATCTGAGCATAGTATATTATTTGAAACTACGAATGTAACGTGTTGTAATGTAATGTCTAGTGATCGCAAACGCAACTGCTTTGCTCGATTCCCGTGTCGGACATATTGCTATAGTTATTTTTTTGTATGGAAATTCTGAGAACTTGGAAATTTGAAATTGCGACCGGTAGATGGCAATGGAATCACATATTACAAAGGAATCAATCACAGCTTCGAGAAAATGGGGATGTATGACAGTAATCTGCCCAACCCTTCGGGAAACTCAGGCGTGACACTATGTTATCTAATGCATGTAACGTACCCATAGTAAGTGAAGTGCAGAAGTTCATAATACGTCTTCTCATTGTCTACCACTAAGACCGCATAGCTCTTAAGGCCCATTATGTTAGGTTAGGACACATAATTCTCGTCTTTAAATACTAGGTAGTTAGGTACAACACCAAAACACATTTAATTACCAGATTTAACCAGACTTGTCTATTAATTAACGATGCAAATCATACGTACCACTTAACCGGTAACATTTCTGTTCAGTACCTAATTAAGGCGACTACGTACAGCTTGGGTGCACCCTAATTATACTGCACTGGACTATACATACATATTACAATTATCCAATAATTGTACATTAAATTGTAGGTATCTTGAGCTCGTTAATTCAACTTAACGACCGTAAATATCTAAGGAGCGTAAAGAAATACTCACGGAAAGGAATTGTTGGATGACACCCAAACGAAGAAGAAAGTAGTATAATGTATATATTAATTTATATACGACTGCCGCATTGGTCTAGTGGCCACAAGCATGTCTGCTGAACGTGAGGTCCCGGGTTCGATTCCCGGGTTGGGTAAAGTGTTATTGGATTTTCTGTATAGAAATGTTCAGTAACAAGACAGAGTCCGGAACTCTGCCCGGTAGATGGCAATAGGCTTGCCCCCTATTACATGGGACTCAATAACGGCATCGGCGAAATGCGGACGTTTAATAGAAATAATGTGCGCACGTTTACGATAAAGTTGAGATCACGCAAAAATATTTAACCAAAAATCACTAACTACATTCAATAACCTAATAAGAAAAGGAATATCATAAAATATTTGTTTGTAGAGAGAAAAACAAACTAGTAACAAAAGCCACCACTGAGTAACACTGCCTAATTATAGTAATTAATTATGTAGCAGAATCACAGTGTTAACACCAATTTAATTTATTAAAGTCCCCGCATTTAATTAATTAGCCCAAACGTAACGCCTGGTAAATTTTATTTCGGCCTTCGAGATTTTAAATTCCTGTCAAGAATAAAATACATGAAGGGAGTATCACTAACAATTTTTTTTCCAGCTAAATGTATTTCCGACGATTTTCCAAGCTCTAGTTAGCTTGAATGAATCAGAATTCATCTATAAACATTAACATTGATAGTCAATAAATCGGTCACCAGATTTTCATTGCCTGTTGGCGCAAACGCTGCCAAATCATTAACTAAACATAACTTAAGTCATTATTCGAATCAGCGAACAGAAAATGAGGCTGTTTGCTTTACGAATTCACATCCACAACGCTACTGACACATATACAAAAACTGGGGGGGGGGGGGTAATATTAACGGTTATAATAACAGTAAAGTGACTTCAGGGGGTAGTAGGTATTTCAGAAAAAAAAAACTATTTTTGATTTAATTGTTTAGACGTTTTAAGCAGAAACTTAATAATATGCTTAAAATTTTCGAGAATTACCTTTTTTAACGTTTGTCAATATTTCAATACGATTTTGGAAGGGTCATTCCCTATGACCCCCCTCGAAACGTCACTGTATCTATGCATACGTACCACGTATACGCGAAAACATGATACCTATAAGCGAAAATCCCAGGTCTATAATACTCCCTTTAAAAAATACTTATCTGATAGAATGCGTTAAAATGTCTGTAACACAGTAAAAAGTATTACTTAATGATAAAGGAATACAATATTCCAAGCAGTCGAGTCGTGTACAATTTCATCCCGTTAATTAGATATGTATGAATATGTAAGTTACTTCGACTTGGCGTCCAGTCAGGAAAAATACATTATTCTAAAAACATGTGGTACCTTTTCTACCTTTTGATGATGTTTCTCTGTGAAACTAATCTAAATTACATCACCTCGGAAGGAATACATTATTTGTCCTACTAAGGAAGCAACTCTGACGCTGAAATTAAACAAAAGCTAGAAAAAAAAATTCGATATGCAACTAAAAGCAGATAATGTTTGTTACGAAAGTACACAACTAGATAAAGTGATTTTTCTTATGTATTTCATGAAATAAATATCGCTAGAACTGCGTATAACCAATATTTAATTTACTGTTATCGCTGACAATCATCTCCTCTCAAACACCGATTTGGTACTACGATAATCTGTTAATTATAGAGCATTCGAATGCTTAATGAATACTGCTGTAACTTGCATACAATGCTAATAAAATAGTTGTCATACTGTCTAATAACAACTAATCTTACGCATAGTTAAAACATGCCCTCATCCTACAATCCTATTGTTAATAGCAACTCTAATAATACCCACCTTGTATTCTAGTAAAGTATTGAAAAACTTGAAAGTGGTTAAGAATAACAATCTTAAATATCATCATTTGTTCTAAACATTTAACTAATGTTTCCTTTGAAACTCTTACGTTCAATCTATAAATACGGCTTTGTTGCGATTGAATGTAAAGGTTGCTATGAATCCTAACTAAAAATGCGAAAGTCAGTTTGTTACCTTTCCACGCATAAGCCACTGAACCGATTATCATCAAATTTTGCATTATGTTGTCAAGGAGGCACAGAAAAGGACATAGGGTACCTTTTATCCACAAAAAATAACTATTCCCCAGAGACGACCAATAAAAATAACTTTCGACAGTCACAATTGCTTGGGACGTTAGATGGCGCCACGTGTCTCGAACAATAACCTGAACTGATTGTCAAAATCTTAATTAACGCGAGCGAAGCCGCGGGAAAAAGCTAGTAAGTAATACATATGGGTACTACCGCCTTCTGCCACATTATCGTGAATTATTAAGCGATTAGCCGAACATCATTGCTAATCTAAGTCAGCGGTTTCTCAGCCTTTACGCCTATTACCTTCATTTTTAAAGAAATTCACTTTTATAGTTCGAGTTTTAGATTTAGGTACATAGAATAAAAATAGTAATTTAATTAAAGAAGGTTAAAACGCTAACTAATTTAAATGACCAAGTCTTTTCATAAAACTTCTTTTAATATAATTTGATTTATATTTTTGGAGTCAGTTTAAATATTTGAAACTTTAGCTTTCTTTTGATTTTATCTGTAAAAGTAATACTACTACTACTTACTTTTCAATTTAATTAATTTGACTACTAGTTTTATGATATATCTAGTAGGTACTGTTGCTTCAGTTTGTCCTATAGAAATGTTTGCTCCTCATTACAATTGGGATCGCTAATAACGGAATGTTTCGCTGATTTTACCATATTTTGAATATCAGGTAAATATCTTTAAAAGTTAAGAGCACTCTATGAAAAATATTTTCCTGTAGTGGCAATAGAGATGACGGGAGCTGCTGCCCTTACACAACATTGTAATAATTTATGTAAATGTGTGTGTCTTGCTAACAATGTCTTAGAAATTACGAGAGACGATTGATGTCTCAATTAAAATGCCTGAATACTATTATAATTAATATCCATCCTATTATTTCCATGAATAATCGTAACCTTTTTGTCTTGGTGGTTGAAAGGCTCGATAAATCAGATTGTACAACTATATCAAGATATAACATAAAATAAACCTAACATAGAATCACGCCTGTATTCCCCCAAAGGGTTAACAGAGGTGTAACACTGCCCGACCCCCGAATCGAGGACCTGAGGCCCTAGTGTAAGTTTCTTTTGACAAACTCGATTCACTACATCGAACGCGTTCGACGCTCCGATTGGTGGAGAGCACGAAAAGGACCAATCGGAGCGCCAAACGCTTTCGATGTAGTAAATCGAGTTGGTCGAAAGAAACTTACACTAGGGCCTCTAGGTTCGATTCGGGAATCGAATCGCTAAGCAGTCGCGCTTGCGTCCACTAGACAAACAAGGCAGTCATGATGTAACAACTTATAGAACAACCATTATGTAAGAAACAAACGAATAAATAGATTTCCGTTTAAGATAAACGAGAGAATAGTGTTACGGGGAATTAATTACGGTAGCGTGATACCAAACTACACTTTCGCTCACAATGACTGACAGAACCATTTATGGTCTGTACCCTATTAGGTCGCTGGTGTAAACGACACTAATTTCGCTGTCGTGTTTCCTAACGCCATCTGCATCGTACACTTCTACAAATGATAAGTCCATAGAATTGGAAGTGGAAGTGGTAAAGACATGTGAACTATGACAATCGATGTGTAGTGACGATGTCGTCGCCTTTGAGCAAATTATGAATGATAATAATAATCTCTCCAAGCTCATTTCGACTAGGCTTCTTATTTTAAGAGCATGGGTGTTTTGCTCTCATGTGGCTAATATTTTGAGAGAGAGAGCCGAGAGAATCGGTGCACAGTGTGGACACGTCAGGTTACCATCCACAAAGTAGTATGTCAAGCTAGAAAGCAGTCGGATTTTCAACTAATCACGTTTGCAAATTAAGAGTATTACAGCACAACAAACATCGAGTGCGCTTGTGGAAAAATGTGACGTATTTTCACTGAATTCAGTTTAATTTAGTTATATTACATTGTATGCAAAAGATGTGTGCTGCATGTGGATACTGTTATAATATGATAGAATTTCTATTGAATTATTATTTAAATGTCTGTTATTACGGTAGTCTGTTTTTAGCTATAATTCCCATAAACTAAGACAGAGTGATGTAAAGTACAATATAAAATCTTTGGTTTCTAACCACCGGGACCCGACGTATCTATAAAAACCAATGTTATAGATCCAGAAACAATTTCAAAATGATATTTTTTCTACTAACATTGGTAAAACCTTTCATCTTGTAACTTAAAACGGCTAGTCATAACAACGTTATTGTATTGAATGTTATAGACTTATATAAAAATATTAAGTGTCTATGTCAGGCATACTTTACTTAAGACATCAATATTCTATTGAATGTTTGTCATAGATATTCATATTACAGCCGAGACGTAGTTACCTATAACGTGACCAGGGCCTTTGAAATACTTAGCTTGACGTAGCTGCGGTCACCCATTCAAGTTTTTACATCCCTAAGATCAATCGATCTTCGCCGTAGAAAATATCTCATGAAAAAGGAATATCATATGTAATCCTTATTTTCAATAGCCAGATAAGCTGCATCTAACTATGAATTGGAAATCAGAAGTTTTTGTGGGCTCATCACAGAAATTAATAACCTATTCCAGTGTTATGCATCCATTCATAATAAGATCTTTGAATTGTACAACAACAAAAACTTACCGAAAGCATAGTAACATTTTTGAAAGAGATGCGGAGCAATAGCAGTTAGAAGGCCGAAGAGAGCTTGTGGCAATTCGGTGGCCAGGAACAGGCCCAGCAGAGCGACAAGCATCCGTGTAGTACGGTCCGTCCGGCCGCCGCCCCCACCGCCTCGCTTCGCGCCATCTTCGTTCAGACGAGCTTTCTCACCCTACACATAATAACATCACAATATAACTACCTACTACATATAGAAAGCCTTTAGCAGTGATAGAATGTCATCATTATTTGCAAGGACGTCACATGTCACCATGTCACAAATAATAAAACATAATCCATCGTCGAATCGAACCTAACATGTCAAACAATTAGTTGCATTAGAAAAAATAATATTTTTCGGTAACCAACTGATGGAATCTCAGGATTAAGGACCTACGAATAGTAAGTGGTAACACCGTCAAAAGATAAGTATTCCACCATAATATCTGTCGGTTTTCTTTTATCACAAATCAGTCTAAGAACATTGAGACCAAGATCACATAAAACAAATCAAAGAGAAATAATTAACATTTCCTTTTCGTAGCGTTCTTATGCGTCTTTATGGTAAGTATTGTTTCTCCTCAAATATATGAAAGTACCTACTACTCATCTTTTGAAGAAGCCACTCACTTACATAAACATGAAACAAGCAAAACATTATAGTAGGTACAAAATATATCCATCAAGTAGGTATGCAAGATACCTATACACAAAAGTATTGTTGAATACGGAAGAATTTTATAACGAGTCCCACTCCAGGTGCATGCAAAATAAACGAACAGAGCGACTTGTACAATCGATACTTGAATGACCCGATGAAATTAAATCAGACACTGGATTGAACTGAATTTGAAGCATAATTCTAAACAACAATGTGCAACTCCTTTTACCTCATTTGTTGTGATCGCTGATTTCTTCAATAGTTTCTGTCTTCTTCGATCACTCGATTTCATTTTGAGGATTAGTAACACACTTAAAATAGATAACACTACACATGGTATGAGTTTTATGAACACACTGTAAATCCAAAAGATTGCTGTCAGCAACTCGTTGTTATCGGTCATCATTATGGCATACTCTTTTTCAGTAACCACCGATGAGTTTCTTATTATATCCGTATCGTTCAGGGTAGCGTTTCCGTGATCATTTTTCATTGAAGGCGGAATTTCTCTAATTTTCATAGCAAAATATATTGGAAGACACAATACTGGACACACAGCATATGCCACAGCTATAGCAATATTAGTGTTCTTCTTGTTACATAAGGTTCTATTTTTTTGAGGGAACTTGATTGCTATGAACCTCCAGACTGCGAGCGTGATCGTCAACCAAATAGATATCGTGTGGAAAGTTTGACTGAATATAGAGTGAAAATAGACGAAAACCGCCCATGCATACGAATTCCGATTTAGTTCGGCGCAGATATCTGTGTAAATATGTAACGCCAAGGGAATGTAGTCGATCATGACGAGCAGGTCGGCGACGGCGAGTCCGGTGAGGATGGAGTTTGTCGACGAGATCATCTCTTTCCGACTGAGTACGGCAATGTTGACCGAATTGGCAGCACAACCCAACAAGCAGATGAGAAGTGCGATGTAGCCGTGTATCCGCACATAGGCCCGTTGGAAAAGTGGCCCCTCCGGTAAGCAGTACGACACCCTGTCCACTTCGGTACTTGACATCTTTACTTTTCTCTCTTGGGATGTGTCAGCCACAGATTCTAGGAAAACTATCTGTGAACAGCGCGCATTTTCTGAAATAGAAAAAAAAAGATTTCCGTCATTTTAATTCTAACGTTTATTTTCTTAGCAATAAACACGAAATACATACATTTAGGCAATCAAATACAAAACTGCGGGAAACTGTACCACTGTCACTCAAAAAATATATCTTTGCGATGGTAGAAAAAATATCTAGAAACAGGATTTTCCGGCTGCTTATGTGTTAACCGAATATTGTCGGTTATTTATGGGCGTGCCTGCAGCGGCTGTGTAATGTGATAATCATAAATAAAGGAGCGCGAGGCCTCCTCGGAGCTGGCGGCACTTTTCTCCGATTGTGCGCGACAACTAGAGTAGTTCGTATACATTTTCTTCCGTATCGGATAAGGACCAGAGACTCCGGACAGACATATTACGAACTCGATCTTAGAACTTCAAACTGCTTATTAAAGATCTAGAAAAGTTGAATTATGCCAGCTCAATAAGTATTATTTATTAGCGTGTTTTGAAAGTATAATTGATTCTGTGTTGTAATGTTCAAGTAGGTACTTCTATTTTTTCCATAACCTAAATTAAAACTATTATGAAAATAGCTTCCGCCTGCGGCTTCGCCCGTATTAAATACGAACCCGTGCGTTTTTTGGGGTCACACATAGCGCCATCTAGCGTCCTAAAGCAACTGTGACCGTCGAAAGTTATTGTTCCTTCCCTCAGTTTTTTTTTCTGGATGAAAGTTACCCTATGTCCTTTTCTGTACCCCTAACAACGTATATGCAAAATTTAATTATGATCGGTTCAGGGGTTTAGGCGTGAAAAGGTAACAAACAAACAAACAAACTTACTTTCACATTTATAATATTAGTTAGGATTAGGATGAAATGAACTGAAATTATTTATTTTGCAATTAGGATTTTTCAATCACTTATACACATCTTTTTTAAACTAGATGGCGTCGACATTTCCTATGACTATCCCTGAGAAGAAACGCCGAAACAAACTCAGGGGTCAAGCTCTATTTAAGAAATTGGTCTACCTATAAAACCGTTCGATTAAACAGTGGATAGGTATACGTAGGAAGTTGATTATATGAGCAAGTATAATTATTATTATAAGCCATTCTAAACACCATTGTGTCGACACTTTGCACATATCTACATAGATATGTATTACCACACTTACTAAACAAGTTGTAATCCGGATACGTCAACACAACTTGCCTATGAAGTTAGTAGATACATATTACATATTAGTATAACATATCTACATATTGTTGGGAAAGAGTTTAACAAATATTGTTTTATTTGACTAACTTGAATATTAGTGAGTTCAGACCTTTACCTTATCATGTAAACCTTGACTTATTTACCTTGAATTCAAGTACTTATTTAAATAACGTCATTTAAGAATTTAATTTTAGATAATTATTCATAATTACGTATGTTCGTACAAAAAATTTGTTCATGAATATTTTAAAAAGCACCTACAATCTATATATGTAAGTACATATGTAGGTGTCTACTACCGAAACTCTCATGCTTTACTTTAGATTATAATTATCATACTTCTTTCATCTTAAAACAATATTGAATTAGCAAACGAAGCTCTAGAAACAATATCAATATTAACAGAAGAACATTGCTCGGAGACGAAGTTATCGTGGAAGGCTTAGTGACAAAGTTTGTCTACTGTGTAATCTCAAGTGAATAAACTAGTTTAGTGCGTGCTCTTAGCAACCTAAGGTTTGGAGCTCACTCTTCTCTCTGTATCCTAACAATTACGCGACGCTGGGCGCGGTAGTTGCGTGCTAATTACATTACTGTGTAATTTACCAACCATCCAACACTGATACATACCACCCGCGATGTAATCTACCCTTAATAACGCTTGAGGAAAGGACGTGCCGGTGACGCGTGTTGACGAAAATATTCCATTTTAGCGACACGTTCGACCTTATCGGAATTACTATTCAAAGAACTACGGGGACGGCACAGCCTGCATAAAAAGGTACAGCAAAAGGTGTGTCAATTTATAAAATAAACATATGTTTTAGCTGACCGAAATCCGTTAAGAGCCGATTAAAGTCTTGCAAGATTTCTTTAAGCAATTTTCAAATTAATACTTTAATAAATGGAACGAGATCGCGAAAATTTAAATTTCGTTTTGCCCATTTACAGTCAACAAATCAGCTCGGAAACTTGAAAAGACCTAATTAATTCATTATACTGACATTCTACATTGCCAATTAAGCGACAAAAGTGATTTAAAATTACTCTAGTTTGAAAACAAGCAAGCCTTCCAAGGCTTGGATTGTTAATTCCAAGAAGGGGTCCCAAAAGAACGTAAGGTACAAAATATAATTATGAAATCTCGTAATGAAACAAACCCATCTTAAGTTTCGTTACTACGCCCTCAGAATAAAGCTACACAGGTCAAGTATGTACTTATGAAATTTCTTACTCGGTTATAATAAAAACTTAACTCCATTACTATTTGCCTTAAATATTTAAGTATGTTTGATTATACCTAAGTGTAAAAGAGCAGAGAATATAACAATTTCATAGATTATTGCTGTTGACCAGAAGTTCGACCGCGTGTATTGTTTTCTATAGCTAAGAATTATCAAAAAATCATCAAATCGATCAATCATCATCGTTTAGGAGGAGAAAAATTACGAACAAACGCACATCAAATTTGTATATATGTATAAAGATAATAAAGGGAGTTTAACCATCTTCAGTAGATGCCAAAAGAATCATGAACTTTTTTCGCTTTCAGTAAATAATATTTCCACTTGTTCTAGTCACTCAGACGTAAATTTACAAGTCGTTTTATTATTTCCGAAATATTTTCTAACAAAAATAAATCTAGCACTTTGTCTTCTCCACGGGGAAACGTCCCACTTGGCGTGTTAACGTTAAAAAAATGGCAGTATTATCATCAACGTAGTATACAATCTCTTTGGTTTTGATGGCGCTGCCTAATGACGCAAAACGAAATACCGTTTGTGGGACAGGATTATTTCTGGAAAATCCGTACACAGTTTCTAGTTTTGCATTTTTGTTACCTACCGTAGTCACGTTTGACAGATGTCGATAAAAGAGGATAAAACTAATAATAAATGATTCTAAGTTTCTCTAACATATACATAGGTAGGTTATACACCAATAATTCATATATATATATGTATAACAATCCATATATATATAACAATAAGATTGACTCCATATTATTGCGGTACTCTATTTTACGTGAGATAGAATCTGATAAATTTGTCTCATCAAACATTTATGTTGTAAATGCTCTACTTTCCTCCAGTCATAAGGTTCGATAGGCATTGGTTTCCTCGGATTAAGTAAATAAGGGTAAGTTTCCCTCGTTTTCAAAGCTATAAAATGCGGAGAGTTTACACTGAAACCACATAAACAGCGCGCTTTAAGCTCTGATAAGATTAGTAGACGTTACAGAATACGTATTAGAGAGTTCACAGTTCGTGACTTTGTAGTTTGAAAACACATTTATTGACACGCGCGCTCTCTTGATTAACGTTGTAAATTTGAATCGATGTTATCTTAGCAGCTACTCACACAACCATAGTTATTTAAGATCTTTACCGGCTGTAATAAATTCATTTATTGCTGAACTGTATAACAACTTAAGAACGTTTTATTTACTATCATTGTGATGGAATAACCAGAAGTGGAAATTTTATCGTAATAGTACGTAAGGGTCTATAAACACATTGAACCCCTTGACAATAGTTACTGACAGAGAAGGAAATCAGGTCATTTCCACCGTAACCGCGAGAATTGTCTGTTATTTGGGTAGCGAACATATTTTACGAGGATATGTGTTGCGATTTAGTATCTACCGCTTACGGAAGACAAAATGCTAGGATTTACTTAATTTAGGATTAAATACTAATCCCTGTACTAAATAAAAATACATAATCTAATGAATAAAATGGAGTCCCTTTGTGAATTATGTGTACTTTATAAGAAATATTTTGGTTGTTACTACGTCTGTGGAACGAAGTATTGCGTTATGCAAATGAACAAAAAACTGTAATGGAATAATCCCCAAAGGAAATTGATGTTGTTTAATAAGCACAAGGCATGTTTATGACCGAGGCGTAGGAGTTACTAAGTGTTCGTGAAATCACATCTATTCTTGTGTAAGTAGATATCTAAGTTTTGGTTTTAACATTTATGATTTTCTTAAGTGAGAAATATTTTATAGTGTATGTACCAAGGAGATAGCATGGAAACATAAACTATAAAAATATATTAACATGAGCTTGCAGGGGCATAATATTGTATCTTTAAAATAATATAATAATAACGAAAACTTTATGGAGGTACGTTATTATGTTTTTTTAAAGAAATAGAGTGCACCTGTTATACTGTAAATATTTCATAAATAAAACTACCCGTTTGTTACAAAAAAGGTATTTACAATTTTAATATTACAGAAGACTTTTCAAATTCCTCTTACATTCATTATTATTACCCGGGTATCGCATTTTTATGATATATATATATATATATATATAAGTTTCCCCTTTTCTTCAAAAGAACCTACTAGATAAATACGAAAACGTCCATTAATTAATATGAGTAGCTAAAGATAAAATTGATCGCACAAAAGTTATCCAGATCCTCCTCTTATGTATAGCTGGAGAGTAAATTGCTTGTAATCGAATTCTCTCGAATACGAGTACCTACATTGTATCACGTACCTTAATTGAATACTGGAAAACTATTTCAAATAGTTGCGTTCCACGAGTATATATTAACGGTGAAAATACATAATTAGACCGTGTCTGGGTTTTTAATCTCTAACTCAGAAATCAGTGGTTTGTACATGAAATTTGTGCCCAGAATACTAAGTAACGGCAGTATTCGTCAATACAGTGTGATAAGAAGGAATGAAAAACATGTTACAAGAAAGGGATATTAGTACGAATGTGGATAGATATATGGGAAGAGTATACCCAAGAAAAGGTGGATGTATTGTGTTAATTGTATCATTGTGGAGAAGAAAATAAACTCTGACATAACGTCTGATAGACTCCAAATAATATAATATATAATATTAAGGCCAGACGTTGATTCGTCAGTACAGTTAAAATTAAAATTTAAAATTAGAAGAAACACAGATATCTTTATATATACAACAAAAAATTAAATATTTTGAAAATGTTGAGGATTTAGCGCTGAACCGAACTTATAAAAGAAAAACATTTTCTTTGAACACTTTTCAAAAACTGACGTGTGAGGAGGATTCCAGTTGGATACCACTCTTTTTCTGCAAAACAAGAGTGGTAACATGTTACATTATTTAACCTGCTAATAGGGCTGCCAACTTTTTTTAAGAAAAATAACGTATCAAATTCTTTGAATAGGAAAAATAAAGTAATAAAAACGGGAATACATTTGGTCAGGTATCAGATCAGCTTTCGATTAGTAGTTCAGTAATTACCCATATGAGTGTTTCGTTTTACGCATCACAGTAAAAATTGGAAATAAAGTATGTTCGCATACTTCGAATATCGAAAATAAAGTAGGATATGTTATTATAAAGTATGGTTGCCAACCCTACCTACTAACCACTCCTTGATTAGCGCGGGTAGCCTCAATGGAATTCACAATAGTTTATAGAAACTAAATTCGAATGTACACTACCTGAGTTCGTTTTGATATGAAATAAACGATCTATATTTAAGCAAAATTATTAGCTATTTCGGCAATATGCCTCCACAAAAAAAAACACGTAGATAAGAGGCAAATAGCTAAAAGTAAAAACAAGTTTTATGTTTTGTAAGGTAACACAATCCTGCTTACATAATATCACATAATATAAAGAATTTTCTTAAGTTCTTACATTAATGTCTTGATTAATTAGAAGAAAGAAAGAAACCTTGCAGAAACTAAAAACTGCGTCGAAACCAAACCGATCCTCGACACGTGTTTCGCCCCTCCCCGGAGCATCCTCAGGAGATGTTGACTCGTCGACCGCTTGGACGTGTCGAGGATCGGTTTGGTTGCATGTTACATTATTTCTATCACACCTTCTGCATGTGCATATATTTGCGGGCGGGAGGGCGGTTTTGTGCATGCACCCAAACTTGCAGTAGTTTAGCGGAATTAAAACTAAATATTCTAGTTGTATATCTTATATACTAAGAAAATTTGATAGAGATACTTAGCACTAATAAAAATACCTCTGTCAAATTTTTAAATAAAAGTGGAATTACCACGGAATTAGTTGCTTCTCACATGAACTCGTATCGTAATTAACAATTTGACGTGTATACGTAGGCTGAGAGAGGATAAAGTTTAATTAATCCACATTTCACCCTTATCTGAAAAGACATGTGGGCATAATCTGTCGAGAGTCGCTATACAAACAATTAACTTAGACTGAGCAACCCGTGAGCCCGCAGATGGACATCTTTGAACAGAATCATGTCTATTATACTGTATCCGTGAAGGGTCAGGCAGAGGTTTCGCCAATGCTATTATTAAGTCCCATGTAATAAACGGCGAGCCTATTGCCATTAACCGGGCACAGTTCCTAACTCCGTTCTGCTACTGATAATTTATACATAGAAAAGTCCAATAACACTTTGTTCGAGCCGGGAATCGAATCCAGGACCGTACGCTCAGCAGTCCCCCTTTCGACCACGATGATATGCTCCACAGTTCCTAAACAAAACTAACGAAGCGTTGACGCCTAAATAAATAAAGAACAACAGAGGAAATAGTTAACCAACCCCTGAGAGCGCATGTATACATGTGTTGTTTTCGTTGGTGTGTCTTAGGTATGTATCTTGCGGTGTAGTTGGTATGCCAAACACTAAAGACGTGCACTACCTTTGTAAAATCATCGTGTACCTGCTAATCTCTCGCACACAGTTACCTGTTCCACTAGTGCTGCATATTAATGCTGAAGCTTAAATTTCCATAGGACGGGGGGGGATTATGAACTGTTTATATTGAGTTTATTGTATATTTTACTGCTTCATTGGTCTAGTGATCGCAAGCACAACTGCTGAGCGTGAGGTCCTGGGTTCGATTCTCAGGTTGGGAAAAGTGTTATTGGGTTTTTCTGTATGGAAATGTTCAGTAGCAGCACGAAATCTGGAACTGTGCTCGGTAGGTGGCAGTAGGCTCGCCCCCTATTACATGGGACTCAATAACGACATTGGCGAAATGTGAGTGTACAAAAGTAGACCTCTGCCTAACCCTTCGGGGAATACAGGTGTAATGCTATGTTTATGTTATGTTTTGTATGTGTACAATTTTATATTATTTAATTTTTTTATCTAGGCAATACGAGCTGTCATATGGGAATCGCTCATGTTGTACTAGAAAGATTAGCCAATCAGCAATGCTGCCTATGCTGGTATTGAGGCTGACAGCCCAGGGTACGCCATACGATCACAGAGTTCGTCACTGGTGGAGGCTAACCTAACCGAATCCCATTAAAAATTGTTTAATTGCTACTACCTTTAATAAGATTTACTTAAAGAACAATTTTCTTTGAGATTCACTTTGAGCTACGTCACACCATAATCTTAATACGTGTTAGTAAAATTCTTTGTACTGCTGTGGATGTAGCTGCCCGTTTTTTGACTTAATCTCATATTTTCCGACGACATCCACGTGCAAAGAGGATTGTGAAATAATATGACAAAATTTTATGTTGAAACAGACTGCATGATGTTATAATTATATTACCTAAAAGATAATTGTTATTATTAGGAGAGACACAAATAGTTACCTCGTCACGTCACCTTACGTCATTCGATCAGCTTGTTTTCAGTAAATTTGAAACCAAAATTGCAGTGTTTACATATTTCTCAGTTGATATAAGGGCAACACAGACGTTGAGGTACTACATCTACGTAATGGCTGGGACACGAAAACTCAATATCTTTAGCCTGAAATAGGCTTTATTCCTATGCCTACTACAAAATAAAATCCAGCCAGTCGTGAGTGACAAATCGTCTAAATTCACTTGGAAAATCTAGTTGAAACTAACTGGATATAGACATAAAGGGAGAAATATCAATGTTTCCACCTATTATAATAAGTCGTGGTTATTTCAGTCGAGGCGTAGCATGAACGGTTTACGACCTGTCTCACTCATATTACTAGCAAAATCCGTGAAAAAATGAGAATTTTACACGTATTTTGACGTGACTTTGAGTGAGAAAGGTCGAGAAAAATTTAATGTTGCGAAGGCGCTGGTTCTAAATGATATCGAAGCTTAGCGTGGATAACACCATATCACCACGTTCACTACTCTCGGTGTAAATACCTAAACATCGAAATACTGTTGCCAAAATTATTTCAGAGATATTCGGGCGTGATAAATTAAATTATGTCACAGACAAGGATTCTCTTTCCCCTTTTTTACGAGGCTCCACCAAAAGCCATTATTAAAGTGGGTTTAGTAGTACGTACTTACGTAGGTATCTAGGCTGACAAAGGTTACTATACATAATGTATGTAGGTATGTTCTATGTAGCTCGCATGAAACTGATTAAGCTTTTGCCCAGATATAACTTTAATGAAAGTATCGTGATTCAGATATTATGATGTACTTTGCGAATTTTGTTCCCTTTGTATCTTGCAAGAAATTATACCAGCTAATACTTATTAACTAATAAAAAGTTAACAGTGTATTCCAAAGTACCTTTAGTTAAACAAAGTTTGTTAATCGTTTCCTAAGATGTCAAGGTTATGTACGTGTATGTAAGTACCTACACAATTAATATATATATATATAATATACTTCCCTTACCATGGTTTTCTCACCGTATTCTTCAAAACACTTATTTGGCGACATGGTTGGCACAATCGCTAAGGGTTTAACTTTCTGCACCACGTGTCGCGGGTTTGATTTCCAGACGGTACGAACAGATAAATTGTCTGATCTTCGGGTTTGGGACATGCACATACAGTGCATGTGACATGTATATTTGTAAAATGTACCTTCGAATCTCGATACAGGGGAAACAGTGTGGGAATAAAAAAAAATCTGTCAGAAACAAACATCATAATTTAAAACAAAACCAATAGAATTATTCTTCTTTTAGATAATTCGAAGCAACCATTTCACAACACTTAGTTATTATGACTTCCATGCTATTTAATAAAGATTTTTTAGCTCTTTATTAAAGAAGAGCATATATAAAAAGAGCAAATAAACTTATTAATACTCTACTCATAATATTCCTTAAAATATAAGGAAATATTTCTTTTGAGACAATTTAGTGTACTATTATTATATTTAAAGACTAGTTATTAGTACTGTAAATGCGTAGTCCCCTTATATGTATTCTTTATTTCTAACTTCGTATGGAAAAGGCTCGGTGGACACTGCACATACCATTTTCTTTTTGAGATTTTCATTCAATATTTCCGTCCAATATTCGGACTTTTCAGGTGGATTTTCCAAAAAATCTTTCACACAAACCTTGTCCTGAGAATAAGGAATACAACAAAAAGAAACAGCCAAGTCGGTCGACCCGTTCTAAAGTGATGCTCCGTCATACATGTGGCATTGATTTTTATTTATATAATCATATAGATTTACCAGTACGATACAAATGGACACAGATTCTGTGTCCTGTGATATTTCTGTATAAACAACTGAGAGCATAATCGCCGACTTAATGCATCGTGTAGTCACTTTCGGGCAGATTGTTTTATTTTACATAGCATTTTAATACGTAGGCAATTTGTGACCAATCCTTATAAAAAAACTGTTCCAAGTGTAAAAAAAGTGAACAGCTGATCTCATTTATCAGGCCATTGATAAATTGAGCCTAATGACCTTAATTAAAACCTCAGGTAAAGGAAAGCAATTCATTATTTCTAGTGCCGAGCAAAGAAGTCCGTTATCTAATATGGATGTAACGTCGCACTGATCAATCGACGCAGATCGCTCTTTGCTGGTGAAGTATGTGAGTGCTGAAATTTAATTAAAGTGTGCTAGAACGTCAGGGGCATGCGCAGGAAACAGTCTTGGCATACCTACCCTATCTAATCTATACGTGCCTTCCGTCACGGCTATCTTAAGACTAAACGCATCTAACCGCTTTCTTTGATCACATAAGCGTAACGATAAGGTGGCCCTTTAATTGAGTACTTATGTGATCTCATAAAAAGTAAATAAATCCTAAGTATAAAAAATAATGCAAAAATGCAAAAGTATGTAGGTTTTGATAGAATGCGCGTGCGCTAGGATGCTTAGAGACCTACATGCTCATTCAACATTCCACCCACAAATAAAACCGATATTTGGGTGAATTTATTTACCTCCTATTTTATTCATTCAGGTAGAGTTTCGTGGGCTGATTCGCTCTCTTCACTGCTGCAGGTAATTTAAGCGCCACCCCACCACCCATTTATACAAGTACAAATCATAAAATTTATTCAGATCCTCCCTGTGCTTATTATAAAAACAAACCCCGTTTCAGTAAAAGAGTAATATTTCGTCAAAGCTTGTAAAAATAACATGCCGAAATGCGCCCTTTGCCTTAAATAAATAATGTTGTAGGTATCAAAGTTCAATCAGCCTTCAGAAAGCATTCGAACACGAAGATCAGCTTGTAAATACACTTCATTACCATGTAGTTGGAATATACTTCTCGCAATGTACCTAATACCAAGAATTCAACAAAGGTCCCTCAATTTGCTCAAATGAAAATAAGTCGTGTTCACTCACGCTCAGTTCACAGCACTAATGACCGTCTGCGCATGTTCACAAAGTTGGAACACACAAGCACTGACCAGCTAAGCTAAAGTGAGCCCGCCAATACCTACACGTATCATATACATTTACATTTAATTAATTCAGCCTTTGAAATGAATATTGGGTAATGCTAGTCAAAAACAGTTTCACAAAATCAGCACTTACCTACTTTGTTAAGCTTAATTTACAACAAAAATCTTTTTTCGGCTTTTTGCAAACATTAATTTCAAAGGAAAATCTATACCATTTTTAGAATAAAATATAAATATCAAATAACATGAAAAATATATAATTTCGTTTTCATTCAACTAGCATTAATTTAACGACCAATTTGTTTTCGGGTCGTCTGTAGTAATAAAGCAATATAAAAGCCTTAATTTCAAGTCTTCATTTAATCATTTTGGTCTTTT
Organism: Shargacucullia verbasci; assembly: GCA_947562105.1. Lineage (NCBI taxonomy): Eukaryota > Metazoa > Arthropoda > Insecta > Lepidoptera > Noctuidae > Shargacucullia > Shargacucullia verbasci. The sequence goes on along the minus strand of OX387284.1, from coordinate 8,772,268 downwards.
CGAAACGTGTTGACATATTTCACATTCATTTCATTACACTTACTCAAAAAATTTCACAATTCGCATTATGGGTGACTGTCGTATCACCACAAAAAAATTTACTTTACATTAAATATTTTGAAAACCACCGATATTCCACCCGAGTTCCATGGGGTCACATTTGTTACATTTTACTCTAGTATGAATCCTTTCAAGGAATTGGTTCGCTTGCTATTCTATATAAAAGGTACGTAGCTTAGTAGGTACTCAAGATATGGTGTCGTATAGTAACAAGGTAACGTGGCCAGCTGCACATAATATGTGCAGTCTTATTCTAGAGATATTCACATCTGTACCAAACTTATAAATGTTGTGCTAATTGTTTTCTTAAACAATATCCATTTATGAGTTTTAATTTTCCAAATTCTTCTGCAATCCATCCGATGAGATGTTTTCTCATAATTTTACAGTTTGTGAGTTTGAATTCATATAAAACAAAAATTTAAGGAACTAATTCATGGCTCCCGCCGTAAATATCTCAGGAAATTATATTCATATTTATAATATGCAAAACTCACGATGAATCCTAGATGCCAGACAACCCATTCATTTTATAACTAATTAAGAGAGGTTGTATCACGGCCACGGCTTGCATACAGATTCTAGAGCTCCACGAGTGTGATTTTATCTTAAAATTATTCAACGCAATATAGGTAAGCATTTACTTGCTATTGGCAATACAAATGTCTTTATTAAGTTTCTTAAAATTTCGATATAATCTAAAATGTACCGCCAAAGTTTTGAAAAATTAAGTGACTGATTGATACTTTAGATTTTATTTTTTCTCTCAGAAACAGAATTATTTACAAATACATAATTCTCACTCATGTTTCGAGTTACTCATATCTTTATAATAACTTTGCCGATTAGGATTTAAAATAAGAGTTATATGAGACAACGAGAGAAAGTGGTTCGTGGGGACAACCGAGAAAAACAAAATATTCTATCAGGCCCCCTTGTGTCAAACTCAAATGGCAGTACTCTGAAAAAATCTGTATTATTATCTTAATCTAACCATTATCGAGTAAATGTTAGGATGATTCTAAGGATTTAGTAGCCACTGGACTATCCTAGGAGTCTCTATCGATCGGGCTTTTATAATACCTAACTCCCACACAGTACAGTGGATTATATTATATATAGATATAACTTCAAATAATCTAAGGTATTATCTTACTGTTGCCGATGGGAGGCAGAATAGCTGACTTAATTTGTTTAAATAGTGAATTTAATTGTGTACGACAGCTTGCTAGACCACTTTCCTCTGTTTTTATTAATTTCACGTTTGTACTTTGTAGCCGGCATGAAATTTGAATAATGTTTGGCTTGGCAAGTAAGTTGGGATGGTTGTTACTAGTTATCGGTCGTAGGAGCTTGGTTTTTCAGCAGTGGCACTGCTTGTAATTACGTAGGTCCAAAATATAGGGATGCTAAATATTGACCGCACTCTGCTTACCTATATGGAATTATTTCATAAACAATTTCATCACCTTTTATCTCCTTAATTCTAATAAAGCTAAGTCTAGCGCTCTCACTAACTCTAATGCTTTCATTCACAAATCACTCCAAGTGTCTACCGTCTCAAGCAGACGTGTCTGTGGCCAACATACATTAGACATAGTAGGTAAATTTCAATGAAATGTGGACGAACACCAAAGCTACTTAATTAAAGTTACGCTTCTCTGTCCTACATTTAACAGATTCAAGGACCGTTTGTAAACAAGTTCAATCGATTGTATCCAATCGCTACATTCAGTTTAAAAAGGCTACACCATTAGGTAAATGTCGAGATTGTGACTATTACCGTTTTATGCTATTTTAATGGGTTATTTATCTTAAACGATGTACTCAACCTTGAACCAGCATTAATTATGTTTTTCTAGAATAGGTCAAATTATTATCGTGTCTTTTGGTCGGTATTTATATAGATATTATGAAAATACATAGTACGGTTTCTCAGTCATAGTCCTATGTCTATGCAGGCAGATTGCTAAACAAAGAGCCGATCGACTACCTCGTACTGGTGACTCATTGCCGATAAGGTTTATTTGGGCCAAGTTGGATAGATTTTCTGCTATTTGTACTGCTTCACTAGTCAGGAGTTCCGGAGTTGAGGTTGTTTTACAAAAGACACATGTGCTGAACGCCATCCTTAGTGCACACATAATGTTATTTGATGCACACACCGGATTTCTCCTACACATGCATAGACACGGGTAGGTACGTTTGTTCAGTACGGAGATCGAACCCACGACACGTAGCGCAGAAACCATTAAAATCACCATGTTTTATTAGCATGGATAGCAAAAACGTTACTTATAAATGTTAAAAACAAAGGCTGAATCCAAAAGCTGACGTTCTATATGGGCTTCACATGATTCTTTATTAAATATTTAGTACGCTACGCTACAATATTTTAGATATCGCCATCAATTCAGTTTACATTGATGGACTACGTACCTACTTTGTGCAAAGGTAACATTTATATTCATATATTTTACATACGAATAAAAATTTGCAGTATTCATTCAAATTCAAATGGATGATCATCCCTAAATAAGCATGTCATTAAGACTAACAAATACCGCGTAACTCCACAGTGTACGTAGATACGGCTTGTGAGGTCAGAATTCTACGAATTCAAAAATCAGACGGCACACCCTTAATGTATTCCTATCACGAGTCGCACAATCTGCAAACCAAGACAAGTTTAACCTGCCACAGAAACATCGCAAACACCCTGAACGAATGCCTGAACATAGCTATACCTAATATTGTTGCTAAACCAACTAACGGTAATTGTTATCTTCGTCTCTAACAAGAAACAAACAACATTTGCATTTCTCTTTGGTAAAAATTTCGTGTACGATAAAGGCCTGTTTACAAGGACCCTCTAAAATATGAAGTTGCGGGACTGAAAGCGTCTTCTGAAAACATTTTTACTTTGTAATGAATATTCGCTTACAAACAAGTTTCACGTCTTGTGATTTTTGATGTATGTTTGAAAATATCTTGACATGAAAGCAGAAAGGATCATCAAATTCAAAAGAATTATTCGTTGGCAATATTTTAAATTTATCCTTAAACATTATTAGGAACAAAATGATAGATTCCATCTGTGATTTACTTTGGCTATCTACTCGGCTTAACTGGACAATCTTCAAAAACAGAGGCTACAGCTACCCAAGCCCTTTGCATATTTATGACCAACAATAACTATATATATTCATCATAGTAAGATAATATCCATATCTACATATCAATTCGAGTTTAATGTTTTATTCAGTGCTTGTGTTAAGTGACAGCTAAATAATTTGAACACAATTTTATTGACAATAGCAAAAAAACATGTAAACGGCGGCCACCTCTTGTTGCTCTTACATCACAACTGCACAAACCACACAGTATGAGCAAAGTGCAAAGCGTCCCTTAATGGGTCCGTTGACATCGTTTTACGCCATTATGTTCGTAATAACTGGGAGCATCTAAAGATTCCAGACTTAGATAATTTAACACTCACTTCGTTATACTTACTTATCATGCCATCGCCCGCAAATGGTACCTACAATAATTCTTGTGAAGAAGTGAAGACTTTTCGCTAACATTCTATTCTAAATTCTCAATTCATTTATTCGCTACATATAAATACTTTGGTCATATTTAGGGACATGTAAACATTTCTAAATTAGTCTTTCTAGTTACTAAAAAAGGCTAGTGAAGACTTTCAAATGAATAGCCTTTGTATGTTTGATAACCAGAGAAAAATTAACTTTTTAAATTAATTTCTTAATCTCGGCTTCACGTAAATCTTACCCGCTTTTTAATTTATTGAATTTCTTTAAGACACTGAAGCCTGACCCTAACCTGACCCAAATTAATTTTAATAAGTATACATATATTATATTGATTTAATAAAAAATATAATGTATCCAATATCCATACATAATTACTCGTTGCACAGTGGAAAGTTCTGATCTGATCTGAGCCTACGTTAATTTCTATGTAGTTTCTTTCAGGTAGCAACGACCCCGAATCGATAAACTTATACCTTCCTTATCTATGTGATAATACCTTATCTAACACATGTATAACAATATATAATAAAAACTAAATAATGACCCTTCCACCTGGAAGTTAAGTTTGGACTTTCCTGTAGATATCGTGTACCGAGACTACAATATGTTATATTAATATGTAACTTGTCGTCTTGGAAACATACACTGAAGAAAGGTATGTTCATTTATACCATACAACAGAAATGAGTAGATATAAAAACTCTTAGTACCTAAGTGTTGTTTCTATTAACCTAAACATAAAAATAATGGGCAATATGACCCTCACTGTTTCAAGAACTTTCTTCGAAAGAATACTTAAACGATGTCGTTACGCTTTCTCTTTTAATATAATCGTCGTTAGAGCCGGACATACCCTCGAGTAATCCAAGCTGTAGCCTTACAGGTATCATCATCCTTCCAGGTAACTATTAGGATCTTATTACAGGTTACTTTTTATTAATATTAATTTTATTTTTTTGGTATCGTAACTAACGCTGATGACATCTGAATCTTCTCTAATTATATACAGTAAAATATATATATTATTTTATAACACACATTGTCACAAGGCCATTCCAGACGATGGCCTGGACGATTTTTCTGGAGGTAAAAATAGATTAGGTGCCTAATAATCTCCTGAGTTTGTGGAAACGCCAACGCCATCTATTTAAAAAGACATCTAAAAGTGATTGGATTATCGTAATTGCAAAACTATTTAATTTCACTTATTTTTATATAGGTAAATATTGTATTAACTTAATCAGAATTTTGCTTTTCTATTCTTATTGTTGATTCATTCTGACGTGACGTCACCCCGCATATTTTTGATTAGCTTTTCATCCAACGCGAAGAAATCATTTCTGAGGTATAAAATAAATCTAATTTATAAAACATTTAAATCCACCAACCAAATCTGTGTTGTAATGGGTTTTGGAAAAGTGCGTATCCTATTTATATTATTTTCTCTTGTTGCCCCGAGCATGAGAATTGTACAGCCTTCACACACAAAATAGAGTATAAAAATGTTGAAGAATTGTTTTAAATAACGATCGAATAGGTATTATTTGATTTTTAAATTTTATCGTAATAAAAGTGCTAAATGTCGGATGATAATAATAAATGGACTTAGTTCAAGTTAGTTCGCTCCAAATCCTGTCGAATGTTGAATCATAGGAATTAGTCGCATGAATACACTTCGGTAAGATGTTCGGTCTATGATATTATCCATATTCCAAGATATTATGAGAAAATAATTCTGGTTTATAAACCTTCGAATACTTAATGCGAATTGTTAGTTAAATATTCAAGGATATAATCACATGAACAGTTTTTGGATTTTACTTAGACAAGGCTGTTATTAAGCATCTTATTTTAAACATAGGTATTAAATACTTACAATACTAGCCAGCAACTTAAAGGGATTATCTACATTACATAAAATCTTATAAATTATATAATTATTATTTTTTCTTCTGTCATTCGCAAGTTCAGCGTTTATTTGTTATTGTCATCAGGTTTTGATTGTGAGGTTGAATAATACATTCCCCACCATAAAGTTATAATTATATTACGTAAAACAAAGTTTATCCATCAACTTTCTTTATTAAAACCTTGACCTCATTACAAACATCCTATTTTACCAATTCTCGGGCCTGTATTTCTGATAACCATTTAGCCGCTGCTCGCTCAGTGAGAACTGACCCTTAGAGTTTAGACTGTCTTCCATATTACTTACATATGATAAAAATACTTAAAATAATGACTTAGGGCCAAAACTATGGCATTAAAAAAACTTTTGGGCGCGTTCCATCTTCGGAAATTGAGGCCCAAAAGTGTTCCGTTTTTTCAATTTAGGACACTAAAAGGGCGAGTTAGAAAATCTATTTAACTTTGACACTTACTAGGGGTACTGGTGTATGTAGCAGGATACTTTTCAACGGCATCCACAATATATATACATTTCAGATATGTATTGTTGTGGTGTTTGAAACCAAGTTAAGTCATTTAAAGATCTAATTAAGGTAATTTTACCCAAAACACTAATGAATAATGTTTCCTAAATGCCTCCAATATTCCAGAGAGATTTGAATAAAATTATTTTCTTCAAGGAAACGTCCAAATTTACTACGGTAATCGAAACCGACTTATCTGTAATAATCTCATTTTAATTAATTATGTTCTACATCATGTCATGGTTAATTTATTTTAGAGGTTGACACAATATACTATTCAGAGCAATCTATGAGAAAGCTTCATTATGTCCAAATTATGATAGTTTCTCTATTATGTTACATATATATTATAACAGGTATGTACTATAAGATATGCTTAACAAGCGTCAAAGCAAATATAGTCGTAGAGATAACTAACAGCCTGCATCAAAATTAAGTTCTGAAATCTTGTTTGGTTAGATGTTGGAAATAGTTTTACTTTTAAAAACTCAATAAAACTTAATCTCTTGTTTATCGTTAGCCATTTCAATTTTTAATTTATCAAAATCACACAATAAGTTTGCAATGGAAAACTATGAGGGTTTTTTGTATTCCAAACATTTTTAAAACAAAATTTCGTTTTTGGCAGTTCATAAAAAGTAACTCAGATGACTAGTAGTCATCTACCGTATTTTTTTCTCCGTATTTCTCTTGTATCGTGGCAGTTCACAAACATACGTGTCATATACACATCCCCAGACCTGAAACTACTATCTATAGGTATAGATCATACAAATATTTGTTCCGTGCAGGAATCGAACCCGCGAAACATGCTACTACGACAGATTCATTGTATGAATCCTAAATCTAAACGCGTACTTTTAAACTAAATCCACTATACCATTAGTCGTTAGGTAACTTTACCGATTACTATGTTTATGCGTAAAGTATATCAAGTTTATGGTATTTACATTACGCTAATAATCGGACAGTGATTCTACTAACTAATCTATCGCCCGTAGACTGTGGGTACTTACGGTAATTTTCCTATAAATGACATTATAAATACAAGTGTAAAATCAACAGATACTTTAGTAATCAAAAATGCTACCGTAGCCATGCAGATAAGTATTTTTTGAAGTCGAAGTAAAGTAAAAAAAAAGTCCCGGAATTTACCGGGAACATAAATTCTCTCCGCCAAGTAGTCGTCTTCACTGTCTAAAAAAACAGATAATTAAACAATCTATTGCAAATTTTTCCTTCCAGAACAACCAGAGACACTGATCCATGCTTTAAACAACTTAAAATTGGATATTGTAATTGACTAAAGCTCTTTTAATTTGTATACATACATCCTTCAACTCCCCAAGACAAGTTCCAATCTATAATCGGTAGACAAAAAAAACGACTGATATTTAAGAAACGAAAATGTAGACACCATTGTGACATGACTTTTTGATGGCTTATGTAATTTCGGTACTTTTCGCTTACTTTACGCTTCTATTCTCTGGCGATTGTGGATCAACTTATCTTCAGGTTGTCATTCTTTACTACCAATAAACACAGCATAAAGTTATGTCATGAATAACGTCAGGGGTTACCTCCGATTACTTAAGTTGGACATAATCCGCATTTATTAGTAAGGAGGAGAGTATAAATAATATATATACAATTATAACAAAAAATATGTTTTATCATATTTCTCAACGTCCGATATAGTTTGCGCCGAAGCCTATCATGTGCCAAATCAAACAGTATTAGCCGCATGAGTGCACTTTGGCAAGACATATCTGATTAATGTTTACCCTGTCTATACGATCTGAAATGTTTTTAACAGGAAAAAGTGGTGTTGGTCACGATATTACTTAGCTAACTCGACAAGAAGAACAACGGAGCAAATTGGCTTGCAAGATGACAGAGTATAGTTTAAAAAAACGCTATTTACACGCAAATTTACATTTATTTCTGCACTAGCTTCAGCCCTCGTGAATTACGAGCCAGTGCATTTTTTAGCGCGAAACCCTAATTCCTTCCCTAAAATAAAAGTAGCCTAAGTTACTTCTTTTAACATCAGCTATCTGCCAGTGACAGTCTCGTCAAAATCGGTCCAGCCATATCGGAGATTATTCGGAACAAATAGACAAAGGGACAGAAAGAAAAAAAATTTTTTTTTTTAATTCCGTACATTCTTTCATATGCATTTAGTATACTTCAATTGTATTTATTTTTATTATAAATTAATAAGTAAACAAAAAATAGCCGTTTTGAAAATGTTGTTACCAATTATGAACTCATTTTGTACTCCTCTCCTGGTCGTACTTCATTGGGATCATTTCGGCTGGCAATACACATGACCCTACATTATTCTGCTGACTTAGATCGATGAAGAAGACTCATCAAGATCAAGCAACTGTCAGGATCCTTAATAATGAAACCGACTATAAACAAGAGCTACAATTGCTACTATGATAAAAATTTCTTGTTAATTTTGAAGAAACAACAGATAAAACCCGTGTTTTGACTTGATGTAAAAATATCGGAAACTGGTGGTTATTCGATTTTTATTTCCCTTGTACATTATTTACGTTTCTTCATAATTTATTTAGAATGCTACAAATTACATGGGGCTCAATGCGAGTCTTAATTTAAGGTTATTAAAATTTAAGTATTACGATTAAAAGTCAATAAATTCTCCATTAAAATTACACTTTCTTGTAGTCTACAAGACGGGAGCCGTATTTTGAGTTCCTGCTTCTATACGTACTAATCATATCGTTAGATCACGCTAAATTACCAATAAATTAGAGTACAAAATTATTGGCACATTTATTCTAGATGCACTCGAAATTGGGAAAAAGGATGATTTAATCGAGCATCTCAACTTAATCATCAAATATTGGAGACAGGATTAGGAGTCTTTTTCGTGAGTTTTCCGCTGTCAGAACGCATCCATTCCGCTTCATAGAAGACCCCGTATATCAAATCGTGAAAGCTTGCTTGAGCAATTTATTTCTTTAATTTTTAATACATAATTATATATGTCATGTATATAGCCATAAACATACAATTAAGATAACATAATTATTATACTTTACGAGGTGCACGATTAAATATAAATAATATCGAAGTAATCACTTCATGAAATACTAAACTACTGAAATATAATACTTGGGCCGTAATTATTGGGACTGATTTGCCTACAAATGTTTTGTAAGTTGAGATTACTATTAGGTATACATTTTAATAGCTACTTGAGGTATCATAAGGCACAGAAAATAGCCAAGTAGAGACCGTAGATACGGCCCTGAAGCAAAGAGAAGGGTATTCAATGTAAACTCACATAAGGAATTAATAAATCTTTTGATATTGTTATTAAACTATTAAAAAAAATTGGTCAAACCTAAAATATATTTTTTACATTTTAATTCAATAGATTTTGAATTTGTTGTAGATATTTTGTATAAGTAATAAAGGTCTATACATCTACAAACTCTGAAGAATCACAGGATTTATGAATAAAATTAATCTTGATGAAAACATATCCTATCCATTTTTATATGACAATATCATCCATATACATATAATAAGTTCGATGTATTGTGATCCTGAAGAAGCAGGTATTCAATACTTCCTTTTTGAAAGGGTTATCCAGCGAAATATGTGAAAAGGTGAATAGTGAACTACTTACAGAGACTCTTGGGAGCCATTACGGTTTGCCTATAATAGGGTCTACGAGTTATATATAAAGAGATATTTCGTTTATATGTATACCTAGGTAGGTAAATAGGAACCAACGTATGTGTTAAGCTTGAATTGTCTCTTGCCATGACAAGCAGACACGTCATTACCATGGTTATTAAATTTGTATAACAGCTGAGTACAATAACATAATGCACATAAAACTTAATAATTATATCTATAATTGATTTAGTAAAGATTGTGATCTGGCTTACTAACCATTAAAAATTACGTTAAGATACAGATTCTACACAAACAACAAGGAAAACAATACTTACGCGTTATTCTTCAACTGTTATTTTATCATCACAAAATTGGATTTGTCATCATCACAATGATTAAAAATACATTACAGGCTTTTAACATTGAATAAACTTCATATTTTAATGTTTGTTTAGGGATCTCGTTTTAAACGATATTAGAGTCACTGAAATAACTATAAGTCCATGAAAATAATTCATCGTAACTTTTTACGGAGCGTCGATATCGTGTTTGTTTACCGAAAAGCGAAAAGGCGAGTCGAGTACCGCGTGCTACTGCTCGGCCGATCTCATAGTGACTGGCGTAGCTTACCAAACGCCTTACTGAAGCCAATCTGTTGTAGCGGCCGCGCGGCCTGCAATACATACATTTGCGGGCCGCCTACGTACATCGCTCGCGTTGTTTGAAAGTTTTTCCACCACTGCTATAATTTTCGTATATAACCATAGTTCAGTTCTCATCGTATGGCTTTTAAACATTTAACGACTTTGGAGATCCGATCAATTCTTATTTTGATTACGGGCACTCCGTCTGTCTCTGTGAAGCTGTAGAAATGTAGAGTTTTAATTGAAATCTATATTGCTCTCCAAATCAGTTTTATTTTATAAATATTAATTTGGTAAACACTGGCTGATATAACCAATTTGTGTGGCCAACCTAGCATTAACCTAGTATTTCACTCCGACTCAGTTTTAGACAGATTCAGTTTTGCTTTCAATTAATGCTAAATGTATTTGACTAGTCTTAATATATGTATATAGATATAGAGAACCGAATATCCAATGTAGGTACTAATAATTATCTCAACGTGATCTAAAAAGAAATCAGGTATTACTTATTATACTATAGTGAGAGACACTAAGAGCTTAAGACACTATGCTTTTTTTTAAAGTAGGATTTTTAATTCATTTTTGTGATTAAATGAGTTAAAAAATCTACTTCGTTCCTGTAGACACAAGCAATGTGGAAAAACATCAAAGGAAAAATAACAAAGAACATAATTTACAAGCACATTACTTTCAATGTATGGATGGAGATGATCGACCATTGCAATATTCAAAAAGCATGGTTTAAATCAGGTTAGAAGGGCTTGAAGGCAACTTAATCGAATTTATTTTTCATCGTTCAACTAAAAGATTGCTTCGAGCAATTTTTTAGCTATCGAGTATGAATTCACTGATCAAAGTGAGTTCAGATCTATTTCTATTTATGTTAGGTATAGACACGACGTTGGTCGCTGATGTTCAGCCGCAACCATCGTGTAAGTTATAAGAGCAAACATCGAAATACTTAGACACCGCTTAAGATGATAATCATGACGAGTCCTATCGAAATGCGAAAGTAACTTTGTCTATCTGTTCGTTACCTCATCACGACTGACTGTACCGATTGTTATTCAATTTTACAAAGACGTAGCATAGATCCTAGAGATGGATATACGTATTTTTTAAATTTTTACTATCTCATCAAAACACTATTTCGATAATAAATACAAAATAAACGCAGATAAAGTCGCGGGCAACAGCTAGTAAATAAATAAAAGAAAGAATGAAACACTGTTTATTGATACCAACGTAAAATAAGTAATACAAATAATAATGTTTGTCGGTGCTATCAATGGGACCCTTTGTTAAGCTATATGCTACGATACGGCATTAGCAGTATTACAGCGCTGTTTTTCAACTTGGGGCACAGAGGACGCAAAGACATTGAACCAGTTCATACTGGCCGATTTACTTCAATGTATGTGTGTGTGTGTGTGTGTGTATGTGTGTGTGTGTGTGTGTGTGTGTAGATGATTATTGTGTAATACATACATACTTTACTTTACTGCAAAATATGAATAGTAAATATCATGGGATAATTTATAAAGTAGCCAAATAATACATAAATCTAAATAGAATTTTCTGGCAATGCGTGACAAATTTAATTCGTCCATTGAACGTGTGTTGAAGATTTTAGCTTTAAAATATCAAAGACTGGCGTACGAATGAAATTTATAAAAACATTGTCCTAACTATTTGTATTTTCGTACAATCCAAAATCCATGTTAAGTGACCTTTTTATAGGGAAATTTGAAAATGCGAATTCTAATATACAAGTTAAATAGAAACTTACTGTTTTGTTCCAAAATCGACTGAAATTAATATTTCGTATACTTAATTATTTTCTATGTTTAACACATTCCAGGACACTGAACGCATATAGACTTAATAACAATAAAACTTATATTAAGTCTCGTCATATGTACCGCAAAGTTCAAGGATTCGATGTACAGATACATAGGAACTGTTCAAACAGTACCGTAGGTTTTCCCTTTTAACAAAAATAAAAGCATACACAAATATTTATGAACGGGTCAACGGCCTTGTAAGACTTCTGCGTTTTGTTTTACCCAAAGAAAAGGTAATATGGACAAAGTGGCTCTAGTTTCATCCGGGAAGCTTCAGTTAAGGGGCGTTTGTTACCTTGTCTAGCTGCATCCAGAATTCCGAGAGTATCAGGATCTGCTAAACGTGAAATATTCACCCTAATATCCGCCTTGTCGGCCACTCTTAGTCGATACTACAGATACTTGTAGTTCACTCCACTCGCAGTCACCAGGGTTAATTGATACAAGTTATTTCGCCATTGCAGCTGCATTTAATTGGTTCGTGGTATTATTGGTAACTTTTACAATTTAAATAATTTGTAGCTTAATTTCAATTATAGGAGTATTATTAATTAGGTACCACTTAATCACCGAGATGTTTTTTATTGCTTTATGATAGCATACGTCTCGCGGAATCAGTTATCAAAGCAGTCATTTTTGTTAGATATTTTAAGTATGCTTGGTTTTAAAATCCACACACATTTTTACTAAACACGTTTCTAAGTTTCAAGAGGGATGTCGGATTATGATTAGTGAGTGCAGTGTCCAGATCATCCAGATTTTCGTAGCCTGCATACACCTTGATCACAAAATATATTTCATTTTTCATGAAGAAATTACTGAACGAATTTCGTTCAGCAATTGATTCGGATTTGTGTAGATGGGTTTGATACAGTATTATTTAGTATTTTTAACTCGTACGACAGGTCTGTCTATAGTGAAATATTGAAATAATAAGTAGAAAAGAATCAAAGTTGACTTAATTTTTATCCTCCATTGACATTAGTACAGTAACAGCAACAAAAGGAACGCATCGGTTCTACTGTCCGAACCCCGCGCCCTGCGCCCGCTGTGACGCTCAATACATTAGCTCCCGGTTTTTGTTCCTTCAGTAATCAGTGACAGAATTAGCATCATTTACCGTCATTAATCAAAGAACTTTGTGTATAATTTGTGAAACCATTTTATGAATGGAGCCACCATAGAACAATTAGGAGCTCAAGAAGATACCAAATTAACATTGATATTTATACAAACTGTAGGTACTGTCCTGACAGCTTTTAATCTTTGTAATATTGTCGTTATAAATTATCAGCTAATGAGGGCTTTTTATTTAAACTTGACGCTGAATTAAGTGATGTCATGAATAAAGCCAGTATAGGCGTCAAATGTTTGAGATTTATGATTATATTCTTTATTCTGCGTTCATTATTAATAAATATGTGGGTAGGACACTAAATATAAGTGACGGTTTATTTCGAGTATCAGCAAGGCAAACAAATTTGAAACCAAAAAAAAATAATGAGATATTTTAGTTATACAAATTAAACTAGATGTAATGACATATTAATAGTTAATAAGTCTCTACCTTCCTACGTTTTTGTGCCTTTACTGATTAAAAACAATTTATTTATGAATCAAATAATTAAAAGCTCACTCTGAAATTTTAAACCCGTCTGAAAACTTTCAACCGTCTGAAATCAAATCCTAGACACGCCTTTGATTGTATGTATAAAGAATATATTTTGAAAATATGTATGTATGTAAGTATGACCTCACGTCTTCATGTTGGCACGAGGTGTCTCGAGCTGGCCCCGGTCGGAGGCTCGAAGGCGTGTACAACTCAATTTAACTGGAGCGTGATGTGTACTTCGCAGTTTGTGTATTATGTAAGTTCGCCCGGACATCCTGTTGTGCAGCACTTGAATAATCGCGTAGGTGTTGGTAAACCTGAACACATCTGGTTTATATTTAGTTGGCAATGTTGATATGTCTTACTTTCATCAAGGTTTTAAACCTTGACCAATAATTTTGTATAAATTTACTGTAGCTTTGATTATTGCTCATTTGATTAGGTGCCTGTCATCGTTATCAACAGTCTTTCACGGGCATCTGTTATCACCAGTACTAAATATAACTCAATAACACAATTCCGTTCTTAATACAAAAAATAAAGAGTTTCTTCCTTCCCTGTTATTGTGTCACCTAAATCATATTCACGCGAAAAGCACTCGCACATCCAAATAGTTGGAAAAATACTTTGATACTAACAACCATACCTAGTATAAGTTAAATCCGTCTAATTCCACAATGGAATTATCTGTTCCGCAAGTTTTCCCTTATGTATCTAGGTATTAGGAACCTATGGAGTAATCGAAACAAAGTTACGCAAACGGCACGTACAGAATCACCAGATAATGTAGATAACGCTTTCTTGGCAAATCTTGGTTGCATTCGACAATATAAAGGAAAGATAGTCTAGCATTTGAAAGCTTGACTTCAAAGCAGGAGGATCTGTGTCGAACCTAAACCACACCTCTGACTTTTCAAATTCACTTGCCAAGGTTCCATTAGGTTCTTCATGGTGTGTTTAGTAACACCAACTCGTTAACCAGCGTGGTGCTTGAACACGAGAAGAAACCCATTCTCAGTAGTGTAATGGGCTGAATTATTATTTTCTAGTAGATAAGTAATATATTATTTAATCTATAAACATAGAACTTTAGGTATTATTTAAAAAAACTTCAACTATGTACATCTGAGACCATGTAACCATTTCTTTATTCGATTGTAGAACGACTACTTCTGCGGACAGTGACATCCTCGGCACTTGAACGAAGTGTCCTTTAAACTTATCTATATTCTTTTAAAGTTTTCAGACGTCTCAACGCTTGCACGCCCGTAGTAAGTTCAAAGAATCGCGTAATTTAAACACATAATAATCCCCACGCTTGGAAGGCGGCTTGGGGATTGCAGTGGCTCACCGATTAGTGAGAGGACGCTGCTGCCCGTCCGCAGGTGTCTGGCCGCAGTTTTAAGACGTACCCGGGCGAGTGATATCGGGTCTGTTTTCGATATATCTCGGTTTCGATCTGAAATCGCGAGAATTGCCCCTCAGCTAGCTAATATGTACTGGCCCGAAATCTAACAAACAATCATTACTATACCTATTTTTATCTTGTGTATTCTACCAATGCTTATTTAACTTTGTAGTTGATTTGTAATTTTTGGTTTCTTATGTAAATACAAATATAAATTGCTGCGATTCAAACGTGTGTATTTTTAGCGCTATACATATAATCATTTAGAACGAAAACGAATCTGTTATTGAAGTATTATAAATAAACGATATGTTATTTCGTTGTCTGTACCTACGATACTCGATGTGGTAACCACGAAAGTATAAAATATTATTGAATAGCGTTACCATATTTGAAGATGAAAGCTGATCGATTTATGAGTGTTTTATGGGAGTGTTTTATAATATTTACTTCGATTTATACGTGGTAGTGTTTTACTATACTTCTATGCACAGTTGTATCTATAATAGGTACCAAGTACCTACTTATATGAGCTATCAAAAACACCCTTAATATTTAAATACAGCCAATCAATACTATTTTTATTAATGTTTACTCCTAAAATATCCTGAAATGTTATAGCATAATGGATTTCCGTCTGCTATAGAAATTTTAGAATTTCCCCAGGTATTGTGAGTAGCATGCGAAATAAGCTCTGGACTTATGACTTTACACATCGGTACATAGCATAGTATCACGCCTGTATTCCCTGAAGAATTAGGCAGAGGTTGTTGTATTGGGTTTTTACACAATGTACACCTACGTTTCGCCGATCCCGTGTCTCATGTAATAGGAGGCGACCTTATTATCATCAGCCGGGCAAAAATCCAAACTAAGTACAAGTTGCTTTTGAAAATTATCTTATACTTACCCAGGAAAACCCAATAACTCTTTGTCCGACACAGAAATCGAACCCACGAAATTGGACGTCAGCAGCCATGCGTACTCAGATACCTATAAAAATAAAAAATGCATGAAATACTTTTTTCATGCTTCAACCAGGCTACGAAAGAAATCTGAAAATACTTTAGGTATTATACACATTTTTTTTATTACATCCGTCCCTATATACTCAGATACCTATAAAAAATAAAAAATAATTTGCTCCTTGCTATACTTGTAAAAGTCCTACAATTAATTCGATAACTTGAAGTAATTTGATAATTTGATTTTGACTTACACAGAGTAACACGAAATTAAGCATTATAATGGTGATTAGAATGATTGATGGGAAACGACGTGAGTTATTAGCATATACCTATGTACCTTACTTTGATGTGACGGGCTGTTCAGCGGCTTACCCGGGCAGGTATCCGATGTGGCATGCATAATAAAATAATCCTTGCGAATGGCTAATTTAAGGGAACGGAATTATAAAAGCATTTACTCCTTTATTAAATTCCTAGAATGTAGATACTTTGTAGGAAATACACTCGTAAACGTGTTGTATTTTTCCATCGGCTTATCGCTCTCCGGATACTTTGTTCCGGGGATTTGGTAGTACCGATACGAGTTTGCTGCGATGACCGGTCAGTGTCTATTTAAAATAAACATTTCACAAAGATTTTCTATCACAACAAAGCGTCTAATTTAATGCCTATTATTTTTATAACTTAATTTATTACTAACCATATACGAAAAAAAATATTTGTATTTCATTGCTAAAAGTACCTAAAGGAACATCATAAAAATGAAATTACCATAACAACAAACAATTTATTCGTGAAAAGATCACTTCTCGTGAATAAATAATATAATATATATATTCTGTAATCACTTTATACCAATTATAATTTGTGTGTAACATAAACGTTTCTGTAGCTTAACATTTCCATGAAATTTGTATGAATTGGCTATAAATATTAAACATTTCACAGAAAGGAATCTTAATGAGCATCCGCAGGAAAATCTAGTATTACCTACCTACAGAAATCCGAGTAACAAAAAGATTCGATACAATGGGACTGGTCTTAATGGGCTTAATGTAAAATTCAAAACAGTGCAAAACCAGTAAAATAATAACAATGCACAAAATGTAATAGGTACCGATTTCCGATGAACAGGTTTCGAACATGACTTATTACATAGATCAATGGTTCCGAAATACATTTTTATTGGTGTCATGATACGTATTTTCATGGGTCGAGAGTCGAGATAATCCCATTGTCAGATTTGGGCTTGCGTCCACTTAGCGGTCCAGTCGCGTCGCACGCGCCTCCGACCGTAATCCGCATGACTATGAAGCCTGGTCAAGTCACAAAAAGCTCCAATAATTTATCAAAAGCAGCCGACTTGCCCTTGAATCGGATAACTCAGGATTGTTCCGTTCTATTTGCGCCGTCGGTGTTTTTTCTCCATCACTTATTTGCATGATTTGCAAATCCTTTAACAATGCATGAAATACTTTTTTCATGCTTCAACCAGGCTACGAAAGAAATCTGAGAATACTTTAGGTATTATAAACATTTTTTTTATTACATCCGTCCCTATTTATTTCTAAATGAAAACTTAGATAATTTTGTACAAGTTGAAATATCGCGACATAACCAAGAGATTTTCTATTAGAATCGGTGTAAACAATAAAGAATAGTTAATTTTTATTATTTCGTAAATACGTTATTGGACTGTAACCTACTTTCTTAAACATGAGCTCCACCATTTTCCACTGCTTTAAGTCACTGGCCTTTCCTGGGTATCCGAGGGGGATCCTAATTTTCTTACCCACCTTTGTTACGAAATTCTCTTTGTTTTTTTCCCGAACGAAATTCCAAGATATTGGGATCCCTCTATTTTTTATTACCGATTTCAAAGCTAGCAGAGTAAGTTTACTTGGGTCACAAAGTCTGCGAAATGTAATGCACTCTTACATCTTAACTGATTTCTTTGTAGATTAAAGTGGAAAATACCAATGAACACTGACATTTAGAAGTAGAAAGTAACTTTTTCAGTGTTTCCTCTTATCTCAATTCGACTTCAAAAATAAATAACGCTTATTATAACCTACCTACTAGTATAAAATGTTATTCATAAACATATATTTAATAAACCAATTTACGTACAATACCTCGCTGAATTACGTTACTTATTGTGCCGGTGAAATCAATAGCCCTTAAAAGCACGCAGAGAAACAGGCGACAGTGTTGATAACAACGAAGCACAAAAGGCGACAGAATGGAAAGAAGCCATGATTGAAATATATATATATATATAGAGATATATATATATAAATATAAAAGTTGTTAAAATTTTGTAATACAACAAGTTAATAAAAATTATTAAGTAATAGATATTAGATATTAAATTTTAAATTTGATAAATTAAAATTAAATATGGTAGTATAACAATTAACACCACAAAATAAACATAAAAAGATATTTACTCGTATATCTTATCAACGTTAACGGACTATCTAGCAACGTAATTGCAATTAACATTAACTTTTTTTTATTTTAAGCGCATATGTTTAGTAAAGCCTGTCAAAAAACAGTGATACTATCACGCATAACTTCAAAATGACAGTAAATATTACGCCAGGCTACGATATTATCCTATCCTATCCTAATATCCTACTAATATTATAAATGTGAAAGTTTGTGAGGATAGATGGATGGATCTTTGTTACTCTTTCACGCCAGAACGGCTGAAGGGATCTGGATGAAATCATCAGCGCGCGGAAGCTAATGGTAAATATTTTTACAATAAACGAATTTTGGAAATGTCAAATTAATGTAGAAATATTTTAACAATACTAACATTATCTGAGACGCTCATAAAGTTACATTTACTGCTGCAGTACTGTACATAGGTTGGCATTTTTAAATCCCCCCCCCCCCCCCCTGGTGATACGTGGTGAGGTTTAAGACTAAACCTAAACGTAAGTTGTATTTAAAGAATACACCCAAACAGGGAAAAATCTCCAATATTGAGGAATAAAACCGAACACCGTTTTGAAATTTGATTTCCGTTGAAGGAAACAAGGTACACGAGAGTCGAGACATTGAAATAATCTTTATTGCAATGTAATAAGAAAATCCGTTTCAATTAATATTGAATTTAAGTTCAAATATTTTGTAATCTATGTACCGATAGTCCGATACGTAACATTTCATAAATCGGTACTATTACAAATTACATTTTCAGGGCATTAAAAAAAACGGTTTCGCTGAATGAAACCGAACTTGGAAAAGGGAACGTACTTAAATATATTTAAAAAATCTCTTATAAAGATGGTGGAACGATCTATTTAGATTTTTGTTCAAATTTTTAAACCAAAATGCCGAATCATAGGATTTTGGTCAGCAATGGGACGGTACAGGCTTCTGAGGCTGCGTTACGTGTCTTTCGAAGTACACCCATAGAATAATAGACCTCTACAAATTTGCTAAACATCTTACATAGATGAATTTGGATCATAAAAGCTTGAGGTTTCGTTGAGGTAATTAAGGGTCATTTTTTAGACATCGAAATTTAATTTTAATATTACCTAACTTAAGATACTTAGCACTTACTGTTGTACACTCAAATTTCGCCGGTGCCGTTATTGAGTCCATTGTATTCAGGGTCGAGCCTATTGCCATTTACTGAAAACAATTCTACTGAGAATTTTTATGCAGAATAACAAAAAATAAAAACCAACTCCAAAAAACTCAAAAACAAAGTAATAACTAAAAAGCAAAAAATAAAATGTTTTAGTATACAATATAGTAGTTGAATAATATTGAAGTCGGTGCCAAGTAAAACATAAAAGTAATATACCTTGCTGCTATAATAGCGACATTGAAACAACGAGTTCAGGTAAAAATTGTCGAGTACGAGGCGAATTATGCGTCGTACACGACAAATGCACTTCGCCAATCGTGTCGGGTTATCATTGCATGTTTTACTTGGCACCGACTTCAATATTCTTCAACTATTATATTGTATGGGTATATACTATGGGTAGACCTAGTCAGGACGCTTCTCTTGAAAATCTTTACAAAGGTCAAATGTATGTTGCCCCAAGTCGAGTGAAAGCCTTAGACGGTATTGCACTTTGGGATTTAAAATCAAATAAATTACTTAGCCGACCACATGATGAAAACGCATTACGAGAAATGAAAAGATTAAGACGACTATTGTAACTAATAGTGATAGTCTTGCCTTTTAGCGATTTAAAATGAGCCCAAACTCGAGGGGTTCACTAGTAGCTACTGAAAAGTTCCACTATCTATCTCCTGGCTCCATCATCAGACCTTTTATACCAAATGTTATATACGGGACTCATCAAAATATATTGAGTGATCCCAAACTCGGAAGTTTTATTCCCTAACTCTTTACCGTTGAGGAGTACTATGAGATCCATCATCAGCTCAGCATCATGAAATGATGATTTTCAGACGCCAACACCTGACTTATTAAGAAAAAAAGCTCAAACGCGCTATTTGTCCTACAATATTTGAGGGTATCCCTCGATTTCCCTAGGATGCCATCATCAGATCCTGACTTGGTGACAATGGAACCAATTTGGGAGCATACTCTTTCAAACAAAAAAATATTTTTTAAAATCTGTCCATAAATGACGGAATGATCGAGTAACAAATATACAAAAAAAAAACATACAATGGAATTGAGAACCTCCTCCTTTTTGAAGTCGGTAAAAAAAACATGTAGTGGAATTGAGAACCTCCTCCTTTTTTGAAGTCGGTTAAAAAGCCAATAACACTGCCCGACGCCTCGACCCGAAAATGAAACCCAGGACCTTACGTTCAACAGTCGGGCTTGCGGCAACTAGACCAATGATGCATTTTAATGTTCTACGAGGTTAACGTTATTTACATATAACCTGTACGGTCCGCAGTACATTTATCAAGCCGTCAAGAGTGCGTTATTGAAAACTGCTGAGTTCAAGCCCAGTCAAACGGAAAAGTTGAAACCATTAATATTGTACGTAATAAATTATTTTAATCTTCAACAATATTGAAAGGTAGGCACATCACGTAGCAACGAAAATATTTATTGATATTAATAATTATAATAATACTTCATTAAAATATTTTACGTAGTTACCTAAATACCTGTGGGTAACTACCCACAGGTATTACTTTACGTAACTACGTAAAATATTTGATGAAAAACAGAACTCTTCTTGTTTGGCTTTTTTCATCAAATTGTTCCGAAGCACATAGTTTGTCATTAGTTTTCCTCATAGTTTATTTACACATTTAGGCCCTACTGACGTATAAACAGTTTGTACGTTGCAAGAAAGGTTGGCTCCTAGCTAGTATGTACTAGCTAGGAGCCAACCTTTCTTGCAACGTGAACGACGATAGGAAATTCAAGACTAAATACTAACTTGTACTTGACATGGCTTCTTTAATAAACATATTTTCATTATAGGAATCACAGCAGTCCTCTATGTAGAGTGCAGCAGTCCTCTATGCCAGTGGCGGTCCGAAGGTCGTGGGGGTCATGACCCCCAAAAATCATATAAGCTTAACTATGATATTTCACCCCCAAGTCTTGGGCTGCGACCGCACCTGTGTAGATCATGCATGGAGGAGGAAGGGACGGTATCCCACGTGCTACTGAACTGCCCTGAGGTCGCCACATACAGAACCACGTACCTACTTCGGAAACCCAAGTACCCTTAGAGAAATTGCCGGCAACGCAAAGCGTCTGCTGGCATTTCTCGGGGAGCAGGGGTGGGTCGAATAAATTAGCACTTATACCCACTCCTACGCAAAAAACACGCTTTTAACGTGGATTTGCGGACATCAGCCCGTTATAACAATACCAATGCCAAGAGTAACTTGTATTCAATATGATTTTAATGAAAAGGTAAAAATAAACTTGTTAAAAGCCTTAATTAACTTTAAGGCTACTGATAAAATTAAACCCTAAAGTTTTGCTGTCAACAATTTGAGCTTGCTTAATTTTTTGGGCTTTTAATCAAAACTTTCTAGGTGTATAATTTCAGTATCAATTAACTTTGTATTTGCTTAACATTGGACGTGAGTATCGTAAAGGACAACTTACCCAAAGGGATTATGTCAAAAGGATGGGTAATGAGTAACTACTGTGATCATGCGACCATTATGACAGTATAATTCACTGTTCTTTGCATCGTGCAGCGGTCAAGAAAGTTCATTTTGTATGGAAAATATGAGGCTTGTGGATCACCAGATGGTAAAAGACCAGCACTACCTATGACCATCCCCAGTGATTACCCATGTGTTGTCGTTATGGCTATAGTTGGAATGCTTTGCGTTTCTACCGTTCACGACTTTGCCCGACCTGGGAATTGAACCCAAGACCTCACGCTCAACAGTCGCGTTTGCAACCACTAGATCAATGAGGCAGTCTATCATAAAATAGTAGAATAGATATATTTTTTACATATTTGTCATCAAAAGCATTCATACAAGCTATTGGAGTTCATAAGATGCATTTTGCATTTTGTATTCTGTTTTATCGAAAGTTAAATAATTAAATTAGTAGGTACTTTATTTTCAAATATCTACAGAAATGACAGACTGGCTCAAAGCTTTTTTGTAATTTAATGATTGAATACTGAATCATGTTACATTGTTTTAATTCAACGACGTACCTGAATAATATTATAGAGTAGACCCCAGATCTAATTCCTAAATATAAAATGTGAGCTAATAGTAGTCTTGATACCTTGATACCACTAAGACTACTACTGAGTGTATTATTTTTTTAATGCGACATTCCAATGATAACCAATGAGAACTCTTGCAAACATGTTTTGCGATGTTCCAAGTTTCAACCATGACACATAGGTGACAAAAAGGAATAAGTCCCGCCTGATGGTAAACGGTTACATACAGTTACTGCTTACTTATTCTCTTATTACTATTATGGATTATTATGGACGCTTGCAATAGGTACCAGAGACATTCCTCGCCGATTGCCAGTTTGGCTTCCGGCAGCGGCGATCCAGTTTGGCTTCCGGCAGCGGCGATCCACCGTGGATGCGATTCTCCGCGTCCGCTCGCTGTCGGAACAGGTAGTGTCCCGGCGGGGGGGAGTGGCGTTGGCTGTCAGTCTTGACATTGTCAATGCCTTCAACTCTCTCCCGTGGGGCGCGATTCGGAACACCATCAGGTACCTCCCTACCTGCGAGGCATCGTCGGGGTGTATCTGCGCGACGGGCACATTCGCTACGTGGGCAGGGATGGTAGCGTCCAGCGGAGGCGGATCACGTGCGGGGTTCCACAGGGGTCGGTTCTGGGCCCCCTGTTGTGGAATCTCGCCTATGACGCGGTCCTGCGTGTCGATCTCCCCGCCGGCGTCGGCATTTTCTGTTATGCCGACGACACATTGGTGTTGGCACCTGGTGACACCTGGGAAGAAACCATCCGGCTTGCCGAGCAAGCGGTGGCAACAGTCGTGGTTGAGCTCCGCGCGCTGGGTCTGGATATAGCGCCTCACAAAACCGAGGCGCTATGGTTCCACAAACTGCCTCGCGGCAGGGAACCTCCCAGCTCGCGGATACGCGTTGGTGATGCGCGGGTCGAGGTGGGCCGGTGGGACATGAAGTACCTGGGGCTTACCTTGGACAGTCGGTGGGGCTTCGAAGAACACTTCGAACGCCTGGTCCCCCGAGTCGAGAGGGTAGTGGGTGCGATGCACAGACTGCTGCCCAATCTA
Source organism: Shargacucullia verbasci (assembly GCA_947562105.1). Lineage (NCBI taxonomy): Eukaryota > Metazoa > Arthropoda > Insecta > Lepidoptera > Noctuidae > Shargacucullia > Shargacucullia verbasci. The sequence continues at coordinate 8,748,360 of OX387284.1, read as the reverse complement.
GGGGGGCCTCGGAAGGAAGTTCGCCGCCTCTACGGGGGGCTCGTGCGATCCGTGGTGCTGTACGGGGCGCCTGTATGGTCGGCTCGGCTATCAGGCGTCCGGCGCTGCAGGACGAAAATCAACGGCCTGCAGCGTAAAGTTGCAATACGGATCGCACGAGGATACAGAACAGTATCCTTCGAGGCGGCAACTCTACTGGCGCGGTTTGTGCCGCTCGACATCCAGGCGGATACGGACGCGAGGGTGTATCACCGGATCCGCGCTATCCGCCAGGACGGCGAGACCGCGCCAGCTTCGGCGTTCGAAAGGCTAAGACGGCGCGCACGTAGGCACGCGCTCGACTTGTGGCGCGAACGGCTTTTACGGCCACAGTTCGATCACAAGCGCGTTGTCGATACTGCCGCACTTCGGAGCCTGGCTCAAGAGGAGCGAGCGCGTCACGTACCGACTGACGCAGGTGTTCACCGGGCACAGTTGCTTCGGTGAATACCTGGCCGATTCTGGCAGATTCTGGTCGACCAGATCGGGCAAGATCTCTCTCTGCCAGCCATAGTATCGGCTATGCTGGCAGAATCGGAAAACTGGAGGGCAGTGGTCTCCTTCTGTGAAGCAGTCATGCTCCAGAAGGAGGCCGCTGAGCGGGATCGGGAGAGGGCCGATCCCGGGGCCCCCGAGGCGCCGGGGAGCAACCGCCCCAGCGCGCAACACGCCGCAACCCCCCGCCTAACACAACTTGGCGGGGGGCCTTAAGGGTCGCGAACGCGCAGAGTGGGGACTCTGCGCGTACTCACTTAGCGACCCCAGAGAAGACGGCGACACGGTATGGTCCGTGTCGCCGTGCACACAGCACCAGAGAGGGTAACGGGGGGACCTCTTTACACTCTCCCCCGGGACGTGGGGCACGACACGAGGGGGTGGCCTCTTTACAGTCACTCCGACTGCTGACTGCCGATCCGACTGCCGATCGGCACGACACCGTGGTGGGCTTCGGTGCGGTCTTCTAAGAGTTCCCGAGGCCCACCATATGGTGTCGAGGCGGACCACCCTGGTGAGTTTAGCCGGTAGGAGTCCGGCACCCCCCCCCCCCACCCCCCCCCCCCCCAGGTGGAGGATAGCCCATGATGGCTTCTCACCACGCAAATCAAAAAAGAAAAAAGGTACCAGAGACATTAATCGCGCGTTGATCTCCCTGTAAAAATCTCTCAACTGCCTGTTTTAAGCACCTCATGCTGTGTAGTCTCTTGGGAAAACCTGGGTGGGGAACTGATTCTTCAACCTAAGCTTGCGTGGGAGGCTCAAGCCTTAAATAATAATAGTACTCCATATTTTGTAGGGCGCCATGTAGATGTTACCCTCTAAATGACTGCGGAACTTTAGCGTAAGCAAAATTCTAAGTCTATGGCGGAACTGTACGTCCCTAGAAATGTCAAAGCCAAGGGTGCTGATGCTGATACAGATGTTCAGGGAGGTGTTCTGGGACAATAACAAATGATGTTTTCTTAGCGGTAAACCCGCAGACATACACGCAGATGAATGTTACTTTTCCTCACCGCCATTTATTCGGGGTGGCGCTACCATTGACGCTCTCCTATTTCAAAAAGTACAGCTGTAAAGGCTCGGTTTCGTTACGTAGAAATATGATAAAAAAATCGATTTACAAGAATTTGGCATGGCATGGTTTCGGTTTCCCGATTGCCGGCTGTTGCTTACTGTGTCAATTTTCAATAAAATGTTAATTTACATTAGAATAACAATGTGTTAGCTCAGTATAATTTTAATAAACAAGTGACATTTTTGTAACTTTAATACAAGCTAATAAATACTAAACGAATATAGTCGTCGTCACACAAGATGTGTCAGTTATTATTTTACATCGTGTCTTTATTTTCTGTTTTAAAAACTGCCACCGGCTTAGGTGAAATAATATACGCGATTAACGCGGGAGGACCAGCCCACACTGACATTTATGGAATCCATTATGAAAAAGATCCATTACAAGGAAGAATCGGTACCGCTTCGGATTATGGTAAACAACTAGTTATGATCGGTAGAGTGAACCCAAAAGATGAAATTTTGTATCAAACCGAGAGATATCATCACAGCACATTTGGCTATGATATACCAGCTAACAGGGACGGTGACTACGTGCTCGTTCTGAAGTTCAGTGAAGTGTACTTCAATGCGCCGAACATGAAAGTATTCGATGTGGTTTTAAACGGTGACCACACCATCGTTGCTGACCTAGACATATTTGACAAAGTAGGCCGAGGTGTTGCACACGACGAGTACATACCCTATTCAATCAAGAATGGCAAACTGTATTACAATGAAGAAGAGTCAGATATTAGAGGAGGTAAAATTAAGGTAGAATTCATTAAAGGTTACAGAGACAATCCCAAAATCAATGCTTTATATGTTATGAGAGGCACAATTGATGAAGTGCCTAAATTGCCTCCACTGGTTTGGCCAGAGAATGAAACTGAAGAACCTAGAGATGAGGTAGAAGAGAAAAGTTCGATATCTCGCCGTGCTAGTGGCCCCAAACAGCCAGATCCGTACTCCATGGACGAGAGCTCTGTACTGATCCCCGTTTTTATAACCATGGGTGCTTTCATTCCACTTTTGTTTTGCCTCTGCAAACTATAATCTTCGCTTTATTAAACTTCCTATTTCATTTTTGTGTGATTTGTATGCTGTTAGTATATTTCTATTTATTGAGGGTGAAATTTTTTTTTTGAATAAATTATATTGATATTATTTCCAAGCACTTAAAATCAAAGCTCAATGGTGATAGTACAAAACCAATAAATGTGAAATTACTAGTGCCCGTCCCATGTTGAAATATTAATTAAATTCTACACTTTGCACACACATTGTGCTGATCAGATGCACTTTATGTAAATAAATGACTTGAGTTTATTTAAAAACATTTTATTATTTTCTACACCACCTATTGATATTCCCAGTTCTTTTCAGAATGAAATTTACAATTACTAGTTAATACCTCTTGCACAGCCTAACATCAAACAGCAGGTACATATATTTCAATCAAAAAACCTTGGGCCAACCACAGTCATATGTACATTGCACTTACTACAATGTATAAAGTGCAAAACATATATTATTATCACTAACATGCATGGAAAAGGTAGGGCATCATGTCATATGGTGATAAGAAATAAATAAAAATACATCAAATAGAATTAAATCAATTTTATTTAGGACAGTCTTTACATTCTTGATAGGATATACCTACACGTTTTTAATATTTATCCAACATAGGTAATTATTTATCAATTATACAGTTCTTGAGTATCAATATTGTTTTGGTAGTATGTAGTACCTTATGTTTCCAGTTGCAGTAAATATATCACTGGTAGCCACAAAAGGTGCCTATTCCTTTGTAAGTGCTCTGAAATCAGTTTTATGAGCTTCCATATTGTCTGCCTATTTTAATTTTTTGAGCAAGTTTAACGATTCTGCGTAATCTGCAAAATAATAAATTCAATTACGTGCGGTGTTTTCAATACGTACCTACCTACAGTCAGAAATGATCAAATTTATCGTAGGTGTTACAGGTCATATTTTAATACTGGTCGATTTTTTATAATGTATTCCCTCGTGCCTTTTTATAATGTTAAAATAATAGGTATGCTTTATAATAAACCCAGTTAGCCATAGTTTTCCTTATTTAATCAATAAACACTAGTTCGCTGTTGCCAACTCGTCAGCTCACTATTTGTTATCGACTCACGACCTGCGTAATTGTGCTGCGAAGGATAAAATCAACCGGCTAGCGGTTACAAACACGTATAAGGCCCACCCCAAAAAGGTCGCATTTGGTGAAACCATTTATCAATATAAGCCTGTACAGTCCCACTACAAGGAAAAGGCTTCACTCCCCCCATTTTTCCCGGTCTATTGCAATTTGTGACTAGTCCGTTAGGTAAGGGTCCAGTCAATCATCCTGTTTGCAGACTTGTTTCATTTTTCTGAGCTTCGCGTGCAACGTAAAAGTCTCGTACTTTTCTGATAGGGCACGAGACTTTTACGCAATTATTTGGACGTGGTCGGGCAGTCGAGATACTCGATTTGAGCCCGGCTGTAGGCTCGCATTAGGAACATAAGATTTAACCGGTGAACTGTAAATGTATCTACACCTATCTACCCCATACAAGCTTATTTTTACGTAAATGGATAGGTAGATTCAGATGCGTAAAATATTACAGCAATCGTGGTATCACATGCTGAAACTCATCTGAACTTAGTTCAACTTAGAATTAAACTTACGCGTTCGTCGTCCCCTGCACTTTATATTCACACTTTCCTTCGTTATTTTGAACAAAACCTCTTCTGCATTTATTTGTTATTGGCGCTGTTGTGACATTCACGCTATTCGAAGAATCTGGGGATATTGTGGTGGTTACATCCGCTACGGCCTTTGTAGTAGTAACAACTGAATAGCTGGCGGTCTGATTCACTAGCGCTTCTGTCGTCTCTACAGGAATATCGGTGCTACTTTTTACTATAGATTCTGTTGTCTGTTCCAATAAAACTGTTGTAGAAGTATTATCAATCTGTTGCGTGTCCGTGTTTATAATTGTGTTCGTTGCGTTCAACGGTTTTGGTGTTGTACCGTTCGGCGGTTTTATAGTCATTTCTGAGTAGTCGTAAGCGTAATCGTAATCCTGCAAAATGAATTGATAATACACCATGAAATTAAAATTTTCTGTTGTAGATAGGTGGTATATACCTACTTAAATGTCGAGTCGAAAAAGAAAAAAATATTAAACCTTTACATAGCACACATCCGTATAATATTTTGTATTTGTAAGTACACTCAGGATTTGCGTAACTGTTTATATACAAATAATTTATTATATTATTATACCAAATATTGCATAAATAGATAATAATACATACCACATATTCTTCTTTTCCACCTTTCAGTAATGCAATGATGTTTATGTTTTTCAAACCAATTTGCACATTTAAATCCCCCGTTTGTCTCTGATCAAAACTTGAAGTACAATCAGTTGTTCGAACTAAAACAGAGCACAAACTCAAAGCTAGAGCTATAAACCTACACATTTCTGATTTTATAATAACTTAAGTGATAAAGTATAGGAAACGATCGAGTCCCGTGGTTATGCGCGACTGGTCTGATCCACCGGTTGCCCTGTTCACAGCTCACTAAGTTATTTCCCACAACTTAACAGTTATTTCAAGTAACTGTGGGAAGGTCGATAGCCTCCGCCAGTGCATTGCGTCTTCAGATTGCGTAAGGAACGCAGGTTTTAAACTTTTTTTAAATATTTTATAATAAATTGTAAGTAATGTGAGCAAGTATTGATCAAGGAAGATAGATACGATTACTAAGTAAATAGGCTTTCCTTACACAGCTATACTTAGCTGTGTAAATTCAAAAGTAATATCCTTATGGTTGATTATACCTCTATACCGATTAAGACACTTATGTTACGAAATATGATAACGGATCTTCATATACGAATATATCTAATAATATACGAAAGATATTATATAGATATACGAATACGATGAATATATAATATACATACAAATATGATAACGGATCTGTATAATTTTGTTGAATTAGGAATCTGGTCATCAAGGAATTCTAATTAGAAACACGAGAGAAGCTGGACCGCTACATAAATTTCCTGTCAATGAGTATTGACGGCAAAACACGAATAATGAGTTTTGAGTGTTTCTAATTAGAGTTCCTTGATGGCTAGATTCCTAATCCAACAAAATTAAACAGTAAAAACCTACCACATTGGCCTAGCAGTCGCAAACAGGGCAGCTCAGCGTAAGGTCGTGGGTTCGAACCCTTGTTTGGATAATATGTTATTGCAGCCTAGCAGCCCAGATTTTGGTATTGTGTCCGTATTTTTTGTCGCCAAAGGGCACTTAAGGCTTGTCATAACAGAAGCAGAATCCTTCTCCGCTCTACACATTGACAGCATACTGCGATCACCAATTTGCCTATTTTCTGATTCGGATTTACTGCTCCTCTCATTATAAGTTATACCAAAAATTAATACTTGACACTAACTTGGTATAGCTGATGCCCAAAAATAGTAGGAGCTTTACATAAGCTTGTATCTTTTTTCTGTAATCTGTATATTTCATTCATTTATGTACTTTTATGGGATAAAAAACTATGATATCGACTGTAAATCTGTAATAAGTAAAATAACTATATTAAATAGACATAATATATAATTATTATTTTAGCTCTTGCCCGCGACTTCTTCAGCGTGTATTTTGTATGTTTCTTCTGCAACAGTAAAAATAAAGTCTATACCTAGGGTTATTTTATTATTGCAGCAAAACAGATCAAGACCCAGGCTACCTCTTTGTAAAATTTCATAACGATCAATTTAGCGGTTTAGTCGTGATTAGGTAAAAAACAAACACAGTTACTTTCGCATTTATAATAGTGTGGATGTAGATTATGTCTATGCATCATGTCATGATATAAAGAGAAGCCTCAAATAAATGATGAGTATTTTTTTAGAAATTTATTTTTATTTTGTTGTAAATTTATTTTTTTAGAAATTTTCATGTTATTTTGTGGTAAATTTATTATTTTTAGTACTACTTGCTCCATGGCAACCTAATTTTATGTAAACTCCCCGGTGCCAGCTGGCAATTGTCACGGTAGCTGACTGAACTATCAATGTTAACGACAGGTGCAGTGCAATAATTCTGGATCCACCACTGGGAAACTGCATACATGCATGCATTGCATGCATTCTCGTACGTACCATCACTGTGTCAATGTCAACATATCAAATTATTAACGTCCAATAGGGAAAATTTACAGCACGGGTGGCGCACTGATCGAGCGATCGAATGATGAGCTCTGCGCTACGTGTCGCGAGCTCGACTCCCGCACGAACAAATATTTGTATGATCCAGGTGTAAGTGCATGAGTTTGTAAAGGCACGCACACTGCACATATTTGGAAATGATGGACCTTCATGATCGATATCAAAAGGTAAGGACCATATTGGCGTAATCACTACATTTAGAAAAATTGGTCGCATGTATCAGATTTATCAAGATTGATTCGCGTTTTATCTATTGAAAATGGCTATTTTGTCTAAATGTAATTCAGGCTTCATGTGTTCTTTATTCCACGCAGGAAGATTCTGTCCAACCTCTCGACACAGAGCGTCAGAGAGCGATTATTCTTCCCATATCCCGTCCCGGATCTTTACTTACTTTAATGCTCTTTAGCTATGTAAATTCAAAACAGTAACTAATGTTTGACGGTACGGTTGGCGCAGTGGTTGAGAGATCGACTGCTGCGCTACGAGTCGCGGGTTCGATTCCCGCGCGGAACAAATATTTTTATAACCTACAGATAGTTGTTTCGGGTCTGGGTCTTTGTGTATGTGATACAGGAATTATTCCTAATGCGGAGCAACGTATTTTTTAATATATATATATATATACATGAATACTAATAATACATACTACTAATAATACATGAAGCAGACACAATGTAAACTGTTTCATATTTGCATAGCAAATTACCGCGAACGTCATCGGCTAAATGTCAGTAAGTATACATAGATGCTTTAAGCGTTTACCTATTCTAAAGCGCGACATACCACTCTTTTTCGATTGTAATGTATCATCAACCGACCGGGGACAATAGTATCGCGGGGCAATAGTATCATCGCCCACATTTCGACAATTACCAGTGAGTGTATGTCTACGTGCCTCGACCGTGTCTCAACTAGGGCTTTCATCCCGGGAATCTCGGTCTCGATTTCGAGAGTCTCGACGATTTTTAGTTATTTTCGAGACCCGAGATTGATATTTACAGTCTCGGGAATAACGAGACTTGAGACTTAAGTTACATAATTAACAGTATTGTATTATTTTATTCTGGTTACATGGACATGGCGACACTGTAGAGAGGAGATTAGTATAATTTGTGGAGATTGAATAACCTTGTTAAAGACGGACACGGATTTTGATAATTTCACATTATTCGTTTCTTTAACACTACATTATTTGTTTCTTACGTGCCCACTATAAGAGTGAAAAAAACTGTCATAAATAATTAATTATTTTATAATTTGAGTTTTTTGTGGTATATTTAATAAAGTACATACATCAACACAGTCTATATCATATCTATATATCATACATATTTGTATTACCATCGCAAGACAAGACCGTTTTTTTTTTAATAATGGCATAAGGACAACCTGCCACTACAGCTAGGCAATTGGTTTTGAAGTTACAGTCAGAGAACCAAGTGCTGGTGAGCGATCAAACTGTAAGGAGGACTACACGAAGTCAAGCTTCATGCTCGTAGGCCACTTCAGATTACACTACAACGAGGTAATCGCGGGCGACGATTAGGTACAATGGACAAATGAACATTTGGCTTGGAACGTTCGCCAATGGGCTAGAGTTATTCTCTGATGAATTCCGGTTCGACTTTCATCCAGATTCACGAAAAATACGTGTCTGACGAACACCTGGACGACATAGCCGCCTGCAAAATCCCCAAAAAGTCTATCCTGCTTTTACTGATTATTGATATTTATTTAGTAATTAGTTTAATGTTTCATTTAATTTGATTTCTTTATTTAATCACCAAAAATAGAAGTTCGTTTCTTTGTATGTACATGGTTAACGTTTTGTTTATTTCTACTATAAAAGTATTTTTCTAATGTTAGTATTTTATTTTATTTTGATACAAGATTTCTAAGTAGTTTCTTTTCAAAACATGAATAAATAAAATATCCCTAGATTGTTTAAAGTGTGTACTTGATTGAAATATCTTATTTTGGCTGCCTAAATGGAATAAATATTAATAACCCACAATTAAAGAACCCCCAAGTATGAAACCTACTTTAGAAATAGTCTCGAAAGTCTCATTTTTCCCGAGAATTTCGAGACCGAACCGAGTCTCGATTTTATTTTCCCGGGACATGGAAATGCAGCCAGACTGAAAGCCCTAGTCTCAACCTGCTCATCAGTCGTCGGCTCGAGGCGGTGCACGGTGTGTGTGTGTTATTCAACAATTTTCGTTCACGAGCGACCACGGAAAGTTTTTGCGCTTGAAGTATTTGCTTATTATTCACCCAAAATTAACTTTAGAGTTAGAGTTTTACTAAATTTTGATCCGTTAGTTATCAACAACATCAATAATTATGTAGTGGTTTAGGGGTCAGTTTGGTATAAAACTGGAAATATTTTAACTTTTCTGATTTTGGTTACTTAGGTGGGATTGTAACAGGATAGTGGGGTGATTTGTAACGTTACATTTGAACCCGAGGTACAAATGACCCCGGTGACGATAGTGTCAAACAATTTTATCTGTTGTTTGAATATCAATTTGACCTTTGACTAAGGTCACAAAAAACGACAAATTTATTGTAGTTTATTTCCACAAATTCGAATTCGCGCGCGGGCAATTTATAAATCTCAAGAGGTTTACATAATTTTAACCGGCGCACGCGGCGCTTGCATACGTACACAGACATTCATAATATTCATGAAGATAAATGTTCACTAATGCAATAACGTCTTGCAAATACCGAGAAAAAGTGACCGACCGCGGTTCAAAAGACCTAATGCTGTATGAATAAGCCTATGAAGAAATACTACAAGGCCGATCTATGCAGCTGAACAGAAAATCGTCTTTTAGAGTTACGATTCAGACTCACTTTCCTTGGTTTCGCGCTGACACGAGCCTAGTCTTTGCTCTTAAACACAATTTTTTGCTTTGGATGCCCGTCACTTCATTTTGTCTCGACTTAACTCGATACTAATTGTGATTTTTGAAAAATTTGGTCTCATTGTAATTCCCAATACAAATAAGTACAAAAAAGAATGTCAACGGAATGTTCTATATCTATGTTATTTAATTTTGTGTTGATTGTAATGTTATAAACTGAACTAATTAATATTATTTTCTACGTTGTTAAACTTAAGAAGTCTTCATTTTTAAAATAACATTTATACTAAGACTTGAAACTGATGTAACTAATGCGACTGATTAAGTTTAAGATATTAACAATAAAAACACTTTGATTAATAAATAAATATGAGTTTTATTAACTTCCAAAGTTGTGATACAATTGACCCATACGAAGGGTCAATTGTAATATATGACATAGTTGGACAAAAATTCGATTTATACAGTGTTCTGGTATCATTAATAAAAACAAGCCCCAAAAATGTATAGAGCATAAAACTGAAATGTGCACTGTATATGCGAGCACAAAACGGACCAGTCGGAGCGCCGAACGCGTTCGATGTAGTAAATCGAATTTGTCGAAACTTAGACTAGGGCCTCATAGCTCGCAGGATACTTTTTATTTAAAAGTTTAGCGAGTTCGTTGAAAAATATTTTTATAGAATAATTATTAAATATGACAAGAGAAATCTTTCAAGCTTAAAAGACCACGTCGTCACGTCTTTAAAAAACCGCCTATCACTTGGCCCTTTCAGAAGATACAAAAAATATATTGCGTTTAGGTATTTATTGCACAAATTGTATAAAAATCTGAGGTCAAAATGAATATAATATAATTTTTGCAGCCCGACGCGGCGTTTTTAATAATGTTCGCCTTGAATAATATTAAAAGTATCTGACAACCCGTAATGACTTACAAACTGCATGCTTTTTGTCTTACCTATTAATATCATTTTTTTTTTTTAATTAGAAGTGGCATCTTGAACAACTATAGATAACAGCTTTAAATTTTTACGTAACCCGGGGGCCACCTACTAAAAAACCACCACATTCAAAGCCGTTTTACTGAGATTTTGCGTAATCCTAGGTCTGCTCTGAACGCACCCTTGTTTGACACAATATTGACAGACTGAGTGCTACTGACATGACATTTGCAATGTAAACGTAATCCACTACTACATACATAAACAAATTGTTTTCATTTTCTTATTATTGTTTACGCTTATGGTCATAAAACGCACTTATGAAGAGCTTACGTAGGTTACTTCTGCGGTTGTTCATAGCTCCAATCGACACGTATAACGAAGAATTTATACGAAAATGATGAAGTTTTGGAAAAGTGCAGGTAAAGTTATTAAAATAAATCATTATACTATTTCTACGTCCTTATAGCACTGCACACACAACATGGCTTAACCATCTTTATAAATTTTAGCGAAAGGTAAAACTGGCTGTCCCGTACGGCCTCCAGAAGTAAAATCCATAAGCACGCCAGACATCAAGAGTCTGATAAAAACGCAATTATTACTAGAAGAAAACGAAGGTAAGTACAAAATAACATAGTGCAATAAACCTAGATCTGAATTAGGGTTTCAAAATTAGTTTTTTATTAATTTTCAGATCCAAAACAAATATTTGAAAAGAGCTCTAAATTGTCCTTAAGTTTACACAATATTCTTATTGAAAAGAAAGCTATTAAATATTTCGTACAATTCATGGAATCAATAGGAAAGGATATTCTCATCAAATGTTGGTTGGAAATAGAAGAATTTAGAAAACATGTACTGAACACAGACAGTGCTAATGAAAATAGCAGTTATTCAAAAATAAATCGAACTAAAAGTTTAGACCTTCAGTGCGAATGTGTATTAAAACAAGACTTTAAAGATATAAAGTCACAAAGATGCAGCTGGAGAGAGAACAGTGATATGTTTACTATTACTAGTAATTCAGAACTTAAAAACGAATGTTCTATAAGTTCTTGTGGGAACTTAGCACAACATGTAACTGAAAACACTAACCAAACCAGTGAAAATTGTCAGATTCATGTGATCAGTAATTATACTGACGAAGCTGTAAAGATATTTAAAAAATATGTTGCTTTAGAATCTCCATGTCAACTAGACTTACCTGATAGTTATAGAAAATCTGTTATATCAAATATATGTCAACCTGAAGGACAGATACGAGAAGACTGCTTTAAGCCAGTGCAAGATGTTCTGATAAGTGAAATAGAAAATAATCATTTTAATGATTTTATTAACAGCCCCTTCTACATTAAAGCACAAATTGACATTTTGACCAGTGGCTCTCTCAATCTTAAAGACATTTTACATAATGAAACAATAATGTTTTACTTCACAGAATTTTTGGAACAAGAATCTTGCAGGGTATTATTAGAATTTTTAATGGCTATCATGCACTTTCGTGACAATTTGCTGAAAGGCAGCACAACAAGTCCTGACCAAGCTCAAGCGGATGCTATATCTATATATGACAAATATTTTTCTCTGCAAGCTACACACCCAATGGGATTTCCAACAGATATTAGGCTAAAAATTGAAAGTGATATATGCAGAGAAGATGGTCCACTTCCAACATGTTTTGATTGGCCTTATCAAATTGTGTTTAAAACACTTACTCAGTATGTCAAAACATTTTTAGAATCAGAGCTATATTTTAAGTACCTGTCAGAAATGATCCACTCTGTTGATAATACTTGGTCCTCCAATCATAAATCACATTCTGATTGCAGCAGCGAATTTAGTATTAGCACACAAAATACTCTCCTAGCAATGGGAGACCCAGTCTTCCGTAAGAAGAAACGAAACCTCTCTGTACCTGACATGACTATAGATTCTAATCAGCTTTATAACGCTGATGCACTATGGCAGAGAAATAGACCTGATGGCTTAAATCTTGGAAGAGTTAATAGTTTAGGCCGATTTGAATCAAAATTTGAACCAGACCCAGATAAAAAAGATAAATCAGTCTTAAAAAAAATGGTGAGTCGGTTCGTACCCATGAATACATCTAAAGTAGAAGAAGAAATGGCCTGGCAAATAGCTCATATGATTGTGAAAGATGTAACAGATCTAACTATGGCCCCACCGGATAACGAACATGATGATATGTGATAGTTATCATTTAATTACATAATATATATTTTTTAAATCAATTCATGATATAGGTACTTGTAAAAATAAAAAAATATCTATTTCACATATAATATTGAGAAATTGTGTAATTTTTCTATGATAATGCATTTTAGATAACTTATCCTTTATATATTTTAGTGTAGACAATAATCAACACTTGGATAAAGATATAAAAAACGTATATTCATATGAAATAAGTATAACAAAATGCTGACAATACTAGAAATGTGTTGAGTTGGTCACAAAGTTGCATAGTTATTAATACCCGGAGGGATAGGTGATAACTGTAATCGTGGAGGTTCTGAACCTAACAGGGGAGACTGTTCATCATAAAAACAAAATTCTTTTCGTGTCTCATTGCTAAATGATGGGATATGTCTCCACTTATTTGTATTCCATTTTCGGTAGACCAGTGCATTTAATAAGGCTTGCATGGGATTTGTTAATGCCTGAAAGATATAATATTACAATAAATTTATTTTCATAGAAATAACGAATATATGATTAAATTTGTATGGACAACACAGACCATTATGTACCAAGTAGTAATAATAACTTTGACTGGAATGTTGAACCACATTGTCCACAGCAGGAAGCCATTTATGAGATTTGGCAGCCAGCACAAATAAAATACAACATTGATCAAGAAGAACTTCAGTCTCAAAGTATCAACTACTCTTCTCTCCTTACTTGTGAACTGAAATGGTTTAAAGACTTTGTTAATTATGTCTATGTTAAATTTGTAGCATGCCACATTGTTGTCACATTTGCAAAACATTACAGGATGGAGGAATGGCCAGTATCAGAAACAAGTTTTTTTTAGCATATAATTAAGAATGTTGACGCATTCACTATAAGTGATGCATCTGATATGCGTCTGCAAAATACATATTCACATCACAGAATTGGTTAAAGCCTCTAATGATAATTTTCAACATTTTTGAGGAGCTGAAAGAAAAATTGATTCTGATTTTCAATAAACCAATGAATTAAATTAAATGTTATCTTTACAAAACCTATCCCATTAGAGCCTACTATATAATACGTACCTGAGCAAGAGGAACCGCTACAGCCATTTCCACATCTTTACTTGACAATACATACATAATTGGATTGACTATCATGACCATAGCAATTGGCAAATATGTTGCACAATAATTGGGCAATATTTTGTATAAGGCACTTGATACCGTTGGTAGGTTGTGACATCTGTAATCAGAAAATTATTAGAATACATATTTTAAAAAGGGAGGCCAAACATTACATTCAGATATATTCAGAAAATAAAATATTGTTTGCACTACATACACATGTATGTCATGTGATACCAAACATTCAACACATGAATGACACTAGATTATAAACCTAAGACAAACAATCTGTGTAACACAATAAACCATGTCCTGAAAATATTTAGTGCAACCTTATGAACAATTTCAGCATTTTTGTGGCAATTATGTAATTTTGATTGAAATTTACACTACCCCCCTTTAGTTCAACAGATATTCAGTCTTTGTTTATAACTCAATACTCCAATTGACATGTTTAAGGTATTCCATTATTTGTTACAGTTGTATAAAAAAAATGATTTTATAATATAATTTATGTATGTTTATAAATGATAATGGCAACCATATTATTATTTATAAATATAATATTTGTTCATATTTAACATTGTGCGAGTACAAAAGAAAATGCTTATTGGCATTAGGGTGTTACCACATCAACTTAACTGATGTTGATCAACCTCATTGATAAAGGTCAACTGATTGGTCAAGTGGGTGTGGTAACACCCATTTGCAGTACTAACGTAGCATTGGGAATGTATAGAATTGATAATCCAACTCCAGTGGTAGCTGCAGGTAATCCCCAGGCAATTGAGTGGTAAAGTGAAGTGTGTGAATCACGGCCCTTAATGGTAAGCCAAGTGTCTATAGCATAAAACAAGGTCCAAAACCAAGTTACTGTATAAAAGTATTGTGTCCATGCCTGAAAGTAATAAAACAGTGTAACAGACAAAAAAATATATTGACTAGCAATCTCAACATAATGATAATTATGACACACTTACTGAAGTTATGCTACAGAACAGAACACTAACATCATCATCTGGCAAAGGCATTATATTTTTATACTTGAGCCATAAGGAAGACCGTACCAGAACACCTGCAAAAGAAATTTAACAAGTTATTTTAAGGTATAGTATCTGTATTGATAATAGACTGATAAGTAATTTAATGCAATAAAAGAATGTATGTGGAATGAAAAGTGTTACCAAATGATGCTAATAAATCTGCAACAGCCAACCAGATAATAATTCGACGTCCACGTGTGGAGCCAACCCCTCTTTGTGTCGGATTTATGACATCTGGAAAAATCTAAAAGTATATTAATTGATTCTTGTATGAAAAAGAAAGCACTATTCTATTTAGAAATTATATTAGACGCAAACTGTGAGTGCAACAGAGCCTAGTAATACCCTTATTACTACCTAAACCGAAACCGGTAACTGTAACTTGAGAAGCCATACCTATCTTGGATAAATCGAATATCATTCTACTTATAATACGATAGGTACCTAAATAGAACTAATAGATTTTAAAACCATTCAATACCCTTACCTGGTACATAGATCCCAAAATTCCAACTGTAGAAGAAACTAAACAAACGGTATTATATGAGTTTGTGTTAAATTCGTCCATGATTTTAACTGCAAAGTCTTCTTTATTACCCGTGTGATGGCAACAAAATGTTTGAATTGTGGGGTCCGACATCCTTACAATAGCTGTGAGCTGGATTCTGGTTTTAATGTGACTATTTTTTTTCACAATTTATACAAAATCAAAACTTTACTCTGTCGTTCAACACAACTAAGTTGTAGTCAGATAAATGATTTTTTTTTTTTTTTTAATTTTTTAAGGCTTTGGATATCGCAGATAAATGACACTGACGCAGTGTTGCCGCTGCCTAGATTTCGGGATACCGTCCCGGTCCACGAGGGTAAAAATTGCCGTATTCTAAAATAAATTGCCGTACATTTACATAAAAAAACAGAAAAGATATAAAATTACGTACACTGACTTACTCTCTCGTGTACTGAGTAGAGTAGCTTTACTCTTCTTGTTCCATTAAATGTGATAGAATTAGGCTGGAGGGATTTCCCGCCTCAATTCTTTCTAAGGACAATAAATACTGATAAAACAATAAATATTTATGATATCGCAAAAAGTACCGATTATCTAGTTGAGGCGATCTGACTGCCTCATTAGTTTAGTGGTCGCCAGCGCAATTGTTGAGCGTAAGGTCCTGGGTTCGATTCCTTGGTCGGGCAAAGTGTTATTGGGTTTTTCTCCATGGAAATTCTCAATGTGCAATGATACACCTGTGCCTAACCCTTCGGGGAATACAAGTGTGAAGCTATGTTATATGTTTATCATATTATCTAGTTGCAAGACAAGAAGCAAAAATATGATACTATGGGCTAAGCTTCATCTTTTTAAGAAAAAAAACAAATGAAACTCTTTTCATCTCTCGATTTTTTCGATTTTAAAAGATTTTTATTCAGTTGCCGTATTTTATTGTACGGTAATGAGCATCTTGCCGTATGCCGTATATTGTGTGATTTGGAGGCCTAATTGCCGTACGAAACGGCAATTGCCGTACGAAACGGCAATTGCCGTACTTTCGGCAACACTGCACTGACGTAACATTACATTGACAGTTGACTGAATAAACAGGAAAAATGACCACATAAAAAAATAAAAAAATTAAGTACATGATCATAGACTTTGAATTTCGCTTAATCTAAATACATGATTATCACTCATCGGTCACTTGAAATTCGAATGCTAAACCCCAAATATACGGGAGCTCTCGGATACCTTGTTTCCCAACTTAGGTCATATGTGCATATGTGGGTGGCGATTTTAGTAAGCTGGATCCAATATATCCTTTCGATTAACAAATAGTGGGCATGAGTTTCAGTATTACTGTAGAATCCAATTACCATAAGTTTCGCCATCACGTCAAACGAGTTCTTTGAGCACAACTTGAAAATAAAAATGCGCATATCTTCTCTAAATAAAAATCAATGTTTGCTTGTTGTTATGCGCTGCCAAACCGTGTTGCGATAAAACTTTGTCAACTTATTGCTTACACTTGCGCGAAGATAATATTTGTCATTAAAACAATAAAATTACAGTTCACTTAAAATTATATTATGATGCTGATAGAAAATTGTATCTTCTCTCTCGGTATATCTTGTATAGGCATAGTGCAATTAACTTACAGTAGGTGGCGCGCGTATCGTACCGGAATATGTATTTGATATCCACAGGCAGGACATCTGCCGGGGTTCTGCTAGTATTTTATATAATTTAAGACGATAACGCGACGAAATAAGTTTTATTTCGATATGATTTAGCGAATCTAAGTTGAAAATTTTACACTTCTATACTAAATGCAAAAAATATAGTTTTGTTAAAATCTCAGAGGATGATGGTGGCTGCTGTTGCCGCAGCCGCTCCGATACAAAGTGAACGCATTTATTTTCGCAGAAAAAAACTGCATTTCGTACATGGTATGATCCAAGCAGACTGTGGCGTAGGCAAATTTCGCCGCCCTCATCAAGGTCTTTAAAGAAAAGAGATTCCCCGGTTGCATCACAGATTAAGGAATAAAAAGTTCCGAGCTCATTTTAATCAGTCCGAATTGTAGGTGCGACATAAATAAGTATGAAATGAAATGGTTTAAATATTTATAAGATATGTATAGGTAGGTATTATTATTATGTATGTCTCCTCCTTGCACGGGACTACAGAGCCCCGGACGTTTGGAAGGCGTACGTGGGGCCAATACATTTTTTTTTTTAATTTATTAATGTAGTAATATAATAAAAAATACATTTATAAATATAAAAAAATTGGGACCAACCGGTATCGGGAATAGGGTCCAAGCTACAGGCAGTTAGGGCTCCAGAGAGAGGAACCTCCTCACAATGCGAGACGTATTGCCCTTGATCCAGTCCCCCAACGAGAGCCTCGCTATTGGCCGAGACGACTTTCGGCATTATGATTGTTGAGTCCACATCCCACACGTCGACAACCTCATGTGCCAAGATATTTAATTTGTTTATCTTTCTTGGCTTTCACGAGATTCTCGTAATGTGGAATAGTGATATCAATAAATCATCATGCGGCGCGGTCTATCACCACTAAATCGGGCTTATTCTTATTATTATTATAGATTGTGAAGTTTTATCGCTCCGTAAAAGTGCCGCCCGGGACGGGCCGCCCCTGCCACCCCCGCTATCCTACGCCACTGCATACATCTTATCTCATTTATAATTATATTTATAGATATTATCTTTAGCAAGAAACGGCAACGCGGCAGGCCCAGAAGAAGATAGCGGGATGAGCTAGACTTGCATCTGAAGGATTGGTCCCAAGTCGCAACAAACCGGGAAAAGTGGTAAGAAGAAAGGGAGACATTTGCCCAGCAGTGGGACTGTACAGGCTTATAATAATAATAATCATTAGTACCATTCTCTTAAAACACTAGTGTGCCGTGTGTCCCATCCGGCGATATCCAATATGATTACAAGCTTTGCAATGTACCCATGCGATATATTTTAGCAAAATATACCTAAATAATAATCTGAAGAACAAAAATAAATCTATATTTCTTTTATCTTAAACAACCTCCATATCTATAACAAACTAAATGCAGGTGAAAACTTACTGTATTGAAATCTATTCACGAATTCCAAAGATAACTGCAACTACACAAAAGCATGTCATGATGTATTCCGCCATGGATTAAGGGGAGGTGTACCTACAGTTGCACACCCATTTCATTATATTTACATTTCGTGAACACTGCAGTGTATGAGAGGGGAGCCTCATACCCATAGATTATACAGTAACAGCTCGTAGGCTCGCCCGGATCCTTGGGTATGGAATTGTGCCCGATATAAGGCAATCCATAAATATGGGACATTACCAAACTCCGGACTGTTACTGAGAATTTTCTTACAAAAAATCCAAACTAAACTTTTCCCGACCCCTGGATTGATCCCAGAACTATACATACCTATAATTTGTTAATTAATTTACACCAATAATCGTATTTATCTGATGACTAGCTTCCGCCCGCAGCTTCGCCCTTGTGGTTTACGTGGAACCCGTACATTTTCCTGGTTACAAGTAGCCTATGTGATATTCCAGACTATAATCTGTCTCTGTGCCAAATTTTATCCAGATCCGTTCAACCGTTCTGGCGTGATTGAGTAAGAAATATCCATCCATCTTCACAAACTTTCACATTTATAATACTAGCTTCCGCCCGCGGCTTCGCCCGCGTGGTTTACGAACCTGAACATTTTTTCGGGATAAAATGTAGCCTATGTGCTATTCCAGACTATAATATATCTCTGTGCCAAATTTCATTCAGATCCGTTCAGCTGTTCTGGCGTGATTGAGTAAGAAACATTCATCTATCTATCTATCCATCCATCCATCCATCCATCCATCCATCCATCCATCCTCACAAACTTTCACATTTATAATATTATATATAAATATATAATAATCCTAGGGTAGGATATTACCCTGTGGGTGGGAATTCTAGCTAGCTAACAACCGAGGTTTTGATTGGTAAATAAAATGCAGATGAAATATCACTCCATACATTTATTTTGAAAAAATTTCGGTTTTATTTGAAGCACACGTCGTCTCAGTTAAAAAGACCTATTTTTTTAAAACATTGTTTAATACTTTATTGTAACACCTATGTAACACATGAATACAATACCTAAAGGTGTTGAATTCTATAGTGCATGGTGTCAAAGACTTTGATACACACGATAATAAGTCAACGGTGCAGTGTGAGAAAATCGTGTCGTTGATCACATTGCCGAGTGAACAGTTGATTTAATTTAAAGTTCATCACAATATATACTAAATACCCAAGCACAATCATATATTGAGTACAATATGATTTAAAAAAAAATATAAAAATACATACTTTGACTAACAATGCATGTTACGTGCTTTACAAAGAAGACACAACATAGATCAGAATATTTTGTACTGAGTAAACAAAACTTATCAGTAGATTATTTAGGTTCATCAGTTGTTAGTAATGGAATAACAGTTAAATCATGATTAACGGAGTAGCAAGGATTAATTGGATCTCTTGTTTCCCCAGTGTCCGGGGTACAATTTAAATTAGCAAATGTATAATTATTCAAATCCATATCACCACCAGCAAGCCGAAGTGCTGTTGGTTCATTATTAAGAGGTGAGTTATTTTCAATCAAAGTGCCATTTAGGGTGCTCGCATCACTCGTTACATTGTTCATATTTTCATTTTCATTTTCCACTAAAGGAGGTTCTGTAACATTATTTTCAGCGGCAGTGTTTAAAAGAATCGAACAAGGTATAGTAGTCATAAATTCTTGACCAGTTTTTGTGAGAACTGTAATAGTGCACTTGGTGTTATCTGTAGTGTTTTGCTTAACACCGGAATCTTTAACGTCAGCATCTGGGGTAAATGAAGTAGCTATGGAGCAGGGAATTGCGAGCACTTCGGTTTTATTATCATTACTTATGGTTAAACTGCAATTAACTAAATCAGCTAATATAGAATCGGCAACAGGGGCAGTATCGTTAGAGGGTGCGACAGCGACAGGTTGACCTCTATTATCGTAAACCACTGTATGGTGATGATGTCCGGTAGAGCGGGCTAAATTCCAAAGAGCTAATCCAGTTAATACCGTTCCAATACCAGCACCCGCAATGCCTACTCCTGTAAGAGCACTTCCTGTACGACTCATACCTCCATTTCCTTTACCGTAGCCTCCGAAGTACCCAGGCATTTGAGAGCCGTAACCAGGATTAGGAGGTCCGTGTCCACCGTAACCTCCAAAGCTGGATCCATAATTTGAGTAAGGGGGTGGTGGACCTTGATGGTGGTAATTGTTTCCGTAATTATTCTGACCGTTGTTATATGGACTATATGGTGGCGGTGCTACAGCTGAGCCAGCCGCTCTACTTTGCTGGGGATAGCCACTACCAGAAATTCCAGATCCGTGTTGTTGTGGATAGTTGCTTCCAGGCTGACCACTTCCAGATAACCCAGATCCTGGTGATTGTGGGTATGCCGATTGCCCACTTCCGGTATTTCCTGACACACCAGTTCCATGTTGCTGTGGGTATTTGTTCGCTGTTTGTTGAGGATATCCACTTCCAGCACTTCCTGATAAACCATTCGAAGATGGATAAGAATGACTCGCTTGATTACTTGAATGTTGTTGACCAGCTAAATTACTGGATGCACTACTTCGTTGAATACTTTCTTGATTGGTTGCGGATTGCTTTGTCTTGTCCCCGGATAATCCTGTTCCACTAGAAGGATACGAATGACTTTGACCACTCGATGGCTTTGATTGCCACGATGACAGTGTTTGTGTGTTTGATTTCTGTGCAGGCCGTTCTTGCCATCCAAATAAAGATGGTTTGGGTGCTGAAGGTTGCGGATAACTAAAAGAGGTAGGTGCTGGTTGAGGATTTGTTTTTTTGCTGGACCCACGACCTGATCCAGAGCCACGACTCCTGCCAGATGTTTTTCGTCCTTCGACACAAACAATCAGTAAAATGGTAAATGCAGTTATTATATACTTGAGATTCATTTTCACAGTATTTTTATTTGCATATCAGTTATCACTTGTAGTCCCACAATTGTATCAAAGATATGTTACACTGAGTCCACTTGTATACGTCAACACTACGCTGCTGTGTGTCACACTCTGTTTCTCGAACGCTAAGTGAATCGACCTAAGAATATGGTCGGTTGTTGAACGCCCACCCTATTGCGCACTACAGAGGTCTATAAAATACGTGTAGTGACCTACCTAGGTAAACGCTATAAATGGACTACACGCAAACAACGTGGACTCTTTCGTGGAATCAATAATCTAGCTTGGAAACCCAAACAAAAGAGCGCAAACAAACGTATGGGTACCTAACTACGTACTATCGGCTTTACACTTTGCAGTAGGTACCTACGAGAGTACTTTCGAATCAATTAATTCAATCTGAATTTGTTAAACGGAGCTTTTGTAGGGTTCAAGAAGTTCATGTAAACGGCCACCTTTAGTACTTTAGATTAAAAATTGGATCATAATTGGGGAAACGAACGAATATATTTAGTTGTTTATAACATCCAGCATCTTATCTTATCTTATCTTAGGCATTCGATGTTTGACGTAGTTACATTTCACTGCTTCAGAAGTTTGTTGCATAAAGAATAGCAAAGCCGATGGGTTAGCCCTTTGCCCTAGATTTTGGATGATGCAATCCTACAGTGCATAATATATCTTTGTTGTATCAACCTATTAATATTTCGGCGCGGAATTCAAGCCTTCTGTCGTGGGGACGTAATAAAAGAATTATATTAAAGTTTTGGAAAAGACATTATAATAATCCTCTTAACCCTTTCAGAAAATGAAAGTAGATACTGTCAACTGTTTTTCAACAACAAGTTTGACAAGTCATTTTAATAAAAGTTTGAGTATCTCGTTGATTTTGGCCTTCATTTAATACGTATGCAAGTTCTAATTTTAAGTCGGCGAGAAGTGCACAAGGTAGGAAGAGTACCTGAAATCCCCTCCCGCTGGTGCCCACTATATACTACTAGCTTCTTACGCCTATGGTTCTTTGTTGAAATATACTTTACGTTATAATTTTACGTATTAAATCATTTTTCCCTGACATTTGCCTAATAATGCATGGTATCTTCCTTCTAGAAAAGAAACTGCACAGGCGGCGATGAGACACAAACACGCCATCCATTGGTTAATAGCCGGAAATTATTCATCCACACTAGCCCGCAGGGACGAGAGCTCACGACAGTTACTCATACAAGTAAATTTATACTCTTGGACCCTCCGCGTAAGAGCAAACAGTTCATTTTCCTACGTTTCAGATACAGCGTGTAGATCAGATAGAGCGTTTCAGATATAGGGCTCAAATTAACATAGGTAGAAACCCAGGGAGTACTAACCACTGAGATACCAGTCAATTGTTAAATTGATTCTTCTCAAGCGATCAATTTACTGAAATAATATTTTTATTAAATGTTTTATAAAAAAAAGCATTTGATCACCAGTTTTTTTTTTAATTCTAAGTAAATAACAGTAAACTTTCCAAAATTAGGTTCTTAGCTATTTGTTTGGTGCCTATTATCTGGGGGCACGGTAGTGCCCCCGCCAAGACGAGCCAAGCGAAGCGCAAGGGCACTACCTACCTTTTCTCGAAGTGTTTCGTCGTTTTTTTGAACCCTCATAGAGTTGGTTTCCGATGTACCAGATAGTTCATATTCTCAGGATATGATGTCAATAATAGACTAATTAAACATACAAAGTCTCAATTGAATAGCTCTAATACTTGAGATTTTATTGATATCTAAAATATACCGATTTCGGCACTGACACATTCACTGATACACTGACACACTGATGATCATCAAAATGTTTGGCTACTTCCTGAAGTGCTAGAAAGCTGAAATTTGGTATGTAATCTAAGTTTAGTATACAACCAACAAAAAAAATCATAAACTTATAACTTTCGCCCCCCATCCCCTAAAATGGGGGGGTGGAAGTTTGTATGAGACTTCAAAATGTTAGAGTACTTCCTGAAGTGCTAGAAAGCCGAAATTTGGTATGTAAACAAAGTTCAGTATACTAAAAAGCACTACCGTGCCCCCAGATAAAATTGGGGGGAATTTGTGGAATTGAATGAATTGGTGGAAGTTTGAATGAGACTTTCACCAATTTTATGAATTAGGACATGAAAGTTTACACAGGACTGTAGATAGGAACTAAAAAACCTATTAATAAGTACTTACAAGAACCTCCACCTTAATCAAGGCAAAGACAGAGAATGGGCTATGAAAACCGGCACTGCTGATGTGCAAGAAATACACCCCAAAAAAGAAGAAAAAAATAAACACTAAAAAGACTGCCTAGCAACTTACAAAAAGAACTGAAATCCCACCAAAGACATTTCATGTAAAATGTTGCCAAGACGACCACATAAGGTTTGCCCTGTGAAAAAGATATGAGATCTCATGTAGAGCCAAGCTTCTGAATCTACACGGCCTAACTCTACCGACCCTAACTTCACAAATTCTACATATCAGTAAAAATGTATGGCTTGGCTGTTTCGTTACTTCAGAAAATAAATATTCGCATCACCTCCACAACGGTAGCGAAACGGCGAAGCCATACATTTTTACTGATATGTAGAATTTGTTAAGTTAGGGTCGGTAGAGTTAGGATGTTTTTTTAAATAAAACAACATAATAAGCACCAAACAAATAAAACCCTTTGTGATATTAATAAAAACACTTATATCGATATCTTATCATCAGCTACGTCATTCGATTATATTATCTTCTCTATATACTACGTTTCAAGTGATAAATATAATCAGAAATCAATTAAGAATCCTTTTCAATTGTTCTCATCTCCAAGTACGAACCAGGCACTACTTAAACAAAATAATTTCGCAATTTTGTGAGACCAAGCTATAATGATTATATTCATCACGTTTATTTATTTGCTTGTCAATACCTGCAGTGCCCGGCCCGATGTTAACATCGGACCGCAAAATGTTGTAACAGTTCCAACAAACTGTCCGGATGGCCAGGAGTGGGTAAACGGGCAATGTCGTGATATTTGGAAAGTTACAGCTGCACCTGCCAATGTTGTAACAGTGCCTGCAAATTGTCCCCCGGGACAAGAATTTGTAAATGGAGAATGCCGCGAAATTTGGTTCAAATCCTTTAGTGAACAGAATAACTTCGGGTAAGTCCCATCGTTTTACCACTTTATAACTTTTTATAAATCAAACAAAGTGCTATCGGAATTCGATGTCGTTCAATCTACACAAATTAGGTATAACTGTAACTTGGAGACATTTTATGGTTATTTTGATGGAAAATGATTTGGGGATTCCTACTCCTGTGTGCTTAAAATGATTTAAAAAAATACTGTTCACGTGCAAAGAAAATGAATGTTTAAATCACAAATTCTAGGTATATTGTGTAAAGTGAAGCAAAGGACAACTATTACAGCAATCAAGATCACCGCCATTTGTTACGATAAAATGTTGCATTATCGGCATACAAAGATAAATATTGATTACCTTTTCGTTTTTGAAACAGCGTTTTTATATCAATGATAACGATTATTTGACCCGCCAAAACTTTCTATCTACAGCTACAGGTACAGTTACTGAAACACAAAGCTTTCTATCTACAGTTGGCAACGCATCCGTAATCATGAGGTTGCGGATATGCATGGGCATGCCCATTTGACAAACTTTAGCAGTGGCATTTGTATTCCTCCGCCATAATAAAAGTTAAATTAATATATATTTTTTTTTTAAAACAAGCTTTTATTTAAATGCTCTAAAAAGAAGAAAAATTTAAATTGAATTAAACCCATCAATCTATTACATTACACAATTTATATGATATAAAAGCTTGTCGCGAGAATGATTTGTGTAAATAAACAATATTACAACTCGCTTTTTACTATTAATTTATTTTTATTTTTTGTTTTCGCTGTGTTAGTGTAAATTCGTATTCTTCTCAACAAACCATTTTATTTGATACCCATATCATGGGAGTGTAAAAAAATAACTAGTCCGCCATCTTGGGCCGTCCGCCATATTGGATTTAGAATGACGTTACTTAGCCAACGATGCATTCTCATCCAAACTAAATGTGTATGCAAAATTTCATCTCAATCGGTTGAGGATAACTGCTTTAAAATTCAGTTGTACGATTCGTCCCGAACATATTTACATACTTACATACAAAAATTGCAAGTTAAATAAAAGCTTGTAAAAAGTACTCCTAAAGACGAATCAATCGAGCCCGAACTCGATAGGTTTATCTTGTTTAGTTCAGAAGTTCCTCTGGCCACCTTCCGACTCCATCATCAGACCCTGGATATCATGTAGCACCAAAGTACTTACCAAGACAAAACAAATGAGCCCAAACTCGATTGGTTTATCTTGTTTAGTTAAGAAGTTCCTATGGCCGTCTTCCGGCTCCATCATCAGAACAGCTCCATGGTACCATATTATTGTATACTGTTACCAAAGATTCATGTTACCAATCGGACAGCGGGTAGTGGTTCTAATTTAGCTTCCAAGATTCGTGCCGAACACGCAAACATTGCAAGTTAACTAAAAGCTTGTAAAAGGAGCATTCCTCGGAAGAAACGATTATCAATTCAATTTTCTGAAATTTAAATGATCTGCTTTAGCTCAAGTCTAAATCCAAAAAAGCGAAATTTAGGTAGAGCAACCGAATGGAGAATCGGTGTCACGCTTATGCACTTCTGTGCAACCACAAAATGTGGTACGACCCCGGGGGGTCTAGTATCTACGATATTTTTGGCTTAATGGTATCTACGATCAAGGCCGAGGAAAATTCAGATTCCTATTTGGAAAGAACTCTCTTCCCAAGATAATTTGTAGGACTTAGTATTTTGGTGTGGCTTACGGTCTATCCGGAAGCGGCTTAATAATAATATTTTTGACATGCGTATGACCTAAGCGATCAGACTCCCTTTTTGAAAGTCGCAACTGGTGCCTTGAGCTGATATTGGGTGATGCCAGAAAAGATGCCAGTTGAAGAAAGTCAACATTTTTATACAATACCAGCTACTTTATCCTGATATCGTGCCACCAATGGAACCATCTAGGCGGTGGTGATAAATAGCTAGGAGCCCAAAATTTCACCTATTTTTATTTTTGTATATTAATGAAATTTCAATTCTATTTCAGAATTATACAATCTAACTACGGTGCTGTAGATATTGAACCACAAAACGTAGTAACCGTTCCACCTAACTGTAGCCCTGGTCAGCAATGGGTAAATGGCGCATGTCGTGATGTATGGAGAAGCGGTTTGGATACTAAAAATGTTATTCAAGTTCCCAATAACTGTCCAGCAGGTCAAGATTTCGTCAATGGCCAATGCCGCGAAATATGGAGAAGGTATTATTAATGTTTGCATATTTTATATCTAGAGTTTGGTAAAGTCAAGCAGGTCTTTCTATGTCGTCTTCTACTCATGCACGAGTCGCTAAACGACACCTAATAATCTCGAAGCAAACCGAAAATAAATTCGCTTGACGGAAAAGTGTGTAATCGCATTATAATGAGACCTGTAGACTGTTAGTTGAGTTTTGGATAGGAGTTACATACGAATTACAGGGAAATTGAAGTAAACAGTATTTAATGCATCGACGAGCAATTGCAGACTGCTAGTATTTTCCTTGAGGCTCGTAGCTACTGTGTGGGTTGATCAATCTACGAAGTTAAGCAGCGCTTGAATTAGTGACCATTCTTTACACATCGAGACGCCTTCGTCCTCCGAAAAGCACGTTAAGCAAATTCATACAAATACTCATGACAGTCGTACCACAACCTTAGAGTATCCATATCACTCAGTACAACTACTGGATACAACTATGATACGACACCCAACGGTAACGGAGGTCAGATGGCAGTCGCTCCTTGTCAAATACTATTATTCAACCGCATCTGATTACACTGGGAGCCGAATCCAACATAATTGGAAAAGGCAGACGATAGTAGTTTCCCTGGCTATATAATATACGTATTACCATTACGTAACATAATCTTATTTTAAGGATACTAATCTTATACTGTTATAGAAATTCTTGGTTTTTATTACAAGTGGTAGAGAATAAAGAGCAGTGCCGATAGCTCCACCGACCAGAGCTGAGAAAGAGCACTCAGGGCTTTCCTTTCTGCTGAAGAAGGACTTCCTAAGATTTTCTAGGATGTCATTAGACATTTTGGTGTAGGCCGTACGTGCCCCTCTGTGGTTCTTCCTAGCTACATCCATGAGTCATGACCTGCCCCCAGCTACTGGATAAAACTATCTTTAAAAATTATACAGTTGAGCAACAGGAAAAAATAACATTTGTAGTACAATCTTATAATGAGGGTCTAATCGTTTAATAATAAAATTTCAAGATCAAAATAATAATTATCTTACTGTAAATCAGTAATTAAGTTGATATTTTTATATCCACACTACTTTTTTCAGTAATTGATTACCAACAAAAGGAAAATATTAAGATTAAATAACTGAGTCATACAAACTTATTTTAAGTACCTAATTATTTATTTTACAGTTCGTCGAACCTTATTGGAAATTACATCAATAATTTGAAGAATCTTTTGACTAGAAAAGAAAGACAAGTTGTAAACGTAGGTGAACTTCCACACCAAGACGGTTCAAACAGAAATGTTATAAGTGTTCCCAATCAGTGTCCTGCAGGCTACAGGCCCGACGCCCTTGGAATTTGTCGCGAAATATTTTAAAAATTTAATAAAATTAACGTGCTCACTTGCATTTTGCTTTCATTTATACCTACCTATCTTTTTGAAATATACCAATGGTTCCGACAAGTTATGCTTAAAAATTAAAAATAACTAAAAAACACGCATTAATCACGCACTAAAAATTCAAAAATAATTAAATTAATATAGTATCCAATGACTAATTCAAAAAGTGTGGAGCGCTTTTTGATTGTGTGTACTTTTAATTATTATTATTTATTAAATATAATTACAATTACATTAAACAAAGCGCTTTAATTAATTTAGTCAATGAAATAATTACCCGCTGAAACAACTTAAATTCATGGCATAGATCCCGCTTTTCATTGTTTATAACAAATTGAATTGTTATAAACAATTAACTTAGCTAACTATGCAATCTCATCCAAACTAAACGTGTATACAAAATTTCAGCTTAATCGGAAACCGGGAAGTGGGTTAAATTTAACTTCCAAGGTGTATTAACATAGTTAGTTACAGGTATTACCATTACTGCACCATAGGTATTAATTATTAATTTATCGTACAACTAGGTATAGGTACCTAGGTAGTTAGGTACTTATATATAGTATACTACCTAGATATAGTTAATTAAAGTGTAATAAGTAGTTTGATAGCTGTAGTCGGTGAAGAAAAATATCGTGAGGAATGTTTTCGATGACCTACATCCACCAAACCTCTTTAGTCAACAGTGGAAACATTCCAACCAACGGTATAGGCTATAGCGACATTTAGAAATGTTTAAGAATATATAAAATTTGAGTAGATACTTTGTTAAGTACTAATACCATCAAGCTGATCAAATTATAGAATTAGAAACTCGGGTAAGTGCGGAACTCCTCTATTAGATTCATAGAGTGTGTATCATCAGAGGCCCTAGTGTAAGTTTCTTTCGACCAACTCGATTTACTACATCGAACGCGTTCGGCGCTCCGATTGGTCCGTTTCGAAAGAAACTTACACTAGGTCCTCTGAGCGCCGAACGAGTTCGATGTAGTAAATCGAGATTGTCGAAAGAAACTTACACTAGGGCCTCAGAGACAATGGCCTCCACTAACAAAATTCGGTTTCACTTGCATAAAAACTCATAACAGGTTTCCCATAGCTACACAAAAACTATGGTAACCGACTTCTACAGCCCAGGCTAATCAAAAGAGCTGTATGCTCGATGTCACTGAAGCCAACCAACACAATTACGCTTGAAACTTCAGCAGCACCAGCAGCTTACAACAAGCCCTACGATTTGTATCTTTATTTCTGCAGTCCAGGAAAAGGGAAACTCCATAATTTTTTAAATTTTGAACCTCTTTTCATTGCATTCATTAAATAGATGGACCTTTGACACATATCAAAGAGAAGGTCAAATAGAAGTTGCTAATGTTAATATGATATGTTCATCAAAATAATATGTCCTGAGATATGATATGGTCGTTTAAATTAAAGTCGATGCTGTCTGAAATACATAAAAAAAAAAACGTAAATGAAAATCTAACACTCATACTCGACGATACTGTCGATAGCCATAGTGACGCCCCAATATTTACTCTACTCTTTTTTGCCTATATCACTAAGACAAAGGATAACTCTATCTTAGCTATATCAGCTATAAAATATCGATGTTTGACATTTGATGGAAATTTCGCGCGTACATCCCTAGCCAATGCCAAATTGCCAACTAACCACTAACTTGTAATGAATATTTTATTAGAAATTCCTATATGAATACGGTTCAATGCTTAGTATCTGGCAAAATTTATACCGCGTTATACGACGAAAATGTTACAATAATGGGTCATTGTTATTTTCAGTGAAAAGATTTCATAATGAGTCATAAATGATGAACATTTTGAGTTGCTTGTAAAGTTGTTATAAAAGTTTTTAAAATGTCTGAAAGAAAAGGAACTAAAGCTCTGGAGTTGTGGTGTAAGCGTTTGGTCAAAGACTGCCCTGAAGTGCAAATAGATAACATGACAACATCATGGAGAAACGGCATAGCATTTTGTGCATTGGTCCATCATTTTAGGCCTGATTTAATGTGAGTGTAAATACTATAACTTAATCGATGAATAAACCTAACTTACAGTATTTTAGTTTTGTAGTTATAACTGCGAATTTATTTAAGTTTAACACATAATTTGCTTGAAATATATAGATGTCATGTTTTTAGTGATATGTCCAAGTTGAAACCTGAGAATGTTTATGAGAATAATCAACTAGCATATAGTGTTGCTGAGAAGCATCTCGGCATTCCAGCACTATTAGATCCCGAAGATATGGTGGAAAATGATGTGCCTGACAGACTGTCAATATTAACTTACTTATCTCAGTTTTACCAACGCTTAGGCCATACTGGTGAGTTTGTATCTAATGTAATTTCTTCATTAATTAAATGTCACTTGTTTTTTTAAGAATCAATGTAATAATTAATTCTTTAAATCATTTTCACTATACTTAGACATTTTCAATAGCCTGCTAAATAAATTTGATTCTAAATCAATTTCAGTAAATACAAAAGTATCTGAAAGTGAATCCAAGGTGTCATCCCAATCATCTAACACGGAGTCAAGTGTAAGTAGTAACATATTATTCATTTACTATTACTATTTACTTTCTAAATATCTGTGTGCCATGTTTGCAGTGAAACTACTGTTTTCTAATTCTCTAATACTTTCTGTCTTACACTGTAACATCTGTCTTTATTACTTCTTTGTAGGCACCTATAAGGTTTGGCAAGACTGGTCTAGACAAATGCGCAGCATGTGGCCTGCCTGTTTACCTTGCCCAGCGTCTACTTGTATCGCACAAACTGTACCACAGAAGATGTTTCCGATGTTCTAACTGCTCAGGACACCTGAATCCTAAGAATTTTGAGATTGTAGAAGGATCTGAATTTACCTGTGATAGTTGTAAAAATGAAAAGACTTTATCAAAATATCTTAATAATAATGATCATGATCAAATGGGAATGCTGGCATTTACTGATAGTTTATCTGAGACAAAATCAGTCTCTAACGAAGAGTCAATTCCAGTTAGTCCTAGACACAAATCAAGACCACAATCTATTTTGGGTGAGTGCTTCATTTTACTTACATTTAAACCATTTTTTTAATCAAACAAGTCATATAAATGCAGACAATAAATTATATCATATCTAATCAAAAAATTTAATATTATAATACTGTAACAAACTACTGTTGCAACTGAATATGTTTTTAAACACAAATTATTGATGCTTTGTCAAATAGGTGTCATGTGGAATTAATAATGTTTAAATTACTGAAGCATTTGCTTATTTCAAAATATTTCTACTCTGCATCATGTTCTCTCTATGTTGAATAAACTGTTGTTTGTTTCAAGTTCTAAAAATACCTTCTTATTGCACCATTGGACATGGAACAAGTCTAAAATGCAAATAAGAGCCTTTTTTTGTTTTTATCATTTGGAAAGATGGCTATGCTTTTGTTATGTGTGTCATGTTTTTGTGTCTTTTTATCTCTTCACCAACTCCTAATACTTATGCATGTTTTTTAAATCCTACTAATTTAAATTTGATTTCATATTGTAGACAAAATAAACATGTTTGAGAAAAATATAGAAAAAGACACTAGTATTGAATATAAAATCTCAAATATTTCATTAAAAGACAATAATATTAGTAAACTTGAAGAACTTAACAGTACCAGTAGATCTCAAAATGAAACAGACTCGAAACCATTACTAGTAAGTTTGAACTCGAATATGGAAAATGTAAACATTTTAACTAAGAATATACCAGAAAAAATATATAAAAGTAATATTGAAAAGTTCAATTTCTTACAAACACAATTAGCTGATGACACAATAAATGTTAATAAAAGTTTAGAAAATATATATGTAACAGAAACAAGAGACAAAGACAAAGACTGTGAAAATACTATTGGACATAATATGACTAATTTAGAAGAAAGTAATGATAATTGTAGTAGTGTACATAATGAGAATAGCAATGTAACAGATGACAACAGAATAGCAAATAGTTCCTCATCAAATATTGAGAACTATCCTTCATTAGAACAAACAGTAGAGATTCAACATGATCAAGAAATAAGTATAAGTGTTCCTCCTAGAAGAAAAAAAAAGGATGCTTTAGAAAAAGCTTTAGCATCTGCTACTAAAAAGGAAAAGGAATCTAAGTTGGACACTAAAGAATATCCAGACCATTTGAATCCATTCTCAGATGATGAAGATGAGGTAATATTTTACAGGCTGTTAAATTCCTTTTGTCTAAATAACCACGATAGTTTCTTATACTTGTTTTGTATTTTAGAATGTAGAGCTTCAGTCGCCACCTAAAAGAGAGAGCACAAATCCCTTTGGTAGTAGTGATGAGGAAGATGACGAAGTTCCGCCAATACAACACGCACCGAAACCTGCGAATGCACCAGCGACACCTATGTGAGTATGAAATTTATATAACTTACTTGCTGTAACTGTCTCATTACTCTAATGGTCACGAGCGCGACTGCTAACCGTGAAGTCGTGGGTTCAGTTCCCGAGTCTGGCAAAGTGTTACTGGGTTTTTCTAAAATCTCGGTAGTAACAGTCTGTAACTGTGCCTAGTAGATGGCAATAGGCTCGCTCTCTATTACGTGGGATTCAATTACTGCATTGTCAAAAAGTGGATGTACTTGCCTGCCTAACCCTTCGGGGAACATAGGCGTGCTTAATTGCTGTCCGCACATTTAGATTACTCATGAAAAAATATGCGTATGACAACCTCAGCATTAGTTTATGATGCGATATTCAAAACAGAGATTTAAAAGAAATTCATATTATGAATGAAGAATATAATATAATAAATCAGAATATGTTATTTGGTGTAACAAATTGTGTTAGAATAGTGCATTATTTATTTATAAACTGAAAGAAACTGAATTGTTTATTCAGCAAATTGATATCTTATACATATGTGTAGTAACACTCGTTAGATATACCAAGCTTCTTTATATCTTTGACTACTAACTGAATTTTAATATCGCGAATATGCATCTATATTTACTCTGACTGTATATCCTTACACATTAAACATAAATATGTATATATTCGCAATAGTAGCGGTTTACTGAGTTACATAACGGACACGCCCGTATATACATTACGTAGACACAGGTGCAAAGTCACTCTTACATTTCTACAAAGACAGTATTTAGAGTTTCACCAATATATGATGCGGCAGACGCTCGTGAACAATTAAATACTAGTTAATGTAAAAATATTCTTCTCAGCCCACAGATTATGATTCACGTTGAAAAAATACGCTTTTAGTGTTTTAGGATCTGTTTATTCTAGATTTGTAAAGCACGTTAAATATACCTAATATCTAATGTCCGTCAATTTGTGTAATGGGTAGTAATTGTATGTCCAGCGACGTGATCGTCGCTACCCACATTACATTTTATGACGACATGTAGTGCGCAGGACAATATAACAAAAGAACAATCAACAATAAGTACATTATATCGACCCTTTCCTGGTTGCTCAACTCATGTTAAGGTCATAAAGTCGTATTTAGCTCCGGTAGAATACATATACATAAATGAACTAATATTTAAATATACAAATGAATACACGTGTTGAGTAAATACATATTATCATTATTATGAAGCACCTTTTAGTTATGGTAATTTATTAGTTGTTCCTCGACGTACGTTCTATCACGTTGTATTTGTTACAGAAAAAGACTTATCGCCGTTAATCCATTCTGGTCTGATGGAGAAGAACCTTCGTCAGATGAAGATGAAACCCACAGCAAGAGGTAAGAAAGATATATGTATACTACTAGACACTGATTGGCCCAGTGATTTAGCGAACTCTGGTGCTGAGCGTGAAGGTATGTGTTTATTTTCCGTGTCGGATAAAGTGTTGTTAGTTTTTTTTGTATCGAAATTTTCAGTATCATCCCAAAGTTTGAAGTCGTGCGGGGATTCTAATTTTTTCAGTATTTATATGTGTGATTGTTTTTTTGTGAAAATCTATCCCTTTTATTTGTTTTCCAGTTCGATGTATAGATCTTCAATGGCAACTAGCACACCTAATCTCCCCGGCAGCACTCCTCGACGAAAAAAGGCGAAGGCGCCGCCTCCGCCGCCGACCATCTCCATATCGGAGGCGCCGCGCCTGCACCACCCCTCCACCTCCATGGACGATGTCGCGAGCATATCCTCCTTCAGCTCGTACAATTCTACCGTCAACTCCGATCAAGTTAGTGTTCTTCCACTCCTACTTAGTAATATGTAGAGATAAAGTTTGGGTGTAAACGTTTTGATGTATCATTTAGACGCAATTCGGATACATACACCGATAAAGTACGTAGATCTCAGATTGCGGATTCATGAATTAACATTTGGGCATTACCTATATAGAGTTTTGAATCATTTCGTAACTTGTCACGGGAGTTATTTGTGTTTTCGAAGCTAACTGATGATTAAGTTGATTTATGACTATATTATAGTAATATCGCATACTTTTAAATGCACATGGTAGAATATTAAAATAGATCTATACCTCACGTACTTTACTTCGCTATAAACACAACAAGAAAATTGAACGCATCGTAAATAGACATAAAAGTCAATTACCGAAGTGTTCAGCAACGATTAATAAATTAAAAAATAATAAGTACCATCTCTGCACTTGTTTATGGGCTGTATGTAATAATAATAATATTTTTATTACTTATAGAAATCAATTGGTAAGTCTACGCCAATTCTAAAGAAAAGACGGCCCGCGCCCACTCCTCCGGACAGTCTCTCCACCGTGTCAGGCGGAGGAGGGTCCTTGGAGAAAGGTATCAACACTTCTGGAATGAGAAGCATTAATTCTGAAGGTATGAAAGCAAAGGTGCTTTTTCGTAAACGGTAACGTATTTTCTCAATTACGGCCCACGTCTACCAATGTGACAGCAAGCAACGAAATTTTTAAATTTGTTAATATCGATGACTGAATAAATCTATGAGCACCTTTAAACAAGTTTCCAAACAATAAGAGTACTTGTCTGGACCCTTTGGTTACGGTCGTGTGGTACCCTAAAATTATCCTACAAAGAACGCTTGTGGCCCCTAAAGGGCAGGCAAAGGTTCTATTATACAGCCACATTTCGCCGATGCCTTTATTAAAACCAAAATAAAAGGAGGTGAGCCTATTAAATAAAATCCTTTACGAAAGAAACTTTCTAATACACATACGGTAAGTTTATTATCATAAAAAATTCGTTAAACAAGTATTGTTGTATCTAGTGGGAGGGAGGAAGGCGAAAGGCCCTGCGCCGGGGCTGCCCCTGCCGGAGCGGCGCGAGGTGAAGCTGCAGATGTCGCCCGAGGAGCTGCAGGTGCAACTGGACCTGCTGGAGACGCAGCAGCTCGGCCTCGAGCGCCAAGGAGTGCTGATCGAACGAATGATTCGCGACAAGTGTGAGGGTAAACATATTTGTGCACATTTAAATCTATTCAAGCACCCACTGTCGCCTCCTGTTTCCGTCCTATTCTAAATATATTATTGTGCTTAAACTGTATAAATTAGTGACGCATCCTGGTAAATAATGGCGTGAATTATCTTTATTTCAACGCTGTTACAAAATATAAATTTTATAATATAACCCACGCTAAAAAAAAATGTTGCGAACGATACGATTTGCACCTAACTCTTTTATACCCCAAGGTGCGACACTGTTTTGTTTTGTATAATGGATGACGTCTTTATTCCAACCGTCTTCACTAACTGTCTCACAATAGTACTGTATGACTAATGGTCACATCTATTACAGGCGATGAAGCTGATACGGTACCGCAAGAGGAAGTCGAAGATTTAGTAATTCAACTGTGTGAACTAGTCAATGAGAAAAATGACTTGTTCAGAAAACAAACTGAATTGATGTACATGTAAGTAATATCACTCGTGGCGCAACTAGGAAGCACAAGCCTCTGATAAGCTGTTTGATGATAAAAGTAATGTTGTCACAATATTTATGATTTTTATGTTACTGATAACGACCTCCAAAATAGAATTTCATTGAATAAGAATGTTCATCATTGGACTCGTCTTAATTTAAATGCCTCTGATTGCCAGGAATTTAAAGGTCAATTTCCCGGTCCAATGCAAGGCTACGCTTTACAAAACGTCAGTCAAAATATGGCAGTTATTTTACTTAAATTATTCCGTTTAATCTCTACAGGCGACCTAATTATCACTATTGTGAGATTTAGGGATAATTCACTTAATTCAATCTGTTAGTTGAACCTGTCCATACCCAAAGAAGTCGTTGGGAAGCAACTTTTATAATAGTAGTGTCTTCACACATCAAATTGCGCAGTTTCACTAGAGAATAGCTATATAAATAATTACAATTTATAACCAATATTCTAGACGACGACAACAGCGGCTGGAACAAGAACAAGCTGACATTGAACATGAAATTCGGATCATACAATCCCGGCCCGCTGTTAACCGCATTGATGCTGACAAGGTAACTACATAATGTGACACTCACGTTATTACTCATAACGAACTGCACATAGGTTCCAGACAAAATTGTTAATTGATGTTCTGTTCTCCTGAATAGACAGACTAACTTCAGCTCATTTCTGTTTGTTACTAGTTACATGAACCAAACTTTTCTATAGGATTACATTTCACTAAAACTGACAATTGTTTGTTTTGTTTTTGTTGTTGTGTTCCCTTATATGTTCCCTAAGTAATCTTTCTCACTATGTGAAGAGCCCCGTGGTGAACAGGGAAACAGTAATATAATATTATAGCATAATGTAAGAAAAAACTTATGTATGTGTGTGTACTTATGAACGCACGTAAGAATTTATACTTCTTATTTATTTTTTTATTTCCACTGATATGAAACACGTGTTACAGATGCACAAATATTTCAATAACTACATTGAAGTTTGACAAACTGTGCACGGATTTTAATTAACCAAAGTCAACTCTTTATAGAATTATTCAAAATAAAGAGAAAATACGTTCTCAGTGTATTGGCGGAAAAGGAAAACTATATAGCTATCAATTTCCAAGAAAATTTAAGAGACATTTTACCAGCCAATTTCATAGTGTTGCTTTTATCTGTCGGTGTGCGCGCGCATCGTAAGAATTTACTCTCATCAAGCGCGCCAAAAGAAGTATAACATCAATAATTGTTTATCACTACAGGCGCGTGAGGAAAAGTTGGTATTACGTCTTGTGGAAATAGTTCGCATGCGAGACGAGTTAGTTCAGCAGATAGATGCTGAACGGCGTCGAGAACGTCAAGAAGACCTTGCCATTGCCGCTTCCATCGCCAGTAAGAGAGGTAAACTGCAATATTTATTATATATCTCATAAATATTGGATATAATGCAATTTTAAGGTGGATATGTTTTGTCGCCGTCATACAAAATGGTCTTCTTGCAATCAAATAGTACATTTTTT
Source organism: Shargacucullia verbasci (assembly GCA_947562105.1). Classification (NCBI taxonomy): domain Eukaryota; kingdom Metazoa; phylum Arthropoda; class Insecta; order Lepidoptera; family Noctuidae; genus Shargacucullia; species Shargacucullia verbasci. Next base: position 8,710,549 of record OX387284.1, on the reverse strand, counting down.
TTATAATAACGTTGTCTAATCAGGTAAATAGTTAATTATTAAGACTTAGACTTAATGAATATTATTTAATAATAACTAAAAGCTATGTCTATCAGTCGTACATCTTAGGGTTCGAATTCAGACGGATATAGACAGATTTTTTTCTCCTTTTTTTTTGGTACAGTTTACAAATGTCACATGCACACACAACCAGACCCGAAACAACTATCTGTGTAGATCATACAAATATTTTGTTCCGTATCGGGACCGTCGAACCCGCGACACATAGCGCAGAAAGCTAATCGCTTAGCCACTGCGCCAACCATGTCGTCGGTATTTACGACTTATAGGCACTTATAAATCGTTAGGCTAATCGTTAAGATGATTATTTACGTATTATTCATCACCACTGCTCTAAAGTGAAGGAAAATATCATAAACAGTCAAACATCAGCAGAATCAAAATTAGACTAAAATGAGCGTCGACAAAACGTGTCCCCTTTAATCTGTAAATAAACCCTTTTATCTTTTCAAAAAGCTTTGGTTTGGTAGGCTACGATAGTATTATTCTATAGTTATATGAGAAGCATGATTTTTACTTTAATTTTACTACAATTTTAACTTTTATATCCATTTCAGCTCAAAGAACTAGCGAATCAAATAGTTCATCAATGAAATCGGTAGAAGTATTACCAACGCCCAAAAAGAGTAAAGTAAAAGACAAAGTCAAAAAACAATTTAAGAAAGCCAAGCATACATTTATTGCAAAGAAAAAAGAAGAATCGATTGACCGTAAAGAAGAGAAACCAGATAAGGAAAAAAAAGTTAAATGATATTTTTTTGTGAATTCTGACACATAATTTTTATCCAAATTTTACAAGTTTTGGTATAAAAGTTAATTAATGTTTCTTTATGTACCAATCAATTACGATTATTTTATACGCTATGGCGTACTGAAAGTACTTATAAGTAAGACTGAAACATTCCACTAAATATATTTATTATTTATATTGTTAAATAAATCATTGAAAGAATATATTTTATTTCTATTATAAAAGTTGATATTACAACTATAAGAACAAAAGTTAATAATAATTCAGAAGCTGGAATGTGAAAATTACGTGCCAGAATTAGAAATGTATAGATATTTATTTTAAGAATTGATCTGTTGATTATCTTTAGTGGTGCCAGCTGTTAACTGGAGTTTGCATAATCATATTAATAAAAGTTATAGTCATAACAATCTGCACATTATAATATTGATTCTAATTAGCACCAAAATAATATTTAGTATTCATTATTTTTGCCCTAACAATATAAATTAACGTGCCTAAATTATGTTTATTATGTTTAAATATTTTTAACTCCCAAACAGGTATAAATGATATTATAATTATATATCGTTAAGTTTTGTAATATATAATTTCATATTAAAACGATAACACAATGTACTTAACTAACCTACTAACAAATATCTAGTGATAGTAAGAACACGGATAAAATAATAATAAACTGACAGTATTATACTTTACACGCTAACATATTTAGTACTATGTTTCATTAAAAGCCTCCCCATCCAGGACTAAATGAAATTCTGACACTAAATTATTAATATTTATTGTCTACATAAATATATCTACGAAATTAATTTGACACAGTCTATAGTACATATTGGTGCCGTAAGTTTTCTTACACTCTCGAATTGAAATGGTCATCTAATGGGGAATTAACTTTCAGTTTGGTCACGAATCTGCACCAATGGATCGAGTTGCGAAAAATGATTTCTTTATAATACATGTGACACAAGTAACATGTTATATGACAAGTCCATATATTCTAAGTACATTTGTTTATATGCAGCTTACCTCTGGGCCGCGCAATGCTAAAATCCGCAGTGCTGCTAAAACAACCACGTGAACGACATTTTTCGTTTTATATAATTTATTCGTCGCGCTGCATTGTTCATTACGTGCGCTGCACAGTGGGGTAAAACTCGAATATAGTTATTGTTTATTTATAGACAAATATCGATTTTAGAATTAATTATGTGTTTTAGAGCATAATTATTTTTTATAGTGCTCTGTTTATCTTATCTTCATAAATTATGCTTTTCCCCACATTTCCAACTCCAGTTAATTGTTTTGTATAGGTATTTTACTATACAATTTTCAAAATTATTATGTCGCACTGCGTAAAGCTTATATGATAACTATTTTATAAGTAATTAATTAGTTAATGACGCCAATAGAGTTTACGGACAAGAAAATAACAAAATTTTAAAATCCTATAACAATCGATTTTGTTCCCACTATGCGTTGCACTGTGTGTATAATTGCATCTTCAATTTCATCATCACTACGCTTAAAAACTATCTAGTTTAAACACACATATTAAATTAAAAATACAATACATAAAAACTTGAACACTAATTCTAAAATATTTAGTATATAGACAACTCAAATACTCGTCTTCCGAATTAAATTATTTTTAGTTACTTTGTTCCGAATAGATTATTATATAGGGTGTCGACGACGATATTGTATAAAATCACGTAAATATTTGATATCACGTTCTGTGATCTTACAGAATTAAATTATCTAATCCAGTAGTCTAGACACAGTTTGAAAAATCTGTAACTTGTTTTAACCACAATTATATTTATTTAGAGATTGTAGAACAGATGAAGAAGTGTAATTCGATGTCCCTTCTCCTAGACAAATGGGAGCGAGTGAAATATTATGCAAAAAATAACGTGTGAGAATCAGAACGTAATAACTTGGTTCCCGTGTCGTATCGTTATCGCAACCACTGATCAAATGTTTTTATATATGTATATATATATAAAGCTTGCATTTAGCTACTTTGTTCTAACATAGGTAAGTTAAACACCTTGATTCTGTTCTTGATCATGTATTTTGAATACATATTATGTCTACCTTGTATAGGTAGAAAGTCCAGTCCAACGTTTTTAGTGTCAGTATCATTGAAATATTATATTTTGAATTTGATTTTTAATGTGAACACAAAACTTCTACTGATTTTAATATAAGTGCACAGCACAAAAATAAAAAGGATACGCAGTTAAAATGATTTTTATTTCAAAGAAAACTATTCAATTTATCCAGCTGTAACTATAATTACGCATGTCTACACAGAGGCACCACCCTGCCCCGTATTTTAGGATTTTTAATTCATTTATTTTAGGGGAAACCATAATTGTGGCCCACACAAAATGTCAGCAATATTATGTTCAAGAATACATTACTACGGCAATTATACATACAGGTTTTTTTTTTTTTACCAGACTGCAATTGTTTTTGTGATTTCTGTATCATTCTTTATTCATTTATAATTACATGATTAATTGTTCTTTATTTTTCTTCAGTAATCAACGAGGAATTTAAAATTCGCGTATTGTTAAAAAAAACTGTATCTAATAGCCAGTTTCAGATGAACATTTCCAAACTCATTCATTAAATATAAACCTATATTTCGTAGAAAAAAATCAATTTTTAATAGGTATTTAATTGAATGTTTGCTGTGAATTAGAAATACATTTATCTATAATAATATAATGTATGTATAACAAGGTACAATCCATTCACTTCATACGATAAGTAAATTGTAAGACAACTTCATTAGACTCCTTACAACTATCTTATTTATTTCCAATCGCTTTACAGATTATTTGTAAAAACTAAGTAAAATGATATAATTATGAACTAATGTATAATTCACTAAAATAATGTTGGTAAAATATCATTACAGATATTATGATATAACCCTTCAGTTACACATTGACACAATAGAAAATCTTTTGCGTCTGGCGCATAGCCAGGCGCTGGCTGTCTTACTAAATTAAGCTAACATGTAAATAATGTATTAATTTTAAACACTATAAATCATGCGCGTAATTATTGTCTATTTCAATCCGTAAATTACTTTGCTTTGATTTACCCAATTTATCTCTAAGGTCATCAGTTTTTTTTTTTTTTTTAGACTTCAAAATTTGGCGTAAGTCACTTTGAACACTTGGACTACTAGTATTACTTGGTTTCATATCTAATCTAGACCACACACTACTTGTGTTATTCACTTTATGCACTCTACTCATGATATTACTATCAGAATTTTCAGATGACTCATCACTTGAAAAGCTGTCATCTCCTAGAGGAGTAACTTTCTCACCTAACCGAGACTGTATGCTGTGCTTCTGCTTGTATAAGCTGTGCTTTTTAAATTTATCAGATAGCTTTGTATTTTCTCTTTTTCCATAATTACTTCGAGAATTCTCTACTTCAATTGACAATGCTGAATATCCATCTGAATCTTTGGAATGTTGTAAAGCCAACTTTTTCTTTTGCCTTGATTCTTCATCATCTGCATGCATTCTCATTCTGGGTGTCTTAGATTTAATTTTCCATTCTGAATCAGAATCACTGTCTTCAGGTTTCTCATCTTTGTAATCATCATTATCTATGTGTCTCTTTCCAAGTCTACTAGCTAAACTTTTATTTTTTATCTTTACAATTTTTTCTGGTTCTTCCACATCATGTTCATCTTCATCCTTATATCTAGGTTTGCGTTGAAAAATTTCTTGATGATCATAAACACCCCATGATTTACATAAATCACCCCATGGATTCTTACTAACTGAATCCATACTTTGGTCATAATATTCATCAATATTTTTACTTTGTGATTTCTTTTTAATGATTTTCTTGTCTCCATTTGTAGCAAACCGCATTAATATTAGATCTTTTTTTGGATGTGGCATACCTTCTCTCCAATGGTGGTTTGATTTATCAGCAAGCATCAGCTTTAAATTCTCATCACTTATTTCTCTAGAATGGACCAACAGTGCTAATGCAGCTGAAATGTGATCCTGACAAACAACATTACCTGAAAATAGATAAATAATAGTAAAATAGAAAAAATCAGACTATAATAATGAGTAAGATTTAAATGAACATCAATACAACCAGATTTTAGGCAAACAAAGGCTAATTGAACAGCAAAACAAGATCAGATAATAATGTTTGCTGTTAGCTGATATTATAATTATGAGCTGTTCAGAAAATAGAATAAAAAAATCTAGAATACAATGTTTATTTGTTACATATCGGTGAGGCTGAATGGAGAGTCACAAGCAATGCTAACAATTAATAGAACTTGACAAATTATTTACAACTGTACTATTATTTTTGTTGGGATTTTTTTATATTACAACACCTACAGCAAAAATATGTCTCACAAGCATTTAACAATATGATAATATAATCATCATAACATCCTAGGACCTGGTGTCCCCTCTTATTTAAGTCTACCTATTAAATTTCATTTCATTAGCAAAAGTTTTTTTGTTGTTTTCTTTTTTATAAAACGTTGCCCCACACTAGGTTTTCTCCTGTGTCGTGGGTACAGTTTACAAACATACATGTCACATACACACACAACCAGACCCGAAACAACTATCTGTAGATCATACAAATATTTGTTCCGTGCGGGGATCGAACCCGCGACACTCAGCGCAGAAAGCTAATCGCTTAACCACTGCGCCAATCGTGTCGTCGATTTTCCATCTAAACTTGAAGTTAAATTTTTAAACTCACATGAAACTTCATCAATCCATTCTAAAGACAATGGTTTATAATCTTCTAAATATTGGAATATTTCTTTTGTAGTAAGTCCATCAACGCCATTCAAATTAATTGAATCAAAACGAAAATGCCGCTCATTTCCACTCTCTATACCAAAATTGGAATACAGTTCATCTATTTGTCTTTGTGTAATAACTCTATTTCCAGTAAGATTTAACCCAAATCTTTTTGCTCTTTCTTCTATTTTGGAAGCATCCACCTTCTCCAATTTCCCAATGATTAGGCCAGTTTTGTCAGCTTTATACACCTGGATATACAAAGAAATATAAAACACACATACAACAGGGTTAACTGGGATGTAGTAAAGTTATACTAGTGCATGTCTCTCGTATAGATTAACTTTTTATAAAGATTATAGTCAATGGCAAAGGTATTTTCAATTTAGTTTAGATATGATGACCAAAATTTCTACAAACAATTGTTAGTCCAAATCAGCAATTTGTACAACTTGGAATCAAGAACGTAGGTACCTCACGCTCGGCAGCCGTGCTGGCGATCACCAGAGATATGAACTTATAGCTAAATAAGGTACTGAAATCTTAGGCTTTAAAAGAAAATTGAACATCTACTTTGGATAGGATCTGAAAGTGAATAAGCGTATTGAAACAAATCTACACCAGGTAAATAGTGTGTACTAACCACTGTGCAGTTCTCTGCAAAAGAAATAGGTTCTTTTACATCATCAACAATCATTGCGTTATCGTCACTCATTTCACCATCTTCCCTATCCATCTTGTTATGACTTATAAATCTTGATAAATTAAAACTACAGCTTCCAATTATTTACGTAACTTCTCCAAATAACAATCACTCTGTAAAAACAACGCCACTATTTTTTATTTGCGACAATTAGCACTTCGACAGCAGCAACGACCACAAACGGAGAAGAACCACAGATTTACCCAAATTATTAATCACAGATTCTCTATTACATTTCCTGCCTTCATTTATGGCGCATCATGGACTTTTGTCTTTTGGGTTATAGTATAGCATAGAAATACTACTTAAAGAATGAGCGTAACTGACGTCACGGCAAGTTAAACAAGGAACGTTTATTACGAAACACATATGAAAGAAGGAGATGCAATCTTTATTTTTTGTCCTTATCTGCGTAGCCGGTATTTTTAGCCACAGATTGTCAGATTTGACAATCTGAGGCTAATTAAATATGCAAAAGTAAACACGAAATATAAACTTCGCTTAAATTTTAGTTTTCTGTATTAAATAAGTTCATATAAAGTAGCAAGTGTGTCTCCAGAGTGTGTGTGGTGTATGCGCTATGGGATATTGCACTGTTTTAGGCTGCAAAAACTGTAGCATACGAAAAGATGCCGTGCGTACCATTTCACTCGTAAGTAGACATAATTCAATTTATTAGAGTTTCAATAACGTCAGATATCTCTGGTCAGATATCTGTAATGATATCTCATTACAGATATCATGGATAGGAACTGACTACTTGTTGTTGAATATACTGTGAAATTAATAGCAGCGTTTTACCTTGAAATAAAACGCATGTTGTGTCCGGAGTCTCATTCGGGGTCATTTAAACATAATTTGAGTCTAGCATCTTCCGTTTCCGTCTCACATCTATATAGGGATATGTATCTACCCCCATTTGATGACGTATTTCCGCGCGAATTCACCAGGGGACCGTGGCACGCCTCTTTAGCTCATTGTGGCCTCAAATATCTAAAACTTGAAACAAATATCCAGGCAGCATTTAAAAATATGACCCCGAATGAGACTCCGGACACAACATGCGTTTTATTTCAAGGTAAAACGCTGCTATTGTGTCCTTCGGTCTCATTCGGGGTCATTTAAACATAATTTGAGGCATTGTTTGTTATCGCCTGGTGAATCAGGACGCCAATGTGTAAATACAAATATACTACAAATTTATATGTTATCCATCTACGTTCTGAAAAAATACAGGATCAAAGAAATAAATATACGTACCCATTCATAATGTAATACATTGAAATGTACCATACATACCCATTTGTGTGTCTTTCCAATATATAGTCATCAAAGCATTCGTTTGTGCCGTACTATTTATTTTCCATTATCTTTATATCGATCTTACACATACTATACCCTATATGTATGAATTATTCATAGTCATAATCATGTGAATTAAACAGTAGTAATTAATTAATAGGCTGAAAAAGATGAATTAATGAAAGTCCCTGTGAAGGAATCACTTCCTTCCTATAGTGTTTCTTGAAAGTATTACTGGATCTCCAATTTGCTCGTGCCATTATTTCTTCTAAAGGTTCATTATCCAACCAACTTCGTGAAGCAACTGCCGAGCGGACACTTCCTGCTGGAGCGTCAATTCCTGCTTCCTTTAAAATAGACTTTACCCAACCTGCTAAGATAGTTCTAGTAGCTGGCTTAGGTGTTCCACGTACAGTAATGAATAATCTGTCACTGGAACAAAGCCTACGACGAGATTTTCCACAATCTATAAGTTTTTTAAGCCAAAACACCGGGTCCAGAGCCGGATTGTCTGAATTACCTAATAACTTCCAGCCCGACTGTATGTGAGAATCAGTGTCAGTTTTCGAACCGAAATACGGCCAAAATATTATACTATTTTGGCCTACTATACACCTATCTGCAGAGACACTAAGTAACGTTAGATCGTGTACCCTACGCCCCGAACATAACAACAGCAGAACCGCACAAACCCTTGAAATTTCGTAGAAGGTTTGATTCTGGAGGGGCCTGCTACCGAGCCATACTACTAAAGAATTAGGGTCCCAAATAGGGAGCGGAAGCTTATTAGGTTTTTGTAATGATATCGCTTTAATCATCTGCTTAACTAAAATGTCTGAACTTAATCGGATCTCACTTTTTGCATTACACAGAGTAGACACCACTGATTTATGAAGTAAAATAGTGCGATACGATAATTTTTCTTTTAAATGCAGATCTGCCAAATATCTAGCCAAGTCACTTCCAGAAGGATCTGAAAATTTTACGCCAGACTTAGAACACCAATTCAACCATCGCTGCCAAGCTGGCCTATAAGTCTTGATCGTAGATAATCTCCAACCTTCTTTGAGCAGGCACTTCTGCTCATCCGACCAGTCACCTAAGGATTTCGACCACCCCCACATTTCCAAATCTCTAGGACCAACTCTGTTACTCGCGGTGGCGGGTGACCCGTTCTCGTGTCTACTAGGACTTCTGCTAACCTGTGAATGGTAAATGGTGGTGCAATCGCTCTGGACTTCAAGTCTGCTCGCCAGAATGCTCGAGACCACCTCGGTGCTACAATCAGGAATACACCTCGCGCTCGATTTAAGTGCATCAGAACACGGGGTATCAAGCTTGGAGGGGGAAAGATCCAGGCTAGTCTGAAATCCCATTCGAGCGCAAACGCGTTGTGTTTCCAAGCTCGTCGATCTCGTTGATCCAGTGTCACATAACGAGGCACCACATGAGCCGTGCTTGATGCAAAAAGATCTATCTCTGGAACACCCCACTTTGCAAAGACAATGCTTGTCAATTCGGGGAGGAGATGCCACTCTTGCAACATCGAGTGACGAGAGAGGCTGTCTGCGACACTGTTGTACCTTCCTGGAATGTGATGGGGAATGACATGAATGTCGTATCTTTGTAATATGTGAAATATCCGATATATTAACTGCATTAGAATCCGTGACTTGTTTCCCCCTTCGTTCCTCAAGTACGCTACAACTGCCTTGTTGTCGCACTGGAGGATAAGAGATGTGTGACTCAGAGAAGGAGCGAATTCTAACAAACATTTGAGAATAGTCAACATTTCCTTGTGATTCGAATGAAGCCGCTCTTCTTCTTTTGTCCACTCGCCGTACATGTGAAGGCTGTTGAGCTCGGCTCCCCAACCTGAATCTGCTGCATCTGTGGTTAAAAAATTCTTTATTTGAGGTGGGTGAATCCTGGACTTCTCCACGCAATGTACCATCCACCATTTCAGCTCTGCTAACACCTCGCCAGACAAGGGATAAGTCTGCTGAAATGGCAGTTTCAGGATCAAATTGCAATGTGCGAGTAAGTGTCGGAAATTCAAACGACCCATTGGAATCACCAGACGAGCGAAATTCATAACCCCTATAATGCTCTGTACCTCCTGAAGTGACGCTTTCCTTCGACGGAGCAATTTCGCTAAAACAGTTTGCATACTTAGAATCTTTTTCTCTGGAAGAAACTTTAGGTTTTCCCAGGGATTCCACATCAAACCCAAATACTCCAATTCCTTTTGAGGCATCAAAATCGACTTCTCTTTGTTTACCTGCCACCCCAGCCGATGCAGAATTTGAAGGACAATATCGACGTGCTTTAACAGCGTCGTTTTGTTTTGGGACACCAACAGATAATCGTCCAGAAAAACTACTACCCGAATACCTAGATTTCTGAAAATCTCTGCCGTCCAATTTGTCAGTGAAGCGAAAGCTTTGGGCGCAGTCGCCAGACCAAACGGTAAAGACGTCATCTGAAATAATTGGTTTCTGTATATTAAACGGAGAAAACAGCGGTGAGAAGGTGCAATATTTACGTGGTTGTAAGCTTGGCGAAGATCTATTTTTACCATCCAGTCTTTCTCCTGTAAAAAATCTGGAATTCGATTTACTGAAATCAAACGAAATTTGCTTATTTGTAAAAAATTGTTCAGGTTTTTTAGATTGAATATGGGCCTGTACGTCCCATCGCCTTTGGGTATCAGGAAGAAATTGGATACAAAGCTCGGAGTCTTGGGGGCATACTCCAGAATGTTCTGATTCAATAACGTTCGAATAATTACATCCATTTCTGCAGAGGGTGGAGTGAGATTGCAACGTTTCACCCACCTTGGAGAGACTAGAGGCGGTTTCTTTTGGAATGGAATACGGTATCCCTTTATAATTTTCACTAATGGTTCCGGTGCACCTAATTTTTTCCACTCCATTATATAATTCTGTAAACAACCCCCCTGAAACCCGTGATCCGAGTCAGAACTTTTTATTATATTTACTAGGGCCTTTCCCTTTTGATGCATTGTTTTGATATTCGTTTTTTCTGTTATTAAATGGTCGAAAAAATCGGTGCCCAGCCGATTGCCCTCTCGGTTGAGGGCGAAAGAATCTTTGATTACCCATAGAATACGGATTCATTGCATGATAATTGTAAAACGACCCCACACTTTGCGGTGGTGGAAATCTATAATAATTATTCATCAGTGCCGAGGGGCGACTGATCGGTTGATATCCACTAGGCCCAGGGTACGCCGCCTGAGATCTAGGGCTTTTCTTTTCTTGTGTAGTAAAATTTATTTTATTTGTAATGAAAATCTTGTTAATACCTCCATTATTTTTGATAAATTCACTAAAGAGTATTTTGTCAAATAAAAATTCGCTTGACGGTGGTATTTTCTTCAAACATGGTTTGTAAGCTTTTTCTTTTAATTGTTTTATGAATACCTCACGTCTTTGTTCTATAATATCGGCCCTACGACCACAAACTAATTGCAAACAATCACGAGAAATTTTTTGATAATCTGCAGAAAATATTTCATTTAATTTTGAGACCAGGTGATCAGAATCCATATTGCCCGTATCTTTTGCCCAGTTTACTAACTGACTAAACCCCTGCTGCATGGCTTCGCTTTGCATTACCATTGCACGAGTCAAAGCGCTTAGAAATTTATCAGCTACGGGTAAATTACTGATTTTATCCAGTGATTTTATTTCATCATTAACTTCCAGATCTATATAACCAGGACGTGCACTATACATTTTTTGAGTATCCATATATCGAACATTATTCCAATTTTCATTATTAAAATATTGTATTGAATTTAACACATTCAACTGCTCAGTCGAAGTCGCAGTAATAATCGGCTCTTTCAATTGAGTTCCCAAATCCAAATTGAACGATGGACCTGGTATAGGGTCACTAATCACTTCTGAATCTGGTTGATCCGGTACAGTTTCGAAATTATCGTCAGTCACATTATCATAGCAAAAATTAGGCGGGTAATAATATAAGTTTTTCAAATCACTAACCTGTCTGGCAAGCTTTTTGATTACCTTGCTTTGCCTTCGCTGCCGTTTACTTTTCCTTTTTTGGCTCAACTTCTTCCTCTTACGTGATTTATCCATCTCTACTTCCGATACCGTCGATTCGGAAGAACTCGAGGAAGATATGGAGTCCGATGACGAATCAGATTCTCCTCGATTTTTATCCGTCATTTTAATAAGTAGGTAGCAAAAAATTTTACACTAAAACTATACAACTGTTATAACTTTTATGAAAATAAACCGAACGCTAACAGCGTTAACTGAAAGATGTGAACAGTTCCGAAAACAGGACGCCAATGAGCTAAAGAGGCGTGCCACGGTCCCCTGGTGAATTCGCGCGGAAATACGTCATCAAATGGGGGTAGATACATATCCCTATATAGATGTGAGACGGAAACGGAAGATGCTAGACTCAAATTATGTTTAAATGACCCCGAATGAGACCGAAGGACACAATGCGTCATTTTGCTTATTGTTTGTAACCTAACCTAACACGTGAAATATTAAGTGTTGCTACTGTATTCTTTTATTTACCTCACTATCAATTCCGAGTAGTTTATACAAATTGAATATTAAAATTTAGGAATGTGTATTTTACAGGAATTGTACTGGTTTACAGTAGATCTTGAGATGACAAAAAAATAAATTCACGCTACCGGGTGGCAAAATTACTATTTATAATATAAATAATAACCAATACGTAATTTTCATGAACCGTTAAGGGACACTGACATCTCAAATTATTTTAGTTTACAAATAAAAACCAAAAAACCAGAATGTGCTTACTGAGTTTCCTTAGCCCGCCTACCTTTATGTAAATAAAACCTGAAATATATGAATCACTGTCAGTTAAATATTATGAATCTTAAACATTAATTAAATTTATACACATTTACCTGACAATAAAATAAAATTTATTTTATATAAATAATAATGTTAATTATAATAAATACATTCTCATTATTATATCAAACAATCAGGGTAAAAATAAATTTACGTTCAAAATAAGGGACATTGATTTTCCTGGCAACACCTATTGTCCGAGCGAGAGAGATCCAAAGCCTTAATAAATTAAAAAAAAAAAAAAAAAAAGAGCGAGAGACACTATAGTGGTTACGGTGACTACTTATCTATAGGTAGTTAATCTATGAATAGTATCGATACTATTGCATGATAATACTATCAATTATCGATTTTTCAAATTAATACTATTGATACTATCGGTATTACCGATAGTATCGCCGTTTATTAAACTATCGATAGTATTACTGCTAAACATATTCTGGTCTTCGATAGTATCGATACTATTGATACTATCGGAGCTAATAATTTCGATACTATTTTTGTATATCAATACTATTGACCTGTATCATACTATCGATACTATTAATATGACATCAACTATCGATAAACTATCGATAGTTTAGCGATTGTTGACTATCGATAGGCAACTCTAGTACATGCCACTATTACAAACAGAGCCCAACGGACTTCGTGAAATAAAATATCTATACTAGGTAGAGATGGGGTAATAGGGCCATTAGTTGGTAATGCTATTATTAAATATAACGCTTTACTGATATTATATTATTATCTCTCAAATAATAGTTTACGGATTCAGTATTCGTTACCCAATAATATATATTAGTCATTTAACGTACTCAGTCGTATGATTACACTATTATCGATACCGATATCATACTTTTACAGGCTTATTTGGCGTATTTAAAAGTTTAATCACAGTTTTTACTAGAATTGTTATTTGACTATTACTGAGTAACACTATTACTACAGATTTGAATGATCTATTATCATATTAATACTTAATATTATGTCACCAGTAACTATTATGATTATATTAGTGACACCTCTAATACTAGGGCACTTGCCCAGGGGACTTTTCTTTCACGTTTCGATATGCAAGTCTAAAGAATCTCTCGATCATTTTTTTATTATAATGTGGATTGGTTCTAAAATAATTGTTGTATTTCCCGAGTTTAATTTACTAAAGATTATTTTAAAAATCCAGCACTCATTTCGATCACAGACCTCTATAATACCTACATAGTGCGCGGTCAGTGGCAATTCGTACTGAACTCTTTCATATACTGACCCGAAATTCAAACATTTCATAATAATATTTCTTTGCCTATATGGAGTGCGAAATAAATTGCAAAACATAAATTCGTACAGATAGGGCTCCATTAAAAGAAATGCTCCACACATACAATATACAAAAAAAAAACTATAAATACCTTTATTTAATATTTTTATTTAGCAAATCGTCCAAGCATTGAATTGAAGGCTGTAACTAGGTACTTATCTTATAATATTTACTCACTGATAGTATTTTTATATTATCAGTTTACAAATACATTCAACACACTAACTAATGTATTATTAAAAGTCAAATCAGAAACAAAGTAAGATGCGACGTTAAAACTTTTTTCCTATAAATTTGTTGTTACACCCAGTAAGGTTAATATTTCAAGTATTTTATGTAATATTTCTACAACAATAGCAAGTATTATGTTTTATTATGGTTGTGTAGTCGACATCTTTTAATAACTGACAAGTTTAATATCGACCTTATTAGGCTGTTTGAAAGGTTCATGACTTTATGAAAAATTAATAGTCAGGTATCGCAAATTCGTTACATGATGTAAATTGATTTTCAACATTAATGAAAATCAGTCTTATCATTTTCTTATAATATCTCTCGGTCTCTATTTACAAGAAAAAAACTTATAACACAATTCGTGCTTACTAATGAAGCTGTGAGATGCGACAGATTAAGCCATTATCAATCAGCAGTACCTATAATATTATACATAGTACAGACAAAATCTTGTATTAGAGCTTTTTGAAGGGCTTCCACTATTTGAGTAGGCGAACCTCTGTTAAAAAATGTACGAATACCATTATTTAAATGCTAGGAAAAATAAACAGTGGATGTCCTTAAGTCCCTCCATTAATAACATGTATTTCGAAAACAATTATAGTTGACAGAAACATTTATACATATACAGATACATATATTTGCTGAGTCTTGATTACAAAAAAAAAAACAATTCATTCCCTTATTTCTTAAGTATCTAACATATAGTACTGATGTATATGTAAACCTATTTATAATGTGCCAGTGGCCATACTGTTGGTGTAGTAGTCTGTTAACATGTCGTAAAAAGTGACTCATCATAGGGATATTCACATATGCCTCAATTTTGAAATGTGTGAAACAAGTATGAAATATTTTTACAAATTACTGAACAATACTTTATGGAAAGTAGAAATATCAGGTTCTACATTTGAGTTCGTGCTATATAAGGCAGGTTTGTTACTGCTCCTGAAACAATCATTAAAATGTATTAGGGCGTCATAAGCTAGATTTCCTTTGATAATCTTATTCATTAATTCGAAGAAAGATTAAATTTATTTATTCAAGTAACTCGCTTTTAAATAATTCGATTGTGAAAGGACCAGAAGTGAAAGTTTCAGAAGCCCATCACATCTAAGCATAAATTAAAGCATCCAAATTTTACAATTATATGTACGTTTTTTACGATTATACGTCACAAATTAAATTACCTGGCGGTCGCAGAAGGTGATCGTGGCGTTACAAGAAGACAATTCATTGGCTGACCGTCTAGCTGCCGATTGTGATATAAGTCAACAGCTTTTTGAGCATCTTCTTGAGTTTTATAAATAACTTCAGCCGTGCCAGGGCGAACCAATCGGGACTCCAACATGCCCCCCACATCTCCAAATAATTCCTAAAATACATATATGAATTATCGTGTCGTCCAAGAGCCGTGCCAGTTATCCGGTATCCAGTATCTCACCAAATCCATATCTGTTAAACGTCTAGTTATACAAAAAAATAATCATACTAACCTCAATATCCCCAGCAGTAACAGTGCTACGTAAATTGCTCACTATTATCCTGTATTCCAAATGAGGTTTTTCAGGTTTTTGAATCTTTGTATCACTTTTTAGGGCTGCCATTGGACGCTTTTTAAGAATTGATGGTGGTCTTGGTGGGCTCTTTTCCTTTTCTATTACAGTGGTCCTAAAATAATACTTTCGATTGAAAATAAATTAACAACTTATTGTCATTACCGAAAAACACACTCTTTCCATAAAAGGCGACTCAGGAATGATGACCAAGACAAAGCTCATGTTGCATCTGCCGACGTCGTCAGTGCGCTTGTAACAAATTGTCTCTAATCAAAGCAGGTACCTAATTACAGCAGTGCCAACTCGTAGCCGTTAATTGTAGCGGTAAAATTAAGGATGTCCATATTTAGAAGTACTTTTAAACACTAAGGTCGTAAAAAATCAATTTCGCATTTTTGTAGATGTATCAATCCAAGATAAAGATTATTCTTTGTCTTAGGTGCCAATATATTACTAGATGAGCATGTACTATGATATACTGAGCAGGTTAGAATACTTTATTACCTGTGAATAGTAGCAATTCTGTTTTCTCGAATGTCATTATTATGAGTAGTTATCTTGAGCTGCAAGCTAGCTTTACGATTTAATAATGCCTTTGGTGTCACATATTCATCTCCCATGGGATCATCAATTATTTCCAAATCGTTTTCAACAGTTCTAAGTATTGGTTTTGGTTTCTGCTTATGTTGGAAATCTGAAAGCGTAATAACGAAGAACATTAGCAAATTAAATATGAAAAACTTTATATAGACCATAGGTAGACCGTATAGAGGTAAGTAAATAGCCAGGGAGGACACTGGGCGTCTTCCTTTATACAAAATATAAAATACATACCAAAATGTTAACAATCTCAATTTAAAAATAATAGTAGTAGTAGGTAATAGGCATGAAGCTATTAAAATCCTCTCCGGTATTAAATTAGTGTAGCTAGAAATGGATGAATGTAGCTATATATCCATGACACCACCTTTTTAGATAAATAGTAAAAAATTACCAAAAATTCTTGACTTTTCAATTGATCTGCTCTCAGTAAATCTTCCTGTGTTAATTTGGCGCCTCAGGCCTATTTTAGAGGTACTTAAAGGCTGGGAGACAACTTGCCTTGTTGAATCTGTGAATACTAAAACATATCATGAAAATTTAATACGGTAGACGACTCTACTAGTCATGTTACTTTTTATGAACTGTCAAAAACGTCAATTTGTTCTAAAAATGTTTGGAATACAAAAGCGTGACGTCATAGTTTCGCATCGCCATTTACACACTCTTATTGAAAACGCTAAAGACAAGCAAGATATTAAGTTTTCCTGAGTTTTTGAATTAAAACTATTTACCAAACAAGATATACGACTTTATTTTTGATGCAGTCATCTACCCTAGCTAGTAGACATCATAACAATAAGGAACTGACCAAAGAATATATGTGTGCTAGAATATTGAAAAACCGGACAAGTGCGAGTCGGACTCGCCCACCGAGGGTTCCATACAAATTTGTAGGTATATATTATAAATAGTTCAGGTCTACAAAAAGATTTGGTCACCCATACAATTATGACCGCGCATACCGTTGTTTAACCTCGATGATTGATTACGTACTTTAAATAAAGACTATATTCTTTATGATTTAATTACAAATGTATAGTTTTCATATTTTTCCCAGTACTTAAGTGTTATAAGACGATATTACTTGACAAATTTCATAGTTCTAGGTTAACGGAAAGTAGGTACCCTATAAATTTTGATTCCCTTGAGAGTGTCGAAATATACGTTTTTTGCGGAAAAAACAGCCGTATTTTTTTTTACGTTAACTTAGAAGTTTGATTTTTTCAGATTCAAGGGGCTGTAGACCTGTGTATATGGTTTTAATTTCAACACGATACCTCCACGCGTTCCCGATATAAAGGATCTTGATAGACAGACAGATGGACAACAAAGTGATCCTATAAGGATTTCGTTTTTTCCTTTTGAGGTACGGAACCCTAAAGGCCTGCGCAGACGACGGACTTTTCTCCGCGGCGGAGAAAAATGTACGCTCCGCGAATAAAAAGTCCGCCGCGGATTTACCGCGAACTCAACGCACATGGTGTGCGATCATTTGTTGCCCGGAAATGTAGAGAAGTGCACGCTATGGAAGCAAATATTCAGAGGTTACGTTGTGTTGCAATTTACATGAAGTTTAAGAAAAAGAAAAGACAATTTAAAAGAAAATACTGGGTCCATCCCCTTATATCGGATAGATTAACAAATGGATATTTTCATGCGAAACATGCTCGACAAAAAAAAAACAATAAAAAAAAACAATTAAAACAATATCCAGAAATATTCTTTAAATATTATAAAATGTCGGTTGGAACTTTTGATGAGTTGTTGTCAATTGTGGAACCTGCTATAAGTCATTCTGACACAATGATGAGGATGTGCATTGGTCCAGCAGAAAGATTATCAGTAACTTTAAAGTAAGTAAATAAAATATGTTTTTAATTTTTAAATATTTTTTTAATCATCTTAGGATGCTTACAATCACGATATAATTAACTTTTATTAAAGTTTTAACTTTGTATTAATTAAACTTACTTATTTTAATTATGTCACTCTATTACGTCACTCTCGAGCGCACAACGCGGACTAAAGTCCGCCATGTGCGGTGCTTCGCCTAGTCACACGAGTTCTATTTTTTTCGGGGACTCCCCCATACTTTTGTCCGGTCCGCTCTCTGCATGTCCTCGGTTATTTGGGGGACTTTTTGTACGCGGTACTTTTAATCCCTCGTTTGCGTTACTCGATACAGTTGTAAGCGATCTATTTTAGCGGACGAAAAAGTCCGCGGACAAAAATCCATCGTCTGCGCAAGCTATAAAAAGTGGATTATCGTAAAAATGCTGCTGGGAATTAGTTGAATATCAGAAGATATTTTGAGGATCATTGCTAAAATACGAGACTGTTTAAGGAACGAATAAAATCTAGAGTAGTAATTGGCTCTTCTAAGCGCGCTACAAGAGGTGGTGTCTTTATAATGATCCTGAAAATACGTTGTTAAGATGATATTTTTCTTTCTAATCATTCAATTAATTTAATAGCTTGTTCCAAGTACATATGTATACAGTACACAACGAGCGCCCACGCATATGTGCCGACTACACCTACATTAATACATAGTACAGACATTAGATGATTTACTATTATGTATATTTGTAAAAAAAAAAAAAAAAAAAATATTATCGTGCATGCTATAACTTCAGAGAAACTTATGAACCGATAAAAAAAAATCAAGTTAATTATTCAAATTAGTACATTATTTTTATATTATAATCAAAAGTGATAAGTGAAAAGTGATCAAGCTTTGAATCTCCAACAAAAATTTGTGAAATTATTACTCTTCCACAGTTATATGTGGAAATGAAAGGGAACCCTGCCCTTAAACATAAAAGCGAATGCGGCTATGTGCGGTACGGTATTCTAGGGCAGATGATAGCAAGCGGGCGCACATGTTGCGTAAACCTCATTTCTATTTTCTAGGTATTATATTATAGATTGTATGTACTTGTCTACTGACTCATAAAGTTACATGTATATTGTAAGTTTAATATATGTATATTATAGAAAAATGTCTTATCTACAATCACTAGAGAATAGATAGGCTAACAAAATGACGTCGATACGTAAATTGTCGTTGAAGTTCTAACACCACGTATGTCAAAAATAGCAACTTTTCAGGAGAGTGAAAAAACTGCATAATTTTATATAGAAACTATTACAATACCATTTTATATTCATTTCATTTTACGAGTTTCTATTGGACGATGCTTATTTCTGATTGGCTGAAACAACATGTCTTCTGATTCTCTAACAAATAGCATCTAAATGTCAAAACCGCCAAAAATTACTTACGTGGTGTTAGAATTTCAACAACGAAATATTAATCATTTTGTTGGCCTTTCTATTCTCTAGAGATTGTAGATTGCAGCTCTATATATTTCTCAAATGCAATCATACCTCTTTCCTTGCTTGGTTGTACTCTAGCAAATTTCCCTTTAGTAGGAAATGTATTTCGAACGGCACCTGAGATTCTTGCCTGAAAGAATAAAAAAAATATTACTCAGTAACAGAAGTTATGGCAAAAGTGCAATGTAATAATAAAATGTGAGGTGTGCAGTAATCAGGGTTATTTAAGGGAATATTATTACACTATGTATAGCATACTACCAGTTATGATGGTTTGGCCCATTTGGAACCAATCTAAGACCATACATTTTAATAATATTATTATTACATCATTATATTATTTCACCCCAAAAGCTGTGAATTAATTAAAAATTAAGTACTCACTCTTTCTTGCCGTAACTTCTCCAATTTTAATCGTGCATCTTTCTGTTTAGCAAGTTGTGCTAATTTTTCTCTAGCATCAGTAATTTGAGTTCTTTTCTTGGATATAATTTTATTTCTAGCATCGGTTATTGGAATCTGCTTAGGTGGAGGCACACCTTTTGGTTTACTCTTTTTAACCCTGCAAGATTAAGCAATTAAAGGGGTATGCAAAAAAAAATTGTACAACATAAGTGTTAGGAATAGGTGTATGAACATTTCACCAAGGTTGTTATTAAGTCCTATTTACTAATGGATCCCACGTCTAGGGGTCAGCCATCCATTTAACACAAAATAATACTCTGGGCTGCTACTGACAAATATACATATAACCCACACTACACATACTACAAGAAAAAATTTTTTTTTGCCTACACAAGAAAATAAATAAAACAAATGTTTGCTGCTGTTTGTGTATTTGTTTGCAGCCCTACCCATCCCACTTTTGTGTTTGTGTCAGGTTTATCTATAAATATCCTATAAAGATATATTTCTGAAAAGGTATCAATCTTAAATTAATAATCGCAGCATTATACATTGTACCATTATTTTAAAAAGGCCTATGTATTGAGATTTGTCATACTAGCATAAGACAATACATTGGCTTCTAATAGAGCTACTGGTCTGTGCTGGAATAAAACTATACAGCGGTGGCCCAGTGGTTGTCGCCCCAGCATATCGGTTAGTTATTATGCACCATACATGTATTGCATTTGCCACCAGTAAATTGATGTATAAATTGAAATCATATTACAAACATAAACCAAAAGACAAAATGTAAATAGAACTGAAAGATCCAAACAATGCAGCCTTTGCACTAGAATTTTATTCCCCTCTCTCCTCTGTACCATACATGCCAGCAGAACTGCTATAATGCTTCCTACATCAAGTACATGACCCAATCACTTGACAAGAGCACATTTTGATGTTGTTCAAGCTTTCGTAGGGTCAGCTTTACCTCTTGCCCTGGAAGCACACACTAGTATGCCATGCCATCACTTATACACAACTATCCTAAAAACTATTGCACTCTACATTCTACAAGTCGACGAACTCGGGTGAATCTTGTGAATAAATACTTTTGTATGATTACCACAAACATGTTTTTGTATCTGAATATCAATACAATAGAAATGAGAAATTCACGCTTTTAAAATCGCGGGCAGCTATGATATAAATTATAAAGTGGGACAGGAAATAGCAGATATATTTTACCTTAAGTTTTCTCTTTTCTTTTTGATAATATCTTCCAGGCTCATATCAACATACGCAGACATTTTCGATTTAGAAAAACGGACCGCGAGAAATAACGTTAAAACTTTAGTACAATAGGAAGATGAGATTTCTTCGTATACAATAACTAGATAGAACACTATCAGACTATACAATTTATATTTCGATATAAATTTAAGAAATATGAAATATTTCTCAAATTCTATTGGATTTTCTTTTTCTCATTCATCATAAGATTTTCTTCGATTTTCTGACACTTTGTTGATGTCCACAGAGTCTACAGAAGTAACAATTAACAATAATCAATTGTGTTGCCAGCTCACTGTCGTCAAAGGTTGCAAACGGCTACTGTTCAAAACATAACGTCTTCTTGCAGTTGCGTCTAAGAGATTGATTACGGATCAGTTCAAAAATAACTGATTAATTTCGCGGGAAATGTGAAATAAAAATAGAAATACTTTGGTCAGACAAAATTATTTAACATTATTTAAAATAGTTAAACAATG
The DNA here is from genome assembly GCA_947562105.1 of Shargacucullia verbasci. NCBI lineage: Eukaryota > Metazoa > Arthropoda > Insecta > Lepidoptera > Noctuidae > Shargacucullia > Shargacucullia verbasci. The sequence continues at coordinate 8,688,806 of OX387284.1, read as the reverse complement.
ATATTTTCATTCACAATAAAACCGTAATCAGTTTGGTTGTTAATTTACTTAATCGATTATAATCACATCACTACTGTAAAAAAACGGCGCCATTGCAGCGAGCGTGGCGTCAGTAGCGTGGGCCTTTTCTAGTTTCTGTACTGTTTTCTGACACATGGAAAGAAATTGTTGAAGAGTGTGCAAAACAATTTCATTTAGGTTTAGATACTTCCCTGTTAGAAAATGGGAGACCGTAAGTACTTATATCCAAACATCGATGCTTCCTTGTATAGAAATAGCAGGAGGGTCAAGCTATATTTGCTTCGATTTTACAGCGGGTGATTACAGCGGTGGATACTCTGCTCAATATTCAGTGCCACCTCCAACCATGGCTTCTGGAGACAATAATTATTCTGGTTCTGGACAAAGTTATCAAAGCAATTACGGTTCTGGCCAAACTCAAGATTGGAATCAGCAAAGTACCGGTGAGGTTATTTTTATTTTTTATTTACCATGGCGCTTCTAAATCTAAAGAGTATATTGAATTTCCATGACGTATGGGCAAGTGTACGTTGTTTTGATAAGACCTGCACAACTGACATGCACAAAGAAAATGACAAACAATAATTATGGTGAAACATGTATTGTACTTCAAAATATTGTACCGTGTCATGTCATGGTTCACAATTCGATGTTTCAGCTTGATATTTATAGGTTTTCAATATTTTAAGTATACATATGATTTTTTTTCATGATATTTTATGTATACTGAGGCTGTTATCGTAGAGTTAAACATAGACATAACATTACAATGTAACATAGCATCATATCTGTATTCCCATAATTCTTTTCTTCATTTTAGCCTGTTTTTGGGGTGGGTGCGTTTACTAACACGTATATTCACATACACTAAGACCCAGACCTGAAACAATTATCTGTAGATCATACAAATAATTGTTATGTGTGGGAATCAAACCCACAACATGTAGTGCAGCAGTCAATGTTTCTATCAATGCACCAACCATGGGGTCTTAAACTACAACATTTTAATATGAATAAAATTATAATGATGCAGCATGAACTGTGGCAGCCTCCTAGAACAGTGTAGAAGTTGTTATGTCTGTTCTTCTGATAATATTATTATAAAACAAAAAGTTGAATTTTTGTCACTTTAAAAACTTTTGTGTGGCTTATAGGGAAAGTTAAGTGTCGCCCAGCTTTCTCCGACATGGCGTTGAATGTGTTACTACCAACTTCCTATTTTTATCTTATTTTTACCTTATATTTTATGTACTCATAATAAACATCAACTTTGTTATCAGGAGGAAGTTCATATGGAAGTGGTCAACAAGGCAATAATTATGGTCAAAGCTATGATTCCAACTATGGCAGTGGTGGTGGTGGTGGTTATGATCGGAACAGTAGTAGTGGTTACAATGTGAGCAGTAGCGATCGTGGAAGTAACTACTATGGAGGTGGTGATCGCGGCAGCTCCAGCTTCGGTGGAGACAGAGATCGTGACAGACAAGGATATTCTGGTGGAAGCGGCAATGGTGACCGAGGAGGATATGGAGGAGGTGATCGAAGCTACAGTAGAGACGGGGGGAATAGAGACGGGGGATATGGGTAAGTGTCATAAAATTATAATTTATGTAGTTAAAATCACATTATATGACACATACCTTCCACCAAACAGTGTCATTAAAGGAATAGTGTACTTGTATTATTCATTGTATATGTGGAATTTATTTGAACCCAAGCAAGCTGGATAGTGATAATTGTATATTTGTTTCTGAACATAAAGCAGTTATAGGAAAAATATTTCAGTCATGAATTATTTACTGATATAAATATCAGACTGAGAGCAAAGTGGAGGTAGAGTGCAAAGGTGACAGATGGGGAACAATACCTGTAAAGGTTTTTCAAGGTAGTAACTTGGTTAAACCTAAGCTTCACCATTTAACTGTATCAGTAACAAACAACCAGTGACAGTTGTCTAATAACAGGGATTAATGGATAATTTAACAACCTGATATGATATTAATTATTGTTAAAGATAAATGGTGCATCCTAGCTTAAGAAATACTTCTGAGGTTTTGAGTTGAGTAGTATCACTACACCATATACTGGCTTGGTAGGGTTCAACTTTTTAATGCACTTGACATATACAGAGTGAATTCTAGTAAATCAAGAGCAAGTACACATTTTGACTATTCAATATAGTATTTTACCATGGAAACTGATCATACATCATTTTGTTCCTACAAAATTAACTCGTCTTACTCCTGTTTTCTTCTAAAATATTGTTACCATCATTAGCCTGTCTACTTGTTACTGGATGTAAACCTTCTTGAAGTTGTTCTGCAACACTTGGTCCTTTTGGAATGGTGAGAAAAGTTATATTCTACAAAAGAAAAACGTTGGAAAACTACCATCAATTTATGTTTTATTCCCAATTAAAAGATAAAATATAGGGAGGGATGTGCATATATTGGTTTTTAGTTTATAATAAGTCCCTAAAATTTATGAGATAATGTATTTGTTACTGAAAAAGCTGAATGCATCTTGGGATTTATTTTAGTAGTATTTTTTAACTACATTTGGCGCTATCAATAATTTAATATTAAATGATAATGTTATATTGAAAAGGTTGGGATGGTCATAAATATAAAAAACAATATCATATGAATGAGAGAGACCCGATTTTTACTGTTTTATTAACCCAGTGCAGTACACGAAATTGACACGAGAAGAACCAAGGAGGCTAAATATGAACTCACCGTGATTTGGAGAGTACTCTAATTCATTTTGACTCAATAGCTTATTTAGTAAAATTTTGATCGCGTGAAATAGATTTAATAGATTAAAAAAATAATAAGCAAAGAGTCAATCAAATAGTGTGTTTTATGGTTCAAGTGGATAGATTTACACTCTCCAATCGCTGTCGAGTAAAACTTAATGTGATTACCGACGAGGAAAATGATGTTATTACAGTCCCGTGGTTTACATTTAACTCTGGGATGTGCATAAAATGGCGTTCAACTAATATATCGTATGGAATTACGTTGACTCTCATCTCAACCTGGCTCGTTAAAAGCGGCCTTTTAAATGCCAAACTTGGAAAACCATACGCGTAACACAGGCCCTACGCCGGGCAATTTTTCCAAGTCAGATTGAAGATATCAAAATATTCGTTAGGAACCTTATTTTTCGTATCACAATCAAGCTGTTTTTACACGCAATACAGTTATTGAGACATATTTTTTCAAAAGCAATCTTCTGGTCATAATCACACAGATTCATGATTTGTGTGAGTATTTAGAAAAGAAGTCAAAGATTCACGACGTAATACTTTTAAAAGAATTACTATCTGCTTACTATTATACTATCTGCAGTGATAGATATGCTTATTAAACTTTTTCCAAATTCTCAAAATTTAGTAGTACTTACATAAATCCTAAGATGTGCCTGTACATAGTTCTGCTTTTCAGTAACAATTTTATTGCAGAATACCCAGGGTTGTCTTTAATCATCGTAATTGTTAATTATTCATTTAAACAAGGTGGTTTTACAAAATTTCGTCTTTTACTATCGGTACTTTTGTTTTTTTTTTTCGAACTCTTTCGAATATTTCTATCACACTCATCTTACGTGTTCGAGGTATCCTCATAGGAAATAAAATCAACTTAGTTGCTTAATGGTTTGATTTATACTGTTGTGAAACACTGACTACATCCACTCTTTCATAAGGGTACGAAACGCGTCGATGAAAAAATAGTGTTCAGTTAGCTTTAGCAAAAAATATATATTTGATTAATATCAAATTCTTACATTATAATAACTGATGTGCAGTCAGTTTTAGATACACTAATACTGACATGTCCAAATAGAGCGAAAAAGGTCAGGTAATCATTATCTTCAAGCCACCAAAGGTATTAAAATGTAATGGAATTAGTATGGTGATACATGGTTATCCATTACAGTCGAAGTGGTAAAATAAACCTTATTCCATTTAAATAATTATTAATGTAGGCTGTGGTTTACATAATATAATAACTCTAAAACGAAACTCGTCTACGGAATGAGGTTTATTTTTCTGTAACCATAAATTATAACCATTTTTACTGTACTGGATTATATTATGGCTGTCGTTTATGAATCGTATTTTGCTTTGATGGAAATTTCAGGTATTCCGGTGTATCTAACATCGACTGTACTTGGAATAATGTAATATTGAACCTGATATTTTTTGTTTTCTTCATAATTAATCAGGATATTTCACATCAGTCGGCAGTCTGGTTTTCTGTATCCTTAAAGATTGGCGTTGATGTCTTAGTATTAATTGTCAGTTTATTTACATAATTGTGTACACATCATTATCAACATTTTCACAAGTTTCTACATTTTAATGTACAATGAAAATTTAATTATTTAATTATAAAAATAAACTATTCACAAAGCTGCATCTATTTTTTTTTTACTTTATCTAGTGTAGTACATTTTAGACGATAAGTCCAATTTGGTAATATTCAGTGTACATTATTATGTAACGAGAACTAGTATCTTCTTTATCACCAGGTTTTGCCACTAGCAACCGAGACAAAGCTGTCACATGTTTATATTATTATTTTCGGAAAATTTACAGCTAGACATTATACTTTTAAAAATTGATTTCAAAGTGAAATGAACACTATATCCAACCACATTTATACAAATGTATTATGCAAAAACAAAAGATATTAGATATACTAGCTTTCGCCCGTGGCTTCACCTGCGTGGTTTACGAACCCGTGCTTGCTTTCGGGTAAAAAAGCAGCCGAAAACCTTCTTCAAAAAAACGCTATAACATGCAAAAATAATTTTTCATTTTTCAATTCGGACTGATCGTTCCTGAAATTAGCGCTTTCAAACAAACAAAAAAGCGAACAAACAATCTCTTTAATATCTTATATTAGTATAGATACAGATAGCTGTACCCTGCAGTGTTACCCACGGTGACTCTGACCATCCCGCGGTAACACTGTCTTTTCGGGATAAAAGGCAGCTTATGTGTTAATCCAGGGTTTAAGCAATTTCCATTCCAAATTTCAACCAAATCCGATCAGTAGTTATTGCGTGAAAGAATTACAAACTTATATAATGTATATACATCCATACATTCTCACAAACTTTCGCGTTTATAATATCAGTAGGATATTCAAGTCTTGTCACAAAATACGAGGAAAACTAGGTATAAGGTTTTCAGATATTTACAGTATCATTGTATGGACTAGTGATTGTATTATTAAACAAAAAATATTAAGATGATACTTTGACTTGGCTCTTGAAATGCTTGAATAATTTTCTGAATTGTGGTATTAATTTTACAAGATTAATTTGAGAATTTCTATTCGAAAGGAGGATTGTTGGTAACAATATCAACATCCCCAGATTCAAAGTTGATAGCATTTCTGGGTCAGTAAAATTTATTTTTTCAATGAAAATATATATCGTATTACTTGGAATTTAAACGAGATCGCGTATCCCGCTTCCGAGATAGTCGCCCCAACCGTTTGTCTCCTATAAAACTGCAGTCTGTGGCTTCGGACAAACAGCGTTGCGAATGCTACGAGTACTTCCTACGCGGTGGATAAACAGGTAGCGGGATTTCACGAACTTCGTTGTACAATTCAATCGCATAGTCTAAGATCTCTCGAATGTAGGTCGATAGTAGCTTCACCTGGTGACTAAAAAGAGTATATTAGCCCTCATTAAGTGGTTGTTAAAACAATTTTGAGTAAAATACTGCTTTTCATAAAACATGAATGCATGGAACTTATTTCAAAATTGTTTTACATGTGTATAATTATATTGTAACTGCTAGCATGCATATGTGTCAAGAAATATTGTAATAATAACATCACCAAACAATGTTCTAAGGTTTTCAAGGTATTAAACGTTATGGTAAAGAAAAGGATGCAACACATGGACTAAGGTCACTTTTAAAGTGTACCTAGGTGTCAATCAATCTACGCGGCCGTACAGTGTGTCCCCAGCCTGCCCAGTGTACTAAACGCTGTTCTTATTGTTTTAGTGGCGGCGGCAGGGGGGGTGGTTTTAATAAAGGTAAAGCTCCTCGCGATGAGCGAGCGGTGCTGTTAACATTTTATTAATTTGTTATTATTTAAGGGCTGCCAAACCAGGTATTATATTGGTTCACTGGTAAAAAAAAAAAACTGTGGTTGCGTGATTTTATACTAACTGCGTCTTCGGTCATTTAGCATTTATCTGTAAGAAATAATATTGTTATTTAGGGTTACCGGAGCCTGTCAAATGACTTATCCCCGTTGTGATTTGTGATCATCTGAAATATTATAGCAGTTGTTCTTTTTTTAGTTAAAAAATACAAACGAAACGGGGAGTCGACGTAATATGTTTTAGTTTAATAATTCAACTTAAGCTTAAGGGTACACCAAGGCGTCATTCAGTTGCCATTACACACAACTAAATAAAAAGTAAAGCAACCCAATTGCGGTGAGTGCACTACGCAAGGTTATTTATTGGTACTCTACATACAATTAAGGTGCTGAAGAGCAGGTTGTCGAACGAGATCGGCATATTTTCCTATATTATCATGATCATCAAATAATGTAATGAAATCGAGGGTTTTGGTTCCAGTTATGCCTTCTTATCATATTTTATCTTCCAAAGGTATCGTGTATTGAACCACGAATTAAGTTGTGTGTTGTGTCACACACGACTGGTGTTATTATGATAAGATATTACGTGTTGTTAGCTTAAGTTTTATGGTTCAGCGTGTATACCAGAAACATGTATATCGTTTTGGCAGCCCTAACTGAAATTTAAGTGAATGTGTTAATCGAAATTGGAACATCAAAAAATTTACAACGGTTTTTACGAAAGTGCTATTGTGTAATTATCATACCTGAACATCTTTATATCATTCGGAAAGGAAATGCAATAGCCTTCGGAGAACATGACTATTGATCTAAATGTCAATTTATGTTGTAATTTATCCTTCGGCGATCATTACTATTGATCTAAATCAATGGGTTAAAATTTTGGTAATAATAATAGTATCAGGCATTTTTTTTGCTACTGGTAATGTTGTGTGACATTGGTCAAAGGACACTTCATAGCATATAATATTATCCTTTATGAAATTTAAATAAATTTACGCTGTGGTATTGTGTTGTAATGAATACATGGGTCACTCGTTGAATTGTTTAATAAAAATTATTGTTTCACTTTAAAGTTTAATTGGACGATGTTAGATAAAACAATCAGTAGGAGTGCGCGACAAATGATCTATCTTGTGACAACAGTAACATATATTTATCTACAGGTGGCGGCGGTGGATTCGGTGGAGATCGGGGTGGGGGAGGGGGTGATATGGTAACCCAAGAAGACACCATCTTTATCCAAGGCATGAATCCATCTACTACTGAAGATGAGCTGTGCCAACATTTTGGATCCATTGGCATTATTAAGGTATTATCGATTTGATTATTATTTGAAAACAGTTGTACATTAGTTGCAGCAGTTAAATAATAACCAATTATGTTTAACGCAGACCGACAAGAAGACTCAAAGACCAAAGGTATGGATGTATAAAGATAAAGTATCTGGACAGCCAAAGGGCGAAGCCACAGTCACCTATGAAGACTCTAATGCCGCATCCTCGGCCATTCAGTGGTTCGATGGAAAAGATTTCAACGGAGCTACCATTAAAGTATCTCTCGCTCAACGGCAAAACACGTGGGGTGGTAGCAAGGGAGCCGGGGGCGGAGGCTTTCGTGGAGGTCGCGGCGGAGGTGGTGGACCGCGAGGTGGCGGCGGCGGCGGCCCACGCGGCGGAGGCGGCGGCGGCAGCGCGGGCGGCGGCGGCGGCGGCGGCCCACCGTCTGGCAATAGAGCAGGCGATTGGAGATGCCCTAATCCGAGTTGCGGAAACACTAACTTTTCATGGAGGAAAGCCTGCAATAGATGTAACGAAGAGAAACCAGAAGGCGCCGGTGGTGGAAGCGGTGGTCCACCTTCCGGTGGTAACGGGCGGGGCGGCGGCGGCGGGGGAGGCCCGCCGGGGCGCGGAGGACGCGGCGGCGGCGGCCGGGGAGGCGGCGGCGGCTGGGGGGGCGGCGGCCGCGGGGGGGAGCGAGGCGGAGACCGCGGGGGCGACCGCCGCAGCTACGGCAGTGCTGGAGGCGGTGACCGCGGCAGTGGCGGCGGCGCGATGAGGGGTGATGGCGGGTAATTGTATAATCGAAATGTGTTAATTCTATAATTAAGCCATATATGAAGTCTATCGGGGGATTACTTTGTGAGTTTAAGTCGAGCTTGCTCTGCTGCTTGTTAGAAGAGCTAGTTCGTCTGTTCCCGCTGTCCAACTATAGATTCTTAACGATCGATATGTGTATCGAATATGGAGAAAAAATATAAGCACTTCGCTAGACCCCCACTTTTTTTTCTATTATATTTGCGATTTTTTTTTTCGCTTATGCAAGTTAATCATATGAAATATTCACTATACTAGCTTCCGCCCACGGCTTCGCTCGCGTGGGTTACGAACCCGTGCATTATTTATGCGCGAAGCCCTAATTCTTTTTCTAAAATAAAAGCTATCTGCCATTGAAAGTCCCATCAAAATCGGTCCAGCAGTTTCGGAGATTAACCGGAACTAACAAACAGACTGTCAAAAATTTTAAACATTGTTTTTTGTCATAAATACCGTATATACTTTCATATACATTTGGTAAAAAGCTGATATTTTGACATTACAAAAAGATAATATTGTTTTAATGATTATTTTTTTTATTTTCAGTGCCAGGGATCGCCAGAGACCATATTAATAAGTTATTACGTTCTTTTTCAATATTAAGTTGGTTTTATATTTGGAAATTAAACTAAAATTTACAGAACAATTAAGTAAGATTTCAGTATGCTTGTATAAAGAAACAGTATCAACTGATATGACATATTGTATTGAATTTTATTGAAATTCCTGTAAGTCAATCAAATGAAGTGAAATGGTTCATACAACATGAATGTTTTTACTTGTATTGCCAAGGCTGTTTGGACTTGGACAAAACTTGTGCATTTTGCGTTGAATATGCAATCTTGTTTATTACAAAATATGTAAGGATATTATTATGTATTTTGAAACTTGGCATGCATTCATTAAATAAGTTATCTAATTAACATCTGTTTTATTCTCAACCTTGTGCACCCATGTGTATAAGGTGCAGCGCAGACAACACACTTTTTGTGCGATCGAGTCTGTGGTGCGCAAAATGTCTGCATGGCATGCTAAAAGTCCGTTGCGGATTTTACGCAGACTCAACGCACGCGACGTACATCTCCGATCATTCTGTCGGTAGAACTGTAGGGACGTAGACGCTATGGAAATGCAGAGATTACGATGTTTTGAAGATATGTTGTATAACTCCTCTTTCGAAGATATATCTAACATTGGTGTGAGAGGGACAGACAATGGAATAGAAACGAGAAAGTACTACTTACTTCACCACTTCTCTGGGAAGTGTTACCTGGCAGTATAATAAAGTGTAATATAAATATACTTACCGTATTTTGTTTTTTCTTTATACGACGTGAGAGATGTCCAAACAGGCGCGGAATAAATATTAAAGCACACTTCTGCCCACAATTTTCTTTTTAAATGTCTATCATGATATTCTGCCTTAGAGTATCATAAATTGCTGGTTTGTTTTGTATTTCTTGTATTAACATCGATACCGTGTACGTTACGTCCCTCGCTCGAGTGCAGATTGCATAAAAAGTGTGCTCCGTCGCGTTAGCGCGCGTTATAGCAAACGTTCTATGTTTTTCGCGCACTTTTTGTGAGCCGCGGCGCGGCGCGATCTCTACCAGAATGACACGGGTTTTTTGTGCGTCGTATGCGTTACTGCATATAATTGCTTAGGTTCTATTTTCACAGACTAAAAAGTGCGTCACGGATAGTCTGCCGTATGCGCTGCACCTAACACGTAAAATATATATGTTTTTTCTTTCTAACTCTGTCTAGTTTAACTTAAGATATTTAGAAAGTCCAAAACATTCTATTTTTTCGAAAAGTAGAATAATTTCTGTAAATTTCAGAACCTCATGTTATGAAATCTGTAAAACAGTATTTATTAATTCAATTTATTTGCATTACCGCATTGCCGAAACACGGGCGTAACATGAGTAAATGCAATATTTCATTCAAATTGTTTTAATTATTTTTTTCTCGACTATGCCGCATTTGTAGCACCCAGAAATAGTTTGATAATATAATGTAATATATATTTTCTTAGTACAAAAAAAACAAGCCTCTGATTCCGTGGAGTATTTGAGATAATCGTTTCTAAAGTTTTAAAATTAAAAACGCCTGTGAATTTATTAAAGGCAACACGCACGGATAAGTTTGCTATTCACTTTTGACAAGGCATTTTGGTACTCATTTTATCTTAGACAAAGGATAAACATTTTATATATGGACCGGATCACACAAAATTTAGTGGTATCATCTTCATAAAAAGCAAAATTACCCGTGCATGTTGCTTTTTGCTTCATCTACATACATGGATGCCGGTTTGCTGTGCTACGGTCCTTACAGTCAGGGCCCGATCTAGCAATTTAGCCGCTCCGGGCAAAACAATATTTGCCACCCTTGACAATGACACTTTTTAAGTCATGAGCATGTTGTTCCAGAGATAAGATGTTGCAATTTCTAACCGACAGACGTATGTATGTAATATTGTTGGAATTGTATAATATTCACTTAAGTTTGTCTACTGGGACTTTTGAACGAATACACCAAATTTCATATGTGATGTGTAATTTCATATGTGAGTATACACGTATGTACGAGTATGATTGTCCAAGAAATTCTTGTAAATATACTGAATGGAATGAAATATATTTTTTTATCGACTTATGTATCTTTTAACTTAGGGAACAGTGTTTTTTTTATTTATCAAAAACAGTTTAGAAGTTTAAAAGATTTAGAACAAACTGTTATATGAAGGCGGTTTATACTAAAATACTTTATAATTTAAATTTCTGATCATATTGGCGGAATTTTCACGTCCTCCTGACCGAAGTTCGGTCACGGCGGCCAATCTCACCAGAGATTAGCCAACTACGCATGAGATATTATAGAACACAAGTGTGTGCGCAAACACAGGTGCTCTCTCTATTCCTTCACTCTCATAGTCCGATGGGACGGCAATCCGACACGACCGGAGAGAGATCAGGCGCAGGACCAACGGCTTTACGTGCTTTCAGAGGCACGGTGTGTATTCACATACACAAAGACCTGAAACAACTATCTGTAGATCATACAAATATTTGTTCCGTGAGGGAATCGAATCCGCGACACGTAGCACAGCAGTCGATCTCTCAACCACTGCGCCAACCGTGCCGTCAATCATTGGCGGAATGATTCGCTTGTAACTATGAAACATGTCCAACATTTTTACTATATGAACAATTATGGAAAAAATAGGAATATTTCTTTTATATTAGGTATTATTACCGTAGAATGTTGTAACTTTGCGTGCACTCCTAACTAGGTACTTGCAACTGTAAAGCAAGCGTGCAACCATCCAGCGCCCTCAATTTTGCCGCTCTGGGCAATTGCCCGGCTCGCCCCCCCTTCGATCGGGCCCTGCTTACAGTAAGAATCGTAGCACGTGGCGTAATTTCTGTTTACCCCCATGGGATAAAGACGTGACATTATGTGTGTATGTATCTTTTAATGAAGTCTTAATCCAAGTGCCTACACGTAAATAAAGTTAATATCACTGCGCCGTAATAAAATTGTGTCTGAGGATTTTAAAGCTTGATTGGCAATCAAGACCCTATGTGGAATAGAGAGATAATTCTCGCGAAGGGTTTGGGTTAAGGTTTTTAAAAAAAAAAAACATAAGTCCCTTAAACCGTAGATAATCGACCCGATGCCGGAAATTCTCGGACGATAACATATTAGTATAATTATCTTTATTAGAAATAGTCACTCCTATCGAAAAAGTCAGTCTCGACTGCGTACGACCATATAATTTGAAGATGTCTCTAATGTGATATTACGACTACTAAGCTAAGTATATTAAAATTATAATTGAACTGCCCTAAGTACCTTTACACAATTATAACATACTAGCTTCCGCTCGCGGCTTCGCCCGCGTGGCTTACGAACCCGTACATTTTTCCGGGATAAAAAGTAGCCTATATGTTATTCTAGACTATGATCTATCTCTGTGCCAAATTTCATCCAGATTCGTGCAGTCGTTCTGACGTGAAAGAGTAACAAAGATCCATCCATCCATCCTCACATACTTTCGCATTTATAATATTAGTAGGATATTTGTCTGTTCTAATACATAATGAAAGCGTTTTCTGCAATCAAATGTTTTATTTACAACTGAAAACAAATTATACTATTCGTATGTATTCAAAGTTCTTATCTTTGGTTTATATTTAAATAATTTTTTCAAGCATTTAAATTCAATACTATTTTTAATACATAACATTATTTATGTACAATAAATAAAGAGTAGCTGCAGCAGTAGTTCAAGTCTAACGTTTTTGAAAGCTGAATATCTTTATAAGGACGAGGCCGACGACCGTGGCAGCGGCGACTCCAATTCCCGCTTTCCACCACGAAGAATTGTCGCCCGTCAAGCTGGCAAAGTGCTTCAAGTGCCTAAAAGATATATATCATATTAGAAGCATAAATGCATTGCGTGAATTGGCGGTTGGTTATATAATTCACACTAACCTGTGCTTGCTGAATAAAATCCAAGCAGCTTGAAATTGACTGACAAAGACAATTAAAATACCAGTATCGGAAATCCAGCAATTTTTTAAACACGTTTTTATTTTATTTTGCCAAGTTTGACTAAGAGAATTTGGAACATCCAATACAAATGATGTTAAAAAATTAAGCATAGTTTATGGGGTTACATCTAGTTGGCGGCCGAACAAAAAACGTGTTTTTGTGATTTTTTTTTTTGGACAACGTTGCAAATTTCGAACTTTGTCTTTTTTCACAGTAAGCTAATATACACATCAAATCTTCGAGTATGTTTCATAATTTCTTTATTGAAAAAAAAAATCAACCTTAACTTTAACATGTTTAACGACTTTCAGAATCGATGACCACATTTCACAAACGAGTGGACCTATTTTCTTAAACTTTTGCACACTTTTTTTTATATCAAAAGGCACTCCTTAATCGAAGGATTTTTTTCCATGCATACTTTTTTTATATCAAGAAAATAAAATGATTTTTTTCACCGGAATTTAGACTTTAACATTCGACGAGCGAACATTTTTTTCAAAATTTAATCTTTTTTCAAATCCTTCGATTAGGGACTAGATAATGCGATACCAAAACTAAATTAATATATTTTGGTTGGGAAGTTACAGTGGTCACCGCGGAAGGCCTTTTTTGAACAGCGCGCTGCAGCGGTCCGGGCGATACATTGTCTTTTCCATTTAAGAATTTAAAAAAAAAATATATATATATAACATACTCAAAGATATACTCTTTACTGTGAAAAAAGACCAAGTTCGAAAACTACTAACATTTTCCCAAAAAAAAAAATTTCATCCATTTTCACAAAAACACTTCTTTTTCGGCCGCCAACTAGATGTAACCCCTTAAAACCTGATTTGTATTTCCATAATAATATAATATTAAAATATAGATGATAAAGCAGTGATAATAAGTGTTTACTTACGGAAATGCAGCCATGGTTGCAAGTTTGACGAACACGTCATGTTTATTCTCTCTAATGTTGAACAACTGTGGTGGCAGGAGTTGGTATTTATTGCAGAACACATCTGGTTGGAGGATATACTCTTGCCGAGCGATCAGTGCGTCTCCCTTGGTTCCCACTATTAAAACCGGTATATGACTTTCTGCGAAGTATTTCTGTAAGGAAACAAATAAGATGTAAAATAAGTTTATCCGTCGGCATACAATGATTCAAGTTATATTTCACAATTCATATTTTAACCGTCACGGTCATCGAATGTCCACTTATATAGTACCTACCATTTAATCGCGAATATTCATATTTTCAAAACACAATCATTCATAACTATCAAGTACCCCACTGTTGAAATCACATCAATACGCACCAGTCAATAGTCATGGTTACTTGACGTTAATCTAAACATTTCATGATACTTACAATATATATCCTGGCGATATACTCGAAGGATCGACTAGCAGCAACGTCGTACACTAGACAAGCAACATCACAATTGACTTCGTGGGGCTGCAGTGGATCTGAGACACGCGTTATTGGTATTTCCTTTAATACTAGATACTTCTCTTGACCATACACCGACACAGTATTTATACAACAATTCTCGGAAGTATTGCTGTCACCCCGCTCGTTGGCGTGTGGCTTTATTTTCTGGAAAATTCAAATTTTAGTATAAGTATATTTATATCTGTCAGTATATTCTACACAGTAAATTTAAAAAGTGCAAAATAATTCCATTCAGACCTTATGCGCTATACCGAGAAAGCTTCTACAAATAGATGTCTTCCCGCATGACCTTGGGCCGATAATATGACACTGGTAAACATTACGACTGGATTGTTTCTTGGCAATGTCAACTTTCTTTTCACGAGTAACTGTTAAAAAATAGTAATGCGAGTTATAAGTAGTTAGGTACTTATAAAATACAAATATAGACAAAATTTTTGGAACTCACTGTGTATGGCAGCTTTCTGTGTTTCATTTTCTAGAAAATTGAAGCCCAAGTAAGCTAGGTAGGCACTTGTACTCTGCAAATCCACCAGTGTCATTAAGGTCCAACGACACATCCAACCTTGTAAAGTCAAATAACCCTACAATGTTAAAAATCAATTAATTTAAACATTTTGAGTAGGTATGTATGTTCAACCATACCACCAAAAACAAAACACTTGTTTATTTTCAACTAGTGACCCGCCCCGGCTTCGCAGGGGTAACAAAAGCATATACGCGTTAATTTTTATTCTGTGGTAGTGTCGTATCAGCCTGTTACGTTAAGCATTTACTCGGCGCACGCCAGTAAAGCTCCCAGTTGACATGATTTTTTCGACATCTTCAACTATCATCGTCATATTTCAGCCAATTTACACAAAACCTTAACGAATTATACAAGTAAACCTTCCTTATAAATCACTGTATTGGTGAAAACCGCATGAAAATCCGTTCAGTAGTTTTTGAATTTATCGTGAACAGACAGACAGACGCGGCGGGGGTCTTTATTATAATATGTGGTGATTAACCTTACGATTTCATTAGGTTCGTCCAGTTGTGTCTTTTTTTCAAAATGTCCATCCCATGAAAAATAAACAATATTTGGTCGATAAGTTCTATTTTACAATAATTTGATGTCATGTTGACACATTTTGACAAATTTTACCCCGGTTCATTTTACCTACTGATATCATATGATCACTGACTGTAATGGTAATTTATATGAATATGACGCGTACCACTATACATATTTTTTTAATTTTGGTTTTCAGTCTCCCTATTCCTTTTTTATTATACGAAAACTATTGATATTGGGTTGGTGGTTGGTCAGTCAGGTTTCTACTGTGGAGTAGAACTCTGGCCAACTAAGCATTAACAGCAACTAAATATTATCATGCAAAAATGGGCCTAATATACCTTATCATTTGTTGGTACTGTATACCGCAAATTATGCCACGGGATTCTAGGACAGCAGGAGAATACATTTTTGAGTTCCGTTGGATTTAGCATGCCATCCTTGTCTTTGTCGTACTTTTCAAACAACTGTGTTAAAAATTGTTGACCTTTGTATGACAGTTCAGACGTGCATCCTACTGGTACCTTAATGCTGTAATCAAAATATATTTCTACAATTATGAAAGAATTGAATTTACTGCAAGATTAAGCAGACGTTTTGCCGATACTGTTATTAAGCCCCAATTATTATTAGTAAATTATTGGTGGTCCCAAATTAATAAATTACAGACTGCCCAACCTGGATGCTGGATAGCAGTGAAATAAAAAAATAACATAAGATTAAAAGTTCTTCTAACTATTACTAATTTTCTAAAATGGATTTTAGAAAATAACGAAATGATGACTGTACATAATTTTACAGTGAGGGTTTGGACATAGTTTTGTTACGCATGGTTTAAGGGTTCGTTAAGGAATTAACTTATATATACCCAAAAACATGTATGATGGAAACTTCAGAGTGAATCTTACGATACGTGTGTTACACTCAAATCGCGTGCAAAACAACGCATGGACCAACGGTCTTAATGACTTACTTAGAATATAAATAAGTATGAGTCAATTCCAAATTCTCTTCATAGCCAAACTTGCGAAGCACTGTCCATGTGGTTTCATTTCTTCCTCTTTGTATAAATAAACAATGTAAGAAAATAAAACCTTTTATTGTTATGCAATCATTTTCAATACCACCAGCAATGTTTTGAGCAATTACTGATTTTACTTCATCTAAAACCTGAAAAAATTAAGTGTTGTATTGAAAGTGCAAAGGCAAAAGATTTTTTAACATACACAGGGGCGTAGCTACCGCCGTATCAGTGCTATCAAAGATACTGGGCCCCCCAGCCACAAGGGCCCCGAAACCGTGTAAGCAAAAATTCGTGAAATGTTATCCACAATCTTACTCAAACTAAAACTTCCCAGGAAAAAATAAACATATCAATCTTATCATACACGATCAATTATAATCACTAAGGACCGTTTAAGTGTTTAATACTAAAGCAATTTGTAATATTTAACATTTTATAGATTTTATAATACTTTTGAAAATAACTGCTGCAAAACTCGAAACAATTTTTCGATATTCCTTATAGTTTCGGATTTGACCATCCACACCTAATTGGAAATTCACCCACAGCACACATAGATACTTATATAATTATACAAAAAACGAAGAAAAAAAAAACCTAAATCGTCTTCATCTATGGATAATTTAATAAATAAGTTTGTCGAAAAAAAGGCGAGAAAAGTATATATTTGATTTGATTTGTTTGGAATGCGCCCAGTGGATTTTTATTTATTTACCTGTAATTGCAAAGGCGAATCAAAACATTTCCGCTGAAACATAGTTACTTCATAGTCATCCAGAAGACCATCGCCATCCAAATCGCAGATCTTGAATATCCTTGATAAAGCTTTTTTGCACTTTTCAGTTAACTATAAAAATTTATTTGTTTAATCACTGATAATTGACAACAATATGATTGGATTCATTGAATTGGTCTTGATGGACTTACTTCTTGTTCTTCAATACTGTAAATTGGATTGATAGGATGCAACACAGCTTTTTGTGCATTGTAGAACATCTCAGAGACATTTATAAGTGATTTTGCTGAGCATTCTATACATCGATCCACTTCTGGATATTCTTCTGCTATATCCCATATATTCTGAAAATTTACCACAATAAAATTTCTCACAAGTTATTAAATGAAAATGAATTTTATATAAAATCTTTGTGTAATAGATGGATGAAATTAAATAAGATGTATTATTCTGTTACCATCATCATTATTAAATTGCTATTTTAGGGTTATGTAGAACTTACATCAATTACAGAATAATCAATTAAATCAATCTTGTTTCCAACAAGAATAACAGGCTTTCTGAAATCATCAGGGCAGTTTTCTCTAACAAAAGGCAGCCAATATGAAGCTATTTTATTGAGTGTCTCTTGTCTATCCACTGAGAATACTATGCATATTACATGAGCCCTTTCTATTTCTTCTGCAACTTGCTCTAATGTTTGTTCAGCAACTGAAAAATATATTTATTATGTTTTATATTAGCACTCACTTGTGACTTTGTCTAAAGGCATTTTTTTATATATCTATAACAGATTGCCTTATTAATATAAAGAGTGTGTTTATGAATACAAATATTTTTACATGCACAAACATCCAACCCAGAAGAATGGTCATACAAATATTTGTAATGTGCAGGAATCGAACCCACAACACATAGCACAGCAGTCAATCGCTCAACCACTGTGGCAACTGTGCTGGATGATACCCACAACATCACTAGCCGCTCCAAATAAAAGCCATTCTTTAATAATCTTTAAAATAAATTTTAGATCTGTAAGTTCACTTAATATACACAAAACACAATTTAACAAAGGTATATCATATATCTTATGATAGTTATGCTCAGTAATTTATTATGAAACTTTTTAAGTAATACACTTGTATTATTAAATATTGTCAGTATGAGTTGCCCAGTTTGTAAAGAAATATATTCATCAAGAATTAATACATTCACAGTTTTAACATGTTCAAGGGCACTTTCTTAGTGTACAACATTCTCATACATTATTTCATAATACTCAAGAGCAATTCAAATTTCTAGAAAAAATTACAGTAACTATTATGTAATGATTTGTTATTTGAGAAATTATTTGATAATATTTTCAACTGAATTTAAATTCAAATAGAATGAGCATAGGAAGATCAATGAGAAGATGGGCAAATAACAAATATGTATGTCGGAAAGACCTGTAGAAGATTGGAGTAAGAGTGAGAAATGACTTAAAAAGGTAGGAGTCTCTGCATTGGATTAACAAAAGCTACGAATGATTATGATGACAATTAACTAAAATTCACAGAAATTGTAAGTTTCACATGTATCTTCAACTAATATTATGTTTATAATGATTCATGGATTATGTATTATACATTATAGTAATTATTTGCTAAAAGCGAACAGTAAATATTTATGAAACTAAACCTAAAAATACATACCACAAATATCAATTATATTGGTTGGTACTTGCTCCGGCGTAACGTCTGCAGGTATGGTAATTTCTTCTGCCTTTGGCGGCACATGTTCAGTAAACTCTTCTGTTACTAGTGAAAGTATTAGTGAGGTTTTTCCGACTCCAGGTTCACCCAATAGAAGAATCCGAACTGTACGAGGTATTGACTCGTAGACCATCTTGTTGTAAGTGTGAGATGTTATATTATGTATAAACACATTTTTCTGTATGAAAATTATTAGAGACTAATTTTGTGACTTGAAGTTGTCTTTCACGTTAAAGGTAGCCGGAATTTCGAAATAGATGGTGATGATCATAATTTTATTTTTTATCAAGTCAGTCACAAACAGACTGTCAGTCAGTGAATCGCTGTCAATTATTTTTTCTACGTTTTCTACATAATACTTGCCAATATGAAAAATTGACCTAGTTTTGAAACCAATATAAGTTTGGAAGAAAATATAATTTCATTTCATGAGAGAGCCTTATCCGCGGTTGTAGTGGCAACATTGAAATAATATGTCCTGCGGCAACAACTACCTATGCAAAAGCATAAGCAAGATGAACGGCGAACGTTTATGTTAACCCCTTGTCTTCGCTCGCCAATGCAGTGGGTGCTTTTGCAGTTCTGCTTTCCAAAGCGGCGCTCTTCAGCTCTAGCACATTGCCTATTGTACTTTCACACCATTTGCGTAGCAGAAGCAGTCAATCAAGTTAAATAGAGGGTAAGCCTGGTGATCTTTAATACAGGTTTTACCTACAACAGACACCACTCTCTATGTAATTGTTCCTTCGACTGATGTTTGTAATGAAGAGAGAATAAATACATAGCATCATACATAACATAGCATCACGCCTGTATTCCCCGAAGGGTTAGGCAGAGGTATACTATTGTACACCCACATTTCGCCGATGCTGTTATTGAGTACCATGTAATAGGGGGCGAGCCTATTGCCATCTTCCGGCCATAGTTCCAGACTCCGTGCTGCTACTGAGAATTTTAATACCGAAAAACCCAATAACACTTTGCCCGACCCGGGGATAGAACCCAGGACCTGACGCTCAGCAGTCGCGCTTACGACCACTAGACCAATGAGGCAGTCAATAAATACATATTATTATAATTATCTTCTTTATTCATACGTATACGTATTGTCCCAAGATAAGGGGTAATTTTAATACGTAAAATCTCATAGAAATACTACTTAAAGAATGAGCGTAACTGACGTCACGGCAAGTTAAACAAGGAACGTTTATTACGAAACACATATGAAAGAAGGAGATGCAATCTTTATTTTTTGTCCTTATCTGCGTAGCCGGTATTTTTAGCCACAGATTGTCAGATTTGACAATCTGTGGCTAATTAAATATGCAAAAGTAAACACGAGATATAAACTTCGCTTAAATTTTTGTTTTCTGTATTAAATAAGTTCATATAAAGTAGCAAGTGTGTCTCCAGAGTGTGTGTGGTGTATGCGCTATGGGATATTGCACTGTTTTAGGCTGCAAAAACTGTATCATACGAAAAGATGCCGTGCGTACCATTTCACTCGTAAGTAGACATAATTCAATTTATTAGAGTTTCAATAACGTCGGAGATATCATTACAGATATCATGGATAGGAACTGACTACTTGTTGTTGAATATACTGTGAAATTAATGCGTCATTTTGCTTATTGTTTGTAACCTAACCTAACACGTGAAATATTAAGTGTTGCTACTGTATTCTTTTATTTACCTCACTATCAATTCCAAGTAGTTTATACAAATTGAAAATTAAAATTTAGGAATGTGTATTTTACAGGAATTGTACTGGTTTACAGTAGATCTTGAGATGACAAAAAAATAAATTAACGCTACCGGGTGGCAAAATTGCTATTAATAAATAACCAATATGTAATTTTCATGAACCGTTAAGGGACACTGACATCTCAAATCATTTTAGTTTACAAATAAAAACCAAAAACCCAGAATGTGCTTACTGAGTTTCCTTAGCCCGCCTACCTTTATGTAAATAAAACCTGAAATATATGAATCACTGTCAGTTAAATATCATGAATCTTAAACATTAATTAAATTTATTCACATTTACCTGACAATAAACGAAAATTTATTTAATATAAATAATAATGTTAATTATAATAAATACATTCTCATTATTATATAAAATAATCACGATTTTTTCGTGTGCTACGGTTTTTGCAGCCTAAAACACTGCAATATCCCATTAGTGCACACACCACACACACTCTGGAGACACACTTGCTACTTTATATGAACTTATTTAATAAAGAAAACTAAAATTTATATCTCGTGTTAACTTTAGCATATTTGTTTGACCACGCAAGTGTCAAATTTGACAATTTGTGACTAAAAATACCGGACACGCAGATAAGGACAAAAAATAAAGGTTGCATCTCCTTCTTTCATATGTGTTTCGTAATAAACATTTCTTGCTTAACTTGCCGTGACGTCAGTTACGCTCTTTCTATAGGTAGTATTTCTATGGTGAAAATGTTAAGTGTTGCTATACTAAAATATATTATTTATATGCTGGAAATTTACCCAAAAAGAAATTATACCAAAAAATTTTTTAATCATTGAATCTTAAATAGCTACATCAGAAATTAAAAGAATTTATTAATTATATCTTATGAATATGCTCAGTTGCATTAAAATAAAGAATGCGTTGATTAATTTCCATGCCTTTTCAAAGTATGATAAGATTCAAATTTCGTAATGGCATCACTAAATCACATAATTGCAAATGGCTGTGCGCGAGTGTTTTCTACTCGTGTCGGTTTTGTTTTGCTTAAATTGTTTCGCATGTGGGCACAAGCTCAGTGTGTTATTTATTTAGGATGTCCTGAATTTTCCTCTAGTTAAAACAAATAATTTGTTACATTATTTACTGTTTCTTATTAATAGTAATGTGTTATTTTATCTGTACAAACATTCTTATTACATATATAATAATATACTTTGAGATGCATTAATTTACATTATGAATAAGATGTGTAACAAATTTTCTTGCTTTAGCGCCAAAAGAACAATAAAATGGGATAATCATACATCATATAAAGATAGCAATACCTACGTAAATATAAAATTTTATACTGGTATAGCTATAGCTACGTAAATGTAGCATTCTATAGATAGCTGTATACCTACGTATAGCTATATGTCATCGAGAAGTTTACCCTATCTGGCGGCCAGAGAGCGCCACTCCTTTAAGCATTGATAATACTTGAGTTGTCAGTCTATTTCTAGTATACTATTGTAGTCTTTGCAAATGGCAATACGCAGAAAGTGACAAAAAATATTAGGTCTGTCTTCCTCACTCTTAGGATTTCGAGCGTTACTGTATCTCGTTTACTCTCAGTATTATTATTAACATGTCAAATCTAGTTTATGCTTTGTCTTAGATCAGCACTATACCAGGCTTATTGGCAACAATAGTCGGTCCCAGTACAAAGTGACACGGCCATGTTCGAGAACTGGGTCGGGCACATACCTGTAGTACGGTACCTCAGAATCCATTATTATTACATAGACATGGACAGTTGGGGCACTTCTCTTACTCATAACTGAAAAGCCAGAATCCTTATTCAGAAAAAATATATACCAATGTCTCTTGATTAGGGTTGACGTTGTCAAATAGCTTTTGACATTACATCAACAAAATTATTGGAATTGGAATTACCATCCCATCTTCTGTGTGCGGTGTTTTACTATATTATTATTATCTTTTTTTAATTATAAACTGTATGTAGGACCATTGTGACCATCTTTATTAACTAATGAATCTATTATCATGGGGGAGATAAACAAAAAACAGAACGACTGGGATTCCTCTAAAGGTTCTCGAGATCCTATTAAAACTCTAGAGGTTAGTTCACGTTTTACACTAATATTCATAAGAATAAGAATCTAATTTGGGATAAATTTAATCTGGTTAGCCTGAAAAACATTTCCCTACTATGTGAAACCCATAGTACATTTATATTACGACGTTTGTGTAAATTAGATCGTTCGGTTATCGTTACTAGCACCATAACTATATTCGGTATGTTATGATTTGGTGATAGATTATAGAATCGTGTAGTGTTGACTGTCAGTGTAAATGATGAATGTCTATACACAGTCATCATTTCCATTTGCTGGAAAAGTGAAATGGAGAAGAAAACTTATGGGGAGTTTCTACTATCCAATCTCCCGAAACAAGTGATATGTTCCTAGACAATGAGGGTCTGACAGCTACCAAATGTGAGATAGGGAGAACCATTCAATCCAACTTGTAAATTGTGTAGTACTTTACAGTATATTATTTGTTTGATTGTTTAAAATTTTATAACATAAATTTTTAATAAATATTTTAACTATTTTGTATATTTCTTTCTTTTTCCAGGATAAATGGAAATTAGTTCCTTCATTTTTACAAGTCAAAGGATTAGTAAAGCAGCACATTGATTCATTTAATTATTTTATCAACGTTGAAATAAAAAAAATAGTGCAAGCTAATGAGAAGGTGTTTTGTGATGCTGACCCTTTATTTTATATCAAATATTTAAATGCATATGTTGGGACACCTGATTTAGAAGAAGGATACAATGTTACAAAACCGACTACTCCCCATGAATGTAGACTTAGGGATATGACATATTCAGCACCAATCACTGTTGACATAGAATATATAAGAGGCAATCAACGGGTTATAAAGAATAAACAGCTCATTGGAAGGTGTGTTTTGTAATTGTTTGTGTAAGATCTTCTTTGCCAGTGTATTTGCTACTCGGAATATAGATTAAGCTTTCATAATCAGATAAATATTTTTTGCTTTGGAGCTATTAACAATATACAATTGAAATTATTTTATAGGATGCCACTGATGTTACGCTCATCAAATTGTGTACTAACTAATAAATCAGATTTTGAACTGGCACAACTAAATGAATGTCCACATGATCCAGGCGGTTATTTTATCATAAGAGGTATGATTTCAATTTTATAACAAGGCTAGTTAAAAAACACAGACACTCATCATATAACTTAATAATAATAGTGTGTTGGTAAAGATTAGAGATGTGCAGGATTGTTAAAAATGTTTATCCATGGATACAAATACAGATCATTAGTGTCTAGATATATGGATATGGATCTCAACTTGAAAAAAAAAAACAGATACAGATTGTATTCCTATCTCAGATAGCCACGGATACGGATACCTTTAATATCTTCTTTTTAATATCTTTACTAATGATGTGCTAGATATCTTCCGGTACATCAGTAGTAAAGATATATACATATTTTGTAGCTGGTTTGAAGCAAGCTATGATTTATCTCGTGAAAAAGTCTGAATTGCTCCCCCTTTAAATTTCCTTCCTCTCCTTCCTAGAACTGATGTCATTTTGCCTTTGAACCATTGAAACATATTTTTGTGGTAAAAGTTGTCATAAATCAAATACTATCCAAAAATCAAATTATATCAAAAAATCAATTGGCCTAAAGCAATAACATAACTTATAGGTCAAGAGAAGGTGATATTGATTCAAGAACAGTTGTCCAGGAATCGCATGATAGTTGATGAATTCAAAGGAGCTATACAATGTCAAGTTACTAGTTCCACACATGAAAAGAAAACCAGAACTAACGTTATTGTAAAAAACGGAAAATATGTATTGAGACATAATGCCTTATCTGATGTAAGTATCACACATGTGTAATATTAAATTACTAGAAGGGGTTATTTCAGATATTGATGGGATTGAATATGATAAGAGATGTTGTTCATAATACTAATTTTCATATGGATGTACGGTTTTATACATTGCCATCTGACTTTGATTGTTACAATGTTGACGACACGGTTGGCGCAGTGGTTAAGCGATTAGCTTTCTGCGCTATGTGTCGCGGGTTCGATCCTCGCACGGAACAAATATTTGTATGATCTACAGATAGTTGTTTCGGGTCTGGTTGTGTGTGTATGTGACATGTATGTTTGTAAACTGTACCCACGATACAGGAGAAATCCTAGTGTGGGGCAACGTTTTTAAAAACAAAAAAAAAATGTTCTGCATTATTTTGTCAAATACAAAAATCCATAGGTGTATGTGCAACAGGAGTGCTCAAACTAAAGTTTCTTAAGTTAATTGTGGGAGAATGTAATGTAGACTCTCAAAGTATAAAATAACCAGCCTTGAAAGACACCATAATATTCTTGCATTTATGGCGTACTCCTACCTATGCCGTACTTGTTAAAAGTATAGAATGGTTATACAAACATATAATTTTCTCTTATCTGATTTTTCAAGATAGTTGCTGGTAAAATTGCTTTATTATTTTCAGGATATACCCATAGCTGTCGCCTTTAAAGCAATGGGTATCTGTAGCGACCAAGAAATGATGCAGCTTATTGGTACAGATGATACTTCACTGAAAAAGATGGCTCCTTGCATTATGGATTGTCATAACTTAAAAATATTTACTCAATATCAAGCTCTCTCATATATTGGAAGCAAATTAAAGGTTAAAAGGTAAAATAAGTAAACTGATTCGAAATTTTTCTTTCTTTCCTCTTTGAAACAGCCCTACCACAGTCTAGCCCTACTATGTGATACTAGAGTAATAAAAATGAAGTGTTTTGTTACAGGTTTCAGTCAGGTAATGCCAAAGTCCGCACTCCTATTGATGAGGCGCGAGATCTTTTAGCTACAACTATTTTAGCTCATGTTGCGGTTGAAAACTATAACTTCTATGTAAAAGCTATCTACCTAGCTATAATGGTAAAACGAGTCATTGAGGCCGAGACCAATAAGGCTGCTATCGACGACCCAGATTACTACGGGAACAAGAGACTTGAGCTAGCAGGTTCTTTACTTGCTTTAATGTTTGAAGACCTTTTCAAAAGATTCAATTGGGAATTGAAATCTATAGCAGACAAAATAATACCAAAAGTTAAAGCAGCCCCATTTGATGTTGTCAAACACATGAGGCCCGATTTGATTGCTAATGGATTGTTCACCGCCATTTCTTCTGTAAGATTTTTTTCTAATTTTCCAACCATTTTAGTCCTATTCTTCTCATACTATGGGTTTTAATGCTCCAGAATGATGAACCCGGTTTTTTTGTAGACTTAAATGGGGACATGGGTCGAAATTGCTCACCCCAAGGCTTGTGACACAAATGTATTGTATTAGTTATTATCTGTTTCAGGGTAACTGGACAATTAAAAGATTCAAAATGGAACGGCATGGGGTTACTCAAGTCTTAAGTCGTCTTAGTTATATATCAGCTCTGGGTATGATGACCCGAGTGAACTCTCAATTCGAGAAGACCAGAAAAGTATCAGGTCCGCGTTCCTTGCAACCTTCGCAGTGGGGCATGTTGTGTCCTTCTGACACTCCCGAGGGAGAAGCCTGTGGCCTCGTGAAGAACTTAGCGCTGATGACGCACATTACTACGGAATGCTCGGAGGAACCTATCGCTCGGTTGGCTCGGAATGCTGGCGTTGAAGATGTAAGACTTTTAGGTGGCGAGGAAATTAATCACCCGGCTGTCTATATGGTATTTCTCAATGGTAAGGCATATTCTATTTTATTGCGCTAATAAAAGAAAGAGATAGAGTAATAAGTTAGTAAACTTATCAATTGTTTTATTTATAGGTAATATTCTAGGTGTTTCAAGACAATACAAAAGGCTTATAAAAGTTTTTAGAATGTTCAGACGACGGGGACTCATATCAGCTTTTGTGTCGATTTACCCCAATCACAATCAAAGGACTGTCTACATCTGCAGCGATGGCGGTAGACTCTGTAGGCCCTACATCATTGTAGAAAAAGGTTACCCATTAGTCCAACAGTTCCACATTAACGAACTAAACAGAGGGATCAGAAAGTTTCAAGATTTCTTGAATGATGGTCTCATTGAGTACTTAGATGTGAATGAGGAGAATGATAGTCACATAGCTACACTAGAAATAGAAATTGATCCATATGTTACTACTCACTTGGAAATAGAACCTTTCACTATATTGGGTGTTTGTGCCGGATTAGTCCCTTACCCACATCACAATCAGAGTCCTAGGAATACCTATCAATGTGCTATGGGTAAACAAGCGATGGGTGAGTAAACAAAAAATATGAGACTTAAATCATCTGCTTCTCTAGTCAAAATAACGCCTAAACATAATAGCAACATAATTTATATTTCAGGTACTATTGGATATAACCAAAAAAACAGAATAGATACACTTATGTACAATCTAGTCTACCCACAATGCCCAATGGTTAAAACCAGAACTATAGAATTGACGAATTTCGACAAACTACCGGCCGGACAGAACGCTACAGTAGCAGTCATGAGCTATAGCGGGTACGATATCGAGGACGCTTTGATCCTCAACCGAGCATCTATCGACAGGGGGTACGGCCGATGCCTTGTGTACAAAAGCGCCAAAACAACTATGAAGAGATATAGTAACCAAACTTCCGATAGGATTCTGGGACCTTCAAGAGATGCCACTACGGGGAAAATTATAAGAGCGCATGAAATCCTAGATACCGACGGAATAGCTGCACCCGGCGAGATGGTTGAAAACAGACAAGTTTTGATAAACAAACAAATGCCTCCAGCGACTTTGAACCCTGTCACGCAGGGTCAACCGCAACAGGTGGACTATAAAGATGTTCCCATCACATACAAAGGCCCGGTTGAATCTTACATAGAAAAAGTAATGGTGTCCTCTAACTCAGAAGACGCTTTTCTTATTAAAATATTGCTACGACAGACACGAATTCCGGAGATAGGTGACAAGTTTAGTTCCCGGCATGGTCAAAAAGGTGTGACTGGTTTGATCGTGCAACAAGAAGATATGCCGTTCAACGACAGGGGCATTTGTCCTGACATGATTATGAATCCTCATGGTTTTCCTTCTAGAATGACAGTAGGGAAAACTATCGAATTGTTAGCAGGAAAAGCTGGGCTTATGGAGGGAAAATTTCATTATGGTATGAAAATCTTCGATATTGCGTTTACGAAATACATTCCTAAGATATTGCGTTTTTTTTTTTTGTATTTTATCCATATTTATCTTATAGGCACTGCATTTGGTGGTTCCAAGGTTAGTGATGTATGTAAGGAGCTGGAAAAACATGGATACAACTATCATGGAAAAGATATATTCTATTCCGGTGTAACTGGAGAGCCTCTAGAAGCATATATTTATTCTGGTCCAGTAAGTATATTTTTAAATTATTTAGAGGCTATGGAATAGTTTTTAGTCAAATTAGTTGACATAATATTTCTCCATACAATTGGGTGGGGATAAAATAAGTACATATGACTTTATATTTCGTATAGGTATACTACCAAAAACTGAAGCACATGGTTCAAGATAAAATGCACGCTCGTGCCCGAGGACCTCGCGCGGTACTCACTCGTCAGCCTACCGAAGGTCGGTCGAGAGATGGAGGTCTGCGTCTCGGAGAAATGGAACGAGATTGCCTCATTGGCTATGGAGCAAGGTAATCATTGCAGTATCATATTGACCCGTATATCAAAGCCAAGCAAAAACCGTAATAGAAAGATTAGTCCCGATGGGCTCCTCTGCACCTGAAACCCTTCGCATCATCATCATCAGCCAGAAGACGTCCACTGCTGAACGAAGGCCTCCCTCAAGGGGGGCAACCCTTCGCATAGATGGCTATAATGAACAGTCGTGAACATGGGCTTACCTAGGAAGAATGTCTAGTCTTTAGAAAACTTGGCAACCCATAATGATGGTGATGAAAAAATGAAACGAAATGAAAAAAAAAAGCTCTTACGAAGTAGTTCCTTAGCTGAAAATGTAAAGTATGAGAATTCATTCAATAAAATAAACTATCAGTGCACCCATATGGGGTACTAGAAAAAAGAAAAGCATAACAAGGGGTGCTCCATAGTCTTAAACGAGCTCCGCTGCAACTGATTGTTTTGATCCAGTATGCTGTTGATGGAGCGGCTTATGCTGGCGTCGGACGCGTTCAGCGCGGACATCTGCGGCGCGTGCGGGCGCCTGGCCAGCCGCGCGTGGTGCCACGCCTGCCGCTCCTCCGCCGCCGTGTCCTCCGTCGAGATGCCCTACGCCTGTAAACTCCTCTTCCAAGAACTAGCTTCCATGAATATTGTCCCTAAACTTACGCTCAAGAAATATTGTTAGCTTTATCATTTGTAACTAACGATCATCAGTTTATGTTTTACATGTTAGAATTTAGTTAAGTGCCACTAATAATTTTTTTGAATCTTAATAAATTTATTTTATTAAAAGCGTCGTCTTAAGTTTTAATATGGCTCTATCTGATTTATAATTCATGTTTTTTGTTTGAAAATTTAGACACGAAGACAAATTATTATTCATTTTCTTTCAGTCTTATAAATAGAACTATCTGCCATTACTGATGAAATGAAAAAGTAAAGAGTTCTTGGAATCGGGAATACCTTGCATCAAAATTAATACACCTACTATTTTTCTTGGGTTGTACGAAATCGGGGGTTTCACCTAAAATTCTTTAAAATAGTCGACTCTTCATGATAATAAGAAAAAAATAAAAAATTGAATACAAAAATATTTTATTCAATGTAAGAATAAACAAGCGTGTTAAAAAATAAATATTATTCTTGATTTAAATTAATCTTAACATTTTAAAACTTGCTTTTGTGAAAATGAACGACATCCACGCAATGACTAACAGAAACACGTATAATAAACCACTGAAGGAAAACAGTTTGAAAATGAAATAACCGATGGTGACCCATACGACGAAAGCGTACGAGCCGAGACGACGCAAGGACAAACGCGCCGGCAGTTCTCGACTCACAATGCTCTGATGATTTGTTACATCTTTCACATATGTCTGAATTGTGCAAGGAGACTGTAATATTTCACGAGCTATGAATCCACACAAATCGTTTCTATTCCAATCTCTTGTAAATTGGTCTCCATACTGAAAAATAAGAAGTTTGTTTCACAGATATTCTTACTGGCGGGTCTCAAAGTTTTCTTACAAGGGGGTGGGAGGGTCTTGATAGCTCTTACGTAAGATCACAAAACTCCGCAAAGTTAAGATTATACTTTGAAAAAGCACGGACAACCGCGCGATTGCCTTTGTAGGTACAAATAAAAAAAATCCTAAAAATGTTTACTTTGAAAAATAAACATTAAAACAAACCAACCGTATATTCATTTTTTCCTTTAGATTCTTACGTGATAAATATTAAACGGGGGGAGGTGGTCGGCTTATTCTTATATTGTGTGAAACATCCTTCCGTAATTTTGTTAAATCAAAGGAGACACGAATGTTTGGCCGCCCTCTGGTGGTCTAAGGAGTAGGTTTGCTGTAATACAGCAGTCCCGCGCCGTATATCCAAGCCACAGCATGTGACGACGGGTGAGAGCTGGTCAAAACCCTTAATGATTATTATTATAATACTTACCATCTCATTCAATCTAGAAGCTATTTGGTACAACATTCTCACTAGTATTGTGCTTTCATAAGACGTAATCGGCATTAAATCAGGGTCACCCATATAATGTATTCTGGTAGGTTTACTGCGGAGCTGAAAATAGTTAAGTAAAGCATTCATAGTCGGTTCTTCATAATAATATTTGATATCAGTATAGTATAAAATGAGACAAATGTTCTACCTTATTAGTGATAGAAAGTGGAAAGCTTGTTGAGTTAATATATGAAGAATGTTCCAGTGAATTGTCTTCTATTATTGGTTCCGGAGGAAGTAACATATTCTCATTCAACTGAAAATAATATTATCAATCAATTTATAGCTAGGTTTGTTAAAATTATAATAAAATACAAGTTATTGTATATGATTACCCCAAATATGATTGAGAAGTGATGAATACTGGTGGTCAAATAATTTGGCACTTTCTTCGATTCTTCTAATAAAGCTACTTCCTCATCTTGATTTTCAATCATGAGAAACATTTTTATTCCGGCCCATATCCCTAAAAATCAATCAAAACAGTCAGTTTATATAGTTCCTGTTTTGCACATTAAATTCTGCCAAAACTGTTTATATTGCATGATCAATGTGTTTTTTGTATATAATACCTTGATTACGTAGTTTCAAT
The DNA here is from genome assembly GCA_947562105.1 of Shargacucullia verbasci. Taxonomy (NCBI): domain Eukaryota; kingdom Metazoa; phylum Arthropoda; class Insecta; order Lepidoptera; family Noctuidae; genus Shargacucullia; species Shargacucullia verbasci. Next base: position 8,657,895 of record OX387284.1, on the reverse strand, counting down.
CTCTTATTAAACTCTTGTATATTATTTTCTGCGACTGACTTAGCATTGATGATTCTCTTCACTAATTCCGACGCAAACATTCGCATGCTATCGCTCCAAATCGGCTCATATTCGAAGTTTGCTGACAGGTTGAACTCTGATATAGCTTGTTTGGCTATTGTCACCCATTTATGTAGTGATACGCCATTGTATGTATAACTGCAAAATATTGCTTTGATAGAGTTTGTAATTTTAAAAAAAAGTCTACAAAATAATATGCTACTCTACCTCTGTTCAATACCAGAATTATTGTAGCTAGTATCTGGACTTGGGTGTAATCCAGTACCACTATCAGTAACCGCTTGTTCTAAATTCCATAAAATCGGAACTAGGTGCTGTTGTGAAAATACCTGAAAACACAGATATTATAATCACTTAGGCACACATGAAATTATAGGTACAATGTTTTATTTAATTGGAAATATATGGACGTCATGAACCTGAAGAAAAATTCTTCTTTTATTCTACCACAAATTACACATAAACTTATGAGCCACTTACCTTTCCTAATCTGAACAACATGACGGCGTTTTTGTAGGCGGTTAAGTCCAGTCTCATGAACCTTGGTAGTACAAGTTGGAAGATACATGTGTATGTTGGGAAGTTTTCAGCAATGAACTGAGTAAAACTGGCGTCCAGAGTGTTCGTGTTTACTTTCTCTTGGTTGTTATTAGAAACGGGAAACCTTAAATACATGGAATAGTGTAGTACACTGCATAATTATTACTTGATTTGCTTACTATCGTATTATAGTGCCAACTAGATAAATCGTATGTCGAAGAAATCAATTTAAGTAATATAAAATAATATTGCATCACATCTGTAGTAGCCAAAACGTTAGGTGGATCGATCTGTTCTAAATTCAGGGCTGGTACTGTGAATTTTTTTGTAACAATAATCCAATCTGTACACATAGATATCCCGGCCTTATAGTGAACCCTAGCGCTCACGCTCAGCAGCTACACTTGCGACCTCTAGAACAATGCGGCAATTACCACATAAAAGTGTATTCAATAAAAATATACATCAAAAGTATTTAATACCTGTCTTGAGAAATAGTGTTGTTAACATATCTCCAGGGCTGAATAAGACTAAGCCACAGTTCCATAACGAGCCTGAAGGACGCATCTAACGGCCACGTAGTAACCAAATGTTTGATATAATGGTAGCTTCGAACACACATTATCTGTCGAGCATATTTTCTGAGTGCCGACGAACGAACAGCAGGGTCCGACATATGTTTGGCAGAAAATGAGTGCAAATGTTTAACAAGAACTCGCACAGTTCTCACTCGCTCTGGACTTGAAGAAATGACTGAGTAATTTCTTTGGAACATCTGGAAATTGAATTAAACTATTTTTAGAAACCATGGGAGAAAAATTATTGCAAAATTTCAAAAGTTATTTTAAGTTAGAAAGAGAACTTTACACTTATAACAATAATCTCAATAACTTACATCAACATTTATGGGACTAAATTGCTCCACACTCATCCATATATCAATGAAGACCTGCAGTACTGTCTCTGAGCGCCACACCTCATTCCGTGACTGATTCTGTGTAGTATGTTGATTACTCATACTGGTGCCAGACAGGTCAGGTATTAACAACAGTGATGGAGAATACAGAGGTCTGAAAAATAAGCATTTATTTAATTTTGACACTGCAAGCTGTTCCTATTATATGTACCTATATGTTAATTATTCTCACTCAATACTAAATTTTGATCACTTTTTCTTTTATTTATACACCTTCAAGAGCTTTTTTATTGGATTACTATGGAAACTAGACTTTCATATCTGCTTACATCCGTATTTACTATCAAAGATATATAAGATCAGTGTGACAGGTGGTAGCTTTAAAAATATTGGTTTAGTTTAATTTGGTTAAGTACCTATTAGCAGTTTGTAGAGGTGCAGCCATGGGCACTTTTCCTGTATAGTTGGGTATATGTGGCAACACAGATACATTTGGATCTGCTGGCAGAAAGTGCATGAGATAATCACATGCCAAAGCAAAGTATGCACTGCTCCAATTCTCCCAGGAACTCTTGTGTTGGCTGTTACTAACAAGGTGCAAGGCAAAGTTGAAGATGAAGTAGTCAAAAGGATCTGATCAAAGTTATTTAGGAAAATATATTAGATAAGTTTAATGTAGAAAATTATAAGTAGAAAACTACAATTTTCCTATGGCTAGGTAAGATATCTAAATATGCAAAAACTGCATTGCTATACCTCTCATTATCAAAATCAAATTTAAGGAAGATAAGCGAAAGGCCCTGGATTTATCTGAAACCACACTCACACATGCCTTTGTCTTTCTCAGTGGCGTAGCGTGGGTTTCAGTCCTCCGGGGCGCAGGCAAATTTCGCCTCCCCCTTATTTAGGTCTTTAAAGAAAGGGGATTCCCCCGTTTCATCACAGAATAAGGAATAAAAAGTTCAGAGCTCATTTTAATTGGTCCAAATTGTAGGTGTGACATAAATATGAAATGAAACGGTTCATATATTTATAAGATATAGGTAATAGTATTATTATTTATTGTGAATATTTGCCGCCCGGTGCGGGCCGCCCCTGCCGCCCTACTATGCTACGCCACTGGTCCAATTCCAATTTTAATTTAATGGCTCACTGGTCATTCTTACTCTTGTCAAAATTGTTTTCTTAACACTAGGGTTGACACTCAACACATAAATATGTTAAAGCAAGATGCATAATGCCCTGGTTCAATTATAAATATCAAAATATTTGAAAATATACATACAATTCATATATAATAATTATGTTAGGATTAATAATCTATACATATAAATAAAATTGGAGTGTCTGTTTGTAATATTGAAATAACCGTTTTCTACTACATGCATATGAATATATATACAAACAAATATATAAACAAAATAACATTTTTTTTCTGTCTGTCTGTCTGTTTGTATAGGCTAATCTCTGAAATGGCTGGACCGATTTTGACGAGACTTTTATGGGCAGGTAGCTGATGTAATAAGGAGTAACTTAGGCTACTTTTATTTTAGAAAAAAATAGGGTTAAGTGCATTTGGTCTCACTAAAAAATACATTGTTAAGTTCCGACATCCACGCGAACGAAGTTGCGGGCACAGCTAGTAATTCATATGTATGAAAGTAAAATATGAAAGGTACATTAAAAATAGGTAGCTAAACGATCTAATTTATATTTTACTTGCATGATATATGCTATATTTTTAAAGGATACTGAGTGCTAATGCGACGACATTCAGTGACTGTGGGTCTGTAACCAGCATATCTGCATAAAACTGCGGACATCTCCCTCTTTCTAGAGTCATTTGCAGGTCTAGCTGAAATAAAAAATTGTTACAAACACAACATAATTTGTTTTGTAGCTTAAGTGATGTGATTTTAGTATGAAACCTAATAGAGAAGCGAATCTAAATTAATGCTTTAAAAGATTATAAATTGTATACTATACCACCATCAATTAAGTATACCTTTAATTGAATAAGTAAAAATACAGATTTGTTTGCAAGAAAGTAGTTATTACATTTTTCAATCTGAATGAACTCACAGTAAAGAAAAAGATTGTATTATATCTGTATAAAATACTTACAGGTAAGACATTTAAAGGTATGTTATATTTTAACTGGGGATCCGACAAAAGTTTATAACATAACCGGAACATTGGTCCTAGTGGTTCAAAGAAACTGATCAATGCCTCAAAAGAATGTCTGCTAGCATCACAAGTAACTGTTCGCAGTCCCCAACCATTGTTGAAGGCATTAGAGAATATATTACTTATTAACTGGGGAAATAATGCTTGGAGGTCTTTGTTTGGAGTTGACTGATCTATAATTCGAGACAATTCGATAATTTTTTCTTGTAACGGCAAGTTAAGACTGGTGTAAAACTGACTCTGGAAGGTAAAAATAAAGTTATAACCAAAATACAAACAAATGCACTAAATAACCAATGACATTTACAGTGTGGTTATTACCATTATATCGTGGGCCATTGTTTCTGTTGTATTATTTATATTATAAACCGAACCAGTAAACACTAAGTTTCTTCGAATACAAGCACCAGACTGATTGCAATACAATGCAAATTATTATAAATTGAAATAATGATTATTTGTAAATTAGAGATAGATAATTATAATAACTGAACCGCTCATTAACCACTGTGATTGTTTGAAGTTAAGTCACATAGCTGACCATTTAATTTACGAATTTGTTCGGATTATAATAAAATTCCCTCTAATAATTTAATAGCAAGGTCGAAACCAAAGCTGAAAGCGAAATATCGCCGATATCCGATACCGGTGCCGCTAGAATTCCGCGGGATGTATGTCAAATTGTTAATGTCATTGTCGCATTGACAACGTTGTGAACGAACGACGTCAAGTTATGTCCACAGACTACACATAGCCAACCTCCCTACTCACTTGTCCTAACTCAGCGCTGGTCTCGCCGGGTAGTCAGTATTAGTGTATAATCTATTGTAGATAATTTGATAAACAATGATTAGTATTGCACGTGTACGTGCACCCGAATGTTCTATGTAAGCATCCAAGGGCAACGCGGCGTTTGCACTGAAGTTAAACGGCGTAGGTTGTTATGCAACGTAGTAGAGCCAGCCAGCTAGACGCTTGAGTGTAGTTTGCTTAACTAGATATCACCAGTACCCTATAATATGCTCACAGTATAGTCAGCAACAAAGTAGATGCTCATCGTTTTCAAACGATTAAAAAAATTAAAACCTTTAATTACCCACAGGAAGGAACGACCTTCCTGTAATTAATAATTATAAAATTCAGCCATTTTGCCAACTTGAATAATTAAACTGGTTAGTAAAGAACAATAATTATCTTCTATGATAATCCAATTACAATTTATGATTATGGCTCCATCGTTATTCGATGATTCTGCCAATGTCAAGGTTGAAAAAGACACTGTGATAGTTATTGAAGAGACTACTATATAGTATAACTAATGACCGGTGTTTGTAACTTTGAAGTCACTTGAGCATGCTGAAAAGGACGATACAAATTATATTATTAAACACACTTAAAACAACAAAAAAAACGTATAGTTAGTAATAAGGAGAGAAATGATTAACTTGCGAGCTAAAGAATAAGGATTCAGGGAATTAGAACTCATAAAAACTACAATCGAATATTATTCACTCTAATAAATTTATATAGGACTTTTATTAAGGGGGAATGAACTAGGGTTAATAAAAACGAAACATTAATTGGACGGGGGATATTATCAGGTAATAAACCATAAAGGGGAACGATTAGTTGGAGACAAGAGAAGAAAATGTGATCCAGAGTACCCTCCGCTAGGCCACACTCACACAAAGAGTGGTCACGAACACGAATGATTACGGACGTGGCCCATTTGTTATAATATTTGTGAGAGCTGAACCAACACCTCGATGGGATTTCGGGCTGAACGGAACCATATAATTTGCCTTTGATCATTCGGGTTTTTTTGCCATAGATTATTCCATCCTTCAGTCATATAAGGTTTTGCAAGACAGCGCAGATCACGAGGAAAGCAAATCTTATATGTCACACTACCACATTGGATTGAAGACTTAGCAAGTGTGTCAATGTTTTCATTTCCCACAATACCGGTATGGCTAGGGATCCATGAGAGAGCAACTTGAATAACCAAGCAGTGACATCTATAGAGAAGTTGTCTCACCTTGAGAATAAAGGAAAAATTACTTCGGGATCGGAATGGAATTTTAGAGAGGTCCTGTAAGCAGCTTAAGGAATCCAACAGAATTAGGGACTTATTTAAGGCATGAGATTCAACGTACGAGACCGCTTCTAGGAGAACGATTGCTTCTCTTGAGTACGTTGAGCAAGGTGGAGAACAGCGAAAATTTAGAATAATTTTAAATTTAGGGATTCATACAGCAGCTCCGACATTGCCCTGCTCCGATAGTTTAGAAGCATCAGTGAAGATGGGCAACCAGTCAAACCAGTCCCTATCTAAGATATAGTTAAATTTTTTGTTGGCACCTGGATCATTTTTAGATATACCGAAATTTTATATTATTTTTGGATGAAATATTAAGGAATCGAAACTGACTTTAAATAAGGCATTAATATCGGCTTGATCTAAAGACAGATGCGTATTATGCAGCTTAGTATAGCTATTGATAAGGCGATCTTTATGTGACCAGTAGCTGGAAGTAGGAACTAATTCAAAAAGAAAATGCAGAATTGGAAGGAGGGGATGCGATTTAATTTGGATAACATTAAAAAAGTATCTATCCGACAGATATTGTCTACGCAAGTTTAGGGGGGCATCTAAGCATTCCACTTGGAGAGCATTAGAAGGGAAACACTTCATAGCTCCAGTAATAATACGGAGACACTTGGCCTGGATTCTATCCAATTTAGAAAGAGCTATTTTATTACATGGTTCAAGATATCTTCTATGATAAATAATTTACGATATGTTCATTAACTAATGTCACTGACCGTACATTTGTTAACGTGCGAAAGTGCGCGCCCATTGACTGATGTAGGACAAGCTATTACATATTTTTACTAGCTTGCATGTCATTTTGTGAAATCGCAGCTTTCAATCGTTGTTTATTTCGATACTTTAATCAAAATCCAAAATTCAAAATATTTTTTTCATATTTTAGTAACCATTTATCGTAACGCAAAGCAACGCGCTCTTATTATACGTCCAAAAACCGTAGGTGTGCGTGTGCGGCCTATATATGCGGGCAGCAGCATCCTCTCACTAATCGGTGAGCCACTACGATCCCCAAGCCGCCTGCCAAGCGTGGGGATTATGGCAACCCCCCCAATTCGGGGAGGCCATCGTTCAGTAGTGGACGTCTTTTGGCTAATGACGATGATGCTTTTGTATGTTTATACATGTTCTAATAAATAAAGAATTACTTATCTTATCTTACAGTGGCTAAAAGATGCTAGTGATCTCTAGTATTATTTCGACAGAAATTATAAAAATATCACGTTAATGTCATACCTCAGAACAATAACCGAGCATGTCATACTGTCACGTCTGTCTGTCATAGCGGTGGTCGTTGCGCAACTTAAACGTTATTGAAACGAGCTATCGTCATAATAACGGTTAGCAGGTTATTTGAAAAACCTGCTAACCTGCTAACATGCTAACTCTAAAGTAGCTAATAGCGGTGGTTGTTGCGCAACTTAAACACGTTATTGAAACGAGCTATCGTCATAATAACGGTTAGCAGGTTATTTGAAAAACGTGCTAACCTGCTAACGTTAAAGTAGCTAACATCCAAAGAATCCGATAGACAGTTGCGTTTCGTTATCCAATGAAATGGAAGTGCATCAATGAAGCTAAAAAAAAAAAAAGCTCATCAAAACCTCACTATCATATTACGTGTTGCTCATGATATGACAAATAGCGACCAATAGCAGGATAGCGCGTTTTGATAACCGCTATTGATATCCGATAGACAGTTGCGTTTCGTTATCCAAAAAAGATGCTACTGCCCACCGCTAGACTGTCATCGTCATCGAATGTCAGATAAAGTTAGTGTACTTTCACGTGTTTTATAAAAATATCTGTATCTGTACAAAACTTTACTACCTACTTATTACGAACGACGTCAATAGTAATTAACGTTTATATCATCGTCAAACTGATGTCCAAACCTATATAAGAAATTGGCAAAAATGTCTTACGACTGGTTTGAATCCATTGGCCGACCAAGGTTTGTTGTCGCCCCTATGGTCGATGCCAGTGAGTTGGCTTGGAGGCTTCTATGCCGTAGACATGGCGCCACTTTGTGCTATACTCCAATGTTTCACAGTAATGTGTTTACCAAAGATCCTAAGTATAGAAAAGATAACATGGTGACTTGTGAAGAAGACCGCCCGCTTATTGTTCAGGTTAATATCCTATAGGTAATAAATGTTATCCCTATTTCACTGAGAAATTAATGAATGAAGTCGTATCTCTTTTTTTTTAGTTCTGTGGGAATAACCCTGAAACAATGGCAACTGCAGCAAAACTGGTCGAAGAAAACTGTGATGCCATTGATGTGAATCTTGGATGTCCTCAATCCATAGCTAAGAGAGGCAGATATGGATCGTTTCTGCAAGATGAGTGGGAGTTGTTGAAGAAAATTGGTAATAGTTGTTTCTTGATTTTTCTATTTAGTAAAAAACCTATTAATGCTTTTATTGTGTTATTACAATCATTTATATTCAAGCAATATTTAAAGTAGGAAAGTATAGGACCAGGCAGAGGCTATGCCATTGCATTCACACGCCATTGTATCCACTTGCTACTGTGGCTGTTATTAATAATTTGGAATGTTTTTTTTTTTACTAACATTGTTAAATTAAACAATATTATATATGTGGATGAAAACAATAATAATGATGTATTGTTCTATCCACAGAATGGCTATAAGCAAATGATACCTTCCAAATCATTCATGAGTAGTCATGTCTAAAGAGTATTGTTGTTTCAGTAAAGGCCATGTCTGAAGCAGTCTCAGTACCAATAACATGCAAAGTGCGGATTTTTGACAATATTGAAAAATCAGTGGAATATGCACTTATGTTACAAAATGCTGGATGTAAAATGCTGACAGTTCATGGAAGAACAAGAGAACAGAAAGGACCATTAACGGGTATTGCTAGTTGGAAACATATAAAAGCAGTTAGGTGTGTCTTCATTCTGTAACAACACAATATGTGCATGATTGGTCACCCTATCCTTGGGGTGTGCTAACATAGAAACTTTGTACTTTGGTGGAGTGAACTTTTGAATATATATTATTTTAAAGTACCTACTATTATATATTTTTAAACACAGATTTGTGCTTATAAGCAATAAAATTGGTTCAATAATCAGGAATGTGAGTTACTTGCATGATGAGCAAAACTAATTAAGGAATAATTTGGTTTTTATCTTTAGGGAAGCAACATCAATACCCATGCTAGCAAATGGCAACATTCAATGTGTAGAAGATGTCTACAGATGTTTAGACTACACTGAAGTAGATGGCATAATGAGTGCTGAAGGTATTCTGACAAACCCAGCTTTATTTGAAGGGATTAACCCACTAACATGGGAGATGGTAGAGGAGTATCTTGACTTGGTTGACAAATATCCTTGTCCAACTTCTTACATAAGAGGTCATTTATTCAAAATATTTCATAAAATGTAAGTCAAATGAATCAGAAAAATAACAATGAAATAAAATAAACATTAAAAATGCTTATTGAAAGGAATATTGATCAACAGAATCTTAAATTTTTACTTTCTAGATTTTCATTTGAAGAAAACAATGAGGACAGGCAACTCCTAGCTACTGCTCAGAATTTAGGTGACTTTAGAAAAGTTTGTTTGAATGTTAAAGACAAATACTTACCATATCATGAAGGAAAACTGAATTTTGATGATGATGAAAATATATCTAGAAAAGGATTTGATTTAATATTGCCTCCATGGATATGTCAACCATATGTAAGAATGTCGCCTGAAGAACATACACAAAAGATGGAGAAATTGAATACAAGTCAGGTAAAACACAATATGCAAATGTGGAAAATATGAATATTATAAAATAAATATTTAACCAGCTATTGTTTGTAGGATAGTGTCGCTGACAAACGAAAGTTTGAGGATACTGATGGAATTGCTATGTCTCGGAAAAAAATGAAAAAGTTAAGGAGGATAATGAGAAGACCGGAAAAACAAGATGTGCATCAAAATAATAGCAGAAGTGGGGAAATCTGTGTGAGCGAAAATTGTCCTAATCCTCTTGTAAGTGTATAGTTATATAACTTTTAATGTCCATCATTTAGTACTCTAGTATATCTATGATATATAGGACACATGAATTTATATGAAAAGTATTAATATTAAAATTTTATTTCAGGGTGGCAAGTGTCTGTACCAATTGTGTAAAAAATGTTGCAGAAATAAATGTTTTGAAGAGGATTTAGATTGTGAAGGCCATAGGATACTTGTACACACCAGGCGTGAAATGGCTAAGAAGTTTGCAAATGATGGTGATAATAACACACAATTTGTAACTAACTAATTTGTACAGGTCAATCAACTCATGTACTTTATGTAAATATGTACATAATTAAAATATAAGTGTTAAAAAAGTTCATTGTCATCAAAGTTCATTTTTTGTAGGTACTTTTATTACATTAATTCCAATTTGAATGTAGATATCGCTCATTTGGTGCAACAAAGTAAATTTATTTTGTATAAAAAAAAAGAGAAGCGGTTTCTGGCGATTTTTAATTTCGTTTAATTAATATTTCTGGAGAACAACTGCTTCACTCTGGTGTAGTGGTCGAAAGTCGAATCAGTGGTTCGGAAAAGTGTTATTGGGTTTTTCTGTAAGAAAATTCTCAACAGCAACCCCCAATTTGAAATTGTACTCTGCAGGTAATAACAGAATCGGCGAAGTGTGGGGTATACAATAGTCCATGTCTGCTTAACCCTAACGGAGAATACAGGTCTTACGCTATGTTGTGAAGTAAGTAGGTTTAGGGTAGGTAATCGTTAAAATTCAGCGTTCTAGTCTGCCGAAAGTGCTCGATTGTAAAGATAATACTAATATTGACAACAAATATCAACCCTTTCTGTTTTGAGTTGTTGTTACCATAGAAACTTCTGCTTAATAGACTCTTTTCGGAATAGAATCGTCAAAACTTCGTGTCAGTGCCTACTCCGTATTTAAAGAAATGTTAAATGAGCTAATGGCACAAAATTTTATGATAGACGTAACATTATATTACCCATGAAATGAAGTCATCCTAGTAATTAGTAAAATGTTAATGAAGTGAAATCGTTACCGGAGTCGAAAGATGCGCGCGCATTATACGGGCTTGACCAGCAATTAAGTGCCTTTTCAAGGTTTATATCAAACCTTGTTATTGTTGTACCTTTTATAATAGAAAGATGTTGTAGTATTCATTATATATTTGACTGATGAGTGATTCGGTGTCCTGTTGTTGAGGAATATAACAAGCGTTAGTCGTGACAGTAAATAGTGTTAATTATTAGCCCGCCATACCGATGGACAAATGCTGTGCCTCACATCAATCGCCAAGACCTCAAAGGAGATTAAACGGACTTCAGCTACCGTTAAACTATCAACAAATCATCGGATGGATGGTTTTCGTGGCGACTGGTTCCTTAAATATTTTCATTCTATTAAATATACAATTTGATGAATTGAGAACAATATCATTAGTGATCTTTATCGTGTTATATGTGTCTTACGTATCATCGCATCTCACTGCGTCTTTATTGGATCCCAGTGAAAACGAATTGAGAAAGCTGGAAGTTAACAATGTTCCCGAATTCGATCGAGCTATTCACGCTCATGTTATTGAAAATGGGAGATGTCACCTGTGTAATATAGACACCAGCAGCAGAAGAACAAAACATTGTAGTATATGCAACAAATGTGTGGACCAATTCGACCACCACTGCAAGTGGCTCAATAACTGTATCGGCCGGAGGAACTACGTAGCGTTTATTGCATGCGTTACTACGGCACTCATGATATCAACGTTTACGTCATCGTTGTGTGTAGCAGATATTGTGATATTTTTTGCGAATCCAAAATATTTAAGTACTGAAGCACAAAACTTTATTAACTGTAGTTCCTTATACAATACGACCTCAAGTTACTGTAGAAATTCAGTATCTTTTTTAACATTTTTATTATTATTTTGCGTGATGGCATCTGCAATATCCTGTGCCTTATTACATTTATGCTGTTTCCACATTTATTTAACTTTTTTAGGAGTTACAACATATGAATATGTCGTAAGTAGTGGAGACTCGGAAGCGCCACCATACAAATATATTAAAAATTGTAAATGTTGTAGGTGGAATATACCACAAGAGCTGTATACTATCAGAAAATCTAAAGAGAAACCCGAATCCCAAGAAAATGCTGATAGTGGATCTATTGTAAGTAAATTGGATATTGCACATGTAAATACGGACATACAAAATGGAGATGCCAATGTTATAAATTTTATTAGCATATTAATTAACACTGAATTAGGTAAAGTTAGAAAAATGTTTATGTATGATAAGAACAAAATACACCCACACGAGGAAAATAGCAATAGATAACGCATTATATAAACATAGGTACTTACCTATGTAGGTAAGTAAAGTATATTATTTGGGATACACTGCTGAATTCCATATTCACTCCATTTTATGATACTTACCTATCTTATATTGAGTTTCAAAATTGCAAATCTCAGACTATAAACAATTTACATCAGCCGGTAGCTTAAATGGTCGCTAATAATCCAACCGACGAGTACCCACTGAAGAAGAAACGGAAGGGCAGGCCTAACGGAGAACTTCCTGGCGACCGTGAGTAATGAGCATCGTCTTGAAAGTAAAACACAAAGATCAAAAGCAAAGTTACTCGAGCAGGCTCGTGGACGCACGCGTCCACGTCGACTGGGTCATCTTTTGGTACGTGAGGAGTTATTTGTACAATTTCGTACTTTATGAAAGTGAAAATACAATTATAAATTAAGTGTAACTAATAAAACTTGTCCGCGCCATGATAATGACCAGGTGCGAGGAAGATAGGCAAATATATCGCTCGGATAGCATCAGAGTAGGCTTAATATGATATTTGTATCGTCGTTAAATTAATAATAAATGTTTTTAAGACAATGGTTTTTGTATAATAATACATTATTTTTATAATTATTGTTCATAACGCCTGTACATTTCCATCAATGTTAAGATTACAGTTATTGACATGTTGCTAGCCTTGATAAGTCCGATTTAATTATCGCAATTGTTTTTATTATTGACATATGCCTATAAGACCAATTTCAATGGCCAGATAAAAGATAAGCTTTTAATGTGAAAAGGAACAGATTTTGAACAAAGATTTTGCATAACAGTTAGGTATCCGTCCATTGAAGATTGAAGGAATCATTCGTTAAAAAAATAAGGCAACACTTTTGTGACGATCGCTTTAATGAATTAATACATTATTTGCATGATGAGTCGGAAGATTGAAAAGCCACACACTATCTGGGCTTTTTTTATCAGCTCCATCTTTGTCCTTCGTTACAGTGTGCGTTTACGTTTGTAAAGTTGTCGGTAGAGGCTAGTAAATATACTCAAAGTTTTAAGCTAGAAGTAGGTGAAGCTAGGTATGCTACGAACAACAATGGTACAGTGGTTAACGCTAATGATAAATTGAATTAGCTACAAGTAGGTGTAGACTGCTTATTATTAACATGCGATTTCTATACTCGTCTAGAGTTGCACACCCGCAGTTCTTGGAGCGGTCGTCACAGTATATATAGTCTCATTTATAATATAAAGGACATGGTTGCCGTTTGATTAAAAGCACGCATGATTAAAAGTTCTATCAAAAATCTTTATGGTCGTCAAAACTTGATAGTTGTGAAAGTTCTCTCTCGAGGGCGAAAATGTAAGAAAATTCATAGTAAAAGTGTAGGTACAGCTACTGTAGTTAAATCATCATAGATACTTCAGTTGGTGTACCGACATTTTACTCCTACGATGGATTGGCATTATTTCATCTAATATATGAAAAATAATGTTGTTATATATTATAATGTATAAATTATATTTTAATAAAAATAAACACAGTTTTATTTCCAATCGGCTCCAATTTATTATATCCTTTAATAACTTGTAAATTTCTTAAATATCATATAGTTAACAAAATTATATAGATTAAAACAATATTTGAAGGATTCTTCCCCAAAATTATGAGCAGATTACCCTTGCCTCCGCAAAACTTAACCAAATAGTTGCATCAGTGAAAAGATGACTCATTACAACAACTCGCATATGTGTACGTCAATGTGTCGTAACATTGGTTAAGTCTTGCGTAAATAAGGAATTTGCATAGTAGTGATGTTTAATCACGTTTGCGGCGGCGATTCTGTTCTTCCTGAAAAATAATGTTTTAATTATTTATTAAACTTACTGAACTAAAAGAAATACTTCATATACATAAGACATTACCTAAAAACAACTTACCTTCTGAGACAGAATAATGAGCAGTCTTCTGAACATTCCAATGAAATCAATGAATAACTCCAAAGCATGTTGCACGAAGTCCTTGCTGCCCATACGGCGTTTCTCAATAATAAGTTGTGTGTCAAACAGTACAAAGCCACACATGAGCATTAATCCAAGGTATAGGTGAGCCTGTAAAATATAATTTGTGAATGTATTAGCTGTATAAAATGTTATGTAATAATAATGTTTTCCTACATTTAAGTAAATAAATAATATATAGGTACCTATACTAAAATGACTTGATAAAATTGAACTGAACAATACCATTAATAATTAATATTCATTCCATTTTATTTTGTCAGAATGAGATAAAAGTTACTTGGAATCTTTTTTTTTATACCAATGCTATTGCTGCTATACTGTATAAGTAAAAATTAATATTACTTATTTTACAATAGACAAAGCCTTTTGAGCAATGAAACTTGTAGAAATTAAAAATGTGTTTGCTTCCAGCACGGATTTAACATGAACATATAGTTATTATGAACCTTAAAATCACCTGAAACTCTATTATAGAAATATTTAAACCAATATTCATTCAAGTGGCCCAAGTTCAGTTGGTAAATTAATGTACTGACGCACTCAACACTGGTCGTTTGTTGGACTATTATGCTGGGTGTTATATTTTGGATAGCTTTGTCCTGATTTAGTTGTACATGTTACTCAATGGAACATAGTGGAACCTATTGAATATATTAGAGCATGGTGGACTGAACATAACAATAATTAATAAAATTAAAAAAAAGATGTAACTCCAGTTCATAATCATAATAAATATATGAAAATAATTGTGTTCACTTACCTGATACAGGAAGTGAGACTGCATGAATATATTGACCAAAGTCATAAGTGACATAGATGTTAGCAAAGTCATTAGTGTTCCTCCCAAGAACAGCCAGCTGCCACGTTCAGCTAGCATGGCTGCAATAGAGAAGCAAACAAACACCAAAGTACTGCCCAGGAGAGCCGTCACTATTATGGATGGATCAATAAAGCTGACATACTCGAGCAGTGGTCCCAGACTCATTCCTACAATGTGAAAAATAAAACATAATTGTTAATATTTATTTAATTCAAACAGGTCAATGTTATGTAAGTAATCTTATTTTATACCTGAAGTAAGGCCGAAACCTAAGAGGTATCCAAGACGCAAGTTTGTGTTTTTGCCAGTGTCAGGAGTTGCAATCAGCATCAACATGAGACCAGCTCCGGCAATAGCAGACAAGATACCAGCTTGGAACCAGGTGTACATGTCAACATATACTCCAGCCAAAGCTGAGCCACATGTCAACATCAAGGTTCCATAAACATTTTTTAAATGCTGACGAACCGGTGGTTCTCTGTAAGGTATCAGAATCAGAATTGGTATTGTTCAATGGTATTTTATAATATTGTATTGATAACAAGGTAGATTATCTAGAAAAACTATAAAGTCACAACTAATATAATACAAAATGTTGCTGTAAGAAACAGCATCACAAAATAAATATTTGTATTATGTATGTCATCGTACAATGTACCTTGTACTACAATGTTCTAGAATGATGAAGTCATTAATTAACCCCGATAAAATAATAACCATTGGTAATAAACAATGCCTGTGTACATATGGTACAAATGTGAATGTAAAATATAGATAATGTTATAATGTTAGGAATACTTACAGGCGATTTTGAAAACTATTGACGAAAGTTTGAAGATTAGGAGTCATGATGACGGGAATTCTAAAAATATATAGATACGGTAATTGTTTCCAGTCGAATCCTAAAACCTTAACTTGCTTAACTTCAGTATTTGGCGAATTGATTGCACGATGCTAAATTATGAAATGAATATTTTTAGAATGCGCACAAACCACAAACTCTTCGATACGAAACAATGGTGATTTTGATGAAATTCCAATTGCCATTGCCACTACAGAAAATACTCACTTGACGTCATCGTTTGATTGATATTCTCGTTCTGGGTTGCTAACCTAATAAATGGATAACTTACTAGATATGAGTATGATGTAACACTGGTAATACTATCATTTTACTATTGTATAATTATTATATATACGATCAAAATTTGCTCAAGCTGACTATATCAAATAAATTGTTTGATCGCTATGTCCATATCCCACTGCTCTGGTGCTCAGTCTGTCTAAGAGGACTTTAGATCGGAACGAGGCTTTACTTCTGGAACCAATGTTGATCTATGGAGATATTTGGTGTGTGTTCCCTGGATAATTTTCTGCATACCGTAAAATGGGGGTATTTGGGAAACACGGGGCAATTTGGGACTAACATTTGTTTTTAGAAATTTTGTCATATTTTCTAAACTAAATCCAAATTTCCTTTGTCATTGAAAGCATCCTACACTACCGCTGTTTAAAAGTAGTTACTACTCCATGAGAAGCACACATAATGATCCCTTTACTAAATCTCAATTAGCCCCGCGCTTCCGAAATAGCCCCATTTTACGGTAACTTTTTTTTTATCTGTAACAGCTTCTTGAATTTTAAATAATAAATAACGTTTTGAATCGTCCTCAGCCTACTGTTCATACTGTTGAGGCTCAGGCTTCTCTGGGTGATCCCTGGTGTGGTAATATCCACCTCAAGTTTTGATCATATTAAAATAATAGTCGGTTTGTAGTCGTCAGTGGGCGGCCACATAGGGGTACGTGCTAGTGGTGGTCGCTGCGCAACGCAAACGTTATTGAAACGAGCTAACGTCACAGTAACGGTTAGCTGGTTTCACCGATCTGAAATAACCTGCTAAAGTCTATCCACAGAACACATTACGCTAAAGTAGCGGTGGTCGTTGCGCAACTTAAACGTTATTGAAACGAGCTATCGTCATAATAACGGTTAGCAGGTTATTTGAAAAACCTGCTAACCTGCTAACATGCTAACGCTAAAGTAGCTAATAGCGGTGGTCGTTGCGCAACTTAAACACGTTATTGAAACGAGCCATAATAACGGTTAGCAGGTTATTTGAAAAACGTGCTAACGTGCTAACGTTAAAGTAGCTAACATCCAAAGAATCCGATAGACAGTTGCGTTTCGTTATCCAATGAAATGGAAGTGCATCAAAGAAGCTAAAAAAAAAAAAAAAAAAACCTCATCAAAACTTCGCGGAGCCGTTCACGAATTTTGGGTAAATAGGGAAGCTAAAAAAAAAAAAAAAAAAGGTCATCAAAACCTCACTAGGATATTACGTGTTGCTCATGATATGACAAATAGCGACCAATAGCAATAGCGCGTTTTAACAACCGCTATTGATATCCGATAGACAGTTGCGTTTCGTTATCCAAAAAAGATGCTACTGCCCACCGCTACGCTAAAGTCGCTAAAATCTACTAACTCAATCGTGTTGCACGGTGTCGCACACAACGTTCGGAAATTTTCATTACACCTACATCGCTTAACACTATCGGGTTGTATCGGCAATAGTCGGAATGGCACGCGCGCGACCCGAACATCACGTTATCGGTTCATACAAGTACACGTTGCGTTGGACCTTTGACTTTAGCAATTAATGCCATTGTTATAGATACGATTTTTTTTGTAACATTATTTTTGTCTGTTACTTGCAATTTCTTTGAAATGTTATTGCATCGCTGAGATGCCGAATTGTGTGACCTTGACCTAGTCTAATTTCACGTGTTTGGCGATACGGTGCATTTTAGGCGCGTTAATATTTTCGAGTTGTGACATGTATGTTTGTAAACCGTTTTTTAAAAAAGAACAACAAAGAGTTTTTAATTTGTTAGTTAAAATAATTTTTGTATCATATAGATTATAGTTTTGTGTAGTTGTATAATAATTTCATAATGTTAGTAAATGGTTTTGCTTAGATTAGTAGGTATACCTTATTGCAATGTGTCTTAGCAATGCGACCTTACTCTGGGACTTTTTTTATAAAGGATCCCACAACTAAAAACGCGAAATGTACACTGTGTGGTGATTTGGTATGAAACAAAAATATAAAAAATGCATGAAATGAGGTTTATTAAAGGAAATAAATTAGGCATGATCAAAAACAAAATATTCAGGATTATGTTCTTTGTTTAAAAAATAAATATTCAGGCAACACCAATGAATATGGAAATGCACAAAATAATTTCGAGTTTCATATCTGCCAGGGGCCCCGCAACGGTTCACTTTTTTAGATTTTTTCGCAATACAACGTATTTTATTTATTTATTTATTATACACTTTATTGTATACCACATAACATAGATAGGACAGACATATCCAATTATTTGTGTACAACGTTGTATCACAATACAACGTATACAAGTATACGTCTATCAGAACGGAAAAACGAGCTATTCGCTATTGTGACGTTAGCTAGTTTCAATAACCAGTATGTCGCGCAACGACCACCGCAACAGTCTATTTATAATTCACTTTAGTTGGCGTAAATCCCGCTATTGGTCGCTACTACAATAACGCGTTTTAAAACCCGCTATAGATATCCTACTATAGACAGTGGCGTTTCGTTATCATAAAACGCCGCTACAGACCACCGCTAGTACGTGCGGCTACTGGCCACGTTAAGGAGCATACTTTTTTTTGCATACGGTAATTTCATAGACTTAGAATTTCCCTTTACATTCTAAATCTATGGGTAATCCATAATTATATACGTTCCAAACTAAATTGTGAATTGTGACCAATCAAGAGCGAACACGATCACAAAAGCGAAATTCTAAGTCTATGGATCACAATTTCAACTTCGTATGACACTAGTGACGTACACAGAGTTGCATGGGCTAAAAAATAAGTAGGGCTGCCAAATTTTAAGGATAATTTATTTCGTTTGCCTTTTATTTTCAAAGTTTTCAAACCACCACATGCAAAGAGAAATGACTTTGACTGACAGTGTCAGTGTCATATTGACATTACCAACTACATCTACTTAACCTCAAAACGTCAATGAAAATGAATGCCGTGAATACAGTAAACACGCTGTAATTATTAATTTTTGATGTGATTTAACTGAAAAGATGGGGAAGAAGACAAAAGTAGGAAAACAGCGGAAAGATAAATATTATCAACTTGCTAAAGAAACAGGTAAATACTTGTCTAATAGCACATTATTGTAATCCATCTGTGTACATGTGAATAATGCGTTGCATGTGATTTTATTTTAGGTTATCGTTCCAGAGCTGCATTTAAATTAATTCAATTAAATCGAAAATTTGGGTTTTTACAAAAGTCACGAGTATGCATCGACTTATGTGCTGCGCCCGGAGGGTGGATGCAGGTGGCGCATCAAAACATGCCTTTATCGAGTGTGGTCATCGGAGTAGATTTGTTTCCAATCAAACCAGTTCCTGGTTGCATCGGCCTGACTGAAGATATAACAACTGAAAAATGTAAAACAGCAATAAAAAAAGAAATAAAAACATGGAAAGCTGATGTTGTACTCAACGATGGTGCACCTAATGTTGGTTTGAACTGGATTCATGATGCATACCAGCAAGCCTGTCTTACACTCAGTGCATTAAAACTGGCAACCAATTTCTTGAGAGAAGGCGGGTGGTTTGTTACTAAAGTATTTAGATCTAAAGATTATCATGCGCTATTGTGGGTATTGAAACAATTTTTCAAAAAAGTTCATGCCACCAAACCTCAGGCCTCTCGTAATGAGTCATCTGAAATTTTTGTGGTCTGCCAGGGCTATATTGCACCTGATACTATTGACCCTAAATTTCTTGATCCTAAAAGTGTTTTTGAGGATCTGGATATTGTGAAAAAACAACATATAAATATTTTACATCCTGAGAAACAAAAGAAAGCTAAAGCTGAGGGATATCAAGAGAATGATTATACCACTCACCACAAAGTATTGCTCTCACAGTTTTTGAGTGTAGACCAAGATCCAATAGATCTACTACAAGGATGCTCTGAGGTATTTAAATTAATCATAAAATTAAATGCATAAATTGCTATAATAGAGTATTTACCTGTGATTATTTGTTTACAGATTGTAATTGATGATAAATCTATCGAAGAACACCCTAAGACTACTGCTGAAATAAAAGAATGCTGTAAAGATATTAAAGTACTTGGAAGGAAAGATTTGAAGGCTCTGCTGAGCTGGTTCAAGCAGATGAAGGAATGGAAAGCCTCACAGGTAATAGAAAATTTCTAGATCCTAAGATGACTTAACAAACTTAGAGTCTTCAAAAATAAAAGTATGTGGACTTAGTAAAATCTTTGATATATGGAGATTATTATGCCAGAGTAAATCTTTACTATCTCATTGCATTCTGATAAATACTATAGTAGATGTATTCTCTTTCCACATGCAGGAGGTCAAGACAGACAAAAAAGAAGGTAGTGAAGAGGAATCAAAGGAAGAACCAGCTGAAGATAAAGATGAAGATGATGATGTTGATGCAGAGATTGCTGGCCTACAGGTAATTCAGAAAATTAATAAAAAAAAAAATATTTTGATTCCATTCACAGTCTTACATAGACTGTGAACGGAAAGAAAATGTTTTTTTTTGATAATAGTAATTAAGTAAACTTCAATTTTAGTTTATAATAGTAATTTATAAATAAAATATGAACTGCTGTTTTATCAAATATTGGTAAAACATGATTAAAACTGAGAATTATTGTCATCAGTCTCATGAAACAGTTATTTTTATTATAGGATGATGAAAGGCGCCAATCAAAACGGAAAAGGAAACAATTGAATAAACAAAGGCAAAAATTGGCTGAGAAAATGAATCTGAAAATGGTACTCAAAGGTGATGGTGGGCCTATTTTGGAGAGTAATGACATGTTCAAGCTATCTGACATAAAGAATGCCGAGGTAAGGAGTATTTTTAAAAGAAAATTGGGGATGTTGAAATACTTTCTTATCTTAAAAATGTTGCTATACACAATTATCTGTACACCACTACTATGATTAAACGTTAGTTTTAAACTTGAAGTATACATAAATGCATTAATTATAACATTTTAATTTCTTTTAATTATAGGAATTAGCACGCATGGTAGACCAGCAACCAGATATTTTGGCAGAACCCAGTGATGACTCTGATGATGAGTTCAAAGTCAAACAAAAATATGTTAAATATGACACAGAGTCCTCTAAACTGGACTCTTCTGGCCTCTATTATAAAGATTCAGACAGTGAACTAGAAATGGAATCAGACTCGGACACTGAGCAGGACAAGGAGACATTGGGTATACTTTTAATTTATTTTGTTCTACTTAGATCTTCTAATCTATTTGTTACCAGCAAAGAATAGGCCTTTCCCTTGATGCCCATGGGTAATAAAAAGAGACTTTCATAATGATGCGCAGCCGCGTTCTTCTTTATGTTAACATCCCATTACAACCTTTACGACCTTTCACGCTAGCAGCACATGACAATATAATGGTGATGTCAGCAATCTTCACACTTCTAAGTGAAGCAAAAAGGAAATATAATGATCATTATTTTTAGATGAGTTTATATATATTATAACTACTATTTACACTAATTTGGAATATTTATATTGCTTTTTAGGTTTCTCAGATTCAGATACAGAAAATAAAAAAATATCCAAACTTACAAAGTTGAATACATTACGAAATAGTCAGGCAGCTAAGACAGAGAAAATACCTAAGAATCACCCACTGTTGACTGACTTGGATAATACTGACCCAGTCTCTAGGCGGTCCATGAAGGCTGAGCTATGGTTTCAGAAAGACAGTTTTAAGGATATTGATGAAGATGATGATGAAGGTGTTGATTTGGATAAATTGGCAGAAACTTATAAAGAAAAGGGAAAAAAAGTTGCAGAAGATGGTACAACTGAAGATATGAAAAGTAGTTTAAAAAGGAAACTGGGTGATGACAGCTCTGATGATGATTCATCGGACAGTGATTATGAAGTTGAAGACAATGTGCCACCTACTGATGGAAAAGCTGGGTCAAAAGCCAGTAAAAAAGATGGTTTTGAAGTGGTTTCACAAGATCCAGGTAAGGTGTTCCAACAATGTTTTCTTGTACTTTACCATTTTCATAGGTTTGATGCCATTTTTTGTATCAGTGTAATATAATTATGATAAGTTGAAAGGGGATATTATTCTAAAACATTGTATAAGCCACTTGGTTCTCATATTCTCATGTTTCTGCTCAGTTCAGCAATACCTGTTGTGACAATATAAACAGCAACCAAATTTTTTAATATAAATATATATTTTAATTATTATGTATGCGAATATTTTTTCTAGAGTTAAAGAGGCTGAAGAAAAATCTTAAGATGGACGCTGAGACTCTTGCGTTAGGAACAATGATAGCTACTTCAAAGAAATTTAAAAGAGATCTCATGGATGATGGGTGGAACCGCTACGCCTTCAATGACAAGAATTTGCCAGATTGGTTTGTAGATGATGAGAAGAAACATATGAAGAAACCAGTCATTGTACCAGAGGTAACCTTATAATACACTACTAATGACTACTTATAGTGGTCAAGTAGCCATTAATTCCTAGTCTGTTTTGATGTGACATTTATGATATTTTTTCTAGAAATACACAGAAGAATACAAGAACAAATTACAAGACATCAATGCCAGGCCAATAAAGAAAGTGATAGAAGCCAAAGCACGAAAGAAGAAGCGTATGATAAAGAAAATGGAACGTGCTAAGAAGAAGGTCGAAGCAGTTATGGAAAACGCCGATATGTCGGAGAGGGAGAAAGCGCAGCAAATCAAAACATTATATAAAAAGGCACAGACGGATGGGAAAAAGAAAGTCACTTATGTGGTAGCTAAAAAGCATACTACCGCTAAGCGGATGAAGCGGCCTCAAGGAGTTAAAGGACATTACAAGGTAGTCGACCCTCGGATGAAGAAAGACATGCGCGCGCAAAAGGCCAAGGAGAAAACAAAGGGTCGCGGTAAAAAGGTCAAACCTTCCAAGAACAATAAAGCGCCGCCTAAAAAGAAGGGCAAGAAGGCTAAGGCTAAATAATTTAGTGTAATGTATAAATATACAAAAATGCCTATTATGATGTTTTTTTTTTTAATAAACAGGTACCTACAGGTAGCTCAGAAGCTAACCACATTTATATATGTATAGGCTTGGAATTTTGTTTTTGTATTTAGTGAAGTGCCTGCATTTTACCACTTTTTTAGAATACGCGAAATTTTAGTCTTTAGAGGCCTTGAGGCCTCTCTAGTCTCTTTCCACTTTTTTGCCTATCCCTATATTTTAAATTTATTATATTACCCGGACAGATTAGTAAGTAATTGATCCTTGGTGTATGTGTTTAGGTAGAAAGTAGTTCCATTAGCTGGCATTACAAAGATTATTTTTACGACTAAGGTCAGGGTGATATTTGAATCCACGTGCGTCATTCGCCGAGTTCAGGGACAGACACGCCATATAAATGATATCACTTCGCTTGGTGGCCTTGGTGTCTAATTCTGATTCGCTCTAACTACGCCGTCTGCCTACTAAGTAGGTACTATTGAGCGACTTTAACCAACTCGCGGAATAAATATTCTGCGTCGCAGTGTTTTCGACCTCCAGACATATTGTTTGCTATAACCATGATATAATGTTCAACCACAATAATAAATTACTGACTTAAAATTAATGTAATTTGCAAATTATATATGTACAACTGCGGTATCAGGATGACCACATAAATTTACGTTTAAGTATGACAACGAAGGCAATTTTCCATTAAAATAAATTCTTACTTTTGTAGATTATTACGTATTGTATACGCCAGTTATAATAATATGGAAGCTTTCGTCTTGTAAGTATATCGGAAGATGTCGGAAATAGGTACCTAACTGGAAAATCTAAGAAATTGGGAGGGAAATAGAATATGGTTTGAGGTGAAATGTAGGCAGGAGAGGATATGGTACGTGGGAGGTAGGAGCACGGAGGCAGGCGGCAGGCGGGGCGTTCGGCCGGGCTATATCGAGCGCGCGATCACGGCCAAGGCCGCGCTCCGCCGTCATCGCTCCCGACTCGCTCCGCGCTCCGACCGTCCGTGCCCCGTACCCACGAATCGTGTCCATAACTAAACATCCATAACGCAACACGAACCTTATTGCGTAGTTCGTCGTTCGTGTTTCCCAAGGACTACATGATTTAGGTGTGAGAGTTGGTACCTATGCTTATATTGCTGGGACTAGGTACATGTTGTAACATTGCATAAGGTGCAGATGGGAATTTGCTATCAATTGATTCATGAATGAGAAAGGTAAGCAGGTATCCTCTTCGGTACATATACAGAATGCAAAAAAAAAATGCTCTTTTTAAATATGCATATTGTTATAAAACAACTATTGATGAAAGGTCGTGGTGTCGTTTATGTTAGCACAGTATGTGGGTTCGCAGTGACGTCCGCAGAGGCGCAGGTAAAAGCTGCCGAGGTGGTGTAGGGGCCCGGGCGCGGGGCGGTGTGACCTCGCCCTGACAAGGTCGACGGTTCCATTCCACTTGGCCACGCCACTCATCCCTCCCTATAGTAATCTTCTATAATGATTCTCGTCTCCCGACACCTATATTATCATAATAAAGTGTTTGAATTGCTATGTTTAGATTTCATCAAGTTCTTGACTGAGTACCTACCAACTTTTATTTACCTACTAAATAGTAGTAATTCAGAAACTGATCAATGTGATAGAACAGCCTTCACATGTGGATGCTAAAAGAATTTGACTAAAGCTGCTTATCGCAGCCAAACTAAACAGCAGGCTTAGCCAAGTTACAAACGTTTCAAACGTAATCTCTTTCTATAATTGTTAACGTCTTAGCGAGAGCGATTTTAGAAAACGATTATTTGCTAGCCAAGTCAACACAACTGTGTCGATCGCTCATTCTACAACGTGGATAGAAAAACAATGTGTAATAGTCTATGGTGAGCGCTCTAAACCGTCAAAGCAACGTCAATCACGACTGTGTACTTTGTGCGCGGGAGAGTTTAAATTTATTATAAACCTAAAATTTTGAAGTTTATTATTGATTGAAATTATTTTATATATTATATCTACAGTGCACAATTTAATTTTAAACGACTATTGTGACTTAAACTTATTAAATTAGTCTAAATTGCTGCCTAGGTTTAAAGAAAGGATGGAATCTAGATCCCGAGCTAGCCCGGAATAGTTTGCGGCTCGGATACGTTAATGATTAGATATTACTTAAAAACGCCCTTTATTGACTGAATCTTTCTCATATTTAAGAATGTATAACATAAACAATGACGTGATACGAACGCAACTTGAACTAGGTACCTAAGAAACAAACGAAACAACTTTGTGTAAACAAAGTACCTCCTATTGTATCCACGAATTGACAATATAAATCTCTTTTCCGGCGATTTAGCCACACTTCTTCATGACGAGCACACCACAACATATTTTAAATATGCATTTTCAATGTTAACACGCAAATAAAGTCCAAAATCAACTTGAACGAATAATAAACATCCCAGTCTTAGAACAGCTGATTCCAAATGCGCCATCTTTTTAGCGTTATCTCGTGGGTCTCGGCGATCGCTAATGTAGCGAACAGAAACTTAGATTACGAGACGATAGCGATTGTCAAAAGTGAAACTTGGCTACCATTTGTATGAGTTATCGTGATCAACGTTGTAGAATCGACAATGTTCTATTCTATTTGTTTGAACGAATGGATATCTTGTAAACTTGGCTACGATTTGAAAATTCGTTTGCTCTGACCACGTGACATAACGATGACGATATGTAAGTCCCATACATTTGCTGAGTTTTCTAAAGCGATAGCGATTATAGATAGTCAACTTGGCTAAGCCCACAGATACCTATAGTATGTTCCTATGATCCACCAATCCGCACTGGATCAGGGAGTATGGTCGTTTATGGTAGAACCCCACTTGTACTGGAGACCTTTATTATGGAAGTACTTATTGTATTTATATCAATATTTAAATATAATTATGTAAAATCTATTACCGTATTTAGCCTCCTAGCGAACTATATTATGGTAGCGCGCCGAAGGGCGCTGCTCCCCGTCCGTTTGGTATAATCCCTAAGTCGTTTTTTACTTCATCCACGGCCCACGGGGGAAAGAAGAGGGTGTGCCCGTTTTTGCTAGAAATTGTACGATATATTTGGGAAATAATATCTATTAACTACATTTTCGTCGAAATTTTCCCTTGACTTGCGGAATTAGTATGCTTATACATGCATATATTTATTATATTAAACTGTAACCTTATAAACAGTACTAAATATTCTTCACATACATGCACATAAAGTAGATTTAGGTAGATAGTTGTAACCGCTGTTATTAGATATGGATAATTTTTCTTTCAAGTGTTTCTCTGACTCTGGATTAGACTCAGAGAAACAATCACGATTTCGTGTTTATATTTAAACAGAATTAATATTTAAATATTGTAACGTCGTATTCGGTGACTCAATAAGTGTCGTGACCGTCGCTACCTTTATTTCCGTGAAGAGACGCATCGAGTTGTGGATGGATTGTCCGTTTGAAGGGACGTTACACAAATCTTACGGACAGGTGGCCGCCCCCGCCCTATAAAGTTCGCAAGTTTAGTGCGCGCGGAGCGGGTGAGCGACCACGTTCACGGTCAGCGTCGCGGAAACACCTACAAACAACGGCAAACAAAGCCGCTGTCGCTCCGCGCCGACAGCTACCCGCAGGTGAACCACGATTAACCTCTCGCCAGACGGTCGTTAGCCGAAATGGCTACTTAAATAGGTCCGCAAAGTAATACCATTCTGGTTACGAATACCATTCAGACATTTTACGGTTACCGGCTCGACAGTAAAATCTGTGACGAATTACAGACGTGTTATGTTATCCCCATATGCTTTATTCAAGCCACTATGTTATTTAATTTAAATCTAAACTTACACTGTTTGTAATGTAAGGTAAGATAGCAATGAATCAGATCAATTCTATATCGAAATGATACTAACCTGTAGCAAAGATGGGTTATTTCCACTTTATCCTTAGCCACATAATTTGATTGAGTAATCAGGTACAAAATACCTATAGCACTTTCCGATAATAGGTATTCATGTATTAGTATTATATTATTTAGGCTGATTTGTATGATTTAAATTCTACCTCCTTACGAAAACTGTATAATTAGGACAAACCAGAAGATATCAGCTATAACAACAAAAAGAATAGTAAGAAGTGAATAAACTAAAAAAATGCATCATATACAAAAAGGTAGCAAAAAAACAGTCTGGACTATATTACTGAAATAAAGATTATTATTATTATATTATTACATGCACATTTCAAACATGCTACGATAAACACATTATCAATTTACTTACCCATCATCTTAATCGGTGTGACCGAATTTCATTCTAACTCATGTTGCAAAGAGAATGTTTTACTCTGTTTGAACTTGAAGGTAAGGGTGGTTGAAGACTGATATTTGTGATATTTGGTGCAGCAATCCAGCGTTAGACTACGATGGTATTAAATCGCACAATGTTAAAAAGATCAAAGTGGAAAGAACCTAGGACTAATGCAAGAGAATAATATGCACATTCTGCTTCACCCTGGCTGCTTCTACGATTTAGTTAGGGCCTATCCACTTGTTTATTTTCAGCTATGCTTATAGATAGGTACTATATAAAGTACTTTTAATGGAGAACTTCCAATATGGTGTTTATAATTATTCTTCAAAGCAGATTAAGGAATTGGTAAAAAAAAATCTACTCAGGTGTAAATCGAGTCGATTTTTTCTAAAATAACACGAAATATCAGCGAAAAAAGAGGTTTTTCGTCTTCATATCGACATAAGCGTCCAATGTTAAAATATGAGCCACAAATTCTGGTTACTGCTATAATAAACGGTCATAGGAATATTGCCCTAATCACTACGATTAGCAAGCATCACTACAATTAGCTACGATCCTAATCACTACGATTAGCAAGATCGCAGATACATAGTTTTAAAAAATATCTTGTATTGGTTACTTGTAAATTTACTAATGCATTGCTATTAATTTTTTTCAGGCACTGTTCGACACTGACAATAACTAAGATTTCGAGAAAAAAAAGTGCGATACGGAATGGATACGGAAAAAATAAAGAAGAAATCATTTTTGTACTTTCTATTCTGCGACGTCGACGAACTATTATCAAATTGATTAATAACATAGACATTTTTTAAAACAACCACAACTCGTTCTATAAATAATTTTTAATGTTATTGTTTGTTTCAATTTTGTTTTCAACGTCATCAAGAAATCGGTCGCAGTCGCAGGCCTTGATTGAAAAATAGCCTGTAATTAATTTGTAGCAATACAGGTTGTTGAATCAGTTAGCGAGCATTATGGTCGCGCGGGTTCGTCGACCAGCCGCTGGCCGTGGCAGCCTAGCCGCACGCACTGCGCCACGTACCTAGTTGACCGATTACCAACCTATTGCAACTCCAACACTCAATGAAAACTTACAATTCATGCTCGTACGCGCTTGTTTAGTAAACAAACACGCAATGCGTTTTTAGATAAAGTCATATACTTTAGGTGTTTACACGTTATGCAGACTTAACGTATGTATTAAGTTTAAACGTTATAAAATACTCATGATTTAATCATGAAATGGGTTAAAACTCAACTTTTTAGGCTATATTTTTAACTTTTAAGTATATTATGTAGTAATTGAAATTTAGTATGTATTGTATAAAGGTAGGTATGAATGTCACATTTTTAAATAGTTTTTATTTCATACGTTAATATTTATAATATTTTGATGGATGAGTTCATAAATTACAAAATTTTATGATTTAGTAAGCAGATCAGAAATATCTACCGAGACGTACATACATATTCGTAATATTTATAATACAAAATATAAAATTACAGTTATCTAGATGTTACTTAGAGTCAAATTTAATGAATTGTAAAGCGGCCTGCCAATTTAGCGTGTGTATTGTGGCGGAGGAAAAGGGGCCGCGGGCCGCGTGCGGTCGTCGACCGAGGCCCTTGACTCGCGCGCGGTTCAGCGACACCGGCTGACACCGAGCCGCGCCGCGCGCCGCTACACGCTACCTCTATACTCTGGCGAGCGAACTGCGAAACGCTCACGCTTTGTCTATATTATCAGTTTATTACTGCTTATGGCATTTATTTGTATAGATAATAATAAAAAATATAGAAAATGTGTGCATAGTGTCATGTACATTTCAATTGTAGGAACTGATTTGATAAAATTCAGTAATCATTAAAAAAATAAACAGTTCCAAAAACAAGTATGACTCGGTACTATATACTAGTTTAAAATAAAAACATATTTGCCAGCACCTTTTTTCATTAAGCATGGATGTTATAAACATATAACATATGTTCTTATAAGCATCTTTACTTTCGCGTATTATACAGATCGAATGGAATAATAAATATTGACTGCGCTTATTTTACATGACACCAGCATGTTATTGTAAATATGTAAACATTTTCGTATACCTATTTATAGGTAGGTACATTGAATGTAACCTTAGAAGGTTATCTCATAATTTTCTAAGTATATTAGTAAGCTGGTTTGTATATAAATTGTCCTTCGATGTTCCTAGAGCAGAGGGGAAAAGAGGGGGAAAATACATGTATGATAGGGTTATCGCCCCGCGCAATGTAAGTCTTAAAAGTTAAAAGAAGGGAGTTATAACTATAGCAGCAGATAAGCGACGGGCTACTAACCTTTCAAGAAAACTGTACCAAGTCTATCTATACCTATGATGCTTCGGCCCTATCTGTCACTCAACTTAGCTAGTGGCCCTTTATTAGGTTGGAGACTTTCTCATTCAGTGTCCCTTCGTAAATCCTTTCAAATAATGAATTTCATGTCATGATTTCGTGGTTAGGGCGCTCCTCATCTTCTGGAAACCGCTGCTATTGCTCTACTAGGCCCGGCCAACTGAGCTCAACCTGTAAGAAATTAAAATGATTTAAATAAGTAGTTATGTGTTGTCTTTTTTTTGGTGTAATAAAAGGCGTTTGCTTACTCCGCATAAGAGTTAATATGCACACATATACGCATTAATAAGGAGCATTTATGCGTACGCATCTTCATACAAAATAGCCATTTTCCATCCATTAGAGTGATACAATTTTACCCTTAATAGTTCAGTGATGCCTACCCTTAAAGTCAATTAGAAAAAAAAGAGGATTTAATAAATTGGTGTTAGTTCGGTCGAAAGAATGACGTTCAATTAGAAGATAGGTACATTATTTGTTAAAAAAAACATCCGTAAATTCATTTGTAAAACTTGCATAGATCAAAGAATGTGAATAATACAATAAAGTCTTCATTCTTAAAAAAAAATCATAGAAACGAATCTTAAAAGCTGGTGAAAGGTTTACCAATAGAATTACTTGTTACGTAGCGCGACTAACTTAACTCTAACCCACTTACAGATTTGCGCTTGGAGTAATTTTACTTTAACTAGATAAACTTAAACCAAACATCTAACGGTTAAAGGGTTAAGTTGTTTGTTGTTTAACTAAATGTTATGTACATGAAATAAATCAACTCAATGTTATGCACCAGCTTTCTCCTCATATAACACAATTCTCGAATATTCTGTGAAAGTCATTATAAAAGAAAGAAGTTAATTCGGTCTACTCAAATTAAGTTTATAGGTACCTATAACAATAGCACTGTATACTGCTGAAGTATTATCTTACATGATGTTATAAATCATAAGGTCAAATATGTGTCCAAATAGATAAAACGCCACTTAGTATTCCTATATCGGTTCACCTAATCGTCAATAAAGTGTAGATAAACATTTCGTAATCGTGAAAGTACTTTCTTATTCGAAATGTAAATACCTATGTTCGGCATCATGTGCGTATCAAATTTCGCGGCTCGGCATGACACGGCACGGCATAGGGCACGAGAGGTGGCGTCGCCTGCGCCCGCGCAGCGCACTAGTGAAAGTGGGTTGAATGCAGCGCCATTACTTTCAGTTTCTCTTGCGCGCACGCCCGATCGTGGGCTCGTTACAATAAACATCACATCCCGTCGATTTCTCGCTCTGCTAAATTTCACCTTTTCCACTCTACTATCGCAGTGTAGTTTGACCTGTTGTGATTTGGCCGTAGAAAGCTATATCGGTTGTACAGTAAATTAGGTTACTGGAACTCATTAGAATGGATAATAAACAAAAGTTTCTATTTTGGTATTGTTTCAAATATGAAATGTCATTTTCATTCATTACATGGCTGAATTTTGGTAAATATTGTATCAAAGTATAAAAAACCTTAGTTTTTTTTTTTTAAATTAATTTTCACGAGACACTTTAAAAAATAAGGCGCTGTAGATAGTGTAATGGTATATTTGTTTTGTTTACATTGAGTATGTAATATAACAGTGAAACTCTTGCGTTTTTATTCAAGTGAAGAAAGATTTCTTTTTCATTGCCATAGCTCAGGTGGACTGATTTTGTTCGTCAATATATGGAGGAATATTAAGTAACACGAACAAGTTTTAATAAGAACCTTTAATCAAAGTAAAATATAAACTAAATGTTATTTCATGGAAAAAATCACAAATTTTGATAATTTTTACGAATTATTCAAGCTTTTACTATTAATTGCTAGATAGTTTCATATTTATTAATATTAGAAAATACTGCTATTATAAAAATGCGTGATTAGCGTGACGGTTGATAGTGGCCTAGAAAGTTCTTACTTTCGACAGGTCCGCCCGCGCAATTCCGTCATTGTACGCTGATCTTATAACTAAAATCCGGTTCACATTTTAAATAGTGACACTTTTCGTGTTTTATGATACTACTCATATAAGAGCGTCATAACGTGAATAACACTTGTCTACATCGAATTAACTACCAATAAAAGTAAATAATACGTTACTGTGTATCAAACTTATCACTGTTTGTTTAAAAGGGCTCACCCGTATTTATAGAGTTCTCGAACAATCTGCCTGTTGATACTGTTTATTCAGTAAACATTTTACACGCAACAAATACTGACTAATAATGTCGAATATCAAGGTCTCGATTTGAAAAAAGTTATGTCTTCTTGTTTTTTATGTTTAGCTCGGTGTATATTTTACGTACCTAAATTAAATACAAAATCGGCACTAAGTTCTATTAATAAGTTTGCAAAGAAAGGAGGTAATGGATACGTGCTAAGCAGCACGGCAAATGTTCGCCGCGTTGCATCCGAAAAGAAATGAACGAAAATGAAAGTGTCCTACTTCCCCATCCCCGTCCCGCGCGCTTTCTCGCACTTTTTTCTATCTAATCTATTAGTTACAGTTGTTTGTCAGTTTGCTTACATCCGGAAGCATTTCCATTAAGATTTGCTGTATTGGAATCAGAAGCCAATACATTGATACGCATCTTTTTTATGGAAATGGCCTGTTAGTATAGTAACAAGTTGGTAGCCTTTACTATGAAATACAACTTTCACAGTTATGGTGCCGATATATTACTCTTATTGACGATACAAGAATTATATTAGTATTATTTTTGCCTTTGTTATATACAATCTATAGACCAAAATAATGCACTTGGTTCATAATTTCTTTAACATAATGCTTTATTTAGGTTTATGCTGTTTAGGGACGGAATAGGCTCACAAGGAACCTAATTAGCGCCCTGTGGCGTGGATGAATGATTTTTGCTCAACTCTTCACTGTACATAGCCGCGACGATGTTGCTTTAACTGTTTTAAATTATTCTATTATGTATTGATGAACACATTGGAAATGTTTTTAACTGTACGGCTATGCAAAGCTTAGACTAGATTTTCCTAATAAAGACTCGGAGGAAAATGTGTAAAACTATAGGTACCTATAGTACAGTTCTACAGCGCTTATAGATTTTTCTTGGGAATAGATAAAGATTTTCATCACTTAGAGCTAGATTTTCTATTTGGAGCAGCATGAATGGTAATCAGTAGTATAAGAACTTTGCTTACATTACAAATATAAATTCTTTAATAACTAGCCGAATAAAAATAGGCTTCCAAAATGTTTACGTGTGGAAACGTTGTAGTTTATATAACAATCGCCTGTCATCTCAATGCAAATTAAGTAGCGTTAGAAGCGATATCAGTTGAATGGTGTTTTTATTAGATTTTATGAACATTCTGTTTATTTGATAAGTTTTTTTCGGTGAGTGTTGATACAGCAGTAGAAAGTTAGCAAGTGCGGCGCTGTGCTGGCCGTGATCGTCTGCCACTGTCACCGTCACAGGCGCGAGAAAGTTACCTTCTTTTATTTTCAAAAACCATACTTAATGACCGCTTACTGATAATTGTTTGGTATTTAACCGAATCATTCGATCGTAATTAGTGCGTTTACACTAACTATCCCATGAATAGAGTGTTAGAAATAGTAATCGATACGGTTGAGATACTAGACAAAGTAGAGTAGTATGGAGTGAGATAAAAGTAAGCCAATGTACTAGAATACTTATGGTTCCAATGTAAACGAGCCACCTTTATTTACTTTACTAGATTACTCGCCAAATGTACCAGTACTTCTTACCTTTCTAATATCTTTAATTTTTATAGCGTAATAAGAATTTAAAACTCGAAGCTTGTACTAGTAGCATTATATATGTGTATAAGTATTCATATTATACTGTTTACTGGCTGAAGTGTAAATGATTACCGATGTAAAGATAATTATGTGGTTCATAACCGCTTATCGATTGTATTCAGATAAATACTAGTAGTTGCTTATTTTGTTTATTTTATATTACTAAACTGTGTTTGATGGAACTCGTTTTGTCAATCCTTATTTAATGGCTTTCAAAATTAGGAGGTATAATAGGACCTCATCATTTTGATACAAAACCGATGCTAAAGCACTTGACGTCCAAAACCAACGGACAATTTTAATAGACAAATATTATATTTATTGAGAGTTTATATATTTGGAATTTCGGAGTACTAGAACATTGTGGGTGTCAGTGACCTCAGCATTATGTCCGATAAGAGGCGATAAGCTAGGGGTATCACAATAATGCTCATCGATTACATATCACTCAGAGTTGCGAACTCTGAATGCTTCTAATCTTGTACTTATAAATAGTCACCGATACTATTCAGTTCAATTAGTCACTACACGTATAAGATCTGACAAGAACACTATGGATAGTAGACTCTCTTGAACTTAGAATGACAACCTTCTTTACGTTTATATGTATTATACAGGCGTATCGAACATTTAAAGTTAGTTTCATAACTCCATGATCTTTTGATAATTTTATAAATAAAATTATTATATAAGCTACAGAAGCTAAGCTAAGCTAATCAATATAGTTTGTAGTAGTTTATACATAATTTGAATTTATTAATTTTTATTGCAAATAATGATATTTCCTAGTTTTCATTCATTTTATTAATAAAATATTTGTTTTGAAACTCCATAATCATTAGTAATGTTGATGCTGGCTGTACGTAGCTGAATGCAAAAATAGTGCCAGGTCGTTAGAATATCTACTGTCGGCTAGGTATTCAGTATATCTGTTTCGCGAGGGAAAGATCAGATTGATAAGACTTTATGCGTTATACTGTGGTTAAATAAAGAAAGTAAAAA
Organism: Shargacucullia verbasci; assembly: GCA_947562105.1. Classification (NCBI taxonomy): domain Eukaryota; kingdom Metazoa; phylum Arthropoda; class Insecta; order Lepidoptera; family Noctuidae; genus Shargacucullia; species Shargacucullia verbasci. The sequence goes on along the minus strand of OX387284.1, from coordinate 8,623,194 downwards.
GCATTGAAATGAGCAAGTTCTGGTCAAAACATATTCGTATTTGGGACGTAAATTGATACGATGAAAAAAAAAGACAACGATATATTGGTTTCAACCAATACCATTCCATAATTATAAAGGTAAATGCGAGTCCCGTTCTTGCGTTGTTGATCAGTGTGGTTACGAGTTTAATTAGGAGATTAGTGTCAAATCTATACTTACCCAGCGGTAACAATGGACACTGGGAGGTCATCGACTCGACGTGTAATACAAGTACACGCTGAATTTTTTAAAGATTATTTAATAATTTTTAGCAAATCGGATCTCCAGTGTGTACTTTTTCTTCTGAGATATAATAACATACTAAATATGTCCAGAATCCTAATTTATCCCAACACCATACAATAAAGAGAGTTTTTGCATTCCGTATAAAAACAGAACCAGAAGGCGAATTACCATACTAACCATTGGTAGACAGGTGGTCACAGGATGCTGCAATAGGATGCTGCTGCTGCTGCCCATACTCTCGATGATGATGCTGTGGTAGGGATATTTTGAATGGCCTAGGTGCTGAAAGTCTTCATAGCAGCGACAGCATGATGAGAGGTCACGTAGGGTCAGGTAAAGTGTACTTTCACATCCACAGCTGAAGTCTATCATTTGTAAGTATTTCTTCTTTGGGCACAGTACCAACCTCAGGATTTAACAGAAAACTTCCTAACAGAAAACCTATCCTCGTTTTGTTTAGGTATTTAAATAAAGGTAAACAATCTTGATGTGACTTTTTACATAAACACATATTAAACAAATAAACTACTGCTTAAACTAGTGGTTCAATTGATTTGGTAATCGTTATTGTTGTTTTACATTGGTTTTTAGTCGCGTTTTATTTTTAAACTGAGTTTTAAACAAAAAATATTAAAAAGACACATCAATATTGTTTACCTTTAGTTAAATACCTAAACAAAACGAGTATAATATAACTAGGTCTCACCGAAGACTTCACCTGGAAATTTAATCCAGGATTCGCATCGTGGTCTACTTATTGAATGACGCGATGCTAATAATATTAGAGGTATATTTTATAGAGTTAAGCGACACCTAAGTGGGAATACCTAAATAAATACGCATATGAGTTTTAATTATATATGTACATACTTTATAAGAGTGGGCAAACAAAAACAATATATTAAGATCAATCAGTCAATGAAACTTACGAGGAAAGAAAAGACACAGGTACAAAGTCGCATCATTACGCCTACACTTTGTGGAAGAGCATAAAGTTGATGAATGAAATGAACCGTATTATTTCCCGTTTTGAACACAGTAGGCACGTACCTTCATTTCAACCTTTGAGAGATACAAAAGAACGCTGTAGAACCAGGTCGACAACCTCGAGTACATTATACGACACGGCTCTTGACATGAAAATAATAAGAAACGTATGCCTATTTTGAAAAGAAAGACAAACTGGACCAATCCTATCATTTATTATTGTAAACTCATTTCTAAACATTTATTTTTTAATAACTTAATTATTTGCGAGGTTGTTTCTGGCTTGAAAACAGTTAATTTTTGCGTTTTTTATCATTGGGTGGGGTGAAAATTATTTAAACACAACAATGTTGCTACAATTAAGATATCGTCGGCGATGCAGATGTTTAGAGCGGTCAGTCAATTGCATTCAGCAGTTTAGTGATGCAGCACATGTGTATGGTGTGTGCGTAATTATGCGCGTGTGACTAGCGGCCGTGCTAGAGATAGCTTCAGGTCAGCGACCGCCGCGAGGCCGACGCCCGCTGACGTAACGTTACGCGAATTCCGACGCCCTCCGCGCCGCTCGCCACTCGCGTCGACCCAATTCCTGCGAAGCCACTTCATTTGTGCATCGCTAATTATATAAAACGTCGTTGCACTGCACCGCCAAACACATTCTATTTCTAATTTAATCGCCGATTTATTTGCGGACAACTATTTAAAATACGCAATTAAGAAGTTTAATTATACAGCGCTGGCAACAAAAGGTTACCGTAACGGTTGTTTGAAACAACACCAAATCATGGTGGAGGAAATGCGTCAATGCGGTTAGGATTTGCCCATATATATTGTTTTGACTGTTACAGTGTCAATAAAGTATCTATGTATTATTAAAGTTGTGTATAGTCTTTATTTATTATCGACTGACTTACCAAGCATAATTTGTGAATCATCATATTTAATTTATAGCTGAAACCGGCTAAAATTAGTTCGATTTTGTTAGAAGTATATAGGTTTTGTTGCAAGATATCACTAATTCACAGCGCGTAATGACTAATTAATTAGTAAGCATGTTTTCCCCGTTTTATTTAAATTATAATATAATTACATAACCTAAACCTCTTTCCGAACCATATTGTTCTGATTTAAGTTATTTATAATTCAATTCATAACCCATTAAATAAATGATTCATCATTACTGTATTATTATCTACCAATAAACGTCCACGGCTAAACATAGATGTCCTCACAAACATTACATTGAACGGCTGTGATCAATAATGCAATAAATAATCAGTACACAAATACTAATTACTGACTAATTTGTTATTTACGATGACACACTCATTAGTACAGCTTGTGGTTCTTGGGAATGAACAATTCCGTTTCTTTTGGTAGGTGATACTTTTTTTCTTTAAGAAGAGAAGAATTGGGATATAATTGGATAAATGTATACTCCTGTACAATATAATCCGATCCCGATTGACGGTCGTTCTTTGGTTAATGCCGATTAGGAGGACCATATATTCAGCACTTGGAAGTTAATAGGCTGATGTGTGTGAGTTGGCAAAAGAGCTTGGTATTACACAATGGAATGTGTGTAATATAAAGCGCTATTATCAACAGCTTCTGGGTGTATAGTAAAAATTTAAGTTCCAATTAAACGAACCATTTCAGACGGCTCCACCCCTGAAGCATAGGACAGGTGAACGAGAGGTCATGAGTTCGAACCCCACCTGTTACACTATTGACGTGGACCCACTAGTTCCATTTGACTAGCACATTTAGCTTACTTGGAGGAGTTTACTGCCTCATTGGTCTAGTGGTCGCAAGCGCGACTACTGAGCGTGAGGTCCTGGGCTCAAGTCAGGCAAACTGTTATTGGGTTTTTCTGTATAGAATTTTTCAGTAGCAGGCCGGAGTTTGGAACTGTGCTCGGTAGATGGAAATAGGCTCGCCCACTATTACACGGGACTCAATAATGACATCGTCAAAAAATATTGTCATCAAACAGTATTGTAGAACTTGTAATTGTAGTAAGTTCATTTTGTAGGTATTGTAGAAGACCTTCTTACTTCATGAAATTTTTGTTTCCTTGTCATCCAAGGCTGTACTTATTGTGTGTTTGACTGACGCAGGTGGTGTTAACCGCAGTATTGTTCAGTGATGAGTCACAGGTCTGTGCGTGTGTGACAAAGCCATGGATCACTGACCAATAGCCTAGATATACTTCACGTTGATAGCTTTATATGAGAATGCTTACGCATCATCACATCACACGGTTTTTCCTTATGCAGTCGACCAGTGACTATCAAAATGATTATAACTCTGTTTCTATATGAGTATTGTTAAAATTATGTTTCTGAATTTATATACAATGTGACTAAACACCCACATTTCGCCGAGCACAATTCTAAACTCCAGGCTGCTTCTACCTAACAGAAATCTAATAATATCCTGGCATAGGCATCCAACTCGGAACGTCATGCTTTCGGTACCCTAACTTGCTGCGACTAGACCTACCAAGTAGTACTTCTGTAAGAAAATTACAAAATTATCAGTACAGGTGCATCTAGTTAAACTAGAAACTGACCTCAACATACTTAGCCTCGTAAGTCCTAACGTATGTACTTTATAAAGTAAAAACTAATAGTAGCAGTTCAGACCTGACATTGGAATGTTATAGTAAGACTAACTTCCTAATGTACTACGTGCAACGTGTGTTTTTTAAATTCAAATTCAAATATGAGTATTTTATTTTAAATATAAGTTTTTTTTTTTGTATTTTCTTCTATTATAGTGTAAAATATATCAAACATAATAAAAAATATATGAACAACCAGGTATCACGTCTAAAATTGCAGAAAGGGAGGGAAACCTCCTCGGTCTGAAGCACTATTCTTAGTATGTAAGTACTTTTTATAGTACATAAGGTTATAAGAACTAAACCTGTTTAAAAAACGCAGGACTTACGAGGCTATGAAAGGATGCTGGAGGATATTGTAATTGAAACCTGAGAACTCGTAGCCCTTGGGTACATCTATGAACAGACATACATTGTACATTGTACGAGTACATGTTGACATTAAATGTTATCAATAAAAAAAACCTCAGAAAAACCACGCTTTAAAGTTACGCTACGTATTTTACGCGAATAAAAAACATGTATGAGTATTGTTTGCCGAGGTCAGATGACAATGGCGTTACGATATTGTTACGTCATAGCTTAAGACGCAAGTCCCGCGATCGCTAGTGCTGTGTTTGTATGTATCATTAATCTTTCTTAGTTAGTTTCCCCATTTGTGCGGCGAGCTTTATAATTTGTGGCTTTTCGGTAGCCAATCTATACAAATAAGTAAAATTGTAGTGTCTGTTTGTTATGTCAAAATATCAACTTTTTACTAAATGCATATGAAAGTATTATATCGACTGTGAACTGGCAACATGTCCTATCTCGATTTTATGAGGATTTTACTTGGTTATTATAATATTCTAAACTATTTCATACCCGGCAGCTCTGCAAAAAACATATTTTACTTCAATCAAAATTAGACGCCAAAATCGAATTCATTCAACTCGATAGATTCTTCTTAATCCTGTAATTTCGTCAGAAATAAGATAGTACCAGTTGCCAGTTCACAGTCGATATATACGGTACTTATGAAAAAAACGATTTTATAAATTTTTGTCTGTCTGTCTGTTTGTTCCGGTTAATCTCCAAAAGGGCTGGACCGATTTTGACGGAGCTTTTACTGGCAGATAGCTGATGTTATTAAGAGTAATTTAGGCTACTTTTATTTTAGAAAAAGAATTAGGGTTCCGCGCAAAAAAATAAAACCCACGAAATTTTGAACAAAATCAGATTCAAATAGGGAAGTATTATATGTTATAAATAAAATAAATAAAAATAAAAATTTTATTAGAAACTTTCACAAAAATAATACATAATAATTTCAAAGTATTTAGTAATTAGGTAGATATATGTTAGTAGTCTCTTATATGAGGTTAGTGTGTATTTTAAAATATGAAGTTATATTACAAAAAGAAGATACTTATTTCTAATTATACTAGAAGCAGCCTGTTATATATTATATGCATTTTTCTTTTAATGTATTCTGTTTTTTTTTTATTGATTCACGAGCAGCAGTTATAATTATAGATAGGATAGAGGACTTTAACGCACATAATATTAATTTAAACAAACAAACTACATACATACACTAGGAAACGAAATAATATATTGACGGAAGAAATTTAGACAAGTGAATAGCGCGCGGTAATTCCCCTACTCAGTTCTAAGCGAGTACCTAAACGTATACATCATTTGTGGGAATCCCCGAAAATGCGTTTCATTTTCAAACATAGACAATGTGTAGGTTGCCATATGTGTAAAAAAAGTAAATAACTATTGCTGACGTAATCACCATCTAGATCCCCCCACCCCCCATGTCATCAAAAATAAGCTAGTAAATTAATATACATAGGTTGGTACATTTCAAAACAACTATTTATAAAATGTTCTCATGTCTGTCATGTGTCGTGTGCTCTTTTAAAGGAAAAATAAGACTACAGCGAATACTCAACTTATCAGCGAATTCTAGAAAAACATAAGCAACACGATGACGAGTCATCGTTCTTAGCGCATATAACTTAATATTTCAAGAACCAATAGAACTAATCAGCGTGATCATCTGCATGTGATACTCTCTATGTATAATTAGTACGTAATATTGGTATCTCACGAAATTCCGAAATTCGGTTATCATAAATGAATAAAAAAAAATGTATTTATTTTCAATGAATTTTGTAGTACTTATGTTACTATATTTTAATTATATAGTGGCCCCCAAAATAAACGTGTTTTCTGAGAATTATGAGGAGAGATTATGAGAATAAATAACACATCCCTTCTTCCTTTATATAGCTTATTCTTCGCTTATTTTCTTTTTTCTTAGCATTATTTGGCCCTACAACAAAATGGCAGCGGTAAATTCAAGGGTTAGCAAAAGCAAACGATCAAAAAAGGCAATCCAAGCCCCGTCAAAAGTCATTCCCTCATAAAAATAATTCCCTCACTACACGTTTAAATAAGGGAATGACGGTGAAGGAATGACGAAATAAAGCTTATCCAAAAAAGAAAAACTGCGACGTAACTTTAATTTAAAAAAGGTTTTTTGTTTTAGTTGACTACTCCCAAAAACCTATTTGATTGCGTAATTAATATTTTTTTAAAAGAACGGCTGAAGGGATCTCTATGAAATTTGGCACAGAGATAGATTATAGTCTAGAATAGCAGACAAGATACTTATTGTCCTCGAAAAATGTACGGGTTCGTAAACCACGGGGGCGCAGCCGCGAGCGGAAGCTAGTGCGTTTATAAATCGTCTGTCAGTAAAGGTGTGAGGGAAAGATTTCTTTTTAAGGGACACGGGAATTTTTATTTATTCTTATCCTATATTTATTTTATATTCCAAATTTAAAATATTTTCATAAATCCATTGTATTTTTAGTCAATTAGTCAAATTTGCACCAATTTTGTTTGATTATATTGATTGTATAAAAATAAAAATATAATTTAATCTGGAGGTTGGTATATAGTGAGGGAATGATTTTAGATACATTTTATGGCTTGTTGTTTTTTTATTTATACATTTGGTTAAGAAATTGTAACAGAATAGCTTCTGCTCGCGGCTTCACCCGCGTGGATTACGAATCCGTGCATTTTCCCGGGATAAAAAGTAGCCTATGTGCTATTCCAGACTATAATCTATCTTTGTGTCATATTTCATCCAGATCCGTTCAGCCGTTTTGGCGTGAAAAGTAACAAATCCATCCATCCATCCATCCTCAAAAACTTTCACATTTATAATATTAGTAGGATAGTAGGATAGGGTAGGATAGGATAGGATAGGATAGGAAGTAGGATTTATAATATTAGTAGGACACTCTTAGCTACAGTAATGTTAATTGCAAAGAAATAATAGCTACCGTTATACGTTAAATAGATTTATTTTAAACTGAAAGGACATGAATATCGGAATTTCGTGAGAACTACCCATATATGTATTTCTATGTATACACATGACATATACACGTATGTTTAGTACTACCAAGGAACATCCATTCACCTTTGGTGGTTGACTGGTTGTTGCTTGGTAGGCGTGGCAATGGGTTTACTTCAACTTCAAAAATTAGGCCTCGAAATGAAATTATTTATTTTGCAATTGGGATTTTTCAATCATTTTTACACGTCTTTTTTAAACTAGATGGCGTCGGCATTTCCTATGACTATCCCTAAGAAGAAACGCCGAAACAAACAAGCCTTTTGAAGAAAGTGCCATAACTATTTGAACTGACCTGTCGCAACAGAGGGCAAGCGTGGATCAGTTATCGTGAGAATTAATGAAATTAAGAGCTTTCAGCCTAGATCTCACTCACATTTACGATGTATAGCAGTTATATATAAGAAACCATTTAAATTTAAACGACATTACAATATCAAAATAATGAAGTAAATAATATAATAATTAAAGGCAAAATTGTATACAAAGTTTAGACTTAATGAAACTTTGTAAAATAGGATTCTATAAAATTTATTATAAAATACTCCATATACTTTCATTACACAATATCTAATTCTATAATCAGTATGACCCATATTCCCACATCAATCTAATAGTATCTTATCTAATCTTATAGAACCTTAAAATAAACATTTAATATTTCTATTGAATAAAGTTCAACCGACTGTCAGAAAATTATTCCCTGTAAAATATTGGTATTCAGCTACAAATAAGTGTTGTTAGGCAGATGATGAAACAGTTCGAAAAACCAATTATTTATTCCTTTGTCCTACTGTGTCGGGGAATTTGTCACAAAAAGTGGGAAATTTATCTGATTTTAGCTAAGCCGAGAATTCAGTGCTCAGTGTCTGAAATTAGAAGAATATTGTTTATATTTAAAAGCTTAGCTTTTATTAACTTATCGATATGTCAATAAGTCAGTCAGTTAAACTTTCAACATCATGCCAGATAAAAAAATCAGATTCCTTGTAAGTTTCTAGGTGTAATAATTGAAATGGTATGTATGTTCAGAATTAGATTTTTGTAGTTTTAATTATACGTTGATTTTTCGTACGTTGAGGACAGCTGTTATAATGTGTGAGTTATTTCTTTGTTTAGTTAGCACACTAGAAAAATTGACCCTAAAGTTCAATCAAAAAACTTAGGAAAGGACTTCAGTATGTACTTCAATAATTTAGATGGAGACTTTCATAACTTGGAAACTTTCAAGGACTGTCCACATCACTAAGCTTTTCAAGTCACATAAATAAGTATGGTGTGATTTTTTGTAAGCACAAGTACGACGACTCTAAATTTATTGTATGGACGCCACTTTTTGATCTGTATAAATAAATGAAAATTTGATGTTAAAGTTAATAAAGCAGTACCTAGCAGACGCACTGGTAAATAAAATAGGTAATAAATTGAACGAAAATCTTGTTTTTCTGATTCCATACTCAAATGAAATATGGTACTATGTACTACATCGATTTCGATGAGTTTAAAGGAATATTAAATATAATTTAAGATGGTGATCTTAATATTGTATGATTCTGTGAGAGTTAAAGAAAGGTGTTATAAATTAAGTGTTGTACTTAAGCGAACATGCAGACACTAAAATAAACTTTATTAATCGAAACCTGAAATTAAAAATGCATAGAAAAATAATATATTCATAAGAAACTACAAAATCTAATATGCATTTAGACTAGAGCGATAACGTGGTTAATAAATAATAATATACAACAATACAATTAAACTTGACCTTGTAGTAACAGACGTTTTGCGTCACCGCATCATCAAATAGTTGTATAAAAACGCCGCGGTCACACAATGTCACCCCCCATCCGGCAGAGACACGGCGTCCGCGCCGCAGCCGCCGGTCACATTCAACATAACAAAACGTCAATTGACACATCGACCTACCTGTCCCGACCTTTCCAAGTGCTCTCAACTTACGTTAAACTTCTTGATAATGAGATGTAAAATAGTAAATATGTTGGTTGTTGTTCGCTCAATGAAACATAAGAGCTATTGTAGTTCCCCAGGTTTAATCGAATGCAGATAATGAACGAAGCACTCTTCATGTATTTGATAATAAGTCGTTAATAAGTTCTTTCATAATTTTAATTATGACAAGAAATACGTAGTAGAATTACGTAAATCTAAGATTAAATGAACTATTCATTTAATCTTAGATTTACGTAATTCTTTATAATTGTATGTGACTTTATTTATCTACTAGCTTTTGCCCGCGACTTCGTCCGCGTTTCAGTCGTTTTTCGTAAAAAAGTAGCGTATGTCCTTCCTCACGGCTCAATGGTTTTGATGTAACAGACAGATTAACTTTCGTATATGATTTCTATGTAGCTTTAACCATTAAGGCTGCACACGCGACGGAAGCTTAAAAAATGGAGTAACTTCTCCCGTTTTTCCAACATTTCCCTTCACTGCTCTGCTCCTATTCACTGTAGCGTGATGAAAAGTCTATACTATACTATAACCTGCCCAGGAGTATGAAGAATAATTGTACCAAGTTTCGTTAAAATCCGTCCAGTAGTTTTTGTTTCTATAAGGAACATACAGACAGACAAAAATTTTACTGATTGCATTTTTGGCATCAGTATCGATCACTAATCACCCCCTGATAGTTATTTTGAAAATATATTTCATGTACAGAATTGACCTCTCTACAGATTTATTATAAGTATAGATAAGATTGTTTGTTGTTAATACCGTGATGAACATCTTAAGAGATCATCTTAAGACTCTTGAACTAGATTCAAAATATTGATTACTGACCAGAATTTTATACCTACAAGTGGGAATGTCGGTGTCAGGAATTCACATATTTTGATGTCATGATGAACATAATGCAAAATGTATAAATATTTATTAGATGTATTTTTATTAGGTGAAATTCACGGTTCAATGCTTATAGCAGGTTCGAATGAAATAGATTATTTAAACCATATTCTCTAGTCTACGTTAACGACTGATTAGTAAATAAGTACATTTTGAAATATTAATCCATATCAGTGTGTTTTATATTCAATTAATTTTAATAAATTAATTGAATACATACATTTTTGACTTATTTGTACTTATTAAGAAGGGAAAACCGGGTTAAACCAAACCCGGTTTTTCCTTCGCAATACACATTTCAGAACATCTGCATGACGTTAAATATGCGTTTCGGGGTCTTTCCGAATACTTGCGGGTTTAACTTACGGTTAAATACAGAGATTACGTTATTATCAAACCATCGATTCTTGAAACGAAAATAATAAATGTACGTACCTACTCAAGCAGTGTTGTGTTAGCTTTTTCTGAGTGTGGCAAATATCTCAAATATCTCGGCAGTAAGACGAATCCATTCAAGGCCGGAGCGAGGGAGAGACGTCATGGGGGTTTGAACCCTCCCACAGATTTCTCGATTCGAATATATGACACCTCATTTGAGTTACCTACTTATTTAGTATGTCGTTTATTTTATTTTATGATTTATTTTGCATTTAAAGTCATAGTACCTATTTTTACTTTATAATTGCGTATTGCTACAAGGTAAGTAGTAACGTCCGTCTACGGACATCTTCAAAACATACCAGGTGTGTAGCTAATCTTTATAATAAAAAAACAATGCAGAATAATGTTTTTAAACATTCTGTGTCCGTTCCGTTCCCTGTTATCGTAGCTATATTCTCATTTTCTTCATAGAGCTTCATGGTAGCTACGTTAAATAATCCTAATTTGGTATATTTTATGGCAGATATTAACGCTTTCAGTCATGCATTTTTCATCTGCATCAATTTTCATGAAAATTGGTCACCGAAAGTTTTTGAGGTCGCAGATTATGAAACCGGCGTTGGATTTTTAAAATTTAAAATGGCGGTTCCAATATGGCGGACGTCGATTTCTAAAAACTTTATAATTTTTCTAAAACTTCGTACCTAGGGGTTTTCAGGGTCGCTGATTACGAATCCGGCGTTGGATTTTCAAAATAGATTCATTCTAACCTGATTCCTCATCTGATTCATAATTGTCATCATATAACTCATTGCTTGAAATTCCGTCAGTTTCTTCCATTATTTTTGTTATATATGCGACTAATTTTATCTAGGTTTTTTTCACATAAACATGTAAATACATATATATGTAAGGGTTTTTATGGGCACAGAATATTTTTCTCTATGAAGAATATTTTTCCCATAAGGATATGACAAAGATTAGCTTTAGAGGTTATTATGTAAAATGAGAGAGCATTCCATTGAGAGTCCACTTTCATCATATATATAGTAGTAATAATTTCGCAATCATAAATTATTTTGGTTGTGGAATCATTTAAAAACAACGAAGATATTTATTACTAATATGTATTTGAAGGAACTTCCTAACTAATATTATGAATGCGAAAGTGAGTTTGTTTGTTTATTTATTACGCTTTCACGACTAATCCACAAAACCGATTTTAAAAATTCTTTCACCGGTGGAAAGCTTCGTTATCAGCGAGTAAAGTAGAGGCTATATTTTATCGGGAACGGGAACCTAACTAATATTATAAACACGAATGTGAGTTTTTTTACGTTCATACTGCCGATGTCAAATGGCAAATCAATGTCGCTCGCACCATACATATATTTAGAGTAAGTGGAATACTAAGTAGAACGAAATTAAAAATAAAATATTTGCAATGACTACAGAGGTATATACTCTTTGACTTTGAGTAGACCATAATATTCTCTTAGCCAAGCTGGAACACTATGGCATACGGGATACTGTCCTGAAGTTGTTTAATTCTTATTTGCAGAATAGACGACACTGTGTCGAGATCAGGTCAGTAGTAGAAGGAAAAGAAAAAGTGAATAAATCTAATCTAGTCACTGTAACTCGTGGAGTTCCCCAGGGCTCTGGCTTAGGCCCAATTTTCTTTATTTTGTTTATAAATGACTTGATTGAGTATATCAAAAGCTGTACACCGGACACAAAACTCTTTATTTTTGCTGATGACATAAACGCAATTTTATCTGCAAAAAACATTGGTGAATTTAGAATTTATTTTAATTAGAATCCAAAACCAAAGCTATTTTAAAGGCTTGGTTCGGTACAAATAATCTGGAACTTAACGTAAATAAAACAAAATACCTATTATTCAAGTCTACGGTACGTAATAACGATAGCCTACAAATAGTATCTAGCGGAGATAATGTCGGAGTAGTTGACAATGTCAAATTCCTTGGTGTTCACATTGACGCGTTACTAAACTAGAAGGTGGAGATCTCGTCAATTATAAAGTCGGTTAGTTCTGCATGCTATGCAATCAGAAGCCTGCGGGAAGAACTGACTTTGGCTCAACTTAGGATGGTATACTTCGCGCTGGTCGATTCGAAGCTTAGATATAGTATCCAATTTTGGGGTAATGGTTACAAGTATAATATGCATTCGGCATTTGTAACGCAAAAGAGAGCTTTAAGGACAATGTTTCGTCTGAGACAGACTGAGACATGCAGGGACCACTTCATCAAACTTAAAATTTTAACGGTTCCATGTCTCTATATTTTAGTGTTATTAACCAATTTAGTGAAGAATTTACATAAATTCGAAACCGACGACGAAAGGCAAGTTAGAAATAGAACTCGTAGGAAAGACAACCACAATACAGCCCAAATTAAACGTAGTTCAGCATAGTACTCGTGTGCAATCGGTCTTGTTGTACAATAAGTTGCCTTTAGAATTTAAAAGCATATTTATCACAAATTTATTTAGGAACAAATTAAGAACATATTTATTGAAGAAAGGCTATTATAGTATCGATGAGTTCCTAAATGACAAATGACTGATTGATTAAACTTTAATTGATGTATTGTATTTTTTAATTATAAATTTTACAATGTAATTATTCCAAATATGTATTGATATTATTGTATTTTCTTTACTGTGCATTTTTTAAAATTTTTCAACCCGACTTACTTTGACAAACTCTTTGAAAAGAACCTCAATAATGTTCAAACTTAAAAACTGATACGGTCCAATTTCGGCCAAAAGTTATGCTTATAGAAGGCAATTTTATAAGATATTAGATCTAGATAGATTTTAGATCTAAGAAGATTGTTTGTTCTCAGAACTATATCAATATCCTACCATAAATATAAATGCGAAAGTTTGTGAGGATGGACGGATGTATGTATGTTTGTTACTCTTTCACGCAAAAATGGCTGAACGGATCTGGATGAAATTTGGCACAGAATAGATTATAGGCTGGAATAGCCCATAGACTACATTTTATCCCGGGAAAACGCGGGCAGAAGCTAGTTCATAATAATGTAGGATTTTATATGATTGAAATGAAATTTTTGTTGTTAAACTGTCCAATTAGATCGGAAATATTGGTTCGCGGCATTTTGAATTTTCGAAATCTGATATTCGTGATCAGTGACTATTAAAACCCCCAGATACAAATTTTCAGTAGAATTGGTTCAATATTATAGATCTGAGGTGATTTTTTGTAGGGTGGGACCGTAGCGGTCCCACTGTGACTGAATGGGTTATTACTTTAAAGCCAACAGATGTAAATGACTATTCATACAAATTGAATAGATCTAATCCAGAGTGGACGTATATTAGCTAAGATAATAAAGATGATGACTATGATGACGCGTATGTCACAGCCACCGACCTAGAGATGTTAGGTATAATAATTGGTTACATCCGGCGTTGAAATATTTAAACGAAGTCTAGTCGTGGTCTAGTTCAACATCTGCTATAGTAATATTTCGGATCGCGTCCAAAGTACATACGATGTTAATGTATGAGTTAAGATAGAATGTAACGTATAACGAGCAATATAAGTAGAGTGCGAAGTGGGTGGTTTTTGATGTAATGCACATTAATCTATAACAGATTATTGTATGTGATGTGTTATAGACACGTGTAAAGTTTATTGCGGTGCAGGGTGCACGCGCGACCTTGCCGCATGCGCTTGCGCAGCGTCGGGGCCGCCGGGGGCGCGGAGTGCGGGCCGCGAGAAATGCGCGGCCGCGGCGGTGACGTGCTCACTTCGTTATCAGCGGATGCCGCTTATCGCAAGGTTGCAGCGTCCACGTGTTGCTGACCAGTTTATACGTTGCGCCTTCTTTCCAGCTACCTTAACTACGTTCTAACTAAACTGTAGGTATAATAGGCAAACAAGGTTTTAAGATAATATATTTTAGATTCAGTTAGAGCCATTTTGCTCTTATTGATTATGTGAAAGTAAAGAAAGTATTATGCGGAAAAAATCTAACTACTTATAATAGATAAATCTGTTTATTTGTTTATTAAACACGGAATAAGCGTACCTGCAGGCTTTGTCATGACTCGATATTACTGAACGGAATTGTTGAGTAGGATCGCATACACTACCTAAACCCTTCTTCCAAGTTTTCAGGAATCTCTTGTGCGACGGAGTTATTCCACATAATACTTACTAAAATCTAGTCAGCCTATGGTCACCAGTAGCTTTACAATAATGATGGATTATGAAACTATAATATCGTAGTCCTTTGTCGGGTCGGGTCACAATGCGCATCCACTCTGCTCCTTCTTTAGTATTCTCTTTCATCTATGTTGTCATTGATCCAGCCTGCTGTAGGGCAGCTCTTACTTAAACGCGAAGCGCGTTGCTATAATATTTAATGGAAATGACTTCCATGTTCAACCACTTCAGTGATCGTAGCCCTTTTGTTAGGTGACTCTGTTTATTAGCAGGTTGATTTTACAGTACGAACTCTGTAATCTAGTAATCCATGTAGAAATTAATGTCATAGCCGTAAGAATTTCAATCGCACTCTCGCATTCTCTGAATTAGTAGAGACAGTATCTATAGACAATTGAACCACTATATAATTTTCAAAGTTGTGTAGTGATGACGTCTCTGGTTTGAAGAAGTAGTTAGATAGTCCGGTACGTTGCATTGTTACAGTACTCATACTATATTTTCTGCTGTAGCGTAAATTACAATGTGCAACAGGGCCATTAGATTCAGCGCGCCCGAAACTTGACTTGGCAAACGTACGTACGTACAATCAATAACGTGAAGTTTAAAAGTTTAAACGAATTGAATGAGTAGTAACGTTTTAATTAAAACGTAGTATATTAGACGAATAATCTCAAAAGCTTTTAGAGATACCTCCATAAGTTATAATATGTAAAAAAAGTTTGGTCAACACTAGCACCCACGCCACGCATGTGGCGATGCGAATATTTAATGAGCAAACTGCACGCTGAAACTGCGTTGTACACTACGCTGCTGCAAAACAAGGCAAATGTACATACTCAAGTGTATATTACCTACATGGAATATGACAAAAGTATGTAATTTTTTACCTCCGTTTTTCTTTCAAATGAATTTTCTTTGGACGATTGCCCCTTTTCTTGCTGACTGTATCTACAGTATCATATTTATAAATCTATGAATGCAGGAAATAGCTATCTTAAAAAAAGTGGCCAGTTTTCATTCTGTTTACAACTAGACCCCAAACTACTATCTGTGGATCATACGAATATTTTTGTATCCGTGCGCAAAACGAACTCACGACATGAAGCGCAGAAAGCTAATTGCCTAGACACTGTGCCAACCATGACATCAAACTAATGTAATGAAAAACTGTAATGAATAAGGTAGCTGCCCTTATAGCCCCATCTCAAATTCCTACCCCTTATAATTTCAGTTCTGCGCAATCTACGCCTTTAAATATTGAATAGAAGGAAGAAACCTATATACTTACATCATTGTAGAAAACAGATTCAGATGACTCAAAGGGTGCAAGTCTGTGTGTCTAGCAGAGGGTTACTGAATTTAAAACTGAAAGTGGATTCTTGAGACTGGACATAAGTCTGTTTCTTTTCAAACCGAATTTGACCTCTAAACAAAATAAGATTTAATATTGTAACGACCGAACTTTGCAGTTTAATTTGTCCTTAATTGAAGAAGGGCCGGGATGTGTTGTACGCGTAAAAAAGTACCTAAAATACGTATATATAATTTATAAGTGAGTGCACATGTGCATGATTAAAGAAATCAAAGTTAAACGCACGCAATTTTAGAAGATTACACTTAATTAATTTAATTTGATTGTTGATACCATAGCGTTTTTGTAGTTCAAGCAGACAATTAGAAACATAATATGGGATGGTGAGCAAGAACTCATTTTATTGAATACGTAAAATTTTTATGAAACCTAAATGTTAAGAGCACCCCACCACGTTTTTCACATCATCTTTATCAAAAACGTAAGAAAACCTTTCAAAGAGCGTGATTGGTTCGTCTTTACTACTCCTGCCTCTTTGTCTTTAAGCTTAAAGGCAACGTTCCAAGTTGTTGTAGTGGCTGATATTCATGACATCATCAGACATTAAAAAATCAAAGAAGCTTGACAACTCGTTGATGCAAAGTTTCTAGTAGTTAGTAGTATAGTATTGTATAGTAGAGATTATAGATGAACTTGGTTAAAGCCGAATTTAATTCTGATCTGTTTAGCTGATATTCATATAACTTGGTAAGGTTTTTCTTGGAATTACTTACTTATATGTGGTTAATAGAGCCATTAAAGCACATTAGAAACAGTTCTTGAGTTACAATATCATAATTAAAATACGTTGATAAATTGAGTTTGAAATATATATAAATATTAGCTTCTGCCACAGGCTCCGCCCGCGTTTTCCCGGGATAAAAATATAGGCTATGTGCTATTCCAGACTATAATCTATTTCTGTGCCAAATTTCATCCAGATCCGTTCAGCCATTTTTGCGTGAAAGAGTAACAAACTTACATACATCCGTCCATCCTCACAAACTTTTACATTTATATTTACAGTAGGATAGGATAGGATGGTAGGATATTGATATATTTCTGAGAACAAACAATCTTCTTAGATCTAAAATCTATTGGTAAAACCTACTTTATAAAATGGCCTTCTAAAAGCATAACCGAATCCAGCCAGTCGCCTTGTGGCCGAAATTCGACCGTATCAATTTTTAAGTTTGAACATTATTGAGGTTCTTTTCAAAGAGTTTGTCAAAAAGTATATACCTCTGTAGTAATTGCAAATATTTTATTTTTAATTTTGTTCTATTACGTCAGTTGCGAGCATAGATTCATTCCGCTTATTCTAAATCTATGGTTGCGAGCGACATTGATTTGACATTTGACATTGGCAGTATGAACGTAAACAAACTCACATTTGTATTTATAATATTAGTGAGGATTCCCGTTCCCATGGGATAAAATATAGCCTATTTTATTCGCTCAAAACGTAGCTATCCATCGGTGAAAGAATGTTTAAAATCGGTTCAGTGGATTAGGCGTGAAAGCGTAACAAATAAACAAATAAACAAACTCACTTTCGCATTTATAATATTAAGTTAGGATTTAAATGATTCATGTAGGTACCTATCCTGCGTTCTATTGATTATATATATGTACGTCGTTTAACTGAGTTTCTGGTGAATCCATAAAGGATAATAAGTACCAACTCGGGTTAGATATGTCACACCAGTCTTAAATTAATAAATTACATGTACCTATAATGTGCCTCAAAAATACCTAGACGTTGAGCAATGCTGAAAACAACCCGTCACGTTATGAATCATGTGGAACTGTTGTGTTATTTGGCATTTCTATAAGTAATTAGTAATGTTAATAATGGCTTATTGTGTTGATATAGTTAGCAACCGGAGCAGTAGGAGTCGTTCAAGTGTCTTTAGTTCGCATAGCGGCGAGGGCATGCGCGCTGCCGCGGTCGTCTCAAGATCAAGGTCGTGCGGCAGACGTGCGGCAAGGTCACCTGGCTCCCGCCCCGCCACCCCGCCACTCCTCGCCCCGCCGCGCGCTCGCCTCTCGTACCTCTCACGCGCGCAAATATTTGCGACCGTCTGTCCTCCGCGACCGATACGCCGAGGTCAGCCCGTCAACAGACCTTGAAGTAATATTATCCGACCTCTCCTGCTTGAAAGACGAGATCGTATTTTTATCGGTCAGTTTAATATATCCATAAATTATTCCAGGTGTGAGGTATCTCCATATCAACAGTAACCGAAAAGTTATTTGGTAAATATAAATCGACTTGACTAAACTATTGGAAAGGTACTGCTGACCGGCCGTAACTTAGTTTCAATCTCGAACACTAAACAATGAAAATAACACTTACTTACATTATTAAATAAGTTAACTTATAAGTATTTTGATTTATGAGAAGACAAGGAACCTAAGTAATTTGATGTGACAAGAAAACAAGAACATAATTATATACAACAATTAAAATTCAAGCCAGTCCTACAAACGTTTTTCTGCGTTGCTAACGTAAAATAACACCCTTGTTCAATTTTGCGTCATCATTGTGTTATCGTGTAATTTGAAAAGCAGCTTGGCTTGTAAAACATTGTTGAACGACAGTTATAGTATGCTTTTAGTGCTAAGCTACGGGAATGCAACTCTGTGTTATTACCTGTCAGAGAATACTGAGATTAAAGAAAGGTGTGATGAAATTAGTGGCATTCATTCGTGCAATTCAATTCTGATGAATAAAGAAGATATGAATGAATGAACTGGGTGGTAGGTATTGGTTCATCAGGTTGCCTTATGAAGCGATACAGCTCATACGGCAACAGGTATTAATAAATTTAATCAATAAGTAGTTTTTATAAAAAATATGTTACATATTGTTAATTTTAACAAGCTGCATGTGGCGGGCGATGCGGATATGTGACCGTCTGTCATCTATCTGACTCATTTTCAGATTTTACGAATACTATTTGTAAATAAATAAGCACTACAATATATTTTAAGTACCTTTTACCAATCAAATATTATTTAAATCATTTTATTAATTGCATTCACTTTTTTATCTGTCGATATTTACGCATGTTCCTTAGGTAAATATAACGAGAATGTAATGTGGGCTAATATATCTGGTAAAATGCCAAACAAAACACGTCATGTTTTCTAACTTGTTTGTGCAATTGCATATTAGATCTTGTGCATCGCATTTCACGTTATCAGATTTATAATTAACTTCACACAACTGTCCTATCCCCACTGTTCTAGATGAAAACAGGCTTAGAGAGCAGAGCAACGCACTTCCACGTGGAGCAATCGATGTCATTAATCTCTCCGCAGTGGAGTGACGCTCAGAAGTTACACTGATTCATAAAACATATAACGACGTGAGTTATGACACACATTACAGATTACAAATAAAATAATATTATCTATTTACCAGAAAAAAAAACTATTTTAAAACGTATTAAATATTGAAGTCGCATATTGAGCGTAGAGCCTTGTAAATAAGTTTCAGCTTTGTTTGTACAAATGTACATTTTAAGGACACCTTTCATTATTTACAAGGATTTTAAAGAAAAAAAAATACAATGAATGTCCATAGGCAAAGGTCGCGTAAGTATATTGAATACGTTCGCTTATATTCACCTTGATCTACGTTAAGATTTAGGTACGTTGTATTATTTTCTCATAACTGACATTTCCATTATGTACTTAATTTATAACAAATTGCTTAATATATTTTTTGTGAAGTTTTTCAATTAGTGATCTTGTATTAAGCGCTTTCAAAAGTCCTGGGTATTGTTTAGGAGAACGTATGGAGTAATAAGAATATAACGTATGATACTCGCAGCTATAATCGTATTTTTTTCATTATGGGTCTCTTCGGGCTTTGCTGATGAGCCACGCATACGCAGCATTGGGGCCAAGGTTCCTATGAATTATGTAGTATATGGTATTATTCGGGCGGGATGTGTGTCAGTGCTCCGATTTCGCGGTCAGAACGTTAATAATAGCAGCTGAAGGTTTCATTCGACAAGAGGAGGTCACTTCTTCTACGGCTGTTTCCGGATTATTCATTGTAATTCTAATTTAGCTTACAGCGTCTGAATTGTTTTAACTGCTGCTAGCTTTTTGTCCATTGTCACTTTCATTTAGAACACTTGAACATTTACTTTAGTTTCTGTTATTTGAAGGCCTCGAAGTGTTTCATATGTTTGTTCACTGAAACAGTGATTTATACTTATATTTTTATTACAGATAAATATTGTTATGCCTGTGACCGTATCGTATGTAAGGTATTACTGAAAGAAAATACATATGTAGTTTAACATTATTTGATTTATGATTATTTATTTTAGATTATTTATAATAATATATTATGTTATTTATAATCTAATACTTATAAACAAGAATGTGGACTGCTCAAATTATAAATATTTTAGGAAGCTTTCTGCATTGTCACATTTTTATATAATAAACGTGGAATAAATATTTAATTTAATAAAAATGTTAACAACCGTCAGTATCAGCGTGTTGTCTTCAGTATGTTAACAAAGAACAGTAATTGTAGAACAGTGGCAAACTAGGACATAATATTTATATGAAAGGCGGCGAGCGCGCCGAACAGTGTCGGCAGTCGTTCCCAAATGAGGTCAGTGGAACACGAGGCATTACACTTGACCTCTTTCCGTCGAGTCCTTACCTCCGCCAGACCTTCACACTTTTTACAACACTTTTACGAGCTAGGTCGGGCCAATTAAGTTCTGTCGAATGATAGCATTTAACAATGACGCCCCCGATCCACCAGCACTGGGGCAGATGCAACGCGCGGCCCTACGCGGTACGCGCGTCCGCCGCTCGACTCGCACACACTTGACACACATTTGTGTTTCAATGACTATTGATATTTGTTTTTTGTTGACCATTATATGCATATCTTTAAATCTATTATTGTGAACACATGTATGAATTACAAAACATTGATAACTAATAGACTTTAAGTACTTATTAGTTATAAACTTATGTAGAGGTTTATAATATGACGCAATTTTATTGCTTTTTATATACGTAAGTAGATAGGTGAACTTCCGCGATTTTACGACGTATTTGCTAACAGTGTATCATGTTCAATGAAATATATGGTTGACGTGGGTACGTTATTTGTCATGTCTGTAGGTACCGTAAGGCTAATACTGCCCCAACTCAACAACAGTTTCCCTAGTCATATAAACGTAAAGTAATCAAGTTTATTCTAAAGTTAACAAGTAGTGACGTAAGTAGGCATAGTTACCAATAAAATTAAATAAATCTACAGAAGCAAGGTCAGGGTAACCTTGATTAAAGCAGTATTTTATTATTTTCGCAATAATAAGATCGCAAAGAAAAACAAGGAAGCGGTGGTCGGCGTCGGTATTCAGCGCCACGATTACTTCAACGAGGAACACATGTAGATTGTAGCATATTTGCTCATAATCTCTAGTCTTCAGGGTCAACATTGTCACTTTGTAATACTCAAAACAGATATCTATTTACAATAAATTTAAAATTTGTTTGACAGAAGTAGCTACGGCTCCGTATGGGCACGCGCAACTTTATTTTAAATAATGTACCATGACAACAATAACTCCAGACTGTTGCGTAATTTACAAAGATTTTAGAATTTACTTCCTAATTAGATTACTCAGTTTGCTAATGTATCTTTATGGTATTTTTATTAATTTGGCCCCTCGCCTCTTACACCGCCACGCAGTAGGTTTGTCACTATGAAAGCAATATATTTTTCCGGCGCCTATCATGCTTTTTATATTGTAATCTAGCTAAATAAAAAGCTACGTAGTGCGAATCCTATATTTATGGAATAAAAGTGGGCCAGTGCTGCACTACCTGATAAATATAATGTGACGAGAATGGCGATGTGTGACAAATAACTCGTTCAGTGTCTTCCTAGAACAACACTTTGTTTGTACAGCATACAAAAAGCTCTTTCATGGCCAGTGGGCGTCAGTTGGCGATACTTTATCACTTCCACAAATACATATATTTTTTTACTGTTTAATACGAGTAGCAGATATTTCTTTTTAATATGTACCTATAATATTAAAGAATAAGCAAAACATACTGATAAAGTTTAATGAATATGAAGGCGGATTTATAACCAAAAGAAAATGTAGCTTTCTTCGTGCAACTTTTAGGGATACTGTTAAGTGATACAACTTTGAACTTTTCCAAGTAAGCGCAACATAATTGATTTGAACTTTAATTATAATGAAAATAATAAGAGAAATTGTAAAAGATGGCGAAATAATGAATACATGTGTAATGTGCCTGTGATTACAGCTTTAACAAGTACAGGGGGATGAACGGGGTACGGTTCAAACGAAGTACGATATAGAAGAAGGAATATGCACTCATTATACCCCCATTTATGTTCTGCGATATTGAAATGAAATGAAATGATTTATTTTGCAACTAGGATTTTTCAATCACTTTTACACAATTATTGGCATTAATTAATTAATTGGCAATGTATAAAATAATTGGCGTGGTGTGGTTATTCATTTAAGTTTAGTTCATTACAAAATGATAGAAAGACGAAATATATGTATATTATATAACTGAAAGGCTGGTTAACTGTATACGGCGGAGACATACCGATTTGCTACATTAAGCCATGCTGCTGTGACCTAGGATATATATAAGCATGGTATCGTCGTAATCCCTTTCTATTTCACCCGGTTGTCATGCGATTACCCTTGTCTTTGCAGATGGTCCGAAGCCCGACAGTTGGTCAACCGGTATGTATGATGTGTCCTCACTATCGACCTTTTCCCAAATATGATCGTTTCCCGGTATATATCATATTTAGGAAAAGGTCGATAGTGAGGATTAATTTAACTGTAACCTGAATTTTCCAGCAAGAAGAAAACATTTTTAGGTCGTGTGCCGCTTTTTAGCTAAAGTCTGAATATTGAGTTCTTATATTCTACAGAATAATTTAATGAGAACGGTTTACAACGCAAAGTGAATAGAGGGAGAGTGGCAGCCCTGGTGGTGAGTGTGTGATAAGTGAGCGAAAGTCAACAAGCGTTAGATAACGCGGGGCGCTGGCCAGAGCAGCGCTATATCGTTCAAGATTAAGGTCGTTTCATCTAATGTCGCAAGTCGCGCTCCGAGGGTATCACTGTTTATACTAGTATTCCAAACAAGACAAGTAGGTTTTGCGTTTAAAGGACAGATAAATTCGCCTCTATTATACCGAATTAAATTTTAACGTTTCTCTTGCGTAAGAAATGGTTTGTTTATGTAAAATTGTGACATATATTATAGTAATATATGGCTTAATGAGTTATATATCAATGCGAAAATTTATTTCAGATCATAATAGTAGTTGCGTAGTACTGATGCAATTATTACTGACTGAATTAATGGTTTGTTTCAAACTAGAGTCACAGGCAGTATATTAACAATTAGTTATTGCTTAAGGTTAAATATTATTGCTAATCCTTATTTTATATGAGTTGGCTTGCAGTCAATAAACACGTTTTGAACCATCGCGTCGCGGAGTACACGGAGTGTAGGTTCGTTTGAGCCTGTTTATATAGTAAACGAAAACAATTGTGGGCTACCTTGCAAATGTTTAACAAACGGTGTTGCGCAACAAAAGGCGAACAATGGCGGCAGGGGTGAAGTATTGCCATAATATCGGACGACAATCGAGATCGGCTCGCAGCTCTCTCACATGGCTTGCACTTGCGTAAATAATTACGGCAGCATGATTAGATCATTCCGTTAGACTTGCCTATCCACCACACCATACCTTTAAAAATTAATTCCGTTTGCGTTGAATTTACTGTAACACTGTCTTGAGTCTTAAAGATTCGTCACAAGGGATGATAAAAAATAAGAGAAAACTTTATGCTCTATCATAGCTGTTGTCAAGTCGCGATATTATCTATTCCACCCACTATACAATTTATATGGGTAGTTAAAAATTCCTATTTTTGGTTATGAACTATTAAAGCTGATTTACTGTAGGCGTAACATCTGTGGCTTAAGTATTCTTGGAATTTTATTCATAAAATTATATAGAGCTACTTCCCGGACATCAGTGGTGGGTTTCATATCAAGTGTTCCCAGTAGAGTACCGCACTGAAATTCTTCGAAACAATTCGAGTGTTGCTATCGTCATGCGTTGATTAAAGTAATGAAGTGTTTGTCTGTCTGTTGACGATGAGTCAAGGGATCACGTGGCGACAGATCCTTAGTTACGGCTCTGGCAAGTGATATACTGCATGATTAATTTATTGTTATATTTTGTCACACATTTCCGCGTCTGATATTTAAGTTAAACATATGCGATTGTCGTAAACTAACCCGCTATTGTATATATTCCACAAACATATGCATATGACCTTCAATCTTTTCCGCAATTCGTAATCTTATTGTGAAGATGATTGTTTGTTAAGTATATTTCATAAAACATTATGGTGAGTATAAAATACCAGAAATCGTAATTACTTAAATTTTATATAAGTAGTACTTAACCTTTTTGTATAAACATGATTAATGGTAATATATAAAAAAACTCAGGGGTCACAGCGAGCGGAACATAAGAGGAGGGGAGGGAGAGGTGTGTGCGTCGTTGTCGAATAATATTTTTTCGCACACACAAGGTCGAGGTCGAATCGCTTGACTTCCTAGATCGGCAGAGAGCGACCTCGCCCCGCAACTGCCGCGCGCCGCCCGGCGCCACCCGCCTCTGGATCCTCCGCCCGCCCCAAACACAACGGATATAAAAGCTACCTTTACTAACTAATTTAAAGCAATCAACAACCCCGAGAATAGGAGTCGTATCTATTAATTTTTGTGATTTGGATGAGGTACAATAGCGTATCGGTAATATTTATAAATGTTGATAATATTATTTTATATACTTACAGACATATTATAATATATTATTGCTATTACGATGTCACAATTATTTTAATCCTTGAACAAATATTTCGGTTCCACAAATATAAATTACGTAAAATGTTTATCTTGTATTGTTTTATCTGATAAAGCGTAATATGATTTTGGCAGTTCCTCATCACGTAGCTTCGCGTCTACACAACAATCGCGAAATGTGTATGCGGATAAAAATATCCAGGGTCAGGCTCAAGGTCTCTCTGCTTTTCAGATTAGGCGATAAGAAAGAACAATGTCAACGCATTTGGAACTTTAGTATTTGTTAATACGTTTCAGTTTAGTTCAGTGCAAACCAAATCTAAATAAAAAAAACAATAACGGTATTTGCTGATATTTTTTCTTGTCCAAGGTTAGCTTTAGCTAACACGTATCAGACCCATACTGTAGGTACCTATGTGTATTGTGTCGAATGCGGGGTGATAAAGTTTTCTTACATAAGTTCAGCATACAATTTCGAGCAAACCTAATTTATAAATAATAATTGTGACAGAAGCCTATTTTTTGAGTTCGTGAAAGTTGCATACGTTCTCGTTTTTCATGTAGGTATGTTTGATAGGTAAGGTCAGATACAATTACGCATTAGAGCCACGAGGATGACGTCTGTGCAGCACGCAGGTTGGAAAAACAAAAGGGCTGCACATACCTATCTCCCAATCAAAAAGTCTGTTTACGGACGACTACTCTACACTCGTCCTTTACTTTAGAGTTTTGGCCTGTCGTACATGTTAACCAATATTATCCAATAATAAGGTTCGGATCGGAGGGTGTATGAAGCCTTAAGCCAAGAACATGTGGCCTGGCGTTGCAGGGCCGGGTGACGGCGCAGGCCAATGTCATGCGACCTTGTCATATGACATTGGCGCGACACGGACGCTTCCTGTTATCTCATTTACGATACTTCTCGCCACTCGCGACCGGCATTAATCATTATTGGAACAAAGAATGACCACTCACGGTAATTGTAATTAACACGCGTTGACCTTGACGGACTCATTATCTCGGCCACCTCGGTCACCATACTATACTACGTCACAAAGGACTTTATTAACTATGTACGTAAACAGGAATGTTTTCCTCGATCATTGTTGCTACTATGTATGCTTAAGTTGAAGTCGGACAACTAGGAAGTTATTTTTATTCATACCCATAAAATATAGAGATAACGACTGTGATACAGACATATTAATTTTTGCATGCAATAGGCAATGTCTTTTATGATAAATAAATAGGTTATTAATATTTCATTAAGTAATAGGTATTTACAAAACATAATTTAACAGGTAAGTAATTTTGTTTAGTTTTCTTGCAGGTTATATTCTTTCACAACCATGTGTTTCTTGAACAGGACTAATAAGTTCGTTTGATAATATAATACATTTAAGAGATGTAATCGATAATAAAAAACTAGCCTTGAATGATGGCACTTCGTAGGACACCATAAATGTTTGTCTATGTTCAACTGAAGGCCAGATAGAAATCCAATCGGGGTGCCACGTGCCCGAAGGCAACGGAATAAACCGGGAAAATAAAACAAATGCTGTATAGGGCACGACGAGACGTCATACAGACGCAATAAAGAGTGCGCAGTGAGCACTGCGCAAACATGTTTACCCGCGCGTTCTCAAAGTTCACAGCCCTGCTAATGACCAATGTGAAACATTGTACTTTCCTGTGAAGGTTCCCCCGAGGACACTTATAGCCGAGATGTATTTATATTCTCATGTAAGCGTCGATTAAATACAAACTGATTTTATGAATGCATTCTAAGAAGTGAGACGAGACCGAGTAGTTAGTGACATAGAGTTACGCGACTGACTGAGAACTTATGTAAAGTAAAGTAAATATGCATATTGTCGCTTAGGTAACCATACTGCGCAAGTAAAATTTGATAAGTTTCAAAAAAGACATAAAATTGACATCATATCTTATAAAAATTTCGTAAATGTATAATATAAACATAAATAAAATAGAATAGAATACCATAGAATACAATACACTTCATTGCACAACATTTACGCAATATTTATCATAAGAAATAATCAGTTCTCTGTCCCTTCTGAAAACTTCAATCAAAAATATAATTTTACAAGCGCGGTGTTGTTACCTAAGCGACGATATTAAAAATACTACATATTGCGAAATTAAGGTCACCATGAAGAAAACTGAACAGTTGCATGAAATCGGCAGGTGCAGCGTGCAGTCGCACAACACCTGGAGTCAACTTTCAAGTGAACGAGCGTTGCCTCGTTACGAAGAACTCTGATAAATGACTACCAGGTGTTTTACGAATCTGAAACATTCAATAGTTATTACATCATATGACCATTCACGTGGCCAGCTTTCAAATTTCAATTGTTGCTTGCGTTTATACTGTTAATAGATTACGGAAGTAATAATTAAAATCTTAATAGAAAGCTGTGACCACGTGTCCGATTTTGAATGAAAAATAAGAAATGCGAGAGCAGGTGTTACGATTAGTGCAGAGAAACTAGTATAAATATAATCGACATCACATTTTGGACTTTTTTAATAGTAAAGCTCCATTAAATCTTCGAAAATGTGATATACATATTCCGTCGATAAAAAAAGTCTCAATCGTTTTTCGACATGTTTGTAGAAAGAAACATGTTCATAATATGGTCTGTAAAAAATCCTTTAGCAGTCGAATGTTTTCCGCTGATCCATCCTTATTGTGTATTTTTAAAATGATTTTGTGAAAAAAATTGAAGGTCAAATGAACATTAGTATTGGCCTTGGTTTCATTTCAAAGTCTAGAGGTGATCTCAGTCGCGACTTACAACAGCTTATTTAAATTACAATGGTTTTATGTTGTAAAATATCTACATCTGAATAAATAAAAATATTATTACCTATGCTTAGGTGAATGACGATTTCACTCTAAACTTAGTAGTAGTTAATAATAGCTAGGTAACACATTACATGCTTCATAATTTGTTTTAAGTAAATATTCAAATACAGAATCAAAAACAAATAATATTTTTAATTTTAATTGGATATACTTCTGAAATGTAATACACATTAAAATGCGTGGTTAAAAATATTGAATCTAATTGAGCTCCTGACATTGTATGGGCTTCCTGTCTATTTACATCACTATAGATTACCTTCACACAAGCGGGTTGAGGTCAGCAGAACTCACCGCAGCTACAAGAGCGCAGCCGTCGTATTGACGTCTTTTGTGAATTGATTTATGAAAAATATCGTATGACTGCGTTTACTGGCACATAGACAATAGACAGTTTGTTTTAATGTAAACAAGAAAACATGGAATGGAACATATATATTTAGTTGAATTTCAAAGTATTTATGAAGAGAATATACAATTGAACAATAAATAGTCGAATTAATGGAGGGTTGTCGTCGCGTCACGTTACGGAAACCCGACACCGTGGCGTCCCGCTCACGAGGTGCGCGGGCGCGGGTGACGGGCGCCGCTGACCCTGACTCTTGAAATAGTCTTCCGCATTAACGCCGAGAGCAAAAATATCGCATGATGTTGCTTCCAAGGCCGCCAACGCCAACACCCCCGCGGCACCTTAAATGGAATTAAAACTACCATATAACCACTTCGACGAGTGAAGGTTTATTGTCACCTATCATTTTGAGATTCCTTCGTTCACACCGATACACAGATCATATCACTGTAGCTTCCTATTGCTGTTCTCAATTCAACAAGGTCTATGCAAATGTTGCAAGAGAACGAACCAGTGAATGGCAGTTTTAATTTATAGATTTGCAGACTGCATAGCAGGTTTAATTTAAACATCTGAAGCAAATTGAATTAATTGATTGTGCTTTGCATAAATTCAATCTTTTCGAGGATTAATAGCGTAATAATGTGTGACGAGTAGTACGTGCTACTTTGTTGGTCTGACTATTGAATGACCAGAAGACCTTGATTTCCGCGGTTTCAACGATGAAATGGCGATTTCATGACTTATCATTTGTATAACATATCGTTTTGGGAGTATTTAATCAAAGAGAGATTTAATAACGAAATATACGCTATATTATTGATTTCGGTTTTGACTTTGGACTTATTTGTTAAGAAATGTCTACCTATAATTATGCATTTTTCCTATCATTACGGCTTTTATCATGATAAATGAGTGTTATGTACTACAAAATGCGAATGTAACTTTAAGACCTTCATGTGACTCTGACTAAACCTTCGTGAGACCTTTCTAAATAAATCTACAAGCATTGTGACGTTTATCGCAATATCGAGCGGCGTTTGTTTTCAACAATTGATATATTTAACAACCAATCAGTAGCGTGTAAATTAAGTCTAAGGTTGCGAAATAGTTACCTGAAAGTACTTAGTGGATGAAATTGTATCTAATATTAGGGTACATATTACATTATTACTTTTGCTTAATTGTAGATTTTTAACCAAGGATTTAATACATTTCACACAAGACCTTTTTGCGCAGTGAGAGATTAACTGAAAGGATAAAAACATTGAATGTTACATAAATACCAAAATTTTA
Organism: Shargacucullia verbasci; assembly: GCA_947562105.1. Classification (NCBI taxonomy): domain Eukaryota; kingdom Metazoa; phylum Arthropoda; class Insecta; order Lepidoptera; family Noctuidae; genus Shargacucullia; species Shargacucullia verbasci. The sequence goes on along the minus strand of OX387284.1, from coordinate 8,593,602 downwards.
AGGTTTTCCATTGCTATAAATACGTAAACAGGATTCAGAATAAACGTCATAGTCAGAGTAAGATGGAAATCTTAATTCGATTTTCAAATAAAGTTCTTCCTATAAGAAGCGTGTTCGGTGTACTTTTTATGCAAAAAAAAAAAACACGTTTTGAGAGTACCTATGAGTGATAAACAGAGTAATAGTTTTAGTTAATTGGTTGTTAATTTACGTAAATATTTCCACCAAAATACGTCAAGACCTTGTGTTCTATTACAATGTTATTAGCTGCGTATGTACGGCTGTAAATCACTAGTGGATCGCAGCTCTAAACAAACAGCCCACTCGTTGCAAAAACCGAACGGTTCTAAAAAGTACGACTTGAAAAATTAATAACCTTGTTGAAAAATTCTTAAAATATATTTAACTGCCAATATTAAGGAAGAACAATTTGTGGAAACCCGGAAATATTGATCGTTTGTCTCATCGCATCATCATATCTGGATGTTGTAATACATTAATTATATTACGCTGTTAGCGCCGCGGACAGCAATTTATTGTTTGAACTTCAAAAGATAACTTCACTTTATAATAATTATAATCATACATTTGTGTAATATTAATTCTAAGTAACGTATTTATATAATAATCATACATTATTTCTATTACGTTTGTACTTGACGTACCACATATGAGGGTCGCAAATTGACGATAAAACCGTATCGTCGAATGATTTTTCTGTCATCATTCCAAATCTTTCATGGACACTATAAGCCCGACTGATAACACTATCATACCAAGTTAGTTACCGTTGTCGTGAAATCTTATCTGTTCAGATATTTAACTGAAATATGTGAGGGTTTTCAGTATTCTCTCAACATGCTCGGTATTTTCTAAATACAAAAATGTAAACTAACAGAGATTTTAAACCCACGCTTTAATCTATTTAGCAGATCGACGAGCAATACGGATGCAATCTTAGAGGTCACAACGTGATGACGAGGACGAAACTTATTCAATTATTTATTTTAATCGTCGTTTATGACGTGACGTGCTATCGTTAAAGAATTTCCGGTCACCAAGTGGGTTCTGTAGAAAGAATAGTCTCCATTTGTTCCATGAGTTTAATGAATCATCCTGCCGTAAAGTTACATCACAGTCATCTGTAAATCATTCTTCTGCGCCAATATAAAAATACATATAGACTGCGAGAACAAATTCGTTTTCTAAGTATTGTGACGATTACTGTACGGTTTATTTATATTAGAAGACCCAAATCCATACCGTATCCGTAGACGTTTACGGGTTTATATACAAAAATTATATGAGGACACACGCATTATGATACGGAAATTATTTCAGATACGTAAGTAATAAGTTGAACAAAGTTCGTTTTTTGTTCTACTACATGCTAATTTTTAATTAATAACCAATTGTCGAACAACCTTACAATGTTATTCTTCTTTATAAAATTCGTTTAATATTATGAAGGTCAAAAACAGAAAGAGAGATTAAAATATAACAACACAATACTAGTTTTGTATTGTGCGATCTAAAACAAACTTAAGGTGCTTTCACACATGGCAAATGGAGCGACACTGCGCGTTCCGTTTCCGCTCGTTGCGTCTACGTCTGTTGCCGCGTAGCAAGGTGCTACTACGCACGTAGTCGTGCAACTACGTGCTACGAGTACGTCAGTGCTGTACGAATAAGTGCGTGGAGAAACAAATTGGTTTTGTAGTCGCAAGCACAATACTGTTCCCCATAAGACGGGTTGAACTCTCATGGTTCATATTCGTGCTGTTGAAATCACGACCATAAATATCCCCGCCAAGCTTATAGCAGGATTGCAATATTTATGGTTCAGGAGGCGAGAGGGTACGCTTAATTCATAAAACAAGTTACACGTAGGTATCTTTTCAGTTATCCACTTTACATTTATGAATTGCACTACTATTTTTGTAGATTTAATCGGAAGAATATAATATTGAATTTCCAGAATATCAAACAAGTGTCACGCCACGAGTATAGTCTGATGGTTCTGTTTAATACTTGTGAGGAGAGAAATAAAGCACATTTAAAAAAAATCGGAAGCAGGATTGTTTTGTTTACGTTTGATTGGAATATTTTTTTATTACGTACAGTACGTACTCCTCGAATGGATCTCATGATTGCAACGATCACGTTGCGGCGACATGGCGGACGCACGCTGTTCACCACGTGTCCTAGCGATAACCATTTCTACGTCGCAATCGACACGCTTCGTTTATACAAACTATGTCTTTGTCCTCTGTAACGCCCTGAATTACATTAATAATAATTCAGACCTAGCGAAAACATTGTTTATTTGACCCTGCACTGACCGAACGTCGTCTACAAAGTTAGTACAAACAAATACCTACGCTTCATTTGACGTGGATTCAAAACAAAAATCGTTTTGGCAGCGTTGATTCTACGAATGAAAACAAAAAGGTAGGTATATAAATTGTGACAAAAACATGAGACAAACACGCCTGCATCATTATCCTCAAATAAAACACTTTTGTTTTCTAACAGCGTGTTAAGGCGCGACAAAGAGACAGACGACAGGGCTTAAACTTTCAGGAAAATATTCAATTTGTTTGTTTAATCGGCATATAAATTGTCTGTTGAAATATAGCCTGGAGCTGTTAATCGTTCTGTTTAAAAATGTTATTTAAAAGTATCTAATTCTGTAAAAATCTGGTAGAAAGACGGTCGTTGCGCCCGACGTGCTTGTTTCTGTTACCAATTTGTCATCCACTGTAAAAAGAGAATACAAAAAGGCGATGAGCAAAGTAAGGCAATGAATTGGAAAGATTCAAATGTCGTGGTATGAGCGTGAAATGCAGGTCAGCGACCGCGAAAAAACACCTCACTGAGTTTCGTATTGCGCTGAAACGCTACAAACTGTAGTTTTGATACGAGTATAGAAACAGGGTCGTGAAACTATTCTAAAAACACAATGCAAGGCGTAACTAGTGGTTGTGATAATATTTTGAATATGAAATTTATGAAAGAGAAATAATATATATATGTCGTCATATACTTATTCTTTTAATTGAAGCATCGTTCGCCAACGTTTTCATAACATTTTTGAAAACTAATTTCCAATTAAAAAATATTTTATTAGTGCTAAACGTGAAGGCAGCGATGCGGGGCCATGCGACCCACTGGCCTGCTCCACATCTGTGATGATTGTATGTAGATTTTGTAAGTCATAAGTCAAGCCGCGAGAGTGCGATGACAGCATCCATCCGTTTTCTCCGCCCATTGTACGGCGGTGTCTCCGCGGCGCACGCGGACTCGCCACGCCCTGCCACGCGCCACACTCAGAGAAATTGAGGCGATATCACTTATAATACGACTACATGTACTTTCTGTCCTAGTGGCCAACAAAGATGGTAACTATAAACTTGTTTCCTGACTTGCCAATGTCTATTTGTAATTTACATCAAATTAACGTTTCCTATTGACACACAACAAGGAAGGATTACAAGGCAAGGATTTAATTTAATTTCAGCAATTATCATTTCTTTGCGTAGGTAGTAAATAAGTTATTATATTGAACAAGGGTCAAAATAATAACTTATCGACTTCGATGGAGACTAACGCATTCTAGTTGGCAATGACGTTAAAATGATTAACATGACGTGCATGGTTTAGATTGAGTACTTATTCGAATTTCTAGAATACTTTAAAATACTGTCAAGTGCCTTCACATCTAAATCAGGTCATTCATATCAAAAAGGAAGAGATCCTTTCTCTTTATATCTTTTCGCCCACCGCGTGCAGCGTGAGACTGGGCCGTCTATGGCCGCTCGTAGCTGCCTAAGATTTCTCTCGCGTGCCCGTATTTGGATTCAGGTCATGTTCAACTCACCCAAACACACTCTAGTTTATTTATGATACAAGACGAAACCTAGTAGAAAAGATGTTGGAAAATGTACATGAGAAATTGATTTTACAGCCAATTAGTTACAATAATCTTGGGGCGTAGCTTGTTAGCTTTAAACGATGGTTGGAATGTTAATTATTAACATTAAATATATTACGGGATAAGAATAAAGATTAAACAGAAAAATATCAATGTCGCTGAACAATAAATAATTCAGTATGTTTAAATTTCCTATGCGTCGCGTGTTGGCACATGCAAGAGCAGTACATATTTTTTTACTTTTAGTACAAAAGCACGTGTTCGAACATGAAGTAGGCACGCTGCATGCTGTTTAGTTTTGTTATCAAATAAACGTTACTGCCACGCCGTACTTTCTCGCGCAATAGAAATCTGTATATTTTGCATTTATATGTGAACTAACTAAATCCGGCTGTAAACGATTTTTTTTAAGGATATAAAAATATATTTCAAAGATTTTTTTTTTATATGCAGTCTAAATAAAATTTCTGTGAAACAAAACCAAATCAAATTGAAAACCCTGTCATATTCCGATTTACTTTTTCCGTCTCTTGCCTTGCCATAATTTATAAGTACAACTAATTTACAACGTAATATAAATACATATATAAGCATTATTATATTATAATCTGACAAACAGTTTACCGATTAACATTTATATCTTCTGACATTATTATACATTACTATATGTGCATGTAAAATTAAATTGTATATATGTACACAAAATTAGCGCTTGACCTCGGGACGTGAGGCGTGGTTAATGTTAACCGCTGCTTCCTGGTTAGCAACTCAAAGATCGGGAAATCGTTAGAATGTCAAGTTGATATTTTTGCACGACCATGAACACACAAGGTCGCCACAATATTTTGCGGACGGCAACGATAAGCGTATAGAAAGTGATTTCGATTGACTAACGCTTCTTTGGCTGTATTCCAAATTCATAGATCGCGAGCGGTGAAAATGAAATTCCTTTTGCTGATTGTACTACAACACATTTTTTAAAAATCACTGGTTACTGCATGCATAAAGAAACGAATTTTCTTTGTTTTTAAATTGTTTGTTCATTTTAATCAAATATGAATTATTTACTATAGGGCTACTGTCTATCAATCATGATAATAATTATCTACTCGAACACTTCTGTCTACATGTCTTGTGTATACTCGTATTATAATATCGCATAGACTTTTTTAATTATTATGTTTCTGTCAGTTCTATGGTTCCTTGGCAAATTTTATAACCATGACACCAAGATAAGATTCCAAAATTAGCTACATTTACTTATTTATATTTACTCTTATTTGTAAGTGACCATAAAAAACTAAAGTTTTTAATTATTAGGGTCAATAAGTGACCACAATAATTCCATATTTTTTTTGGGCATACGAATACAGCCTTTTACACCATACGTACGCGGAAGTACCGGTAACACCGCAAAGCGCGGCGAGTGCGCCCGCGACTCGCCACTATCGGTCGCTACCGGTATCTGCCCGCGTTATCTCGCGGGCACCTCCGTGGAGGTCACACGCTAACGTCACGCTGATAACGATTTGCGCGGTGACCTTGTCGCGCGCGCCGAATTTCAAGGTCGCTGCTATTTGTACAGTCAGATAGACGAGCGGCCGCCCGCGCCCGCGCCGCCACCGCCCGACCATCTGCGTCACCCGGACTTGCCACTTTATTGACTATTATTTGCGGATTACGGAGGCCACCCGGACAACTATTCGTTCTTTAACTACCTTTGTTACTTCTGACATTTTCATGTCTGTTTAACATCTTTAAGTAAAAAGGACCGATCAGCCTAAATAAACAATCTGCTTCAATTAACCAATACTTATTGGTTAATGGACTTGCTCTTGACACTAATATTTTTAATAGTCAATGTCACTCGTGCCTTGACATCTTTGTTATATTTATTTGCTCGCATTTTTGGGACGTTCATAGTCAAAGAGGATTTTATATTTAATTATACATTTAATCACGTGGCATATGAGATATAAAAATTTTAATTGTTTACTGTCCATCGCGGAAACATTGAGATGTTGCGTCCACGTGCAAACCAGAAACAAATATTATTAATACAATACAGAAAGGTGACCTCGTAACACGTCGCGGAAGCGTCCACTTGCAAATTAGTATATATTCAAGGACAAAATTGACATCAATGAGATCCAATTAGCAATTTTTGAAGTGACGCGTCACGTTAGTAAGTAAACAAATTATGTTTTCGTCCTGTAGCAGGAAAACATTATAATGTATGATTGTGTAGATTATCAGAATATGCATTAGTCATTGTCATGAAAAAGACACATACATAATATGTAATGACAGATATGTATTTGTATGTATAGAGCAAATTAAACATCAGTTACATAAAAAATCGTAATTTTAGTATGGGTCCATAGTTTGTGATAAAGCCAGGTCTAACAGTAAACCTTTTATCGTTATGTACATTTTATCCAAAGAGCTATTTAAAGTGCGTTAATACATACATGATGATGTAGTTTTATTTTCCGTGGAGCGGGCGACAGTGAGCGCGGCCGCCCGGTCGCGACCACTCGCCGGAGCCCTGGCGGCGGCCAATGTCAATGTCATTGTCGAAATCACGCCACGTGCTGTTGCCACTTTGTCAACAACACCGAAAATTATTATATTACGCCTATAAATTACTACTTTTAATAAACGAACGTTTAGTTTAAAATGCTACATTTATTTCCATCAAGAACCTGTAATTTCCATTGTAGGCTGTAGTTTACTTCTCTTCCGGATTAAGTTTTTTACCGCATTATATTTGAAAACAGTGTTTTTCAATTAATTGCAATATCGAGTATAAATAATTGCTGATTAAAAGTTAAATTACGAGATAAAGCAATTCGCAAAGCATGGCTTTCCGGACCTACGAGGTATCTACATAATTATATATTTTTAGTATTGATTTAACCTTGTGGGAAAGCACGTAGGAGTTTGTGTGATTATTGCGTAATACTTAAATTTATCTAGAAAAGATAAAGTATATTAGTTTATTCGCGACGGTAGATGTGAATTCGTCGCTCGCTTGCGGCGTGGCTAGGTTACGCAACTCGTGCGCGGCCGCGTGAAGTGTGAAGTTCAATGTCACAGACTCACACATGCTCATGTACATTACGCGAACTAGATATATATACTTACATAAGGTGGTGTGCGTGATGTAATATGTGAATAACAACAGCCAACCCGTTACTCGCCTCTATCAGCACTTCCCGGAATAATTCGCGAAAATACGATTTTCCTTAGCGCTATATGCAACATTGATACCGACGGATATAACTTTGCGCAAGGTCATGGAAAAGTCATATCGCTATTTTCAGAATGTTTTCTTTGACAATCGACGCAATTCCACAATTGTTGCACCGATGTGTGTATAGATACGTACTGGGTATTTGTAATATTCCTGTAGGTATAGCAACTATTAAATATACACACACAACACGTGGTTGAATACATAATACATGATATGTATATTCTAAGTAGTTTTAATTGCTAAACCAATGAATTTATGTGTTCACATTTTTATTGCGGAAAGTTCTAGTACTTCAACCAATTAAAAGACGAAAATTATAGTGACAAATCTATTCGTAATAAGTGTTTTATCTCAAACCCAGACATACTAGATACGTATTAAAATTATATAATTCAAAATATTATCACTTCGCAAAGTAAACATACATATATAAAGCAAACATTTTACATAATAAAATATTCGAGATAATCTATACTAGGTAAATATAGAAATGTTTTTATTTCATATTAACCAATTAAGTAATTTTAAAAAAGTTGGTCGTCTATCCAATTTTTTATTGATGACAGACCTAAATATTACTAGTTAACGATTTAAGATAAAGGCTTATTCACTTGTCAAAATAATGTATATAAAAATAAATAAATCTTTAGTGCAGTTACAGTAATAGCAATGGGAAAATTAATTGATTGCATGGGTAACAATTAATTATGCGTAAAAGACTATTTCCACTGACGAGATCTTATTGACGTTCTACTAATATCGAAATTAAATAGTAATGTAACTACTTTGTACGGATACTTCAAGACGATTTGATGGCTTGCTAAATCATATATTTTAGATATATAAGCATTTTATCGAAGAACGAATCCATCAGTTTAAAAATGTAGTATTATATTCAAGAGGGGAATTCGGCGAAATCGAGATACATCGAAAACATGCCAGATATGGCTGGCTTATGTACCGTTTTTTCTGAATTCTCGTAATATCACATTAGATATATCTTGAACTAGCTTTTGGCCGCGACATCGTTTACGTGACCTACGGGAACTGTGCATTTTATCCCATAAAGAATTCGGTGATAATGTAGCTATCTATCAGTGAAATTTTCGGAATCAGATCATTAGTTCTGGAGATAACTCCCTACACACGAATAAACAAATGTTACCTCTTTATAATATTAGTATGTTTACGCTGTATATGTAATCAATTGTACTCAGAACAAATCGAGATTTTAGTTACTTTTTTTAAAGTGACAGAGACTATCTCTAATAGAAACTTATGTCGAAGCATGCGAGAATTAGCCCCATGAGCCTTATTCACCTTAACAATGCAAAGGGACTTGCTTGCCATCCGCAAACTTTATTTATATATATGTTTTCCTGTCGTTTCATAATTTGTATTACTTTACAAATTATGAAACGACAGGTAACGGTAAATAGTTTTTACAGAATAATCTAAAACAAAAATATATGATTAGGTTCGAAACGCCCTTGTCTAATGTTATTTGGGAGAGCGGCGCAGAGGGCGCCATGAAGGGCACCCGCTCTAGGTCAAGGGCGATGGGTCTCACTGACCTACATCCTCGCTAATACGCCCTTACAAGGTCACATTGCCTATCAGTCCTACATGCCTAGTCAACCATTTTAATTTGCTGGTGCTTTTATCACAAAGAGTTTTTTATGATATAGGTATAGGTGTATGTCTTATGTATTTACACTAGGAAAGCTTGATTATACGTATAACTTGCGTTCATTTAGATATATTATTATTGAATAACAATTCTGTTCGTTTTTATATTCTATTATACTTTTTACAATCAGTAGAAGCGTAATAAAAACACGTTTTTCTTTCTCTCAGTAGATCCATAGCTCTATAGTTTTAGAGCTACGTAACATGCTTTGTTTCTCCAAGACGTTTTTTGTGTGTGAACCATTCAAATAAAACCAAGTCCAGACGTTATTGTGCGTTTGTTTATCGTTCAAGTTTTACTTTCCAGACGTTTCAACATTTCGCAATCATTTGTCGCGTGTAAACTCGTCACATACATATTATGTACAAAGTCGAAAAAATTTGTGAAATTGTTTTCATGTCGGCTTCAGTTCGCTCCTCTCTCCCATCTTACTTGAAGTGAGAGCAATGTAAAGCTCCTACACTGTTTCGAACGACAGTGAATGTTTACAAACAAACGATAAATCTTCCATTTGACACGTGTCCAGAACACTGTCGTGCCTCCGACATTGATGACTCGCTAAATATAGACACTTATAGTATATTATAATACATAATCTAGATATGCACGCGGCTCCCCCGCTTTCATTTTAGTTTTTTTTTTCAAATGAGAATAATGTCCTATCCGATTATCGCGAGATTTTTTCCAATGTACCTACGTACTTTTAGACCTCTACAATTTATTATAGTACTAGCTGGTCATGCGCCTTCGTCCGGGTGGAGTTCGGATAATCGAAGAAAATATATTTTTTCAAATATAATAAGAATAATAAAGAACTCGATGCCGTCGACCACAGTCTTAAAATTCGTTCACGCTTGTTCACGAGGCTAGCTGTGATAAATGTTGTAATAGCTATTCCTTATTATTGAATTCAGGTTGTTGAAAATCTATCACTTCTAAATCTGTGTTTAATTGTGATACACAAATATGGGACCATACACTTGACAAGAGTTTATTCAGAGATGTAATGCAATGGGTATCATGGATATCGAACGGTGCATCCGTTCGATATCCATGATATGAAATAAATATTATTATTAAACACTTCACAAATGGTCCCTTCACTTGAAGGTATTTGGAGATGTAAACAACTTATTATTGCCTATCCAAAGTATTACCTCGGCAAGCGCTACTTAATTCTTCAGATCGATCCAATTTTGTGGAAGCCATTTAGTCTCGAGTCTAATAATATTCTCTATACCTTTAATTTGAGGCATTGAACCTGTTCAACGTTACCATTATTGGCCAATCATAATAGAATCAAGAACGTTTGGTCACAGTTTAAAATTAGACATGACGTCACACATCAACACAATCTGCCTCGTGCCAAATCACCTGTATGGAAAATGAGTCTCGCGTTGATAACACTACATACGTAGAAAACGATATTATAGCATCAATGACCTAACTGACTGCGTATATAAAACGTCAATGTTATATTATATAGCCAATTAAAATTATGCACACTTATACATATCCTTAAAAATCAGTAGGCTTACATTCTTTTCTGTCTATTTATTTTGGATTGTATAATTTATAATCTTGTCTCAGCACTATTCGCTTGATACGATTTCATGTTGTGGACGCAGGACTGTAACATTTTGCGAGCGAAAATCCATCAGCACGGCACCGCATATAACGCAAAAACAGGCGCAAGAGACCGACGACACACGGACTTAGCAATATCACTGATTCGCCCTACGACACCGCTAGGTTTCCTGTTGCGGATTGTTACATGCCGTATCGCAACGCATGAAATCGCGGCGTCAAACTTCTGTGTGGTGTTGTTTATTTATTTTATTTATTTATTTAGGGTCTACCAACAGCTATTACAGTGGTACGTGGTAAATAATTAGTACACTGGTAATCTTATTTTATACTGCACAACCAATTATAGGTAAACACAACATGCAATGTGTTTACTTTTACAAAGTAACGAAAAAGATTCTTATGTTCTAGTTTGCCAACAGGCCACAAAGGCAAATAGAAAATTTTGGGTTTTGACCGATAGGTAACAATAAAGTTGGCGATAGCGGGCCGTGATTCTATCAGTAACATAAGAGTTTAATTTTAACACTGGGATTATATTTAGAAATTTATAGTAAAATAAATTTGTTTGGGTAAGATATTGATGCAGATGCAAAAAATGACATTCGTTATTAACACTTCGCGCACCGTTTGCATTAACGTGTCACCTTCATAACGTGTATCCTTGATACCTTACACATTCTGCAGTTTTTATTTAATTACCCTTGATGCAAACGTTTTAATAATCGTCGTAGATAAAAAAAAACTATAATTAAGACAAGAATTAAGTCTGTATTTTCTTGGATCATCTGTCTAGCCTTTTCCCAACTACATTAGGGGTCGGCTTCCAATCTAACCGGCTACGGTTGATCATCAGTATTTTACACGGAGCGACTGCTATCTGACCTCCGCCACCCAATTACTGGGAGATAATGATACTCTAAGGTTAGACTGGTTGTCAGACTTTTTGGGCTGCTGACACCCGTAACGACTGTCATAGGTCTTCATATGACACCCGGGACCAACTGGTTAACGTGCTTTCCGAGGCACGGAGGGGTCTCGATGTGTGAAATATGGTCACCCATCCAAGGACTGACCGCGACAAGTGCTGCTTCACCTCACAGATCGACCGATCTGCGCAGTAGCTATGCTGTATTTTCTTGGATATTAGGTATAAATAATTTTTGTACTATTTTGGTTCTAATTCCGTGAATAAATATAAAGTACGATACCTCATGTTTTCCGACACGTTTTAACCGATTTGCACTGATCGTGGTTACGGGCTGCGGTGCCGGAGTGTAATCTTTGTGAAGCGGGGATTGTATCATGAAAGTGGGCATTGATTCGCGAAAGTTAAAAAACATTAAGTGTTATACATATTTTAGAGTATTTAATCAATATATGTACCTACGGAGATCGATTACTAACGTCTAAAGTATACGATCTTTTTATGAAACTGTTTCACGTACACATTTCGCGCAGCATCCAATGAAACTAACCGCAAACTTTACATTGAGAAACCGCCTGAAACTTGTATCGTAATCGATGTCGTATAATCGCATTTTTTTAAAATAAATAGTTAATTTTGTACTCTTTTTATTCAGTTCCATGTATCAGAAATGCATAATAGTATCATTGAGACATAATAGAGTAATATATATAATGGGATAATCACCAAAAGATGTTTAAATTTTTATGGTAAACAGTAAAATAATTGAACCAAAACTTTACTAAAAATGTCATGAATGACACACAATGAGATCTACAGAAACATTATACAAGAGGTTTTCGTCCTAAGGCTAGCACGAAGGCTGTAGATTTCTTTGTTTCATGTCATATATCATAAAATGTAAAGCTATTTTAGTTTAGTCGTTCTAGAAATTATTATATAATTAATTAAACTGAAATAATTGTCTTGAAATTACATGAATATATTTGCTCATTAAGTAAAATCAATATCAGGGCGATCACTTAGGTATTGCGTAATGTCTAACATTTGGGTCGCGTAGGCAGTTTTTATTACAATATTATGTTTGCAGACAATACTGGTCGGAGCGACCCCGCGGTGACCTTGTCGCGACCTTACCCCCTGCGTCCCCAGCTCTCCCCGCCCGTCTTCTCGCCCCCGGGGCCCTCCCAGGACTCCGTGTTAGCTACGCAGCCTTGGAACAATCAGGGAAGCTTCTTGAATAGATTTAATTTCAAATTCGTGGCTCAGATTACAATTCGCGTTTTGGATAAAGTTGGAAAATTCACGCATATATATCTCTTGAATTTTAGTCTCAGGAGTAAAATTCACTCGGTTATTTATAAGGCGCACAACAACTATGTGCTAAAACAGATACTTAGGAGTTGTTCTTTTGTAGATTTTTTGTTTTAATGTTATATTCAATCAATCTTTACACATTGTACTTAGTCAGAATTCAGGGTACTTGTCTGAGGCACTTTTAATACAATTCTCATACCAATGATGTATATGTCAATGTCACAAAACGTTATGTAATGCAATTAATACTCTACACCAGAGTCATAAATATCATAATACTTCGCCTCCTGCTGGTTCCCAATTCTTCGCCTCCATACGACCTACATTCCCGTCTGAATTATCTAAACATCAAGGCCACTGAGGGTCGGTTAGGCTTTTAAGGACTCGCACAAAGGATCGATTCTTTTTCATACGAGGTCACCTCAATATTAGTGGATTCGGTTCACAAACACACAGACAATCGTATTAGTCTAGCTGGAATTTAATGCCTACATCGTCATATCATGCCATTGTCATCTTTAGTGGAAGTAGAAGTACTGAAAGAAAAAACTTTCCAATACTTTGTTACTTAGTGATGAGTTTCATGCGTTCATTAATGTTGTTAATTTGAAGAATATAGATTATTAATAAGTTCGTTCAACACGCCAAGTCAACAAATGACGAGTAAGGTTTAAAATTAATAAAAATTTCACAGCTAGTTTCACATCCGTTAGTAACAAGAAATTGACTATAGAACGTAATACTTCTTTCGTTATGTTTCGATGGGTACATATTACGAGTAGAACAACACTTTAATAAATTACATAAAGTACCATCACTAGATATTCTTAAAACAAAGTCCCCCGCCGCGTCTGTCTGTCTGTCTGCCCGTTTGTTCGCGATAAACTCAAAAACTACTGAACGGATTTTCATGCGGTTTTCGCCAATATACAGAGTAATTCATGAGGAAGGTTTAGGTGTATAATTCGTTAAGGTTTTGTGTAAATCGGCTGATATATGATGATGTTTGTTGAAGAAGTCGGAAAAAATGACGCCGACTGGGTGGCTTTACTGGCGTGCGCCGCGTAAACCAATAGTTATACTTATATCCGTATTATTGAAGAAGGTTGTAGGCTGCTTTTTGACTCGAAAAATGCACGGGTGACTAATCCACGCGAATAAAGCCGCGGGCGGAAGCTAGTTTAAAATAAATGAGATTTTTAAAATATTGCGAACTAGTTGTTCTCGTGACTCTGTCCACGTAACTATAATGAAAATAAGTCCGCGGTTTCATACAAACTGTACCCCCATTTCGCCCCTTTGAAGGCTTGAGTTTTGGAAATCCTTTCTACGATTTCGTGGTACTCACTTATACTCACTGACTGAGTATAAGTGAGTTAGTAGTATTTCGCTTATATACATATATATAAAGTGATAACCTTTCTAATGAGATTTTTTATAAGATATTTTTTATTCATTTTGCTTATTTAAATATTTAATAGGTAAGCAAATAATGGAGAAAATATCGTGGGCTCTCTGTATTGTTAATGTTCTTGTGAGTATTTTTAACAAGAATAGAGAGATAAAGAAATAATTATTTCCTCGTATAATTTTTCCAATCTTTATTAAGAACCGGAAATTCTGGTACCTACTCACATAATTGATTCTTTTCTATGCATTAAAACTGAGTTTTTCTATTGTAGCACGGTGCAACGATAACGTGACTTGTTTGTGAGTCGAACAAGTAGGTACGAGCTCGCGTAGGCTGTCTATGCGTCTACGCGCTACGACTACGACTGCTACGTAAAAATTAGTGACGCGTTTTTTTTGGAAGGAGTACTTTGTGTAAAATTTACCTAAAATGTGAAAGCATACTTTTTATTTAAAAATAAAAGATTTTAAATAACATGAGACCCATGGAAAGATATGTTGTTAAAATGTTCCACCATTCTTCAACCTACGACAGTGTAACTTACTTAGAATGGCTTATTTTATACATTTCCCTACCTACCAGATGCACCTTTTCATTTCATATGATAATCGTAGAATATATGTATATATATTACCATTAATACATAAGATTATTCTTTTATATTTGAATACAATAGTGTTTCATTTCAAGGATTCCTTGTAGTCCAGCGGTGCCGCTTCACGTGACTCTGGTTAACTCGTTTATTTATGACGCAGTAAATGATCAAAGTACAAATAATTTCAGTGAAGAATGAAGAAATTTCACCACACACATGGATAAGAATCGAGATATACCTCCTTCAAGTATTTTCATAAATATTAATTATATTCATAACTAACGACCCGCCCCGGCATCGCACGGGTAGCACACAAAATTACCTAAAAATGTCACTAAAATCGTTTCAGCCGTTGTTGAGTCCACAGGGAACATACATACACACACACACAGATAGCTATGATTGATAAATGACTTTATATCATCAGCGACAGATTGAATGTCGTTTCAAAGTAGAAACCAGTGTTCATTAACACAAGTAAACTAACAATTAACTAACAAAACTATTTGGAAAGTTTGACTTATAACCGTCTTTGTGAAAGATATTAAGGTCACCCTAAGGCATTATTAGCACATGCATAGTCCAACATAATTTAGCATACAATATAGTTGAGAATTGCACGTGGCAGGTATTACAGTATTTGCGATAACACTGTGGTGCGCGACTTTTGCCCTTTTCTCTATCCGCCCACTGATTTTATAAATGGTATGAAAACAAGTGCTTTCACGAGAATTGTGATGAAGTCCGGCTGAAAATTTTCTAGAAATAATTCTAGATTTTGTATACAATGTATCAATCAATTTGATAGATATCAATCAATTTTTAACTCGCTGGGATTGTTTCCGGGGTATGAAAATTCTCAGTAGCCGAACAGAGTTTGGAACTGGGCCCTGTAAGTGACTATAGGCGGCCTTAATGAAAAGTTTGTGTACAGTTAACTGTAGTATACCTCTGCCTTATCCTTCAGAGAAGACAGCGGTGACGCTCTGCTTTTTTTAAAATATGCGTATAGGCACGTACGCTATTCGAATTTGTATTTTTTCGTTGCGTAACAATAAAAACAATTTATTTATATTTAGTTTGATAGATGGAAGTTAAAATGTTATTATTATTTTGCAGTGGTGATATATCTAAAATCAAAATGTACCATTATTATAATGATGATGAATAATAATAATATTTTAACTTCCATCAATCAAACTAAATATAAATAAACAAATTGTCTTTATTGTTACGCAACGAATAAAACACGTCCCTGCCTTGCAAAATAAGGATGTTTGCCGTGAAGATACTGCATGACTTAATAGTATAATGTATTATCTGTTAACAATAGTACTTACCAACTTGAGTTACAAATTAACACTTCTGCGGCTGTGAATAGAACCCCGATCACTTCCCGTGGGGGTCGTGAGAGGCGCGATGAGGGTTACTTCTGGAGGACGATCAGCAGCCTCCATCTGCATACTAACAGTATCATACTGCTATTGAGATCAACAGTCTACCCGCCAAATGTGATTATAATAGCTAAATACTAGGGAGGAAGGAGGTCTATATTTAACGGTTGACATTTACAGGCTGTAGTGTG
This sequence comes from Shargacucullia verbasci, assembly GCA_947562105.1. Lineage (NCBI taxonomy): Eukaryota > Metazoa > Arthropoda > Insecta > Lepidoptera > Noctuidae > Shargacucullia > Shargacucullia verbasci. The sequence continues at coordinate 8,577,296 of OX387284.1, read as the reverse complement.
TGAATGTTAAAAGCAATATTGCGTAACTTCTTATCACTCAACCTTTGAAAACTCAGTAACCACATACGACGTATTACGTACATACCCGAAAAAAAAGCATTAAGTATTTATACAATTATTTCTCCGGAACGTGGATAAAGGTCACGTCCCACGCAAATCTAGGGTGTTATCGGGTGTGAGGGGTGAGGCGCGGGGCGGTCGGGCACGCGCGGGCACGCCGACCTTGCCCGGCTGTGACTCTGCGACCTTGGAGCCGACCGCCCGCGCCCCGCGCGCCTCACCCGCCCACCGGGGGTGGTAACACCACCCGCGCGCCCACGCTCACCCCGAGCCCCTATCTCCTGGCCGCCTACGCTCTACACCTCGTGCAAAATTGAATACATACCTATATCACTGCAAGTGCTCATGTAACGAGCGTGGAAATTAATATATAAACCTACTAACAGTGACAATCAGTCTTCAAAGTCGCTCGCTGAATCAGAGATATTTCGTCAAAAATGTATTCTTTTTATTAAGGTTATACTGCTAGCTTGAGCTATTAGGTATGCGTTGTGTCCAAAAGTCTAGACATTATTAATTTTATGAACGTTAATAAACATGGAAGTGTCCTGTTTCCGCGTGAATCGAGGCCCGGCCCGGGTTCGACCTCGCCGGCACAAGGTCGCGGGCAGCCTTATTCGGGGTTTTCCGTATACCTACAGCCTGAAGGTCTCTGACATTGACTATTTACAGTAGGTACAACAAATACACTATGTATAACAATGTTACAAGGAACAACGAGCTCATTTATTTGTGTCATTCAATGTAAGAGTGGCATAATGGCAACATTCAAGATAACAGTACTGAAATGAAATACTAAGTTCCACAAGTGACATCATTATTATAATGTTATAAAAAGCAACAAAAGAAATTACAATAGCGTATTTTTTAAGAGAAAAAAATGCCTACGTTATTAATTATCATGGAAAATACACGATTTATGTGTAATAAATATAAAAGAAATTCATTCAAAAATATTATTTTAACAAATTCGCTGACTGCTAATCACACATAATAGTTAAATAATGTCTATGATCGTGATGTGATTTCCGAAACACGGAAAACGTTAATTGAAATGGAATTCCCTCACACGACTGAATGTGTGTGTACGCCATAAAAGTTATAATATTATTATTAAAAGAATAATTGTGTGTAATTAATCAATATAACAATTTTTGCGTAATAATGTCGGTACCATTCTTGTCGGACATCGTTCATCGCTCATATTTGCCATAGCTACAAAATCGATATGTATTTCAAACAAAACAGTTAGGTAGATCTGTATGGAGTTTTCTGGCGCAATAATTTCCAGGAACTAGATGGTGGTAAAAGGATTATATAGATAGTTGTTGAAGTGGAGGCTGTGATGCTGGGCGCGAGGTGGACGGGGTGGCTGTGGGGTGAGGGTGGGCCGGGGTTACGCGTGGCACGGGCGGACGTTGCATCCAGCCCGCACGAGTCAAGTGCACGGTCGCGCATTGCGCCGGTGCACCCGCGCCAAATGTCATGCGCCCACCGACCGGTCAATAACATTGAATACCGCGAATATCCTGCAACATTTCATCCCATAAAAGGAAATGTGTGACTATCCCAACAGGTATCCACCATGTCAATACTGCACTGTAATACTGAGTTACAACTTCGAGTATTTTGAATTGTGTGTCACATTTGTAAATGGCATGAGTGACCCCATGGGTAGTGTAGATTATTAATAATACCATTCATTACAAAGCCATAAGTTGAGATCTTTACATCCGAAACAATTAGTCATAGGCCTTAGGACATAACTCTTTTTGGACTATGCAGCTGCGGCTTGTTAATAAATTGAGCTTAAAGTACTTTCAAAATGCTATCCCTCTGAAAAGTTTCCACGAAACGATTTTTTCTTTCATCCACCTCGAAAAAATGATCAACAAGTTATTTAGGTATACAATATGCATGTTTGTTATGTGTACGAACCGAACTCAGTATTGATGTGTAGCTAATGACGCAGAATTTATCAAGCTATTTCTAGACCGATATATTTATATCACCTGTATTCGCTGTTTACGTTCTAAATGAGCTACCTGACGACATCACAAAATTGATTTGACTGATAAATATATTACGTAAATAATGTGAGAATAGGTACTACTTGATATTAATATTCTCATAAATTCATCAAAGTACTAGTGGTCTTGAAGTGTTTAGATTCCCGGAACAAGCATCTAGGTCGATTGATAGTTCCGCGTGTAAAAAGGAAATCTTACCACCACCATGCTATCAGACCTATCTGAACCGACCTGACTAAGAACCGGAATCGCGGTATCTATTAATTTGCTTAAAAATTTATGTTTCAAGAAGATTTATGCAGTGTTAATAGTGTCTTAAAAATGCGGAATGGATTGGTAGGGTCAACAGAAGTGGAAGCGGTAGTGTGATCCGGAAGCCAACTGCAGCGGGTCGACGACCGCACTGCGCCCTTCATTCTTATGGTTACAACCATATAGTACTGCAATTATATCTGTCGCAGGGAAATGGAGAAACCAGAGATTTCGTGAAATAATATTAGTACTTGCTTGTGTAATCACGGACACCCGGGTACGTCTTAAAACTGCGGCCAGACACCGGAGGACGGGCAGTAGCGTCCTTTCACTAATCGGTGAGCCACTGCGATCCCCAAGCCGCTTGCCAAGCGTGGGGATTATGGCAAACCCCCCTTGGGGGAGGCTTTCGCTCAGCAGTGGACGTCTTCTGGCTGATGATGATGAATCACGGAATGTGTCGTATATTCCACAGCGAAATGATTCGATTTCATAATGTTTACTGCTGTATATAATCTATCTATTTAAATAAAAATCAATTGCTGCATGTATGAAAGATTATCACTTGAGAACGGCCCGATCGATTTGGCAGATTTCTTTTTGTTATGTTCGTAATTGTCAGGACAAGGTTTGTATGAAAGATTTTTGTTTTAAGAAAATACTTATTATTACATTATTCATTAATGTCAGGTAGTACTGCCATCTCTTCCTTGGTCCGCCGCAGCATCACTGTATCAGAGTTCCGTTTGTCAAACTGCCTGAAAATCAAGGGGAAAGTCTTTGCTAGCCTCGGATCTCTAAACTATGCAGATAGATCAGAAGTTTGTATTTTCCAGATATATTCTACTATAGGCAATATTGTGTCAGTGAGCATGTAACACATTATTTTTTTTAGTAAATTAGAAGATATTGGATGTGTCTTATTAAAGTGACTGTCTGTTAGTAATATTCAAAATGATTAGGTATTATTTTATGTTTTCATGTTCTCTGTGTATTATAATAGTTAACTAACTTTGAGGTGTTAAAATGATTAAAAGACATATTATATGTCTCAGTATTTGAAATAATTGCGTGACTTTCAGACTTTTAAAAATATGGGTTCAGGAATAAAAACATAAGTTATTTTTACAAGATTCTTTTATTTTAGTTCGACAACCTGTCATTATATTAACAAACAAATGACTGAGCACGCTCACATACGCACATACAATACACACAACAAACACACCGCGACCGGCGCTGCATTGCATTTATAAATTACACTTATATAGCCTTAAATTATTTTTCAGTCTATTGCGCTCTCCTCGTCCGGCGCCGGCCACGCACTCACGCGTCCTAATCAAATTATCACATATAATATATTAAAACGATCTGCGAACGATTACTATTTACTAGTTTATTTAATTTAAAGTAGGTCGGGGTGGGGTGGCGGAGACAAGTGGCTCCGCAGGCCGATCTCACGCCTCCAACATCTGCGGCATGAACGAGCGCGGCGGCGACGGGGACTTCTTGGAGAGGTTGAGGGGCGCGTCTGCGTCCGTCACGTCCACCTGCAGCGCCATGACGGGCTGCGGTGCGGGTGACGCTCCGCGGTAGCACGTGAGCAGGCCCCCCGTGCGCATGGGGCAACCCTCAGAGGCGCTAGCCTCACCGCGCCGCATGTACTGCTGGATGATGTCGGTACGCTTGAGCTGCTCGGGGGTCATGCGTGGCCCCTCCATCAGACTCTTAGCCAGTACGGAGTGCGTGGAGGACAGCGAGGCACGCAACGGGCGCGGAGAGTGCGCCGGGTGCGCGGGGCTGGCGGGGTGTGGGTGCTGCGGGGGCTGCGTTGACGGCGCTGGCCGCACTACGCGGGCCTCCGCCTCGCCGGTGTCGCGTCGCATCGCACGGAATTTCTTGTGAGGTTTGTACGCCTCGTCCATTAGAGAGGTGGTGTGGTACAGCGGTGGCGCTTCTAGCACACGTTTGAGCACGGGCATATCATCGGCTGAGGGGGGTGGCCGCCTATCATCCGAGTGCTCCTCTAGGGAAGATCTCGGGCTGGAGCAGCCTGATCCAGGGCCCACTATCCTTTCGTGCTTTTCATTTCCTGACTCAATACCAGAATCTGTTGGCGAGTCTAGTTTACGGTAGCGAGGTGGCGGGCGAACTGGCGTAACGGTGAGACCGTTATGTGCGAGATGTGCCACGCCAAGCGCTTCTTCATCTACGGATCCTCGGGAATCGAGCCGTCGACGGCCGGCCAGGGTGGCGGCTAGCAAGGGCGTGCCGCAGTCTCCGACGGCTTCGCCGGACTCGCTGCTGGACACTGAGCCGATGGGGCTGCGTGCTGACTCGTCAGCACCGGAATCACCCCATGACATGACACCTTCTTCATCAGTCCACATCTGCTGCCGTAGTAACTCTTTGTGTTCAGTGCGAAAAACTACTAGTTTCTCGGTGTGAAGTGTGCTAAGAGTGCGTAGGTCAGGAAGAGTGTCCATTAATTCTCTTAAAAATCCTGGTCGGTCAGGTCTGTTCTGGGCGACCACCGTTTGTAGACACGCCTTGAGTCGCGCGTGCATTCTTTCCACAAGTTCTACGTTGCGAAGTCCCGGCCTATCAGGCGTGATGAGCACTATAGCGCAGAAAAGACCGATTTCTGCGTCTGTGAGGTTCATAGAGTTCATGCGCTCAGCGAATTTGAAAGTAGAATCCACGAGGAACCTCGCATTGGCGCCACTTTGTATAGAGTCCCGTTTCATGACTTGGCCATTAAGACAAATTATACTATTGAGTGGCGCGTCAAACATACAGATTAGCCGCACAAATAACGCATCAAATAGTCCACTTTTGAGCAGCGTAAACTTGTCGTCTTGGGTGAGCAGCTGGAAACCGGGAATGAGTCCAGCGAAATCTATTACGCCACGAATTACGTGCGCAAATCGCTGAGAGAATTCCTTCTCAGACTGTAGCTCTGGCGCCGGATTCAGGGGGCAAGCCTACAACAAAGAAGAAATACGTTATTTTCTGATAGATGTTTTAGGCGGTGTATCTTTAATAGCAAATGAAGTGAAATGTTTCAAAGTACATAAAGGAGAGTTAGCTTACCAAAGTGGGTTGAGAGTAGGTGGGACAGTCGCGAGCACGTGCGCGCATGGCAGCAACGCGATCCCTCGTGAACTCGCAGGTGTCGAGGTGAGCGCGCACCACGCGCGCTAGCAACCGCGGAGCATCATCTAATTCTGCTGCCGCTGCTTGCTCATTTGCTCGTGACGTAGACGATTGTTGCATCGCAGCAAGGATGCGCGCTTTCTCGCGCTTTGGAACTCGTCCGAATCGCACGGCTGTAACAAAAGAAGACAAAGTTTAATTTATGCACAAACCGTCAAAGTGACCTCGAGGGCTCGAATTAAAGAGTGACACAATGGACTGGCAACTAACAACGGGAATGTTGCGCAAGGTCGTGACTAAACATACACTGGGTTGCAGCTGTCGTTAAGTGCGCGCGTGTGCGGGTGCATGGCGGGCCATGTGCACGTGCAGCTGACGCCGCGAGGGTAGAGTTCATCGGCCGTCGCATCGCGCGGCCACCCTTGTCTGGCGCGGCAAGCTTTTATAAAATCCGTGGGGACGACTGAATGCGTCGCGGTTAAGTGAACTAGTTCGAATGACGAGTGACAAAGCGCAAACTGCGAGGTCACGCTAAAAAGTGTTACGACTTTCTCGCGCTAGGCACGCTGTGGACCAAAATGTTGTATGCGCCGGGGGCGGGCGCGGCGCTTGCGGCGTTCATGCGCGCACGTCGGTGAAAGTGTTTGCGTGCACGCCGCATGGTTGAAAACGAAAGCGGAGAGCGCCCTCTCGCCATTTCTCCTGACTTTCGCTGCGCAATGTAGGCCGCACCAGATGCACGATCCCATTGTGCACAACCGGCAAATCTGTTTTTTTTTTTTACGATGGCCTTTGTTCGTGTTTAAACTATAGGTACCTATGGTATATGTGAATAATAATATTTTGCACCAAATGTACCATCTGATGATCAATTTAATTTTATATTATCACGAACATGTGTATTTTTTATTACAATGATTTCAGTTTTATAGTTGTTTTTTTACGTTTATTTGTGACTTATTTTTATTAGCGGAATTTAAAAAATAACCTTCAATACGATTGTTATTTTTTATATGAAGATCATGATTTTATTAAGTCGAATATTATTTTATTAATGATTAAATTATTAAATTCGTAACAACACGACGTAGTATAGTTTTGTTCCAAAAATATTCGTTTATGTCTTTTGTATGTTTATGTTAAGGTTTAATAAGTAATAAGTTATTTTCGATTACTTTTTGTTCAATTAGAAATTATGTATTTTGTTTATGTAAACCGATGCTTATACGCTCTAACTAATATGTAATTCCTATATCCTGGAAGTTCAATGCTACGCAACGCGTAGAGCTCGTAGCGCCCTGCTACGAAAATTTCACTACCGTTAGACAACACAGCAAAATTTGGATTTTAATGTTTAAAATATTTTAAATAAATAATTATATTGTATATAAAAACACCTACGTGCATTGTGATAATTCACAACTCCGTTGAGGATTCCTTTGAGGATTGGTAAATCTTCTCCCATGTCGGATACCATTAGTCTTTCACTATTAACTAGTTCACAGCCAATGGCCACTGATAACTTAGATGAATTGGTAACTTTATGTTAGTTTATGACTAATTTAAATTTATGCACGAAGTAAAGTGTCACATATCACAAGAATAAATTAATAATTAGCACATTCACTGTAATCCAATGTGTAGTAGTAATAATCCAATAGTAAGTTCAGCGCACCGCGATGTAGTCAACGGCGTATACTGGAGCAGTCACCGTGAGCAAGTATCGCGTTCTCGTACCGAACTGCGGAGCGACTTAATAACATAGCGATAGCAATGAGGGCTGACGACCGGTGCGCGGGCCGGACTCCCTCGCACTGCGCCGCGGCGCGCGCCGTGCCAACCTTGAACTTGACGCGGGGGGAGCACAGCGCACGGGAGGGGGGCGCCGTCAATAAACTCCGCGCAGGCCCCTGCCCCCGCCAGCCAGCCCCTCTCCACCACTTGCGCCACCTACCGTTCGAGCCTTGCCGATTTGACGTGACATGGGAATATTACGGTCGCTTTCCAAATTCGAACTAATAAAACCAAAACATATACATAACTAGGTTAGACCATATTGCGCATTTAATTAATTAATTTTTTTGTTTGTTTCTATTATAGTCGTCAATATTTTACCGGACATAGAGTGCATGTTTTTAATCGGGATAGTGTTGAGTGCTACGAAATCGTAAAGTTCTATTGAGATGATTTTTAGTTGCATGGAATCTGTCCTTGCGTAGTCTTAATGACACTTATCCGCATTGAATACTTTGTGTGCAATATTATTTTATAAATTTATTTATTTATAGTTATCTTTTATATAATTATGTTTATATTTATATCATTATTAAAAAAATATAGCCTAAATGAAATTAAAATAAATAAAGTATTTTATAAATTCAGATGTCATTAATTTATCCGAGAACGTTTTTATCCGTCACGACTAATATGATTCCAACAATAATACATTGGCGCTAGCGTCGCGTTTTGTCAGGTACATGCGCGCCATCTGTTATCGAGTGGCTGAGTTACATTTTTTTTCTTTACCTGGATTGACCGATTGTTCTATTATTATTTTGATTGTCCTGTTTTTATTTTCACATATCATTCATACATTTTTACATTAATAAATTATTTATTTATCTTAATGAAAACAATACGGTACAAAATTAAACTTACTTATGTAGGTATACCAGTAAGTTTTGTTTTGAAGATTATTAAGTTGTTGTATTTAGTAATATATAAATAAAGAATCTTTTTTTTTTTTTTCAGTATCTTATCTAAATTATATTTGTTGTAGATATATGAGCTTATGAATTTGAAGTATTCCTAAATTAAATCCTTTGATCCCAAAAGAGCCTGTCCCTATAAGGTGATGAAAACTGTGCCCATTTATATGGCTGTATATGTCTACTATGGGTAGTAAGTTTATTATCATTTATCATAACATCTGGGGAAACCACGCGAGGTCATTGAACTTCATTACGAAAGTGAAAATATAAATTTCACTCTCGCGCTTACGAAATGCACCTTTCTCTGCTTTCACCAGCTCAGCGGGCGGCGTCGCTGGCGCTCGCGAGTGTCGCAACGAGCGGAGCGGGGCGGCCGCGGCGTAGTATAGCGCGGGCGTCGACCCGCTTAGCGTGCGCTCACCCGCGCTTGCATAACCGACCTCCCACACCGCGAGCTGTGCCCCGTACCCCGCGTCCCGCGTCCCGCATCCTCACCGCGCGAAATAGGATCTGTCCGCAGAGCAGCACGCGCGCGCTGCACGCCATCGCGCTCGTGCGACACACTTGGCGACTATGCGACGTGCGCGCGCCCGACCTTCCCGTGCTAATTGCGTATGCATATTGCAACCCAGCGTATGCCGACCAACATGTCACAACGTAATCACCTCGTCATATAATATCATATAATTTTATTGCAAAATATCAGAACGCGTTATAGTATGAAATTTAATTTATGACCTATCTCAATTTCACGAAATGATTACTGATACTATTGTTTATGCTGCATTTTTACCATGCAATTTACAAAACTACATATTGGTGAAATATAGGTACTTAATATTATTAATGAAAATATTGAAATAAATAATAATAAAATGACTTTAATATCGGTTTTGTTTATTTTTAATTATCTTTAATTATTTCAATATTTTCATTATTAAAAAACTATAGGATAATATATTTTTTTACTTACCATCTCTGCTCATGCCAACTGCGATGCATTTTTTCAATCGGCAGTACTGGCACCGATTTCTGTTGATTCTAAGGATGGAGCACTGTTGGTTTTTCGTGCAGGGTCTGTATTGGATCTTCTGTTGGATGGATCGCCGGAAGAATCCCTGGGAATCACAGCGGCAGTTAGAGTCGCGCTCGTTATCGGAGCCGTCGTCGCTGGAGCAGCCCGAGTCACTGGACTCACGGCGCGCCTCCAGCATGCTCACCAGCACCGAGTGCCGCTCGCGCAATTCAGCGCCCGCGCCACAAGACATTGCACGCACCATTCACTACCACTGACTGGCCACTAGCACCACCACTCTCCTTGTTAACAGTGACGCGACGCGTACTTGCAATAAGGCTTTCGCGCACTGCACCGACGTGGATGGCGGTCGACAGCGGACTGTGCGGGCGCTGCGTCGCGCGGCGCACAGTTACCCGCGCGACCTACTTGCCGGCCGCCGACCCAACCGAGAAAGTGAGAGTGCCCCCGGCCCCCGCGCGCGCTCCTAACGGTCCACGCCGCTCTAGAATGCGTCGCCGCCGCTGCACCGGTGCGCCGGATATAGGCCGGGCGCATCCCGGTGGCGTCGCGGCGCGCGGCCGTTCACCCCGGGTCGACGACCGCTCGATTGCACAACCGCGAAGGCTTCCCCGCGCGTCCCTCACGCCCTGGAGCTGGGCTGCAGCCCACTCGGGTCGTCGACCGGCTCTACGCCCGGTGACGTTAAGTATGCGTCACGGCCTACCTCAATGCGCGCGCGCTCCCCTAGGGGCTGCACTGTTCCAATTTAATTAATGGATCATTACACCACAATACGTTTGTTCAATTCATCGCACGTGTTTCCGTTCCAAAATATCTATATTACGATATTTACATGATTCAAACTAGTCTTATTGCTCATATTGCTATACACATTCTGCTTTTTATTAATTTGTGACTGACATGGACATTTGACAATCTAAACGACTTACGTATTTTGAGGCGTTATAAAAATATACTAAGACATCGGTCCAATTTAATTTAGCATAGAAATGATAACCACATTAAATATTCTGAGTTATTTTACCAGAAAGGTTATTGTTTGTAATTCGACATATCTAAATCGCAGTAGTTGTTCATCATATACAGTAGGTATCAAACTAAAAATTAATTATTTCATCGCGTCTTGGTAATGTTTTGATAATGATGATGATCGAGCTAGCGCGGAGGCTGCTGCGGGCGAGCGAGCGGCGCAAGCGGGCCGCGCGGTGTTCGGGTCGGTGGCCTAATTTCGCGCTGCCATCGATCCATTGTGCGCTGTGCGAGTGGCCCATAATTGGTCGCAGCGCGGGCAGTGACCGGCCGCGCGGTCGTTGACCCGCTGCCGCGAAAACAAAACCTTCCCCGCCGGTCTTACCGCACCACACTTAGCGAATACGCACTACACGTACGAAATAAATACAACACTATGTAATATATAGAACTGCATGAAGAATAAACAGTATGTAACCAATTTACAAAATATTTTAATTTGTAAACAACTTTATTGACACGGTTATGGAATCGATACTGCTGCATGTGCACTACCTATGCTTCGTGTGCATTGATATCTTAGTAGGACGTTTTTCTTTTAAATCAAATAATCTTTATATGTCAACGACCGCCAAGTAATTAACACGGTGACTCCCTTACGAGTTCTAAAAAATACTCATTCTATTTGTGTCTGGTACTCACTAAATTCCATTATACTGTAAGTAGTTCAAACATTTTAGGTCATTTTGATAATGTGATGACTCAAATTCATATTATGTATCAGTAAGCACGTGTACCTACCTACCTACCTATGTATTATAACGATGCCATAATGCATTTATGATACATCAAATTAATTACTCGACAACTTTTACTCACTATTACTAACGGAATATGAACAATGGTACACAGATTATGTATTTCACTAATCAATGGTTAACTAAACTATTAAAGAAATAATAACGAAGTAATGATATTTTAAAATTACAGTTGGCGCTAAAGCTGCATTTTGTGTAAATAATGACGCAGAGATATTCGTATGTATTGACTAGTGACGGATTCACGTAACTAGTTCTCGTCTATTTGATGACTCACGAGAACGGGTATATAAATAGCACGCAGGTATAAATAAATAGCGTTAAAGTGAGTGTTTCGTCAACACTATGTGGGTCGGCTCGTCACCATCTTAACTTCGACATAGTTCAGCCGCTTGGTCGGCGAGCTTTTGCCCAAACTGGACGCCCGCGCCGCTACAATCGGTCTACTTTGTATAGTACTTTACATATCTACATGGATATATATATTTCTTGTCCATAAACTTGCCTTATATAAACAAAATGAAATTTTCAGTTAATTCATTTAAAAGCTTTGAGTGCATTCACATATCAAAATTGGTTTCTTTGTTTTTATCTCTTCAACACACGATACAATTTATATATTATTATTTATTTTATCTCTGAGACGAATTCATCTACCAATGCTAGTCTAAATAATGATATGAACTAAATGTCCGCACTAAACACTAAATATTTACATACATATTCACATACAACTATGTGATGCGAAATATATAGTGTGCGGTAGTTTGTTGTATCTTGTATGGTAGTGACAAACAGTGGCTTGGGCGGGAGCGGCGAGGTGTTGCCGCGCGGTGGCGACGGGTAACGGTGCAGCGGACAACGACTCCGCTAACACCGTCTCAAGCTCAAAACATGCTGACGCATTGCATTGCTATATTTCCGAGGAAGCGACTGCCGGCCGCCAACCGCCGCTAACAGTCCGCTCTACGTGCCGCGGGGTCGCAGATGTTTACTTGATAACACATGTCTGACTCACGTCATTGTGATTCATTTCCCGTTCACGTATCGCGGTTTTATTCTTAGTAACTAACGTAACTCCAACAGGTAATTCGTTGTCCCCATTGCAACATGCCCATGTCAAATGCAGCGCTATAGGCAAAAGTGGGCGCGGTGCAATGGTGATTCGGCTTTACCGCAAATACAATGTCATTAACTACTTATTTAAGCATATGAACATTAAAGGAAAAATATCTACCACGTATTATGTTGAAAACGATATGAGTACTTAGTTGGTAGCATTAGGTATTAATATTTAGAAACTACTATTTAGGACATGTAAATATTTTGTCTGACACTGTTTGAAAATTGAAAACAAGTTGTTGTTTTATCTAATAAGCGTAACAGATAATTATTAGTACGTGTTGTTGACAAATTTAGTGTGACTGAACATTGAACTATAAATATTTGTTAAAAATGTCATGTATTGTCATCGTTTTTTATAAAGAAAAGTTCGACATACACGTATTGTACCTATGTCCAACAGGAAATCATAAACGCAACAGTCAGCGCACGATGTTCTCAATAAATAATATGACCGCTCGGGGATCAACGAACTTTTGAGCTGACAGTTCAAAAATAATGTGGGTTACGTTCACGTTGCGCGTACATTCGATGCCCGTAAAAGTTGTTTACGGCGAGGAGAGCCGGCGCGAATGTAAGCGGCGCCGGGCGCGCTAAGCCAGCAAGCGAGGTCGACGGCCGCACGCCCTACACCGCAGAATTGGTGCCGAAAAAATAAGCGACCCACAACGCACGGAAATTATGTCGGCCAACGTTAAGAACAAAGAAGTCGGTGAGCTCTTCCGACGTAGCAACCGCGCGTTCCGAATTATGTGAAGTTTTTGCTTCGTGACTTAATTTTGATATAATATTCAAGTTAGGCTTTGATTATTCCAACAAAATTATGATATTATTTATTTTTAGCCTTTTATCACACTTATTTACAAAATATAAGCTAAAAATAACATTAAAGTTTAAAATGAGACAGTAAAGATTAATATTGAATTTATGATGCAAAAGTCTATTAATTAGATGATTTAAAAAAGTAAATAGTAATACTAAGTTCGTTGACATCCATGCGTACGGTTGAATACCCCGCACCTCATCGTTATAAAAATTACACGTTCGCTCGTCATTCATTCAAGTGGTTTCAGTTTGTCGCCGCATCGCAAAGGGGCGGCAGCACCGTAGCGCTACGCTCGACGCGACATCTAGTGGCGAGTAGCAGAACCATTTTATCAGTTTCTTATTTACACCGCTAGTTAGCGCTTTACGCGGAAAAGTTGGTGAACGACAACTAATAATTTATTTATTAATTACTGTTATATTGTTTTTTATTATTTGTATCGAAATTCTTGTAACAGGTACATTAATTTTAAAATATCCTTGACTCTAGAAATAAACGATATTCTATTCTATTCTATCAGCTCATTTAATAGTTACAGTATACTATGTGAAAATAAATCGAGGTCTGAAAGTGGTCTCGTTAACCGTTGCACAATGCAGCAGACATCCGCAGCGCTGAAGGACACGCTTTTGTCCCGAGCCTGCCCGAACTTGTAACCTACAAACCAGTTTACTTTACACTTGCACTTCTATCCTGTCTGTTTCCTCACATTAACTTTCCTCAATGACCTCTATTTTCTCACGAGCCGATTGTCACCCTAACAAATCGTTATAAATTTAAGGAACTCAGATTCAAGGGAATTTTTACTCATTGTTATGAGTTATTTCCGTAGCATATGTATGAGGGAATAATTAGTGTGGACTTCAATGCTCTTGAACGTTAACCGGTCACGTAATTGTCTGCTTTCACTAATAATAACCTTTAGCGTGTGTACGTGATGGTGGTGTTTCTCTTAATTCGTCAAGCTTTCAATACATAGTTTTACGTGACATAGTGAAACAATCCTAACATCTATAATTCTGGTTTAGAAAATCTGACTGAAATTAAATTTTAACTTAGAACTAAAAAACTTAACTGTCGCTAGGAAGAAACTAAATCTCAACATTTATAAAATATGGCCTATGGGACGTCCACTTTAAAAAGGTTATTTACATGCGTGTTGAGTGTCCTTCAAGTGTTCACGTTTTAGAATCCCCATCATGTGGAAGGAATGAGGAGTCACGAGCCGCATACATAAATGTCTCACAAACGGGCAACGGATATTACTTCATATTTACAGCTATTATGATTGACATGAATTGAATGCCATTTTAACCTTTTATCACATTACTAGTAATCCTGTTCAGAGCGTAATCAATGCAACTTTGACTTTATATCAAAAGCTAAGGCGACAGCCGGTTCCCGTGTGATTGTTCCGGCGCAGCGGCGCAGGTATTAAAAATAAAATGTTTAGAATTGGGGCGCAAGGGTCTGACCGTCGCCCGAACGAGGCCAGCAGGTACCTACCCGTTGACCCAAAAACCAATCTCAATACAACAAGTTCACACGATACTTTTTTACGGATAAGTTGATTAACGAAACGGGAAAATGAATCAAATTAACATTCGTTAAATAAGGTCATCTGGTTGGGCTTTGTGCGGCGACTGCGGCAACTGCATAGAGATTGTGTTCCGCGTGACGCGACCTTGGTGCCCGTGTTAACCTGCACCTACTGCAAGACACTCCGCGCGGGGGAGGGAGCACCCCCGCCGTGTCACCCGCACACCTACTTCCTGCTTCAGATGCCCAGACGACCCGCATGTGTGACTCAATTAAGGGTACTCATTTTATTATATTATATGTGCTCCAGACATTTCCTATTCAGTTTATTTTAGTTCGCTTACGGAGTGGTGGTGGCAGTGGAGTGAACGAAACATCAGTGCTGGTGAGCACTTAGATAACGGCAGCTTATTTACTAATACATATTTACAAAAAGCATAAGATATTTACCTTGCAGCCTTCACAGGAATGCACGCCGTAATGAAATCCACTAGCTTTGTCTCCGCAAACGCGGCACAGCACCGTAGTACCGTCAAACTCTGCAACAAAACACAAAAACGGTTATAGAAATCTGTGTACGTAATTCGCGATAAATTTAATGGACGTTTCAAAGATTACGGTGTTAGTTAGCTCGTGCCAAACATCCTGAGTTGTGTTACAAGGCGGGCGTGTGTAACAAACATTCAGGCGATTGCACGTGACCTTGCTCCAGCGCTCGCGCCAATACTCACGCGTTATAATTACCCACTCATTAGTGATGAGCTGATAATTTCGACAATCTCGCCTGATTATGTGGACATTATTATCGCCAACGTGAGTTAATCATAATATAAGGCGGAAATTGAGAAATGCAATGAAACGTTGTATAATGTTTTGTTCGGACACTAACCTTGTGTATGTATTATTTTTTTAGCCAAGAAGTAAAGTAGTTTTACGAGCTCGTGTCTAATATGTAATCGATTATACCACAGTTGAGTCAGTTGAGGATTATTAGAAGTGAAGTCAGAGATGTAGTGCGTGTGTGTGTGTCGAACCTCATTTTATCAGCTGCCCAGTACACGTGAGGCGTGATCGCGTGATTGTACGACTGGCTTTCGTTTCAACTCATAACATTACCTCACGATAAGAGATTTTGCAAGCATTTTTACTGCGTCCAGATTTGTGTGAAAAAGCATAATTCTGAGTAGATTTCTTCAAGGAGAGTATAAAATGACACAGTGAAAACGTTGTCTTTGTTTTGTGTCATTGATGTCATTTTGAATCATAGACTTAGAATTTCGCTGCTATAATTTGACATGAAACAAATAATTCGGTTGTCTAATTGCCCATAAAAATATTATTAATCCGCCAAGCAATGCAAAGTAGTCTCGGTAAAAAAGAAGAAGACGAAGCTTAGGTAATTAATTAACGTCCCCAGAGCCCGGACGCAGGCCTCGTGTTTGAGAGAGGCACTGTATTATGATGGATTGAATTGCAATGATCATATTGCGTGCATCAAGGTGACAGACACTTAATAGACATTTTAGAAAGTCTCCGGATTCAAAGTCAGTGACCCCATCTTCGTAACAAAAACAATTTTATCAAAATTTAAACTTTTACACTGTTTACCAATATTACCTAAACTATGTACATCAGTATTAACTTTAATAGGTCAAACGTTACGTATTTCTACATTATTATCCAATAAGTTAATTGGAGAGATAATTAATTTGGAAGTTTTATCGTCGAGTAAATATAAACTGAGAATCCTTAATGATGTTACTAATAATGTTTAATAGGTCAGTGATAGGCATGGTCCCTCGGCAACAACAGGTGGGGCGGCGGAGGGGGTCGGCGTGCAGGGACTGGTTCAGCCGGCGTCCCGGACTGCTCTCACTTTCCTCTTCCAGTCGTTTGTTTATTTGTTAAGGGAGCGGGCTCGCCGAGCCTTTTGGAAGAAACTTTCTATTTCTGGCGTACACCACTCGCCGCGGGTCGACGTTCGATGCCCCGTCGCTTTCTATGTTGTTGTTACTTTCTTTTTTTAGAGAAGTTATATGGTCGCCCTCGACGCAATAATTTCGGTCTTATCTCGAGTATCACTGCCAGTGCATGATGGTGACTGTGGCGCCGAGTGGGGAACACAATAGAACAGGGAAAGCCGCAGTGAGACGTAACTGGTGCAGTTGCAACAGTCAGTAGCGTGCAGCCATTTCTCCTCGTATGATGCAACGCGCGCGTTTTTCTGGGTGGCGTGTGTGAGAGTCGCTCGTTCGTTACGTCAATTAAAAGGCGAGGAAAGTGCGCGAGAAAGTCTCGCGTCCACGTAACGCGAATGCCGACCGACCGTGCAAAATACTGACGCGTCCATTCCGACCGTCGCGGATCTGTGTCACGGTGATGTTTGTTTGTAAATAATTAGTACTTGACGACGATCTAAATCACGTTCTATACTTTATTTCCTCGTCATTTAACACGTCTGTTAAACTTTGTCACTGCAGTAGCAGTTTCATTATTTTGAATTGTCTCTGTTTGGGAATTTATGTTCATCTGCAATTGTCAATTTACTTCGAAGCTCGCTGTTATACGTGCTGCAAGCACTTGTTAATCATAAATTCATGTGCAAGCGAATAATCTTGTGTTACACGTATTCAGAGAAAAGTAAAAGTGGCGTGGTGAGGCAGTTGTCGCCACGTCGAACCTGCTTGCTCGCACCTATGATGTTACTGCTTTTCTTACATCATTTGAGAACTACAAAAGTTTTTATCATTAATGAAATATAACGGGTTGAGTAATGATGCAAGTACGTGTGCAACGGTTAACTCTTTGTTAATTTGTACTGAGAGTTTCACGGGAGAAAATTACAAAAGGAAAAAAACGATCGATAAAGACCGATAAGATCATTAGGAATCGATTTCAAATGTTCAATAGCTCCCTGCAGCCATCGTATTGGACCCCATTGATTTGCACTGAGAAAACTATTGACATTGTTGTACAGTGCGTTTATTTTGCACAATGCCATTTTAATTGTTTTTCGGTGGGCCCTTCCAAGCGGAAATGTTCAACAATCTATCCATCAAATATTCGTTCTGCAGAGGTTTTGACGTTCGATTCAATAATATAAATTATATTCTGTACATTGCACCCTTTCAACATTAAAATATGTCATTAATCAAATTTTAATAAAAGTCGTTACTATTATCTAACATAAAACGTATCTAAGTAAGTACGGCGAAAATTATTATTACAAATTATATTTTTATGTACAGATATATAAAATTATTATGAACAATGTATTTTGTATTAAATAATGACTTCTTTAACCTATTACTTGGTATAATTATTACCGATTAATATATGATTATATTTTTAAAAGCTGTGCTTATGTGACATAATACACACATAATATTTTAAAAATGTATATTCTCAAGAATAATAATTGTGAAGTAAATTTTCCCTTAAATGATTAAATAAAAATTTGAAACAAATTATTTTAAGGTACGTCACAACATAATTTGTTTATATATTTATGAAGTAGCTGAACGTTGTAAAGTAACTGAACGTTTATCTATCTAAGAATCATGTAATAGTTAACAGAAAAATTGTAATCATATAATAATCTACATTTCATAATATGTATATTAATAATTGTCTGAAAACGGTTGCCTTAGTATCATTTTGACAACAACAACAATGGCAAGAGTGACAAGTGATTACAACATACATGATACAATAATGTAAATAAACAAATTAATTATTTTAAAGGCACTACCTATATGCAACTCGGGTTCTCGTTCCTTGTGCGCCGGACTCATCATGTTATGGTCAGTCGGCGTAGGCGCATCGTAGCGCCCGTAGCTGCTATCAGGAGACATCACTAAAGTCATTTATGTGTACTTAAAAACTAATTATTTTGTCCTCCCCCGCACTGCACTACACGTAAACCACATGGAACCCGCGGGCTCTAAACATTAAACGTCCTGCGCGCTGTAACACTGAATATAGGACAGGAGTGCATGGGCCGTGGCGCGCGGCCGGCACGTCGAGGGATGAAGGTCGCTCGTCCCGTGATATTGTTGCCGCTGCACGCGCCGCGTGCGACTCACTCGAGCTCGATCGACGAACTGAGCGAGTGCCGCGCGCGCTCCTGCTCGAAGCCGCGCGAGTCTCCCCTTAAGAGTGAAAGTCTGCAAAAAGATCAGCGCTCCGTGCGATACAATCGGTTCGACGACGAACCCTAGCCGGCTAAGCGAAACTCGCCTCTATCGGTCGACTAAGCCTGTCGTTCTGCGCTTCAGAGCGAGGATCGGCGCGCTTCGAACTCCGGTCTCCGAGGTCATTGCCGCACCAACGGCGGACCAATCGCGAGCACGCGCAGACGTGCGCGGCGAGCGATTGGAGGGCTGACGGCTCCGCTCCCCGCGGCCCGCGCTCCAGCGAGTTCGAAGACCCGAACCTTGCGGCTCACCGCGGCCAAGGTCGCGCGAGAGCGGCACCGACAGAGAGACTAGCCGAGCGTTCGAGTGGGACGTAGCCGTTGCCGGTTGCGTCACACTACGAAAATATTTTTGGTGATGGAACGCGAGTGAACTTGAACACGAAATCAAGCTAATGGATGGCGAGCGCGCTGTAGGTCGCCGCGTGACGGACTGACCCGCTGCCGGTGCGCCCTGTTTTCCTGCTAGTACATACTTCCGGGACCTTTTGGAACTACTTTCCTCACAGTAATAGTCTTTTCATAACCTGACAAGACTTCCATTTCCCATAAAATGTATATTTGCACACATATGGGACCGACCCTTTCGATCTAGTTAACTATTATTTAAAAATAAACCTTTTACTAACAAATCGCGAAAACGTGATACATTATATTTATATACAAGGATGATAAATATTGTGTAACTGATACACGTGAGCCAGTAGGCAGGTATGTAAGATAATTACTGACAAATTAGAGCTAGCACTAAAGTATCGATTGCCATAATGTGACTACGATTAATAAATACTAACTTCGTAACTAAGAACTTTGTACAACTCTGCATAATACGTATTACCTATACCTTCTTGTAATTGATAAACAAGTTTCTTTTAACAATAGGTACATAAACATGACTTTATATAACACTGACGTTTCAACTGTTGTCATAGCAGAAGATTAGTTTTTATTATTAGGAGCATTGGGTGTGTTTTCGCTTGCGCGAGTAGTTATTTACGCGAGATAAAACGAGTGGCGGTGGGCGTCGCGGCGGGTGAACGACCTGGAAATTTTGGCGCAGGCCGGTCAAGGCCACTGGCATTCGGCGCGCAGGCGCAGGCGTTCTGCCACTACCAGCCTACTGACACTGGACAAGGGGCCTCCCAACACTTTTTCATCACCCTGTACTTATTTCATGAGAAGCCATTGCAATCAAAAAGGTGTAATCACACTGAAATCAGTTCATATTACCAAGATAGTTCTGTAGTAGAAACAGTAATAAAATTGGCACAACGATATAGGTATTCATAGCTAGGAACCGAAACTAATATAAATAGTTACTACGTAACAGAATACATTTCTAACTAGGTATTTATATTGTACAATGTTAAGTGATACTGATAAGTGTTATTGTTATTATAAGAAGCAAAACAAAGTTTGCCCCAAATTCACAGAAATAAACTATCAAGCTAATGGATGACGATTATGAATTGAACATGTGACTGGGATTCATTCATTTATATTTGAATAAATGATGTACAAAATATGTATTATGTGAGGACATTATTATCAGATCAGTAGTGTTGCTAAAAATATTTTGAAATCAGACGTCATAAATGCGATATACAATAGCCACCTTTATAATTTTTTTTATAAATTTTGTGCAAAGGGTTTTGACATCAATGTGTACCTGAAAGGTGTTCGCTAATATTTTTTCTTCGTTTTTTATCGAAATTATTTCGCTTCAATACTTTCCCTTTTGCACAAAAGGAAACTTTTAAAAGGGTTTCGCAAATATCCTCCCACGTGCACGTTTTTTAACGCATATACTGTGTACCATGCATGCTACGCGTGGCTTTGATAGTAATAGATTTAAGGACACACTTACGTCTAGTACAGCGCATTATTAACTATGGATTAGTTAAAAATACGGCTAGTAGCTAGCTAGGAATAAAGGCCTACGTAAATGATGATTTTTTCACGCGCTGATTACGCGTTTTTTTAGTAAATTGGCGTAAGGCGTTATATCAGATTGTTAGCGTTTGACGTATCAACATGTCACGTTTTTGCGACTTAAACGATGCTACATCGCGTTTTAATGAGTCTGCGTTCGATCGCGGTAGGTATCAAGATCGCGTGTTTTAGCGGTTACGTCCATGCTACATTGGATAGCGGAGACGTGAAGAGAGAGGTGAAGGTCAGTTAATCACCGTGACTTGCGTTCACACGTATGCAGAGGACGATCAGTCGTAGTAAACAACTTCCTCAAATTCCTTCTTCCTTCTTCTATAAAATGTGAGGCGTTAGGTGTGTAGTCGTTTTCTTCAAATTTCGGGTGAGCGATTAAACTGACGATCGCCAGAGTTAAGTGTCTGCGTTGGTCCATAGTTGCGATTAATGTATGAATAAGTCGTCAGGAGCACAGGACCTTTTTCTCCCATCTTGCGTAGCAAAAACGTATCTACCGAATATTATATACTAGTTGGTCTAGCAATTTAATCTCTCATTTATTGATTTTACTAGCAAATTTTTCTTCTATTTTTTTCTGTTATCACAAGTACTGCAGATAGCCAGTCAATTTAATTCTTTTCCATATTAATTTAATTACACAGAAAATATATTGCCCTAGTATAATTCATTTACAATGATTATAACTATTATTTCTGTTCCTTGATCTTTGACACCAAAAGTAAATACAAAAAAAAAACGAATGGCGACATGTGTGCCGATTAAAACGTGAAAGTGAATAGGAACCCAGTTTTTTACTTCCTTCCGCTGCCCTCACTTTTAATATCGGGGTGCGAATATCAAATTTCATAGTCAGCTTTTACTACAACACGCTTCGTGCACGAAACTGACCTTTACTACTACCGTTTTAGAGTTCATATTCGTAACATAATCACTGCCAAAAAATATTAAGCCAGCATCGTCAGTCGGTAGCCACATGTATAGTTTTGTATTGTTCATTGTGACCACAGTCGGTGAGACTTGATGATCTCGATTGATCGGCCAATTTTTTACGAAATAATAAAAAGTAGACCGTATGCCATATTGTTTGCAATTTATGGTTTCCATTTTTTGTTTTTCCGGATTGTTTTTTCCAGTACTTACCAAACGTTTTAACACATTATGTGTATCAATAACGCCTTAAATGGTAAAGTATATGCATAAATAGATCAACAACGGGACGATAAATGTGTAGTTATGCATGAACGTTTAAATTATATCAGCAACACGTCGAGACATTTTAAATATGGGTTACCCGTGGCCTGATGAGCATTATTTGAAAGTTGTACAAAATAAAACGCAACAATAACTAAGGGGGCCGGTCGGCCTTCTCGCGCCGAACGAAGGACACAGGGACAAAAGCGAGCGTACGCCCAGCCTCTGGACAAACGGGACTTAACACTTTATTTACTTCGCATCCATTATCCCACTCATAAATTAGCTTAACAACTTTTCAAATAATGTGATCAATCCCTTTTCACAACTGTCAACCGCAAAGGCGACAGTTGAAATATAATAACTCAACAACATAATAAGAGTATAAATCTGAATGATAATGTAATGATGTTTCAAGTGTCGTTTCGATTTCATAGCCTTCATTTAACATGAACTGATATTTGAATTCTTATTTCTTTCTTCTTAACTATACAATAATTGCAGAGAATTCCTAAATATAGACCTAGATTAAATGATATAATATTTCCCGCACGTGCTTTCAAATACAGTAGAAAAATAAAGACGCAATATTATTGTAATTGGATGCTGGCGGCCTGGATTCGCTGTAAAGTTCTGCGAAGTCACGAGGAGCCTCGTTGGCAATTCGGTCGGACCGGAATGGAGTCCGAATGTTTGTAGCGGACAGCGCGCGGTCAAGGTTTCGCTGAGACGACGATTACACCCGATGCGCATCGGAAATACGAACCGGCCACCGATTGTTATTGTACTGGATTTGACCATCCAGTTGGTCGGTGTTTATAACAATCACTATGTGGGTTCAATTTTTGGTATTAATAATATTTTTTATTCATATCCGAGAGCTGTGATAATTTTGTTAGATGTCTTCATATGCTTACTAGAAAATATTCCAAGTATGAATTTGGAACAAAGTAAATTTTATTAGGTGTTGGTGCTTGTTATTTGATTCTGCAAAATTCATTACAAATTATATTTTTTCGTCAAATATTGCTACTTTGAAATTGTTTGTGGTCATTTTAAATTCGTCGGTTGTGTTTTAGTCTATTGTCTAATACCAACCAAAAAATATTGGTTATCAATAAGTACGTAAGCGTCATAGAGTGGCGAAGAGTTCCGAGCTGTGGCGAGTTTTTCCGAAGCAGTGCGAGGTCAGCATGAGTCAATTACCCCGCGGCGGGCTGTTGCAGCGCCGTCGTCGACGACACTGCGCCCGCGTTGTACAAATTAATTCTATGTTAAACCTCTATTTATATGAAAATTATGTTAAGATTTTTAAAAAATGTTGAGTTGTTTTATGTCATAAACGCTCATTTATCAATACTTAACGTTAAGTAAGAAATTAAAAAGTAGGGAAAACATTCGGGCTCGGTCACGCTGATTCGATTATTTAATTTGTCAGTTGCACTGAATTACAAAATGTTAGCCTATACGTACACATTAGAGTTCGTGCCGGATTGTATCATGAATAAGCAAGCATGACATACAGGCCGTGTGATCCGGACGCTCTCAATCGTGGTTGACCTCGGCTGATTCGGCTACCCGTGCCAAGGCCAAGGTCAATTTGTCGAGTGTGTTCAATTAATAGCTCAATGCGGTGACGCCTGGAACTTCACTTCGCGACCGCCCAACGTATCACTTTGTGTGCATCCATTTACCACGATAAATGTTTAAGAAACTTTGTATGTTGGTGCACTACATTACCAAAGGTATATTCAGACAGTTAAAAGAATATTGGTGGGGTTTATGTTCGTAGCGGGACATGGGGTTTGCCTGACGCGTTCTTATTTTGGATACAGCTGTGAGTTGACGTTTGACATTATGATAGTTTAGTTTATAAGGTATTTTATATCATGTCATGACGTAAGCGAAATTCTAAGTCTATGGTCATGACGCTATTAAAATGTCAAAGATTTTGTTAATTTTTACACGGTGATATTATTTACTTGCTGATGCAGTGGCAATGATACTATGCAGGAAACAATCTTCCAAAAAGATATACTAATGATTCAATTGGTATCATAACATCTTTTAAGGTTACATTATTATTAATAGATTTTATAAAATTGAGTTTTAATTCAATGTTTTCTTCAATTTAAAGTGGAATTTTATATTCCTAAACGGCAAGGAATATGACGCAATACGACCTTCGAAACTTGGCAAAAAATAATATTAAACGCGCAAATGAGAGGCTACAATGACCCCGACGTGATTCAATACTTAGAGCTCATAAAAATAATATTTAGTCATCAGTATTCTTACACCAATTGTATGTACACCTAGTACTTTTGTATTCTGGCAGTGCGATATTTAAATTGAAACAATACCAATCGTTGTCTATGTAAGTTGTCTAATAACGCAAACCTCCAAACATGTGAACGGCCCCACGGCATAAACTAGGAGCACTTCCTCGTTCAAATATCGGAACATGTCAATGTCAAACTGTGCTGATTTAGCCACAATGTCAACTTCAAGGCAACGCTCGACATGAGGAAATTCGACTGTTAACTCAATCTAATTGTGCTAAACATAGAGCTCGCGAAACAATCAGACTACTATGAAAATAGTTTTACAGTGGGATATAATTACTGATTTATTTATATTATTATAATAGTGATAATTGGCAATAAATGCTACAATGCCGACGCTGATACACCTAAGTTAAACCTTCTAATTAGCGATTCTTAAATGCATTAATATTTATTTGTCAGTAAAACGAAACGATTGTAGTGAATGTTAATTAAACATAGTATGTAAGTGCATGTTTGTGCTGATGAAGGAGCCTTTCTCCTCTGGGGCACTTCACCTTGATATTTGCATCAAGCCGAAACTTCCTGCTCCGTCAGAGGACGACTGCGTGTTATTTACACATCCTACTACACAACCCTGAATTATAATGTCTGCCGTTCCTGCACCAATGTACTCGTACCTCGTACATATAAACACACAAAAATGGAACAGAACATGTTCTTCATCGAAGCGTTACGAGCGAAATGCGAACGCGCCAAGTAGAGCATTGAAATCGGCTATTGGTCCAAGTCTCTGGATCTTTGAGCTTGTTTAATTATACGTTCCAATAACGTAACGTAGTGAAGTATAAGAGAGCTATTGCGCAGTAGGTCTTTGCGTAATCAGAGCATCGCGGCGTCCCCCGCGTGGCGATGATGCACCTCGTTGTATAATGTTAGTAAGTCGGTGTGTGCGCTGCGCCCGCGCCCGCGCCGCCTCCGCCGCCGCTGTAGCTCAGCGTTGCGTTGCGCTACTCACCTACACTCCACACTGCTGCACTATGCACAACAATGAGGAAGTGTATGCCGAACATTTCCTAGTGTTACATTTACTTGCCCTCGTTATTGCCATATATGTAGCTCTGCGTGATCTTTTTCTATGAATTTAAATGACAAACATTTGTTAATATTCCTCATACAATACAAATCACTTTTCATACGCCTGAATTTAGGTTATGTAAGCAGTGAGGACTCTAAAGTTTGTGTTACCAATCGATGACAGCAAACGGCAACGTGTTATTCTGGTTTACTCTGAATTTTCTACATATTCGATCAACACTTGAACCCGAACTAAATACGTAAAATTTCCATTTTGATGAGTCCAAGTCGAGTCTCCGTTTCCAAATCGTAAACACATTTAAATAAATCCAGATCTATTTTCTTTAATACATTTGATTTCCATTAAAGCTGCGTATTCTAGTATAAAAATCATATTTTGATATTTCTTAGGATAAAACTGACTATCCTAAATTAGGAACATTCGGTGAATGAATATTGGAGGTACCTAACACAGGGAATAGCGGCGCTACCCAGCAAGATGCCGAGGTCCGGGGGCCGCCGCGCGCCAGCAGGCGTCCGAGCCGCGAAATATTGCGCAGCATTAACTCCTGAAAACGTGTCCGAAGAAAGTTCACGGCCGCGCGTTGACGTTACCACCTGCCGCGCCCCGCGCCCGCGCTGCCGTCGCTTCCGCCACCCGCCCAGCCTCCCATCGCGCTCTGCCTCGCACTCTACACTGATAATGCCTGTACCTGACCGATCCACGTTTATTGGTTGCTAGATAAATTACCGGCTTTACAATTACATTCAGACAGGTGCAGTACCGTAACTTTAAGCTACAGATAAGTTTGTTTCAGTATCAATTCCAAATTGACTTACAATAAATAAAATATTGGTATAACTACATACGCATTGTTATCGAAATCGATCGAAATCCTTAATGTTTTATCGGTTCGCTATCGCGGTTCAAGGCTTCGTGTTGTCCGATAGGCGAGGGTTATATTTATGTATGAAGGGTGATCGATTCGCTGTAACATATCTAAGCTGTCATCAGGAGCTATGAGATTAGTGGGCGGCGGGTAGGGGCCGGGGAGGCATCGTGGCCTTGGCTCGTTCGTTGGCCGCGGCGGGCGCGCGGCGCGTGTACCGGCCGCGATAATTTCGGCAGTTGCGCGCACGAGTCTACTGACCCCGTCGTCGTTATTTGCGACGCAAATGATCCCTTGACTTTATTTAAATCACCCACTCGGTCAAAATTTTCAAATAGATAGTAAATAAATATGTAAACGTCCGTTTTTTTTGGAAAATATTGGCAAGAAAAGTTAAATAGCCGGGGTAGTATTTCCATATTTTCTCCGCTTAGCTTATTTTTATTGTATGTGATGCACGTAAACGAAAGAATCAGATTTCGATTTTTATTATGTGTATCAGCTTATGTGCATTTATAATCATCATAATCCACAGCTTGAATATACCCATTGTTGAGTACCTATAGACCGCTATCTGCGCATTACATAACCACAAAAGAGTAACAACGTATTCTTTGGAAAATTGCTACATGTAAATAGTCTACGTTTTAGCCCTTGAATTGTATTTATTTTGGTGTAGGGGGGAAGCAACGCCATTGAAGTTCCTATCAACGTAGTTCGCGGAGAAAGTGCTGCGCATTACCTATAACAAACTTTCGTTTTATCAGAGACCGGTTCCAATAACTTTTTTCTTCAGTTTGCCCCCCACGACAGTGGTTTGTGCTTTGACGAGTATATTGTTTTAAAATAAAATACAATGCAACTTTTACCCCTTTTCAGAATACCTTCATGTAATTTAAATTCATAAATTAACAAGCTAAAAAACTACAAGTTGTTTTCAAAAAATCAGAAAGAATAACTTTGATGGTATTAAACCACAACTCCGACATCGCCATGCTTTAATTATGTAAGTACTGTAAGGCTTTAGAAGGCTGGAATCCATTAAACTGATTAACATCATTTACTACAGTCATTTTGCGTAGGATGCCATAACCATTATTGGAATTGCTATAATTACACTAGAGGAGAGAATAATCGGTTGTCTATACATGATACCTTCTTATTTAGTCTTTGCTTGCGGGATTCAAGTGTAATATCACGCACAGTGACCTCCTTGTCAACAAAAAATAACAATAACTCAGTCATTCAACTTGGCAAAATGTATTATTAAAGGTAGTTAGAGGCGATGTGGAGTTTTCTTTATTTACCGAGAATAATACAATGGTTATTATTGGAGCAGTTTCGATTTTCGGCAATCAATAATTTGCGTGGTTGGCATTGTGAACACACTTCCTCGTCTCCCAGCTGGCGGTGAAACGTGGCATCAGGCTGCACCTTGTTATTAGTAAAAAGTGGATCGGTGCAATGATCGTTATTTACATATTTCGGGCCTTTTGTGGTATAGTTTTTTTTATTAAAGAATATGGTGTTGTATATTGGGTACACATGCCATACGCATGTTCGCCGCGTGCCACTCGGCACATGTTTGTTGGTTTTTCTGTCTCAAACATAGTGACGTAATCGTATGTCTTAATAATAGTGTAAACTAGGGTAAGATAAGGACTTATGTGCAGTAGATATAGTCGCCGGGAAGGGTACTGGGGACGTGGGACTGATGGAGTCGGCGACCGCGCCCGCGTGCACTCAACTCCGCGAGTGCGTGTAACGGTGCACCACGTTCTTGCTGTGCCACTCCACACCATCACGTTGATAACTATAGAAGACATTGCAAAAAACTATCATTACGTTACGAACAGTCAATGATATATGTAATTATACTCTCCTTAATACTCTAATAAAGATCTACAATTCATGTATTCTACTCTCGCAAATTTAAGAAAAATTTTACTGTTGAATATGAAAACGGAATAGTTATACTTATACATACAATTAATTTGTATGAAATCTTCGACCACAATATTATTATATGTAATACCAGGGCCATACTAAAATGTAAATGATTTATGACTGCAACAAAACCGTGTTAAAAGATTTATTAGTGAAATTATTACTAATGACGGTTTCGTAGAAAGGTCTTTATGGAACATTTCAGTTTCTGTGACATTTCATTGTTTCAATAGCCTTCTCTCTAGCAAAAGAGAGCTATTGTTTTGTCGTCGCATACATTTGAAATGGCTTGAAACAAAATTTAGGTTAAAGCATATTGTTGCTGATTGGACGAAAGTATCGTGACCCATATTGTCAATGGATCAAGGAGCAACGAGCAAATTTAATACCATCTGCAGAGTAAACAATAGATCAATAGAAATCTACTAACCCTTACTCCCAACTTCCTTTCAACTTCGATTTCAAAGGTTGAAAATTTTGACAATCTGCGTAAAAAATGCAATCAGAATAGTGTTGTCCTATTGACAAAAAATCACGATGCGATTCGACCTACCCTTTCTTTTCATCTCGGATTTCAAAAACAGGTAAAGTCCAAGTTTTTGCTGAGAATACATATTGTGCAAGTTTCGCGATATCTAACTCTTCTAAGATTTAAGCAAAAAATCAAATTATTGTTTAATCGGAAACCTTTCTGACGACAAAAAAGCGAGGATCGATTTTTTTTAGTAAAGTTTTTTAACATCCTTTTGTTAGATCGGCTCGTAACCGACATTCCCAGATCGTTGATGTATTGTGTCGACGCTAAACGATATCGCGGCCGAGGGATGCCCTTACAAATATTCGTCTTAATGATAAAATATCAGCGGGATACCTTGCAATATTTTCACAATATTGTAGTCTCATAATTTAGGTATTATTTTGAGTATTCTCAAAAAAGTGATATTTACACGTTTGATATATGTCTGTCGTTTAAATTAATTTTGTCAGAATAATGATATTACCTTATTTTTTGCACGAATGTTATTTAACAGAACGTACGTAAAATAAAAACGAAGTAAAAAGAAATATCCTTAGTATCCTAACACAATAGTCCAGTTCCTTAGAGTTCCGGAGTAATAACGACAGTTTCGAGTGTGGTTACTTTTTCTGTACCTACTTAATAGTAATCAGCGCCCATAATCATTTACTGCTGTGCTTTGTGTTTGTGATTTGTTGTCAAAAGCTCGACGGGATTCTTGGACATTGCTGTTAATACAATAGTCGGCAAGTTATTCTTGCGAGAGAATTTCTGTTCTTTTCCTCAATGTGCATTGTGAATAGGTGTGGCAGGGGCGATGCGAATGTCCATAATATTATGTATGCGTATGGAGTCCAGTTGGCATTAGTAAGCACGATTGCACGACAATCGCGGCGTGATGACGGCAGCTCGCGAGCCGCGAGCGGGCATAGGGCGAGCCCCGTTACGACGGGGTGACTGACTCCACCACTGCAACCTGGTGCATTGTGCTCTAACGAGAACACACCATTATGTGCAATCATATCAAGCGCGCCAGCTAACTTTACCTCTGTACCGCGATCAAAGTTGACGACGTTCATTCGGGCGGTGTCACTTACCTTTAACAAGGAAAATCAAATATTAAAGCACAGCTACTTTGTATTTTGTCGTAAAACGAATCTCAGTCTAGATTAAGATTTAAACAAACCGCTTACAATGTGTTTCAACTTGCTTGTCAGGAAAACTAACTAGGTACAATGAATTTAAAAGTTGTCGTTCTTTTATGGTGTCTGTCGAGGCAAACAACGAGGCCATTCACTCTACATATCACTTTATATGCTAATATAGGTATTGTTTCTAAGTCAAAGCCGATTAAATGGTGCGCATACATTACTATTAAATAGAAATTTTAAGTGATATTAGTGTTTTCTTCATTTGGCACAGGAAACGAGGAGGGTCAACGCACGAAATGATGTCGTTCACTGCCGAAGGTGGCTACTGAACCTGGTCCGGGCGTCCTTGAGCTCGCCTCCGAAATCGCCAATAACCAACACAGACGCGGTTACTTCACATATCACCGTGCTGTAACGAGCACACACAAGCGCTATATAGCACAAGCATGTTCACCCACACCACAGCAGCTGCCCACTGATCATACACTGAATTCGGCACAAACACACTCAAACACAGAGTCAACGAACCGTAATGTGAAAAATGAATCGCATGTGAAAATAACAAGTAACATTCATCACAATTATTACAAGACGGGTTAAATTAATATAATATCAAAGTTATACCGAGTTACTACATAGGTATTACATAGTGCTTTTGTTACGAAGTTATTCGGCGTTCCGTTTACATGTGACACTGTTCTAATTCAATCTTGTCTACTCATGTTTATTTTTTCGTTTTTGTGATATTAGGAAGGGAGTCGAAAATTTAA
This sequence comes from Shargacucullia verbasci, assembly GCA_947562105.1. Lineage (NCBI taxonomy): Eukaryota > Metazoa > Arthropoda > Insecta > Lepidoptera > Noctuidae > Shargacucullia > Shargacucullia verbasci. The sequence goes on along the minus strand of OX387284.1, from coordinate 8,546,801 downwards.
ATAAAATCACGTATAAATACAAGGAAACGGTTGAATATTTTCGTATAATGTTTTTAACACGTAGGGATGTGCCCTCGGTAGTTTCAAAGAAATCAGACCCTACGAGAAACGGCGACCGATTCTGAATAACATTTCCCAATTAGCTGGTATACTTCGTCATTTATAATAGTTTGACTTTGAAATATGAATGTATATTCTCATTGTTTAATCATACACACATAACCAAGGCGTTTTTGAGGTTAACTCTTCAAAGTTTATTTCAACAGGCAAAATTAAACTCAAATACAGAATGACTAATTTCCGGATAAATTTTTGCGATTAGTAATAGAACAACCGGTGAGGCACCGAGGTCGGTGGTAATAATAAGATTTATATTACGTGTGTGAGGCCTCGGGCCAGTGACCGCTGCCGAATCTCAAGGTCTGCGAGCATGGCGCGGTAAACAAGTGCCGAACGTATATATCGCGCCACCTATCTATATACACGTAGCATGGAGCATGACTTATCACAACACATTTACCTACCACACGTGATCTATTGATACCCCAACCAATTCGAAATTAGGTATTTAATTGATATGAAGCTCTGTCTTTGAACTTTAATCTGTGTATCCACTTGCACTATACATATGTTTATAGGAGTGATTATTGTTTTCCCAGGGTCTTTGAGTTGTAACATTGTTTTTGAACTAGTGTTTTTTCTATAACATTGTAAAGAAGCAATAAATGGAAAAAAGGATTTATCCTTGAATTGAGAAATAGATGTAGACCACCAAAAGTTTAATGTCGCATGTAAATCTAGTGCTATACATAAGGGTCACGCATTGGCGAATGTTCAGTATACAGGATGTCGTAAACGTATTTTGAATTTTACATGACCTCGGTGTTTGATCGAAAATATGTTTATAATAGATAGTAAGTAGGTCCATATTATGATACGTACTGTACACATTGTAATACAAAAACATAAAAAATTACGTTGTTATTGAACTTTAACATAAATTCAAGGGATCGAGATCTTACAACATAATAATAAGCATTGGCTACACTTTATTACTACAACCACGGAGTTCGGCATTAGTAATTGCTACGAGGTTGCTACGGCAGTGCTACGCCACAACTACGCTTTTGTCAGGCGGTGGAACAAAGTGGAGCGGGAGAGAATGGTCACTGAGCCAGTAGTATAACGACAGGTTAGTCATTTTCGAAGCGAGGTCTCTGGGAGAAACGACCACTAGGATTTGGGGAAATAGCCCACCGGGCCGTGCATCGCCGTGTGACGTGACCGATAAGAAGCAACGATTGTAACGCACATTGTTTTACAATATCATAAAGAAATGCTTTTCTTTATCATTAATTAATTAAAGAATTATATTCAGACATAATTCTTCAAGTAGTTCAAGTTGGCAAACAATGTTAGAATTTTTATCATACATTGTACCAAAAAAAAAATTGTGGTGAATAATTTCAAACATCTACGAACAACAAATGCTCTTAGTATAACTACATACAATGTAGACTTTATTTTTATCAAGTTCAATAACATTTTATCATTTTGCCTTGAATTTATCGCCATTGTCTGCCAAGTAATTGAAGTGCCAAGAAGTTTTTGTGATATTCGAAAAAAAGAACAAATCAGTCTGTTTTAGGAATTACTATTGATGAACAATTCCATAATTTTGAAGTTTAGTTCATGACACTTCAAATATTTTCCTTACGTGTGGCATGTACGCATGATGTAATAATATTTTCTAATAGAAAAGTGTAAGGCGGCTACCGCAGCGCACATGTTGCTGTCAATGCCCGTGAAACTTGATCTTTGGTTATTTGTTCCTGGTTCACGGCTACGTTACCTGCGGTATCACGCGATCGAGTGTCATACAAATTAGCGCGATTTTCAGGCGATTGCACGACAAAGTGCCGACTCGTTGTCTGATGTCATTGCCCTCTTTGAACTTTCCACTCGTTAAACTTGATTATCGACACACGATCATTGTAAGCTGAGTTTATACAGACTTATGTAACAGGTGGATCGAGTTTCTAAAAAGTTATAACATCAAATTTGATCATTCATAATTTTAATATTTTATGAAGCCTTCGAATACTTTACAATTTTAATTGTTTTAAAATTAATAACTTTTCGATATATTAATTGCATAAAATATCATAACTATTTCTATCCGAAAAGATTTCTGCAAAGAATGGCAATGATTCAACCAAAACATTTTCCCACAGTAAGTTTTCCTGCACTGACCTGTAAATCCAATCAAAGGCTATTTTCCTGTCACGTGCTATTGCGCGTGTACTAAAACTGCAGTATATATTCATTTTCCTATATGGTTACTGTATGTAGGCGCAGCACATAGGTAACGTCCATATACCGGTTTACGTGTACCATAGTTACTCGTAGATAATGTCATACGCATGCGTGTCGCGTAATCAGACAGGATTCGCACGGTGGCGAGTGCAAGCGATGCATCGCAGGGTGCAACGTGCGAGCGGGACGGAGCGAGTTCAATGGTATTTGATATAGTGCAATGGAGTTCTTTAACCCCTTAGCCTACCTGCGATTCTTGCGAATGAGGCAGTCCGGCCGTTGTCCCTGACTGCACCACTATCAAGCACGTATCTTTATAGGTCGCTGCTAGGCGCTGTACCGACAGCATATTACTACAACTGTTCGAACTTTTTTAGGTTTAGGATTCACAATATATTTTCATAATTTAGTGATGTCTGCAATAAAGTAGGTACAACAAAGTTAAATACAAAAGTAGACATAATAACATTCACAATTATTGTTAGATAGTTTACCAACTATCTCTAAATGACTATTTAGAATTAGAATTACGTAAAACTTTTGTTTTCTATTTTGTATAAATTGCATTAAATCAACACTAATTGTATGTGATTAACAACTATCGTTACTTTTGTGCAAAAAAAAACGTATAAATAACTCAGTAAAATAATCGCGCGGTATTTGCAGACTGCAGGGGATAGTGATGTAACCAACTGGACATGCCAATCACGTCGGATAGGAGCTAGTCGCATGTCAACTATAATCTAGGATTTTAAAAATTCGCAGCAGGTGTGTACGAGGGGATCGCGACGTGAGGGGGAGGGGGAGGAGCGGCACTGGACTGGTTTCCGTTGTTTCGCAATAACGCGGGTTCAATGACGCCTCTGTACTTATAATTGCTGGCGTGTCATGATCGTACACTCGACCCCTTCCCTTCTGTGCCGTGTGTACTGGCCCTGAAATATCTCAACTCACTAATGATCACGTAAACTGTTACGCTCTACATACGGTTCGGGACAAAAAAAGTAGTAGTCAACAAGTCTTGTCGATTGTAACAAACCAACTGTGACCAGATTAGAACTATATGTTAATTCGTAGTTTGCGTTCCAGAAAACCAACCGAAGTAAAAATACTAATTAGAATTAAAAAATGTAGAACACAACCAATTAATTAGTTCTTTGTAAGTATGTTTTTCACTACCTAATGTTTTCAATTTTTCCTTCAAAATGTTTTCTGCATCGCAATGTGGTTCAGACAGCTCTAGAAGTTTCCTAATGTGCACACTCAAACTTTGTAAAATTAAACCGCAGTTTAATTTAATTGTTGTCCCGAGATAAGACCATAATAAGAAGGGTTACACAAACGCCCAAATAATGACGTCTATTTATACTAACCTACAAAACCGATAACGAAGAAAGTAAACAGAAACAATACATAATTCATATACAAAATAAATAATAATATTGTTTTGATATTGACCTCAATACAATCTATATCTTTCCTTCCCGGAAAAGACAGTCTCGTCTATATAGTTCAGAATTAATTTGGTTATAAGTTTGATACTACGTTTTCAGCGAAAATTGAAACTGTGAGCAAGTAAAATGTGTTTAAGTTGTAAGTCGTGAAAGCTGTAAGTTGAACGGGTGGCGCGGCGCCACCGCCGCGGCGCGGCGATGACCTCGCGCCGCGAACGACGACCCAGCGCTGCTCGCAACAACTACATACCTACGATACATCCAATTTATACTTCAAATAGACTAGCTCATAGTCCCACCTGACATAATACACATAAATAATCGCATATTGCGTCGTTAAAACTTCCCCGTCATCGACGAAGTAAGTACTATTACGTAGGGGCACTAAATGTTCCATGTAATTATAATTACCTACACGGTACACCGATACGATTATTTACGGCGAAGTAACAATAAAGCATTTTATTTTAATTACGCGCATAACAACGACGAGTGTTATGACTGTGTTTATTACAAATACCTTTCTCGGAATAAATCAGACGTTAATACGTTCTACAAGTTAATATAAAAGTTCAATATATTAGTTGCAGTAGAGTGTTGTGTGCAGCATGTAGTGTGTTTCGTAACTGGCGGCCGTGGTCGATGACTCCGAACGTTCTAGTACTCACATCTCTCCGCGTTACGTAACTGCGAGAAAGTTGACATCCGCCCGTGGAGCGTTCCGGCCAACATTTTCAGCCCAGAGTCAACGCACCGCGATGCACCCCAATTAGCACCGGTGCAATTCCCTCGAATAACATATAGTAGCGTTAAACACATAGTGGTGTCGCAACATGTGGCATGCCACAATGAACTCCAAACAAACAATAATGATTTACCATGTATGATGAATGGGCTAATACTGTCAAGTTTTTAATGTTTACATGGTTATTTATATTTTTTAATGAATTTGATGAGCAATTTTTACATATCCTTGTCGGTCAATTTAACAAATTCAAATCCGTAATCAGTGGTTATATAAATTTTAGCGATATTGAAAATACATGGCGGAAAATGTGACTTATAATGTATTTCTTAAACAATTACATGAATATTATTACAACGATGGAAATGTAGCGAATTAACGTCGGAACTCGATTGTTACAAATATGCCACTTCTGCTATAACATAACCAATAACAATAACTCGAGGCCGTAATAAAATGTCACTGTCACAGCATTATCAAAATCGAGGACATTTTTATATAATTCTGGGTCATTGTACCGAAGTGATGTTTTGTTCGGCTTATCGCAGCTATGCTATCGAGCTAGCAATGTATGTCACTGATAATACAGCGTGGCTTGTTGCTTTGTTTGTTTGAACGAAATTACTTTGACTCTAACTCCATGTAGTTACACCGTAGTTACCATGTAAGGTGAAGGTTAAATTTAGTGTATGGTTATTCATATGTTTTAAATTAGACTGAAATACCTACTGTACTGTACTATATTTGCGCGTTGATGTTTTATTTCTCTTCGTCTACCTAACTGATGTTTCACTACTTTCTGACATTTGTTTATTTCTGTACATCTACTAAGTTTTACTGTAACCGAAACATACGGGGTTTATTTCGTCGACGTGTTTAAGACATATGTTTCAATAGGTCCGTGTCAATGGACTTCTTAGTGAACTGTCATGAGTCAGTGCTTGACGTACCATCACCGTATAGCGGAATCTACTGTAACAGTCGACGTTAACCGACGTCGTCGCCAAACAAATCAAACTAAAAATAATTTATTATGTATCCTAATGAGCATATGTTAAGAATGCGTGAATATGTAAATGAGAACGTAAGAGTGATGGCACACAGATGAAACTATGCAAGTGAATGATGGAATAGAGCTGAGCGCACTGCGGGGAACAATATGAACACGTGTACAAGCAGGTGCACAATCACCACTATGTGAATCACAAATATAAAAACTTTCAGATGGTCGAAATAGTTTATGTAGGTATGTTTTTTATAATTACATACTCAGAGGAAAATATCCATTGTTGCTAAATTACCAACACCGTTAATAGTGGATTGTGTACCGCCGCGTTGTTTTTATGAGTTATTTAGATCATTAATTTGGTGTCACCTACGCGTGACTACGCTACGCTTTAGGCTTAAGACGTGGAGTCATTGTAGTTTAACAACTTTAGATACCATACTATTATATACATAGCATATTGTATTATAGCTGTTTATTGCGATAGAGCCAGCGTCGAGGGTGACTGACCTACTCATGGCAGATATTTGAACAATTGTGTTTGTAGATTCGCTCCAAGGACGCCGTTTACGTCAGCCGGGGTAATCGACTATCATGGTATGATGGAGATCGGTTCATACGAATTTTATCTTTATTTCGTGCTAGCAGAGTTAATTATGGCAATATTTGGGAGTTAGCGAACGCTGGACATAGAAATATGGATTTGTTAATTTGGAGAGACGATAATTTAGAGGTCAATAATACCGGATGAAATCTAATAAGCACATTGCGTTGTTCCATAAATATGTATGATCATCTAGAGACTAACTTCAAAATGTTAACGATCTATTTATATGATGATAAACTTGTTATAGATATTGTAGATTAGATCGCGTGCAGTGCACGTAGCTGAAGTGGAGTCACTGAGTGTCGTAGCGGAGGCGCGCGGCGCGGCGCGGCGGGCGGCGGGCGCAACACCCGCGCGACAATGCGACGACATGCCGGTCATTAACCCTTCGCACCCGCCCGCGCTAACGTGCACCCTAACGCACAACCCTCTACCTCACAATGTTTTACAAACACTACTTTTGTCAACACTGATGAGTCTCAGTGTCCCCGATTTCAATTCGTAACTTATATAATAATTCAAAGCTACAATATTGCGGTATATTTTGTACGTGGGCATAAAAATGTTACGTTACGTTTCAGTAACGCCTAGTTACGTACGTGCTACGTGTATTCAAAAGAGTCGCAAAAAATATTGCGTAATACATTGACGCCGAAGGTATTTATCATGTTACGTAAATAAGTTGTGCGACATCTTCGTTTTGTTGGGTAAACACTGCACAAAGTATCGCGTCACATGGTGTGTCTGTAATTGGTTTGTGCCTGATGAATTGGTGATTGTCGCACCTTATTGTAAATAATATGTGTTTTGAGTGAGGATTCAAAATGTCTAATCAATAATAAAAAAAGAGTCGATGACTGCTCATCAATTCAGGACATGTCACTGGATCCTATAAGCGTGCCTCCATAGGATTGTTCTAGACTAGACTCATACAGTTACTTAGCTAACGGCACCCAACCGTTTCCGCGTTCATGCAATCCCATCTGCATTGTATATGAGTTATTAATATTTTACGGGTACCAATGCAAAAGTGGAAATTATTTACCTTAAGCCACCATCTAACATATAAAAAAAGTCATGTTGTATCCTTTACTATTTTTCGATAACAAATAAACATTAAATCTATTTTTATATTCCACTTTTATATTTCTAATCTAGAATTAATATATTATATATCTAAACCGTTCTCGGTCAAATTTAGAAAACTTCAGTTAAGTCCATAAAAATATCAATATGTAAAGATTTCCGTTTCCATGCACCATTCATTGATTTCGTTACAAATATGTCAATATTTTTATTTCTAAAACAGATCTAAAAGTCAAATGTTTTGCCAAAAATAGGGCACGTAAAATGCTGCAAATTCCTGAAATGCATAACTAACAAGTCTGTAATATGAAGCACATAATATGTGTCGCAGCGCACGCTTATAGTTTTCGCGCCACAGTTAGCCGATATAGGGGAGTCGTGCACGCATCGGGCGGGCAACGACCGCGGGAACTTGTAACTACATCCGGGGGCCCAGAACCGTACAGACGTAACTGCGCCGTGCAGTGAACGTTGTTACGACGTTGTTTACCCGCGCGCCGTAGTGAGCGCTTTGAACCCACACTCGACAGCACAACGTTCTTCGCAATACCGATAGACCTTCCGCATTATAACGTGCCTAATATACATTGACAGCTCACTGCACATATTTTGGTTCTAGTTTTATTTTAATATATAAAACATCATATTGCAATGCATTGCATTACACAACGTAGTAACGTCAGCTATTAAGATTGAACCACTTTCATTCTGAAATTAGTGCCCTTGAATTACCTATTTTGTTTTGAAAACATTGTACAATAAATTGTGGTGTGCATTTATTATTACACTTCCAGATAATAAAAAATCCTATAGTATAGTAATACCCATATACGTTATCTATGAACCACTCAAAGTCGAATGCAGGCAGACTCAAGTTTAAACTGTTACATAACGATACCGATCAAGTTTAATAATGTCAAACTTGTGTGCTGTGAATGCCCTTTGCCGGAAGACGTCATTGCAGCGAAGTCATGCTCGGAGAAAGGCCCGAGAAATTTCCCCACGTTACGACATCGGGCCGAGTCAACCGCTGGAATTAGCGAACGGGCAATACGATGGAAATGGAAAATCGCGAAGTGCAGCGGGGAGTTCGTCGGGGCGGTGGCTCGGGGGGGGGGTCCGGGCATTCGCGTGCACTGGCCTATATGCAGTGCGACGACACCGGCGCCCGGGAGCGATGCACTCTCTAAGTACATACTCGTAGTGCCGCGTACTCGACGCACACTAAAGCACACACCTATTTTTTTCCTATGTGCAGTTGTGTAGGGCGCCGTCGAGTCTCTCTTTACATAAAAAATTTTACTTGAAAAGAAGACTTTCAAAGCTGGAGAAGATTGAAATGCTGGCGTACACGCAAAACAAACACACGTAGATATCTGAAACACTGCACGGACTACCTTCAAAGGAAAGTTTAACGTGACAAGGAAAGATTCCTATGAAGGAAAAGGATGCTTTTGAGTTCTGAAACGACTTTCATTAGTATCCTTACTGAAAAGCTTGAGTGCGAAACAACATACAATTAAAAAATTACGTAAGTGAAAAATGTACCGATGCAACTTTTAACACGTTCCTACAAAGTAAGCCGTATAACCAAATTTGCACAGCCCGCAATCACCGGATATCCCTCTAGGTACGGGAGGCGGCAAGTACGAAAAGTTTTAACCATAACAAGTGACACTGCACTTTACGCATGCAAGTGGCGGCAGATAACCGTAAAAGTGGAACGGATATCGATGCATTACAATGGAATATGTATGCGTGCAATGGAGCGGGGTGACGATGTGCGGCGACGCAGGGTGCGCTGACGTGCCGGGTTCCGGCCTGGACGCGCATGACTCATGCACGCACCACCGACGTACAGGCGTACAGACTAAACTGCTGAACTGCTTACAAGTAGGGCTATCAAATGTGACGTCATAGCTTGAACATAATTTTACTGGTTGTCTAGTACTAATTGCTTCTACCAATGAGACCGAAATTTGAAGCCACCCTTCATGTTTTGTAAATTCACTTTTTACTATTTTCTTTGGTGTAAAAAAGTCGGTTAATAAAACAGTAATAAGATTACCCCTTACATTTAAACTCTAATACCTTAATCGGCGAACTGTAGAATATCTTTGGCTAACCCTTTAGCTAATAAGGGACTGTTCCAATGACATTTATGCTGCAATAGCAATATTTGCTATTAATCGCATGTTAATCAATTTAACACGAAATGGACGTTTATTACCAACCGTAACGTGACAGCTATATACATTCTAGGCCACACATGCTATATTTAACAAATGTCAAAAAGCTTCCTCAAACCTTGGTTTTAAAACTACTCCAACATGTTTTATAAAATCTGTTAGGAACGGCAGATGTTCCGAATTAGTCGTACATAATAATAGTACAAATAGATTTTAGAATTAAATAAAAAAATGTATGATTTCTTAATGATATAAAAATATTATTATTTAATTATTATTCAATAGCACCTGCAAATACCTAATCAATATTTTCAATAATAATAAATTATAATTATTAAGTTTCGGTTAGTTACATATCGCTTTCAGGTAAATAAATATACATTGTTAATCACGGAACAAATATGTATTATGTGGTTACATAATACGATAAAGATTTCATACGTACTTTCAAAGAGCAAAGTTCAACGACCGGTTACTTAAATTTCAAGTTCAAAAGGTCACTAAAATATTTGATAATGTATATTTTGAAATGCTCACCTGCTACTTGCTGTTGCAGCAATATATTGTCACTATTAGGTTCCATGATTAGACATCGGGTATTTAACGAAAGTCTGTTTTAAGTTAGTATATGAGTTAGGTTATAACCGGCGCGAGACCAAGAGCGCTTTGGCGCGAAAGCGAGCCTGCCGAACGCGGGTTGAACGCGTGGGCGAGAACCGCGCATGCGCCCCCGTGACGTCAATGGACCACCCTCTTCTACAACCACCCGTCGCCGTCGTAATGTTAATTTAAAACCCACAATATTATTATTAAATTGTGCAATATTGCCATGCCAATAGTGATAATGTTTTTTTTTTTTTTTTGCGAATACTATATTTTAAATATCTTAGACGAAAATATTACGATGTACTTATGTTGAATATCTTTTTGTATGGCTGGAGTTATATCGTTTTTCTTTTCTGTTAATCTAAGAAAGAACATAATTTCGTTAGAAGCGTTGCTTATAATATAATTATTTTTAAGTTATTATCTTAAAAACATTATTAGATATTTTACTAAGATTCTCTAAGCAGCAATTTCATTAGAACAGTCACTTTAAGAAGGTAATTTAAATGGCAGCAGGTAATGTTGTTGGCGGAGGAAGCGAGTGATGTGGGGGCGATGGGTCGGCGCGGTTCACGGCCAAGAGGCGCTAACACCCTACACCCTGCCACAGCGCGGGCGCTACCCTACCGCCTTACCACTGTCCGCGCGACTCAAGCAGAAGCTTCTATTTTTAGTTCCCAACTTGAAATCGGTGAGCTGGATTAAAATATCACTGTTTGATGGTTAATTAATTGCTCTCAGTGTCAATTCAGTTATAAAACAGGTATATTTGGCGATCTACAATACGAATCTTACTTATTAAACAGCACTATACTAACTATTAAATTCAAAAGCCTAAAACTGTTTCGCGTGATACGATAATATACAACTGAAGATTGATAGATGATGATGAAAATAATTAGATAATACCTAGTAGCAATTAGTAACTTTTAATATGAGATATTAATAGAAATATGTAAAAACTATGGTATAAATATACATATTTTTTTTTTAATTCAATTACAATATTAATTACATTTTAATTGAAGAATGTAAAGCTATTCACAAAAAATTTTTTGTATATCTCCTTACATTTCGTTTATTAAAAGATATGCACATAAAAATTCATAAAAACAAAGTGAAACTATATAATGTGAAATGATAATGTAATGTGATAAACTGATACAATTACGTTTTGTCCACGCGGAAAGCTAGCGACATCTATCTAAACTGTTCCAAACGATCTACTCGACGCTAGATGGCGTTGTAAACAATTTTCTTTCCAAATATATTTTGAGTTGAATCAGAGTCCAACCACTTCTTTATATAGTGAAGCCAAATATGTATATTACATAGTTATAAAAATCACTTACAAAAGTTAAAATTTTCGTTTTATTTAACCACTTTTTTTTTTATCAAATACCTCTTATATCATATTCTCTGATGCCTTTCGAGCAGCATAATTTTACTAAGATCACAAAATTATCTAAAAAATAAATATTTGTCAAATAAGTTATAACAAAAGCAAGCGCTGGTCATTGGCATTGGACTGGCATTGTGTGGCTCTAACGGTTGTTTTTCATTTAATAGATTAAGTATTTCTCACACGATTGAAACAGTTGAATATACAATAACATACGGTGTTATGTACCTGATAAGTAGTAATAATAAATAACCAATAAGTATACTTGTATTAAACGGCTCATTAAAATCATCTAAGTTAATCAGTCTAGATTGGTTAAGTAACCTTTATACTTCATTGGAAGTTTTAGTATAAACATTGAAGTTTAATTTAGGTAAACCTTTTTTTACCATCGTCCCATGTGAAATGGGTAACAATGTAAGTAATTTGTCTGGATAAACAACGAGGTCTCGCGAGCCGATTCCAACACAGTAGGGCACACAATTTTGGTTGGCCCGGAAAGTTAGGCGGGGTAGGCAGGGCTCAGGTCGTCGACCTCGCTCCCTAACCTACTCTGGGAGTATTTAGAGCACGTAGGCCGCGCTCCCGCTTACCGTCGATACAGCCTGCCGCATCTAGGTCAACACTGACTCATGGTATGACCCACTACACTTAATCATCACCGGCTAGAGTAAGCGTTACGATTGCCAACTCGTTCTCGAATGCCCCGTACATGCAAATTTATTGTAATAAGCATATGCACCGTGGACTTTCGGTAACATTAAAGTGTGAATAATGAATTAATTAGTCCTCCCAGTCGCAGCGGCTGTTACGTTAGATTCAATACCTTGCATGAAATAACTAATCTTAGTCATGTGGCAATTACCGTTTCAGATAATTTCACAAATAGCCACATTTACAGAAACAGTAGGTATAATAGCAAGTTTCATTTACAATCCGTTTACCATTGTAAGTTTTAAATTCATGAAATTTTATTTCAGTCAATGGAATCGGTAATATCAATAATAGAAGCAATAAACGTGCTTCTAGGTCAGATTATTGAACGTTGAATAGATTATAAAAATACACAGAAATTACGATGACGTACTAACATTGATGTAAACTAAATGAGTGGGAGATTCAAGGTACGTTCATATTTTCAAGGTAAAATAATTCAATTGATAGATGGCACACATTCAAATAAAGGTCTCTGTATGTATATACGTACAGTACACATAGTTGTACTTCTCGCTATAGATCATCATAATGTTACCTATGAAACAAAACGTTTAGCAATTTAATAGAGGTTTTGTCGTAGAGCATAGTTTGTTATATAACAGTAACTAACCATTTAAGTCGTACTCTCGGTCATACTCGCTTTATGACAAATGTACACTAAGCTAGCTACATGTATGTGTTAAACAGTGAAACATCTTTTCATTGTTTTGTTCTAAATTTGTTTTTAGAACGAGTAAGTCGTTACCAAAGGAATCATTTCGTCTGACTACTTGCTACATTTGACATAGTTGCCGATATTTGGCTCAAAATAATTATCTATTATTGGAAGTTAATAAAAAGTTGCATCGAACTAAGTCATGAGCCAGTATTTTAATAAAAAATCAGTTAAATTACGGACAATGTTTACTTGGAGGTATACATGAACGGGTCACGTATAAAAAATGAGGTAATGAACACAATGTTCGGCACTCTTCACAAAGTTTAGGTTCGGTGAGCGGCGGGTTAGCGGGTTACGAGAGAAATATGACGCGGATTATAGAACAGCTTCAAAATTAATGTGGTCGTTAATACAGGTACATGGCTAACAATGCTTGAAATGTTTATTATTGGATATTTGTTATAATATGTATTGTAATAATATTATGGAGAGGATTAGGTTGTACTAACGAGAAGCTTGCGATATTAGGCATTTTTTTTTAATCATTAATTTGGCGTCTAGTTTTATCTAATATGTGACACAATCCTTCTTAGGCGCAAGCATTTCATGTGCAGTTATTGTGGCGTTAATTTTATCCTGTTGGCAAAAAGACGTTCTAAAGCACCGTTTTAGTTAGTCATTTCATAAAGCTGTTATGTTGAAACGATGGGTATTTTCCGCTGAGTGTGCCTGGACGAGGTCCGCGCGATATGACGCGAGCGTAGATCAAATTGGGGTCAGGGCGGCGCGGACGTCGACCCGCAGCCTCTCGCAGCTGCCTCCCCCCTGCCCCCCAACGTGCCACCCCACCACAACCTTCTGCCACCCCACTACCCTTACATATAATATGTCCTCAATTTATTCGCGATTTTTCCATGAAACTTTCGCTAAAGTTGATGACCGTTTTATGCTTTTCTTTGAGAAATAATTACTTGTAAAGTTTGTTTTCGTGTTTTTTTTTTTATTATTATTATAAAACCTATGGTAACATGGAGAACTTTTTTTTAAATTAAGGTCGTACACGTAAGTTATAACTTACAGTTTGCTTGCATGTTATGCAGTAATAAATTATAATCTATTAAATAAAATAAGTAATAACTTAAATGCACAACATTAATTAGGTATTTAATTGTTATGTGCTGACTTGTAAAATTGAATGAATATGACGTATTAATTAAAGATGTAGGTATTAAAAGTTATGTATACGATATGCAAAAGTTATGGGTACCTGCATAACGACTTTCTTTAAGCTGCCAATCGATTTGAATTAAATGAACTCACTCTTTCCTATTACATACTTCCAACTATCTTCTCATTCATATTCATTATGTATGACTACTTTTTACATAACAAAAGATTTACTCCTTATACATTCCAACCACGTATCGATTAATTGTTGAATTAAACACTAGTCGCACAAAAGTATGATTTCGTTATTGTGAATGATCTAGTGATTGCAATATGATATGGATGTGTCTTTAAAGTTTTAAATTAAACAATTAAGGTTACCTACATACTTAGTGTGACGTTACAGGTACGGATTTAGTGTGATTTAAACAGTTATTTGTGTGTGGGGAGCGCGGCGCGGGCGCGGGGCGGCGAGCGTGACCCAATTGCAACCGGGTGAACGAACTCGAGGCCTTGATCGCAATACCGAGTCCGCGCCGCCCGCACCGCGCGCCCCGCGCGCCTCCCTCCCCGCCGTGTGCTACGTACGTCACACCGCACGCGACACGCAACACATTGTTTCAATATTATTTGTTTAAAATTCATGGCTCATAAAAACATCAAATTTATACGGTCACACTATATTTGTAACTACGTGTTACAAACAATGTTGTCAATTAATGGTTTTGATTTATTCCTAATACACATGCATTTTTTTTTCTAAACTGTGATGAGTCCGCAGTAGGTATGCATCGTGTTATTATATTAATACAGTCCCTGTTATCCCAAATAAGATTTGGATCTTAGGGTATCGAAATATTTGGCATAATTCCAAAAATCTTTTAAGTCCAAATTGCAAAGTTACAACCAGAATATAATCAGGTGTTATATAAACTATAAATGCCTATTCAGATGAGACTAAACTAAAAAGTTCTATTCCACTTGCTTATTCTGCCTAGGTTTGCAGTCAAGAGTAAAAGAGACAGTCAAATCTAGTTAGCGGCTGCGCATACGGACTAAAATATGTCTTACGAAATACGGATTGTCACTATTCGCGGGTATGGAGGTGTCGTGAGTGAGAGTGGGACAACAGTATTTCAAGGCTTCATGTAGATTATTATTAGAGTATCGGCGCTAGGTTATTCTGAGGCGACCTAGATAACGCGCGGGGCCGTTGACCGCGGGCCCTCCGACTGCGCGCGGCCTCCAAAATAAAATGGCATTCAGCGATGGGCTCCACTTGCGAAACTCGACTCGACCATGATGTCGAGCGCAGATACTCACTCGCTCGTCTTTGCGAATAATGCAATCACTATTGATCGACTAATATATGTATTATTTGAACGTGAACTGCCTTCTGCAAAAATAATTACGTTATTCTTAAACGTAATTAAACTTTGCAGAAAAATATCGCAGATAGTGGTTTACAACTATGACCTATTAAATTCAAGGATTTATTAATGGAGACCATATCGCATAAATATATTCGTTGATTTAAAAAAAAACCATTAGGATTTTACATAATATACCTAGTAAGACGATAAAAAACTCATGCACCTATGTGAAGTACATGTGGTATATAGTATTTACAAAAATAGTTTCAAGTCCGTCTCTGTGATTATAACGCCAGTAGGAGCGAGGATACAATGCGCCGAGTAGAGGGGGGAGGCGGTGATTAGCGACGTTGAATATAGCCGGGAAGGCCGAGGGCAACGAACTCCGCTTGACCCAGATCCGCGAGCCGCGACGCACACCCCGCGCACTCCGCGTACCCCGCGCCCACCACTTGCAGGAAAGTGAAAAGGACATTATTTTATCCTTTTAGCCTAATATTATTTAATAGGTATAGGCATAACACAAAAAAAGTTACATCACAAAACTCTACAGGTGGTTTCCATAATAGAAACAAATGGGTGACACTATTATCATTACTTTAAATTGGTAAAAATACGTTCAGGTACACAAAGTAGTAAAAATGGTCCTAACATTCACAGCACGATAACCACCAGCACACGTTGAGAGTCAGCTAGAGTGACAGGTGTCATGATCAGCTGATCGTGGCTCACCTGCGAGGACTCTGCCGAGCAGCACGTCGGAGTCGTTCGGCGGCGCGGGCGGCGGCAGCTCGGCGGCGGCGCTGGGCTCCAGGTGTTGGCGATGGCACTCTGTCACAGTCATGTCGGGCGGCAGGAGCGACGGGAGACGCATGAACCGCGCGGAAGGGGCGCGTGCGGCCGGCGGCGGCGTCAGCGCGAATGGCGCGCAGAGCTCGTTCGCTACGCCGCCCGTGGGGCGCTCGTAGACGCCGCTACGCGCCGCCCGCCCCTAACAACCCTCACCGGTTGTACGGACTTACGGTACAGGGGATGAAGTTATGGTTTCATGCTACCAGGGTTAGTTATGACAAATTAAGTGTCAGCTATCTCGCCATCACAAATTTATTCGTATTTGATAATAAAAATAAAAGATTGAATTTGTAGTTAAAAGTTGCAGTTGTCCCAGATCATAATAACCACGATATTGGAAAATAAATAAATTGTACTCCATATTCTTAGATGTAATAAATAACATATTCTCCAGTAGTGGCTAGCGGAAGTAATATTAGATGTTCAGTTATAAAGTTTAGGTAAAGGTGGTACAGAAAAATTACTTGTAAAACAAATTTGAATGAAAATATGAAAAAAATTCTGACTCTAGAAAATTGCCGAATACTTGACTTGCAGATCGGAAATGCCAACAACCCAGTGAACTGAAAACCTAAATCTAGAATTGGCGAATCAGTCGTGAACAGAGTGGCGAGTTTATAGGCCAAGGCGACCAATTATACTGTAGGAGTCCGACTGTGCATTATGACTCCGCTAAATATTATGGGTTTATGACTTTCAGTAATGAACTGACGTTTCAGATTTACGGCCGAAGCCACCTTCGGTCTTATAACTATCTAAATTAAGTCGGCCATCTGTATTCTTCTGCAATACTAACCAGAATAATACGCTCGTGTGAACGGTTTGTTCTAAAACTTTATAAATTACCTACACGTATATAATATACGTATAAAACTTTTCTGAATATATTTTTTTTTTTTTTTAAATGCAAAGATGTTTATCCACTATCTCTTCTGCTGATAAGTGCCAGTGTAATACAAATCTCATTATAATTAAATTGTAAAGCACAATAGGTATGGCATCATCTGCCTAGCCTTTTCCCAATTACATACATTGGGTTCAACTTCTAATCTAACCAGTTGCGGCTGAATATCAGTGTTTTACACGGAGCGACTGCCTTCTGACCTCCACCACCCAGTATCTGGGAGACACTGATACTCTAAGGTTAGACTGGTTTTCAGACTTTTTGGGCTACTGACACCCGTAACGACTGCCATAGGTCTTCGTATGACACCCGGGACCAATTGCTTAACGTGCTTTCCGAGGCACGGAGGGGTCTCGATATGTGAAAAATGGTCACCCATCCAAGGACTGACCGCATTAAGCGCTGCTTAACCTCGCAGATTGACGGATCTGCGCGGTAACTATGTAGCTTCGAGCCCCTCTAAAGCAGGTATGGCAGGTATGGCAGCAATTAATATTTGTAAGTTGCTTTGAATAAAAAGCTAAGTTTTATCTTAATAAAGGTGAGAGTAGTACACCAATATCCCGAGCAGTGATCAGTGGTCTTACCTTCCCAACATACACGTTTCAGTAAAATATGCAAGCATCAGTGCACGAGGTCGAAGTTCGGGTTAAGCTGAAACTGGGCAGCATCAGGTCGCAATGACGTCAGCAGCGGTCATCCACCTCGACACACCCTCTCCCCTCATCCCAACCCTCGCTCTACATTCATGCTGCACTAGTAGCAACGATCTATGCATCCAAATGACATCCATTTTTAGTACCGAGAAATGACTTTGACTTTGTATATATACCTCTGTTATAATGCTCAAAAATGTTTATTGTGCTGTGTCTTGTGTCCCAATTCTTGAATAATTTCTCTTTTAAATTTAGACTTAGAAAATTATTCTCATGTTGTCTATTTATACCAATGCCACTACAAGTACCTCTATTATATACTAAAGATAGTATTTGAATGAATAAAACTAAAAGTGAATGAAGAACGTGTACAAGATACTAAATAAAAAGAAAACTGACATAAATATTAAGCGTGACTATTAGCAAGTTCTAGAATGTAACGACAGTTAATTCGATAGTAACATTATGAATGTTCTGAACAAACGCTGCACGTGTCTATTAGCGATAATGAGGTACCCACATAGTTTAACCACCATTAATGGACATTACAAAACTATAATCACATACATTATGTCAGCTGAAAGATAAACTGCTAACTCATATAATTGGTTAAAAACGTGATTTCTATTTCCTCCGATCGGAATTTTCGCAGCCACGCCTGCCAGTAGCAAAGGACAGTTAATTAACCACAAACAACATTTGAAAGTAAGGGTAAAATAATATTGTTAATTAGCTAAAGGTTTGCAATACCTATATGACGAAAAAGCTAGTGTGATTACCGCGACCTCATATTCATATGCACCAAGTGTTATCTTTGCAACATTATTTTTACTCGGTTCAGTATAAACAGTACAAGGTGGCGGGAGCGGGGTACGAGTAAGTACGTTCTAGACGGTTGTGCAGTCCTACAATTAACTTGAAACGAGCTTAGAACTGGACTCGCGGGGTTCTTGACCTCAGCGTGGAAAGTGGACCATAATGACAACACCACTTTCATTTTCGCACAACTCTCACCGACGCGAGTTGAGATCGAAAGTGTACTACTTTAGTGGCTGCGTGCGCGCATCTAACCCCCCGCCATCCGCGCCCCGCCCTCGATTCAACTTTCCTATGTTGGACGCGCTTTCTTCTGATAGCGCCGCTGCGCGAGCGGCACTTGTGCAATTCGCTTTCTAATTGCATTGTGATTGCAATGTGACTGATGACTACTAAACATCATCTCACTGCCCCACTTTCCAGTGCGACCATATTATCTATTATAATTGAGTACCGCCATTAATCCATCTCGCTTAATTCAACAAATTGTTTAGAAACTAGATGTAGTTCGTGCTTGCAATGAATGCAAGCATTTTGACTTATGAGAGTCAAATCAAAGGGGTTGTCCTGATTTTTCTTTTGATTTATGTGTTTCTGAATGGCGAGTGACGACATAAAAAACCGCACAGGACTAAAAATGAAACTGAAAACTTATGGCGATGTTAACCGACTGTTTACTTCGGTATCGTTTTTAAATTCTCATTTTAAATTTAACAGTTATATTAATACAATTATAGATGTGTTATGTATCAGAGGTCATTGACACGTAACCATAGTTATAAAACAATTAAGGCAAGTGGGACAGGAACACGGATTTTCAATATTTCAATAAAACCACGTATGACTCAAAACAGATATGAGAATATTTGCTTACAATAGAACTCTTACATGACTTTATACCTACTTAAAAAATATTTATACACGATTGTAAAAAATATGTTATTTTCATTATGTTACGGTCACTGTTTAGTGTTTTTGGACTAAAACATATTAAAAACTTGCTTTATAAGCAAGCAAGTTATTATCAACTATATTTCATTGATGATCAAATTCCATTTGAAATGTATATATTTAAATTATGAACGTAACGTAACCTTTTTATTTAATTAATTTAATTTGAATCATTAAACTAAACTAACTAAACAAAACTTCGTTAACTATTTGAACATTTAAGTGAACAGCAGAGTGGAATGTGGTCCGATCAGTCACGGTCGGCAGCTAATGAATATGGAAACATTAGAATTTCGTCTACAAATAGTACGCGTCCCGGATTAACGCTCCCGTAAGTAGGACAGTCATCGTTGACATGAAACCATTAACAACACTCTAACGCAGATTAAACCATCAAGATAAATGATGAAGCTTGTTCTAATAAGCGACGAGGAATTAGTGCCTATTCTACATTTATTATAACAATAGACAAAAATGACCCGCCAGGGTACAAATATATTTTGAATCATTTCTTCAAGATTCAGCACAACTCGATTGTCCGTTAAGATACATTTAAGTTCATGACTTTTTTATCCAATATTTTTTTTTTATTTTTTTTTGGACTGCAAATAAATATTATATAAATATATAATAAAATATGTTAAGTAATAATAAAGCAATTCAACATTATAATTATGAGTGTTACTTTTCATACCACAGAAAATAGTTTCAAAATAACAACGAATAAGGTCACACATAACGCCAACAACTCGCCGTGGTTTCACAGATTACGTTGAATTCTGTTACTTCGTTATTCGGCGGTTTCCTGTCAGACCATCGTGCCCTATATACGACTGAGGGCCAGTATTCAATGTAAATGAACTATTTTACTGTTACTTGCATTGTGTTTACGTGTCACAGGAAATGAGTTTACAACTGAACTACATACGAGTGGCTTTTGTCTCGGCTAACGGGACTCGGTGTTTATCATTCAGGGTCGCACGGCTCATTTACTTAGTCATAAAATATCGCTGAAGGCCTGCGCTAGTCATAATTCCGATTTTATTTAACTACAATTTTATGTTTTTATTATTTTAAAATATATCCACCGCAATTATGTTAGGGTCAGCTTTGTGTCTCAACAATTAAAATTTTCATACAATTTTGTTTGAACATTTTTGTTTGGTAGTATATAATGGAATATTGGCAATCAATGAAATCATATTTAAAGTTCAAATACATTTAATTCACAGTGTTTGACTACTTAGTCAGTAGTAATACAATAAAGAAACTATGAATTCACGTTTATTATAACCATATTTAATTGAAAAATATTGACGATATCTATTACCAACCCGGGAGCGTGATTAGACCTGAAATAAAGTGGTAATCGTAGCAACCCTGGGTAAAAAGGACGGTGGCTGTCACATAAACTTTTTCAACATTTTTGTTGAAAAAGCTCGTGTACATATTTAACTTTTTGTTTCTTTTTTATCCATACAATACTTTAAGACACGCCTTTTTTTGTCTACATACATGTTACGTATCCATACGCCCCTAGGCCATGAATTTGATTGTGTCAGATAAAGCTAACCGTGTCGCTGCGAGGATCTAGGTTTTGAGCACGTAACTTTGTTGATCTGTATGAATGTTGGCAGAAATGTATGTATGTCAAAACGTAAAGAGGGCGACAGCGCGACCCACTCTTGGTGTTTTTTTTATCATTAGATTCTCAAGTATGAAACCTTAAAGGGCTCTTGGAATTACTTACTTTCCGCTATGTAAGTTCAAACAAAATAAAGTGCTAACCCTAAACTTCATATGTTTATATAATTTTTGAAGGGCTTCAAATTACGATTCATTGTAATTAGTTAGATGTATTCCTCTGAGTTGGCCCTTTGTTCGAGGGACGTGTGGGAGCTCTTTAAGCATAAACCATATAAAAAAAAAATATATATATATATAAGCGCTATAAATTGCTTTATGTACACAGTGGTTATAACTAACGGCAGTTTTACGTATTTCTCGTAACGTAGTGTAAACTATTTATAACTAGGTGATCGAGAAGGCCATTTACGTATCTAAGTATGTACGTATTCATAGGCAGAAGTGAAGCGATAAGATTTATTGCCAATTGTAAACAATCACGGCCATTCGATCCCATATCGTAACCTTGCATGAAAAGTACTGAATAGTACTTGTAGGTATACATAATTATTAACCTCATGAACTGAAAGTATCGCCAGATGTATTGAACAAGTATCGAAGTAGTGGCTGGCCTCGGAACCAATTGAGTCGTGAATGGGTGAACCCGTTTTTTATAAGTTTACAGGGAATTCGATATATTCGAAATATACCATACATTTAAGTGATTAATCATTTGCTTCAATCTTTATATTATGTTTTCACATTTTTTATTAATTTTTGGTACCTATTTTATGCATTGTCAATTTTTGATTCGGTAAATAAACCTCTAGAAAACAATTTTGGTTTAAAAATGTTTGGTTCCGTGAAGGTTTTTTTTAGCTGTATGTTAGTAAAAAGAACTATCAAAGATCATTAGTCGACTCGATCTTATTTTGTGTGTGAATTTCTCTGTGAATATTCGAAAATTTTGATATTCTGCTCACTATCGCAGTTTTTGGGACGTCAAAACTTACGGCACAGATGTTTTAAGTACTAAACAATTATACTTCGTGTAAAAATTATAATATTGTCACCTCAGATGTGCAGTGCAATATGTGTACGTTTTTCTTTGCAACGAAAAGTAAGAGGTTCGGCCTGGCCGGGCGGCAGTACGCAGCCTTGATCGCTCTGAATTGGCAATATCCTGGAGCTACGAGAAGCCCGATTGGCGAAACCTTGCGACCTGCAAAAGTCGGTCGATGAACTCCGCAAGGCCGGCTCGTTGCCGCTTTCTTTGTTCGTGCTGTCGCAACTCCGGGCTCCAGCCACAGCCTCGGATCACTTTATTAAGCCTTCACTCATCTAAATTATAATCGTTCGTAAACATTGTCTACGAGCGTTCCCGATGGCCTCATTTGTACGTACTCTGGTGTGTTCTGAGCGTCCTATAAAATTCCAAATTGTTTTTATAATTAAACCAAGGGGAAAACGGTTTGAATTTCCTAACTAAAGTAAACACAACTAAGAATTGCTATTTTCAAATCGGTCAACACATTTGAGTGTTTTATCGTTGAAACTTCTAATATTGTACTATTTTGTATTATTTTTATTCAGATTTTACAACTTTCCGAGTTTAATTAGATTATTTGGATCAGATTGTATGATTTCGAATGCTTGGTGTCTATATTGATTCTAATGATTTTTAATTACCGTATCAATAATTTACAACTCTTCTTTAGCTCTGTTGGTCTTTAGTTTAAAGCGATCCCTTTTGTCCATACCAATAAATATGGCATCGCAAAATATTTCATAATGATTACGTAAGGAGCACTTGATATGTAGGTAAGTACGTTACATTTACGTAAGATGGGGCCTATTCAATCACTAGTTACTACCGTCTGCCGGTTACATAAACTACGCGCATTGCTCGCAGTTCTTCGCGAACAATAAACGATTTCATTGTTTCTACTGAACTACATTATGAGTGGATGATGTCATTTTAAGGAAAACCTAATGCTCTCTTTCCAGATACTGACTAAAATACTAATAGCTCATTGTAAGGAGATAAGGCTTTATAACATGCACATGTATGATCTAGGGATACGGCAATTAAGTTTCTTCGAACAGGATTTTCCTTAATATTTTTTATTTTTGTAATAATGGGGCTGCTGTAAAATATATAAGTATCTATAATATCGGTCGCTTGTGTCACTCTTATTTTGGAGTTGATGAAAAGAGGTGTTCTTTTACATGAGACGTAATAAACATTTTATTATTGTAATTTGTTGTTAATTATCTGTCATAATTAAAGTATAAATTAATAAATTTAATTCAAAAAACGTTTCCGTAGTGTATTTCATTCGATAATTGTAATGTAAAACGCTTATTTATAATTAGTGCTAATAAAGTGGCTTTACAAATCCTTGCCAGGTTGTGGTAGGTATGTCGTGTGATCGAGCACAAATAAAGGCCATGCATTTACATTTGCTGCTTGAGCGTTATTTCGCAGTTATCGTAATAGGTTCCATGGCCATGTTGCAAAAAGCAGCGCGTGCGCAGGTAAGTCGTCGACGCGCCTTCAGCAGTGGAGGAGCGGGAGGGCGCGGGGACGAGGAGGGCCACTTTCACCCGGCGAGGCTGCGCGGGCGTCGACCCCCATTGCCCTACTCCGCTGACCCACTATGAACTAACCGAAACACTATTCACTTTCATTTCTGCCGAGAGTATCATTATGGCCCGAGGATGCGTCTTACGCTGTCTCGTCACTGTTGCACCATTATTGCGAGAATCTATGTTCATTTTTTGCGCTCGCTAGACTAACGGCGTGGTGGGAGCGACGCTGGCGATACGGAGATAGTCGAGGAGAGTAGAGAGCTGCCGGTGACGGCGGCAGCGGCTTGCGTAACACTTGTTATTGACGAGAGTGAAAGTGGTGAGCCGCTGTCTCCATACTAATGAGCGCGAAACGGGTGCGTTGGACTCACTCCGGAATATGCAGCACTGGGTTAAAGTGTCACACGACGACTTTCTGACCACTTACATAAGCTGTTAACTTTTGCTTTTGAATAGAGAAATTACAAACAATACGAACGAACAGACTTGTTGTTTGTTTTCAAACTCTTAGCACAGATTATTTGAACGGATTGGGTGCCACATATCACCTAATTAGAAATAAAATATTATCTAATAATCATGCGATTTACGACGTTAAAGTCCATACTCGATATCATACTAGGTAGATAGATCTACATAATTGCATCATACTCGACACTTGTACCGTAAACCTGACATTAAAAAGTTACTATACACATCTTGAAAAAGGCTCACTATTGTCAATAATGTAAGTAAACAAGATATATATAAATATTTTTTGAGTTTTGGACTAGTTAATCTAGTATGATGTCAACAAACATCATAAATTTAAATTGCGCGCCAATTTGTCGTTCGTTAATTTCCGTGGGTGTTCGGGCGCACTCGGGCTGCCGTCTCTCGCAGTGCTCTGCAGCGACCTCGAGCGACGCAGGGCAACGAACGCTGACTAGGCCGAATGTATTACAAAGTCCGAGTCGGCCGCGGCCGCTCCCTGCCACTCTGCCTTTGAGATCCAGCCTAGGCTCGCCTCTTACCGCACGCCGATACCTACAACCAATGTCTGTAACTCATTACATCAAGGTGAAACAAACAGCCTGTACCTTGTGCTTTAATAACTAGCTTTCAGTGGCCTAGTACACTGTTATTGGCGCCAATCTATAAATAATTAGGTCTTCTATAAACATGCCCAATGTATTATACTCCTGTATCTGTATGATGAAACATAATGAGGTCGAGAGAATGAAAGTCTAAGAGTAATCAATGTTTACAAGGTTCAATTATTCTTTCTAGAATCTTCTATCCACGTAAGAATGTCTCAGTCGGTCTCAGTGCTGATTTAATTTAAATTTAAAGCAAGATAAGAGAGCCAACAATAAAGGTTCTTTACAGTTATGTTTATTCAACTGAAATATTTAAACTATACAGACTTTATAATTAATGTGGCGGGATGCTTAAAATTATAACAAAGTAAGATCAGTCATGAGCATCACTTCGTCCACGATGTGTCTGTACATGGGAATGTCTTTGTTTTGTAAAGGGTGGGTATTACGTAGTTGTAAAACAGGCCATAACATAAATTATAATAAGCTTCCAGTTCAACGACTTTAATGATTTTACTTTCGACGGCGAAGGGACATTATTATGCGCAATCAAGAACGTACACGGGCTGAAAATAATAAATACGTTTCGGTTCCAACCTTTATTGTGAACATTCAAAATGTTTCCGGTACGTAATAGGCTGTAATTAAACGAGCTACCAACGTAAATATTTTGTATCAACTTGGTAAACATGATTGAGGTGACATTGGTTTGAGATTGTATTTGTGCTAGCTTGCTAGTTGCTACATACAGACTTTATACCTTCAACTCAACATTGCTGTCGTTGTATTAGTAAATGGCATAAAGCAGGTACAAGATGTTAACAAAGGTTATGGCGGAGTTTGAAAGCACCATGTGTATCACGTTAGAAGCAATGTGCAACAATAATCCACGGGTTGTTTTTGCCAGCATTAGAATTTGCGCGCGCCGCACGTTCGCAAGATAAGTCAGTCAGGGTCGGCGCGGTGCCGACGGCCGGCCATGCACCCGCGGCTTGCGACACCGCCCCGCGCCCCGCACCCGCCGCCCGCGCCCCGCTCCCGCCCTGCACCGGCCGAGCTCAGCCAACATAAACCATGGGGAAAACAACAACACCCACGCCACTGTGCTGACGTGTCCTTACAAATTTATTATGAATGCATATTGCAGTGCGCTAGTTCCAAAACGCTGTTGCAATTTATTGCGGGCGTTTCGGCTCTAGGTGTACACACTCTTAGCTAATTGATTGCGTACCTCTACACATAGGTTACGTGATTGATTGATAAGAATCTGAACTAGGTTTACAGTTGAAACGTTCTTAAAAAGATTAAAAACACACAGTTAACGAACGTTGACTGTTGAAAAAAAGGAGTAACGACTCCGGTAGCCACAGCTGCTTGTACGGAATTTATGTTGTTTACTTATTCCCTCACGATGGTTAAGCATTTACCGTTTATCCACCTTCGAATCTAATCAGTAGTTGCTCAATTTAAAAAAAAAACTATTACTAAACCCTCATGTGATTTTCCTCATAATGCAAGTTAAAACATGGGAAAACATAAAAAATAAACAATTATTAATATACATACATATATATTTCACAAAGTGGATAAGCAACATGTTTATGTAAATTTCTCATTGGCTTCATTGCATATTTGATTTATCAGTTGTGGAGAAAGTGATTATTGTAAATATTGTTGTTACATAATAGTTTCGAGGAGATAGTTGACTCCATGTAATTAATGTAAGTGCGATAGAATCAAGCGGAGAAGGTTTAGGTTTATAGGTAGCTGCTATAGTGGGTTGAGGGTGGTAGGCAGAGGTGGTATGGCGGTGGAGTGGCGCTGGGAGCGACCTATTTGCGGGTCGTCGCTCGGTCTATATTTAGCGGCGGCTCCCGGCCCGCGCGGTGCATCCTGCACTTATTTTCCATTGCATTCGTTATCGCAACTCATATACTCCTCACGTTTTCAGAATAATCCCCTTCACATCCTTATATTTACTTTCAAACGTGTTCGTGTCAATTTATCGTGTAAACATTAGTTTTACGCCGTCTATTAACTGTAATAGATAATACTTTTACAAGGCTAGTAAATATAAACAATGCCTGTCTAACGTTTATCAGCGTGTTGCAATCATAAACTGTATAAGATTATGTTAATTTTTCTACATAAATAAAATGTACGAATTTTTCATGAAATATAAAAAACTCACATGATGTGTGTAGAGTTTCCAAAATTATGATGATCCCGTCTCGAATAATTTCCTATTACTCATAAAAGTCAACTTTATGAGTAATAGGAAATTACTCGAGACGGGATCAAACCTATAATAAAAACAAAAAAGGAAAAACGGTATTTGCAATATTCATCATTATAATATGACGCGTTCTAAAGATGTCTTACTACTGCTTATCGAGAGCTTAAGTCTGGAGTCATCGCACGGAGGAATGACCTGCTGACACTTACCTGGAACAAAGGGAAAGTTATATTAATAAAACAAACGTATTGTCTATTACTAGAGAGCATGTAGTAAAAGACGGCAGTTGGGTCATGTTCTGAATTTATGAAAATAAATAAAATACGAACATACATGCGTAAACATATAGCCGTTCCCGGCCTTGTTATATTATTATTAATATACCCCTCCTTAGGTATATTTAATTATATTTTTATTTTCCTCAATCAACTTTTACGCCACATGAATCAGTATCTACAGGTCAAGCAAACACTATTTACCTATATTCGGATTCCCGGAATAACCTGAACCTGCTATTATTATCGTACAGTAAAACACTTGGAGTTAGCTCGCTGCTGTTGAAGTCAGCGTATTTGCCTAATTGATCAAATACATGTAGTTCAATATACCAAATCGAACAATTTTGTTACTTATTCTTATGACATTTAGGTTGAAACTCGTATGCAGAGGGCTGGCGCTAGAGTCATTACGTTGTCATCGTCCTAATTTTGCAGTGTCCTCGTTTTTGAGGTCAGTCTCTATCGGGGCAACGAACTCGTGCCCTTATCGCGGAGGGAGGAGCGGGGCGGGCGGTGTACGCGGCTCACTACTCTCGTTATACTGTAAAGTTATTCTATTCTACGATAGATGGCGCTACAAAAATACTATTGCCCTTTATTATTAGATAACGTTTTTAGAAACGTATTGTTGTTTGTAGAGAAGAAAAGACAAAAATAATGCGTTAAAATGAGTATGCCTGTAATGTTCCGTAATGAGTTCAACGTAACACAATAAAAGAGTAATTTGC
Source organism: Shargacucullia verbasci (assembly GCA_947562105.1). Taxonomy (NCBI): domain Eukaryota; kingdom Metazoa; phylum Arthropoda; class Insecta; order Lepidoptera; family Noctuidae; genus Shargacucullia; species Shargacucullia verbasci. The sequence continues at coordinate 8,518,757 of OX387284.1, read as the reverse complement.
AAATAAGAACGTTACAAACGAGTCGTCCACGTAACGTAGATTAGGCGGTGCATCCGTATCGGGGCGATAGTACGTTGGCACGTCAGCCGGCGCATACGGCCCGTAGTAGATCGTAGCGAGTGACTACGCACACAGCGGCGCGCTACGTAGTCTACGTACTCGTAGGTACGGGCACAGGTCGTTGGCCGGCAACGGGGGCAGCCTTGCTCTGTCCTCCGCGCCCTATTTCTGTCGCCGCGGTGCGCTCCCCTCGCGCGCACCGCTCCCCTCTCCTCAGTTCCCACTAGATTCTCAACGCTGAAAATTACTTCAATATATCCACAATTATTAATCTAATTTTAAGGGTCACGGCAAAACTTATTATCACAGGAGAAGTTATTTAAATTTCGTATCCAAATACCTTTCCCATAAAATTGAAATCACTTGGTTACCTAATTATTATGTAGTGATATCAGCTACATACATACCTAATAAGTTTAATGTAACGAACTTCTGCAGGGGAGTCTTGATTTATAAATTATATTGCGAGGTTGAAGTCATACTCATTAGATATAAACAATTATGTGAAATGGATATGAATAAAAATACAGTATTTATTGAATGAAGAACTCAAACAATTTAACACAATATAGGAGGATGTTTTTAAAATATCCTACTGTATTTGTTTGGTGTTGTTGATTTATCTTCGAAATGTATTTCCCGGCCGCTTACAGCTGCATCAATGAATGCACGTGAGTTAAACATAAGTAGTGTGTATTGAGTGTACAGTGAGTGACTACATAGCTACATATTATTTACAATGTAACATTAATTGTTTCATTGTTTTTGAATAATTACTAGAACTTAGAGTGACTACAGTGCGAAACTTATTAAGTTGTCATTTATATCAATAGGCGTTATGAAAACGCACCCCCAATGTGCTTACGTGTGGCAACGTCTTCGTAACGAAGTTTATTATTAAAGGCATTGTATAACACGTTCGATTGTAATCAAGTGTCGTCAGTGCATGACACTTATGTACGTATACATAACTACACTCGCACATGCGCGTTCCTATAAATGAGCTATGTATATGTGTGACGTGGCGAAGCGACTGGCGTGTGACGTGGGTTGCGTCAACTTTTACTCGCACTTTCTCGAGCTGCGCTTGCGCAACTATAGTACAGCGCAATACTGGTTCACTCGCCTCGCGCCGCGGTGACAGCATTTCTCTTCCACCCCCACTTATTTACGTGTACTCATCGCTACTATCTACTGCTTTATCATAATTATTAAGATACAATGACTTAATCGCCGAACAATTTATGTAGCGATAGTTAACAAGCGTTTTATTACCTACTCAAGAATATGACCTTAAACTTATTATTAACATAGGTTCCAACACAACAAACAAAGAATGGAGCCAAGTTAGGTAAATACTGTGTGCAACGTACACAAATAAATATTAGTAAAGTGTTCTCGCAATTTATCATAGTATAATATATCTAAAGCAAGCAATAGAAACAATTCAATGAAAAGTTAGTGGTAGGTAACGGGACGACGGGGGGGAGACGGGCGAGAGTGGAGGGGGGAGCACGCGGTACGTGCCCCAGTTTCGCGCGGGTGCATGAACTCTAACGAGGTAAGGCCACCGACCGAAGCGGGCGTTAATGTAAATTGAGCCTTTCGCTTATCGCGTTACGTTATGTTTTAGCACAAACATCGTGTTTCTCGATATATCGTAACGAAGCACCTATCTAGTGATACCACATGGAGGAGTCGAGCGTGTGATGCTACATCCAGCTGCGACGCGACCTTCGCAATTATCGCCCTCGCGAGATATGCTCTGCACGCTCCTGTTCAAATAGCCCCGTTTTATAAATCCAAAATATAATACGTATCTAGAATATCATTCTTATTTAGAGTAAGGAGATGCTTGAAGAACAAGCTCGGCTAATCTGTGAAATCATTTGTATTTGAAATCGGAGTGTAGAGCTTTCCGGAAGGTTCGAGTTATTCGGCTTTGACGGAGCATAGAGCCATTCTAATTTGAAGTTGAGATAAATCCTTTTTAGTCTTATTTCTTTATAGACAGATATACATTTAATGTTGATCAGCAATACCGATTTAAATAACATTGACCGAATTTGCACAGCGTTGTTATTACATAGTGGTATTAGCCTTTAAATGCCTCAGTTATTCCAATCGCTGTTGTTATTGAATTGTAATTGCCATAAACCCTAATTAAATATTTATCATTAACATAAGTAAGCCCGATATTCTGGTGAATAATCATGACATGGTTATCATAGTGGCAATGACATCGCGGCTGTATAAGTTTATATAAATGTAAAATTAAATTATAAAAATATATAGCGTCGGGGATTTTTACTGCAAACGATGGGGGAATGACGTAACAGATATGAAGTAAGCGCGTCAATGTCATTTTATCTTGTCTCTTGTTTTAAAATGTGTTAGTACATATATAGACATATGCATATGAATATTAAATATATGAAGAGTACAGAAATGATTTAAAAAATCGAGAGATTCCTCTAATTCTAACTTCAATACAAATCTGTTGATGGCGTAGACAAAAATTGGTAAACATGTAGGTCGGCGGGAGAGCGTTGCACACGGCAGTATTTACGCATCACAAACACTCGCAATATTAAAATAGATCCGAACAAAATAGTCTAGTACCTCTGTTATTTTAATAATGTGACGCGTTTAATCCTACTTAAATTATTATATAAAATAAAATTATACTATAAGTTCTACAATCAGCTCTCTGTGCGAAACTAAAGATAACAAACTTACTGATTCGTCGAATGAACGAACGAATTCTGATGTTGTCGAAAGGTCTGAAAATAAATGACCCTTTCAGTCTCATTATACAGCAAACCCCAAAACGTATCAGGAAAGGAACCCTTATGATGACCTATTTTACTCCAACAACTATAGATCTTTCATACTACATGCAGTCATTTCGAATTGGTGTTAAGCTCTTCCGACTTCGTAATGGCGTCACTTTTATAGGTCACAATAATGTTATGGTGCTGTGAAACAAGTATATTTATACAGGACTGTGTGATTATGTGCGACAAAGGCAATCGAGTGACAGGCTCATGAATAATACAATTGTATCGGTATATAGGTCAAGCCACCGTCGGATACGTAAACAGCTGTAGTCACAGCTTGGGGGACGGCGGAGTAATCTTAGCTTAAGTTCTTTCTTTAAAAACTAGGACAGACCACCAATGGAGAAGCAACCGTGACAGCCGTGGGTGAACAAACTATTATGAAGAAAGATCTTTGTTGCATTATGAAGGGTGTCCCTAAGAGACAGATTTAAAGAAATTAATATTCCAACTGTAGCGTCACAATATATATTTGAAAATATAATATATGTGTACAAAAATATTTCGAACTTCATCAAACTGTCTGATTCTCATTCTTTGAACACTAGGAATAAACACAACCTTGCTGTACATGCTAAGCGCTTCCATAGAGTAAGCAACTCGTTCATGGGACAATGTATACGTTTTTACAATAAACTTCCCAATGATATATGCAATTTAACTCTAAAGATCAAAATTGTAATTAAATCTAAACTTTGTAAAAAAGGATATGTACTATAAAATTTCGGACTATGTAGATGACAAAAACGATTGGGATTGACTCGCCCTATAGCCTTTCCCTCTTTTTATATGCAATTTTGCCTTTAATTATTATATTATTTACTTTACTATTTTGATATTGTAATGCTGATTAAATTTAAATGATCTTTTATATATAACCGCTATACATTGTTAATGTGAGTGAGATGTAGGGTGAACACTATTAAATTCATTAATTCTCACGGTGACTGATGCTTGCCCTCTGTTGCAATAGGTCAGCTCAAATAGCTATGGTACTTTCTTCAAAAGGCCATTCCACCCTATATTTGTCTCACATAAATCATTACTATAATATGTCTGGACTTTAAAATAGACCTTTATCCCTGAGTTTGTTTCGGCGTTTCTTCTCAGGGATAGTCATAGGAAATATTGACCCCATCTAACTTAAATATATAATAAGACGTGTGTGTATATAATAAGACGTGTAAAAGTGATTGAAAAATCTTAATTGCAAAATAAATCATTTCATTTCTATTTATTTCATGCAGCTCCGGCGAAGGATATCACCCTGTTTCTAATACACAAGGACTGTTGGCGTTCTAAATGTGGATTGAAAACCGAAATCAACAGGTGGTACATACATATTGAAAACACAACAAAACACAGTACACGACATTCAATAGAAAACTACGCTTCGTAACAAATACCTGCGAGCAGTCGGTGTACGGGTGTACAAACATTCATCTCTATTCTAATAAACAATGTGCATATATTGTTAAGGATAATTCATCAATACAATGCATGTGTGGAAAAGTAAACAACCCGTATTTAGGACAATAAACTTCATCAAGAACAACCGATAATTCTGGTCGATAGCTAAGTAATTATCGCATTATGTTTTCGAACAGATAGGCATTTATCTTGAAATTAGCATAATGATGCACGCATTTGCATTTCGAGAACAAAACGAAAACTGAAGTTAATGTTACTATGAACCTTGTTGATACTTTCGATATTGTGTGAAGGATAAAAACCATACATGCACACATTGACAAAGGACAAGAGACGATCGACCCAAGCCGAGTATGTAGAAATATAGTAAACATGCTTATCGTTAATGATACATCAAGTTTATAATACATAAGTTAAACGACTTATAATGTATACAGAAGCTCAACGATAACAGTAAGAACGATCACTATTAACTAACTATTAATTGGGCTAGCTTATAAATGCTATATGCTTGCGATGTTATGCATGTGTAGCTAAAATGCTAGATTACTAAGTTTAAAGTGTACTGTCATAACGTACAAAATCAGTTATTCAAAAGACTAAGCAAGTTTTATAAATAGGTTTAAAAAAAAAACGCATGTTGCGGATGATACCACACTTAATCATATAATTTTAATTTGTAATTGTGACTTTTTATAAGATTGTGTTGGTGAATAAGATTGGCATACTGTTGTTGCTTATCTGTGGTATAGTTAGACCGTGTCACTGGAGGTTAGATGGTCACCTCGTACTCCCCGCGCGCCTCTCAGCGCCGCCTCCGTCGCCTTGCAGGAGCAACAAACTCTGCAAGGTTGCGCTGCGACCGACTCCGCTATCGCTGGCTACAGTTACGATATCGCCCGCCCTTCTCCGACAAACTAGGTTCTTTATTTTATTACATTGCTGTCATATCGATATTATGTTTGAAGGTCTTAAGGATTATTACACCTTTGTTTGAATGGCCATTTCTGATCATTAAGGTCGTTAATAAACTATTTATAATTAAACAAAGGGCGATACGCACCACTCAATTATTTTATTATATTATCTATTACATTACTTTCAATTTAGTACAATAATTATTTGAAATATTTGCATTCATAAGATAAACTCGTACAATATATTAAAAATAAAAAAGGTTTCATTTTCAAAGCCGCTACTATAAACATTGTTCCTTACCTAACTTCAGCTAATCCTAAACCTGTAATTATTAAAAGCTTACAATTATAGGCAGCAATTGGATAAAACAAACTGCTTGAACTCATTTATTAATTAAAATAGATCTGATCCAATATATTATTTTGTTCTAGACGAGTCCATGGCTCTACCACGTTTATACCACGCGAACACAACAGGCGGTGCCATCTATGAACGAGTAGAGAAACCAGCCAATATTATATATACATTTAATTTACATAATAGTAAAATATTATATTTTGTAAGTAAAAATACGTTTATTTACTGACCTACATAATCAGTTTTGGTATATAACATTGATTTTGACCTAAAGTCTAGAGCAAATTTGTATATCCTATATCTAATAGATATGAAATATGATGTATTCTATTTTTTTAATAATTTTATCATAGAACATTATTGGGTATGTTACTTTCCCTCACAATCGCGTAACAATCTCAAAGCGTTGAACACGCACGATGTCTCAAACAAAGGTAGACATCAAAATTATTGTATTCTATTAAATCCATTAAGAATAATATCTCTTGTACGTATTACCGGGGTTATCAAGGTACTTGAATTACCTTTGTGACTACATACCTAGTTTTTGCTGCGTCTTAGATTGTCTGACCTTATAATAGTCTGCGTTGACTCCGTCTTAAGAATTTTAGAGCCGAAGGTTCTGGGACTATGTCGCTTAGGTACCTATACTGTCGATCGAACATATTTTCACTCTTAATAGTATACTGGAATTATTTTATTACTATTAAGGTATTATATTTGATAATAAAGACAGACACGTAACCATACAATAAGTATAATAGCCACAAATTACTTTTTCTTATGTAATAAACGCCCTTTATCAACTTTCTATACATATTCCTTTTAACCTACATACTTAAGTTCAAAAGGGCGATACTTATAAAAAACATCAACCAAATGTTGAAACAAAATCGTCTAAATCGCGAAAATTTCAAAACAATGTTTTTTTAATTTTGATTTTTATAACAACTTCTAGTAGGTTAGGCTAGTAAAGGAGGTAGGTAGTTCGGAATATGGATACAGAAACAGAAGAATATTGTAAATATACTGTCGACGGATTAAATATGAAGATATTCAGGACATCAAAAGTTCCCTCTGTATCCAATACAAGGTTGTCCTTTGACACGGCTTGATTAGCCTTTGGAATCAGTTGTCTCAATGCTCTCAGTACATGACGCCTTATGGTAGTCCGTTCATCCACCAAAGCTCATAAACATAGGTATATAGATTTATGATGCCTTAAGTTTTATGCATATTAATCCTAGATAAGCCTAGAAACAAGCCAGCGATGGGCTGTAAGGCTGTAATTAAACCATATTTATAATTATCTATTTTATATTACACGTACTGTGCTACTCCATCTTTTTTCTTATTGATGGCGTTGCCCCATGAAAGCAAAAAATAAAATAAGTAGGTACCTAAATATTTGTTTCAGAATTAAGAGACACGTCATATCTAAATTCAACCCGTTTCATTTATATTTAAAGTCTTATACTAAAAATAAATAAGGTTGCATATGATTATACAAAAATACCCATAACGTTGGATATGAGTCAGATCGTCATTTGTTGTAGGGGAGCGACGACCGCGAGTGAGTGACGCATTTGTACGTGCCGCTCGAACACGCAATACATCTTACCGCTGACGTAGCCAACCGTTTTATTTGTTTATAGGTACCGATCCGGATTTATAACCTACATTATTTAATAACAATTACTTGTTGAGTACGATGCCTGATACTGAGCATTATCCATGTTACTACTTGTTGACGAGAACGCTTAGACAGTCATAGGAGTTAATATCAATTTAAAAACTAAGGTACCTACGTAACTTGCATTTGAATTTATTTCCAAACATACTTTAATTTGACTAACTTTAAAAAACGAATCTAAAATATTTGCGTTTTCAAAAAAGCTATACACTGTCGCATTATTTCTTTATTTACCGTAAATTACTACTAATGACGTAAACATCTAGACCTCCTGAAAAACCGCAACAAACAAGAGCAGTGACTGAAGTGCTGGTCGTAGTATTTTAATAATATTTTTTGTTTCAATATATTATATTATATTATATTAAATATATAATAAGTAATTAACAGTGCACAATGAGTGAGGATAAGTTAGTGGTTACAGAAACTACAGCAAATAAGGTGACCTATTTAGTGCTGGGGACCTACACGGAAAACCTATTACTGAAAATAAAAAATATTGATATACAAATTATAAAATTACTGATCATAAAAATATACAAGGAACGTGGTCAGTAACGCCATCTTTGAAGATTCAGTTGAAACTTTAAGTTGCCAGCATGCAGCCTTTACGTAGCGCCATCTAGCGGAATTTTCCGAAACAACGTAGGCTATATAAGGCCGACGTTTGGAAGAAGGCCTTGGAAGCGCTACTAGATATCGCTTTTCACAACTCAACTTTTTGGCGTGAAAACTGTTTGTAATATTCAGATATCGCGATTTATCAGAGTTAAGAAGTTTCCTTCGCTAACATACTGTAGGTTTTATAATTATTGAAGTAGATAGGATCCAAATTCTTTTTTGACAAAGTATTTTTACTGTACTTTTTAGAATGTAGAGTAAAAATGTTGGCTATTTCTGACCAAGTTAGAAATAGTCTAGATATTCTCTGGTAAGGTTTTTTGGTATTCTGCAGGTCCACCAATGACTTTTCCCTCTTATATTTTAGTTACAAATAAAAAATGAGATATTTTCTATATACAATAAATCTACGCTGTTTAACATTTTACTAACTACTTATGCTTATAAAAAATAAAAATGAAAACCAATCCTAAACGAACACTTAGGCATCAAAGTAGTCCTCCACCTTTCTGTTAACTGGATATTTTCATTGGTTTCGACTATCAATTTGAGTGAGTCAGGAAGGTCAAGAAAATGTTCATGCTACTGGTGGAGGTCAAGCAAATTGGAAGGTTATTATTATTAATATTGTCAATTAGTATTGACACAAGTTTAAACAGTAGGTTGACGTAACATTATTTGCTCATAGAGTATTATTTATCTTGGTGAATATAAAAAAGAAACCTTCATACCTATTTAAAGAATTTGAAGCACAGTGTAACAAGATTTATGACATTATTAAGTATGTGTGTATAATTTGTTTGTTTTTCATACATCCTTTATTAGCATAATATAATTATTATCTTAAAGTACAAAGGGGGCAAAGAAGGCTCCAGGTGATCAAACAATGTAAACAATTTCCATCATGAGACGATGCGCTAAATGATCTGATTCAGCACTTTTCAATGTTGATAATTTGCACACATCAAACTTAAATAACTACGTAATGTAACCTCCAGCCGACTTTCGGACTATCGTCCGGAACAAATACACGACTGACCTACAAACAGTCGCGAACACAGAAGATAATGTCGGCCATCCTTTTTTATCCTAAGCATTTTAGTATAGTGCGGAAGAGATGGAGAATCGTGTTACAATGACGAGCCTCCGTTCTCAATGTCAAGTTCACCGATTATTATTAGTGCTCAATGCCACAAAACACACGCAAGCATTATGGCGAATAGCCGGACGAACGAATAAACTCGGAGGTGATTTTACTTTGAACTATGCTATAATTACGAGCAACGAAGTAACTACGCAAAAAAAATGTTCCACATTGCACAGCTTTCGTCACGGTTAACGAGAACCAAATCATCACTTACGACGAAAATAAGAAATTGTCTTCAGTAGCCATGATATTGTGCAACAATTTTCAATGAAAAATAAACATTTCATAGGAGCTCGTTGTGATGAATGGATTTTTCTCAAATTGTTTTCGTATAATAAATTAGGTTCCTATTACGAACAGTTTTTTTTCTTTTGTAATATAAGGAAGATCGTGTGATCAAACAAGCCGGTGATAACAATGTCTTATGTTAATTTACTGAATTTATTTAAATGATGAAAAATATCTACAATGACATCTTTTTTTTGTATACAATAGCTTGTTGTTGTTCAATAATTGTTCACAACATCCGAAATCAAACTCCTACCTACGTAGTTTGGGGATCAAGATTAGGCGTAGACATACCATCTCAATTCTTCACCATCTTGTCTACAATGTCATGTCTAAGATTGCCTGAGATGTTCTTATTTCAATTTATATATTTAACTCTTCATCTAGTTCTCTATGCATCTCAAATAAGTATAATCTTGTATGTAAGACGTCATATATAACCGGTATTGATATGACCTAATGAGATCTAAGAATTATATTGTCATTGTTTACTACATCAATTAAACACTTTTACAGGTCATGTTAATACAATATTAGCTGTGCAACTTTGTTAGAAGCTAAATAAACTATTCATATACCTAACCAAATGAAGTTTGACTGACACTGACTGATTGACTAAGGATAAACGGGTCCTGGCTAACCTGGCTAAACAGAAGGCTCTGGGCCATTTTATTATGTAATTTTCTTATTAATCAGTCGAATCAACCATTGGTTGACACGAAGAATTGAAGTTTGTATGCAAATCCACACGAACGAAGTCGCGGGCAAGAGCTAGTACTACATACATTTAGTTGTTTACGAACAGATATTATTGATTATACTTTGAATATGAAGAATGATATAGAAACCGATCAAAAATTCATGTGAAGCTAAATAATTCTATAAGCACACGGAAGCACACGTTATTTAATACATTTATCATCTTGTTACCTATATTTACAATTGTTATACCGCCAAATGGCAAGTTTCCAGCAAACTTCCGCCAAAATCTAACTCTATACAGTATCCCCCAAAATGGACAAAACTACACATAACTTTCTAAATTCCTAATTTACATGTATGATCACAATGTCATACTCAAATATTGTTTCCTTGAATGATCACAAATCTGAAAAACTTAAATATTAAATTATAGCAAAGAAGATGAACACTGTTTTTATTCCTATTTTAGTTTGCTATTACTATCAAAGGCGATTTTAAATGGCTATAAAAATAAGTTCGTCTTATTATTATACCTACAGCATCAAAGGAAACCACTACCTACTTAATTATCCTTTATTCTTAAAGTCAAACGGTCAAACTGTTTTAGCCCATTTAAAATGGAAGTAATTTTATTACTTTTTAAATGTTTCCCTTGTTACTGAGTAACTTTTGAGCGACTTTGGTAAGAATTGCAATACGAATTCGCTTTTTGTTTGAATATTGTTTGTTACATGTCTGACACGTGACTAAAATTAATATATCTAACGTTATTATCGCATTAACCTCGCAAGTTCGTGAGGTCCTAATCCGCCTATAGAAATAAAACCGCAGCAAACACCAGTATTATTCGCATAGAGAATGCCACAGTGAACTAGCCGGAATTGGGTAAGTAACGGCATCGAATTAATTTCGGATTGCAGTTGCCTTGGAGGGGTGCGTCGCGACGCGAGCTGCGGGAGTGCGGGATAGCCACGCATTCCCTTGCAGTATCGATCGCCGTGACGTGACTCATGCCGCCCTTGCCCGACATTCAACTCACCCCAAACCCCCACCGCACACGCGTTATCGGCACCCGATTGCTATAAACGTAAATAATCGTTACGTTGTATTTTTATCTTGCTCAGTGGGTTTTTTTCGGATTTCCCGGAGGTTAATTTCCTTTGATAAATTGCGCATGCTTAAGGTGTTTTTATTGATATCCTTCTTATTATGATCTATTCTTATAATGGCCTGTTTTTGCTTCCGCGAACTTTACTTAATACGGTCTAACTGGAACACATTTATGGCTATTTATAAACCACCCCAATGCTCGACCCAAACTAATTATGAGTAGGAGTTTAAAAATAATTACAATTCATTATTGTAGCGTGTTATAAGGAAATGCAATTTCTATTCCAAAAGTACTTCATGAATATTAATTGTGATAATCTTTGATACCTCTAGGAAACAACCCGAGACACGCACGCAGGTACTTTGTATAAACCCGTCAGCCCCCTTTTCATACATACATATCTTCGTGTATCTTGGCTATAAACAATCTACCCTCGTGACCAGGGCACCCTACTAACTTTTATTTCGTTATTAAATCGAAGGGATGCCGAAGACGGGAAGACGCAACAAGGGTTCAGTTTGTTTCGCGTCTACACGGGGATTGTGTCGTAATGGTCGCAAAAAACAAAATACATTTGAAATGTTCTTCTCGATTGGAAATCAACACTTTGGAACGTGGCAACTAGAGCCTGACTATTTATAAATGCCTGAAAATGGTTAACATTAATAAAAAAATATATTTGAATTTATATATGTGTATATTTAACAAACACATTTTGAAATATTAAAACTATTGACACATCATTGGATGCAACCAGTGGTCAGCTGCAGAGAGGTACTTCCCCCATGTCTATGTACTGCTTTATACTCTTAAGAGTATCGTTTTCCTAGATCTAACGAATCAGTTTGATTTTTCTATTGTTTTGTCAGATTATTATAAACAGGTCTACACGATTTTGTTTTTTTTTTTTATAAATATCGATTTATAGATTGAAAAATCAGCAAAATCAGAAAGATCATTAAAAAAAAAAGTTATATTTAGTCGGGTAAAAACGTTAACGCATTTTATATGAAAACTAAAGGTGTGTCAATATATAATTTCGCCCCCATGTGACTGGTGACTGGGAAGACTACAGAATAATAACATCATATATTTAAAGATATCGTCGTGTAAAACACAACGTTGACGTTAACACTTTCGCAAGAGAATGTACTATAACCTCATATATCCGAAATCCTAGTGCTAATGCATCTGATTTGTAGTCAGTAGCGCACGGATTTTTGCAACCAAGACATCCAATTCAATGTCCCAAACGGTACATGAAGATCACGACGCGCGCCTCCTTCCACCTGGTAAAAAAATTATAAGGCAATCATGAAAGTGTCTCTGTAACGAATTGTTCACCACCCTGCTGATATACTCAAGCATCTGTTAGGTCAGGTTAGGCTTAGGCTTTTTTAATCAACCCACATTTTACACGCATCACTGCACATATGTGTACTAAATTCCATACTAATAGAATAACTGAGAGAGTCAGATACCTTTTGCAATGCTAAAAATGGTGGTAAACAGGTTAGTCATTATTGTTACGTCATATAAATTGTACAGATTCTTGTTACAACATAAAACCCTGTTACAATAAATATACTTTTATTTCCTGATGAGAAACCCTCTGGACGATGGTCTTGTGATTTTGTAACATAAAATTAATTAATTATTGTTTTATTTATAACCCTACTAGACCCTATTAATTCTTGAAAGCATTAATAGGCATTCTAATCTATATGTTGATGAAATGAAGGTTAAATGTTATGATGTCGGTTTTATTAATAATTTTATTGATCAACGTCCTTGCAAGCTTTCGTAATCGGCCGATTTATTCACCCGACGCTCTTTTTTGTGGAAACTGCGAATATATTCCATTGCACGTGGTTTCATGCATTTAGACTGGACTACTTAAGAATTCTAATTTTATAAGCTACATGTGTAAATGTATTGCTACAGATGCACTTTGTATCGATGCGGTTTGGAGAGTTGTGCTAGGAGAATTCTTTCCATCTATACATGCAAAAATAGATACATATTTTATGCCGTGTTTGAAGTCAATCATTATATTTAACCAGTCAAAAAAAAGATTTTTATTAAATAAAATAGTAATTACTTAAGTGGTTGCAACAGCGGCGTAGTCGTGGCAGCAGCATTGGCATACACTTTCCGTTGCGCGAGGGTATGGCCGCCCGGATCGATGCCGCCCCACGTTCACGGTCAACGCCCTCCGCCCGCCCTACGCTTCCGCGTCACCGGCGCCACCCCGCGCGCCCTTCCTCGCCCCCGCGGGCGCCCCCTCACACGCCACGCTAAATATAGGCAACTTGATCCTACACGACCCTTCAGGCCGCAGTTACGAAACACAATTAGCTTCACTATTTTGAGACAGGCATTTCGTCTCCACTTGCAAGACACCAACTGTTTAAGTTCGTATTGGAAGCTATAATTAGGTTAGTATGCGCACACGGACTTTTCTTTGTTATTCAACTATTTGTATTGATGTTGGTAATGCATAGTGTACATAACTGTATTTTAAAGTACCGCTCACACTAAACCGGCGATATTGATAAATTCTCACTTCGATAAAATAAATAATACATATCTATAATATGACCTACAATCAAATAAACTAATACTTATTTAGATCCAAAAAAATCACGAGATAGCGGTAACACGATGCCGGAATTATTAAGCGATATATATTGTACGAACTGGAACTAAAGATATTAACTACGTAAACGTTTTTTAAAGTCCCCATCAATCTACTCTGTTTTGTTGATCTTTCTAAACCCTACACTTTTTAACGTCAAAATACACTCTTGTTCGACCGTAAATAGGTTTTCCAATCGCTAATGTGTTTGAACCCTTAACCGTATAAAGTTTACGCACTTAACACTTTTATTACAGGCTCGATCTAAGTTAAGCTTATTTATACGCATATAGTTCAATATCACAAAGGCCTGTTACAAGGAAACTGCCTATTGTTGTTAATTCATAGACGCACCTATTCGTAAACCTTCAATGACTTGTTTAGGTTGGAATAAGACTCGCGTCCCGAGAACCGGAGCGGACGCCATGTTACTCGACCATCGATAAGACGTTCATGGAACAATTGTATACATATCATCAGGGTTAGTAGAAAATAGATACTACATATGTACATTGTTGTTTGAAGGTTTTCTTCAATTTTATTAATAAATCAGCTTGTACTAAACTGTAAATATGTCGATACCATGCTTTTTGCTGGCTAACTTTAACATTCTATTTAAGCATACAAGTTGTAGCGAATGAATATTTTCAATAAAATATTTTCTGATAATTACATTCGGATCGATCCATATTAGTAATACAAAATTACGGATGTGTGTTTGTGTCTGTAACGGCTCAACTGATTTGACAGAAGCTAGAACGGAAAAATACGAAATAACGCAAAAATACAATTTGTAAAAGTAGGTACATAGTTGTGTAGATCGCGTAAATGGTGATAGTAGGTAACCTTTAGTAGTATTCAACTATTAATACGAGTACATATTTAATTGTATACTTGATAGCTTGTTTGTATACTCAGAAAACTGTAATTTATTTTCAATTCCAAATAGAATAACTAAATTGAATAAGTATATTTAGGTACAAGGTGTTGTTCAAAGTTTAAGTAAATGACATTCAGCCGAAAGTTCAAAGGCTGCACGTAGTATTTAGTTGTAGAAGTAACACATGAACAAGTTACCATTGCAAATATCCCATATTTTTTAAAAGTCTACTTAAATGTATTTTTAAATGTCTACTCAAAGATTCTTTAATAAAAAGACTACAAAAATGCATTTACTTTTTTACAAACCATAATAATCATTAGCTTAGATTTGTCTCTTCGATATTCAAGTCTGGTTCAAACATTTAACCGTTTGTGCAATTACTGTTTGTGGACGGACACAAACAATTATTTAAATAAAGAATTCAAACAATAAGCTAATAACAAAGAGCCTTTTACTTAACCAAAGTGTTACCTAACATATCTTTCATAATGAAGGATATCGATTGTAAGCTTCCCCTGCAGACAGAAGCTTACTCGAACATTCCACCACCCCGACACAGTATAACTACGTTATAGACAAATAATACAAAACTGCGTCTGACGCGACGAGGACCCTCAGACATGCTCTATACATAGCTATGTACGGTACATTGCAGTGAGTGGGTGAACAGACTGCAGGCAAAGCCAACTGAATCCCGGAAAACTACCGACCCAGTCTAGACATGGGGGCACTTCCCCTCGACAGCCCCCCGCCCGCGACCCGTTACCCCGTCCCGCTACCCTGGCGCTTTCACCACCGACTTGCAGACATTATAAAAAGAGAACACACCGAAGCTTTTGAGTGACGCGGTGTGTGACATGCGAACAAAAACCCTGTGGAAATGGAGATGAAAAATTATAAAAGGTGTTTTCACGTAGCATTTCAAATGAGCGCTTTATACGTAGGGAATAATGTGCTCCACTGGTGCAAGTAGGAACAAAAAACTTTATAGCTAGTGTGGAGATGGATATAAGAAGTTACGTATGACATTTTACGAAACAGTTTATGGGCGAATCTAATTAACGGCTAATTGTAGGTTGCATTTCAAAACTACTGTTTTTTACAGACCCTAAAATCATTTTTATAATTTTGTTAAAATCATGGATTTTGTTTGATATTATAAAACGAGTAAATTTAATAGACGTTTTGTTTCTTTAATATCAACTAGAAAATTAATAATTTTGAACAAATATTTAGCTTAGGGATTCTATTTGTGTTCACCATGGTTATCACCTTGAATTAGGTAGACAGTACAATATGCATGATTGACTGTGCTGCAGTGGGTTAGTGAGAGTGAATTACATCCGAGAGGGGGGAGGGGGCTGATGCAGCGGGTGGGGGGGCTTGCAGACAGGGTGGCTCGCTGGAGTGGGGCCAGACGGGAGAAGCCGACGCACCTCGTTTCCGCACCGAAGTGTAGTGTAACCAAACATACAAATATATGCTTGCATGTACCTACTGAGGGTAATCGCAGCTTACAATACAGTCTGCAACATTGCAAGCCTACGGAACACGCTTTTACATAGTTTTCAAAGACTTCTGAACGAATGAGGAACATTAAATATGCTCAGCGGTAATTTCATTATTGTTTTTCGTTATATATCATAATTTGAATTTTAAAAACTTATTCTTCCAATAGTTTAAATGCATAAGTTCGGATGTCAGTTTCTTTTTCATTAATCGTTCACGCCCTCGTACTTAACTGACGTGACAGTTAGCACATAACTTTTCGCTCCGGTAAACTGGATATAAAAGTTACTTATGAAAGATGTGTGATTCATATATAACAAACACATATACATAAAATTCCGTTAAAGAGAACAACAACAAACATGTTCTTGATATACATTTTACAGCGAAAGTAATAAACCCGGATATTATATATACTATCCAATCATTATATATAATATCTACTCAATTTAGACAAAGTGATAATTGACACAGAATTAATCACATTTACTAGCTATTTTATATAATATCTTGGAAGACTTGGATAAAGTAATAAAACAAGTATAGGTGAAGATTATAAAGTTTAATTTCAATTTGCCTTAAGCATAAGTATAGTGTGTAGTATAATATGCTGTTATCTTAAATAGTAATAATTATAAATTTTATTATAAATTTTCAAAATATTATAATTAAAATTGTCATAGATAATAATTTAAAGTTAATTGAAAAACTAAATTGAAAGCTCACTAGCCATAACACAAAATAAAAAAACACAGAGATCAATACCTACTAGTACTTGTAATCAATCTTTAACGACTACAATAATAAAATATTTAAAAATAACTGACATGACAAATAATACTAGAAACATTGCAAGATAACTTTTTAGGTGCCCAACTTAGTGGGATGGTAGTTTTTTAATGAGAACCGGGAGGGGAAGCAATTCGGACCATTTTTATTACTGTAACTAACTTTGACCTGCTATTATGAATAATATCCGGATTAAGTGATTAATTTATCACATTCTCTAGACAATTTAGGCAATATATATATAATGACCATTGTATAATAGCTATTTAATCACTATGGCTGTAACATATACACGCCTTTGTAGGTGGCCACCTATTTCCTATCAGCCAAAAGATATTTGAAGAGAAGGGAAGAAGAAAATATGCATTTTATCACTTAGTGTATTACATAGCATCACGCTTGTATTTTCCGAAGGGCTGGGCTGAAGTATATTAAATAACCACATTTCACCGATGCCGTTATTAAGTTCCGAGAAATACGAGGCGAGCCCATCTGAAAAAATTACGGTTGCTTTAATTATTATTTTTATAAATAAGGAATTATGTTAGTATATCATATAAAAAGAATGAAATTTGAAGAAACCTGCTGTTAGAGTAGCAAATAGCAGAGTTTATACAAAAGTAACAATGAGGGGTGAAAATGTTTGAAGCTAAAGTGAATACGCGCTATTTATAACCATGGCCTAATCAAAATATCAAAACATCATTAAATCCTTGTTCTGCTATACTTTACTTCTTGCTTGATTATTCTTCTGCGCCTACTTAGGCATGCAAGTCATCGACATGTTCAAGCCTATCGATAGATTGATACTTTTTATATCATAGGTAATATAACATATCCTTCGCGCCGATAATTGGAAGAGAGAGCAGGAGAATCGTCACACATCGACAGTATTTTTTTATGTTTTTCAGGTCATAGGCACAATTCTGAACTCCAACAAGTGGTAACAGAATCAAAAGAAAATTGTAAACTATGTAAACTTTTCAAACTTGGACATTTTTATTTAATGCAGTCGACTACATTTAGATGAAGATTTCTCAGAAAATTATGGAAGTATTCGAGTCTTTATGAATCCTTACTGAATAGTTGTACTTTAATTATTATTTTTATTTAAAGTACTATTTAAAGCAATTCCAACGTCATTTCGAATTCTAAGTCGGATTGACCATTGAGGCGGTCTTCTCGTCCTCTCGTCTTGGTCACTTAATTTGTACCAAAGTAAAGAGGTTTAAATTTGTATCATAACGAAACATATGCTGCATGAAAATATTTATTACATAATTGAATAATAAAATAATAATAATTAAAGGTGATCCAATGTCAACCATTTGTGAAAAGTTGGTTACGAAGTGATAATCCGCGGTAAAATATTCAGCATAATAAAAATTAAGGAGACCTCATATACCTGGATATTCAGCAGTGGGAAGAAATGTGCCAACAGCATATAATGATATATCTTCTGTAACAAAATATCTACCAATCCTTAACAGGTTGTACATTGTGGATTACATCCCAGTTACACTTCAGAGAGGAAGCCAGAGCACCAGCATTAAGAACATGCCTAATGATGAAACATGTTTATTATTTCCCTATCTGAAATCAGCGTTATTTCGAAACAACCATACTCGCCCCCTATTACATGAGACTCAATAACAGCATCGGCGAAATGTAGGTATATAAAACGCCTCTGCCTAACCCTTCGGGGAATACAGGCAAGATGCTATGCATGCATGTATGCATATTCATAATGGTGTTGTTTTCATTAGAAACGTAATCAGTAATTGTAGAACATTTCAAAACTAGACACTCAAAGTAGTTTCAGCTCTCTATAGGATATACATGATGAAACGAAGAAACACGGATTCGTATCGCGAGTAGCTCTAATATGTCTACATCTCTAATATAATCGAGTTAGATAGCGTGTCCCTGACCGACGGGCCTTGGCCGCGGACGTCGACTCGGCGCCCGTGCTACCGGCCCTACTACGTACTTCTCACTTTATTCCCGCAAACTTACTTTAATATTTAAAGTATCATTAATAAAAACTATAATATACTAGCTTCCGCCCGCGTGAATTATGAACCCATGCATTTTTGCGCGGAACCCTAATTCTTTTTCTAAAATAAAAGTAGCCAAAGTTACTCCTTATAACATCAGCTATCTGCCAGTGAAAATTCCGTCAAAATTGGTCCAACCATTTCGGAGATTAACCGGAACAAACAGACGGACGGACAGACAAAACTGAGTTTTTTTGTTATATGTACCGTATATAGTAGTAATATATACGGCATCCTCCTATGGGGAAATTCTGCAGACATCAATACTATATTCGTCTTGCAGAAAAGGGCTGTCCGAGCTATTTATAATCTTGGTCCAAGGGTCTCGCTGAGACACAGATTTAAGGAAATTAATATTCTAACTGTAGCTTCACAGTATATATTTGATAATTTAATATATGTTTATAAAAATATTTCGAACTTTGTCAAACTGTCTGACACTCATTCTTTGAACACTAGGAATAAACACAACCTTGCTGTATATGCTACGCGCCTCCACAGAATAAGCAACTCGTTCATGGGACAATGTATACGCTTTTACAATAAACTTCCCAATGATATACGTAAATTCACATTGCTGAATAAGGCTGAACGCTCTTAATTTCATTAATTCTCACGATAACTGATCCATGCTTGCACTCTGTTGCGACAGGTTAGCTCAAATATGTAAGGCACTTTCTTCAAAAGGCTATTCCACCCTATATTTGTCTCACATAAACCCTTACATCATTACAATCTGTCTGGACTTTAAAATAGACTTTGACCCCTGAGTTTGTTTCAGCGTTTCTTCTCAGGGATAGTCATAGGAAATGCCGACGCCATCTAGTTTAAAAAAGACCTGTTAAAGTGATTGAAAAATCCTAATTGCAAAATAAATAATTTCATTTCATTTAATTTCATTTCATTTGAAAGAGAACAGCTTGAGCTGCGTATTTTGTGGATTAGGTATACTATGTAGTATAGAACCATTTTATGTCACGAACCCGCCACGTGTTAATAATAAACTAGATTTGTTTCAACTTGTAATAAACCAACCTGTATCTACAACACTTACATGAATATGATATGTAAGACGAGCTATAGATCAGGCCTATTGACATATGAACTGAGGTGTAACACCACAACCTAACGATGAACACATTTACAAACAGTGGCTGACATGACTGGAAAGAAAACAAACGCGTGTTAAGAGTAGTTAAATTAACTGTGTTTCTATTTTGTTTGTGGTAGCACTGCCATTTATTAACCTTGTATTATTCGTACTCTATCAGAAGATGACTAAATTCTACGTGATATAAAATCGACTCTGTCCAATAGTAGCGTCAAGTTTCTGAGGATCTTTCTCTCGCCATTGATCGCTACTTACTCCGCTGTGATGTTAAGAAAATTCTACCGGTCTTATGACTCACTGATTAAAATAAATTGATCCTTTTCTGTTCTGCGTCAATAACTCATTGTTTTTAAGAGCACTTATTATAGGACAAATGAATTGTCAAAGTATTTTATAATGCGACTAAAATTGTATTATTACTAAATATTAGGGGTCTTTTGAAAGGGAAAACCTTAGAACACCAAATTTTAGAGTTAAAATGAAATAAACTTTTGTTAAACGTATTTTTATATTATCCTGCTTTAATAATATTATACATTACAGTCTAATACAATATAACATCTTGTATAAATCGGTGTCTCAACTTATGGAATACCGGACTGCGTTACATGTGCCCTTTACAGTAAGAAAATTGAATGTGCACATGTAAAGGTAAATCATGTAGGTTTTCCCAGGGCGGCCGGCGTGGAGCGGGGTCAAGCGCCGGGCGCGCAGGGGCGGGTCGTCGGCCGCGGGACCGGCGGCCCGCGGGTCGCGCATCAGTATGCGCAAACGCAACACACTGCAAAAACTGACCGAGCCCGCACCCGTGCCTGTGCACCACTGAATTGATGCTCCATTATCATCTCTACTGCCACCTATCTACGTGCTTCAAATATTTAATGCGACATTTTAAAACTCGATTCATCGCAGTGTTTGAGCAATACTAGATGATTTTAACTGGCGTAACATCTAACGTGTTACTCGTGTAACATTACTATCATCAGACACATAATTTCTGCTTTCATTTCTAGTTATTGATGAAGTATCCAGATGACCATCGGAAGAATTAGGTAAATAAATTATAAATATATTTAAGTGCTACGAATCCATTACGTTCAGTTAATTATGAATTAATGATATTACTAGGTCATACGTAATGGCCGCCGTTTAAATAGTAGAAAGGTGTGGAATTACATACATTGAGGTGTGTTGCTGTAAGGCCAGGAACTATGGAGTACCTAAGACAGGTTTTCCGGATAACTAATTAGACACCTGTTGGTAATGCTACGCGTCGGTTAGACAGTACCTGCGCAGGCGGCGGTTAGCTGCACATTTTCACTCGCACTTTCCACTCGGAGTCGATGCACCCCTAACATACTCAACTGCTCATTACACTACTCTCCGCATTCCACTATTTACGACTCAAGTCTTACAGTTTCTAACTATGACTTATTTTATTTGAAAGCTTTTATGGCTAACACACATTCTAAAATGCAAGATATTAACTGTATTTGGAACTTTCCTATATGTAATAATGTGTTATTTGTGACACTCTTGTAACTTTAAATAAAACACAGAGGAACGAAAAACAAATTATTCGTTAAACATTATCATGACTACCGCTTTATCCTATTGTAAATATTTATTAATAAGTCCCTGTATTAATATCCCATTTATTAATATCTCCCTGCAGTCATTTTTAACCCTTTCTTCCATCTCTCCCTCAAACAGAACATAGATGGAAACTTCTAAATATAACCAATGATTTAAACAAGTTTTAAATATGAAGTGTGAGGTGTCGGTCAGCGGCGTACGATGACACCCGCGTAGGCCCCAATACCCTCCGCTCACTGTATCGCAAATCGTTCTGAATTCATACATTTAATTTACTAAATCCATAAATGTAATGCTTTTTGAGGACAATAACATCGTAGATTTTCTAAATTGTCTAAAATTCAATATGCAGCCTTTTCTACGTTTTCCTAATGTTCATATATTAATTTTAAGTATAGTTTTAAACAACTGCTTAGGTTCTATGAAGACAAGCATATAACACAACAAATATCAGCAAGTATTATATATAAAAGAGCTTTCGTGAAATTCAGATTTCGATAACATGTTAACGTTTGCTTGTACTTGAAGCTGCGATACCCAAAACTGGAATAAACCTTTAATATATACAGTTCAACTGCAGTGAGTCATCGTAGTTCCAGGCTGAGTGGTATTTCCAGATATTGATCAAGACACGTCATGTATTCTCCCTAGAGAATAATAGGGTGACACATCTTATTTTGCCGAAACAAGAATTTATTGTATTGCCGAATATTACTTATACCCCTATACTGTATTAAAAAAGCTTCACGTATATATCGTACGGTTCAGTAAAAATAAAATTCCGCCCTTACTTATTGGTCAAATGAAAGCTATGAATTTTCACCTAGAAAACCAAATAAGTATTGGAGACGTGATCTACGTTCGTAGCAACGGCGTAGCGGTTAGCTACGAGTTCTCTAGAGCATTCATCGACGTCGTCGCGTTCACTTGCAGGTCACTGGCACTGCTCGGCCACTGCACCCGACTTGCTTAGATACTTCTAACATTGCAGGTTTTTTTCTATTGCTAGCATTCCCAAGTCGCTGCGTTGAAACCACTTTTATAACGTATAATGTAGCAGCGCTAACCACTTCTAACTAAACTAAGTACTCGGGTTCAGATGTTTGCCACATTAATTTTGAATGTAAAGTCATTAGAGTTACATTATTTTAGTTTACCTATTTTTCGTAAGGAATACTATACACATATTTGGCACGACAAATTCGGTTTAAATATCAAAGCCATTTCAAACAAACTTTCATTCGATAAGTCTGTCCTATATTATATTTGTACTAAATAAATCATCTTATCTATTTAAGGATTCCTAAAATTTGGAAACACATGGCACAATTAAAGAAAATGCTTAAAGAGGCCTTCTGCAGTCAGAACAATACTAATGTCGTATTGTTACTTAACACGTCCACGTACGCAAAAAAATAATTGTATTCAGTCAGAAATGTATGAAATAAGGTATGATTCGAAATCTTTCATATATAGGAATCATATTAATGTTGGGATCTTTGTCCAAATTTTATTTTTAATAATATTTAAGTGCCCATGGTCCAATTATTCTAAACGTGTGTTAAGAAATACGACGAACTAGAAAATTTATATGAATGGCAAACGCAAACAATAATAGTGCACGGTGCACCGCACAGATCACATAATGAATCACTTTCGCGGGCGAGCGCCGGCGCAGTGGAATCGCACAGAAAGTGCAACGCCCCGATGAACTTCGCGCTACTAAGTGGGCCGGCGCGTATACAAAAAATACTACACACACTACATATTTAACTGAAATTAAGTGCCTGCACAATCTTTACTCTACGAATTTTGTTCTAAGCACAACATTAAGTTGCATCGAAAATTAAGGAAGTGTTATTTAGTATTACCCACTTAAATGAGACAACTCGTACAATAGTACATTACTTGAAGCATTAATTCTTCATTCAAGCTACGCTATGGTTTTCGGTAGCATCTCATATTACAGGTAAATTGTCAGCTAAGGCACGGCACGGGAGCTGTCTCTATCTAACTAAGCAAGCATGCTCTGAAATAGTCAGGACGGGATCTATTTCCCGGGCAGCTGCGTGCGTTCGTTGCCCCTGCGCAGGGCGTTAGAAGTGCAACGATCTCTGCAATTATCGCTGCGCCCGCGCAACTCTAAACTTGAACTGCGAGCAATGCGCCGAGCGTGCACCTCACCTTCACTGCTTAGAAAGCAATGCCTATTACGTCTAACGCTCACTACTACAAGTCTCGCGTAATATTGACTTGGAAACAAGTAAAAGCGAGAGCAGCGCTCACTTCAATATTATATGTTACTTATCCAATACGGAGTTTTGCTAAGTTTTCAAACTCAATCGTCATCCGGTCAGCGCAGGTGATGTCCGTACATTGTTGATAAATTATCTCAATTTGTTCCCACGCTTTCCCATATTCAAACTCGTCCCAATAACAATAAGTAAGTGTCTCAATGACAATAAAGAAAAATATTTGCATAAGAGAGTGTTATGATATCTCAATCAAATTGGGTTGTATACATCTGCAGGCTGGGCATTACAATTCAGTGAGTGTTATTCAAAACATATCGTCTGAATGAAAAAAGAAGTTTTGTCTTGACTTGGCCATATGTCCTGGTAGTCACTGTCATAGAGATTGCTTCGATTGTGTCGAAGATAAAGAGCTGCTATTATTGTAGAATAATTTTGATTATTATCTTTAGAAAATGCAAATAAAATGCAATATATCATCCCACTACGGATGAGCAGTTTCCATTAAGATATTACTAGTAATAATATAAGATTCTATTTAATACATAAGTCCTCTATGATAAGATATTGAAAATATTAATATCGTACTCATTATTAGTTTTATTTTACTCATTTTTTTTCTATTAGATATTGGTATTATGCTATACATGCGATTAATACATTCGGCACGTGTAAACAGATGTTATTTATAGTTTAATATATAATATGTATATTATATCGTATTGTGTATATTGCTAGCGGCAGAAAAGTGCATTCAAAGCTCCTGTAGCGCCGTGTTGCCCTGGTACTTAGTTGCACTGAACTGCATTCTCGGTTGAGCGCCGCGCGGCGGTATTGCAACTAAAATTTTATGCAAAATTGCCACATGATAATGATTGACTTGTAAATTTGAAGACATAAACGGACAAAAAAACATTCTAAACAGAATAATATGTATCTAATAAATAAGGAATACAATTCCAAGCTGGAGATCCAGGAATATAATATAAATAGCCACACATTATTAGTTACAATTTATATTTATTGAGATCCTACAAATTATAATTTTGTATTATCATTGTTTTTCGCAAATTGATGTTTGGTTTAATATAGATACTATTCTAACTACATGGGTATTTAGTTTGTTTCTCTACCCATGCATGCATTCGTACGTAAAGTCACTAACATCATCGTGAACTGTTAAGTTTCACTACTATCTACTAGGGCAACTGAACGAGCGAAGAGTTTGCACGTGCCAAGAAAATGGCGCAATGCATTCGCATGCAGTTCGAAAGAGGTATGGCCGCCAGCGAGTGTAATAAGGACAGCCACAACTTGCGCATGTGTGCATCTACTGCCAACACGATAATCATGTATAAATTGAATGTGTGCACGTTTGTATGCATTTCGATACGTTCACAGATTCGATTGGCTGTGAACTTTGTAGTAGTGTATGTGATTTCTTGAATATTATATGTCACGAACATATTAGTTTTAAAAGAACTATAAGTATGAATAGATTATAGTCTGACACAATACATTTAATAGACAACAGTAATAATATAGTATGTTATAGTTGATTTTGTTTAGTATATAAAACCTTGTTTAAAATATAAATTGATAACCATATTAATTTTCGACATGCACATACGACATATCACATTAATAAATAATTTCAAACACATACACCCTTTTCCTTTAATAATATTATACTGCACTTCTAACATATTGCGATATGTCAGGAATAATAAAAACAAATATAAATTAAAATACAAATATAAAAACATAATGTATACTTATAATGTAAAATGCAGTGCCCACACAGAAAATTCACAAAGTAACTAGATAATTATGGGAAATCCTATTTTGAAAAAAAAAAACCCATCGAAAATAATTTAAGATGTACAATACGATCGTAAGCGCTATAATGATCAATTCTTTGTATCTGATCTTTCCTCTTATGTATTAAAGAAACATCAATGATAATAAAGAAACTACCACAACGGAGCTTGCTCACGTATAAAATGCATTCGAGTACTTATGTATTTGTGCAAGTGACTCGACGCAATTGACGTCGCTGTGACGCGATAGGGCGACGTGGACAGGCGATTGCCTCGCGTGTTCTGCTCCCCTGGTGGCAAAGGTTCGTTTACTATACAACCCTTTTCTGGTCCTAAAAGCATCTATCTGAAAAGGACTTGTTCCGCTTGTAATTCTTTGCAAATTGTTTCGTGGACATACATATGTGACGTGTATAACTCTTCGTTTCTATATGTTTATTTCTGCACATTACACAGTGCACCGTATTTTTCGCTTGACTTGGTTTGTGCTGATATGTTTATATAGAAATGGCCGAAGTTAAGACAAGCTTCAAAGATGATAACTAAATGCAATATCCATTTAGTTATCATCTTTGAAGCTTGTCTTCTCTGATCTCTATTGGGTATCGCAATAATCATAGACAAACAAATGACAACACCATTATTTTTATAAAAATTACGATTTTTGAACGGTTGATGGCTAATTATCGTACGCAGGATGCGTAAAAAATCAACATTTAGTAGTTTTTAATTGTCAAGCTTTGAATATAATTTCAGATATTTAACACATATGTAACCGAACATGATGATCACATCACCCCTGGTTCAATCTCAATAATACATAATTACAAGATTAAATTAAATTTATTTATTTCATCTAGTATCTTAGGCATATTTGAATAAAAAAACCATCTGAATACTTTGGGCAATTTTTTTGTTGATTATGTTGTCACAAATTTGATTCACGCGCCCACCGTGGGCACAGCGTGGGCTTCAGCTAGGGTCACCAAATAATTCTCATTATCTTAACTGATCCAATGTCGTTTAGACCACTGAACTAAGAAACTGTAACTTAGACTTTTAGGCGACACTACTTATCTACCCAGGTAATAACTGCATTTCTTTTTTGCAATATAAGCGGTGAAGGACGGGTGAATAAAATATATCGTTACCTTTGGATATTTAAGTAATCACTTATAACATTTTTATATAAAACTATTTTTCGAGTGCGTAAAATAGTTATTTAACAATTCAATTTATAAACAATTCACAAACTAATGTTTTTCTAAAATAAGAACGTATTTACAGTTATGCAATAAATATATTTTTAACTTCTAATAAAATCTAGGGGGTAATATATCCTATTCATAATAAATAGGGGTTAAAAATATATCTTTGTTAAAATAGTGAAGACGACATTATGTTGAAGTTTTATCCGTTTGTATTAGTATTCTCTAACGCCAGACCGAGTTTGAATGTACGTGGCTCGTTTAGGGAGCTCTTTATTTTTACCCGGCCGTACGTTGACCCAGTCCTAACAAACAAACGTGTAATATCGTTACAGAAGTATTTCGTCTCGTCATTTATCCGAAATAAAATAAACTTGGCGACTACGAAAATTTTATCCGTGAAGTGTATCCGTTGTTTGTAGTTTGAATTTCGTAAATTAAAAGGATAATATTAATGGATTAGTTTTCCGGTCACTATATTATTGGAAAAATATCTAATATATGAATACCGTATAAAATATCTTTTTATAAACTTAATTAATATCTTTCAGTTCCAACTATCTAATAGCAGCTGAATCATTAGTATCCCAGTTCCATCGAATCCAAGCTCCCACCCACTTTCTCTATAGTATATCGCGTAACAAGCTTAGCCCGCCAGCTTCCCGGTATCCTGTCCTTGAACGCCCCTACGACTACATCAGGACTATTGTCAGTTAGCAACCTTGTTTGAATACCTACGTGTATAGATAATAATTAGGGTTTTACAAGTAAAACTCTTATGATCAGACTTTCGCTGTCAGTCCATTTGTCCGTTTTTCCATCATGATAGCTTACAATTTGAAATTAGTGGAATGTAAATTTTAATCAAAAGTGGTTTGTACATACATACACATTTATAATAATAAGTTTGCGCTTATTGATCTATGACGCAAAAAGTTGTTTGAACACGATTTATAAATTTATCATCTGATGAGTTGCTTTTCAAATATTTTTGAATTTGCGTATATAAATGGTAGTTATAATGAACCACTAAAAAATCTAAGATTTCAAAGGTATATTACCTTTGAAATCTTAAAAATAAAACTCGCAACACCAGACATCTAATATAATATTTGACCCGATAATATGTGACGTATGATGCAGTTGCACTTGATAGAAGGAGTAAGAAACCTTGAACATGGATATTAAATTCAATTCCGGGTGCATCCCAGCCCGGATCGATCGGCCGTGACCATGGCAACGCGGAGCGGAGTGCGTGGGTCAGGGGCGCCGCGCCCGCCCGCTTCCATGTTCGCTCATCTAATACACTTATACATCGACAAGTTCCTACAATTCCTATTCCCTGTATTGTCGGAAATCGCAGTACAGCATTGTCACTGTTTTATATACCTGGTCGTTTAGACATTGACATATTTGTTGCCCTATTATTTACAAGCACGGTTGCTCATATGTACAAATGGAGTTATTATATCTCTTTCAGTACACCGATACTAATTGCTGCTATACTATAAATGTATGTTCGAATAACATCGATACCTACAGATCTGGTACTACCTACAGAAAGATAAGCCACAAACATTGTTTGATTCTTTTACTCTTCAGACGTTATATGTTTCTGTCTGGGTTTTCGGAATGGGTTCGTATGAAATGATGCCGGTTAATCGGCTCGACTCGGTCCCTCACTACGGACTATTGCCAAGTTTTTTTAACGCATTAATTTCTGCGCCAAAATTTTCAAAAGAAACAAATGAAACATTCAAAATATGTCAACTGTCATTTGTAGCTTCAGAAATATCAAAAATTTGTTCTACGTAAGTATACCTACATACTTGATGCAAGATAAATTAAAATAATAAAATTAGCTCAGTCGTAAAAGCGATTTTATAATGTTTTGTCTTAATGAGACGCGTTGCATTATCGATGTCGTTATATGGATTACAAATTTTGATTCTTTTCTAGACAAAATTGTCAATGGATGAATGGTTTTGTCCAAAAATTCACATAGTTTGATCAACAGTTTGAAAACATCGTCAAATTTGTCGTATCGATTTCTACTTTGCAAAACACACAAAAACATAAGACTAGCAGTCTTCTAGTTCCAACCCATAATCAGTCGTTAAAACGTCACCACCACTACAAGTTATGGTATGTACATTTTATGACGTGTACCTATTGAACACATATGTACCTTGTGTTCAGGCTCTATTATTTTTAGAAATAATTGAAATCTAAAATTGCAGTAAAGAGGACATTCAAAACAAAAGCAGAAATGAGCGATGCGATAGTATTTACGTAGCAAATTATCCAAAGACGATACCTAATTACCGATACCACAATGAAGCAGAAAAAGTTTGATTAATATAATTTCTCGATTCTAATAATTAAACTTAGGGTGATATTTTAATTCATGTAATTATTTATGACATAATTTCTTTATATTATCTTCGGCTACTCTTCTTAATAAAGAAACAGTAATAGTATATACGGTAGGTAAGGATTTCACTTACATTTTAATGAATAATTAATAAAAAATAATTATTAATAAGATTACATTTATATTTATTAAAAATCACAGGTTTTGAAATCGATCTATCTAAAATAATATGCAATTAATGGAGTAAATTAGTGTTAAAATTATATATTACGTACTAATATTCCGACGGACAAGGCTAAATACACCCTTGGTTGAGAGCCAAGTTGGGACCTACACCCAAGTTCACAGTCACCTTGACATACTAGTTGGTACGTACATATTGTATTTCTTTTTATTTATGGGTAAATCGCAATGTCATGAACTAGACATGAGAATGTTGCCCCACATAATATGTTTAAACGCTATATTATATTAAAATAACATGATTTAAACTTAAAACACGTTCGGGCTAATTAGTTTGTGCCAAAACGTGATCATTCTCCATAAATTAGAATAAGTTGTCAATGTAACTTTGTGTCAATGATATATTATTATGTATGCCTATTATTGTAGATATATCTACCATTAAATAAATAGGTACTTTTGATATGCTTTCAATGCACCTACGTTTTATGACGTAAGCCAAATTATTCTTTTGTAAAGCAAAAAAAGTATTAATTAATCAAAGCAACTATGTGTTTGTACGATTACGTCTTTACGTTATGTTTTTATTACGTTAAGGCATAAGGCACCTTAAACAATGTTTGTAACATTGCTGATTTCTTATCAGTGACCTTCATACAACTCTCGGACTTGCACAATCAAACAAATACAAAAGTATAATATTACATTTTGTGATATTGTCTGATTCTCTTGTTATTTTTCTCGCGAAAATATCTTATAGCTAATGTATACTACGGAACCAAAAATATTTACGCGCAAAATTTAATCAAAAGTGGAAACAACGTCAACTTAGAGTTCTTGTAGCATTATACTATCAAAACAGAACGTTTATAAGATCTCTATGTGGTTATCATATCATTAAGGCTGTACAAATATTATATTATTGATTCATATCCATCGTTCTTTGTAGGCCAAAGTCAGTATTATCGAACCTATTTTTCATTAAGTAAACTGTAAACTCATTGTGTTCAGGCCGACACGACACCTTTCATAAAGTTGTAATCGAAAATTGATGGAGCACGTGCTTCGGAAATATGTGTGGCCATGACCTCCTGGTCGGTCAGAGCGACGAGGGTGGAACGGGCGCGGGACGGGTTCAAAGCGAAGGACAGTACGCCGGGGCAGGAGAGGCGCGAGCAGGGCGCAGGGGGCGCCGACCACCAAACGCTTATACACCTCTCACAATTTCAGCCGATTCCATATCAATTGCTAAAGCCTTTCAGGAAAACGCCTCAGTAAGTAATTAGTGGATATGCGAATGAGTTGTTATGAAACAATTTATAAGTGTTGCGAGTGACGCTCCGCGACCTCGGCCAAGGTTGCGAGCCAACACTTCCCTGTGTACTCAGTCATTTATAGCGTAGATACTTATGTAAATCTATACATGGTAGGTATAATGGCGCAGAGCAATCAAATCACATGCCCGTTTATTGTTTTCCGGGATATTTTATAATAATCTTGTAAGTTACCCAGTTGGTTATTAGATATGTATATGTTATAAGTATTATAAAGTATCCTCCTACCTCTTCCGGATGAGTAATAAATACTTAGAAGTAATTTTAGTTCATCAAAAAATTTATTTTATCTATTTATTTTAAAATATTATTAAGTTATTTTATCAGTAAGATTTTTTTAAACGCGTACCTTCGCAAAACATATAAACTGTCCTTGAAGAAACATTATCGATTCAATAATAGTGTCGTTAAAAACTACGCTGTATTGTTGAACAGAAATCCTATATTAATATTATAATAACGTATGATAAATAATTAGATATATATCTCTAGCAAGTATCAGCAGGAAGTAATTTACTAGCACAGAAGGTTATGGTGATAACACATCATTTGCGTTACAGTTGAATCTTTGCACATACACGTACGCAAATTATAGTGCAAACCAACATCACCAAATCCTATAATAATAAAAGTCGGACGACACTTGTTATGACAATGATTTGATAACAATTAAAGGATGTAATTGTATCAAAACAGATGTGCAAAACAGCACAATTAATGGATTACTTAAGGAACACTGTTTCAGGTAAAATACTAACT
The DNA here is from genome assembly GCA_947562105.1 of Shargacucullia verbasci. Lineage (NCBI taxonomy): Eukaryota > Metazoa > Arthropoda > Insecta > Lepidoptera > Noctuidae > Shargacucullia > Shargacucullia verbasci. Next base: position 8,487,076 of record OX387284.1, on the reverse strand, counting down.
TTCAGGTAAAATTTCCATGAAGAAGTTAATAAGAAAATATCGTACACCTTTCTTACATGTTGGTACTGTTTAGTGATTTATCATGAAGGAGCACGAAGTATATCGCGTGACTCATCTGACGGATTGCTGTCAAACCATTTAGTACGTCCGAGAGGGATCGCAAACAAGTAGGGTGCAGGGGTCGCGCGCACCTGCTGCGCCCGCGACGCTGACATTGCCAGATAAGATACGGCTATTATTTTGTCACTGCTATCGGTCCAATGTCACAGTGACCTTAATGACACCAAATGACGCGCCGAACACGTTCGTCGCAGTGACCTTGCGATATTTATCTAATCTTATTCGCGAAAATGTTGTTACCACGATTATTTTCCATATATGTCAGTGTTTATATAGAATGTTTATTTATATTATATAGAAGAGACAAAGAAACTGGTTTGAAATATTTCAAGTCCAAGTGTACATGTAGGTCGTATTATCACGCTACTTTTCCTTTATCGGATTACTAGAGTTCTTTTAAACAACCATACGAAAATTATTACGTACCAACAAAACATTTTGCGAGGATCAGAATACTTAAATAAAGACAACCATCTTACAGACCTAATCTTTTATGTGGACCATTGACTTACAGATCGATATAATGGTTCGAATCATCTGCTGATAACCTTTAGATAGCTTTTCTTATTTCCTCGTTGGTTTTCTATTTACTTCTGCTATCAATAATATAAACATGTAGGAAAATTGTTTGATTTATTGATTTGAAAATTATTGTAAATTACTGAGTGAAATATGTAAAGTAGCTTCGATTTTAGGATGGATAGTATGTAGTAATGCATCTTTCTGAAACATGAGAAAGCGATGCAAACTAAAAATAGTTTTTAGATGACGGATCATTACGGAAGAAGTACGTTCAGTCTTCACACAGAGAACGTGAGCATATTTTCTTCTTAAGTTTGCAACAGATGGTACTACATAGCTATTAATTTTAAATACATTAAATGGACACATAACCTAATTAGATAATTAAGTAAGTAGTAAAATCGTTTTCCGAGTTTGCGTAAAAAAAAGCAAAACGCACGTCCTTCCCTTTGTTTAGATTAGTTTGCGTTATAATAAATTAATAAATGCAATAATATATATGTCGTTTATTTAATAAGTGCGACCTTCATCACGTGTCGTCATCACCCGGAAATTGCTGTGTGGCAGTAGTACGCTGTTACAATTTTCCGAAGCAGGAAGTATGAATTCACAGCGGCCAAGGCGATGTAAAATTATTGTACGCAATCATTTTGCTATAGGTATATTAACTGATGTTCCGATCAAGGTTATCGCAAATGTTACCTAAATATCACTGGATCTTCTTTAAATAAAGTTAAAAAAAAAAATTTGAATTGTATTCATCGAAGATTTCAAAAATAAGAATAGATATTACGTATTACATATGATAGCAATTGAAACGGGTGATATGGCGACCTTGTGTCCCTATGTAACGACATCTCTTTAGATAGTTGTCTTTTGTATTTAACCGCTCGTTTTCAACAAAACCGTCGAACTTTGTTGTAATTACGATACCTATTAAAGACCTTGATAATTTATTTAGTTACGTTATTTGTGCTTTCGGTCAATAATATATCAATGCTAATGGTTTTATAATCGATTGATTTTGACGTAGAGGCCAATGTTAAACGAAAAGGGCATGGACTAGGACTTTGATGAGGTGACTGGAATACTGAACTTATGATAGATAACTATCTATCATAAGACGGAACTTTGATATCTCGATTTTACTTATCTTGTATCTAATAAAAATTGTATACATCGAGAAATCAAAGTTTGTTTTGGATTGGATGTTGTAACCTCACGCTCTTGTGTATCGTGGGACCTGTATGTGAGTTTAACATTGTTGAAATATTATAACACTGTTTGAATGACACTTAATTTTGAAAAAAATGCACTGTGTCTACGCGAACGATTTCGGTTCCACTCATAGACTTAGAATTTCGCTTACGCTAAAAGACCAACAAAGCGTGGAAAAGAGATATCATTTTAATATGAACACTACCCGAGAAAGAAAGAGACAGATGTCAATGTCCGTATGATACAATTTTTTTTGAAGGATCGGTATCTATCGTTACCCTTGCTTTAGTGTCAAATATATTTTATTAATTTATAAAATAATCGTGCAATTATTGGCGATAAGTGATATTTAGGCAGTCATAATGTCATGTTCTTTTGCCAATTGTAACGTGACAAAGAGAAATAATCCAAATAATTACACGTTTCACAGGTAAATGTGATTTTTTCATCGTACGTTTTGAAACCATATTTTGTGTACGTACTAGTATTAATTCGCCGAGAAAACAAATTTTACCATAGTATATTAGATTTTCTTCCGATACGTGGTAATATTTCGTAGATAAAACAAGAAATAAATAATATTTAGTGTAAATATTAAAATGTATGTTTACGCTAGGGTTGACTGTAGAAATGACTTCACGGATATCGATAAAAAGTCGATAGATTTTTATCTGATTATTAAGTAATCGGGCCTAAGGGAACTAGCTATGGTAATATCATACATTACTTTATCATTATCAGTGCACAAAACTGTGACTAGTGGATAGCACAAGGTTAAATCTTTGTACTATACTTATCTGTATGCTGCATACAACATCATCTTAAAATTATTATTATATTTTTTAATACTCATTGTATTTTCATAAATAAAATGATTTTATCCGTTTATTAATTTCCAATAAGAGGATTTAATTAGTAGCTTATATACCTCTATTCATTAGGGCAAGATTTAATCTATCGATATTATACTATATTGACAATGCAAATACACAACCCTATTTTCATGTGACATATCAGTCACTAACACATATGCATATTAATTTTCGGTATCTCCTACAAGCTGTCATTGTTCATCTTTTACATTCTATATCTATGGTTCCACTTAAATATTCTACTGATGCGCGGAAAAAATCAAACCGAAACGCATAAATACATATTAGTTATTGATTCATAAATAAAATTTCTTGGATACTTTTTAGGTCACGTTCAAGATGACAAACAGATTTACTAATTTTACTAAATATTTAGTGTTGAAGAAAAAAATAAGGATGGGTTACGTAACTCTTTTTTTATGTAGAGTCAATCGCAATTTTATTGTCATTTTATCAACATCATAACGGCGCTCGTAAACGCCCACTGCTAAACATAACCATCTTAGACTTCTTCAATTAGGGGTTGCGAGGGATAATTGCAATAATCAGCTTTTGGCAAACATATTGGCGATGGTTTCATGGGAGTATTAGGGATTGCTACACCAGTTCTATCCAAATCCCTTTTCTTAATTTATATATGTATATTATGGTAACTTTTACACGAGTGTAACTTATATGTTCTGTTAATATATGAGTTTGGAAAACTTGAATTATAATTTTAGACTTCCAATTCCTAACCCCGATATAATCACCGAGCAAAGTATAAAATGTTGATATAAGTACAAATACCAATACATAGCTACATATGCATCACATATTCAAAAAAAATCTTAAATGTATACAATGATGGTATCATATTCTCAAGACTGTAAGATAATAGGATAACGGAAATGATGACGAAGATAATATTAAAATGCACTTCAACAATCCTTGACAAATGTGTTTAGTAGTAACTGACCTTCATAATGCATATCTATAAGAGCTTCATGGACAAATAGGTCATTTGAATAATTGATTATGTTATAATCGATATTTTTCTTTGTATTCGTACTATCTTTGCGTCCGCGTGGTTTGACACTTTCACCTGATTTTAAGCATCCTAAACAGTGAACTTAATATCAAGACCTAGCTTGAGGCGTTTGTCATGGACATTGATATGTAAGTCGCAGTCAGTCCGTTAATAAGCTTATAATTTTACGCAATATACATGGTTCCTCGTAAAAGGGTAATCAAATTTATAAATTTATAGATTTACAGAAAGTGTGCTAACTATTTTTTTTGGATCGAATTGAGTACTTTTAATCAATCAGTCTATACGTTTTGTTTATTTGTGGCAGACAGGAATAAAAATCTTGATTTTTCTTTCTCATTTTATAAATCGACACATTTATCGATTTTGACCTAAAAATTGGTTACCATTTAAAAATTATTATTTTGTTTGATAACTTATGTTGAAAAAGATTATAACATGGGTCCATATTAATCATCCTAGGAATAAAATTTAAATCTAATAACTTTTTAGATATCTCTCATTACATTGTAAGAACCGACTACGAAAAATCAATTATAATGCTCGTAGATAAACGAAAACCAACTTGGAGGTGTCTCTGATTATCATAATGGATATCATATTAATAATGGTATTTGAATATATAATGCCAGTTATAGTACAACACACGCTTTACAAAAAAACAAGATTTCTGTAGCGTTTTCCCGACCTGCGACGGGGTCCGCTCGTCTCCTCCATTTCAATTTGTCTTGGACGTCATCTCTTATCAACCCTTGCCACCGTTGACTAGATAGGGTCGGGTTTAACGCCTAGTTCAAGAAATATTCTGGTGATTTTATCTCCTCATGTCCATTTTAGAAGATGTGTCCATCTCACTGTTTTTCCGTAACTTATCGAAGGTGTCTCCAAATTCTAGGCTACCTCACTAATACTCATTCTTTTACTGAAAGTTACTTGTTACACTACTACTCTACAGTATCTTCAACTTTGGACTAGATGGTTCCGTAACTTATCGAAGGTGTATCCAAATTCTAGGCTACCTCACTAATACTCATTCTTTTACTGAAAGTTACTTGTTACACTACTACACAAAGTATCTTCAACTTTGGACTAGATGGTTTGTATGTAGCGCTGTGTTACTACGGAATATTCATTAATAAATTTATGCCTTTTCATGGACGTACACTTGGTGATTTTTATTAAAACTGGCTTCTGAAAGTGTTCTACTTTAACCGTGGCTTCAATGCTGTGCTAAGTGACACTCAGTAAACCAAACATAAGAATATAGTCCCAGGTATTTGTATCTTTTCCATTGCCATTGCAAAGACTTTGCAGGAAAATACTGATCGAAGACTAAGACTTCGCATAGCCCTCTTGAAGATGCAGCCTTCGAATGTAAATATTTAAACGAATGTAAATATTACTGTGAAGTCATCGTTTTAACATTGTTGCTGTTAAAATCCAACATTTATTATCGTCAAAACTTATGCAGGAGTGACAATGTCTGTTTCTGTCACTGAAGATATTCTCCAATATTCAATCCTGAGTATATATATCATTTTAAGGCTGAATGATCCGCCTTTAGATGATGCAAAGGGGCATGCGATGTGGACATTTTTGCCGGCATCAAATTGCAAATATCTGTACTGTGAGTAGAGATGATCTGAACCTCCTGTGGTAGCATCACAACCATAGATTTAGAATTTCGTTTAATCACAACATAAACTGACGTATTTGAAATATTCCATCTGTACCTTCCGTTACATTTTGTTCCAAAGTATTCAAGGTTAAAGGTAAATGGCATACATTATTTCGGAAAACATATTTTCAATGTTGGCGCCAATGTGTATGTATTTTTTATAAAACCGTTGTATTCTTAATATTATGCAGATAGCAGCCCCTTTTTAACGTTTACCGCGTGTATAAAATTAACGGTCACTTTGATGGTCCAGTGTTTCCTTCAAGTTTGTTTATACGCAAGTGTCGCGAAACTTACGTCAAAATGAAATGATAATATCACGTGAATTGACACGATACTTTGTAAAATAAACTACTAGTACACCTACTATAGATAGGGCTAAATAGTTACGTATCCGAACCTTACTTATTACTATAAATAGGGCTAAATAGTTACCATACGAACTTTTTTGTGTTTACTTAACTATGACTTGTTTTTTGTTGTTTGTAGCCTCGAGCACCGGTACATGACGGTAATCGTGGTAATCGTTCATACGAAAAAATGTAATGTAAACAAATGATGATGACTACTATCTTGATTAATAAATTAATATTGAACTTACCTAAATCTGGAATGGAGCTGGATGGTTCCTCAAAGGATGGCGGCTTGTGGAGACGCGGCGGCGGCGGTGGCGGCGGGCGCATGCACTGGATCACTGAATGCGTGGGCGTCATGCTGGGTGCCGCCAGCAGCACGGGCGCGCGGAACTCCTTGCCCGGAGGCGCCGGCAGCTCCAGCCTCCTTGCTACCGGAAGCATCTCGCCCTCGTACACGATTTCCATTGGCTCGCGCTTAGGGGACAACTTAGGATAACACTGCATAGTTCCTTAAATACTGGTCAGTCACTACGTCTATTGTCTATTATAGTCTCGGAAAACTTCGTACCGGCTACTATAAAACTATATAATTTTTCCACATATCGTAAGTAAATACACATGCAATGCGGAAATCTTCTTAAACATGGGACATTTCAGCGCATTGTTTACGTCGATCGTGAGCGAAGTTTAAGGGCAAGTGTGTAGCGGCCGGGCGCCGTAGTTCGAGCGCGGTTTCGTGCGTGCGCGACGCGCCGCTCGACTCGCGAGACTCGTTCGCTCGCCGCGGCCAACTTTCTCTCACTGGCGTGGCGGGCGGTCGCAGCCGGACGAAAGTGAATCTGCAGCGTGCGCCCCTCGCCCTCTCCCGCCCTCAGGTGTCCCTGCACCGCCCGCCCAGCGCCGCCGCCGACGGTGCCGCTGCAACGCCCATCCGACATCAACTTTAACCTTAACTGTGACCTTTACCGGAGTGCACTGCACTCACGATCTTACACCTTACTGAATTTTACAAATAATTAAATAACCAAGTTTTGGAAAATGTCAGTCAAAATAATTCAATAAACTAAAATATAAGCTAATTATATATCAAGTTATATGAATACTAATTTCATGGACAAATGACGCCAAAATAAAACAGAAAAATGCAATGAATCAAGTACTCATTCCATACAAATAAATGACGATGCATGACGCCCTTGAACTTGAGGATGGTGACGTAAGTAACAACAAGGCTTATATTCAATTATTCAACGTGTAAATTATAGCCGTACGAAGACGATTGTCTACCTACCTATGTATATCTAGACTTCATTAATGGTCTTTTTATAAACGAAAATTATCGATTACTAGATTCTTTGATCTGATCTATATTATAAATTAAAAATGCATTATTGAATGTAGTTGACCTCCATACTATATTATCTTAAATATTTTTTATTGAGAACTACTTAGTATTAAACTTTCAATAACTTATAAATAGGTACCTTTTCAAGGGAACGCTTACTCTACCTCAAAATCCTGTTAATTTAGGTTTCATACTGAACACAGAACATTTTCCTGACCTAAGATTTTACCAAGCAAAAATTTTTGCCTGATTAAGTCGTGAGTGGTTATTTTTTCTATTAATTTCTATTTTATTATATCATTATAGTTGCTGCTGTCTGTTTTATTCGATACTCACCCAGCAGTATCATAGCTAAACCCATCTAAATTACTTTTAAACATTTCATTAAAAAAAATATCAATTCTAATTCCTAAATTCACATCCGTATCTTAAATTAACCCGGTCAATGTTAATGTCTATACATAAAACGCAACAGCTCTTATCACTTCCGCGAAGGCAAGGAGTGATACAGTGTGCTCGATCTATGCTCACTGGACGCACGAGCACGCCTATCGATAACAACTGATAACCATCTAGTAGATAGCACACCGACTGGACGCGAGTGAAACTGTTATGTGCTTTAAAGAACTGTTTTTTATCACCGATATAAGATAATACACGATTTTTTTTATCATGTAATGACGTGCACGATACGGCATTTGTACGGCTGATACAGCATGATGGTCAGTTGATTGTACAGTTAGCGTCTTATGTATTCATTTTCAATAATTTTCTTAGAATATTTTATCGCATACTCTCTTTATCTTCCACATTATTTACGAGTATGTGCACTTCTGATTTTTAACTTAATCTTCTTTACTTATCTTTTTATTATGAATATTTTAATATCATGGAAATGTTCCATACTGAATTTGAGTCATTGAATTGAAATGAACGCACCATCTCACGCGAAGACGCACTTGTGGAAGATCCCACAAATTCTATTACATCGTGTAACATCGCATGTTCTCGTCAGCATCTTCAATTATATGACATATTTATAGTTAAAGTTTGCAATACTTCTGACTAGAGCAAGCTATGCTACAGAACGGGATCAGCGGCAGCATTTTATACATTTTTGACTTGACGTTAAATATGGTCGAAGTCGAGGAAACTCGAAATACGGGTACAGGGAAAACCATTAAAGGATCAAGTAATTTTCCTTCACAAAACTTTTAAACACCGGCAATGACTGGACATGCCTAATAGAAACCGATAAAACATTAATTCATAATACATGAATTAGTGAAAGTAAAAGGCAAATTTAATATCAGAATTTCTGATAATTCATCTAAGAAAACCCTTGTGGGTGTCACTATGGAACTTTATTGAGGTATAGGGGTAGGTTGAAAGAATGCTTTCTTATAAAGTAAAGAAATTATACAATCATTTCCACGAAAACGAATTGGTAATGACATTCTAAAATATGCTCAATTGCGTAAACTAAATATGACAACAAATAGAAGCTAAGAAGCTCTACCTGTCTAGTTGGTTAATAGTTGGCATCGGCGTGGACCAAAATAGTATAATTAGGGATTGTAATACTATTTTATTATTTGATTATATTTTTTATCTTTTAATATAAGATCCTACCTTTCTAATCCCAATCCCTTTAAGGAGCTTTTGTACTCATCATTATGAAAAATTTGCACTATAGAAGCTAACTATACCGAGAGCCTAGGATCGCGAAAAACATCGGCTGTTCAGTATACGTTTAAGTTTAGTAATATTTAATTCTTTGCATGTAACCCCTTAAAGGGATCAGGACTAGAAAGTTAGGACCTTGTATATTCATGAACATTGTAGTACCAGAACTGCCTCACTTGTTTAGTGGTCGCAAGAATGGGTACTGTGCGTGAGGTCCTGATTTTGATCCCCGGATCTGACAAAGTGCTATTGGATCTTTCCGACAGAAAATTCTCAATAGTAGTAGTAGCCCTGAGTTTGGAATTGTGCCCGGAAAACAATAGGACTCCCCCTATTACATGAAAATTAATATGACGGCACGGTTGGCGCAGTGGTTCAGAAATCGACTGCTGCGCTACATGTCGCGGGTCCGTTTCCCGCACGGTCAAATATTTGTATGATCTGCAGATAGTTGTTCTGAGTTTGGGTGTGTGTCCATGTGAATATATATGTTTGTAAAGGCACCCACAATGCAGGAATTATTCCTATTATGGGGCAACATTTCTTTAAATAGAAAAAAAAAAGAAAAGGAACTTAAGGCATGCACAAAATGAGGCAATGGTGCACCTCTGCCTAACCCTTCGGGAAATACAGGCGAGAAGCTATGTTCATAGTACTTATATATTTTTTTTTATTGAAGTAGAATATAAATCCTACTAATATCCTATCCTACTAATATTATAAAGTGAGGATGTATGGATGGATGGATCTTTGTTACTCTTTCACGCCAGAACAGCTGAACGGATCTGGATGAAATTTAGCACAGAGATAGATTATAGTCTGGAATAGTACATAGGCTACTTTTTATCCCGGGAAAATGTACAGATTCGTAAACCACGCGGGCGAAGCCGCGCGCGAAAGCTAGTAATATTATAAACGTGAAAGTTTGTGAGGATGGATAGATGGATGGATGGATGGATCTTTGTTACTTTTCCACGGCAGAACGGCTGAACGGATCTGGATGAAATTTGGCACAGAGATAGATTATAGTCTGGAATAGTACATAGGCTACTTTTTATCCCGGAAAATGTATGGGTTCGTAAACCACGCGGACGAAGCCGCGCGTGGAAGCTGGTGTATTTAATAAATATAATAATCCTGTTTCCAACAGGAATAAGAAAACAGCCAATATAGAAGACAAATTTCCAACAGATTTTTCTGACTGAAGCTGGACGCAGAATCGTGATAAATTGATGTGAACTAGGACACAGACATTCGGTATACAAAGGATACATGTGAATGTAGAAAGGTTTTTATTTTCTCCAATTTAACACAGCGTTTTGAAACATAAACATAAGTGGGTGGCGGGGCAGGTTGGGGGTGTAGTGGCATTAGGCGTGCGAGGTGACTCCGGAGGGTGAGAGGGGTGCGATGCAGTCGCAGGGTGCGCCGAGGTCACTGCCACCGGCGGCTCACGGCCGGATTCATCGTTCACCACTATTTTGGCGACTGTCTAGTCGACTTTTTAATTACTTTTAGTGATAAGTTTAATGACGCTGAGTGTATAAAAATTTCATGTCATTATTTGTTAACTTAAAGTTATTAAACTTGTTTTTCAAATACTATAATTTTGGCTTAAATTATATTTTATTTATTCCACATTGGCACCATCCAGCATAGCACCTAGAGTCTTAGCCATAGAGATAAAAACAGCAAAATTTGAACCCTCACGCCATATAATTAATATAATCGTTTAAACCGGGTTAATTGCAGTGAGTTAGTTCGAAAAAGTCTAGATAATGTTTTTTCGGGAACGAGGGCGTGGATTTGATTTAAAAACATTCCATACTTACACAGATTAGATATAGTTCTGAAAATGTAAGCCGAATTTTGTGGTAGTTGATATATAGGCTTTCTATGTCTATGTAGTGAGTACATCGTGGGACACATCTAGTGATGTCAACATCCACGTTGAAGAGGAAATAGAGCAAGTTGAAAATAAAAATTCGCATACCTGAAAATTTTTACCTTATTTTGTAATTAAATCCTGTATTATACAATATATAATATTTATGTTATTGTTGGTCAGAATAGACGGAAGGATGGTCATGATACTGCTACGAAACAAGAGCACGCACGAGTACGTACCTAAATTATTTGGATCAGCTTTTAAAAATTAATTTATCCACTATTATTTATATAATTAATAATAATAATTATGATAATTTATAGGATTATGAATGACAAAGGAGACATTAAAAATATAATTTTATATAAATGAATTAAATACAAGATACACTTCTTTGTTTTATCGATAGCTTTTTATGGCTTAGTATGTTCGGGAGTGAAAGTTGGATGGCATGGAAGGGCACCAGGACACGACGCGATGGGGTGCAAGCTAGGGTGGCAGACAACTACGTCGTACGCATGCGCCTCTGCACAGCTACGCAGCATTCTGGTGACGACCTGCGCTCACACCGTCTAAACAATTGCATTATTTTATCCTTGAAAATTATTTGAACATTGACGTATAGTAGAGTACTAGATTAAAGATCAGTTATAGCATAATGTGTATGCCTAATCCAAGAGATAATATTGATATAGGTATGAACACAGTTCAACGCGGTAGGCGAGTGGTTTTCTGGGATTCGGGTCGCGGATACCCGCACAGAACAATTATTTCTATTGGCTACAGATAGTTATATATGGGTCTCTGAAATGTAAGTCAGTATGCCGTGCCTACGATAAACGGGAAACCGTACAGTTTTTTTTAATGTTTAATAAATTATTGTTTATTGTATTATTCGGAATCCCACTGAAAGATAGAAAGTATCCGATCCCTATCTTAAAATATTGACAGCAGACAATGTACCAAACAATATGTATCCCTAGAACCACAAAAAGATTTTGAAGATCATTTTATTTTTACATATGTTCGATTTAATATAAAAATACGAGCCTATGAGCAATAGTCGAATTGTATCACAAAATTATCAGCTCGTACAGATTTAAAGTATTTGGCTAAAAACACTAATGATTTCTTTAACGATAGTGTAACTGTATAATTGACCGAATTGACCATAAAATATGAGTCAAGTCCATTCTGAGCCGTTGCACTTTAAGGGTAACTTGTTTATACAATTTATTTATGCCCACTAAATTAGGTATTGCGATATCATAAATTAAAAACTGGCCAAGAGCGTCCTAGCACACACATAATAGGATTTGGCAGCTATTGTCACGAACATTCTATTCAACTATATTCTATGAACTATTTCACATTCATATGTTTGCTTGCAAAAAAAATATTTTAAAACAAAAGTTATAAAAACTAAAGATTGTCTATGATATTCCAGCTGAAAATTACGCCTTAACTTTATGTAAGAAAAATATGTTTAAGAGCCATTTTATTAATTCCAATAGGTACATCTTTATAGTATAATTATTGATAGTATAGTTTATTTTAAAAGTACTTCATGATAGTGTGGTATAATATTTATTAATATGCTTTGGTGTAACATTTATACATGTAATAAATAATATATTTGACGTAATTATTACAGCTACCGATTAATTTCCTTTGAGAATAACGTGCATAGCGTCGGTGTAAATGCACCCTGCAGCGGCAGCCGTTGGCACCGCGGACTCGCCGATCAATATGCAACGTCGGGACATGTATTCCTTCTCCTCATAGACATAACAGGTCCATTGCACTAATTTACTCGACTCCACCCCATCTAAAAATTCCGTATATGAACAATTCTTTATAGTGGCTGATCCAATAACAGTATTGTTTCGGAGATTTTAATAAAAGAAGCGTTAATATTTCCCTGTCACTCAAAATATTTAAATCGCGAGATTAGCATACCTACGTATGGGACGACAGTTAATTTATTTTTAAAACACCTACGTGTGCATTACAGTTATTTTCGGTCGATCTGTTCATTTAATAAAGCTTGGAACCTTGAAGAGTGCATCGGTGGAATGCCCTCGTAAGGGTACCTCAATGTCGGGCTTTGGGTGCCAGTCGTCGCCCTCGGATTCACTACCCCCGGCGGCCGCACACAGCCCTGCACCACTACCTTAACTATATTACAATTTTGTAAATAAACATTGCCCTATTATTTTGTTAAATACTGTATCTCACGCACAGATCTCGAACAAATAGGCTTCGAAAGCACGCATTGGGTAAGGACTTTTGAACAGCAGTAGGCACTAATTACACATTCAGTGTTTTACATAGAAAATCAAAAATAAATACATTTTATACGATAATAATAAAAGTATGAAATGTTTACGTGTTAAATATAAAACTATTATTATTTTATAAATTTGAATTATAATAGATAGGCGTTTTTACACATAACAAAAAAATAATTACATTTTAGTTCATTAAAATTGTGAACAAGAAGGGGGGTTGGTGGAAAGAAGGTGCTGGGAAGAGGAGGAGGGGGTTATTCGGCTTTCACCGAGGCCGAAGTCTTCGCTGTCGTTGACACGGGCCGAGGACACGTTCTCCAAGGTCGCTCGGCCCAAAACAGCGGCCCTCAGTAATCCTGTTACAAAAGTTCGACTATATCGCCAGAAATGGATGCAACCGCACATAAAATTGGGTAAACCAAACTCAGGGCTACTTTGAAACCGACTAGGGCCATTGGATATGAAATTCACGGAAAAAAATTGTTAGCTCTAGGTCCTGTTTTACTCCAGACACTAAGAGATAATTGTATTCCTTTCATTTTTGTTGAGGCTCTCTCACGTACTTTCTTCGAGTACATACCTTTTAATCAGCAAACGAGACGACTTGTTTTAAAAAAATCCTTTAATAGACCGCTTAAATACTTCTTTTGTTTTAGCTCAGTGGAGCCAGAATATAATTATTCACTAAAATCAGAATGATAGTCACTAGTTAAACAATTATTAATTAAATAACTCGTGGCACTTTTACTCTACCTTTTCACTATACTTGAATCATTTTAAAATCATCATCATCATGTTCTTACTGTTAGGACTCAACTCAGGCCTCCTCTCCGACTCAGAATGGTTGGTCGATAGGTGCATAAATACTAAGGCAAATTTAATTTAAACTCAGTCCTTCAACACCTTTGGTATATTGTTCATGACTTCAGAAGTACTCAAAATGATGTGTTTGAGAACCGCTTCATTATTTTGAGTTTAATAATATTAATACATCCTTTTAAAACAATTTAGGGTTAAGACTTGTCGTGTGTATGTCTTCTTAAATATCATGTGACACCAAGTGAATTTCGCTTGTTATAGACGCACCTTTGTTGTTTCAAGCAGTCGTTTTGACTTCGTGCGGTTATACGTTGTCGTGACGTGAGGCGACGTGCTACAACGCACCGCTACGCACATAGCCGCGCAGCTACGCGCATCGTCGCGCCAGTAGTAACGCCGAGATAAACCTCTATCCTCTTGAATTTTTTTTACAGAAAGAGGCTCATTCTATTTTTATCATTTACATTGAAAATTAAATACTTTTCTATATGGCTGATATAAATGAACATTTTTGTGTCATTACATTAAATAAAGGTACATTTATTATAAGAAATCCTCAAGAATAAAGTTTTGAGTACAGAACTTTTCATTTAACTTTTAAGACCTTATAATTAGGTAACTATTTTTTTAGAATACGTGGTTAAATGTCTTTCAGTATTAATTAGTAATTTCAGTATTTAGAATTGCGTCAAAATTAAGAGTAAATAAGGAGTTCCACCGCCCGCCATACCGTTTGCAAAGTTTGAAATCTTGATTAGGGATGTTACGGAACTTCGACTCCGAATCCAATATGTCGGAAACTCCGATTAAAATTACACCTCCGAATCCGGCTCCGGTTCCGATGTATCAAAACGGAGGTACGAGTATATATCGGAGTTACAAGTTATGACTTGCTATTGCTGCAGCGCTACCGAGCGCTTTCTACGTGACAATGACAACTGACGGAGTATATGTGTTCTGTGCAACTGATGAACGAAGAGTGAACGAGTTGCGACAAGTTTCTTCTTTCTTATTTATTTACATTTTACATTCATAGATTTGCTCCGACTCCGACTCCGATTCACCTCCGACTCCGCGGAGGTCACTACGAGAACCTCCGACTCCGATTCCGCTTACGATAAATCCACCTCCGTAAAATCCCTAATCTTGATGCCTGATAGAAATTACAGATTTATTATTAGCAAATTCTGATAGATTTCTATTTTCTATTTTGAAGGACGTCTTGTATTCGTACAGAGCAACGAACGTTGAAGTTGGTAGGGGAGGCCAATAAACGCAGTAGATATTATAGTGGATATTACATTTAAGATATTCTCTCATGTACAACATATTTAGAAGATGGTATATAATAGCTATCTCTTATAAAAATTTTCACCATTCGTATAAAATCACTGACGATTTTTGTTGCCGTCGAAGGTGTAGATTTTAATACGCGTCAATTAGAAAAAAAATACTAAGACAGTTGTTGTTTAATAGTTAACGGACCCATTTAACCGTGAGAACATACGTGGCTTGAAATTATATAGAAATGTGTAAACGTAATTTGCAAAATTCTATGTGGAAGGGCGAGAATCGCCTCGCGTAGATATATAAAAGTTAAAATATAAAATTATTCCATGCAATTCTCATATAATTGCTTAACGATATTGCCATAAATTGTTCGAGCTGCTCTTTTCACACCATGTATTGATTAAATGAATCATACAAATATTTGTTCCGTGCGGGAATCGAACCCGCGACACTTAGCGCAGAAAGCTAATCACTTAGCCACTGCGCCAACCGTGTCAACTGAATAGTGGACTTTTCTAATTGCTGAATTTCTTTCTAGCTTTCAATGTCATTTAGTAACACGTGTAAATAATGTCCTCAATAATATTCAATCCGAGCAGATGAACCCGTTCAGTCAAAACAACGACCAGTGCTAAGTACCGACTCTACATCGACTAAGAACAATCAATACAGCTGTATTTAAATAGACTGGTCATATAACAATGCTCAATAAACAATGAACGAGACATTGTGAAGGTCCTTACACTACAGGTTCAAGGCTTGTCGGCCATTACTTATGTGCTATCGTTATCACTCGTCCTCGACTCCCGGGTACGACAACACTGCGAACATTAACTTATTTACGCTTATAACTTTATAACACTACCTATACAATTTGTTATCACTATCACTTACTCCATGGCGTAATATTCGTTGTATCTAAAACCCAAGTCATTTGTTTTTACATAAATCAAATAATGGAAAATAAAACTAGGCACGTATCTATGATAAGTACTACGTTAGTGATAAGTAGGTTAGCACTTATTTCTAAAGTTACACAAATTAATTATGTTATATAAAGTATATCGGTAATTATATTAATTGATATCTAGTCAAAGCAAGTTCAACGACCTCACCAAAACATGTTTACTTTCTTATTTCAGGTCAATAGCAAATTCTAGAATAGAGGGGGCTGCAGTAGTCTGGTGGCCCCCACAGTAAGGGTGGAAGGAGGGTTACGGTGCATCGGACGAAAGGGCAACTGCAGATAACGCAGGCTGGGCCCAGACAGTCAACGTCCCGATGCATTCCCGAGCCCGCGCCCCGCTCCGCCGCCGCTGCCGCCCGCGCCTCGCGCTCCAACGGGAACCCGTATCCGGCGCGCCACGCACCACGCTTTTTGCAGTGCTCCCATCGCCCGGCCGCCGCTTCGCCGCTGTGCCGATCGCTCTCCACTCTCGTCAGTTCGTTGAGCTAATGAAAACGATTACGCACTCGCATACTTGAGTCAATGAAACACTCACCATATATTCATTTTTGTCGACTTGGGCGATTCATTAGATTTATCATGAGGGCTCATGAAAAATGTCCTTACATTGGATATCGCAGAGCAGATTATTTAAGTCTAACGTGGCAAGAAAACTAAGATATATGTTCTTCCGCTGACTGTCTTAAAAGGTGACTGAGGGACCAAGTCAAAAGGCCAATGGCACAATCATGTGTTAATCACAATATATGCTACTAGGCTCCATTTCCGTAATCGTTATATATTACACTACACACCTACGCAATACGTACACTATCGTCCCTACTATTGTTACGTACGTGTGTCGTATATATCTCTTACCTACCTATTCACAATTAAATATTAATAAAAAATCATGTAAAATGATGAAGCCAAAAGACATGTTATAATAAATAAATATTTAGTATATATGTATATTACAATATACATATATACTCTCAGTTTCTGAACAGTCTATTGGAGTAGTCAAAGAATCATAGCCATCTAAGTAACGATAAGTACCTTTATACCTCCTTCTTCTACGAGTAACTACGATGTTACCCAGTTGTGTAGATTTTAATATCATGTTATATACATTAGTCTATTATTATATGTACTAAAAATCTAGCACAAATTAAAACTATAACTCATAATCATCATCATCAGCCAGAAGAGGTCCACTGCTGAACAAAGGCCTCCCCCAGGGGTGGGGGGTTTGCCATAATCCCCACGCTTGGCAGGCGGCTTGGGGATCGCAGTGGCTCACCGATTAGTGAGAGGACGCTGCTGCCCGTCCCCCGATGTCTGGACGCAGTTTTAAGACGTACCCGAGTCTCATAATCAGTTTATACAAAAATCTTTTCCTAACAAAGCGGTGTAACAACCATTGATAAGACAAATAACAATAAATAATTGAAACCTGTATTCATCTTGTTATAGCTTATTTGCTCATTGATGGAAGCAAACGTACCAATAAGATAGAAAAATATCACTATGTTTGTTGAACACAAAACAATCAAAAAACTTTAGCGTATTGAAATCCGCTAAGAAATATTACTTACGCAGGGTTTGAGGATCATGAAAAACAGATTTGGCCTTGTTTTTGGTACGATACTTACCTTACAGCTTTGCGAACTTCCTATAAAAATATGTTTTGATTTTGATGTGGAAAATATTTAATTATTTTTTGTAGATTCATGTAGCATCATATAAAATCGATAGTTTCCATTCATCCTTTCATATTGAAATATGATAAGTGTTATTTATAATAGAGGTAAAGAAGACTCCACTGGAGAGAGAAAAAATGGAAAGAACTTCATCAGTTACACCGACAAGAACAAGACTCTTAAATAAGCAGAAGAAACATTATGTATATGTTATAATTGTACCCGAACTCCAGGGTTGCCTCAAACTTCTTTATGACATCTCTGGGTATAAGCAGGTATCATGAGTAAAGGTTTTTGGATAAGCATTTTTATTTAACAGACATACAGACGAAGAAGAAAAAACTTGCAAATACATATTTTTTTCTTCTTTCTATTGATGATTCTGATTCCACCCAGTTTAATATTAAATTACTTTAGTAAATATTTACAACAGCTATGCTAAATATACAGCTACAAGGCAAAGAAATCAAAGCCTTATAATTTGTGATTTCTAAAATGAAAATTCCGAAATGTGTTGAATACCAGACAGGTATTGAATTCCAGGAAGTAAATTAATTTGTTGCATTTAAGATCAATCATTACACGCATAGGTTTCATAATCAACCTAGCTTTTCCCGTGACTTCATTTGTGTAGAAAGTTTTTTCTTACAATCTTTTAACCCCAGTTCACCCCTTTATGAGATTCATTTGAAATACCTACGCCCTATTACCTGCCTTTCGAGTTCGTAGGATTTATAGTTCCTGAGATTTCGTGATTAGTCATTGAGTATGTGAGTGGTATTTCACTTTATATGATGCGCGCCCGCGACTTTATATGTATATATATTTTGTATTTATTATCACAAATACCTGCCTAATTAGTGTCTTGTTGTAATAGTAATAATAAGCCTATGTCATTCTCCAAGATCTAGGCTACCTCTTTGTAAAATTTTATAACGATCAGTTTAGTGAGTCAGGCGTGATGAGGTAACAAAGTTAATTTATTTAATATTTGTAATATTGTGGTTTTAATTGCGACGTATAACAAACTGATAATGGCTGCCTCATTAATAAATTGGTCGCAAGCCTGACTGCTGAGCGTGAGTTCCTGGGTACGAATCCTGCGTCGGGAAAAGTGTATTGGGTTTACGGTATGGAAATTCTCAGTAGCAGCACGAAGTTTGGAACTGTGCCCAGTAGATAGCATTAACAGCATCGGTAAAATGTGAGTGTACACCTCTGCCTAACCCTCCCAGAAATACAGGCGTGTACAATTAGGCATGTTATGCTAATAGGGCGATTCGACATTAGAAACCTAACCTATACGTAAAACGCATAAACACAAAAATTATTTTAATAATCGAATTAGACTTAGACTTAGACTTCTCTACTTATACCTGCTTACTTTACAAGTTAGCTCTTTCTCTCTCTCTCGTATGTTTTCATCTCTTATTTCAGGTTAAATGTCAGCGAATAATTTAAGTACAACAACCTCTCCAAATCTTGTTGACTTCCATATTATTCAACCTTCAAAATAGGTCTATACTTAAACTTATATCAGTGAAATGAAATCTATTTAAAAAAAAGTATTCAGTAAAAATACCATATTGGTTATAATACGCCACTATTCATATTTAATTTCAGAACGAAACTCGCTTTGTCGTCTACTTGCTACGATCTAGTAGTTACGTGACCTGACGATATCAACCTTGAACTCTCTAAGCTTTGCCAAGGTTATCAGGACGGGTAAAAACAACAAAGGATTAACGCAGTTGGTTATTTTAATCTATTGTTGTAAATAAGTTGGTTTAATGAATATCATAAACTTAAAATAGCATCGCGCCTGTATTCCATCAAGGAGAAGGCACAGGTGGAGGAAGAGGAGGCACATACTTACATCCCCATTCCGCCGATGCATTTATTGAGTCCGAGTATTCGGGTGATTCTATTGCCATCAACCGGATACAGTTCCAAACTCCGTGCTGCTACTGAGAATTTCCATACAAAAAATATCCATTAACACTACCCGACCCTAGAATCGGACCCAGGACCTCACGGCCACCAGTCAGGCTTGCGATCACTAGACCAATGAAGCATTTAATGACAGATTTAATGAATATTCTAGCCTATATTGATATTCCACACACAATAAAATGAAGAACGTATGTGTCTCCACATGTGTATAGAACTTTAATACAAAAGTATTCGTTAAGGATATTGCATTAGCCATGAAAAAAAATCAATGTCATATCTTAATTTCTCCTAAGAAATCTAAATATTATACAATACCTACTTACTATTCTGCGCTTTCCTGCTTAATAGCAACACAATTAATTTGACATTGCTGGCTCCAAGGTCTTTACTTTAATTAAAACTGCACAGAGTATCGACATTCGAAAAAATTTCAGCAACGTTAGTCAATTATAATTGGTTGTTAACATTGTTTTTACTGATTTTAGAATTGAAGATTAACATAATATTATGAGCTGTTATTTCGCGAATCATTCACGGTTTTTTTTTCTATTTATAGAGTTTAATTGCATTAACTGATGAAATCTTATGTCCGTCGTCATTTTACATGAAAAAGATGCAATTGACGGTACTTCATGAAGTTCAGCTTGCCACGCAATGTATGATATGTCATACATAAACAAGTCAAAGTAGAATCTATTACGAGACAACACTTACACCTGCTTTGTGAGCAATAATTACAACCCCATCTTCATGTTCGTGACGATATAACAGCGTGGGCTTCAACAATACCCTAGACATAATCCAAGGTGAAAATTAAACAAACCATAACCTTCTACACGTTATTGTATAAAATTATTTTTTATAAAGGCAATTTATGCAAACCCGTTTATATCAAAATATATAATTATCCAAAGCTGTAATTGTAATTAAAACCGTAATGCAAACAAAAGCTTTCAATAGATCAGAATAGGCAATATTATTATTTACCTACCATTTATTATTTTAAATTACATTTATCATTTATAAAAAAATCATTTTTAGTATACTTTCTATAAATTATGCAAAATCGAAAATGTTCGCCTAGGTACTATCAACTCGAATTTGATGTGTAAGAATTTTCAACAAAAATCTCCATAAATAAATGCTTTTATCTGTTATGGCTACAAAACTAATTTTTTTGTGTTGGAAATATATATAGTATTTTGTACGTTGATATCCCAGGAATTGTATTGACAGCGCGTGTACGGGCGGGCGGATTGAGAGCCGCGGAGGCTGCGCGGCTCGTGTCAAGGCCGCGTCCTCGACCGTGACCGCCGCCCCACCGCCCGCCCTCGCTCTTCACACCCGCTCGTACCAATAAACTTACTGCCGCACAAGTATTTCTACACAAATGCTTAGTAATTAAACCTTTACTGGTCCCGGCGTACAAGGTTGCATGTCTTCGAATACGAACTCCATCAGGCTAAACGTTTTATATTTCCAGGTTATTGCGTAAATGAAAATAGATCAATAGTGACATGGCTAATATTATGTAGATTCATAGAAATTAAACAGCTTTGTATGAGTAACATCTTCGCAACTCATTATGAACTTAAATGCTGCAGTAGGTTTTCAGGATTTTGATATTTCGATACCAGCAACAATAAGTGAATCATAAATATATTATATCTTGGCCCGCAACAGAAGCAGAGAAGTGACGATAGGGCCAGCCCTTTCGGTGGTGTGTGGTGAAGCTGCCACATCCCAGAAATATAAAGACTACAATGAAATATTCACCTAGAGACGCAACAAAATTAAAAATGACTGTGCATAAAATGGCACTTGTTTCATTAATATAGTGAAAATCTTTAATAATATTCCTAAACCGATCAGAGGACGCCCGGTAAAATAAAATACCTAACATAAATGGCTCATAGAAAATGGTTTCTATGACATGAAAGAATTTAAAAAAATGTAATTAAATTAGTACAATATCTCTAATGATTAAATTTAAGGCTTAATATTAGTGCCTAATAAATATTTTTTACTGTGTATAAATATTTGTATGCCAAACCCGCCATGGTTTGTTGTCCACGATCTGTTTCATGGTTAAGACCTTTTACTGTACCATGTTTTATACAAATAAATATTATTATTATTATTATAAAGGTAGTTATCTCATCAAAAAGCACCTAAAAATTATAAACCTATAGATAGCCATCTATAGGTTTATAACATTACTTATGCCTTATTTATGCTTATGCTATTTATTCTACATAATTTTAAACAGTTTCTGAAAAATAAGTCTTGTGAATTTTAAATACTTTAATCATTTAACTTTTATATGGTTCACTTTACATAAACAACATAACCTAGTCCCTTACGAGTTATAACTAAGGTAATTATGTGCCTTTACGTAAAATGTTCCGACTTATACGGGGCTACTAATAAACGGCGTATTCTACAACATTTCAGGTTAGTAGAAAGTTGACATTACGATGCGGTCTAAACCAAACAAATACCATTTTTAAAAACTCACCTTTTTATGAAAAGGCGTCGCAAAAATACAACTTGTAAGACAGACTACAGGCATACATGGTGTAGATGAAGCATTTGAAGAAGTCATGATATTTCACTTAAATTATATTAATATAGTTCAACTATGTTTGTCAATGTAACCGAATACGTCCATAGTATGCTGAAAATATTTTAATTATATCAGCGTGTCTGAAGCTAAAATAAGGTATAAAAGCATGCAAAATTTACATGTTAGATCTACCTGAAGGGTCTTTATTTCACCATGAAATTCATTTTGAATTCATATCTACTAGGTACCACCGTAGTTGCCTACGCGGTAGGCCCACTAGGGACTCTGTATACTCAGTGCCGGATTAAGCAAACGCGGGGCACGTACCAAATTCTATCGAGGGGCCATAAATAAAAAGTGACTTTTGTAGAACTTGTGAGTTTACCGTATGAAATTCTATGTTTTATTTTCACCAAAAAAATAATCGGTTACCGATTGTCTGACGTGGATTGTCTTAGTCGGAAAACAGGTGTAACATTTCACGTTTTTGTGACATCAAGTAAATTCAATATATCACGTACACTCAAAAAATTTCGCTCAGTTGGAGGTGGGCGGGTACTTATCTTACACACTACTTGGTTTGATAAATGGCGATATTTTTCAGGTATAGTCGAACAAAGGGTTAAGTATACACAGCGCCGGATTAAACACGTAGCAAGAGTAGCAATTGCTACGGGCCCCCCGGATACGCGGGGCCCCCTTTTGCGCGGGGCCCGTAGCAATTGCTACTCTTGCTACGTGTTTAATCCGGCGCTGTGTATACTTAACCCTTTGTTCGACTATACCTGAAAAATATCGCCATTTATCAAACCAAGTAGTGTGTAAGATAAGTAAAATTATTTGTATAACACAAATCATTTTAAGATAGGTTATTAGTACATTATTAACACAAAACACATGAAAATTAAGTACTAATTATGAATGTAAACTAATCTAATTAATTTAAGTTAGTTAATTTAAGTATTATACTTAAATTAACTTTCTCTTAAATAAAAAAAAATACTAATTGCTGCGTAATTCCTAAACTAAGTAGGTATATGTTTACCGCGGCCAGTCATGGCCACACAAAAAATAACTCAGCACGGCACAGCTGATTCGCATGACACAATTATCATTAAGTGTTTATCCGAACACGTGACTACAAAAAAGTTATCATTCTGTTGGGCGTCTACATGGCAATAATGACATTGTAATTTTTTTTACTCTTTGATCGAATCACACGTGAGGGACAACGTGTCTGATAACATTTAGCTTTATAGATAGCATTTTCCTAATCATCATCAGTAATACATACACAGATAAATATTACTGCTAAATATATGTATATTTTATAGAATCGTCCGTGTCCTTTAATTGTGATTTGCTGATAACCTTAACGCGTGATTGAAACAATGTTTCTGTTTCGGAACGTGAATCTAGTATACCTAGATACCTACACTGTACATATACAACACATTATTTTGTTACATATTATTTCCTTAAGCCTACCTACTTCCAACAGCCTGCGCATGGATCGACTGACAATTTTAACTGACACTGAAAAATAATAATAACACAAAAGTACCTAGCGATAAAGCTCTTAAAATAAAGAAAAAAAAATTAGATATTTACAACACGCGTTAACAATCTTAACCAGCCTAGTTTTTATGAAATTATTCAGAAAAAGCTGTCGGCCTTAGCTTTGGATAAACTTCAAAATAAGGAGGAGCTTTTCAATTTGACTGTATATTTTTATGTTTGCTGAAGACTACAAGGAATAGCTGGTTAGGTACCTACCGGCACAAGCCACCACGCGAATCAAGAAAAAATTGCTAGTGCATCAGACGATCTCAGGATTTATCAGGCGTAGAGGCTCTTTCCTTACAAATTTAAAATGATGATTCTTGGTAACGGTGGCTAAGAAATTAAATAACTAGCCATTCTTCTTTACAGATAATCTGAACACTACCTTCAGAAACTGATAAGTTTATTTGTTAATAAATCATTATTTTAAACTTGTTACCAAACCTAATATGAAGAGATAAAAGTCTTTGAAAAGATCTCTACGCATAGGTGTAAAACCGTCGTCGCCGTATTCTTTATCGTTTAATTAGTAAATTTAAAGATTATGTCGAGAAAGATCAAAGTAAATCTTATTAATGATTAGTACATAAGTAAATAGGTATCGGTAGCGCTAACACAGGCCTATAAAGTAAACTCCTACGCAAAGCAATACACGTGCCGCGTAGGGTCATAACGAGGTGAAGGTCGCGAGACCCGGACCAGGCCTCTGAAAATAAGCACCACGGCCGACGACCCCGAGGAAATCTTCCAGGGCACCTGACCTTGACCTTTACACGCGCACGCGCTGTTACCGTCACATAGTGCCCTGACCCTGTTACGAAAGAACCATTTTATGTACTACGCACCAGCTTTTGTATACCTAACTATATTGTACTCTCCGGGGTCTCCAGACACGACTTTTGTTACTTCCTGTTATTCCAACAACTAAATACCGTTAGTCTGATGATGACTACACAACTTGTGTGTAAATGACTTACGAACTGCTTTGAAAACTTTTGACCTAACTAGTCTTAGTGCTCGTCGTGTTGCTGGGTGAATATTTTCAATCGCTTTTTATCAAGGCTGAAAATAATCAGCCGTAAACCATGTATTCCAGATTGACTGAAACACGCACGTCACGGCTCTCGTTAATTTAATTCTTTCCAAAAGCTTTGATTCGAGCATAACACTAACAAAAATAGACGTAAGTATATTTTTCTAAACTTCGTTTATAATAAAAGTCTTCAGGAAACAAAATTCATATTTTAATACTGTTATATGGGTTTTGATCTTGATTTCGGTATTTAATGTGAAAACCAATGTTCTTAACGGCGAGTATTCTAACTACCTCCACTCCATCTCTTTTGTTTGATGTCACTTAGATAACAATGAGTAACACAACAAATTTGAGTTATTTTAAACTTCTCAGTAAAATCAACTGACTCAAAGTCCAGGGTAGATGCGGAAGTGGCATATGAATACGTTTTACGAGGTTTTAACAGTAAATTGTATGTCTGACAAGAATAATCCATCATGGCCTCAACTCGGCTCGACGGGTAATCACAAATATAGGAAAGAAAGAGAAGTGGTAAGGGGGCGTGATTGCAGGACGGGGACGTGAGCGATCCGCACATGTCAGAAAAAATGACTGATTTACAACTTCGGTTGACTTTTGATCGCCGCAGTGAAACTTTGTCAAAATGCCGTGCTGTTCACTGTTGATCTGCAAAAACCGAAGTTAAGTCATAATAACTATAAGTATCAAAGAAGGGATCACATACCACATACAAAAAATTATGTTATATTTGTCTTTAAAACAATATTTTAAAGATAATTCGTTTTGTGTGTTGTTACATTTGCTTTGATGGCGCAACAAGACATTATTATTTTTGTACAAAATACAATGCTTCTTATGTACCGCTTAAATTTTGCAATCGGCAAATAACAAACGCAGTGAATAGAACAGTGTACCGACACTCCATAAACCTATGCGTCGCGGGGTACCACCGCTCTCTACAGTGCACAGTTAGTGCTGCGACCGTACGTACGTACCTACTATAGAAGATGATCGATAATATAATCTGATGTAGGGCTTGTTACATTTACATTTTAATTATATTACAATACTAGCTTCCGCCCGCGATTTCGCACGCGTGGTTTACGAACCCGCACATTTTTTCAGGATAAAAAGTATCCTATGTGCTATTCTAGACTATAATCTATCTCTGTGCCAAATTTCATCCAGAACCGTTCAGCCGTTCTGGCGTGAAAGAATAACAAAGATCCATCCATCCATCCATCCTCACAAACTTTCACATTTATAATATTAGAAGGATATTAGAAGGATTATATTATATATTATAAGTAGGATAGGATTTATTAGTAAATATAAATATTTGCTAATTAAATATCAGTTATCACATTACAGCTTCCCGAAAGATCCAGACATTAAAAAAAGATGGATAAATGTTACAGGGCGGCCACATAATTGGAACCAAATTAATATTTAATAATTATAATTAAATATCAATTATGGTAATTGGTTGGCGGTACCAAAATTAAAACTACGTCACGTTTTTGCATTTTCATAAGATTTAATTTTGTTTAATTTTGTTAACTGCCCAGTTACGCCAAAGATTATATAAGAAAATTAATAATAACGATTGTATTCTACATCCTTTTATATAAAGTTACTATAAAGTATAACATCTTAAACTTATTTTATAATCCCTTCTTACCATCAAAAACGACGACTATGACTAACGGGAATCAAACATCACTTTAATGGTAATTATCGATAACAATAAATTTATCAACAATGTCAATTCTCTAGTATGTAAGTTATAGCCGTTCGCTCGTAATGATTGGTTGCCGACAATGCTAACGTTGGTGAATTATGGAGTCAGTAGCAAATTATAATGCTGTGTTCATTGCATCAGAACCTGCTACTGTGTTTTTATTGGTCTACATGTGTAGGTGTACCGAATGGAAGGGGAAAACTATATCTCTAGGTTCATGTACATTTTTGAAGTAAATGGCATATCTCTTTCCTTCCAATATCTTTATGTGTAATAAATTATTGTTCAATCAACAGGAGCACACATACTTTCGATCCACTACTCATTTACATTAATTTTTGCAAACAAAATTCCGCCAACATTTGCGAATAAGCGCGTTTCTGCTACTAAAACTGTGTAATAGTTACGAATAGGAAACTCCGTAATTATATGAAATGTAACGTTTATGGCGTCCAAGGAGCTACGGCGGTAAGGTACTCTTTACAATACTTACATAAGTACACACATAAAATTCAACACAGTACCACAGTACTGCGGTACTCGGGGAGGAGAGAGTTAGAATGAAACAGCTATTATAATTTATACTCTCTGTATTCTTCGCACGAGCAAACCCAATCAATTTCTCAATGCTAATCCTTCATCTAATAATCCCATCGAAATAATATGTCGTTAATGAATAATCCATGAATACTGTCACACATTGACATCCTTTCAAACCCTTATTCTTATACCTCCTATACCACCTACCAGCATTTACACCAAAAACAATAACCTCTTAGATGAAACCTCTACAGTACTTTATTTACCGCCCTTGTGACCTGATCATTCATCTCGATGCAGGGGTATTGATACATCCGTTGAATGGAGACAAAATAGTTCTATTTAAATTATTACGCCTTTGAGAAAACTTTGTAAAATGTGTGGCATCCTCACAACCAACTAACATCAATCGATTACAAAATTCATTGAATGCCTACGTGCTTATGCAGCCTGCGAGTGTCTATGCCCGAATTCAGGCGCCCGCCGCACCGCGCCGCCCGCCCTCCCGCGAAGCCCGTGAATCTCCGTGGGTTACGGTCGTCAAACTCAATGCAACCTGCGGGCAACTAGCGATCACTGCATCAGTAGAAAAATATTTCTTTAATTTATTTTTGCTCTGATGAAACGTCAAACTGTGTTTAATATTTAATTAGCGAACGGTGACTGCAAATAGTGTTTTGGAACTAAGTTGCGCTAAAAAAATCCCATAATCGCATCTGCATTCGAAAATGTGAACTTATACAAAAATATAGAAAACATTGCTTATTACGCGCTTGTAATAAGAAATCAAAACAATTTTGAATTTTGTGTCAATAAATAAAATAGTTATAAAGCTCACACAGTTCACATTTAAAAGCGGCTGGATGTTTAGGTTTAATGCAATATTGGAGATTGGATTATCGTGGTATCGGATAATAAATGATTCTGGATCAATTGTTTAATTAACAGGAATAGTACAGGTGACGACATCTGTTTGCTTCTACCGGAATATAATACCGTTGAAACGCCGTTTTTATAGATGGCGCTTGTACGTTTCACGAGGCTATTATGTACCTATTGTAGGTTTTACACGTATTTGGTAGGTATTGAGATCATCCTTTCTTGGATGGTTCCCAACCTAAGACATAATAGATCACATTTGCTAAGAAGTTGGCTATTCGTCACCTTTACCTTGAACATTTTGGGGGGTTTAAAACCTTGGTAGTTCAATCTAAACTTTAATCGCAAATGGCGGGCGGGGCGGACGGGCGGGCGCTATCTATTATCTCTATTCGTAATTGGTTGGTAACGCATTAAATCAGTTAGTACCGTAAAACGGGGTAATTTGTGAGACACAGCACTATTTGGAACTAACATTTGTTTAGGCCTTAGGGTATATTCTAAACTAAATCGAAAATACCTCTGCCTTTGCAACTATTTATAAGAATTTAGGTAATCTGTATGAGAAGCACACCTAGTTATTACTTTACTAAATCACAATTAACCCTACGGGTATGTCGCAGGTCCCAAATTAGGTACCTCTGTTTACTGCACCTAGTTATTTTGATTTTTAAACAGTATAGTCACTTTTAAGTTCGTTTAGTGATAATGGGCTAAAAACTCCTGCCATGGAGAAACCTTAAAACATTGAAAGAATTCTCAGTTTTCTCAGTTCGTATTTATTCTCTCAAAACACATTTATAATTATTCATAAACTAGTATTAAAATATTATGCAGTTTAATAGATTTCTTTTGATATTCCAATAATGTTTTCCTCGTCTATATTATCTCGCTAGTCTGTTTGTCCATCAGAGCAAACGAGCTCCAAGCAAACTTGTTCACTTGAAAATAGGTAGGTGCCTAAGTAGTATAAAAAGCACTCCCATTACCCATTTCCTTCACTTTTACAACCTGCATGGATGGGCAACTATGTCTTACGAACTACGTATCTTGTTTTACTGTTTAACTTTCAATTTTAGATCAACAATATATTTAAATTTAAACTCATCATTTTTTAGACATAAAGCTTTTCTTATATGGAAAGATGTCAGAGTAACAACTTGCAAGTAGCTACGATCATAGTCACGATAGCGGTCGATCCGTAAATTAGGTATTAAAACAGAGAGAGAGAGAGAGAGAATACATCTTAAGAAATAAGGAAGGCAAATTATACTCGGACTAATGTAATCCATGAGTTATAAGAGTCCATCCCAATACATTTAAAGTATTTACCTCTAGACGGTTTCCCAAGGGTTCAGCTTCGTGAGATATTATATACGTAATTGTTATTTTTCCAGCGAAGCCAGGCATCCTATGTGCATAGATAGATATCCGTGGCGCAGACCGTGGGCGGGCGAGCGCAGGGGGCGCTGCAGGGGAAGCTTTCTGCAGTTCATTCGCCGTCTGGCCTCACCCCACTGTCCACCCGCCCTCCCTAGCCACCGACCCGACTGCACGCTTGCCATACTGCAACCCAACACTTTTTACCTACTACTTATCGCTGAATGTACGAAAATTAATCCTACTCCCTGATTTAAGAATACTTTTTGATGTACTTCGCATCAAGGTGAGCAAAATACGCATTACCCATATCTTTACACTAAAATACAACCAGAAAATTAAGATTTCTAAGAAGAGTACCTATGATGTTATTTTAGAGCATAGAATATTCCGAGAATACTAATAATTAGCTTGGTCAGTGTTCACATAGATTCTACGAGAAATAAGTTTATGTTTAATATTACCTATAACTACGCCTACTTAGACGTACAGTGAGTACAGATTCGATTGATGGAGAGCACGAAACTGTACCCCTAGTGTAAGTCTCTTTTGACAAATTCAATTAACTACAACTTACACTAGGGCCTCAGGTACCTAGTTTACGTAAGTACCTACACTCAACAAGACAGGTTGATTAAGAGTTGAGTTTCTAACTTACTTATTTCAACTTGAGTTTAACAATCATCAACTTAAAAGCTGCACCTAGACTCGACGTCAGTCGCCAAACAAATTATATTTTTTATTGCTTTTGACATGGTCAAATATTTAAATTCTATAACAATAAAAAAACGACTTCAAAAAACTCAAAATCAACACTAGCTAAAAAGCAAAAAATTAATATTTTATGTTACAATATATGTAGTAGGTATCTGGAGAATATTGAATTCGGTGCCAAATAAAACATGCAATATAATAAACTGACGCGATTGGCAAAATGCATTTGTTGCATTGTCCGACGCCTAAAGATATTTTCCCAAAACTTTGGAAGTATGAACGTCCACGTTACGTTCCATATAACTCACATTGTCAAAATATTAGATCTGCTGGGCTATCTACATACGTATTCCTAAAAGCCAGTCCGACACTCGAGTCTCACGATGACCATGGAAATAGCTAAAATAAACTTTACTATAGCATGAACATTTACTTAAAAATTTGGCATTTTGCAGTTTTAGTGCCTTAAAATTAAACACATCGATAATATTAAGTGAAGAAAATGAAATCATGGTTTCGTTATCCAGGAAAATAAAATATTTTTTTATTTATTTAATCTAAATCAATCGCCAAAATTAAAAATAGGTGGTAGGTATTAGCCCTAAGAGTTTATAAAAACAGTCTAACAATAACAAAAATAACACTTAAACCATGATGTTAATGACTAGGTATCTAAATTATATGTATTTGTTTCAATTTGTGTCAACCCTTTCGCAGTTGCGTAAATGCCTACACAGGCGGCGGCATCGCCCGAAATCAAAGGCGTCAGCCTACTGTTGAAATACTTATACTGTAATGTATTATTTCATGTGCACAAACTACATTCGTAAGTTACATAAATAATTATACTTTGAGATGCATAGATTTACATTATGAATAAGATGTGTAACAAATTTTCTTGCTTTAACGCCAAAAGAACAATAAAATAATATAATCATACATAATATATAGATAGCAATAGCTACGTAAATATAGTATTCTATAGTCGTATACCTAGTACCTACGTATAGCTATGTGTCATGGAGAAGAAAGAAACCCCACAAAACCTTGAAAACGATACCCATATCTATATTTTTCAAAAAATGCATGTCCGCCATCTTGACTTCAAAATAGGTATGATTTTCATAATTAGCACCCCAAGAAACCTTGAAAACGATACCCATAACTATATTTTTCAAAAAATGCATGTCCGCCATCTTTGACTTCAAAATGGATGTCATTTTCATAATTAGCACCCCAAGAAACCTTGCAAACGATACCCATACCTATATTTTTCAAAAAATGCATGTCCGCCTACTTTGACTTCCAAATGGATGTCGTTTTCATAATCAGCACCCTAAGGAACCTTGAAAACGATACCTATATCCATATATTTAAAAAAATGGATGGTAATATCAAACTCTGAAAAGAACCTCAATAATGTTCAAACTTAAAAATTGGTACGGTTGAATTTCGGCCGGATGGCTGGATTCGGTTATGCTTATAGAAGGCAATTTTATAAGATAGGTTTTACCAATAGATTTAAGATCTAAGAATATTTTTTGTTCTCAGAACTATATCAATATCCTACCATCCTATCCTATCATATCCTATTATAAATATAAATGCGAAAGTTTGTGAGGATGGACGGATGTATGTACTCGTATGTTTGTTACTCTTTCACGCAAGGCTGAACGGATCTGGATGAAATTTGGCACAGAGATAGATTATAGTCTGGAATAGCAGATAGGCTACATTTTATCCCGGGAAAACACGGGCGGAGACGCGGGCAGAAGCTAGTACTTTATAAATTTTAAAGTTATACTGTACACTCGCCATATTACGCCAAAACAGACCAAGAATGATGCTAGCGGCACTCCATTTAGCGATAAAGCCATCACCGTGAATATCTCTTTCATAGTCGTAGAATAACGATGTATTAAAAAAAAAACTATATTTCTTTTGTTTTTTGCATAAAATATCAATCACTCGGTAAATTTAATTGGCAAAAATTTGCCATTGCACGTTTTTTTAAGACATTTTATATTAATATATAGCAATAGCAATATATATAAGAAAATTGCAAATTTTTAGTCCGTCGTTATTCTACGACTATGACGATCCTTTTCATTCATGATATGCGGCATAATAACCCTACCACTACTTTTAAGTTTTACATTCCAACCACCTTCAAGAATGCAACATATAAAATTATATTCGCTGACTCCTTGTCCTAGCTCAATTGTGCGCCGCGTTGTGACAATGGAAAGCAGCAAACGCCAACGTAGATATGCGTGCACAGCAAACATGTGTTATGAGTGTTTTAGCCTACACACGTGGCCGGAGAATACCGGAAATAAAAATATTGTATACTTTTTGTTTGTAGGTCCGTATTTTATATTTTGTACACTTTTTACATGTATATATAAATCTTGATTTATTAGATGTTGAAACTCTCAGTAGTATACCTATAAACGGCGCCTGCCACTTGGTACTAGTAGAAGTGTGGTCAATCGATGCAACACGGCTACTGCGCCACTCACACCTTCGACGCCAGTTCTATAACGTGCTATGTGGCCGGATCCGGCAGCACTGCTCAAATATATTATTATTTACAATAGTAACACTAAGTTTAATTTGCAAAACTATTTTTCATCTGTGTTATGCAACGCAGCACGACAGAAAAAAAATCTTCTGTCCACATCTGTCAAACGAACCTGTCTTGAGCAAATTTATGAGATTTTCGTAGTCTTACTGTATATGTTTGTACTCAAAATTATATAAATTATGCCGAAGAATAAAGGAAAAGGTGGTAAAAACCGGAGGAGAGGAAAGAACGAAAATGAAACAGAAAAACGTGAGCTGGTCTTCAAAGAAGACGGACAAGAGTACGCCCAAGTCACAAAGATGCTCGGTAATGGCCGCTTGGAGGCCATGTGCTTCGATGGCATAAAACGTCTGTGTCATATTCGAGGTAAACTACGAAAAAAAGTTTGGATAAACCAAGGTGATATAATACTAATAGGTTTGCGAGATTACCAAGACGCTAAGGCTGATGTCATCTTGAAATACACTCCCGATGAGGCAAGGAATCTGAAGACGTATGGAGAATTCCCAGAAACAGTACGAATCAATGAGACGGTGGTCTATTCCGTTGATGGTCTGGATGAGGATATTGAATTTGGAGATGAAGTTAGTTCAGAAGATGAAGCTGATACAGTAGATGCTATATAAATAATAGCACTGTTTATGTCTACAGTAAGTCTATGTAAATTTGTTTGCTGTTATGAATAAACATGACTTTGTGATTTTCTACCTTTAGTTCTCAAAATTATTTCATATTCATACATACCAAAATTGTGAAATGTCTTTATGCTATAGACATGCAGTATTTCGTCATAACATGTATGTGTTTGTAACATTACATTAGCATCTAATATTTAACTTATAATTCTTCAGTTATTAATATCTACAGTTACATGAAATTATAGTCAAATTATTGTGGAACATTCCTTGAATTAATCCCATTTGTCTCAGACATAAAATGATAATAAGGAATGTACATTAACCTACCTATTAAATAATTATATCAAAAGAATCAACTTTTGTTATTTTTCCATTCTCCTAGACTTAAATGTATGTATCATAACTATTAGCAAGAATAATATAATTGCAAGAAAATCAAAGAGCCAAGACCAAATGTGACTGACTGGTTATATACTGGAGTCTTGGTACTTTATACTTCTGTGTCACACTGCTGACTTGACCAATGTTACCATTTATACTTGAGTTTCCTTCCTTGTGTCTAGTAATAAAATTGTTAGGGTACATGAATATGTACCCTAACTTAACCCTATGAATTTAATTGATTGTGATGTTATAAATAAAAAGAATTATAACAAGGCCTTGGTTGGTAATGATTTAACATCATTTTCAGTGCTGTCTATGAGCAATTAGGTGTTAATTTAAGGAATCATTATGATTCAACAAAAATTATAATTGTTGGGGTCCATGTACCTATAAGAAATCTAAGAATCGAGGTTCAATTAAATATAAATCATAAAATAAATTTAGACAGTGTGTGGCAGATGTCTCTGCCACAGAATGAAATGAACTTTATAATATTCTTTTCACAATTTGGTATTGAGATCCATGAAAACTTGGGAATATCTATTTCTTATCAAATGATTGTTATTAATATACAATAAATTTAATGTAATATTATGTATTATTATCAGATATATTATTGATGCCTGATGGCAAGTGTGCACCGAGGGGAAGTAGCTGCCCCTCCCCTGAACCTAGCCTGGCACCCCAGAGCTCTTCCTGCCTCCCATATATTTTACTGATTATTAGGTGCTTATGTCCAAGAAATAAATCTTGATTTAATTATACGACAATGCTGCACCTTAGAACAAGGAATGCTAAAAGATACCACGATCTTTTTTTTTTTTTTTTTACTGACATGGTGTGTGCCTGGGTATTATGGGCTGTTTCTTCTGTACAAGCCATAGAATAAATAACATTATCATAAGAAGCGATCAAGGACAGAGGACAGAGTTTTATCTTTAATATTATACTATTTTTGACATTCAACAAGCACAATTTATAGCCTTATTTAAATATAATAATAATAAATTTGAAATTGATAACCACTTTGAAATGCACAGAAAAGTTTAAAATAATAGTTTATGAACACATAAACTTGACAGATTCTGAAAGTGGTGCCCAGGTTAACTGTTTTATTAAAATAAAACTATCTCATATTTGTGTTGTAGGCACAAATGTGGCTACTGAACCAAAAGTCCTCGGGTTCAATCCCCAATTGGGCAGTGTTACTACTAAATAACACTGGTACAGATATTTTTTTAACAGAGAACCCTAATAACTTATGAGGTTCTCTGTTAGAAAAATATCAGTACCA
The DNA here is from genome assembly GCA_947562105.1 of Shargacucullia verbasci. Classification (NCBI taxonomy): domain Eukaryota; kingdom Metazoa; phylum Arthropoda; class Insecta; order Lepidoptera; family Noctuidae; genus Shargacucullia; species Shargacucullia verbasci. The sequence goes on along the minus strand of OX387284.1, from coordinate 8,452,037 downwards.
GCCCAGAGCTTGAAATTGTGCCTGGTAGATGCAAAGAGGCTTGCGCCTATAGGATGCACCTAATAACGGCATTGGTGAAATGTGGGTGTACAATACTTCACCTCTACCTAACCCCTCGGTAAATGCAGGCATGATGCTAATTGCTATGACATGTACATATGTTAATCTTTTTCGAAAGTTTACGTTGTCGTGTCAATGTGTTGGTCAATGATATGAGAATTTTGAAAAAGGCGAGTATCTCCTACAATGTGGACTCGCACCTATTACGATTGTCGAATAATAGAGCGGTCATCGTTGCGTGCAGCGTAATGCTGTAAGTGGGCGTTTTAGAAATTGAATTAAAATTGATGTATACGACAATAGCACGAGTTGCGCTCACGTACAATGCTATCAAAGTAAGAATAGGAATGATTATCCGCCATATTGTGCGACGAAAACCTTAAATTATTGTGCAACCCTAAACTTCAAAAGCTTTTGTAATACAAGAGCTTGAAAAAGCATTATCATCATCTCTACCTAGCCTTTTCCCAACTACATTAAGGACTTTTATTGACTGCCTCATTGGTCTAGTGGTCGCAAGCACGACAGCCGGGTGTGAGGTATTGGGTTCGATTCCCAGGTCGGGCAGTGTTACTGAGTTTTTCTGGATGGAAATTTTCAGTAGCAGTACGGAGTCTAGAACTGTGCCTATGACAATTGACTCGCCCCCTGTTATATGCGCCTCAATAATGGCATCGGCGAAATGTGGATGTACAATTATAGTACGCCGCTGACTAAGCTTTCGGAAAATACAGACATGATGCTGTGTTGTTATGTTATTATTAAGGACGGCTTCCAATTCAACCGATTGAAGCTAAATATCAGTATTTTACACGGAGCGACCGCCATCTGACCTCCAGCACACAATTACTGAGATCCTCTAAAGGTAAAATCACTGGGCTGCTGACACCCGTAACAACAGTTATAGGTATTCAAATGACACCCAGGACCAAATAAATGCTTATGAGCTTTCCGAGGCTCAGAAAGGTCTCGATGTATGAAAAACGGTCACCCTCCTTAGGACTAACCGCAGCCAGCGCTGCTTAAGTTCGATTTATGCTATTCAGTATTTGCATAGTGTTTCATAGATGCTAATCTACTTTAGACTTTGTTATTTGTTTTTAGTGCATGACTTTATGTCCTCTAGAGAGAGAGCCATATTCCATTTAATGTGACGTCACATAGCCAGCTGACCATCAAGACGCTTCCAACGATACCTAAGAAGTTATGAGAAAACAGATTAACATAGTATGTGTGAGAGTCAAAATCATAACCATCCTTTTGGCTTCGTTGTAGTCGGCTAATTATAAATAATATTCATTTCAGTGCGGGATCCCGCAAATACCGGGATCCCGCGTGATTGAAAATATTCAGTCCCGCTGGTACGAGATTGAAGCCAGGGTGCGGGATTGGAAGCCCTACCCATAAGTGACGGTCAGAGAAAGAATTTTAGATCACAAGCGCTAGGCGCACATATTCTTGTTATCTGCATATACGTTTTTTAACCGACTTCAAAAAGAAGGAAGTTCTCAATTCCACTGTATGTTTTTTTTTTGTACTTTTGTTACTCGATCATTCCGTCAATTATGGACCGATTTAAAAAAATATTTTTTTGTTTGATAGAATATGCTCCCAAGTTGGTCCCATTGTCACCAAATCAGGATCTGATGATGGGTTCATAGGGAAATCTAGGGATACCCTCAAATATTGTAGCACAAATAGTACGTTTGAGCTTTTTTCTTAATAAGTCAGGTGTTGGCGTTTAAAAATCATCATTTCATGATCCTGAGCTGATGATGGATGTCATACTACTACATACTCCTCAACGGTAAAGAGTTAGGGAATGAAACTTCCGAGTTTGGGATCACTCGATATCTTTTGATGAGTCCCGTATATAACATTTGGTATAGAGGGTCTGATGTTGGAGCCAGGAGATAGATAGAGGAACTTTTCAGTAGCTACTAGTAAACCCCTCGAGTTTGGGCTCATTCTAAACCGCTAAAAGGCAGGACTATCACTGTATTAGTTACAATAGTCGTCTTAATCTTTTCATTTCTCGTAATGCGTTCTCATCATGTGGTCGGCTAAGTAATTTATTTGATTTTAAATCACAAGGTTTTCACTCGACTTGGGGCAACATACATTTGACCTTTGTAAAGTTTTTCAAGAAAAGCGTCCTTACTAGGTCTACCCATCACTCAAAATTGTAAAATAATTAAATTTTTTAACAAAAAATACAAACCACTCCACAAAACTACTCCAAAAAACTCAAAAACAAAAAATAAATGTTTTATTATATAAATGTTTGTTTATGTTTACGATTAAAATATTGCAAGTGAAATTTAAATTCGACTTAAATAAAAATACATACATAGAATATGCATATGGATGAGGAAATAAAACCTCCCAACTCCAAACCATCTCTTAAATAGGTACTTAGCTTATTTTTAAAGCCATGTTTAGGATTTGATTAAGGGAACATGGAGACGTACTTTGGAGGCCCCCCAGGACCAGAGGCCCGGGGCGGGCCGCCCCTTCCGCCCCCCGTTTGTCCGTCACTGGGTCCAGATGGATACGAATCCGCGGATCTGCATCATTCATTTTAATGATGGATGTACATCCAACCGAATTCGAGACACCCATTCCCCAGGACCAGTGTAGAAGAATTATATTATCTGTGGACTAGAGCGGTACCAAAGAATTGAATCGAGAATATCGGGCCGGGGACAGCGAATTGGAGTGAGATGTACGGGAGAATGGAACGCGGGATCCTATGATAAAGAATAATATAATTCTTTATCTTAGGCGGGATCTGATTGGACATTTTGAAGTTCGCTGAACACTAAGACAAAGAATAAACTGTAATTCTTTATCTTAGGCTGAACACGGTTGCCGGTTGGGGTGTCGGACAGCGGACCCATGTGGGTCCGACGAACACGAGACCTGGATATAGGTCTTTAGAGCTGGATGTATATCCGGAAGTTACCAACGATGTAACAGACTTAAACGGATTCCATTTGTTTGTAACAATCGAATTTGTTATAAACAATAAAAAACGGGATCTTTACTATGAATTTAACTTGTTTCAATGGGAAATTATTTCATTGACTAAAATAACGTTACCAACGATGTAACATAAACACTAAAATAAAATTAAAAAGTTGTATTTTTTTAAAAATAATAAAAGATCCGATAATGTAGCCAAGAAGAGTTAATTTAATACTATGGACTATAAAGTATTAAATGAAATATTATAGTTCAAAACTCCGCATGTATCACTTAATAAATAATTAATTTAAATTAACTTTTATTTGTTACGATATGTGCATGTTACGCTTGCCAATATTTTAAATTCATTGCAGAGTAAACGCAAACATAAATTAATTATTTATTCAATACGTGACGGACGATAAATATGCTAGGTAGGTAGTTATTAGTAAACTTATCACTTCTTTTATGTCCTATGACTAATTCAAAAAGCTTTGTCTAAATTAATTAAAAGTACACATAACCAAAATGCATTTTTGCACAGAGGTACACGATTGATTTTTGATACGGTCCCAATTTATTGGTAGTGGTGTAATAACCGCTTTTTTCCATAGAGCTCTTTTGGAAACCATAGACATTTTTTGATGTTGCCAATCTGCACTTCATCAGCCATATTGAATTTTGTTGTGCTTCGAAAACATTGTGAGCACGTGGATTGTTGGATTAAATTTAGTGAAATTTGGTAGTAATATCAGTAAGCTTATCTTTTCGGCTTGTTTTCATTTCATCATTTAAAAGTGGGGACATTCTTTCTTGGATATTTAAGTGAGTACCGTTTCATTTATGTAGCCGGCGGCATGATTCCACATTTGGATCACAGGGATTGTACCTACGCAAGCATCTAATGTTAAGCTATAACATACACGTTCTAGCAAATAAATATTAAAATTCAAACATGAATGATTGTTGGCAGCTAATTTTTTTAAGGGAGTTGACACGCTTTTAATTGCGTAACCTTTCATTTATGGTTCCACATTTGCTTACGTGTTGCTTGTGAAGGTTTTTACATATTGCTCGTGACCCTCACCGGACAACATTTATAACTTTGTTCCGAAAAAGATTGATAGCACATGGTTGAGCAGGTATTAAAACTGATTTGCCCTGAAAGTAGGTAGTTTCACGGATTGTAATTCTTACTGTATATTATAACCGAGTGGTCGTGATCGGTTTTGGATAAAGTAAATGTAGAAGCCCATGCTTTGCACTTTTATTTTGCATCCAGGCACAGTTTTTCGTTAATACACAACGTTTATATGGTTCAAAAACAATTATCCTAAATAACACGATATTTGAAGGTACTATTTTTAGTTAATGTGTGCTATTTAGATAACAAATAAACACGCGGACAGTAACCTATTTATTCAAATACACAAAGAAGTATGTTTTATGGGTGTGTAGCAAACAGTAGGTATAAAAGATAAAATATTTTATTGATAAAAACGACAAGTATAATTATTTCAAATTTTATTATCATGAATGAAAATATAAACCACATATTGTGTTCTTTGTTTATTTTATAATAATTATTATACATTGACTTGATGCTTTCTGGGACATGCTTAATACAAAACAGAGAACATAAATGAATAAAACATTAAGGTTATGCATAATATGTTTTTATGTGCATAACAAGATAATATGATGTTAAAAATGTGTCAGCTGGGATTAATAATATATTAATATTGGAAAATAGAACATTTTATAAAAATAAATTGTACCTTTATAGGTATAATACATTTTTTGTTTTTGTAATATACATTGAAAAAATGTATTTTCGCTTTGTACTTTTTCCTTTGGTGTACAATAAAGAATACTGTATCTATCTATTGAGTCAGGGCCTTGACTAAAAAATTTTTTTAATAGATATGTCATAAATCTAATACTAACTAATTAATAGTTTAGAACAACAAGCACTCCAAAAACTATACTATAAATAAATTTTTTTGATTGATTTGATTTTTATCAGTGACAACTCTCTTTGTTTTAGATTGTTTATAAAAGTGGCTTATTACAATGGCCCCTTGTCGTCAATTACTTATGTGGTCAGTTCCATCCATAGCAGTTTTATTGGGAATTTTTTGGTTCAGGAAAAAGAGGGAATATGCAAAATCTGACCCGGGTGGAAGAGAAAGGATAAAAAGCCTGAAAGAGGAGCTTGCAGAAGCATTGAATGCTCAGGCTGAAGCTAAACGAACATCTCCATTGGGCAAAGCAGAGCGTTCCATTATAAAATCAGCACCTATTGACATTATTCCAAATGGAAGCAATTCCCAAAGGTCTTCCCCATTGGAACTGACAGATGAAGAAGTTGATATAGAAATAGAAAAAATTATTAGGAAAAAATCTATTGAAAAGGAAAAACGAATGTCAGCTGGTTTTGACAAGTTTAACTCTACAAGCTTATGCTCTAAAGAACCTTCATTTAAAGTTAGAAAAACATCACCTAATGTGTGCTCTACCCTCCCAACCGTAGTCACTTGCTGTAAAAATAATATTGATCGTTCCCCGATAATAGTTAAGGCAGGAGATACAAATATTGTACATTCACAGGAAATGCCTGGAAAATCAGAGGAAGGATTTTTGCAGCAAGAAAGTACAAAATTGGAAACAATTGCTTCTGAAGTTAATACAACTGAAGGTAGCACTGTGGGTGACACAGAAGATTCAAATATTAATAATAATAATGTTAATGTAGTTGATGAACCTAGTGATAGTAATGACAGTGATAACAGATTTTCCACAGCACAAAGTAGACGTATCTCAGAAAGAGATTCTGCGAATCATAGTCCCGTGGACCCTATGCTAGCTAGTCCATCTATGTGCCACTTCTCAGATAACCACAGTGAGGTAAGACTACTTAATAATTATTCATTTCAAGGATATACATAAAAATGCAAATATTCTCCTTTTATTTTAGTAACTCAAAAGAGCAACTTTCAAGTGTTCATTTCATTTAATGAAAAATGAAATGGAATGGAATATGCTAATTATGGGCGTTATTATTTCAGGGTTCAAGTGACAGTGGTAAAGGTTGCTCTGAAGCAGCCAGTCCTCCCCCAGCAAATTTAAACATGGTTCCTTCTGAAACTGCTCTTAGAATACATCAATTTGTTATATCACAGAATCTTGTAGGCCTATTAATAGGGAAACATGGGTCTTTTGTAACTCAAATTAAGGCCAAAACAGGTGCAAGTGTTTATGTCAGAAGACATCCCGATTCTGTTAAGCAAAAGATTTGTGCAGTTGAAGGTAAGGAATGACAACTTAAAAAAATTTGGTTAAACAAAAAATATAGTAGGTACTAATAACACTAAACAATCTCATTTCAGGAACTCAAAGCGAAATTGAAGCCGCTTTAGAAATGATTAAGGAAAAGTTTCCTGAAAAGAAATTCCCCAACTTTTCCTTACAAGAAATTAGTGCAGAACTATATCAAAGATTGGTGCCTCTTGTGCCAGAGTTTCTCCAAGTAAGTTATTTTAATATTGTAAATAAATTCTGATTACCTTTAGTAATCATGTCTCTGTGTCTTATCTGTCAGTATTTAAAATAAGAGGCACAGGTGATAAAAGGATCAATACAAAATATCTATGTTACTTATTTGTGCCATAGTGTTAAGATATTGTAAATAAACCTTTTTCTATGAACACTGTATGCTAAATATGTCTTTACAGCTTGTGGAATCAGTGAACAATGACACAATAATGACATGTCTAGTGAGTGCAGGACACTTCTTCCTACAACAACCCCTTCATCCAACTTTCCCGTCCCTGCACGCACTACACCGTCTCATGGCAGCAACATATCAGAATCCGGATGTGCCCTCTCTGCCACGTCCTGTTAAAGGTAATTATTTAATATCGTACATTTGTTTATGGTCGGCTTTGAATATAGGTTAAAGTTGAATGGATAAAAGCATCTACAGGTACAAAGTTAATTGTAGTTCTCATTGAGTGTATCAATTTATTAAGAGATTGCATTGTAGATAAAAGTTATTCACGTTAGATAGATTAAGTATGTTTTGGTGAAAGTTTTGAGGCGTGGGTAATGCGATTCTTGAGATTTTTGGAGCTCCACTTGGTTCACAGGTGTCGAGCGCGCGACCGGAACTAAACATTATATACCTAAACTGTTTTAAAAGGTCTTTATCAGTATCTTTGTTTTGCAAATGACACAAACTTACTCATTTTTATTGTTTTTAAACGTTGTCCCACTTTATGTTTTTATTTGTGTTTCGTTTACAAACACAAATACTATGCACTTACACCCAGACCTGGAACAAATATCTATATAATTATACAAAAATTGAACACGTAGTGCAGCAGTCTATCGCGCCACCGCTGCGCCAGCTGTACCGTGAAAATAAATTGATTCACTCAATAATCACTACAACACTTACAACTTTTGGATTTTGTAGTGCGAATATTAATAAGTGTATTTATTTGTAGAGGGTTCTATCTGTGCCGCGCCAACCGAAAACAACTGGTATCGTGCACAAGTGATTTCAACATCAGAAGAAAATGACTCATCTGTTGTCAAACTAGTGGACTTCGGCGGATATCTCACGGTCGACAATGATCAACTCAAACAGATCCGCTCAGATTTTATGACATTACCTTTCCAGGCAACGGAAGCGATTCTGGCATTTGTAAAACCAGCAAACAACGGTAAGATTCATTGGTTATTTAATTTACTATTTCACACTGCTTGTGAGAGCCCTATTTCATCAATCCTTATTGTTTTTGTTGTAATCCTAAGACTCTCGAATGACAACAACAACCATTTCACTTAATTCATTTATAATTAGTATAATATCAATGCTTTATCTATATGTAGAAATCGTACAGTTAAAATCTCAGGTATAATAAAACGGCTTAGATGCCAAATAGAATACTCAATATCTTCGGCAAACTTATTAAAATATAATAGAACAACAGAGTCGTAATCCCTTACAATCAAAGTACTCATATTCTAAAATCTGTAAAAAACATATTCGAATAAATTTTGTGACTTACGAGTAAGTATTTAAAAAAACGTCTTCGTATAAAGAATGCTCCCGACAGATACAAAAGTATTTTAAATATTCTAATTCCTTTCTCTTTTAATTAATAAAAAAGAGCCATCCTTCTCGAACTTAGCTAAGGTTCCCAACGTTTTGTACGAGAAATAAAGTATGTTAATGTCGGAGAACTAAAATTAACAGTATTTGAGCAAAGTAAATAGTATTTTATTTATTTTTTTAGAACTTCGTTTTATGGCTCCGAATACCAGCGGTCATAAAAACAGTATTTTGTATACTTTTTTTTTTATAACAGTAAAAATTATTAACGAGCAAAAAAGTATAATAGTTTTTAACAGTATGGTTGGGAACCCTAAACGTAGCAGTCTGTACGAACGTAATAAAAATAGTTCTTCCATATCTTTATCACTTGATATGAGTGTCAGGAGTGGAGGAAAAAACTATAGAGAGCATATACGCATACATTTTTTTTCTTAAACTATGGTGTAATTTAATTTAATAAGGATATAGAACTCTATTGGTTACGCGGCGCACAGTGTTCAAAAATCCTTTGTGACCGGACATTTTGAGTGAAGCTAAGCAAGTAATGCGTCATAATATTCGACACCGAAGTAAAACTCCCGAATGCCAATTCTGTATAGTTGTTGAGAAAAATAACTTGAAAGTTTATTTATAAATATCTTATTTTTGTTTTTTGATAGTAATTAAAATATTAGATATCAGAATAAAATATAACAAGATAATAAATATTTATCTGAGTTATTTAGGGTAGGCAGTGTCTTTTTGTCTTTATGGACCGCAAGCTACCATTCTGTACCAGCACGACTGATTGCAGGATTCTCCCTTTTCAATGGTTCAACACACCTCTGTTCATTATGCATTTATAAAGCAATGCCAATCAGTTACTATCTACAGTCCCTAAAATTATAAAATAAAATGATTGGTTTTATCATATAGAGTAAGTTTAATGAATATTGCGTTATAGTTATTTCTATAGATGCCACATTTTTAGATATCCGGCCTGAGGCTGGTTGCTAATAGGCCGGAGACCTGAAGTTGTCGCTACCTGTATTTTATGCAAACGTGTACATGGTATTCGTTTCAAACACGAATTCATATGATATACGAGATCTCCTTCCGAGGAAAAAGAAAATTCTGCAACAACACAACATACATCATTTCGATTTTTGTAAGATATTATGGCGTATTTTTTCCAATGATACTGTTACCGATTGCTGACAAGTGTCTGCTGCGAAACGCACAAACCTTTGACCGTATATTCAGAGTTCCGACCAATCCGATTTCGAGTTAAACCACTATCTGTTGCATTTTTTTTATTTCAAACAAATGTAACAAATAACTTATGACTTTGATAGACGCTGCAAAGATATTCATAAATAAAGGTTCAATACATTTCATTGCAAAAAACATTTCAAGTGTATTAATTAATGAGCATTTTGTATGGAGTTACTATGAAATGTCTTGGATCTTTTAAACTATAAAAAGAACTTCAAGAGTTTTGTACGGTATCCTTTTTGTATTTGATTATTATTTCCAGTTCTTATGAAAATATTCTTGCCATGTCAACATATCTACGGTTATGGCCTTAACCTTAATTTGTGGAATATGTCACATCAAGACGTTTAATTCCACGGGCCGCCAGCATTTTATAGCTTATAGGATTAAATATGTTGTCTAGAATGATCGATTAAGATTTTATCCATCGGGGATTCGACAAAAACATCAAAATAGATCAAGCTTTCGTAGCTTGATCTATTTTGTTTGACATTGAGTTTGTGTAGTTGGCACCTTTCTAAATGTACGAATGTATAATCGGTACGCTCGCCATTCGGTTTCGGCTGAAAGCTTGGATAAAACCTATTCAGTGGTTTCCTGAGAGTAGCAAGAATACACGATTGTACGATGCAGTAAATTTCATTATTTCAAACAAAACTATATGCTTTGGACATTATACGACATGCTTTTTTTAACGAAGATTTTAACGGGATAAGGTTTATTTACTAACTATTAGCATAATGGACACATTGACTTTAATGGATAATATGATACTTATTAAATACTTTAGCTAAACCGATGGTAATTAATATGTACGAGGTGTGTTCAAAAAATAACGGGAATTTTCGTATTTTTTTTAATATTTATTTATTTGTCTACATTAATGTAGACAAATAAATAAATAGCTGCGCCACAGTATTTTACTTTTGTAGCTATCTTCGTTTCTTTTATAAAGTGTAAACCTAAATTGTTACAAATAAATAAATTAAAAAATAAAAAACTGTTCGCGCCTTCAAAATAGTCCCCGTTAGATATTATGCACTTCTGCCAGCGCTTCTTCCAATCGTCAAAACACTTCTCAAATTCGATTTTTGGGATAGCCTTTAGCTCTTTCAGCGATGCGCGTTTAATGTCATTTATGCTTGTAAAACGACGGCCCTTTAAGGTTCTCTTTATTTTTGGAAATAGGAAAGTCACACGGAGCCATATCTGGCGAATATGCCAATCGATATGCCAACATCATCAGCGACATCTCTGATTATGATTCAGCGATCATTCATAACCATTGCTTTCAATTTTTCCACGTTTTCATCTGTTGTTGATGTGCTGGGGTGTCCGAGGCGTTCATCATCTTAAACGTCTTCACGGCCATCTTGGAAACGCTTATACCACTCGTAAACCCTTGTTTTACTCATAACAGATTCACCATAGGCCTTTGTTTTTGTTCATTTCACACACTTTGTTACACTTTATTTCATTTTTTACGCAAAATTTGATACAAATTCTTTGATCCATATCTTTTAACAAACAAAAATCGCCGAGCTCATAAAAACACGTCTAACCTTAGCGGCTGCCACAGACAAAGTAAGCGATGAATACAGCTGAATATTTTATCATACTTCAGGGGCATTTATATCAACATAATAAAAAAAAATTGACAATTGGACTCTCCAAACCCGCGAAATTTAAAAATTCTCGTTATTTTCTGAACACACCTCGTATTATATTGATACTGTATTTTTATCCCCTACTTTAGCTCATACTATTGTAAAACTGGGCTAGTTTTTACTCCTTGATGTCCAGCTAACTTTATTAATTATTTTTAAGGGTTATTGACAAGATTTTATCCTTAACATAATTAGAAAATGCAGACATATTCCGCATTTAGCGCTACAAATGATCTACAAGTAAATTAAATACTGGATAATGGTATTACTTATATGTATAATAACGTTTGTTATTAGAAACCGAGTGGAGCGGCGAAGCTCTCCGTATTATGGCGGGACTAACTGCTGGGCAATTGTTGCACGCGCAAGTGGCCGGGTACGACGAAGCCGGCCTTCCACTCGTACACCTCTACCTCACCCTACACCCACAGGTAAGGAGTCATTTATTTTACAATAATAAATGACAGGTTTCTATCTATATGATATTTAGACTAATATATGGAATGTGGTCAATTGTTTATTTTAATATTTCAGCAAGTAATATTCCTGAATAGAGAGTTAGTGGACCGCGGCCTGGCGGAGTGGGATATTCCGCCCGACTCGTGAGTACGGCGCGCGGTGGCCGGCAGTGCTCGCCGTGCCAGCCGGCTTCACTACTTACGTGTTAAATACTGTAATGACGCTGATTAGTTTTATGGTATTGCATTTTATTTGACACAATGTACATATTTTTACGTTTGAGACCCGGATTACCTTTGCTGGCTACTGTAGTGAAAGAAGTTAGGTCTCGTTGTGAGTTGTTTACTTTTAGTCTCACATTTTATTTATATGACTTGTGACACGTAGCTTATAAATTAATAAATGTTTCCTTTCTATTACTTATTTCAGTTCATAGTTAGGTATGTATAGGATTAATAAAAAAAGAAATGCATGGCCGCGTGTTTGTAATATAAATTGTGATTACCAACACCTTTTAAACAGTACATGGATACTCCATTTAGCTAAACTCCCACAACAGAAAACGCTTATAAAAGAACTATATAAATCGTAGAGTATATGCTACAAATGTTACGTAGTTAATTATAAGAAAATTCTTAAATGATAAATTCCCTGAAAAGGGTATTAATAATCCAATGTTTTTAAAGATTACAAATAACTAGGTTCAGGATGCTCATTATAACCCAAGAACTGCTTAAAAACGTATGCAGTGACCAATAGCAACATTGATGTAGCTTAGTAAACATTATTTTCAAGGATATTAATGTTGAGATTTATCCGTATACTATAATAACAACCCTCATAATTGAAATCGCCGACACTTGAAAAGGAATATTCGGCTATATGCCAAATAAAATGTGCCTTTGAATTTCTGCAGCTTAACCTCCTTAATTCGCAATATGTGTACTTACATAAAATATTATTTGTGACAAGTATATTGATTGTGGTTGATTTAGTTTCATTTCATTAATTAATTAATATATAAAGTTGTTTGCGACGAAGTTTTTATGAATATGTCATAAAATGGTAAAACATGTAAATGCAACTCAAATTATTTACTATATGTGGAAGACTGAAAATGTATAGTTATGTACAGTTAATGCTATGTGTAAAATATGTATAAAAAGTACAATATTGTGTGCCCGACTACTGGTATGATGGATTTGAGTTTAAATGCGATTTTTCGTTCGATTCTTTGATAAGATGACTAGAAATATGCAGTGAACTTATTATAGGTAAAGATCTTTCCACGACTGATTAATTTAAACCTAACTTGGTCTAAGTTCAAAGACAGCCTAACAGACTTTTGACCCGTCTAACATGAACTGTATAGATAAACGGGCTATTTCAATTAAAACGTCTCGTTATGTTGGCGGTGAACATTGTTCTTACACTGCATCATCTAAACATCTTGTCAAAAATAAGTTGCGCTTATTGCGATCAGTACGTCTATTTCTTTTCTTTCAGATGGCACTTAAGAATCTGCATTAGCATTAATGCTCACATGAGGAATATAGCTAATGAAGCATTGTGGTAAATCTTTGAAATCGTTGACTTATAATGAGCACATAGATCATCCTGACATATAAATAGTTTATTAGTGTACATAATAGATTTAGTGTGATAAAGCAATTTTGATATTTCATTGTTGTAGTGAATCCAGTATTTTAATACATATGTTGAAGAATAGCGTGTTTTTAGTGATATGTCTTGTATGAGAATGCGTATTGTGTAGTAAATTTTAAAAGAGCCTGGCTAAAAACATGTTTCATTTGGGTAGCTAATATTATACAAAAAAAAATTAAAGCGAATAGTTTCTGACTCACATACAGAGTTACGTAGTCTCTGCGATCTGTAGGTTTATTAGTAACCTGCGAAGTGATTTTACAATAGAGGCTTCCGTATACTACGGATCGCTCTTCTATATCTTCGAAAATAGACTGTGTAGAGGATTTTATACTGTTACTTGCAGACAAAAATGTCCATCGACTGTCAGTTATCTAGGTGCTGTCAAATAACCGCCAATATTATCTAACAAGGTCTGTGATGTATAAGGTACGATTATTGTTACAATCATTGAACAAGAACGTTCTGTCGTTCGCATTCCGCTATACAGCCCGAGTATGCTAATATTACGACTTGAAAGATTAAAATATCTCTTTTGATCTGTCATAACAAGGACGTGGCAGGATACTAAGTTCAGTTTCAGTTGCCTTGCCAACTTTTGAATATGTATAACATTTGGATTTAAGAAAGTAATGCTGAACGCTACTAAATATCTACTTCCAACACAATAGGCTGTTGTCATACACAAATCTGTGACTGATACGAATCTGTGTAAGTCAAATATAATTTCTTTTCAGTTCGCACCAAAAGGGCATAGGTTTTTGTCTGGCTCTAGTTTTTAGGCTTTTCTGGGAAGTTTAGAATGTTAATTTTATCTCCATTTTACAGCTGCAAGTCTGCTGAATTTAGATTAATATATAAAGTACCAAGCCAATTGAGGTACTGTTCTTGGAAAATCCTCTTATCTTTGTTATTTGATGATCCATGATAATCAGTCTGTGTACTTACTGATTATATAAACAGATGGTTTGCATTTTGTTTACGTCACTATGTATATAACTAATATAATACGGTTAATTTAATACATTGTTTTAAAAATAAATATGTATTTTTATTACCTACGTAGTAACAAAAAAACTTCATATTATAAAACTGCATTTATTGTCAGATGTAATATAAAAATTTATTTATTTATTTACTTATATCTAATTGCCCAGTCCACATAATATATAAAAAAATGTCAACAATTCATAAATTTGCAAAATACATAACAGCTGTTAAAATGAAAACATTTACATTGTAGGTTTCTTGGGAATTAGTACCAATACCCCCAAAGTACAATAAGAGTCCAGGCGCACCAGCACTGCGACTAGGACTTCGCCGTGCCATTTCTAAAAATATCGCACAAGTTGATGTTTATTTCAACTTACGTTTACGCGGATACTTGTGAGATATTCTTTGACATTGCAACGACTTTTGTTACCTCTAAATAAACATCGTAGTAGAAGTTAGGCACGAAAGTTTGGTAGACCCCGTTCAAGCGTACATGCATAACTAGCTTGTTTGAAAAAAATATATACAACCAACTGCACACAATATTCACAAAATTAAATAGAAAATGAAATATTGAGAATTGTATTAAATAAAAAAATATCAAGTTGCTTTCTATACTGTAACAAAAAGTCGTGCAAATATAATTATTATTAACATATATAATTTATTAGGTTCATCATGTCCAGTGAAAACAATACCGAGTACTTTCGGTTGTTCTCAATTTTAAAATAATATGTATTTAACACTTTTGGTCAAATTCGTTGTTTAACTTTGTTCGTTATAGTAAGAAAATACATGTATATTTTTCTACAAAATAAAGCTCCTCTTAGAGAACAATGAATTGCGAATCTACGAATGTATAAAAGATAGTACTAGAATTTATTAACTATACTCGATTTGTTTAGGTATTTAACTAAAGGTAAACAATCTTGATGTCTTTTTAATAATTTTAGTTTAAAAACTAAAATAAAACGATACTAAAAACCAAAGTAACACAAAAAATAACGATTACCAAATCGATTGAACCGAGGGTTTAAGCAGTAGTTTATTTGTTTAATATGTGTTTGTGTAAAAAGTCACATGAAGATTGTTTAACTTTATTTAAATACCTAAACAAAACGAGTATACATAAGCCAATAATCGCAACAATTAATATATTTACTATAGCTACAAATAATTTTCTTGTTCTCAAGGTATATTTTTTGTGGATAAGAACATAATTATAAAATATTATCTTCGGAAATGTATAATATATATACTTAAATATGTAGGCACACACTACCTCAGCGCAGGTAACTGTACAATGAATGTATTTTCCCCTTATAATGTTGCAAAGTTGTTTTACGATTAACAACATGGCCATTGGTCAACGGCAGTTAATAAAACTTTACCGTTTCTTCTCAACAGTGCCGCAAATATCACGAAATACTTAGTATATAACATATAATCACCGTTACTCATATCTAAAAAATTGTCTACGGTTCCACAAATTCACCTAACATTACATTTGATGGGTTTAACTCCATACATCTGCAGAATATTTCTTCATGGATTCAAGTTTCTTCACGAATTGCACAGCTTCCGATTCCGTGCGTCCACCCTTCTCTTGGATGGCTTTTAAAACTATATTCCTGACGTCAACAGCCATGTTCTTTGCGTCACTGAAAAATAATTACGAATTATGCTAATCTCGAATTTAATACGAGTTTTATTTGTATAACATTTTTTTTTTTAAATAGAACTGAAATATATATATTTATTTCATGTAAATCAATTTCAGGCACTTATGAAATGTCGAGATTCTAGGCGCACAGTTCCAAATGTTGGTCCTATAGAGAAGAACTGGCAAGAAATTTTCTTAAATATCTTGTTTAAAAAAATAGTTCAAATATATTATAAACTACTTAGGCACTTATGTACACCTCAGGATTTTACTTTAAATTCCCTGGCTCATTCATTCACAATGAGGGATCTTACCATGGCACTAATAATTAATGACTCAAAAATAAATAATAGATACTTACCCACAAATATAGAAGTGACCATTACGATTGCCAATGATATCCCATAATAAGTCCATTTGTTTCTCTAACAGATGTGTTACATATACTTTATTTGCTTGGTCACGAGAGAATGCAAGGTTCAATTTAACATCACCATTTGCTTCATATTTTTCTAGTTCCTGAAATATATTAATATTAATAAGTAAATAATTATTATTACTTAGGGCTGATTTTTCAATTGCTTCTTATTTCAAATTAACTGCTAGATAACTTTTATCTAGGCATTGAAAAATTGTAAGTTTGACAAAAATTGTACATACTTCCTGATATATGTAGTCTTGGTCACGATGTCTGCATCCAAAAAACAGGATGTTGTCTCCTACTTCTTTCCCATTAGTACGAGCAAACGAGCGTTCTTGTAAGAATCCGCGGAATGGAGCCAACCCGGTGCCCGGGCCAACCATTACTATCGGAGTTTGGGTCTGCAAAGGTAATCTAAAGAAAAAGAAGCATAAAAATATGTTATCTATTCACATATGATGTTTTATTACTTATATAGACCATACACAGGTACTTAAAAATAGTTAGACTCTAGGTGCCACATTCAAAACTGAAGATTGGGCAAGAAACTCCACTCTTTTAAAATCAGAATTTCTTCCAATATTTTGTTAAAATACACTATTCTTGAAAACTTATGTGAGGACAATGTAATAAAGTCTAAACTAAAAAAGCCTGATTACCAAATTATTAATAAATATTTTGATAAGATTGCCATGGCAGCTATGAGTTGACTAGTCCCAACAGATGGCACCCGTTCACGAGTTACGAGTTATTATTGCGCTTTAATTTACCTAAACTGAGACTTCCGGATGTAGACAGGTACACGAGGAAGAGGCTTGCCAGGTTCCGGTTTGTGATCAGCTAGCCACGTAGTAGTGACACCTTTGTTCACACGACCAGTTGGTGTTTTATATTTGACAACTACTGCAGTTATATGCACAGTCTCAGGATGCATCTAAAATTAATAAAATATGGTTTTATGGTTGGATGGATAACAACAAACCTGCAACATGCTTCATTATAAGAGTTTTGATTGGTTACCTTAGGACTGGATGAAATTGAATAATATCTTGGTTGCAGACGAGGCAACAGTTCACACAAATGATCTAGGGGTGGCTTACATGATGTTATATCTTCCAAAATGTGTACTATATTTCTACAAGCTTCAACAACAAATGACTGGTACATAGCCTTGCCTTCTTGAGAATTGGTCGCCATGAGCATTAACTTCTTTTTGTCCTGAAATGAAATTAAGGAAGTAATAAATATCAAAGTATTTTAACATTTTCGATCTGATTGGACTTTTATAAAATGGACATCTTACTTCTTCATCTGAACAATATTCTACAAGTTCTCTTAATATGTGTGTACGAGGCAATGCAGTGATCTCAACATAATGTGAAAGTGCAGTACGATATGATGTTGGACATGGGAATGGGTGTTTCTTGCTGCTCTCTTGATCAGTATTAATGAGTGAGAATATTTCATCAAGATTAGCACCAGTTAGCCGTCCAAGACGTTCTACTAGATTTGTATCATTTATTGGATAAACAGCCACATGGTCCCCTGTAAATAATAATAATTTTATTCATGTGAAATAATAGAATTCAAATTAAAGCAATATTTAGTCCCTTTTTTTTTTTTTAAAAAACATTGCCCCTCACTAGGATTTCTCCTGTATCGTGGGTACAGTTTACAAACATACATGTCACATGCACAAACAACCAGACCCGAAACAACTATCTGTAGATCATACAAATATTTGTTCCGTGCGGGGATCGAACCCGCGACACGTAGCGCAGAAAGCTAATCGCTTAGCCACTGCGCCAACCGTGTCGTCTTTTCGTCGTTTTGAGATTACACACAAATAATATAAGACTAGCATGACAGAGTTTTGGCTCACCTGCTTCATAACGCATTTTTGAATCAGATATGTCGAGTTCCACATGAATACAGGATCTGTCACCACCTTTGTGCAATTCTCTGTTCACTGTAATTTGAGCTAAGAATGGATTCTTAGCATCATATGGCCTGAAAATTATACTCAGTTGCAACTTAAAAATATATATACAGGTTGTCTCATGTATACTGTGGTATACTGAGACTAGGGACTCCACTGATCAAGACCTGTCAAAATAAAACATGATTACCAAAAAAGTCTTAAACTTACTTCTGCTTTTCATTTAGCATAGCATCCTCTACATATATATATTTTTTTCACAAACAACTCTAAATATGAGAGGAATGAGTTAATTAAATAAATAAAAAACCTGAAATGTTGACTGCTGAAGATATGATTTGCAATTTTGGTAACTCTTGACCAATATTACCCATCACACTATATTATATATTAACAGACACCTCTTCATACTACAATTATTTAAGATGTTTTAATTAACATTCATAAATTAAATTAAGGATACTAACGGTCTCTGAACTTGCAAGGAATGCAGTCTAGCAATTTCACCAGTGAACACATTATTTGGCTGAATTTCATCAGGAGCATGAGACACAAGTCGGAATTGACGTGTCAATTCTTCTTCCCCAGTGCTCTCAATGTTGAATTTCTCACATACTGCTGGCCAAAATTTGTCTTTCCATGTAATGAAGTCATCTTCAATGCTGTAATTAGACACATCAATGATTTGAAAATATTGTCTCACAGTTATTGGCACCCAATCAATAAATTTTGGCTATGTAATTAATATGGTACTTGATTTCATATGACATCATATTTTAACAATATCCATTTTAATGGATACAAGCACACAAACTTGATTATACATACTTTGCATCATCATCTCCAAGACCAAGTTCATACACACGAGTAGCACCAAGTTCTTCAAGACGCTTATCTAGATAAATAGCCACTGCATTGTAATGTTCGTAAGTTTTGTTGCCAAGGCCAAACACCTGAAAATGTATAAATGTACTGACATTATGATATGTAATAATATTATTTAACCAAATATCTCCATATCAACTCAGTATCATACCACACAACGTAATTTCTGCATTGAAGAACCTAATAATCTTCTGTAGCCGAAAAGTCGAGGGAAGCTTATAAATAAATTCATAGTTATTTTGTCGTATTTTTAGTTTCCTGTAGTGTCTATCTAATTACATTGAAAGTCACAAGTCGACTTACAGGCAATAGTCAATAGGTAAGAGAAAATAGGTTGAAAAGAAGAATAATTTGGATTTATTATAATATAATATTATTATTTTAAAGAATTCGCAACATGTTTGTTTTATTTAGAACTTATTTTATTATTCAACTCATAATATTTTCTTATAAAGGAATAACTTGAAAATTGGTATACCACGCCTGCAGTCGTATTCCATTTTGTAAATAGGAATTAATCCAAACCCCTTTCAAAGGGCAAAAAAAACATTGAAAATGAGGTTATCACCAACATTCTACAATCAATAACATTGAAAATTTGGTTACGGTTATCATTTGCAACCTCATCATCAGTCACTATTTATGAAATACGAATCAACATAGAAACATGAAATATACGCCACACCACTTTTATATAATGTAAACTATTTTTTCTTGACTTCGGATTCAAATGAGCCTTTCCTTCGAATATATTTTGACAGTTCACTGGAAGTGGAAGGAAGTAGCGAAATTCTAAGTCTATGGGAAGGAAAGACGACACTATATTGATATTGACATAACCTTTCTCATAATTTAGAATTACACTATTTGAATACGAGCCTTTCAGCACAGACTACATAAGTTTACACCATAGATTTAGAATGTAGAAGATGAACAATGACAGCCCGTAGGGGACGAAAAACCTCCGAAAAACATAGATTAACTTCCTACAGATAATTAGTCACCTGGCCACTATAGTCTCTCTTGCTCGGACAATAGGTGTTGCCAGGAAAATCAATGTCCCTTATTTTTAACGTAAATTTATTTTTACCCGATTGTTTTATATAATAATGAGAATGTATTTATTATGAATAACATTATTATTTATATTAAATATTTTCTTTTATTATCAGTGTATAAATTTAATCATTACGTCATTTGCCATATAAGACCTCCATTTGTATATTGTATAATCGGGATCGGTCCTGTTTCTCCTAAGCTCAGGTTACTCAGTAGCCTATTTAGGAGTACAGCGCTTCACCCGCTTACTGGATTTTGTTTTACTCTTATGTGCCAATTGTATTCACTCTATGTATAATCTGGTCCTTGTAAACAATAAATAAATAAATTATTAAATTATTAAAATTGTTTAAGATTAATTCCATTTCTAATATGGAACTGACAGATATTATGGAATTTACTGAAATATATATATTATGGACGTAAAACTATTTACCGATGATCATGTAAACACATTGTATCCAAAAAAATAATATATCAAAAGGTGGTTAAGGCTAAGGAACCCCAAACTTTATTTTTAAAGAAACGCATATCAAAATATTGCCACGTGAAAAACTGTTTCATCCCGCATCTGTCAAGCCATGACTTGAGAGTCATATAACACAAAAGATATTTCCCTTAACAGTCAAGTTCGTTACCAATGATAAGAACGATGGTGTAGGGCGTCATAACGCCATTTACACTCAGACATTCAACAGCCATACTACCACTTCAATTTTTTAAATAACCTCTAAACTACAGATTACGTTTATTTACCAGTAATCTTAAACGAAATAATTCTGTGAAAATAACCACAAAGAATAAAAACTTCACAATTATCTAAGTAACCAACGAATTAATGAAAATAATTTGGGTGATGTACTTATGTGATTAATGTTTAGCAATTCAACCAACGCTCGAAAGATGGCGCCAGTATACAATTATCTGTACAACAATAATTAACTCGTTATATATTACAATCATACACTAAGCCGCGTAACGAAATAGAGGTGAGGTAAATAAAAAAATACACTAGCAACACTAATGTTTCAGGTGTTATGTTACAAACAATATGCAAAATAACACATTAATATCACTGTATTCAACGACGAGTAGTGTCAGTTCCTACCCATGATATCTATAATGATATCACCGACGTTATTGAAACTCTAATAAATTGAAATAAGTCTACTTACAAGTGAAATGATACGCGATACACTATATTCGATTTTTTCGTGTGCTACGGTTTTTGCAGCCTAAAACATTGCAATATTCCATAGTGCACACACCACACACACTCTGGAGACACACTTGCTACTTTATCTGAACTTATTTAATAAAGAAAACTAAAATTTAAGCGACATTTATATCTCGCGTTTACTTTAGCATATTTGTTTGACCACGCAAGTGTCAAATATGACAATTTGTGGCTAAAAATATCCGCGACGCAGATAAGGACAAAAAATAAAGGTAGCATCTCCTTCTTTCATATATGTTTCGTAATAAACGTTCCTTGTTTAACTTGCCGTGACGTCAGTTACGCTCCATCTATAGGTAGTTAATCTATGTATTGAAATGATATCTCTTTTCCACGCTTAGTTGGTCTTTTAGTGTAAGCGAAATTCTAAATCTATGGTTTACACTTACACTATCTGAAGTAGCGGTGGGCTGTAGCGTCTTTTTTGGATAACGAAACGCAACTGTCTATCGGATATCAATAGCGGTTTTTAAAACGCGCTATCCTGCTATTGGTAACTAATAGAGGGATAGCGGGACAGCGCGTTGCATCAATGAGCATCTAAAAAAAGCTCATCATATAAATATGACAATTAGGTACTACAACATACACGTGATTTTGAGTGCCGGGGGAGGTCGCTATAGTGCGATAGTGAGGTTTTAATGAGCTTTTTTTTAGATGCTCATTGATGCTCAAAATTCGCGAATTGTCATTGTTGTTCCACCATAACGTCTAATGTCTCTTAGAAAGGATTAATGGACGGCCCCTGGCGGTGGGCTGTAGCGTCTTTTTTGGATAACGAAACGCAACTGTCTATCGGATATCAATAGCGGGTTTTAAAACGCGCTAACCCGCTATTGGATGCTAGCGACTTTAGCGTTGGCAGGTTAGCAGGTTATTTCAAATCGATGAAACCAGCTAACCGCTATTGTGACGATAGCTCGTTTCAATAACGTTTGTGTTGCGCAACGACCACCGCTAATCTGAAGGTATAATACTAGAACCGTCGCC
Organism: Shargacucullia verbasci; assembly: GCA_947562105.1. Lineage (NCBI taxonomy): Eukaryota > Metazoa > Arthropoda > Insecta > Lepidoptera > Noctuidae > Shargacucullia > Shargacucullia verbasci. Next base: position 8,429,656 of record OX387284.1, on the reverse strand, counting down.
GTTAGTCTAATTATTATCTGTATGTTGTAACAGTCTCAGGCGCTCCATCCTCTTTATACCTAAAGGATACTAGACGATATTTTTTTAAATCGCTTATCCTTAAATATCAAAACTAAAGCCAAGTAAATTCTGAAAACTAATATAGTATATTGGGAATTTGGCTTGATGGAAAATTATTGTTACGTTAAGAGGGCTATTACAAAATCGAAGTGCTCAGTTTTACAATGTGACAATTTACGTCAAATTTACCTAAAACTGAGCACTTCGATCGGCGCGCGGCCGCAGATGCGCACGTGTGCGTCTAGTGAAGTACGCTATGCGTCAGATGCCAGGAACAAGACAATATGAGACTTTGCCACTTTGCTATCGAAATAAATTAAATTACTGTTATTATAGTTCGAGAAATATTATTTATACCGATGAATGTTATCAACTACACGGCTTGTTTATTGAGATACAATAGAGCAGGGGTGGCCAACTTGATAAAGATCTACTTACTGTTCACTGACTAAGACACTGTGCGATCTACCAATTAATACATAATCAGTACTTCTTCACATACCTACTTATTTTATATTCACATCACACCTTGAATTTTCATTTATATTTTATACCACTAAAGTCACATACTAGCATTCGGTCCGCCTGATGGTAACCAATTACCGCAGTATATAGACGCTCGCAATGCCAGAAGCATCACTTGCACGTTGCCAGCCTCTAGAAAGGAATCGCACTGGTACTTATAAAAATACTTTTTGTAAATATGTACCAATGTTTTTTAAGATCTTTATATGTAATTTATCCAGCAAGTAGGTAGACATTTTAGTACTTGTTTATAGAAATTAATGCAATGTGATGTCTGAGACTGCATCACTATTTAAGTGATGCAATCCTTAAATCTGTATCGTTCGAGATAACTTTTTATTTTATGGATGGGTAACAATTCAGAAAAAGAAGAAAACAAACAAGATATTTACACATGTTTCTTCCTATAATATGTATATTCGCATTAGAATATCATAGGCATACATTAATAATACTCATTTGTCTGAAGAAGGGTTGCGCTGTATTATTGGCGAGATTACATTGCGCACAAAGTGGTAACAGCGAGCATTATCTATCTCCTGGCTCCATCATCAGACCCTCTATACCAAATGTTTTATACGGGAATCATCAAAATATATCGAGTGATCCCAAACTCGGAAGTTTTATTTCCTAAATCCTTACCGTTGAGGGGTACTATGACATCTATCATCAGCTCAGCATCATGAAATGACGCCAACACCTGACTCATTAAGAAAAAAAGCTCAAACACGATATTTGTCCTACAATATTTGAGGGTATCCCTCGATTTCCCTAGGATCCCATCATCAGAGGCCCTAGTGTAAGTTTGTTTCGACAAATTCGATTTACTACATCGAACGCGTTCGGCGCTCCGATTGGTCCGTTTCGTGCTCTCCACCAATCGGAGCGCCGAACGCGTTCGATGTAGTAAAACGAATTTGTCGAAAGAAACTTACACTAGGGCCTCAGATCCTGACTTGGTGACATTGGGACCAACTTGGGAACATACTCTTTCAAACAAAAAATAATTTTTAAAATCGAACCATAATTGACGGAATGATCGCGTAACAAACTCCTCCTTTTTTGAAGTCGGTTAAACACCGAAGTGAAACTAATAACTATACTAAAGTAGGAATTACAATTACATTAATTATGTTATATTTGTCTTTAAAAATAATAATTTAAAAATAATTCGTTATGTTGTTTTGTTACATTTGACGTGATGGCGCAACACGACATTATTATTTTTGTACAAAACACATTGCTACTTATCTATCGCTTAAACCTAGGAATCGGTAAATATGAACGCGTAACGTACCGAGACTCTCCATAAACTTACTCGTCGCGGGGTACGACCGCTGAGTACAACGAACAGTCAGCGATGCGATCGATAGTATAATCTGATGCTTAGATGCGATTGCGATAGATTTATTTACTGATACAATATATTACGATATTTATTAGTTGCCATAAATAATAGCCAACTAAATACATTTTGGGAGGCTGCAGGACCTGAGCTTCATGTGAGCGCAGGTTGCGGCCGCCCAGTATTGCTCCTCTTGTAGAAGGATTAAATGAGAATCAGTTTCAGTCAAGATTATTTTAATTTCTTGTTTTTTGTATTCCAAATATGGCGGATGCCCAGACGGAAGTAGTAGGAGTACCTGTGCGAAGCATAGGGTTGCCGATCTCAAAATATATAATGTTGCCAGGCTTAAAATATTATAAGGGCGACCATGCAAGGTACTTAAGGTAATGCGGCCCACGCACGGGCTTGTGTTGTGAGACGCCACACCACCCCCCCACGGAGAAGGAAAAATCCAGGATTTTCACAAATCTAACACATTCCTAAATCTGACCTCCCTTTGGTAACGGGGTAACGGGCTCCTGGTGGTAACGGGGACAGGCGGTGCTGTGGGAGTAGGTACAGGGGGAGTTATGGGAGTCGGGAGAGGCGGTGCTGCTGGAACAGGGATATGAGGGAGGATAGGGGTGAGGGCGAGATCTATTGAGGGTGGGTCAGTTGAGGCGGAAGGTGCTGAGTTCACTGGATCTGGTGCAGACGACGTAGGTGCTCCGCTGCCGGGAGATGTACTAGGCTCCAGGTACGCGGGTTTGGTACGGTCGATACTAACCGTGGTGCGTTTGCCATTTATGTCGACGGTGAGTGTTTTATCTCTGGTGGTTCTAGTGGTCGCCGTACTTTGTCTTCGCGCAAGAGTACGTGCGATGCGTTTGCTAGGTCTTGATATACAAAACTGGATGGTTGCGTGAGACGTGAAGCGGGCACGGGGCGTAGGGATTCCATCCTGCTTCGTAGATCGCTCACGAAATCGGCGACGTCGTTGGTGCTCCTGGGTGTCACTGGTGACACGATTATCTCACCTGGCAGTCGAAGGGTTTCCCCGTAGACGAGCTCAGCGGACGAGATATTTAGATCTTCCTTGAGCGCTGTTATCATGCCCAAGAGTACCAGCTCGTGCTAGTGCCCTCGTCCACGTGCAAGTGTGGCACATAAGAGGCATCTTGAGATGTCGGTGCATCCTCTCCACCATGCCGTTGGCGCAGGGGTGGTAGCTGGTCGTCCGGATCGGCTTTGTTGCGCACATGTTCATGAGGCGCTGAAACAACGCGGATTCAAATTGACGTCCCTGGTCTGTCGTCACAATGTTGATTACGCCAAAGCGGGATATCCAGCCGGCTACTAAATTTTCTGCTACTTCTTCCGCCGTAATTGTTTTCATGGGCCAAACTTCTTGCCACCGAGTGCACCTTTCAATAGCGGTGAGGCAGTAATTAACTCCGTTAGAGTGCGGAACTGGACCAATTATGTCAATGTGTATATGTCTAAATCTGCCAGATGGGTTGTTAATACGTAGCACTCAGTCACCATTCGTAAAGTTGCCCGTGCGCGAGGTTGTGACAGCGGTCAAAGGCGGCACGACGAAATGGTGGCGTCAAATATGGTCGTGCTCGACCACTGGAGGTGTCGCATAGTACAGTGATGGCGGTACCTGGGATAAGTACATGCTCCAGTTTCAGGGAGGAATTTTCGCGTACTGTGTCTAGCACTTCATCCGTATTTTGCGATTGGGCGAGAGCGACGAAATCTTCTTCGAGGGAGATTGACTCGATGCGGAACATAGCGTCTGCTACTATGTTATCGGTACCCTTGATGTGGACTATGTCTGTGGTGAAATGGCTGATGAATGATAGCTGGTTCAGCTGTGCAGGTGGTAGATTCTCGCGTCGCTGCACCAAAGCGTAGTACTGGTCAGTCACGAAGAAGCGGCGACTTGAAATGAAGCAATCGTTTGTCGCCTCTAACGACCGCTGCTTGGGTTTTCCTGAGTGTTGGAAGGGTTGGACCACTTGCACGGTTGGATGCAATTGTTTGCTTTTGCGGCGAAGCGGTCATGGTAGAAACATAATTCTTTGTTTCTTGAACGTGACCGGCTCCTATTTTGGTTCTGATGATGTAATCGAAAATTTGAGCCATTGCCATCGTTAGAGGAAAGTGCAGCTTCTATGCGGGTCAGCTCATCCACCTTCTTGTGAAGCCCCTGAATATCTGCGTCCGTATAGGACTGGACTGGGCATGATTGGCTTGTACGTACCTCAAATGTAGCCGGTTGTGAATTTATTTCAGTTAAGCTGTCTGCCAACTCACTAAGCTCAGATAATGATTCCAGTCGTTGCGCTGCCAGGATGGTCTGCAGGTATCGGGGTAGTCAGCTCATCCAGATGGTTTTTAAAAGATCTTCCGGAAACATCAATCCCTCTAAAGAATTCAGGTGCCTTAGGAAGGATGATGGTTTTCTGTCACCGATCTGCTCCTTTTCTAGTAAGCGTCTAACCTTCTCCTCATGTGAGTCTGAAAATCTAGAGATAATGGCATCCCTTAATTTAAAATATGCGTTAAGTTAGGTGGTTGAAAAATTATATCTTCCACCTCCCTCGTGCAGTTTTGTGTTTTCTTGTGTTATGTTGTTAATGGAAAATTGATAAAGCGCGACGGTCTTTGCAGAATGGAGGGCTGCGGATTGAAACCCTGTTTACAACCTTTTCCATAGTAGAGGCGGAATGTCCCTCCTCTACAGTGGCCCCAGAGTTAGGGTCAACTTCGCTGTCACTCATGTTATAAACAGGCCGAAAGGGGGATCGAGAGCTTAATTAAAACAAAATAAATGTGGTAAAGCGGTGTGCGTCCCAATCCCAATGTTATAAGCTAGCAGTACACACACAATTCAAGTTAGGTTAATTATACCAGAAAAACAGTTCACAATACTTCACTGATGTCGAGTGATATTGTTATGGTAGCTATCGTCACAGGGTAACTTCGTTAGCGGCTTCGGGGCGTGGCGCGTCGTAATCTTTAGCGACGTGCGGACCACGTGAATTTGGAAGCACTCGTCAGGGCGTCCTCGTCGTCGGCGAATTCCGTTGCGTTGGAATGAGAGCGTTGCCGGTGCGTCGCCGCGTGTCAACGGTGGCAAGGGGCAAACGCTGTTGTTCAGCGGGAATACTGGTGCGTCGCTGCGTCGCCACGTGTCGGCGATGGCAATCGATGTAATGTGGGGGTCGTCGGGGCGTCGCCGGTGTGTATCCGCGTGTCGGCGATGGCGAACGTTGTTGTACCACGGGTCGCCCAGTCGTCGGCGTAAACGAATTCGCTAATTGGAAGAGACGCAGCGTGGTCGGCTCGGTTCTTTGAATTGTTCTTGAAGGGATCTCCACTTTGGGAGGCTGCAGGACCTGAGCTTCATGTGAGCGCAGGTTGCGGCCGCCCAGTATTGCTCCTCTTATAGGAGGATTAAATGAGAATCAGTTTCAGTCACGATTACTTTAATTTCTTGTTTTTGGATTACAAATATGGCGGATGCCCAGACGGAAGTAGTCGGAGTGCCTGAGCGCTAGACATGTGTCCGATATCACAAAACGGTTGCCAATTCAATAGCTAACGTATTGATATCTAAAAATTTACCAACCGCTATTACAATATTCACAATAACGGTTGCGAACGATAGTTGAAGGCGATGGCATCTGTTAACTAAAATCATTATCTTTCTCTAACTAGATATGTGCTTAGGCGCGTAAAAGAGACAAAGCGAATATTGTCGTGAGTTTGTTTGGCGCCACGCTATATTTATGTGAGTTGAATTTTGTAAAATAGACTTTAAATGTATATAAATTTTAAAATTGAAAATAAGATGTTATTTAGATTGTCAGAATTTCTATTTTAACGTAATATACAAGTGGTCTTTCTTATTCAGATATATCAATACCAGAAATATCGATAGCTTTATATATGTACACACCAAGGCACTGATTAGATATTAAGCAACGGATATTAGTATCGATATTGTAGCTAAATATCGGTTGTCCAACTGATATAAAAAAAAACGATAACGCCCATGTCTACTGGGCGCAGCACAGGGTTGCCGAACTTAAAATATATAATGTTGCCAGGCTTAAAATATTATAAGGGCGGCTAATGCGGCCCACGCATGGGCTTGTGTTGTGTGAGACGCCACAACATTTTTAATTAGCAATTATTTATGGTTAAAATGCATCACCAAAAATATCAAAGCGCCAAGTCCTAAATAAATATGACGGCTCGGTTGGCGCAGTGGCTAAGCGATTAGCTTTCTGCGCTACGTGTCGCGGGTTCGATCCCCGCACGGAACAAATATTTGTATGATCTACAGATAGTTGTTTTGGGTCTGGTTGTATGTGTGTATTCACACATGTATGTTTGTAAACTGTACCCACAACACAGGAGAAATCCTAGTGTGGGGCAAAGTTAAATTATACATATATGTATATATATATCTTCACTTCACAGGCCAATAAGTCTACAAAGTTAATTGTATTTTTTTTTTGTTTAAACCAGATCATTTTTTTATATTAAAAGATTTAATTTGTTGATCTCAATCTTTATAATATTTAATTTTGTTTCCATATGTTCGTTAAGTGCTCAGTGACGTCAAAGATTATATAAGAAACTCAATGATAATGATTGTATTGTAGTAAGTAGTTTAGATATATGCAATTGTGTTACATCTTTTTTACATCCTTTTTTAAGTTAATAAAAAGTTATCAACTATAACATTTAAAACTTACTTTAAAATCTCTTCTTACCATCAAAAACGACGACAGTGACTAACGGGAATTAAACATACTCACTTTAATGGTAAATGTCGATAACAATAAATTTATGATAATGTCAATTCCCTAGTTTGTGATTTATTGTTGACACTGTTGACCTTGGTTCATTATGGAGTCAGTAGCCAATTATAATGCTGTGTTTATTGCATCAGAATTGTAACTGTGTTTTATTGGCCTGCGCGTGAAGTTGTAACAAATGGAAGGGGAAAACTGGATCTCTAGGTTCGTGTTCAGTTTTGAACTACATGGCATATCTCCTTCCTTTCAATATCTTGAATTGCATACAATTGTCTAAAAATATTATTTTACTTGTTTTTCAAGCAAGGTGACATGGTGACCTTAGTTATTACATACTTTTTTGTTTGAAGCAGGAACTTAATAGGTAATTTATTTAAAATTTTCGTAAATTGTCTATAGGTTTGTCAATTTGACGAGTACAGTTGGGGGTCATGACCCCTACGACACAACCTCCCCCCGCCCCCCCTCCGACCGCCACTGCCATCGCATGAGCGATTTTAGTTTATGATAGCTCATGCCGAATGGACGTTAAAAGAAGAATGAATTTCTCAAATTGAATTTCCTTGACAATGAAGTACGCAACAACCGGCTACGCAATAATCGCTTTTGAGATAGGTACAAACTACAAGTCAAGATTGATAGTGTGGCATATATGTTAGCGGGAGCCGAGCGCTTATGTAAACACCCGACTGAGCGCGTCCTCGTCTAAATGGCTCGGTTACCGACAAAAGTGTTTCGTTAATTTTGTTTGTTATCCTATCATGTGATCGTGTTTCTTTTTTGTTTGTCATCGTTATTCCCTTGAATTTCATTTTGCTTTTATTGATTACGTCTGTTCGTTCGTTACTGGTTCATTCGCGTGTATTTGGTGACGAAAGATGCCAAATTATAACACTGTTTTACGATGTCAGAGTAGAAAGTTATTGACAATGTTGTCAATTACATGCATCACAAACGAAAGAAGCTTAGGATATAGTAATCATTCGATTATTTTTATTCAGAAACTATTTTCATTATGACTATTCCTGCGAAAGGTTCACCGATTGTTAACTTTAGAGAGGTACAGTTATTAACTATTATACAGAATGTCCCGAAACCCAACGTCAAGCGGGTACGGGTCGATAGGCTAGGTTATTCCAGTTCTGGCAAAAATAAAAAATAATCCATGTTACTTGGTTAAGTGATAATTTAAATACTTTTGAAAATGTTGAAAATCAACACCCTAAATCACATATTTATGTACTGTGATCACAAATTTCCCAATTTTGCAGCGTTTTTTTTTTTTAATTTTAACCTAAATAATTATGCAATTGATTGCAGTGACAAATCCAATACCTACCTATTGATTTATTGAGTCATGGTTAAAAAACGCCAGATAACTTTGACACATAACTTAGACTTTCAAAAAAGAAATGTACTATAGTAAGGCAAGTTATATACGGGGTGTCCCGAAACTCAACGTCAAGCAGGTACGGGACCTACTTGACGTTGAATTTCGGGACACCCGTATTCTCTAAGATTAACTAAGTCGGTCTGGTTAATGTGTTCGGTAGCCATGTAGCTACGATCCCCTCTCATAGATTCAAGTAAAATGAGATACCGTGTTCAAAAAAATTAAAAAGAGAGAAATTACTTACAGCATAATTCAAACCAGTTAAATCCGGTTCTCCATTCTTTATCCATTCATAAAACTCCATAGAATTGTCTGTGGGATCTCCTTCACCGTATGTAGCCATACAGAACACAGCTAAAGAATTCGGTATATCTTGGAGTTTCATAAGTTCTTCCTAAAAATAAATAATTTAGGTATCATATTTACTATTTAGCGTATTTAGCTATCTATGACTATTTATTACGAAAGGGATATACCCTTTGCTACGATTTCATTTTTCTAGACTTTGACATATATAGGTTTTGAATAATGTGTTTAGTAATAATAAAGCTAAATGTAAGTAGGTACCTAACAGATGTGCTACGTACCATATCGCATTCTTCGGGGTCAGCGACCATGCCCTTCATCTTATATCTTATGCCTTCTTTGGCAAGACGACCCGCAAATTCTTCTCCTGTACCCGTTTGAGATCCATAGAATACCACCAAACTTCTTCCAGATGATTTTAATTTGTTTATAAAAGAATTTTCTGTAACTTGGATGGATCCGGCAGCCCTACGAAAGAAAAAATACACTTTAAAAACTGAAATCAGGAGTTCTCTTTAGTCTGTACAGACGATAAGGAAGGCTGTGGCTGAGTACATTTTGTAAGCTGCAATATTGAAACATTCGAACCTAGATACCTAAGTATGCCTAATGATAAACATTAGAGTAATAAACAGTACAGTGTTCTTTATGTAAGTAGTTACTTAGTTTAATATCCCCGTTGCACAGTAATATTCACTAATATCGGTATTTGTACGAACAGAATTTAAGCTATATCTATATAGAACGTAATTACGAGTAAATAAATATATTCAATATCGTTAATAAATTGATGTCTAATCATAGTCCCATTTACGCGTCTGTCTCAGTTATAGAATATAATATAGGTATGATAGTGAGTGCCGCTGAATGTGCATATTTGTTTAACCCTTCCCAGGTTCGGGTGGGGTTTTGTTCGTATACTGTCCAGATTTTTAAAGTTTCCGACCTACCCACCGGCAAGTGCTGATACTCGGTATCAGACTGGGTCACAACTTGTATAAATTTTATTTCATAAAGAAGTCAAATTATAACCCCTCTTTAATTTTGGTAATGAAAAGAATTAAATTTGAATTGCGTAGATAAATATCAGTCTCAAATTTAATTAGGCATAGCCAAACAAGTCATTGGTTTAATACAACGCGGAAGCCTATGAATACGGAAGAGAATAAAATTTAAAAAACTAATAATTTATGCGAATGATAGATGATGGTATAAAAACATTATAAACACAAGCATAATGTCAACAGCCAGCTTATAGGTAGTAACAAATATTGTTTAAATAATATTAGTTATGCGTGGGTGGCATTAATGAATGGACTACCAGTGAGAGTAGAAGTGAATCAATAATACCACTGTGTTTAACATCAAGTTCACGATAGATTTATTAGATTAAACATCGAAGTTGGTACAGACTATTATTTATTCTGTACTCGTATCTATTAAGTTCTCGGCGCAGCGGCCCAAGAACTTTAGTCTTTTAATGGACATTGTAAAACATATAGGTAGACCTAAACGTTATCGCTATGTAATTCTTGTACATAGATATAGCTACTCCTCAGACCATAAATAGTCAATTAGTCTGTAAGCTGCAGTCTCCGCTTATAAATATTATTAAACAAAAACCGTAATAGACTAAGAGCTTTAAAAAAATATATGACTGCTTCATTGGTCTAGTGTTCGCGAGCGCGAATACTAAGAAGCGTGAGATCCTGAGTTCGCTTCCGGGATCTGGCAGTGTTACTGGGTTTTTCTGTATGGAAATTCGCAGTAGCCGTTCAGCTACTCAGTCAAATCTGGAACTGTGCTCGGTAGATAGCAATAGGCTCGGCCCCTATTATTTTTCCTATTGCATTAAATTATACATGATAGCTAACATACGTCGTTAGTAGGTAGATGTCTATTAGTTACTTATTTATCATACTATTCTAGCAGTATACTCGATAAGAGATAATAAATTAAGTAAGTATTTTCACTAATACAGATAGTGCGACTGACACCAAACCTTTACTGCACAGTGTGTAGTTTTATCAAAATAATACTCAATATTAAATTATTCCTCGCTATACTTAAATTGTGGAGCAAGTAATAGTATAAAGTATACCTACTACCACGCCTACTACTAAACTTTTCTTATAAATATAGGGTACTAAAAATAGCGTGTGTGAAACCGAGAAACAGGTGGAATAAATAATAAGATTTTATGTATTAAACACTTTGATGATAAGATATACTAGAAGTAGCTCGTGATAAGAGAATTAAATGAGTATATAGAAATACCTAGTTATATCCAGCTATTATTTGAGTTGCTTGATAGCATGGATACTAAAAAAGTAAGTAAAACAAGGTAATTTGAGAGTCACTATTTGGAACTGCAATATCAAGTTATTTTTTTATTTTTTTCACCTACGATATATAACATTGCATACTGGCAGACCAAAAACCACTGAGGTTTGTCCGAGATGTAATTTCTAAACAAAATTGAAAATATATAAACGGTTGAAAATTGGTGGTTGATTTTAATTGGTATGAGGCGTACGCATAATTATTACTTTATTAAATCCCAATTAACTTCGCGTTACCAAATGACCAGATTATCTATACTTAGGTATTTTTTTATCTCTCTTTTAAAAAACGTTGCCCCACACTAGGAGTTCTCCTGTTTCGTGGGTACAGTTTACAAACATACATGTCACATGCACACACAACCGAACTCGAAACAACTATCTGTAGATCATACAAATATTTGTAGAGTGCGGGAATGGAACACGATATCGAAATTTTTCTCAGCAGAGGGATGATGTAGACTAACAGTATCAATCTATTTGCTTGGTTTATAGGTCGATTACAGCGAATTGACATTCTTTGTGGCAATTTTTGTTCGACAATTTTATTCTATGTATGGATGTTGTTTTAAAAAGAGAACAACTGCTATAAACGGTAAGAAATACATTGCAAACGAAGGGTAAGACATACCAAAATACCTCCACACGTATAGCACTCATAGCTAATAGTGTTCAAATTTTTCAGGATGATACCCGCATCCTAGCAGTGGGAATAATGTTACCTCGAGTTCAGCGTTAATTCCGAAAGACATGATTAGGATTTCTTTTACTCGGTAGCACAAACTTAAGCCTCTTAACTTCGTCTTGAAATACCGTGCCATAATGGTTATTCATTATCACATAATGGTATTGCGGTAGAAGCGGTAGTCAGGAAACATTTTACAAGGTTTAAGGTTCTTAATTTCCTCTTGAATTCATTGCCGCTTACGTTTCACGAAATATGTAGAAAGTTAATTCGTGGGATGCATAGTATATTTTGTTGAATCGTTATCGTTATTTTAACAATTACAGAAAATACATTTCAATATGATAATTTCAATTGAGGTACGATAATGATTCGTTCCAGAAGCGAAATAATTGTATTCATATAATATATTGTATCGTTTCTTTGCTCCGTGATCGTTCCATAATTATATCCTCTTTGATAACAAATTAAGTGCTTACTTATTTCATTTACAAGGGCAGACATTGAAAATTGTTTACACTATTTATTACTTGCTTTGTCACGCTACGTGTCCACATTTTGTGAGATTAGCGAATATGTCATAGGGTACTTATTATTACAGAATCTATTGTATGCTAACCAAATAAAAAATACAACAATTAAATCAACCTCTATATAATACCGTACTTTGTATATCGTAAAAAAAATATTGCATATTTATAATTATTATGATAATGTGTGCCTACTTACGCGTCAATACTTATCTCATGATACGATAGGTAGGTACCTATAATTATGTCTGATTTATTATCATATACATATAATAATAAAAATAATAAATTCAACCCATTGCAGTCCCACTACTGGGCAAAGGTCTCTTCTTAGAATGAGAACGGTTAGGCCTTAGTCCGCCAACCTGCACCGGGCCAGAGTGGTGGACTAAGCCATACTATATACATATCTTATTTATTTTCATATACACATACGTACAAAATTAATTGTGATATGATACGACTACTTAATTAATGGAATTATGTAATATTGTTTTTTGTTTGCAAGAGAGAGTACTGAATTTGAAATTTTACCTATTATTTTAATTTACTATCATTTTTATATCCTAATTTAATTTAATTATTAATATAATGTCCCATGTAATAGGACGCGAGCCTATTGCCATCTACCGGGCACAGATCCAGACTCCATGCTGCTACTGAGAATTTCCATACAGAAAAACCAATAACACTGCCCGACGCGGGAATTGATCGCGGGACCTCAGGCTCAGCAGTCGCGCTTACGACAACTAGACCAATAAGGCAGGTCTTGTTTATTACTATTAATTACATAAAAACTGACGACACCGGTTGTGCAGCCTTTTTTATCTAATGAAAAACTGTGTCCAAAAAATACTACAAGGACTAAAATAATAAGATAATATCTTGTTACATAAGTTAAAATGTTTGTTGATTTTTTGTTCTTACTTATTTTTGGGATTTGTTCCGCGTGCGTTTTGTTATGTATTAACGCGTCATGCATTTAGTTTTGCGCAATCTCATAACAAAAGACAATATTTTTTTAATGTTGAATCGAAATATAAATACTCGTACGTGGTTAGTACCTACTACCTACCCTGATCATGGATCTTGCCGTTGCGGATTGTGTTTGGCTTTGACATAATTATCTACACTTATACAGGTAGGTTTATACACCTAACTATATCGACGTGACACAAAAATTGTTAATTAGTATTCAAAGACGTGAATAATTTAATACGAATTACCTTACACTTATAAAAGGCCAGCCGATTGCATACTTGACAACCAGAGCCAGTCAGAGTTAATAACGAGTGACTTATGCAGATATATTTTATTAATATTAATGGATTCTTGTCATAAATGTCATTGTACCGTAACAGTACCTATCTCCACAATGAAAATGTAAAAAATTGGGGTATACAAAAACACTAGCGGGCTACCTCAAACTATATTTATGGCTTGATCTACTCCAGAAGCTCTACGAGACAAGAAATTGTATCAGCCATGCATAGAACATTCTATTTTTTCTGCGAAGATTCAGCACATATTCAGTCAGGAAATAAAAATATGTATACGTAAATATGTATATACTGCTGCTAATTCAATCACTAATCATAGTCTGCGCTAGACCAATTAAAAGTTGTATCTCGTAGATACATTATGTATGTATGTAGATACATCGCGCAAGAAAAAGACTAGCTGGCGGTTTTCATGTATTTTATTTCATCGTAGATGAAATTATACTATAATAACAAAGTTATTCTATTCAACTTTAAAGAAGGCAAAGAATATTTCTGTCTTATCTGACATTAAATTAAAAACTTGCAAAGTGCGTACCAAACCAGACACCTAATAAATACTGAGACCCTGAGACTCTAGTGTAAATTTCTTGAGAATTTCGATTTTGGCCCACTTCAAACTTGTCACCAATCGGAGCAGTTGCCGGACGCGATCGAAGAGTAAAATTGTCAGTTAAAAGAAACTAAACTAGCCTCAGTAGTGTCCCATAGTCCCATAGCCTTGATTACTGAATAGTTTACTACATAATGCTCTATCCCTGCGACCATTATTATCTTTATCTTACATAAAAAAACTTCAATGACTAATTAATGTCTAGTGATTTTAGATATGAGTAATTACTAATTTAAAAGCGATAAGGCAATACCTACCTATTTCTATTACTTCCATATTATTTATTTTTCTTTGGATTAAAATACTACCTATTTACTGATAAATTGATAATACAGGTTTGTTGTTATGAATTCGTCGTTTTTATCGGATTGGATATAAAAATAACCTTAGTTTTATATAACTACACAGGTGATTCATGACCACAAATGAAATGAAGCTGGGTTCGATTTATATTATATAGGGGGGGACCTCTATGTACGAACGAAATTTGCAAATAGATTCTACAAGGCAATACGACAATCAGTGTTGAAAATAATAAATAGTCTAGTGATAAAGTGTTAGGACATCAGAAAAGCTTTAATTAAAAAATAATAAAGTTCGAAACATTAAAATTTATTTAAGGATATCTAAAACCGGATAAAATGAAGGTTGTGTTCGTTCGTTCGTATTGCTGAGGGAATATCCGACCGGATCCACCGGGATGAATTAATGACATATGTACTGTAACTGTTCTTATTCCAATAAAATGTTATTTTTTGTTGGTCTGAGTTATGCTAACGACCTATTCTTAGGTTAGGAGCATGAGCAGGATGATAGTTTTTCAATTGATTGTAGGTGAAATCTAAAGAAATAAATTATGACGTCACTTGAAGTACCTATTCTTAGAATAATCACAATACCTAACTACAAGTTGTTTGATGATCGAAGAGAAATATACATTTACGTATTATTGTAAGTACCTAATGTTTCGTAGTAAGAACTTATTATATATATATATTCTGTACTAAAGTTCAGATTACGAGCTCTTGGTTTTGACCCAATTCAGTAATAATAAAAACTGATTACAAAAATAATTAATAACACGGAATACGTCTCAATGGATCAGAGTGGAAAAAAATGTGGAAATAAATCCATCAATGAATCAGAGTGGAAAAAAAAATGGAAATAAATCCATTCATGGATTTGGTCAGTGGATTATAGTGGAATAGGGCCTAATCATGACCAATACAAGTTATAAAAGTGACCCATTTTAGTCAGAAACAAACACTAAAATGATAGAAATAATATGTACCTGATGTATGTATTATGCGCATACATATTATAATTTAGTGCTATTCACGGAAAAGTTAATTTCGTAACAACAGAAGCGTAATCATAAAGCGTGGTCGAACGCGATAGTGCCAGTTGACAGTTCCCTAAAACATATAATTATGTAGGTAGGTCAACTATGTCCGTATTATATAATTAGTTACTCAATGAAAACCTCCTAAATATTCTAGTGCTCAGAGTTATGTAACAAAAATTTTCACAATTATCAGTTTCGGTTGCTTGACGGAAAATTATAAAAATATCTGAAATATGCAATATCTCATAATCCACTCATAAACCCTGGTCCATGAGGTCAAAATTGTAACAAATTCGCTCTAGTATAACTCCTTACAAGGTCGAATTACCGTTCATTCTGTATAACGTTATTCCAAATATTTTTATGGATTATGTAATAGTCCACACCACGTCGTTGTGTTTATGTACGTTTGGGTATATGTCTGATCCTGACCCTGACCGCACTAGATTGTCAAATCGACTGGGAATTTTAATGACTACAATAGTAACGATTCCGTCTAAGGCATACCTCACACATGGTCCAATGATCAATTATATTTAATTGACCATTGGACCATGTGTTGGTATACATTATGCCGAAAGTATGTAAGGGTAATGACTATCGTTGCCATGAGTTTTATTGATGATCATGCACAGCCTGGACCCAATTACGTAATTCTACGTACTACACCATATATGTATTATGAATAAAAATTGCTTCATTGCTAAGTGATAATAGCCCAACAGCAATGGCTAAGAAATTTGACCGTCGATCGAGAGGTCGTGAATTCGATCTATAACAATTATACACAGCCATAGCTGGACGGGATACTTTTGTGTAATGTACAATGTAACAAGTAAATTCGACAATTGCCATGATTTACTAGTCATTCAAGAAACGATAAATAATACGTCATAAAAATATTTTCTGGCATAAAATTGTCTACTCAGTAGCCAATCTAATTTCGAAAATTTAAAAAAAAAACACTATATTATTGCCAGAAGGCTAACAGGAGGGTAAGTATCAGGTAAAAATGTTTTAGAAGAGTTCATTAATCAAAATTATTGGACTGTGTATTGCAATAACGACGGAGAATATCGGCACGGATGGCGCAGTGACTAAGTGATTGCCTACTATTGTGTAACTATGCGTTTGTCAAATATTTTATTAGAACATGTTGTGTCATCAGCGAATATAATCGTTTCGAGTCAGGCAAATCGTTGATATTATCCTACCGACCTATAATCAAAATAATACGGGCCCAAGTATGCTACCTTGAAGGATACTAGAATTATTTGAGCGATATGCTGATTAATTTTTTGCGAGTTTTTTTTTTGTAAAAGATAATTTATTTTTACATTAACTACCTAATTACTCAAATATAAATTTCAGCCTAAAAACTTCCTGAAAGAGATATACAGCGTACGTTTTTTGTATTGTAAGTACGTTTTCTGTTATTTCTACGTTCTGTATTTCAGAACATGACTGATTTAAAACCAGATTAAGTTGGTATCTAGTACATACATATTATATTCCTAGCATTACGAAATTATTTATTTGTATTAATGCGGTTACACAGGTCTTAAAAAATAAAAAAGCTATATCCATTTGCCATTAATTGTTATTTATTTTAACAATAACGCGCAGACTGTCTGAATTTAATCCATAAAAGATTGAATCCTTTCAAGTGGTGAGTGTGGTGACGCAATTGCCACTACGTAAATTCCCCTTCTCAAAGGAACTAGGTATTATCCTGTTTAGTAAAAAGACAACTGAGCCGTCTAGCCGTTCTTTTCCTATGACGTCAGTCAGTACGTGGAGTGGACCTGTGCGTGTGGACAACTCGTTTCTTTGATTAAAAGAAACGAGTTGTGCTCACTTCTGTCCGTCACTCTATTATTGAGATGTGATTGAATAAATTACACTATACTAAGTATCAACCTTATACGTTATACTATCATACTTATATCATATACAACCTGTACATTGATACGTGTAGTTTCGATATCAGATATCACAATGGGTAACATCGTTACACTTTAATTTAATAGTTATAATAGTAGGTACTTACCTACATCATACACATGTAAAATTAATACAATGATAATATAAGCAGCAAGGATAAAAACGTAATCGTAATAAAAATTTAATTAATTGCCGTTATTGTACCTAGTCATACTATTACAGAAGCACGCTCATTGTTTATGTAAACTCTTACAATTTTATACCGACCTATTGTAAGTACCTACTAAAAAAATTCCTTTTAAAGTTTATGTACGTAACTACTATAAATTTTTAAAAGTAGTCTATATATAAGTATAATAAGGATAAGTATATACACTTACTGAATTGAATATTTACTGAGTAATATTTCATCTTTTTTGTTTTCCTTTTTCGAGTTGTACAGCCACCAAATGGTGCCCCCCAATAAAATGACGAGCACAATAATATCAAACGTGCTAAATAATGATCCCCCAGCAACAGCAGCAGCGGCGGCGCCTGTCGCTGCATCCTTTAGAACGTCCTGTGTGCTGTCTGACATTTTGGAGGTTATGTATCTTTGCGCAATTTATTACGTGGTATTGCCACTTAGTTGAATAATGTACAACTGTACAAGGTCACTTGACAGGCGTTATTTTTCGTGAGGTATTTTTTATCGGTTCATCCGGCGACAGCTCGCCTCACGACACTTTGTACACTGCACTGACACTGAAGTGACGTGACGTGATGGTTAGTTTCTAGCTGTTGGAAGGTGATGTGATGGAACTTTACGAGTGAAAGAGAACGCTAGTCGGCACGACAGCTGAAGCGAATATAACCGAATAAAGCCGAAGAGCGTCTCATGGAACTTGTACGTGCGTTCCGTCGCTACACTCTACAGTGCAACCGCCTCGTCCCACGTGCCTAGCTAGAAGCTACGTACGTAGTTGTTTTGCGGAACGTGCGGTACCAACTTGTACGAACGCGGAACGAAACGATGAACCGGCCGTCGAAGAGTCGAGCCGACGGCGACGACAGTAATATAAACTGGGAAAATGAACGCGCCCCGTTCGTTATGACGTGACGTGTAACAGTGGTGGTATAAGAGTCGAGTACGAAACAACACGACTCGACGACCGAGTTTATCTTTGCTTTTACTAGTTGCGCCATTTCTTTAGCATTTCAAAATAATACTTGCATGTAATATTATCTGAGAACCCATTCTAGAAATAGATTCTGTTCATCAATAACGACAGACAGTCCGTCAGTGTGCAATACTTAGCTAATAGTATACTATACTACCTACTTTTTTATATTCTTTTTAGCCTTTGTAAACACCAAAACAATTTATGAATAAAAAATGTATCATATAAGTAGCCAGTAATAATTTGGCAGTACCTATGTTTCGGAAACATGAAAAAGAGCAGCCTATATACGAATCATTAGTTAGGTACTTACCTATAGAGCTACCTACTTAATTAAAGCAAAGCATATCCCATCACCAGTTCTTTATAATACTTCATCTGTATCTGGTGACACGGTAAACATTATCTCGTTGCTGAGTACAAGTGACGTTAACAGATGCCACGTTAAACGATTTATTTTCTTACTTGCCTTCCTTACTTTTAGCCTGTCGTATCCCACTGTTGGGTTAAGGCCTCCTCCTTGATTCCAAGCTATAACATTAGGTCCTAAAGATTCAAAAAAGAATGAAGACTGGTTTTCATTACTGCATAATGTAAGTAGGTATTATTCATGAATAGTCGAGACTTTACGTTTCGACAATTCATACTAATGGAGAAGTATTTGTACGACCGAGAAACTATAGTTTCTATTTATCTCAGTCTCAAATATATTATTAAATTTAAAAATCATACAGTATATAGTACTTCTACCTACATTATTTATTTATAACCCATGATGATAGTTGAGAAAAACAATACAGCGCTCTGCATTGTTTATTTATAATTATTGTTTTTCCGGTTTTACGACCGTTTATCTTTATGCGTTAAAATTTAAACTTGAGTTCTAAGCATGTGTAGAGAACATGATCTTGACCACATTAATGAAAACGTCCGTAAATTCATTGTAACTGTACCTAAATAAGTGCCGTGCTTTTTAGGAAAAAATAAACGAGATGTCCAAGGAATAAAATCGGCAATTGTACTATTATATTAAATTAGTTAAACCACTTAGCTACTTTTTACCTAACCTAATTATGTAAGGTCAACCGGGGCACACGTTTAAGCAATCATATTATATAAGATATACAATTATTAGGAAAAGTTTTAATACAAATGTATCATAAAATTAGTTGTTTTCAAGCATAATCGATTTGTTTTTTTCATGAGTTATAATTAAAAGAGTACCGTAAAATGGGGCTATTTCGGAAGCGCGGGGCTAACTGAGATTTAGTAAAGGGATCATTATGTGTGCTTCTCATGGAGTAGTAACTGCTTTTAAACAGCCGTAGTGTAGGATGCTTTCAATGACAAAGGAAATATTGATTTAGTTTAGAAAATATGACAAAATTTCTAAAAACAAATGTTAGTCCCAAATTGCCCCGTGTTTCCCAAATAGCCCATTTTACGGTATGTATAGTATTTTGTTATAACGGAATTTTAGACGCATTTGCCCCTATTGGGTCAAACGCGTCTTTATTCATTAAACTTTAAACGGGTGACAATTGAGGGCTGAAATAAATATACCTATTTTGCTTCAATTAAAGTTTTATACGCTAATCTTTCAGCCAATCTTAATAATTTATTAAATTATCAGATTATCAGAGGTGATGTCGATGTCGTATAAACTGGGAAAATGCGACTATTTTTTCCTAGACGCATCTACCCGAGATTTCCAGGTATACAGATTTTTTTTATTTGAAAGAGAAACATTACATACCAACTTTCTCCCAGACAAAAGGACTCGAATTCAAAGATTAAATATAAGTAACATAAAATATATGTTTAATAGTTTAATAAAAATTTATTATATTACTAATTAAACAGTTGTCTTTAGAGCTCTATTATGCCTGGAAAGTAAAAAATAAAACTTAGCCCAAAAGTGCAGAAATACTATCATTACAATAATTGACATATACAAACTTTTTGTAGCAACAATGCACTTACTAGTAAATTAAAAAAATATATTTAAAAAACCTATTATTTTTAGGGAATCATTGGTACTTACTCTATTTTAATAAACACAACAAATTGGCATAGATCGTACCTACTCTAATTTATCTGAAATATAAATTCAACCTTTGGTAAAACTTCACTCGAGTAAAAAACGATCACAAAATCCGTTAAAAGTAAAAAAGTAGTAATATGCAAATAAAATTAAAGTTTCTCGAGAAACTTTTTTTGAGAATTGCAATTATAAAAAATACTATTAAATAAAAAAACAAACACCAAAAAAGGTTGAAGATCCCTGGCTATGGGAGATTATCCTAATTTAATATCCTAATCCTAACTAATATCATAAATGCGAAAGTGAGTTTGTTTATTTGTTACGCTTTCACGCCTAATCCAATAAACCGATTTTTAAAATTCTTTCACCGATAGAAAGCTACGTTATCAGCGAGTAAAATAGGCTATATTTTATCCCCGTATACCCACGGGAACGGGAATCCTAATCCTAACTAATATTATAAATAGATACGAATGTGAGTTTGTATACGTTCATACTGCCAATGTCAAATGTCAAATCAATGGCGCTCGCAACCATGGATTCAGAGTAAGCGGAAGTCTATGCTCGCAACTGACGTAATAGAACAAAATTAAAAATAAAATATTTTTTGTTAAAAAAATTAATTATTTTACAATTTTGAGTGATGGGTAGACCTAGTAAAGACGCTTCTCTTGAAAAACTTTACAGAGGTCAAATGTATGTTGCCCCAAGTTGAGTGAAAACCTTAGACGGTATTGCACTATGTGGTTTAAAATGAAATAAATTACTTAGCCGACCACATGATGAAAACGCATTACGAGAAATGAAAAGATTAATACGACTAATGTAACTAATACAGTGATAGTCTTGCCTTTTAGCGGTTTAAAATGAGCCCAAACTCGAGGGGTTTACTAGTAGCTACTGAAGAGTTCCACTATCTATCTCTTGGCTCCATCATAAGACCCTCTATACCAAATGTTATATACGGGACTCATCTAAATATATCGAGTGATTCCAAACTCGGAAGTTTCATTCCCTAACTCCTTACCGTTGAGGAGTACTATGACATCCATCATCAACTCAGCATCATGAAATGATGATTTTCAGACGCCAACACCTGACTTAAGAAAAAAGCTCAAACGCGCTATTTGTCCTACAATATTTGAGGGTATCCCTCGATTTCCGTAGGCTCCCATCATCAGATCCTGACTTGGTGACAATGGGACCAACTTGGGAGCATACTCTTTCAAACAAAAAAAAAATGTAAAGTCGGTCCACAATTGACGGAATGAGAGCGTAACAAAAATACAAAAAAAAAAAAACATACAGTGGAATTGAGAACCTCCTCCTTTTTTGAAGTCAGTTAAATATTTGCAATGACTACAGAGGTATAAACTCTTTAACAAACTTTTGTACTTTTGTTCTTAGAACTACATCAATATCCTACGATCCTATCCTACTATAAATATAAATGCGAATGTCCAAAACATTACAATAATATCACCGTTGTAGGCTTCAAAGACCAACCAAATTGGAGAAGCTGTATTAAAGGAAAGAAGAGGAATTTATAAACATTTAAAACTTTTTTCTTTCTACCTTCTAGTTAATCTCATTAAAATCAAGGCGCATATTTTAACAGTACCTAACACTGTCGATTTAGAAAGGGCTCAGCGACGGACTCCTGGTCCGCCAGACATTAATGTCATTTTTGCCAGTGTTGTCCCTAGTGACGCTCAGCACAGATCCAAGTCCGTCAAAAGAGAGGAAGACCTTTTATCCTTAGAACTCATGAAGATCACTGTTTTGAAGGCGTGCCGTTCAAAACATAAAGAGTGTGCTGCGGACTCAACTTTCCGAAGCCTGTTTGTGATATCACTGTGGATAGGCGACAACGGTAGTCTATAGATTTAGCAGATTTTAGACTGACAAATTGTTAGACTTTGGTTCGTGTAACTACTTGGTGACTGTTCCATGGGTTGCCGTGCGCCTAGATTCTCGACTTTTTAAAAGTGCCTGAAAAGGCCTACTTGAAATAAAAAACTTTGACTTGACTAACGCGACTTTTTTGGTAATAGGTACTTACATTACTCACATCGAGTCTAAAGTCATATTATCATATGATTCATGATGATAATAATATGAAATAATAATAATGGGACGTGAATATATATTATTTATCTATATAACAATACTTATAAAAGACGATTACATCTATTTTATGATAACTGACTCGGAGCATCATGTTTAACAAGTCATTCAGGTCGGGGTCAAAAAAATCCTGCTGCCAGCTGTCCTCTCGGATATAGTTGCGTTATAAAACTGATAGCGGGTTACTTCAAACCTCCAAGCATCAACCATGTATATATAATAGTAGTGGTAATCTGAACCGTAACATAGGAAATTAAGTAAGTGACGAAAATGGGTAGGTAATATAAGCTGTTTACATTCAGGGCAAAAACGTTATGTGCCGTAAACTAAGATTATGCATAAATCGTGCAACTCATCCTAAGTTGCTTTTCCAGAAGGAAGTTCAGTCGTTCATCAGCTTTACCTTAAGGTAATAAGGTAAAGCTGATGCTCATTGTGTAAATATAGGAAAACCTGTATGACATTGGAACCAACTGCATAGAGGAATATGTACAGGATAACCTTCGCCCGACAATTGACAATGAAAAGACTTATAAGTAGGTAGTTTTGGCGTATTTTTTTAATACATAATTATATAAGCAATTATATTCTAATAGGTATGCAGTTTCCTTATTATGTCGTTTTCCGGGGGCGCGGTGATTGCGCGACCGAATCTAATGCCTCCGCCACATTACCGGTCGCTTTCTCCAGGGTAGGTCGGAATGAACCATATCCACACAAAAAAAATGCTGCGTATATTATGTCATGGCTCCTAAAATACACTTTATATAATAAAAATATGGTATTCCTGCTTTTTTACCATTCCTTTTACTGATATTGTGGCGAAATTTAATCGGAAAGAGACAGGATAAAGACTATCCTGGAAATATTTTTTAACTAATCGTAAGAAGTACGGAAAAGGCAAAGGTTTTCTACAGTTTCCATCCACGTTGAATAATAAAAATTATAAAACATGAATGAACAATAGTAGGTGAATCGTTAATTTATTTAATAAGTAAACGACTCAGTTACATTGTTCGATTACGAATAAAACTACGCTATCGCCTATCGCGGGGCAGGAGTTTAGTAAATACCTAACTGCCAAGGCAATCGTCACGTATACGGCCCTTGACGATTAGGCAGACCTGAGCTTTTGTGGGATCTAAAGATCTTTGCTGATAACAATACTTATAAAGTTTTAAGTGGCAATATTCACTGCCTGTTGTGATTCAGGTGCAATGCCTATGTCATCTCCCCGTCATTATCCGACCGATAGGCCGCGAAATCTAGGGGTTGCACTCGCAAAGACCCAATTATTATAAACTTAGTTCTATGCCTACTTATACTTTCAAGAATATTACTTTGTGTTTCTAGGAATATGAAAGCTTGAAAAATACAGATTTTGTTTCATTACATTTTGTTCACAACCCTCCAACTTAGTTAAATAACCATTTTCAGCATCACTATTATCACTACTAGTACTTACGTAATAAAACAGAACGCGTCTGTCTGTCTCATGTCATATCTTGCTGAGATATGCAATATTTTGTGTAGGTATGGTATTGTATTTAATTTTTTTTCCTACGAGGACGGCGGGCACGGCGCGGAACTAGTGCGCTTAGCATGAGTTCAATGATAACAGACATCACAATACTTGGATATATCGCCAGTGGCAGGTTCCAGAACAAACCAAGTCTCGATTGAATCCGACGGTTTTAATAGAGGCCAATGTTTTGTCATCTTCCGGGCACAATTACAACACCAAGCTGCTTATGAGTTTCCTTACAGAAAATCCAACAAAATAACACTTTGCCCGACCCAGGAACCGAACACAGGAGCTCACGTTCAGCAGTCGTGCTTGTGACCAGCAGACCAATGAGGCAGTATAATAATATTAAATTATCGGTGCTATTATTGTTGTTTTTACCAAATTACAAATTTGAGTCCTCAGTATATTTGTAATTTGGTAAAAACAATTACCCATGCAAATAGTATTTAAGTGTAGGTACCACTGTATCTACATTTGCAATACAAAAGAAGAATTTTAAACAGGCTATTTATTATACTATTCAGTATGTTTAGATTTAACATGATGGTGCGGAAAAAACACGTCGCCCTCCATTTTAATATGTATGATTACGTGACGCAATCACAGGTCAGAAACTCAAGGTGACGGCCAGTCAGGCTGCGTCGGCGTGCCTCGGCCAAGCCGCTTCCGTTGCTCACTGGACCTAATATAGGTAAAGCGCAATAATAGCATTACGCTTGTACTGCCCGAATGGTTAGGCAGAGGTGTACTATTGTACACCCACATTTCGTCGATGCTGTTATTGAGTCCCATGTAATAGGGGGCGAGGCTATTGCTATCTATTAGAGAATTATGTAGACTTATTAGAGTACACTCGAACTGCAAAAGCTGAATATTATACTTTCGCCTGTTTATTAACTCTTTTAACCACGGAAACAACATTGTAATGTTGCGGGCGTTAATATAAGGTGTACAGCAATTAATAGTACTGTCAGCTACAATATAGCATTTTTGTGGACCTAAAAGTAGCTATATTCTGAATTTAAGGCCATAGAAAAAACATGTGAACCGCCGTAATGCATCAATTATCCTGTAACTTCAATTAACAATGATATAATGCATCTTGCTCAACGTAGTTGAACTTTTAGTGTTAATCAGCTTGTTTCACGCAATCTTATAATAGCACTTATTTAGCCCACATGACCACTATAGGTGAATTTATATGATACTAAATTACAGCAAAATGCTAATAAATTAGATCACATGTACCCTTTGATCCTGGTTGGAGCTGAATACTTGTACTAGCATAGAAAATTAATCTACTGATTCTGTTAAATAAGATCATGAAAGACGTATCATTAGCGCCCCGTACGTATTATCAGTTAAATCGTCATCATTGCAATATTGTGGTATTTTATTTTAGAATAAAATAAAATACATATATTCAAAAAAGAGAACAAAAAATCTTAAAAAAACAGTTTTCGCTAGTCGGTTTGCGACACATATTAGTAATAATAAGAGCAGTTAAGAGTCAATCAGCCGTTACTTATATCTATCTAGTACAGGCATACTCAACCTTTTTTCTATAAGGGCAACAAAAACTTATTAGTTAAGGTGCCGCGGGCCACAACTCAAAATTTAGGTGTTAATAAAAAAAGGTATACTTAACTACCGTAAAACAAATTAACGGAAACCAAAAAACATAAAAAATTGTTTACAATTCATCTGACTCTTATGAGTCTCATAATGTGAGGTTATCATGCAGCCGTGTGCGATGTTATCCACTATTAAGCTTTAAATGGATCCATGGCTGACATGGCTGACTCGTTTGACACAAGAACTACTTGTGTAAGCTTGTTACTGATTCATGTACCACAAGTGAATTCTTATACAGCCCTTAGCATTTACCATTAACCTATTATAACATATTGACAATTTATTTTTATTTATTCAACGAGATAACAACTGAATTTAAAAAGGATACCTAAATATATAAGTAATCAGCCTATTGTCAAATTACTAGTGATGTGCCGGATATCCGTATCCGTATCTGCGGGTATCCGAAGGAAAAATAAGATCTGTATCCGTATCCGTTACTTTTTGGCGGATCTTGCACGGATCTTTTATATTAATAAATTTCATGATGTATATGAAATTTTAAAGATAGGCAGCAATGAAATAATATTAACTTAAATTCAATTTACTTTTTATTTCTTAAAATAACATTTATGGCGCATTTACATTTCAAAAATTAAATATCTAAACATTTATTAAACTATGTTACCTGTGGGCGACTCCGCTATAGACGATTCTCGGTGTCAATTTCTAAACCACATTATTTGTTACTTTTTTTGATATCAGTGTAAAGAAGAAGGTCATAATTTAATAATAATATTTTTTTTTTATTTGGCTTCATATTACAATTTTTGGCGCGCTTGGAAACAATAATTCGACAATTTAGTACAAACTGCAAAATCAGGCCTCGCAAAACGATCGCGAAATAGCTGTTACTAACAATAGTAACAATTTAGGATTAAATTTTACGATTTAAACGTGTAGTGACAACATTTATTTATTCGCTTGCGCAAAAATATGTAAGTAGTTGTTGTTACTTTTTAAGCATTATTGACTACAAGTACCCATTTGTGAGCGTGTTGCACCCGCGATATAAAAGATATAAAAGTTTGTGTTTTTCACAGAAATATAGTGCTAACGTTTTGAACCTTTGTAAAAGTAAGCAGAAATCAAAGGCAAACTTAAATAAATCATTATTAGGAGTCTATTGTTAGTTGAATAGAAATAAACGTTGACTTAAATTGGTTGCACCCGCGATCGCGATGTTAGAATCGCGGGTACAACTTTTTGATGATTAATATTATCGGGTGATTATAATATTTTATTGATTTATTATGCCCTGGATAGTAATATGTGCTGTGTGTGATTGATGATTTATATTTAATAGGTGCTTATGTTCATACTTCGCTTCTTTCTATAGAAATATCTGCTAAAATGACAGCAGAACAGCAACAGAAAGAAACTGCTTCACAGAAATATTGGTAAAAACAAAAAAATGCCATGTTGGATGATATTGGGAAGGGCTGAAAAATGTAACAGCGATTTAATGAAAATATTTCTTCCAATCTGCAGACGGTGACAGCATTTCTGTGGCGTGAACCTCACTGTCTCATCACAAGTGTACATTAGTTTTGAAATCTGCCACCGAAACAGAAGATGATACAATGAAGATTTGGAACCTACTTTCGGTACACGAAGAAATTCTGTGTCCTGATGTATCTGTGCCGTCAGTATCGGATCAGAGTTAATCCTTCACGCCAATTTAAACAAAGTTGCTCATTTTCGATGTTTACCGTGAATCAAACGACGAATCTTTAGGTAAATGATGAATCACCAACAAAGTCTCTTGAATCATTGAGGTTACCAGCAGAGGCATGCCCTGAAACTGATAATGTCACTGCCGCTGTCTTACAAAAATATACTTGCGCTAATACGTATGACAGTCAGGCAAAAAAAAAAATACTCAATCGCTATTAGTGGGGCTGTATCAGAGTGGTATAGATGGAGATGGAGAAATTAGAGTACAATTTCTGAAGATGTTTGATGGCAAACATTTCACTGAAATGGTAAATGACATAATAAACGTGCAATTTGAAGTCATCGCAAAGTTGGAAACGTCAGAAATCAGAAATAATATAAGTATTCATAGAATTTTCGGCTAATATTGTAGTATTTGAAAAGAAATAATTAAAATAAGTGATAAAGAAGTGACCAAGAAGTGTACTGATTAGTAATATTCATCATTTGATCTCTTATTTCATTGCTATATATGTTTTATTGACGTTTATATTCACTTAAGTTAGACGTGTTGCACCCGCGATAATTTGATGTTGCACCCGCTATTGCTTAAAAAGTGAATAAATTCATTTTTTATTGTTGTTTTCTACATATTATTTATTTCTTTACTACTTTACTTCTTTCAATCTATGAAGGCATAACAAAATAAGTGTTTCACAATTAACAGACCTTTATGTTTTTGTACTATGATTTAGAAAGGTTAGGCCAACTTTGTTGCACCCGCGATACCTAGCACTTTGAACCTCCGTCCTGACTATTTAAATATTTCATCAAACTTCTCTTAAACGAATCAAAATTGAACATTTTAAAATGTAGCCCTTTCGGAAACAATTTCACTAAAATGTTTTTTTTTTTAATTTTATTATTAAGAAACTTAAAACGCATTTAAACGTTGCACCCGCGATAATGGAATAGCCCCAGTATAGCAAGTTATAAGATACAAATTTTGTCGTCAGCACTCTTCTTAGCAGAGTTTTCTTTTCAGAATAAATCATATTCTTGTGGATGTTTCCTCTGAAGGCGATTTTTTAACGAAATTATACAGTTTCTCTTACGGGAATACATTCCTTCACAAACTTTGCATTTGGCACATACGTCATTTATTATCGTAAAATATTTCCATATTACACTACTAAACTTTTTTGTAGACATTGTTTTTATTTTAATTTAACTTTAAAAAATTTAACTTTCAAAAAATACAAAAATAAGCTATGCTATCCTGTATTACACTAAACTATAAACAAATTACGCGCAGTGCGAGCAGGCCCGCTGCACTGCTAGCTGATTGAACGCCCGTGTGAAATACGGATTATGCCGCCCCCTGTTTAACTACGACTACGTATGCTGAATTTGCCGGAAGCAGCCGCCCATTGGAATCCGCGGCATGTCGCTAATGTGCCAATCTGCGTCTTCGCAATGAGTCCGTAGATATCGGCACTAGCATTTTATCACCGAAATAGTGATAATAAGGTAAAATCATGTAAATGCATGAATTACATAAATTCAAACTAATATTATATTTATGTGAAAAGAACTAAATTCACTATCACTATCACTACATATTATAAAACAAAGTCCCCTCCGCGTCTGTCTGTCTGTCTGTTCGCGATAAACTCAAAAACTGCTGAATAGATTTTCATGCGGTTTTCACGTCAAGTCAGAGTGTTTCATGAGGAAGGTTTAGGTGTATAATTAATTACGGTTTTGTGTAAATTGGCTGAAATATGACGCTGATTGTTGAAGATCTTTACTGGCATGCTTCGCCTAGTTGCTCGACGCAACAGGCCGATACAACACTATGACAGAAAAAAAATGTAGGTGTACATGCTCTGCTACCCGTGCGAAGCCGGGACAGGTCGCTAGTATATTTGAGGAGGTTCTTTTCAAAACTTGACTATTCCTGTTTTTGTGTATTTGCACAATTTTCAGCATGTGCATTTCTTGTATTACTTCCCTTTTTTGAAATTTTTGTGTCTTTTTTGACACTAAGTGCTTTTTTTATCATTTTCAGCCTGTTTTTTTAGCAGTTTCCAGTTCAAGGCAATAAGGCGATGACGTAATAATTGCTGTTTTTCCTCGCTTGACGTTAGCTCTTGTAGTCATTTTGTTTCCGGGTAAGGCATCATATCTTTAGGTCCATAATGGAAATAAGTACATTTATATTAACATTCACGTTACTCTATTGAAGGCACCCAGGCAATCCAAAACGGTACCCTGGTCCATTTTGCTTGGGTCCGTTTTGCCTATTGTAGACAGTGATTTAGCTGATATACAGCGCTTCTGTGCTACTTGGCAGGACCTCACACTTAGCAGCCGCGGTTGCGACCACTAGACAAACAATACCTGCTTAGATTACTATGTTTCTATTATGTATAAAGTAAAGTTAAACCGCAAAAAATAGACATCTACCTATATACTAAGTTAATAACATAGTTGAAGCAGATCTTTTTGATCACCCATTGATAAAAACCTAACATTGCATAGCAGTTAACTTCTAAATTAGGTAGTTCGATCTCGGTTGGTACATTTTTTCTTGTGATCACGTTGTGATAATCCTCATGGAGTTCCAAAATGAAAAGTTAATTTGCCATAATAATCTTAAATTTAACATGCAATAAGAAAAAACAAACTTATCAAAACGTTACATTGCATAATGAGGTAATACCAGTGCCGGATTAAGCAAGCGCGGGGCCCGTAGCAAATTCCATCGAGGGGCCCTTGATCTGCTATTGGCTCTTAAAAGTATTAAGTGACTTTTTGTAGAACTTGTGAGTTTACCGTATGAAATTCTATGTTTTATTTTCGCCAGCAAAATAATCGGCTATCGATTGTCTGGCGTTGATTGCCTTAGTCGGAAAACAGGTATAACGTTTCACGTTTTTGTTACATTAAGTAAATTCAATATACCACCTCTTAATAAGTTTCACTCAAAAAATTGCACTCAGACAGAGGTTTGAATACGCGGGACCCGTAGCAATTGCTACTCTTGCTACGTGGTTAATTCGGCACTGGGTCATACAGTACAAGTTGTACAAGTGTTTCGAATAAAAAATAAAATAAAATATTATAGTTTAAAAAACACGCTTTTATACATTATCCAATGACTAATTCAAAAAGCATGGAGTGCCTTTTGGTTTAGTCATTGGATAATATATATTAATTTAATTTAATTATTTTTTTATTTTTTAATGTATAAAAGCGTGTTTTTTAGTTTTTTTAAACTATAATATTTTATTTTATACCTTATAGTCCACAGCATTAAATGAACTTTAGCACTTTCTGCTTCTTGGCTCCATCATTAGATTTTTTTTAATTTTTTAATAATTTCCTGTTTAAATTTATTAAAAATTTTATTTTATTTTAGCTTAAGTTTATGTCACATCGTTAGTAACGTTATTTTAGTTAATGGAATAATTTCTGGATGAAACTACTTAAATACATAGCATAGATCCCGTTTTCAAATATTTATAACAAATTTAATTATTATAAACAAATAGAGTCCGTTTAAGAGCATGTGACATGGTAGGTAACGTTATTGCAGTCGAAGAAACAATTATCCGTTGGAAAACCTCGAATTCATTGCATAGATTCTTTTTTCAATTATTTATAACAAATTCAATTGAATTAGCTAACCATGCCTTGTCATCTAAACTAGAAATGTATGCAAAATTTCAGCTTAATCGGAAACTGGGAAGTGGGTCAAAGTGTTAAAAACGGCATAAACAGTTCAAAGCGGATAAAAAAAAAAGAATACAAAATAAGGAAGTAGGTAACAAGAATGTTGAGACATTGTGAAGCTAATCTAATATGAAATAGAACTAGTAAACACAAAGTATACTCGGGTTTTTTCGTCGTACATAATATGGATTACCTACCTTATGGTTTATCGTGTTATGTAATTTTAGGTTTATTAGCTTAATTTCGATTGCATTTAATTAAATTTAGGTAAGATATTGAAAATTACAATTAGTTTGATAAGAGTACGCATGTAAGTCAACAGAATTTGCTATAAAACTATGTAGTTGGAATCTTACATGAAATGTAAATAATTCCATTCTTTATATTCCAATAAGAGAGAGAGGTCTTGTAAGATTGATTATGAATATGATCGATGTTTCTAGCATAGTTTTTTGTAAAAAGATTACACTCGTAAGTAGGACTAAACATAAAGTGACCTTTTTTAACCGACTTTGACCGAAAAAGGAGGAGGTACTCAATTCCACTGAAGGTTTTTTTTTGTATGTTTGTTACGCGATCATTTCGTCAATTATAGACCGATTAAAAAAAATATTTTTTTGTTTGAAAGTGTATCACAAGTCGGTCACATTGTCATATTGTCAAAAATGCAATGATAAACCGACACGATTGGCGAAGTGCATTTGTCGTGTCCGACGTACAATTTACCTTGCACTCGACAATTTTTACTTGAACTCGTTGTTTCAATGCCGCTATTATAGCAGCAAGGTCTATATTACTTTTATGTTTTACTTGGCACCGACTTTAATATTCTTCAACAACTATATTGTATAATAAAACATTTCGACCCATGCGAAGAACATAGTTACATCTGTCTGTATCAAACTTGTTGCTTCAAACTTAATTTTGTTTTTGAGATTTTTAAAGTCGGGTTTATTTTTTGTTAAAAAATGTTTTGTTTATGTTCTAGGTTTTTTTTTGTGTTTTACTTATGGTATATCGTAATCTTTACTAATATTTTGAGCATTTTCCAAATCATGGAAGGTTTAAATAATATAGATGTTTTTCTGAAACTTAAAGAAAGTGGAAGTTTAAAAAATAGCGAAGTCCTATTCAATATCTTTGCGATCAAAAGAATAAGGTAGAATAGGAAATGACTAGGATTAGGAAAATACTATTTCTGAAAAGAACATTGAAAGTCCGTATTACCAGTGCATGTGATTGAGAATCAGGGTAAAAATTTAAAGTTATTTTGTGCTAAATATTGTTTTAATCTACAAAAAAGGTGGGAAAGGTCTGGATCAAGAGGTCCTAACTTTCTAAAAAAGTATTCTGACTGGGTAGATTTAAAGTTGAAAATGACAATGTTTCGAAGGTTATCGAGATTCAGGCTTACAGTGATAATATAGCGTATATGATGTATTTTATGATACAGATTGCATTTTTTTAAGAAAGCTTAAGTATAAGGAATAAAAGAAAAAAAAACTGTTCAACTCCATACAAAAAAAAAGAATTTGCTAATAACTCGTTAAATAATAGCTTTATCAAAAAATGTAACATAGCATAATATATTGCTATTCAGTAAAGAAATACGCTGGCATGTTTTTCTTTTCAATACCTATAAGTTAAGTACGTGCAAAAAACTTTTTTTTTTATATTAAAAGTTGAAAATGACAATGTTTCGAAGGAGATCGAAATTAAGGCTTCAGTCATAATATAGCTTTTATGATACAGAAAGCAATTTCTTAAGAAAGCATAAGAATAAGGAATAAAATGAAAAATACTGTTCAGCTCCATACATATTATAGAAACGTATGGCGTTAATTACCTTCTGCACATGTGGCCTTCCTGGTGACTAGTTGTTTCTAATCCCCACAATCTAGTTGTGGTGTTTTCTGCATGACTAGACATTTGTATCTTGTGTACTTTATTTTATTTTATTGTATTACATTTTTTTTCTTCTTTTTTTTTGCATAACATTGTTATACATTTTTGTTTAACAAACAAAGAATTGAACATTTTTTTTTGAAAATGTTATTTGATTTTATTATTTTATATAGTAGTCCTTGTATGTCATGTAATGTAATATTGCATTGTAAGAGTATTTTCTATTTTATTTTGTTATTATAAATTGCTTCAACTCATTGTAAACCAATATTTTTAATTGTATCCATGGAGTTTCTTGCCGGTCTCTTCTCCATAGGACCCACCCACTTTGGAACCGTGCGCCTAGATTCATAACGTTTTAAAAGTGCCTGCAAAGGCCCATTTGAAATAAAAAACTTTGACTTTGACTTTACAAAAAAAAAAGAATTTGCTAATAACTCATGAAACAATAGCTTTATCAAAAAATTTTACATAATATATAATATTACTAGTCAGTAAAGGAAAAAGCTGGCATTAAAAAAAAAAAATAAGGTACTTGATTTTGGAGCGGCGCTAAGTCTATGAAGCTTCATTTTCAGCCCACTGTCCCACGTGGAAGACTGTCCCAGGCGTAGGCTGGTTTTACCGCCACGACCGAAACATTCCTAGTGTTCAAATTTAATTATTATTAATAAAGTTTCACAAATGAAGGCCGGCCAAAGAATGAAATGAAGGCCCCACAAAACCGTTTTCATGGTTTGTCTGTGATAAAAGAATGAATATCAAACAGTTTAATAAAACATATACCTATATTGTGACGCTACAGTTAGACTAGTAATTTCCTTAAATCTGTCTGTTTTTATTATCTTGGACCAAGATAATAAAAAGCTCGCACAGCCCTTTTCTGCAAGACGAATATATGTAGTATTGATGTCTGCAGAGTTTCTCCAGGATGCCGTAAGTCATAACACTATGAAAATAACTGAAATAAACTATTCTGGCTGTATCCACATCAGTTATGTGCCGATTTTTTTTTTGACAGCAAACGCGGCAGAACTAACCCTACCCGATTATTATCTGTTTATTTGCGGGTCCCAGTGCAGTTTGGCGTCTATTGTGATACACAGGGTCCAACTCCACCCCATTCAATTTGAGACTACTCGTGTTTTCTATTATTTTTTCCCGTTGAAAATTTGAGACTATTCGTTATTATTAACATTTAACCACATTAGAGTGCAACGTTAACTTCGCAAAAATAAAGGCATAGTCGTCGTATTTTAAAAATTAGAGAAGTATCATACGCGAAATCAAAACAAAATACTATCCGCAAGTTGCGCAAGACACTACCACCGCTGGCGACTAGAGCGTTAGAAAATGACGCCACACTGCGATCTCGTAACTGTTAGAGCGGGGCTCGATATTAGGGGAACTTTAAATGTCAATCTGTAAATGTCTGTTTTAAATCATAACTACTTCGTTTTTTTTTTAAATGAAACCATAAACTAATGTATTTGTATACATACAAGCTCTACACTCTACTGTAACAAACTTTCAAACGATTTTGCATACCTACCTATTTAAATCCTAAATCCCTCATTACGGGGCTACCAACTTGTAATTTTGGCAGTTGACACGTTTATGTTGCAAGCATCCATTAAGGAAGGATTTTTGGAATTAAATTTCACCCCTAAGGGGTTAAAACAAGGGATGAACGCATGTTGTAGGGAAGTCCGTTATTTAGAAAGTAACAAGCACGAAATTTCATATACCAACCTACTTTTGGTTAGAAAATGTACGTTTATCGGCATTTTTCAAACGAGCGAATTCGCGAACTACAGCTTATAGATTATGACTACAGCCGTGAAGATTGTAGCTAAGCAACCCATCTCTTTCGATAGGTGCCGTAAAATGCGACCATTATGAATTTTTTATGGAGGTCGGGATTTTGGCCGAATGGATACTTGGATTTGTTACTTTAATTCAATAAACACTCCGCCGATTGCAGTTGTTTAGCACCGTTGCATTCCGCGCATTTCTGCGTTCTTTGATGACGATCGGCGCTTGGGAAAAAACATAAGTCTCTCGTTTTCATGTCTGTTGAAATTACTCATCGCAGAGTAAAGCAAAATAAAAGTAGCCGTTAAGCTGTATTCTAGTGTCAGTGAAATGGGGGAAATAACGAAATTTTAATGTTTATCTTCTTCAGCTATGTTATGATCATTGTTGGAAAAGTACTAGTAATAAAAACAAAAATATTTTACTTTTTTTATTCTTATAAAATACAGTACAGCATTAGTTTATATGATGCCGATTTTGTTGGCAACATCTAATGCGTCATAGTCCCTGGCGAGCCGAACGTATGCCTTCTTCTTGCCGTCGGGCCTGCAAGAAATAAAAAATATATAAGTAAGTATTTGAAATAGACATAACATAAAAAATGAGAAAAGATAATTGTATCAGAGATGTGTAATTTTTGATATCATTCTCTATCAATGAGATTCCCACAAGTATATCATCATGTTAATTTTATGACAAAAGCAAGTACA
Source organism: Shargacucullia verbasci (assembly GCA_947562105.1). Classification (NCBI taxonomy): domain Eukaryota; kingdom Metazoa; phylum Arthropoda; class Insecta; order Lepidoptera; family Noctuidae; genus Shargacucullia; species Shargacucullia verbasci. Next base: position 8,394,150 of record OX387284.1, on the reverse strand, counting down.
TAGTACCTAGTATATGTCTAGTGGATATATTTACCTGATGAGGGTGTTTACTTTAGCGACATTAATGTCGTAAAGTTTCTTCACTGCAGCCTTGATGTGGTGTTTGTTGGAGCTGGTGTGAACAATGAATACCAAGGTATTGTTGTCCTCAATCTTCTTCATAGCCGCTTCAGATGTCAGAGGATACTTTATGATATTATAAGCATCCATGCTGGAATATAATACAAAACCAAATATTCATGTAAATGCATTCAAACTCGGTACCAGTGAGAGTAAATTGAACCTTATGGAAATCTTAGGGCATATGGCTCATAATAGGACACACTAAGACTTATCTGACAATAGATTTCATCTCACATGTTGAGAAATAAATAAGTAGTGTGAAGCTGCATAATCTTGCTTATTAATGTGCATATTGCAATAAGAAACAACATTGTTTATTTAACAATTCCTCTTTTCCAATCTCTTTACTAAAATTATAAAACAATAAAAAATAGCATTAGAAATAAATTATGTATGAGACTAAGATTGAACTTACCGATTCCTCTTGGGAAGCGATTTCCTGGGATACTTAGGATGCCTTGGAGGTTCAAAAGTCTTAGGCCTGCGGAAGTGCACAGAAGTGCGAATCTTGCGAACTCGCTTTCCATGTTCACCTTTGACAACCTAAAATAAAGTATAACTTATAAAAAACTATATAGACACACCCACAATACAGGTCCAAATCCTAGTATAGGAGTAACATAATTTTAAAAAAAGCCAGAAAAAAGAGAATATATTTTTACATATTACTATCCTATTCAGGCCATATAATTTTATTTTTATTGTAAGCGATTATCATCGCCCATGGACACCCGCAACACCAGAGGAGTCACAAGTGCGTTGCCGGCCGATAGGCGATAAAAGATGCATAGCGAGGCCAAATCTCTATGCAGCACCAAGGGGTCAAGCCGGTTTGAAATATCTTGGCAGTTGATGATTCGAATCACTCTCCATTGGATGCGGTCCAGAGGGAGAAGCTGGTACTGGGGTGCCCCTGCTCAGAGATGAAAACAGTATTCCATATGGGGTCGGACCTGCGCCTTGTAAAGTAGTAGGCGGTGGGTCGGAGTGAAATACCATCTCGATCGAATTAAAATACTGATTTACATTAGACATATACAATAACCAATATTAACAATTATAACTACATCAAAGATGTGAGGAACATACCTTCCTTTGTGCTTTAAGAGCCTTGGCGACAGGTTTCACCACTTGTTTCTTTTGTCCTTTAATGCCAGTCTTCTTAGGCTTAGGTGCAATTTTCAACTTAGCCGCTGCTGGTTTCGGTTTAGGCCTAGATGCAGCCGCAGCTTTCTTAACTGAAGGCTTTGCACTAGACTTGGTCTTCAGGGCAGCAGCTTTAGCAGAGCCAGGTTTGGCAGTAGGTGCTGATGCTGGTTTCTTTTCAGCAGGCTTAGCAGTGGCTGCCGCTGGCTTCGCCGCCGGAGCTGACGCTGGTTTAGCAGCTGCGGGTTTTGCCGCAGGAGCCGCTTTAGGGGCAGCCGCCTTAGGAGCAGGCGCAGGTGTCTTAGCTGTCGCCGGCTTGGGTGCACTGCTCGTTGAAGAAGCAGCTTTAGGTGCAGCTGCGGGCGTTTTCGCAGTTACGGGTTTCTTTTCCGCGGGCTTGGATCCGGAGGACCCTGTATGAAAACATTAAAATATGTTTACTATAACCTCAAAAATGAATGTCAGTACTATAATTACTTCGGGTCGCGATTGTCATCCTAGACGGAAAATAACGAAGATTTGTTGGTGAGGGGATGAGCACTGTATCGTCATGATTTAACTTTACAGTATCACTAACGTGTTAAAGGTTCATAACAAGTACCGCGTGGCTCCACAAATGTCACACAGTCAAACTAATAACTCACGGAAATATAAGGTATTATCACTGAATATTGAAGTTGAAAACCGATCTAGACAGCATTTATGCCATGTTAATAATTATTTTATACTTCTTGGCTGTATTTCAATGAAATAAAAGTACGTACCGGATTTCTCGGGTTGCTTCTTAGGAGGCATCGTGACAAAAAAGATGGAGGACCACTAATTGTGTTGCCAGATAACATTCATTAATTTGTTTTTTTGATTTTGACATTGGTAATATTTTCTCCCTGCCTGTAGTATACTAAAGTCTTGTCCTGCAAACAGTTTACTGCCACGCACCACTTTAACGCTGCATTTTCTTCCATTAAAGTAGGTACCAGGGGTCATTAAACGAAACGTGATGGACAACAATTCCCATGTTATCAGAAATGATGTATATTTCCCTTTTTCGAAAGTCTCGCAATTTTTATTTACATTAGATATATTTTTACATAAAACTCGACATGCAACTAATGGTTGGGTCACAATTTTAGTAACTTTTTTTTTTTATAGAGGGAGTCACTATCTATACATATAAATAAAATTGGAGTGTCTGTTTGTAATATTGAAATAACCGTTTTTTACTACATGCATATGAATATATATATACGGTACATACACCAAAATAACATTTTTTACAATTTTTGTCTGTCTGTCTGTTTGTATAGGCTAATCTCTGAAATAGCTGGACCGATTTTGACGGGACTTTTATTGGCAGGTAGCTGATGTAGTAACTTAGGCTACTTTTATTTTAGAAAAATTCTTTTATTTTCGAAAAAAATAGGGTTAAGTGCATTTGGCCTCACTAAAAAATACATTGTTAAGTTCCGACATCCACGCGAACAAAGTCGCGGGCACAGCTAGTTTATAATATAAGTAGAATAGTAAGATAGTAGACTAGTTGGTAAACTGCCCGCTACCTAAGTCGATGTATTCTAACGGCAAAATTAACTTTGTCCAAATCTTCTAGACTAGATTCCCGTAATATACGAACTATTTACATACCTACAAGTTTGTGCGGAACCGCAAGGATTCCGCAATTATTAATTATTCTAATCGAATAATTAATAATAATAAACCAATTCTATATTTTCATTATTTTTTTCTATCATGAAAATGAATTAGGTTAGCTGAGCCGAAAAATGACGTACAACGTGTACTAGCGCTATCCTTTTCTATTGCATTTACAAATACATAGATTAACTACCTACAGATAGGTAGTCACCGTGGTCACTATAGTCTCTCTCGCTCGGACAATAGGAGTTGCCAGGAAAATCAATGTCCCTTATTTTGAACGTAAATTTATTTTTACCCTGATTGTTTTATATAATAATGAGAATGTATTTATTATAATTAACATTATTATTTATATTAAATAAATTTTCTTTTATTGTCAGGTAAATGTGTATAAATTTAATCATTGTTTAAGATTAATTTCCTTTCTACTATGGAACTGACAGATATAATGGAACTTTTACTGAAATATATTGTGGACGTAAAACTATTAACCGATGATCATGTGAACACATTGTAACCAAATAAATAATATATCAAAAGGTAGGTAAGGCTCAGGAACCGCAAACTTTATATTTAAAAAAACGCATATCGAAATATTGCCACGTGAACAACTGTTTTTTCCCGCATCTGTCAAGTCATGATTTGAGAGTCACATAACACAAAAGATATTGTCCTGTACAGGCAAGTTCGTCAACAGTGATAGGAACGATGGTGTGGGGCGCCATAACGCCATTTACATTCAAACTTTCAACAGCCATACTACCACTTCAATTTTTTAAATAATATCTAAACTACAGATTATTTACCAGTAATCTTAAACGAAATAATTCTGTGAAAATAACCACAAAGAATAAAAACTTAACAATTATCTAAGTAACCAACGAATTAATGAAAATAATTTGGGTGATGTAATTATGTGATTAATGTTTAGCAATTCAACCAAAGCTCGAAAGATGGCGCCAGCATACAATTATCTATATAACAATAATCAAAGTCAAAGTCAAAGTCAAAGTTTTTTATTTCAAGTAGGCCTTTTCAGGCACTTTTAAAAAGTCGAGACTCTAGGCGCACGGTTCCAAAGGGGGTAGGTCCTATGGAGAAGAGACCGGCAAGAAACTCCATGGATACTCTTTTCAAAAACAAAAAGTTAATTTACAATTAAAATCTTAAATTAACATGCATTATATAAGAAAAAATACAAACTTAATAGAATGCTACTTACACAATGAGGCAATACAACATGAGTTAAACAATTGTTTCGAATATAAACTAAAAACGGGATAAACAGATCAAAGCGGATAAAACAGAAATAAAAAAAATACAAAAAAGAATATAAAATATTGAAACATCAAGAATGTCCAGATATGTAAAGTGAATCTAATATAAAATAGAATTAGTAGACACAATGGATAACCAGGGAAGCCACATGTGCAGAAGATATTCAACGCCACACGTCTCTATCGTCAACATAGTCTTTGATTCTATAATATGCTTTCTTTGTGAGAACAGATTTAACGTGGATTTTAAATTTCTTACCGGGAAGATCGGTTACAGTTTTCGGTAGCTTGTTATAGAAGCGTACACCGTGTCCTAAAAATGATTTATTTGTTTTAGTCAATCTAAATTTTGGCACCACTATTTTGTGATTATTTCTAGTATTAATGTTGTGAACGTCGCTATTGATACTAAACATGTGAAGGTTCTTCCGAACGAACATTATATTTTCTAGAATGTAGAGAGACGGTAGTGTTAAAATATCGATTTCTTTAAAAAAATCCCGTAAAGACTCGCGTGGGCCCATGTTATAGATCGCACGGATCGCCCTCTTCTGTAATACAAAAATTGATTCTACATCCGCCGCTGATCCCCACAACAGAATGCCATAAGACATAATGCTATGAAAGTATGCGTAATATACCATTCGGGCAGTAGCTATATCTGTTAATTGTCTAATTTTTCTGACTGCAAAAGCCGCGGAACTTAGTCTCTTCGATAGAGCTGTGATGTGCGGACCCCACTGCAGCTTCGAATCTATTGTAATACCTAAGAACACTGTTTCGTTTATTAAATCAAGTTTATTGCCATCAAGCATTATGTTTAAGCTTACTTGGGGTACATTTGGCAAGGAGAATTTGAGACATTTTGTTTTAGTAGCGTTTAGTAATAAATTATTTGCTGCGAACCATTTAGAAAGGATATTTAAGCTATTGTTAACATGTATTACTTCGCTATCTTTTCTACTTATTTTAAAAATGAGGGAAGTATCATCCGCAAACAAAACAATATCAGCTATTCCGCTCATCATATATGGAAGATCATTAATATAAGCCAAGAACAGGAAAGGGCCAAGAATTGAGCCTTGTGGTACGCCCATTTTCACCAGAGACCCTTTAGATAAGACACCATTTACACATATTTTTTGCTGTCTTTGTGATAGGTAGGATAGAACAAGATCGGCAGCTCGTTCACGAATTCCATAATAGTTTAATTTGCGGATTAGTATAAAGTGGTCGACGCAGTCAAAAGCCTTAGAGAGATCACAAAAGACGCCAATTGCATCCTGTGAGCTCTCCCAGGATTCCAAAATATGAGTGATTAATTTCACTCCTGCGTCAGTAGTAGACCTACCCTTGGTGAAGCCGAACTGACGAGTATGTAATAATCCATTGGAATTAAAATGTGAAAGCATTTGATCAAGCAAAATTTTTTCAAATATTTTACTTAATGCGGGGAGAACGGAGATTGGTCTATAATTGGAGGGATTATTCTTACAGCCTGATTTGAATATTGGTATGACCTTACTATGTTTCATCAAATCAGGAAATGTACCCTTATCTATGCATTGGTTGAATATGCCTGTAAGTATGGGGGCAATAGTATCAATAATATCTACAATAACTCTAACAGAGATGCCCCACAAGTCTTCAGTGTTTTTGATATTTAGGCTTTTAAATGCTGTTTTAACTCGTCATATATTATAATCATACACTAAGCCGCGTAACGAAACAGAGGTGAGGTAAATAAAAGAATACACTAGCAACACTAATGTTTCAGGTGTTAAGTTATGTTACAAACATAGAAATACTATTTAAAGAATGAGCGAGACTGACGTCACGGCAAGTTAAGCAAGGAACGTTTATTACGAAAAACATATGAAAGAAGGAGATGCAATCTTTATTTTTTGTCCTTATCTGCGTAGCTGGTATTTTTAGCCACAGATTGTCAGATTTGACACTTGCGTGGTCAAACAAATATGCTAAAGTTAACACGACATATAAATTTCGCTTATATTTTAGTTTTCTGTATTAAATAAGTTCATATAAAGTAGCAAGTGTGTCTCCAGAGTGTGTGTGGTGTATGCGCTATGGGATATTGCACTGCTTTAGGCTGCAAAAACTGTAGCATACGAAAAGATTCCGTGTGTATCATTTCACTCGTAAGTAGACATAATTCAATTTATTAGAGTTTCAATAACGTCGGAGATATCATTACAGATATCATGGATAGGAACTGACTACTTGTTGTTGAATATACTGTGAAATTAATGCGTCATTTTGCTTATTGTTTGTAACCTAACCTAACACGTGAAATATTAAGTGTTGCTACTGTATTCTTTTATTTACCTCACTATCAATTCCAAGTAGTTTATACAAATTGAATATTAAAATTTAGGAATGTGTATTTTACAGGAATTGTACTGGTTTACAGTAGATCTTGAGATGACAAAAAAATAAATTCACGCTACCGGGTGGCAAAATTGCTATTTATAAATAACCAATACGTAATTTTCATGAACCGTTAAGGGACACTGACATCTCAAATTATTTTAGTTTACAAATAAAAACCAGAATGTGATTACTGAGTTTCCTTAGCTCGCCTACCTTTATGTAAATAAAACCTGAAATATATGAATCACTGTCAGTTAAATATTATGAATCTTAAACATTAATTAAATTTATACACATTTACCTGACAATAAAAGAAAAATTATTTAATATAAATTATAATGTTAATTATAATAAATACATTCTCAGTATTATATAAAACAATCAGGGTAAAAATAAATTTACGTTCAAAATAAGGGACATTGATTTTCCTGGCAACACCTATTGTCCGAGCGAGAGAGACTATAGTGGTTACGGTCTCAGATAAAACATTCTTTATCTGAGGTTACGGTGACTACTTATCTATAGGTAGTTAATCTATGGTTACAAACAATATGCAAAATAACACAATTATTTCACATTTTATTTTCAACGACGAGTAGTGTCAGTTCCTACCCATGATATCTGTACTGATATCTCTGACGTTATTGAAACTCTAATAAATTGAAATCAGTCTACTTACGAGTGAAATGATACGCGATACACGATATACGATTTTTTCGTGTGCTACGGTTTTTGCAGCCTGAAACACTGCAATATCCCATAGTGCACACACCACACACACTCTGGAGACACACTTGCTACTTTATATGAAGTTCTTTAATAAAGAAAACTGAAATTTAAGCGAAATTTATATCTCGTGTTGACTTTAGCATATTTGTTTGACCACGCAAGTATCAAATTTGACAATTTGTGGCTAAAAATACCGGACACGCAGATAAGGACAAAAAATAAAGGTTGCATCTCCTTCTTTCATATGTTCTAATTACTCTACGTTCATATGTGTTTCGTAATAAACGTTCCTTGTTTAACTTGCCGTGACGTCATGTTACGCTCTGTCTATAGGTAGTACGTCTATGTACAAATATCATGCGCACTCTCATTCGACAGAAGCGTCGCGCGCATTTGTTACGCCGCGTAACTCTACATTAAATAAATTGTCTAGTGTTAATGTAAATGAAAAGGATGTCAATAACACGAATTTTAATATATGATGGACTCAAAAGACTAGCATCCGTATTATATGTATACTACACACCCATCAATTAAATCCCAATTCATCTTACATTGCGTTCGCTTGCTCGCAGCCTTTCTTGCGAGACAAGGAACCCTGCAATGATAAATCGAGATGGGTTATCCAAAGCTTTTGAGGGGCGAGGGTGGTCATTCTGTACGTATAGACGTTCAATGTTGTACTATTAGATATTCTGTGGCTGCGGTACGTGTAAACAAATACAATATTATGACTTTTATGAACGTACTTTAATATTTAGTAGATACACTACTTACATAAATAAGTATTAATTACAATTAAGCACAATAATGCCCTAAAGCTAACATTTTAATACACAGTATGAGGCACTATTAACTAAATCCATTCATAGAATTATTAGGTATATGGTATTTAAAAACAGTATTCAATAAGCATTCAAATAGGGTGTTCGACTGATAAAAGTGGATGAGTAGTTAAAGGTATACGAAGGACATATCTATTAGTTTAATATAATAATATAATTACGGTGTACAAATGCCAAATGACAGATATAAGATGATATAAGATCTCAAAATGATCTGAAGATTATGGGTTCCCGCCATTATTTTAATTTCAATCGTTTCGAATAAGCGAACAAGGTGTACTGGTATTTTCGTTAGAAATGTGGAGTAATAAACGAAAAAAAAAATGCCTGGAGGAGCTACTGGTCCATGATAGAGCTTATGGAGGGATATCTTCCACTGTCACTCAAGCGAAGACTTGGACATATGCATTCTTCCCGTTCTGACCTACGGTGCTTAAACTTGGTCATTGACTCACTAACTCAAGGTTTTCCAGCGTGGAATGGAGCGTAGTATTCTGGGCGTTTAATTAACGGATAAGGTTCGAAACATCACACTCACACATCGCCCACGTAGCTCGAAAAGCTGCTAAGCTAAAATGGGATTGGGCTAGCCACGTGTGCCATATGCCGTCTGACCTACGGGCCAATATAACCACGCAGTGGAGCCCATGACACAGCAAAACGGCAGCACGGAAGACACATTTGGCAAAGACTTGGTCATCTTTGGCACAAAACAGAACAGCTTGGAAATCAAGGGGGGAAGCCTTTGCTCAGCAGTGGGATGTGACAGGCTTGCAGTAACAATATTAATTTCGGTTGCCCATATCTTCCAAACGTAACACTTTACAAGGTTTAGCAGAATATTTCTAGTAATTTCGACTTTATTAGAAGTTAGATATTGGTTGCAAACCCATTTCTAGAGGACTCTCTGTACTTTTATGGAAAACGGAGAATTGCATGGAGCTACATACGTGGATGTGGCATCGTATACGAGGGGGACGTTTCTGTCAACCAAGTAATAAGCCATTAAAAAAAGCTTCTACACTAAAACTTTGTAAAGAAATTGTTATTGAAGTATTTTGAAAATATACAGGTAGTAGTAAAGGTAATAGGTTTTTTTAACATAATTATCCTTCATCTTTGTCACACCCTTTTGAATTTGTCTATAATATGACGTAAAATCTTGATTGCTTTCCAACAGGTGCACACTTTGAAAATCTAAAACAGATATCACGCCTGTTATCCCGAAGGATTAGGCAGAGGTGTACAGTTTTATATCCACGTTTCAGCGATAGCGTTATTAAGTCCCACGACAGAGCAGGCCTATTGCACTTTGCTCGACCCGGGAATGGAACCCAGGACCTCACGCTTAGCAGTCGACCAATAAGGTAGTTTTAAGAAGAAATGTCCATATTAATTATAATCACTTGGTGCTTGACTAGAGCTAGCAGTGGTACGATGAAATGAACCTATGTTTAGGACAGGCGTATTGTAGTTAGCGTTAACTGAACCTTGTAGTGGTGACTGTAAATTACCTATAGGCTGAACTGGTCTTTTTCCAATAATTAAAGGAAAACATTCATCTGAAATTCCAGATAATGCTGTCTGTACACGTTTCATGCGGTTAGAACATTCCTCAAAGTGATCAGTTATATATTTAAGCTCAGGAGCTGCTGCAAGATTGTAATGTGTCTTAAGATTTTTGTCAATAATTTTTAACCCCTCTGAACATGTGTAGGTAACTTTCTCTCCACTATAAAAAAATATATCAATATCAGTGGTGTTTTCCATGAGCTGACATTTTGCTAAAGATGTATAAAGTGTTATTTTTGGTGTTTTAGCCTTGACCAATTCAACAAATCGCGAAGCATATAAATATTTTTTCCAGTGCTTCTGTGGTAAATTGTGATAAGTAAATACTTCATCAGGGTTAGGATCATGGTCAATATTCATATTCCTTGTCTTATTATCAACTGTGTATATTATTATCTTCATACCATCTTTGGATATTTTACATATTTCTACTACTTGTTCTTCTCGATCTTTTCCTTTCTTTTTGATAAACTCTACAACTACTCCAGAAGATTCAATTTTCAGTACGGCATTTCTTGTCCTATGTGAAATTGTAGGCAATCTTTCAGCACATAGTGGAGGAACACTTAACATATTGCTTTTAGAATTGACATTACAAGTTTTAGGTATATTTTCTTTGTTCTCTTCTGAATTATTATTATTGTTAATTTGAGGCATTTTACATTTGATATCGATTTTTCTCATATTTTCTAGTGAAGATAAATTACTGTTACATGGACTTTCACATTTTTGAAATATATGATGATTTTTTAAATCAACCAATTCTGCAGCCCCCTTTTCAGCTCCATTACATACATTATAATTACAATTATTAGAAAAGGCTGAATTTAAGCTACTCTCCTGTGCATTAGTAAATATGTTATATGGCATTGGCTTGGCATGTATTTTTTCTGCATTGTAATCTTTCACGAGATATTCGGACCCAGTTTTATCATCATGCCTAAATTTATTGCTATGCTGAGTACTGTGTAGTGTGGTAAGGAAACCAGAATCGCGTGATATATCTTGCTTGGAATTACTTTGAACACTATTCAAAAAAGGATGTTCCAATATCCCCTTTAATGTTATTCTTTTCGTTGGATCTTTACATAAAAGCTTTTGCAATAAATCTTGAGCTGGTAGGGAAAGTTCCAAGGGTATCTTGTAATCAGCATTGATGACTTTGTTAAGAGTAGTTTTAACATGTTGAGTGTGAAAGGGTGGACTGCCTACTAATAAAGTGTATAGCATACAACCCAAACCCCAAACATCAGCTGGTAATCCATGAAGTTCTCTTGAAGCCACCTCAGGAGATATATAGTTTGGTGTCCCACACATGGTAACATGTTTCTCATCTGGACCATTTAACTGTGTTGCTAAACCAAAATCAGCAATTTTAACATTCAGATCCTTTGTCAGCAGTAAGTTATTTAGTGATAAATCTCTATGGATGATATTATGTGTGTGAAGATATAACACTCCACTTAATACTTGTCTTAATATATCAGCAGCTGCCTTTTCAGATAAACCACGGGTTCCCAACTTGAAGTGTTTTGCTAGTTCCCCATTGTGTGCTAGTTCTAAAACTAAATAAACATAATGTGCATCTTCAAAAAAAGTATATAATTCTAAGATTGCAGGATGTTTTAGACGAGAGTGAATGGTGACTTCTTGTCTTACTCTGCCTATCATACCAGCACTTGCCATAAGTGCTTTGTCTATCATTTTGATAGCAACAAATAATCCTGTTCGTCGACATCTTGCTCTATAAACATGCGCAAATCCTCCTTTACCAAGATGTTCCAATATTTCGTAATCCTCAATTTTTTCCCCAAACATTCTTAATTATTACAATATTTTTGTATCATGAATGAAACCATCCTTTCTATGAGATTTATTAATAAACATCTCCATCTGTATTGCATCCATTATTTTTGAGTGTACTGAAAAAGCGTTAAAATCATAACATTAGTTTTTTTTTGTAACATCATACCACGAAAGTAAAAGTGTTGTGTTACAAATAGTTAATGAAAAATATATTGTAACTGTTGTCTCTAAAAAGTAAAAGAAATTCGATTCCTATTACTATTAAATGGATATTATATTATAATCTTAATAGTATTTTATAATACCTCCAAGCAATCAATTTATACCTAAACCACGTCAATGGTAATAAAGGCTTTTTATGCCATATACACTTGAGACTAACAAATACAATAAGAAAATGCAACTAAAAAGTGTTCATATTGATGAGTACAATAACCCCTTAAAGGGGTTGGGACTAGAAAGATTGGACCTTGTTTAACATGAAAATAATATACACACCTAATGAATGTAAACTATGATCAATTCTGCTGATTGTTAAATAAAATAATGTCGCATTTAAAGTCACAGACATGGTGAAGTTTTGATTGTAATTGGGCATAACATAATTAGCTGGGGCATTTCACGTCAAGCGGACAACCAAAAAAAAATGAGGTCATGAATTTTGTTTATACTCTGGTCAGTTACATTTCTAGTAGACGTGGATGTGTACACACAATTTTTTTTTCGTATGATGCTTTATTGATGAGTTATGAGTTTTTAAAAATTTACTAAGAATGAAGTCCGTTATTTTTGGATGCTTGTTATTTGTATCAATTGATTTGTAAAAAACAAACTAAAATGTATTGTTTCTTATGGTTAAAAAGTTGAAGTTTTTAATTTTTTTATCAAATTCTAAATTTGATTTTTTTTTACGTATGGTAAACCAGAAGTGAAATTTTAAATCAATGTTTGAGTAACTTTGACATATTTTTTTTAAATATTTTAACTTTGAATTAAAGCTTTAAATGTACTAATTCTTCACAACAAAAAAACGTGTTCGCCAAATAGTTTAAGACTTAGAGCATATAGAGTACATACACATAGCTATGAGCACTTTCTAAGCAATCGGGTTTATGCACTAACATGCTAAAATACTACGCTATTAACATTTTATTAGTTCATTCTAACATGCAAAAATATAAAAAGAAACGATTTTGTTATACTAATACTATTAATATATTACGCATTTGTTATAATAATAACAAGTTCATACAAAAAAGTAATTTAAAAAACTATGATATGACTATGAAACACACCAGTAACACCATCTCGTAGGTATAAAAAGTGTCACAAGCAACAAAATTACATTAAAAAATTAAAAACTTCAACTTTTTAACTATAAGAAACAATACTTTTTAGTTTTTTTTTACAAATTAATTGATAAAAATAATAAGCATCCAAAAATAATGGACTTCATTCTTAGTAAATTTTTAAAAGCTCATAGCTCAGCAATAAAGCATCATACGAAAAAAAATTGTGTGTACACATCCAAACCACAACAAAATTCATGACCTCTTTTTTTTTTGTTGTCTGCTTTATGTGAAATGCCCCAGCTCAGACTCATGATCAATGAACAACATTGCTGACAATCTTTGGATGATAATCATCAAATGAATTTGACAGGCACATCATGAAGTAGTACTGTTTTTTGATTATATAATCCAATATTCAAACTACAGAATATTGATCTTTTTCATTATAGGACAAATGTTTTTAAAAAAACTTCCATCATTCACTCCTAAGTCCTATCATCAAACAAAAATCTCCACAATGAGGGTAAAAATACTGGTTATTGTTGTTTACCTTATTTACAATCCATTTAGCATCATTAATACTCTTTGAAATAATTTCTTTTACTCTTTCTGGATCTGGTTCAAACTTGTGTTGCTTGTAGCTCTGAAAAAAGTTTAATAATTATATAAAATGTGCATGGAACAGCAGTTCTGTCTCATCAGAACTACTCTGAGACCAATATAAGTCAGACATACCTCACTGGAAAGGTTTTTTGATATAATTTATTGTATTACCATAGCCACTTGTCTCAAAAAGTTGTGGGCTAGTAAACAAGTTTGGTTATTAGTGCAATGCTTAACTTTTACCTAACTAGCTCCATAACTTACTACAGATAACAATTTAGTAGGTATGAAATCATATATCATAATAGCAATTATAATATCTGAGGTAAGAGGTTCCTAATCACATGTCAATCAGGTGTCAGGGCTGGGTGCTATATAATTTACAATTTTCATCCTGTACTTCAATATATTTAAATTTCAATAATATTGAACATTTAAAGTTACTATATGGAATACTAATACTAGTACTCAAAACATTAAAAGTATTTATGCAGACGAAAGAATCGATAATTACAAGTATGCGGGCGCGATGAATATTAATTAATTACTATCATATCATAAGAATAAAAACAAATTAAATAATGTTATAACATACCTGTCTAACAGCAAATTTATAATGTTTACAAGCGTCAGGAGGAAGCTTTTCACACTGCCTCAATAGATGTTTATATAATTGCAAAGATGTCATAACAATTGTTGAATCATTAGCAATACACCTCCTACAAAGTATAAACATTTACTTTATCAATTTACTAGACTAGAACCAAGATCACGTAATTTGACGTTAGCATAGCGTAGTGCCCCACCTGCCGCACTCCGCTGCAGCCAAAGAGAGTAGGTAACAGTGTTGCCGCTGCCTAGATTTCGGGATACCGTACACCAGGGTAAACATTGCCGTATTCTAAAATAAATTGCCGTACATTTACATAAAAAAAAGAAAAGATATAAAATTACGTATACTGACTTACTCTCTCGTGTACTGAGTAGGGTAGCTTTACTCTTCTTGTTCCATTAAATGTGAAAGAATTAGGCTGGAGGGATTTCCCGCCTCAATTCTTTCTAAGGACAATAAATACTGATAAAACAATAAATATTTATGATTAACGCAAAAAGTACCGATTATCTAGTTGAGGCGGTCTGACTGCCTCATTAGTTTAGTGGTCCCGAGCGCAATTGTTGAGCGTAAGGTCCTGGGTTCGATTCCTTGGTTCGGCAGTGTTATTGGGTTTTTCTCTATGGAAATTCTCAGTAGCATCACGGAGTCTGCAACTGCGCACGGTAGACGGCAATAAGCTCGCCCCCCTATTACATGGGACTCAATAACGGCATCGGCGAAATGTGGGTGTGCAATGGTACACCTGTGCCTAACCCTTCGGGGAATACAAGCGTGATGCTATGTTATATGTTCATTATGTTATCTAGTTGCAAGACAAGAAGCAAAAATATGATACTATGGGCTAAGCCTCAATTTTTAAATTAAAAAAATCAAATGAAACTCTTTTCATCTCTTAATTTTTTTCGATTTTAAAAGATTTTTATTCAATTGCCGAATTGCCGTATTTTATAGTACGGTAATGAGTATCCTGCCGTATGCCGTATATTGTGTGATTTGGAGGCCTAATTGCCGTACGAAACGGCAATTGCCGTACTTTCGGCAACACTGGTAGGTAAGTATAAAAAAAAGAGACAACTGTGACCTTTTTTGAAGTTCATTTTGAAGCGCCACATCTGAATTTCTGCTCCATAATATTGATATCTATACATTAGTATACATACGCCTATCGCCTATATACTATAGCTATAAATCATTTATGTATGTATTTATTACTGTAAAAATATAGGTAAATTTATAGCTATTTAGTGTATCAATGAATATAAATGAATATGAAATTATTCAGGTATTAGATAAACAGCAATTATGCTGAGTTAACCTGAGTATTTTACATTTAATGATCACTGATACACACAGAAAAAACCTAGATTAGGTATATATGTAAGAGGATGTTTCACATAAAATTTCATTTGAAGCTTCAAATGATTTTTTTTTGGCTATCGCATAGACTTAGAATTCCGCTTACGCTAAAAGACCAACTAAGCGTGGAAAAGAAATATCATTTTCATATGAACACTACCCGAGAAAGAAAGAGACAGATGTCAATGTCAGTATGATAAAAAAAAAATTGATGGATCGTTACCTATCGTTACCCTTGCTTTAGTGTCAAATATATTTTATTAATTTATAAAATAATCGTGTAATTATTGGCGATAAATGATATTTAGACAGTCATAATGTCATGTTATTTTGCCAATTGTAACTTGACATAGAGAAATAATCCAAATAATTACACGTTTACAGGTAAATGTGATTTTTTCATCGTATTTTTGAAACCATGGTTTGTGTACGTACTAGTATTAATTCGCCGAGAAAACAAATTTTACCATAGTATATTAGATTTTCTTCCGATACGTGATAATATTTTGTAGATAAAATAAGAAATAAATAATATTTAGTGTAAATATTAAAATTTATGTTTACGCTAGGGTTGACTGTAGAAATGACTTCACGAATATCGATAAAAAGTCGATAGATTTTTATCTGATTATTAAATAATCGGGCCTAAGGGAGCTAGCTATGGTAATATCATACGTTACTTTATCATTACCAGTGCACAAAACTGTGACTAGTGGATATCACAAGGTTAAATCTTTGTACTATACTTATCTGTATGCTGCATACAACATCATCTTAAGATTATTATTATATTTTGTAATACTCATTGTATTTTCATTAATAAAATGATTTTATCCGTTTATTAATTTATAATAAGAGGATTTAATTAGTAGCGTATATACCTCTATTCATTAGGGCAAGATTTAATCTATCGATACTATACTATATTGACAATGCAAATACACAACCCTATTTTCATCAGACGTACCAGTCACTAACACATATGCATATAATTTTTCGGTATCTCCTACAAGCTGTCATTGTTCATCTTTTACATTCTAAATCTAGGTCCAAAACCTGAGATAGAGGAAAATAGGTAGATGTAGCATAATAAGTTGAACAATTTATTCATACTCAACACTCTTCGTTCTAATATCAGTTTATGTGTGAAAGAAGAAAGCAAGAGCCGTTTATGCACGTCTTGAATCAGTGCGCGTCACCAGCCGTGGGCAGCCATATTTGTTGGTAACCAGCTGGTTACCAATGTGTCGTTACGATAATCGGACTTTTTAGTGGTTTTCTTCTCGATTTTGAAGTTTTCCTTACTGTGGATATATTATAAACTAGCTGTGCCCGCGACTTCGTTCGCCTGGATGTCGGAACTTAACAATGTATTTTTTTGTGAGACCAAATGCATTTAACCCTATTTTTTTCTAAAATAAAAGATTTTTTCTAAAATAAAAGTAGCCTAAGTTACTCCTTATTACATCAGCTACCGACCAATAAAAGTCCCGTCAAAATCGGTCCAGCCATTTCAGAGATTAGCCTATACAAACAGACAGACAGACAAAAATTATAAAAAATGTTATTTTGGTGTATGTACCGTATATATATTCATATGCATTTAGTAAAAAACGGTTATTTCAATATTACAAACAGACACTCCAATTTTATTTATATGTATAGATGTATAGATGTATAGATGTATAGATGTATAGATGTATAGATGTATAGATTAGTTATGGCGTGTAATGTTCCCGGTTGTTCTAGCTGAGCCGGTATATTGACTGAAAATAATGCAAAATTATCTTTTCATAGGCAAGTCGAATTCATGTTTATTGAACTTTACGAAGCAAACTTGTAAATCACTAGGCAAAGGCCTAGTTAAAAAAAAAACTGAAAATATTTAAATATATATAATACGATATAAAAATTTTATAAATAAAAATTTTCGTTCAATATCCATCCAAAGTTCCAACATTTCCGGTGGATTTTTATATATGATCACATAAGTTCAATAAATATTTTAAAAAGCCTATTGTTTTTTATTTAATATTTTGAAAGACATTTTCTTTGAGATAGTGCTGCGACTGAGTCGGTTGCAATGCGGTCGATTAAAACTAGATCTAGCCTTTTTTTTACACAACTGCTCATTACTGGGTACAACTAGGTGTGGAATCACGATATTGGATTTTACATTGCCACATAGTCGATATATACATTATATCGATACTTTTTGATGCGAAATTTGTATTAGTACAACACTGGTCGGCCATGTTTTGTCGCGTATACACGACTTTTTCGTAGGTATGACATTTCCATATGTTTCCTTTTTCGGAGGATATTCCGATTTTAGCCCTTTATATTTCTTATCTGGTCTCCTATAATTGAAGGGGTACACAGACCAGAACCATACTCTAGTTTATACTTAATAATGTTGTGTACATCCTTTTTGGAGATCCTTAAATTAAATAAATCTGTGATCTTTGGATAGTGAATGGCTGGAACCTCAGAACAATTTGGTTATTGTTCTGAGGCTGGAACCATATGGAACAGCTGGCTGGAACTAAGGCTATACCTCTATGCTAAGGCTGGATCTCAGTGTTGTCTGTGGACTTGATTTAGGGCTGGGCTTGCTCCGGCTCGTTCACATAGGTAGAAAAAAATACATCCATGAACTACAGTGAAATTATAGTTGATTCGGATATTTTAAATTGGCTTTTTTAATGACTTACAATTTAATAAAAATAAAATAATTTAATAAAATTGCAACAATTTATAGTAGGTATTGTATACTTCAAAGACAGTATACGCAGAGTATAATGTCTTTGGTATACTTAGAGTACCTACTTACTCATTCATTTTACTCTATCTGTGGGTCACACTCCCACTCATTCACTCATCCATCCATCATCTTTTCTTTGATTATGAATAGAATAAGTAAAATAAAAAATGGGCGAAGTTGTGATAGATTGTACTTGTTGCAATCAGCTATGAGTGTGTTTGAAGTATCTAGTGATATATGCTATTAAGTTTTACCTTACTTATATATTGAATCATCTAAGGATTAGTGTTAAGATAGGTCAATAAGTATTCCTCTTTATGTTTGTGATTGTATTACATACCTTGATAATGATTTGTTAACGCTAATGTGGTATGGCACTTGTTACAATTCGACGTTCTCCGAGTGTGCAAACACCTAGGAAAACGGTGAGTACAAGTTAAAAAGAACAAGTAAAAAAAAAAATTGTGTTATGATGTATTGTCAGATTGGTCACACATGAGGCTGTGTAGCCTGCGCATAGCTTCGATGAGACTTTTGTTGGGGAACATATCAATTACCAAAGTCATAACATATATAGTCATAACATCATAACATTTTCTTTTTAACTACTATATCCTTTTATTTCGCCTTAAATATTAGCCCTATTTCTTTGTATCCTGATAGCTCACGTTCAATTATAAATACAAAATTTCTAGTAGGATATGAAAAATCGTTTAATTTCCTTGGTTCCACTGCTTGAGTTGTTACTGATAACAAATGAATACTACATGCCTTTTAATGCAAGTGACTGCAGCAACACTAATCATTATCTCTCTATTTTAGGATGAGACGGAAGAATCAAGTGATAACATTGAAGACGATGTTGGGAACCGTATCAGCAAGAGGTAGGTAATATTATGTTATCAAACATCCCTTATGGGATCCCTGGGAAAACATTACACAATCAATTTTCCTACATAAGATTTTGAAGGGAGAATTCATTTCTGTATCACTCAGTAAGTTACAAACAACCTTCGGACTGGTCTTTTTCACATTTGGATAGGCAGGTATGTCTAGTTCCTTTTTAGTAATCAAGCACCTTGAATAATAACAGTAAGTACAATATTTTTAGGTTCTTTGTTTATATAATTTAGTATGGAGATTCAGATAGAATATGCTTATTAGTATAACTCAGTTTCTTTATCATCTTTATAAAATTAATCTTATTTAATTTTTTGATGCACACTGACGTTATGTCACATCAACGAGGATGAATAATAGTAAGGGTTTGGCATAGCTAAGACCCTTATGCCTGCCTCCTGGATCTTCTCCAGAAATGAGGCTTGTTTTTGAATCCCGTACATATAAACAAAGGATTATTAAAGGATCCCTTTATGATTATATCTCGGAGCTGGTCAGCTTGTATTAGGCTGCGCACAAGTACATAACAGAGGGCTGTTCATGTGGATGCAGCTAGGCAGGTCTTGAAATTTATCTGTCCTTACCCTTACATGGTTAGACCCCTTCATAATCTCTTGCCATTTTTGGCAATATTGTTCCATTTCTGGTTTAATAATTAAGCATCTTTACACTACAAAAGTGGAGTTTTTGCTCATGACTAGTAGGTACAGATAATATAATACTACCAATAAAAAGAAATGATACCTTCCTAAGTCTGGGTATTGAACTAACTATTTTTATTTTCCTCCATTTTCCTAGATGCACCAATAGCCTGAAATTGTAGTTTTACACTACCATCTAGCCAGGGGATGCCTCTAGAAGGCACTGATGATTCATTTCCATTCTCATATTTCTAAAAATGTAATGGAATTAAAAATCCTTTAATTTTGATTTTTCTTAAAATAAAACTAGTTGCTTAACGTAAATCATAATTGATAGTTGATAAACATGTTGTTAAACTAAATGTGATGACAGGGCAAATTGAGAAAATGCCATCCATTGCAAACAGCTTAAAACAAATTGAAAGATCAATTGCTCATTCATTACTGAAATGGGTTTGAATTGAAGTACAAAGCTTCATTTTATCTTATTTATTGAAAATATGTGATTTATGTGTGTAATACATAAATTAACATTAAAAAAAGAGATATTTCAAATAATCCTATTTCAGCCAAAATCTGGCTTTTGCTAATAAATATTGCTAATAAATAATTCACAATTGTACCTATAGTGCCATCAATGAGATGTTTAAGACAAATTATAATTTGTTTGTGTTGAGATCCCATGACATAGGTGAAAACGCAGAAGTGTGATTGTCTGTCATCACTATTTTTATTTTAAAATTTTCTATTATTGGTCTCAAATATTATTGTCAGCTAAAATTAAAATATTTCATGTGTTTACAACTTGAATATCTTGGTTCAATCTTTTGGTTTATGACAGCAATCTTGATGTGTTCTTTCCAATCATCAAAATTTTTGCAATCGTCTTAAAATTTACTTTCACCTTATCACGACATGCACGTCCTTTAAGGTGATAGTTCAGCAAAATATCACCGGATAATGGATATCCTTAAAGGTTATTGGGAGAAGGGATCACGATTTGTAATTTTCGAGTGCTCAAATTCACCTTTACATAATTAAATATCAAGGACAATAATCTGAAAGCAGATCTCAGTGATCGTGTTTGACCTTAATAATAGTTGAGCGCATGTTGGTGGTCGGTAAATCTACCTATCTAATCTGTGTTATTGTTTGGCACCGTTGTGGTTTGCTGTATTCCTGTAGCAACAACTTGGTGCCTATATTATTCTTAAAAACAAACAGATAACTTATTTTACAGTAATTTTTCCTTAACCTTTTGCACCACGATCATTGTGCGTATAATATTTATTATGTAGGTATCCTTGCTACTATTACAACAATAAAGCGCGCGTGTAGTCTCTAAACCACTGCGTGTTCCTTTCCCGATCGCCTCGTGTTCCTGTTCTGCGTCGTGTTTCTATATTTAACTGGCAGTTTTGCTCGGTTCAGAAGGAAGCTATGAGTGTTGTGACGTTGCTTGCCGAGAGGGCTCGTTGTTGCGTCGCGCACGCATTTTATTATTGTCCTACGGGATGTGTCGGATGGTGCACAGCGTAGCGGGATTCAGGCCATGGTTGCCTAAAATATGTAGGCGCATTTTGAATATACCTTATACTACTAAAAAAGTAATTGAAATTGAGTTCTCGTGCTGGTGCTATATTTAGTGACATAAGAATTGTGTTACATTATTTGATTGATTACAAACGTACTTGGATTTAGAAATGGTTGCATTCAGGTAATGATAAGAATACAATTATTTATACATATAGGTACTCTCAGTATTAAGACTGAAATTATATATTCTGTTACTCATTACAAATCTTTGTGAGGAAAACAAAAGTCATTATGACTTGGCTTTGGCGTCTGCCAAGTGCCAAACCTTATAAGTAAAATGAATGTAAGTACTTTGTGTGTGTCTGTCTAATTTGTTTGCTTGTGTAAGGTTTAATTTTGAAAATATAATATTTTAGTGAGAGTAATGTAGTAATTATTTTTTTAAATCTCGTTTCAAATTCATATATTTATATTAGGTAAAATCATCGATGTCTAAATAGTATTGTGTAAAAGCAAAATAGATGAACTCACCTAAATCCTTAGATTTGATTTATTAATTATATCAATCAATCGAATATCGAGAGTGATCCATCGTCGACAGCATCGTCACTTACCATCAGATGAAGAGCTGCCAAACGCACTCAAATTATATAAAAATAACAATTAGTCTATCTTATTCGGTCGTATGGGTAATATTAGCCATAAGTGTTATGTGAGAAGCTTTGGGGCTTTAGTGCATTATGAACTGTTGGGTTGGCAGAATTACGCACATTTGAGAACTTTTTCTAAGTTTGCCTCTTTACCTATTGGTCCATCGAGCTACTTAATCAGCTAAAGATCTCGGCCCAATAGATTTTCCATGTCTACGTTTCGCTGCAGGTTAAATCACACTTAATATCACATTTGAGTATTCCAAACTTCATGGGTGAAATGCATGGAAGGTCAGCAATAGGCAGCCTTCACAATCTTTAGGCTATCACATCTGCTCTGCTTTATATTATTTATGACTTGCAATATTAAGCAACCTTGGTCAAAAGCATATAGACCCCGTATCGTTCGGGGGTTCGGTGCCCTTATGTGTTTTACTTAATGTGTGTATATTTATTTTCTATGTATATAATACCCCACGGCATTTGAAATTACTCGTTCGGATTTATTTCTTCACTTGTGCTAAATTGCAAGATCACCAGGAACAAACTGATAGATCTGTATGATCTATTAGTGCCGAGTGAGTGGGACTTGGCGTATCAAAATACAGGCTACTCTTTAAAAAGCTTTATGTATTATATATTTAACGTTAAACTAGTGAATATATGTTTTAACATCAGTAAGGCCTTATCGACATTACTTAGCTTACCGACACAAAGTTTTGACACACCGGCAGACAGACGTAGGTGTACGGATAACAAAGTGATCCTATAAGGATTCGGTTTTTCCAATATGTGGTACGGAAAATGCAAAAAACGTAACCACTCAACCCAACTCAACTGAAAGGGCTGGGAAATTCTTAGATACTTATTAACTTATAGATAGGAACTAAATCTCTGTAAAAAATTGTGTCTACTTAGGCTAAAAGTCGCATACCGTCACTGCACCTGCCAAGTTCCATATGTGGATTTTTTAACGAAAAAATTGTCTCTTTTTAAGTAGTTTTTATAATTTTATAGAGTTGTGTATCTAATAAATGTCTTTAATACTGCATTGTAAGTTTTTTTTTATTTAATGTATTGTTTAAAAAATAATTAGCTTTTTTTGTCGTTTCCTGAAACCTATCAAAAATCACAAATGGAACTTGACAGGCGCAGCGACGATACACTGGAACAGGTTCGACAGACTAAAGAACTCAAGTAATACTTTATGTCTTAAGTTCTTTAGTATGCCGAGTATTATGGTAACCTAATTAAGGTTTCCAAATACACCAAAACACCACTCAGGTGTCAAAAGTGTCTCAAGTGTATCAAGCACAAGTGTCTTAATCAAAACGTTATGCGGATTTTCTGTGATTTTCTGGAAATTCTTAAATGCAGTAGTTGCTCTACCTAACCCTTCGAAGAATTCAGGACGTAAAGTTATTCTATACGTTATAACAAATCTTCTGATCTTGAAGAAATATAAATAGGTTTTTGTTGATTTGAATCATAAAAAAATACTTAAAAGAATGTGTTACATTGAAATCACTGATAACGACATGAAGTAACTCCGAACATACTCACACATATTTTGACTTTAGTCGTACTTACAAGCCTTGTCTATTGGTATATTATTATTGAAGAGTGCGCCCAAGCACCCAAACATTGTATCGAATTGTCCTTTCACAATGTAATCTCCGGGTTTATAAAACTGACTTTAGTGGTTTCCTGCTATTCGTATTATTTCCCTTTACCGCTTATTTAATTCTTACTCCTCTTTTTAAGTACTTAAATAAAACCTATCCAGTATACCCATAATATCTTTAGTATCACGTTTTCTATTTTATGATAATTTCTATGAACATTCTCGACATGCATAATATATGTAAGTATAGCGAGTACTGGAATTAATATTCTGTTGATACTTTATGGTTTCAACTAGGTGATTACTAAAGTTTGTAAAGGATCAAAATACCGATTTCAAACATGAATGTAAAATATAACGATAACATTATAGGTTATATCAAAAAGGTATTTTCCAAAAAAAAAAAAAAAAATATTTCAGTATTCATTCTATAATTTCTTTGTTATAAAGTTCAAATTAAAAAAAATCATTCATTCATTATATACTTATAATTCTTCCAAATATATCGGTAATGTCTTTAAATGTTAATTTTGTCACTAAGTGTAACTAAATATAATTAAAACCTTCAATTTATTTCCTTATTTTTAAATTTGGTTGGGGTTTATTAAATTTTACTAGATTTTAGGTATGTAAAGAAATTTCAGATGAAAAATATCAATGAGTGGCCATTTCGTAGTTTCTAACAAAAGAAGTGGTGCTGCGGAGCATGATGGGCGGCCGTAGCGTTCACGCTCGTGTCTACGTTTAGGATGGGTGGCAACGCAACGTTTTGGCAACACTCCGACAGTGCTATTTTTAATGAACCTTGAGAGAAACCGCCCTTGCCGCCTTAATGTAACTCAACATTCAGTTTGTTGCTTACTATCGTCGTGAATCTATTTTACACTTTATTATTAGCATTATTTCACCCTCCCATTTATAGTAATATACACATATTTATGTTTCCCGTAGTGCTATTTTCGGATGACCTCATCATGCATTTTACGCTCGTTGTAACCATTTACCTTCTTTTGAAAGGTGTTCGACCCGTGTGAAGGTAAATGTCATAGTGCGGTAATTGCGCTTGTTTTATGTCTATTTAGTCGGCTTATGTTTTAAGAGCATGCCTGGACCACTTTATATTGATAATAAATACATTTCGAATTCTAGATATTTGCTATCTCTTACTATGGGATTGTGCCATTGCTGGGGATAGGCAGCAGGGTTCTCCTATTTGCTCATATTATAACAGCACTGTGCATTCAACACAACACTATATTTGCAAAAGCTTTACAAGCGTTTATTGTGTATTGGGTGGTGAAGCGGCCATTGAGATTTTATTAGCAAATGGACGTCTAAGGCACAGGTTAACATGAAAATTATAATGTTGTTAATGAAGATCCTAAAATATTGAAATAACTAGACTTACCTGTCAAGTTTCTACGCGCTATTTCTTTAATGCCGTTAAAGGGTTGAAACGTTAATGCCTGTGCCCAAGGGTTTATTCACAATACCTCAGTTAGAAATTCGTGCTCGCGCCTCGCCTCGCCATTCGACGAAACGATCGTGCAAATGTGCTGATTTGAAGAAATGTTCAAACATTTGTGGAGTAATCGGTATAAACGTAGTTCGCGAACGTGGAATCATCGCTTACTTGTGGCTGCAAGCGCGCGTCGATTTTTATAGGGAGAAAAGGTTTCATTTCATAGTGTTTAAATTCAATTGATTCACGCACGCTTGTGGATTTAAATAATAAGTGTATATAAACAACGAGGTTGCCTTTGCCTCACCGCTAGCGCGAATGTGTAAATCTGTTACCTAGATGAGATATTTAGTAGAGAATACTGATAATTATTATATAAATTAATTTTTGGTTGAAAAAGGTTTAAGTAATTCCAATTCGTACTAGGTGTTATGATTTCGGTTTACTTAAAGTGACAGTTTGGTGTGTCTATTAGAGTGATCTTTTCTTTCGTTCTGTAGCCCTAGTGTAAGTTTCTTTTGACAAATTCGATTTACTACATCGAACGCGTTCGGCGCTCCGATTGGTCCGTTTCGTGCTCTCCACCTATAGGAGCGCCAAACGCGTTCGATGTAGTAAATCGAATTTGTTAAAAGAAACTTACACTAGGACCTCCGAGCGCCGAACGCGTTCGATGTATGATTAAATAAGAATATAGTCAATAACTTTTATTAAATTGTTATTATATTTGTAATATTTTAATATGTAGTTATTTTATGAGATAATATTCGATCAAAAAAGTGATGATATTTCATTCGTAAAAAAAAGTGTGTTTTGTACCTTTTTAGTTTGTATTGACAAGAACTCTTGGCGCAAAGCGTCTAGCAACGAGGTCAGTGTCAAAGAAAAATGTACGTTGTATTATCGCAAATACCGCGTTGCTAATTAACACTAGTGATTAGTGATGTTGGATTTCCATTCAATTAATCGTTAACTATTACATTTTTAGTAAGTAATTGATTAATCTAAATTAATTATCTGTGAGATATGCATGATACTCGCGGTAGTCACAAAAAATCATATTTTTTATGCCTCGACCTGCCTGCACAAAATAATAATAGCATAAACGTCAAGCTCTGTCAATTTCTGAACAAAACCCGTAAAACTTGCCTTGCCCCTAACATGAAACTGGTCAACTGGTTCTCATCTTTCAATGTTAATTGCTTTGTTTTCCATAGATTAAGCCCGGTGGAAAAATATATGTGTAATAAGTTATTAGACACATTTAATGTTTCCATTGGGCATATTAATTAGTTACTAAGTAATAAACATGACTATTTTCAATTTAGTATTATATTTCTGTTAAAAAAATACCTATAAACAGAATTTCCCAGTATATGAGAGTTCTACATAAAGAAACTAT
This sequence comes from Shargacucullia verbasci, assembly GCA_947562105.1. Lineage (NCBI taxonomy): Eukaryota > Metazoa > Arthropoda > Insecta > Lepidoptera > Noctuidae > Shargacucullia > Shargacucullia verbasci. The sequence continues at coordinate 8,367,759 of OX387284.1, read as the reverse complement.
TCCTTTTCTTCGATTAATCGATAAAATGATATCGATTAAAGTCAAATTATTGATTATTTCGACATTGATTTGCATAACTAAATTCATGCGACCGTTTATAATTATTGAGGGGGACCGCAGCCCATACATGACAAAGTCTTACAATTTAGATTATGTCACCACGTGACATGCGTAGTCTATCCCTTTCATTCGAATCACTTTAAGCGAAATAGCATTATTTCATTGATAAATGATATAACCCGTACAATTTGAGTGTTACGTCATGTCACATGCCATGCACATGTCCTTAAGCTAAGATGATATTTGTAATTTGGTAGTATTATACACGATGGACCAACATAATGAAAACAATATACTATTTGCTCGGTGAGCTTACTCAAAACTATTTCGTATTGAAGCTGGGATTTACACTCGCCCGTTTGAATTTACGAAGTTGATACCAACAATGAATGTTCGATGACGAAATTGGTAACGTTTAGTCATTTTTATTGAAAAACTTACACTAGGGGTTCAGTACCCCTAGTGTAAGTTTATTTTTAACCGACTTCAAAAAAGGATGACGTTCTCAATTCCACTGTATGTTTTTTTTTTTTGTATGTTTGTACGCGATCTTTCCGTCAATTATGGACCGATTTCAAAAATCATTTTTTTGTTTGAAAGAGTATACCCTCAAGTTGGCCCCATTGTCACCGAGTCAGGATCTGATGATGGGATCATAGGGAAATCGAGGGATACCCTCAAATGTTGTAGGACAAATAGCGCGTTTGAGCTTTTTTCTTAATAAGTTAGGTGTTGGCGTCTGAAAATCATAATTTCATGATGCTGAGCTGATGATGGATGTCATAGTACTCCTCAACGGTAAGGAGTTAGGGAATGAAACTTCCGAGTTTGGGATCACTCGATATATTTTGATGAGTCCCGTATATAACATTTGGTATAGAGGATCTGATGATGGGGCCAGGAGATAGATAGTGGAACTTTTCAGTAGCTATTAGAAAACCCCTCGAGTATGGGCTCATTTTAAACCGCATTATATTAGTTACAATAGTCGTCTAAATCTTTTCATTTCTCGTAATGCGTTTATTTGTTTTTAAATTAAAAAGTTCAATACCGTCTAAGGTTTTCGCTCGACTTGGGGCAACATACATTTGATCTTTGTAAAGTTTTTCAAGAGAAGCGTCCTTACTAGGTCTACCCATCACTCAAAATTGTAAAATAATTAATATTTAAAAAAAAAATAAAAACTCGACTCCAAAAATCTCAAAAACAAAACCAACTACAAAGCAAAAAATAAATGTTTTATTATACGATATAGTAGTAATTGAAGAATATTGAAGTCGGTGCCAAGTTTTCTAATAGCTACTAAAAAGTTCCACTATCTATCTCCTGGCTCCATCATCAGATCCTCTATACCAAATGTTATATACGGGACTCATCAAAATATATCGAGTGATCCCAAACTCGGAAGTTTCATTCCCTAACTCCTTACCGTTGAGGAGTACTATGACATCCATCATCAGCTCAGCATCATGAAATGATGATTTTCAGACGCCAACACCTAACTTATTAAGAAAAAAAATTCAAACGCGCTATTTGTCCTACAACATTTGAGGGTATCCCTCGATTTCCCTATGATCCCATCATCAGATCCTGACTCGGTGACAATGGAGCCAACTTGAGGGTATACTCTTTCAAACAAAAAAATGATTTTTGAAATCGGTCCATAATTGACGGAAAGATCGCGTAACAAACATACAAAAAAAAAAACATACAGTGGAATTGAGAACGTCATCCTTTTTTGAAGTCGGTTAAAAATAAACTTACACTAGGGCTACTGAACCCCTAGTGTAAGTTTTTCAATAAAAATGACTAAACGTTACCAATTTCGTCATCGAACATTCATTGTTGGTATCAACTTCGTAAATTCAAACGGGCGAGTGTAAATCCCAGCTTCAATACGAAATACTTTTGAGTAAGCTCACCGAGAAAATAGTATATTGTTTTCATTATGTTGGTCCATCGTGTATAATACTATCAAATTACAAATATCATCTTAGCTTAAGGCAGGCATGTGATATGACGTAACACTCAAATTGTACGGTTTATATCATTTATCAATGAAATAATGCTATTTCGCTTAAAGTGTTTTTCTTTTTTTTTTTTAAACATTGCCCCACACTAGGATTTCTCCTGTGTCGTGGGTACAGTTTACAAACATACATGTCACATACACACACAACCGATTCGAATGAAAGGGATAGACTACGCATGTCACATGGTGCATGGGTGACCACTTCGATTAACAGAGGGTGACCACTAAAAATATTGCTATTTTTTGGTAAAAGTTTGAACAATACAGCCTCCATTACGATTTGAGAAGAATAAGAATAGATAAATAAATGGCACTTTTGTATCAATTTTGGTCGACCTCAAACATTGCTCTTTACGCATTGTTTGTTGATAAGCTGCTGTTTTAATTTTTTGTTTCCTAGCTCTTGCTTTATTATTATTGATATTGACATAATCTAAATTGTAAGACTTTGTCATGTATGGGCTGCGGTCCCCCTCAATAATTATAAACGGTCGCATGAATTTAGTTATGCAAATCAATGTCGAAATAATCGATAATTTGACTTTAATCGATATCATTTTATCGATTAATTAAGAAAAGGAATAGTTTCTTTATGTAGAACTCTCATATACTGGGAAATTCCGTTTATAGGTATTTTTTTAACAGAAATAAAATACTAAATTGAAAATAGTCATGTTTATTACTTAGTAACTAATTAATATGCCCAATGGAAACATTAAATGTGTCTAATAACTTATTACACATATATTTTTCCACCGGGCTTAATCTATGGAAAACAAAGCAATTAACATTGAAAGATGAGAACCAGTTGACCAGTTTCATGTTAGGGGCAAGGCAAGTTTTACGGGTTTTGTTCAGAAATTGACAGAGCTTGACGTTTATGCTATTATTATTAGGTCGAGGCATAAAAAATATGATTTTTTGTGACTACCGCGAGTATCATGCATATCTCACAGATAATTAATTTAGATTAATCAATTACTTACTAAAAATGTAATAGTTAACGATTAATTGAATGGAAATCCAACATCACTAATCACTAGTGTTAATTAGCAACGCGGTATTTGCGATAATACAACGTACATTTTTCTTTGACACTGACCTCGTTGCTAGACGCTTTGCGCGAAGAGTTCTTGTCAATACAAACTAAAAAGGTTCAAAACACACTTTTTTTTTACGAATGAAATATCATCACTTTTTTGATCGAATATTATCTCATAAAATAACTACATATTAAAATATTACAAATATAATAACAATTTAATAAAAATTATTGACTATATTCTTATTTAATCTAACTAAATAAATACAAATGTGTATCTATTGTTATTAGAACACTGATATTTTTTATGTTGTAGGAAAAGACTGAATTGTATTAGATGGTTTTATTGATTAATATGGTAACTTAAACATTGAATACAAAGATACTGCTGTAAACTTTGAACTAATCAATCCCTGCAGGCTCTTCAACTGGATCCTCTACACCCGCCTTTGAAGTTCACATGCACTTTTGATCTAGAAAAATAAATAAAAATGTCAGGCACAAAAAAAACTATATACTGGTGCATTCTCCAGTATTTAGTCAAAGTAATATCAACCAGGGCACACCAGTAATAAAGTATTCAAGCTTGTTTTAGAGATAAGTACCTCTGCTGCCAGAGCTGGCTTGCTGCTCAGGCCGCCTTACGCTGGTGATGGCTCTGGCAACAGAGGTATACATGGAAGATACTTTAGTGAACTTTAGTAGGTGCATAACGTACATCCCCAGCTGAAAAAGGGATCTGTCTTATAAAAAGTGATTTTTAAAATAAAACATTACATAAAATATGCCCATTATTTTCTGTTTTAGTATGGCATACAACCATCACCTTACTACAAACAGCCATAACTATTGAACTTGAATGGAAATGGGATGGTATATTCTTTAATTGCAGACTAAGATAATACTCACAATTATTTTTTGGCTCTAGTACCAACATCATTGTCCACAGTAATGTTGCATTAGACTCAAATGTGCCTGAATTATAGGTGCTCATTCTTAAAAGCTGTGGCTCTCATCATGCCCTGCTTGTGCTAAGCCAATACATATTCTCATCCAAAAGGGGAGTCAGCAGCTACAGATGTTGAAGAAGTCCTGAGTTATCTGAAACATAATTTACAAAAGTACTTATAATAAAATAGAAAAACATTTGATTATGCAATGATCTAGTTAGTCCTGTAATAAATTAGGAATTTAGCACATTCTAAGTTCTGGATTCACATTGATACCTAATTAATTAAGGCATTATTGAAAACCTGAAAGATTAGATACTGATTATACTTAAATTAGGTACTCTTATTATACTTACATTGAGTGTCTAGGTTTCTAATACATATTATCTGTACTGGGAGTGATAATATTTATACAAATGTTGTTGTGAAATTTCTACCATCACCGCAGCCCACACATGGTAATCCTTATAGGTGGATAATTTGTAAATGAATTATGAACATAATATGAATGAATGATGAAAGTTTTACTTTTATTTTATAAATTTAATACTTGACGTACAAACATCTATCATAGTAATGAATATTTAAACATTATATTTTCTTGTGAAATGTGCTTTACTTCTTCAGAACAACCATCTGTTCAAACTTTAGTAAAGGATTCAATTTAAATTATTATATTATATATTGTTTACATGGTTGCCGGTTTGGTGTTAAACTTATGAAAATACAAGTAACCAGTGAAAAAGGGACTTGTGGTGTATTGTAAAAATATAAGATTACATACCTACCTTTGTCTTCCCAATTATTTGCTGGCTTGAGCTTAGATTTGATAATAACTCCAATTACTGGCTTGTGCATAGGAATGCGTCATTTATTAGGCGGTTCCTGTTCCTAAATTTTGTATCACAACTAGAGATGTTACTAATGTCATATTTTAGACATTCGCGAATACGAATGCGAATGCGAGTGTTTGAAAGGCGAATGTGCGAATGCGAATGCGAGTGCGAATGTTGAGAAGGGGCAAAAAAAGAAATATCCAGGTATGATTTTAATCATCGATTTTTATTTATTTAAGGTTATACAATGTATATATAAAATATACACAATCAAATTAACAACAAACAAATTTAATAATCGAATTTCAATAGGGGCAGATTATATTTCCAACTCGAAACTCTGTTAATTCACTTAATCACAATACCTGCTTATTGATTGATCGACAAGTGACAACTAGAAACAAAGTAACAAACACGCGATGATGACCCGCTAAGCTCCGCACACTCCTACTTGTCTCGACCTGCATACACTCGCATTCGCTAAACATTCGCATTGTTTGATGCGAATGCGAGTGTTTGAAATGATGCGAATCATATCGCATATGCGAATGCGAACGCGAACATTCGTAACATCCCTGATCACAACATCCAATAATAGTAAGTAATGGATCAAAACGGGCCCGACTCGCAGCTCTTTGTTTAAGAAGACGAAACCATTTTTCTTGCGTGTAAGCAGCAACAAACACTTTCAACTTGTGTTGAAATTACCCTTTAGTATCATTGAACACACAAAATATTGATTAATTAGCAATTAAACGCAATATGGCACACAAAACGTCTGCCGATCAATATAGTATTCACTGTTTCACTAGTAAATCCGTGGTGAGCAAGGACGCACGATGGTTTTCGTTGAAATGTCAAAACTGACAGTTGACGGCCACTTACACTCGCAAAATTACGCCATATTATCTAAAACTTGAACTTGCGTCGTGTAATCGTATAGTATCCGTCGGTGGTTTTGAAAACGAAAACCGTTCTTGCCGCACTCGCGCAATTTAGTTCCGCTATTCCCCAACAAAGGCGCGAAACGAGTTTTCATACATTTGGACAAAATACGCAACGCAAAAAGTTTTCTTTTTCAATCTTTTATAAAAACTTACACAAGGGGTACTGAAACAGCGATGGAAATAGGATCATTATTGAATGATCAGAATTTCAGGCATGCAAGTGCATATTATTTGTTTTTTCAAATTGGACATACATACATATGTATGTGAAAATGAATTTAACATAAAAAAAAATAGATGTGCTTGCGAATAAGTAGCATGCTTTGAAATTTACTATACACGTAGCAATTGTTTACTACTTCGTAGCGTCTGCTCCAAAGTAGCATGCTTTTGAGCTACTACGTAGCATGTGTATTCCAGCTATAAATCCCTTAACGTTTCAATCCGGTATGAAAAAACAAATTCCCCCATTGTACCTACTGTCTACAAGCACCGATTACCGAAGTGTTTTTAAAGTTACCGGTTTTTAAAGTTCGCAAAATATTATAATATAGGTTTGATTCGTAATCGCCATGTGGAGGATTTCAATCTAAAATCATTTTGGACACTAACCTAATACTCTTATCTAGCTACATTTCTCTGTCTAATATATGTAAGGAGTTTGAACAGAACTCTCATTTTCCTCAGAGGACGTAGGAATATTATGTTATTTTGGTACCAAAGATGGTTTATAGCTGTGATGGTGTATTCGCTCGCGTGGATATATGTATATTAAAAACTAATAACTAAAAAGCAAAAAATAAATCTTTTATTAAACAATATAGTAGTTGAAGAATATTGAAATCGGTGTCGAGAAATCGAGTAACAAATATAAAAAAAAAAATACAGCCGAATTGAGAACCTCCTCCTTTTTTTTGAAGTCGGTTGAAAAGAAAGCTCGTAGTTTCATTAGTCAAAAAGCTAGAAGGTAGGAAAGTGACGAACTTTTCATATAAACTTTCAACCTCTAATTCACCCTCAAAGGGGCAAAATTTAAAAAAATATACGTATACGTGTACTTTTATTTCTAACCACAAGCAGGTAAATGAAATATTGTACTTCTTTCTTTGAAAAATGACGGCCTACATACAACTGTTCATCCCTTATTTTACCCCGTGTGAAATTTTACAAAAATCCTTCCTTAGTACATAGATGCTTACAACATAAAATTTCAAGTTGGCCCCAGCGGTTTAGGCTCTGCGTTGATGAATCAGTCAGTCAGGACAAGTAATTATAATTATATATGTATAGATGAGTTTACGGAAGGAGATGGGGCGTATACCTGGAGACGGTATAATCTGACAGATATTGGCTTCACACTACTATGGTGAGTTGTGTGAAGCCAATATCTGTCAAATGTCAAAAAATGTGGTCCTTATAGATTACCTATAGTATATAGCAGTGTCGAACGGTGCGGTCCAGGATTGGCCATCGCGCTCACGCAGATTCGAAGCAAAATTCCCCGTTATTGCGCTGTAGCGACTACTACTCGCAACATGCCAAAAAGTAATGCAAGCAATCGGAGTGAAGCGACTAAAACAAACCCTGAATCGCACAATGAGAGTTTACAGTCCGACATGAACCACCTTGCTTGTCGGAGGCTCCTCCCTTTTCAATGGAGGAACACCCTAACTCGTTTCCCCACAGCATCATTAAATACTGCTACCCTGACTCCCGAGCATATAAACTAAGCAGCTCCCTCTCATTTTACAATTAAGGTTAGCTACCGTTAAGTCTTTCAATCCAAACAATAAACGCAAGCCGGAAATGAATCCTTGACAGATTCTTTGAGGCGTCTGAGATCTTCATCAGGTTACCAACTGCTAGCCACAAGCTGCCTTGCGGTTTGTATGATTCATTTGCTTTGCTGATCTAATATACTTTCCGAGTTGGTGTTTTTCGTAACGACGGACACTGCTCTTGTAGTTTATCAATATAATTATAACTTAAAGCTTTACTGAATGTGCTTATTTAATATAATTATGAATGAGTAGTCAAGTAAACAATCAATAATATAAATGAATGAAGGCGTCGAGGCAAGCCCGCCAGCCAGCCAGCGCGTCGTTGGTTGGGGCGTGCAGAGCTGCCTGCGCTCGCGCCAGTGAAAGGAAGGTTAAATGCGCTGCCCGCAAGACGAATTGCAACAACTTTACAAAAAATGGCGTCATTCATACATTTCACGGTTGCATTATGTTTTAAAAGTAATTATCATCAAGGTACGCGGTACACGATTTTACACGATAAACTAATGTTTACTTTAAACGAAAACGTTATTTAATATGTTAATTTATTATTTAGGTACGTTTAGTATGTATTGTATAGGTAGGTATGTGTTTACGTTATCATCTCTTTGTTAATTTAGGAATAAAAAATAAAAAAAATTCAAGGCTAATTAGTTGGTAGTGAGTGGAAACTGAAATAACTTAAGTTCCTTATGTTAATAGTTGAATACAGATAAAATATACTTACAGGGTTTCGGTTTAGGTCAAGTCGAGATACGTTGATTACATGACATGTAAAGTGCGGCAAGAATAGACCGACTTATTATGTATTTTAAAATTTTAAACATTAGCGCACAGATATAAGAAATATTATTGCATTTTGATTGTTATTTAAATGTAAAGTAAATATTGTTTCAGTCTCAATGAGTGCTACTTCGCAAATAAGGGTGCAGCAGTGGTGCTGGGCAGTGCAGAGCGCGGCTGTACGAACCAGTGGCAATCGCCGGCGCGCGTTTTTCCCCAACCTGACATACAACATCATCTGCAGTCCATGTTCTACTTGCTGCGTCCCGAGGAAACGCTCAAAATGGTACTAGCACAGCATACTTATAGGTTGCAATCGCACTGATACGAAATTGTAGGATTTATGTATGCAAGTAAGCAAATTCAGTGCGTAAGTAGCCTTAAATGTATAGAAACATAATCAGGCCAATTAATTGGAATTAATAAGTACAGTAAACTGATTGTCTATTGCTAGGCGGTGAAACTGGAGAGCGCTCACGCAGGTCGCACCAGGTACCTGGTAGTGGTGTGCCGCAGCAACGAAGCGGCGTTGCTCGGCATCGATTGCAATGAGCGCACCTCCGTCGGACTCGTACTACGGGTTCTTGCTGATACCTCCATTAAACTGGATGGCGATGGGTACGTTATAATGAATCCTGATCCTGACTTCCTAACTACCTATAACTATATTAATTTTATAATGCGAAAGTAAGTTTGTTCGATTGTTACCTTTTAACGCCTAAACCACTGAACCGATCATCATGATCATTTCCGAGGGAAATAACAATAACTTTCGACGGTCACAATTGCTTTAGGACGCTAGATGACAGTAAGTGTTTTCCGAATAAACTAGCAAATCAATTCACCAGGATTGATGATAATGACACAAAGCTGTTTTCCTCACTGAATACTTTTACTAAGGTCAGAACAATAACTAATTAGGCATTCATTGTCCACAGAGGATTTAGTGTATGTGTGTGCAATCAACAACACATATTCAAGCCAGTATCCGTACAGGCCATGTGGTGAGTATGAGTTACAGTTACATTCCAATAACACAGGATAACCCGTAGTACGCAATTCTACGTAGGCCTACGGGCATTGAAGGCGTTCTAATGAACTTGTTCAATTCTAAACCAAAATGATTAATTTTGATTACGGCGGTAAAAATAATGTTTATGATTAAACATATCCATCGTCTTAGGTATTAGACAAATTATGAAAAAAAAAAAATCGCACTTTGGCAAAAAAATAATTTTGAAATGAAATTGAAATGAATTTATTTATTTTGCAATTAGGATTTTTCAATCACTTTTACACGTCTTTTTTAAACTAGATGGCGTCGACATTTCCTATGACTAACCCTGAGAAGAAACGCCGAAGCAAACTCAGGGGTCAAAGTCTATGTTAAAGTCCAGACAGATTGTAATGATGTAAGGGTTTATGTGAGACAAATATAGGGTGGAATAGCCTTTTGAAGAAAGTACCATAACTATTTGAGCTAACCTGTCGCAACAGAGTGCAAGCATGGATCAGTTATCGTGAGAATTAATGAAATTAAGAGCGTTCAGCATAGATCTCACTCACATTTACAATGTATAGCGGCATTTTAGTGGACAGTAAATTAACGTATAATAACCATATAGATTACATATTATTGAGAGCTAATAAAATGTTGGGTTTTGTTCTTAGGACCGCAACACCGTTTAGATGCTTTAAAATAAAAATATTGTTATATAACGCGTTAGTTCGCAGTAATTTGGAATATTGTTCACAGATATGGTCACCCCAATACAATGTCCATATTGATCGTATTGAACGAGTCCAAAAAAGGTTCGCATATCATCTGTCGTGTCAGAGCAATACCTTGAAAGAGCTAAAGTCATATAAAGATCGAATTCGTTACTATAAACTTCAAACACTAAAAAGTAGAAAGGTGTTGGATTTAGGTTTTTTATACAACTTGATCACCTCAAAACTAAATTCTGACTTGCTGTCCAAAATTTATCTGAACATACCCAATAGATTACCTCGTTCGCATATCTACAAACTATTCAGAGGATCGCTGCATAAGACCAATTTAGGTTGCAATTCACCCCTAGTGAGGGCTACAAAGTTGTATAATGCTTTGTGTAGATTGGCTAACTTAGACATAAACAACGATAAACCCAACATCTTTAAAAATAAACTGAATGAATATTTTTCATCACAGGACACTTAACAATATTATGGGTGGAGGTATTTTTTTTTTATTAATTCTTAAATTTTTTCCCTTTTTTATAAATTTATTCTAAGTTAACTTATCTCAATTCCAAGAGCAATGTACTTAATTTAATTTGTTGCAATTTTATAATTTCAACTAAATACTGTTTTGCCTTAAATCTAAATTTACAATTTAATTTAATTTATTTTAAAATTAGCCTAAATACTCGATTATATGTATTAAGTTGTTACCTGTAATTGCGTGTACACTACGCAACATTTTACAACCTTATGTATTTGTAATAAGTTATAAGTGTAACATTCGTTGGTAATCCTTAAATAAATAAAATATATATAAGAAATCATTTCAATTTAAACGACATTACAATATCAAAATAATGAAGTAAATAATATAATGAATTAATGGCAAAAATTGTATATAAAAAAGTAAAGGCTAAAGAGCGGCTCAATCCCAAGCGTTTTTGTCATCTAAGTAGTCCGAAATTTTATAGTATCCTTTTTTACAAAGTTTAGATTTAACTACAATTTTGAACTTCTTTAATGTTAAATTACGTATATCATTGGGAAGTTTATTGTAAAAGTGTATACATTGTCCCATGAACGAGTTGCTTATTCTGTGGAGGCGCGTAGCATGTACAGCAAGGTTGTGTTTATTCCTAGTGTTCAAAGAATGAGTATCAGACAGTTTGACATAGTTCGAAATATTTTTATAAGCATATATAAAATTTTCAAAAAGTTTAGACATAATATATAATATTTCCAGGTCGGCATTGCAAACTCTCCACCGAGCGAGTGCACAAGCCCGGCAGATGAACCACTTCGCTGGAGGCACGTCGCACTCGTGGTGCTCCTACTATGAGAGCCACGTAGACTCCGACCGCTCTTGTCTCAACGAGTGGCATGCCATGGACTGCATCGAATCCCGCCGCCCACCTTCTCCTGACTCACTGCGGCTCAAGTGAGTATTAGATGAACCACTTCGGCGTTTACATTGACCTTTAAACCCTGAACTACGACCCACCTACCTAAGATTTATAACTGCTTTATATGAATAATTGAAACACTTACAAAGATATGATTGGTAAGTGTGTAACATTTATTATGATCATGCCTGTTGTGCCTAGACCTAGTTTCGTGGCCTAGAATAGGATCGAACACACGCCAATGCGTTAATTAAAACACAACTAGCATGCAAAGATATGAACCATTGTAGGGCTGCCATCTTCATATGTACATTCAATTTCTGCATCATTATTTACTCTACGGCCCATTTAAGCAAATGATAGGAACTTATTTTACAATTAAAGTAGTGGATGTTAACAGCCTGGAAAATGACTTACGAGGACTTATAAAATGAGGCATTAGGCAACATTGACACCAACTTAAGAGCTAAGCGGTCTTAAAATGTTTACCAGAATTCATATTCAATTCCATCTCATACTGTGAGCAATAAGGCTTGTGTTGTAAAATGTCTATATAAAAGGGTATTAATATTTTTAAATTCCTTAGTACAATAAGTTTTTAGAGGCTATAGGTAGAACAGATCTTGATTTCTTATTTATTATTTTATTTCAAAACGGTTAATATTGTTCAATTTATGTAGGTGTTGGATTCAAGTATTAAGTAAGCAGATTTATTAAAATTATTTACCCCCCATCCCCCTTGTTAGCAAAAGTAAGCAAAGCTCTTACCCCCCCCCCCCCCCCCCCCCATGCTTACGTAAACATTGTTATATGCATTTTTCTTTTAATGTATTCTGTTTTTTTTATTGATTCATGAGCAGAGGTTATAACTCTAGAAATAAGAAAATAGTTTTAGGATTGTGGACTTTAACGCACATAATATTCATTTAAACAAACTTTATTGACACGGTATTCAACATAAAGCAAGGTACAAATATAGGTACAGATATTTTACATTTAAGCGTAGGGGTCGGTTAAATGTAAAATATCCTGCTATGTTTTTTTCTGATTATTTTATAAACCACGAATTATGCGTATAGCAAAAAAAAGACGCACAATAACTATATTTCTCTACTATTTTTTAAAGGCCTCGTGAGAGGGATGAAACTGAACGTGTCATTCGATGTACATTGAAGGAAATAATGATGAGTGTTGATCTGGATGAGGTTACTAGCAAAGCTATCCGAGGGCGGCTCGAGGAGGAGCTAGACATGAACCTCGCCGAGTACAAATCGTTTATCGACCAAGAGATGCTAACCATACTGGGGCAGATGGACGCACCTACAGAGATCTTCGACCATGTTTACCTCGGCTCAGAGTGGAATGCAAGCAATCTTGAAGAATTGCAACGCAATGGGTATGTTATTAACTTATGACTGACACGATTGTTTAAGCTTTTAACTTCGATTGGCACTAAAGGCCGACAAATTTCTGTCTTTATAAGTACCTCCTAACTATTATAGTCAGCTACTGGATATATAAGTAACGAGGTACTATAAAAATTAAGGTATATTTTCGTTTTCAGGGTGAGACACATATTGAATGTGACAAGAGAGATTGACAATTTTTTTCCCGGTATGTTCGATTATCTTAATATTAGAGTTTATGATGATGAGAAGACTGACCTGTTAAAGCACTGGGACAACACATACAAATATATAAACAAAGCCAGAAACGAAGGGTCGAAAGTTCTCGTTCATTGCAAAATGGGTATTAGTAGATCGGCTTCAGTGGTGATCGCATATGCCATGAAAGCATTCAACTGGAACTTCGAGAAGGCTCTAAAACACGTCAAAGCAAAACGAAGTTGTATTAAACCGAATACTAACTTTTTAAATCAACTTGAGACGTACCAAGGTATACTCGATGCAATGAAAAACAAGGAAAAATTACAAAGGTCCAAATCTGAAACTAATCTCAAGTCTCCAAAAAATACATCAAAAACTGAAAGCAAAGTAATGGATCCGACACCTTTGGTGTTTGCGCTGACGGGCTCGTACTCGGGGCGGCCGCGCTCGTGGTCGCCCGACACGCAGCTGGCGGGCGAGCTGCTGCCGCCGCCGCCGCCCACCTCCGTCTCGCTCGAGAACCTGCCCTTCGAGACGCGCCACATGCTCATGCCCTGCGCCAGCGGCAGCTACAGCGTCTCGCCCAATCAAATCATGCGTCTCAAGGAAGAGGGAGCACCGTCCGTCAAGCATATAGTCAATGAAATAGAGAATGCTGCATCTAGTGATAGGAAAGATTTTAATAAAAGGTACCAGAGGTTAAATTTTGGTAATCAAAATGAGTCCCAAAACAAAATAACCGATGCACCGGCCGGTTTGATATATCAAACTGATGTCCCTAACAAGCCACCGCAAACCTCCCCATCGAGGAATCTAAGTCACAAATATCCTCAATCAAATTTCGAAGTTGATAAACTACACACCTGGGACCCAGGGGAGGCTTCTTGGCCTCGAGGTGACGAGACTGTTAGTAATAGTGACAATATAGTGAAAAGTGACAGTGGAATTATAGACGTGAAGACGAATAAAGTGACTACTAGTGATGCTTTTGCTAATTCTGTAGAACGTTCGAATTTAGACTGCGACGATAGGAAAGCTGTAGACGATGAGGCACCACCACCGAGCAGGCAGAGCTCGTGGAGCTCGTTTGACAGCGCTGTCGTACTCGACCTCTCGCGACACTCTTCTTGGGGCTCCTATGACACCAGGGCGGCCAAGCCACAGCCCGCGCCGCGCGACGAGCCCAAGAGGGGCAAGGAACGGAACGACGAGCGCAATCTACGAAAGGAGGACGGCGAGAAGAACGTCGAGCAGGGGGCGCCGCCGTCCAAGCCCTCGTCTGACCTCGGCATCATCAGCGAGCACACCGAGACGCGCGCGGGCGGTCGTCGGGCCGACAACGAACGGAAGTTTAACGAAACGTGTGCCATATTGAAGGAGCTAGCCAACGCTGCCGCGCGCATGGAGCGGGCGCGAGACCGCGGCGCGTCCACGTGGAGCGGGCGGCTGTCGGCGTCCGCGCCCGCCGACACGTGGCTGCGGGCCGGCCTGCGCCGCCGTCGCGCCGCCTGCGCCTCGCACGGCGACTTGCCGCGCGCCGCCGCCGCCTCCGCCGCCTCCGCCGCCGGCCTCGTCAGTCATCTTAAGAAGGAGTTCGAGGCGCGCTCCGACTCCGACTCGCTCCGTCGCGTCGAGGTCCGAGGCCGCGACCGGCCGCCGGCGTCGCCGCCCTCGGGCGAAGATCTGTCCGTCAAGGTGCTGGTGGACCGGTACGACCGGCCAGGCCGCGCGCGCTGCGAGTCCAGCTGCGAGGCGCGCCGCGGCCGCGCGCCGCACGAGTCGCTATCCAAGAAGTGCAAGCTGACCATGGAGGGTGAGGCGCGCGCGCGCTCGTCGCTGCGCAACTCGTTCTGCGGCGCGGTGCGCGGCGCAGCCGAGCGTCCGCCGCCCGCGCCCACGGTCGTATCGCTGGCGCCCATCGACTACAGCGAAGTAGTGGTATCAACTGTGATGTCGAAAGCTCAAACTAAAAAACAATTGCAACACGGGAAGACCCATCCGTTGACGAGGCTCAACTTGAATCGGTCGAATAATTGTTCAAATCCTGTATATAATACTATGTAGAAGTATTTATGTTTTTTATTTATTATGAATTCTTGCCAAACTCGATATTTTATCTTTCTAGAGTTTTATATACTATATTTACAAAATGAAATCACAGTGTATTTGTCTATCACCTTAAATTGTATAAACGGCTGTTTGTGAGTAGAGAAATGTTAAAAGGGAGAATAAATTCGATACAACTGATGTACAACTTTTACGTCAGCGTTTCTTATGTGGACCTTACCCGACTGATACGAACTTTTAAAAAAACAACTTTTAATATCTTATATATGCAATACCTAATACAATTTTATAAAATGGATGATTTAATTGATGTGGCGCCAAGAAAATAAATATTGAACAGATATTTGGTGATGAATAATTTATGTTATACTTAAAACTGTTTTAGCTTATTCTTAATCTTCACAGCTTATGTTGAAAACTATTTCACTAATTTATTTAAAATGTTTTTCAAACCACTAAGTACAATTTGTGTTTTTCTATCGTCTACAATTCATCCGAAGTCTACTGTCTGTAGTCTTTTTCCAGTAACAAAAGCAACACGAGGTATGTTGGGGATTTCAGTAATTTTTTTGTAAGACTCTGTTGTTCTCTTTGGCTTCCTCCTGATTGTGCCAAAATCAAACGCATAAATACCGCCTGGATTATTTCTTATACAACACTCCGTCTGAAAAGAGTATTAATTATGTATACGAATGTACAATAACACAGATACCTAAGAAATAAATTAATAGTAAAAAATAATTTTTTAAAAAAAGCTTTTATTTAATGGCTTTTAAAAGAAGAAAATAAACTTTAAATTGAATCAAACTCATAAATTTATTACATTACACAATTTATATGATATAAAAGCTTGTCGCGAGATTTGCTTGTGTAGATAAACAATAATATAACTCGCGATAAGCTTTTAAATAAAAGCTTGTTTTTAAAACTTTTTTTACTATTAATTTATTTTTTAGTTATCGCTGTGTTACTGTATATTCGTATTCTTCTTAGCAAAGCCTTTCAATACCCCATGACATGGGTATTGAAAGGGTTTGCGTGCACAAAAAATAACTAGTCTGCCATCTTGGGCCGTTCGCCATATTGGATTTAGAATAACGTCACTTAGCTAACCATGTATTGTCATCCAAACTAAATGTGTATGCAAAATCTCAATCGGTTGAGGAAAACTGCTTTATAATTCAGTTGCAAGATTTAACCCGAACGTACATACTTACTAGGCTTGGGTAATATCGTCTTTACGCTGTATTAAATCGTATCTATATATCGGTTTTGTATATCAGATTTCGAATCTATATATTTCAATATCTATAACTTGGTCAAAATCTATGGTACTCGGAAACCGAAGCAGTACATGTTACTGTTATTTTTTAAAGTTTCGGTTTTATGGAACGTATTCGGTATGGCGTATTGGTTGAATCTATGATATTCTGAAACGAAAGTGATTCTGCGGTTCGGTCGTATCTAAATATTCAGAGTATCATAGATATTTTACGTTATTATTATATTTTGGTTCTGTGCAATGTCACTCGAGTCGAGCGATATTGTACATAGTTTGTGCGCCGTTCGATATATAGATATTTGATATTGTGCCGATATATAGATAGTCTCTATATATGATTTGTATCGCCCACCCCTAATACTTACATACAAACATTGCAAAATACATATATAAAAGCTTGTAAAATCGACAAACATGAAATATTCTGTGACCCAATTTGAAGTATTATTTGTTTATTTTAAAGTTCAAAATATGACTAAGGTACGTTTGGATGCAAAATAAAAAATGGAGGGCCCGTAGATAACCCAGTGGCGTAGCGTAACGGGGGTGACAGAGACGGTGAAATTTGCCAGCGCCCGGGCAGCTGAAATCCACGCTACGCCATAGGTAACCCATTATCCTGAGTGTTTTATTTAATCAGAACAGTAAGGGGAAATCTTAAATATGTCTTCGGAGACATTTGCTAGAGTAATTTATTGCATTTCAATAATTCTTCATCCTTTATTTTCAATTAAAAGGGATCGATCTAAAAAATTTCCATACCGCTCAAAGAAAACGGCTAAAAGAGAAAGTTGTTGCGCAACTAAATATAAAAAAAAAAGATTTTATAAACTTACTACTTTTAAGTTAGTATCCACGACCCTCAAAATATTCGAGTCAGATCCACCGCACACAATTAAGTTAGTGTGAGGCACCATCCTTCCGCAATATAGTTTTGACTGAAAGTTGTCTGGCACGATTGTTTCGATTAATTTACACGACCCGTAATCCCATAATTGGATGCAATCTTTCTCTTGCCAAGAGCATGTCAGTATCTTAAAAATAAAATTAAGATTACGTTAGTCTCGCCGAATACCTGCGTACACACAAGGAAAAAAAAACAGTCCGTGGCATGAAAAAAGTTGTTCAGCTGAACATTACAATTCAATGATGTATCGTTAAATTCGTCCAGTAGTAGCTGAAACACTGTTTCATAATTGATTTTGTAGAATATCAATCAAAAGTCCCAAATAAATAAAGCCGATCTAATTTATTTTTCCTATACAACGTTAAACATCCCATTTTACCCCTTAGGGTAAAATTATGTAAAAATGGTTTCTAACTTATGATATTAATAATAATATAATCTTTCTATGAAAAAATATGTAACCTCAACTCGACGCCAATTATAATACAATTTAGCCCTCGAAGTCGACCTCACGATGACCATGACTATGGTCTAATATATGACGAACAACACTGAACGCTATATAGAAATTGGGGGTGTTGAGATTTAATGTGTCCATGACTACCTGCAAGTACCTACTTCGGCTAAAGTATCCTTCCAGAGAAATTGCTTGGCGTAACGAAATTAAGACCTATTGGTCGACGGAAGGACGTCTACACTTACCTTTTATACTAAAGAGAAAGCTCTTGGACATGTTCATTCTCCCTACCTTCACCTACGGAGCGCAAACAATCGTCAAAAACGTTCGCATTCCGGGCCTTCGAGCGACGTATGGAACGAAGCAGTCTGGCAGTCAAACTTACGGAACGCATAATAAACTCGGTGGTTATTTCCAAAATACAAATTGCTGACGTGATCAAATTGGCTGACCACTACCTACTTTACCTCATGTCGGAAGAACTATGGACTAAAACAACCACACAGTGGTAATCACAAACGACAGCGCTGCAGGCCCAAAAGGAGATGACGAGACGCGCTGGAGTTCCGTGTAAAGGATTAGAAAACTATTCAAGTAAGTAGTTGATAAGTCTATCGTCTAAGTATTTAAATGATCTGAGAGAAGCCCAAATTATCGCTTAGGGTCAATGGTCTGGGGACTATTTAGGATTAAGACTCCATTAGAAAATGAAATCTATATTTGGGTGAAAAATTAAAGAAAATACTTAAATACCTAGAAAACAAAAAATAAGTCTGTTACAGCTCTTTAGTTGGTCATTTACTCTAGGTCGACAGAACGACTTCGAACTTGGCGGAAGGCGACTGTCTTCAGAGGTCAGTTGGCAAGCCGAAGGTGGCATGCGGCAGTTGCCTCTGTGACGTGTAAGCAACGCTTCGACTGAGCCAAGTTGTCTGCCGACTTCGAGACTGTAAATGAGCCATAAATAGTACTGGTAAATAAAGCGCCTCCCTGTATAATTATATAGATATTTACATTAACTTACTTGTCTTCCGGGCTTATCAAAATCTAATCCTTCGCCGCACATATGTACCCCAACAAAATATCGGGTCGCGTACGGTTGTCGGTCATCCCAGCACATCACTGTGTTGTCCCACCCTCCTGATACCAACTCGTGATGAGATTTTGGATTGAATGAACATGCAAATATTCGTGATACGTGACCGTCCACTACGGCTTTCTGTTGACTGGATGAAAATTTTGGCATTTATTATGACAGGTCTTGAAATTGTTAATTGAGGTTTTATCACATAAGTACCTGGAGTAAAAAGCTCGTTCTTGAGTTTGTGCTTCTTCGTCATACATGTTCAACTTGGCATCATCTCCATAAGTAATAAATTTAGTGTTTCGTGGATGGTAACTTAATCCTAAAGTTTGTCGTTTCTCGCGTATCGTGTATAAGCACTGATCGTATTTATATTTCCAGCACTTGATACAGCCGTTTACATCTAAAGATACAATTTTTATTAATTCGTTACATACATGATTTCTTAACATTCAATTTGGTACATCATACTTGATAAAATCTATTAAGTTGATCGAGTGTTCCATCCACCTATGGTGGATTTCATTTCAATAAGTTTTAGAGCTCAAAGGTCACATAGGTTCAAAGCCTTCCTACGGTGTGTGACGTTACGGATACCACACAGCCGACGACTAAACCATGGACAGCCCCGCATCGCACCTAAGCTCTTCCCACCGTGCGTGTCTGTCTATGCGAGTTCGAGATTCGAAGCCAAAAGAGAACGTATCGCTGCAGCTGCAACTTACATCTTTGAAGTTAGCCGAGTACCACACACGGACGCGTCTGCAGTACCGCGGTTGGGCACGCAGTGTAGAGACTAGCAAACGTACCCAACCTCGACCGCGATGCAAGTTCGCGAAAGAATGAACGAAACATGTAATAGTCGGCGATTTCTACTCTTCTACCCTTTAAAAGGTATCCAAATTGGATATCTACTAATATCTATTATAAAAACTAATGAAAATTATAAAATGTACGAATAAACATAATTCGGAGCGTAAAATTGCCGCAAGTGCAAAAAATCTGTGATGGATGTGAAGTGAAACATTAAAGAATTCTTTGTTTGGTCCTATTAAAGGATTTCATATAGCGTCGTGACGTAACTACTGAATGAAATCTCCTCTATATAATGAGGTGGAGGATAAGTAGTCCATTTAAGTTCACTAGTAAAAAAAGGTCGTAACATGTTAGATCAAAAGCTTATAGAGTGCCTTGGTGCGTACCGCTCTCAAGTCAATACAAGTATTTAAACTCAATACTTACAAGATGATAACAACATGTTAGTGATGGGATTTGCTTTACTAACTGGCCGATGTTTAATGGCAGTTACAGGTCCAGGATAAGCGCGACATTCTTCATCCACCAAAGTATTTATACAACTTCCAGTAGTGCAACTGAACACTCTAATCGTACCGTCTGTGAAACCAGCTGCAACTTCATTGGTGTCTTCTGTATATTTACAGCACATAATATCCTTATTAGTATCTCTGAAACAGGTGTGTACAGTAGGTACCTATTTAAGTTCTAACTAAACTAACTCTAAAACTCTGTCATAAGTGTAACTTCTACTATGGAGTCGGCACAAGCTATCACATGGAGGTGCTCATGCTCATGCTGTAGTGGAAAGATAAGTCAGCAATGGTGGTATGGGGGAACGAGGTATGGTGTTCCTGCATTGAAAAGGGAGAATCCTCCGACCAGGCAAGGTGGTCAGCCTGGCGGGCCGAAGCCCGACAATTGATGTCAGACATTCGTATATGTGTTAGAATCGTTGAAAACTCATAGTGCGATTCAGGGTTTGTTGTTGTAACTTCACTCCGATAGACGGCGCTTTACTTTTTGCCATGTTGCGAATAGTAGTCGCTACAGTGGTATCAAGGCTTACTACTCAGGGTGCGCCAGACGATTACTTACAGATATCGTCACTCGCGGAAGCTCTTCCCTTGCACCCCTATAGGAGTAGGTAGATGGAACTTTCCAACGGATATGTACAATTTACAGCAAGGCTTCTGATCTTAGTGGTCTGATCTTGATCAGGGGGGAAGTACCTAGATTGAAACAATGGATACATCTGGCTAGGAATTTTGCGTTTGTATATGGTTTTAAACTTTTTAAGTAGTCGGTAAAACTTGTCATATTTGATGGCGATCAGGAAAAACTAGGTAAGTACTCGGATCTCAGCAAAATGGCTATTCTGCTAAGTTTCTTTTAGGAATCGATTTTCGCAACCCCTTATTACATAGTCCGTTTCATATTACGAGCGACCGATTGATAACTTCTGATTATAAAGGTACCTAAGAAGAGTAAGTTGGAACCTAGCTACTTACATAATTGAAAGAATATTTATTTCTCCATTATAGATTTGATTCTGCTCAACGTGAGTAGCTCGATTTTCTACAGTAGGCGTGCTGGTATGTACATTGACAATTTCTTTCTTAGATCTGATGTAAGTACTTGTAATTGCAAAACTTTTTCGCGCTGTTTTCATGCTTGTAGGAGCCATTGGGCCAGCTGCAGTTTTCCTTTGAGGATCCATTGCTCCAAAGTAAGTGCATCATTTACTATAATTAATAATTTTGAAGTGGGTACAGTTGTAATTTTGATAAGCTGTCACTAGCGTTTTTTTATTTATAAGTAGTCCTCTTTGCTTCTCTATGTATACAGGGTTGCGCAAGATTTTTTAGGACTTTCGTGATTTTAATGTAAACGAAACTCTTTATTTCGGGTGTCTAAAATAAAAATAATAAAAATTGCTCTACTGCTTCTACACTACCACTTGAAAACACCCAAGATGCAGAAGAAGTATTAAACTACAGTTTACAAACATAAATCTCACCCAGACCTATCAAGTCTATGCGCGCGCATACCATTAAGGCTACGTACGCACTATGTGGTTAGCCGTAATGCGGCCAGCCGTCCGGTGGACCGCAACCGGAACGTGCGGTGAAGAAACCGTCGTGGTTTGCGGTTGGATCGACTCATTTCCAAGATGTACGTCGAAGAAGTCGCAGCTATTTACTACATTTACTCTCGTTATATATTTATTGGTTTACCAACAATTGTTACACTAATACATTCTTAACAATACAGGTACTGATCTAAGCTAAGTGTACAATATTACGCGGTAAACACAGCAACCAATAACAATAATACACATTTTTTATTTTGTTTTTAGTAAAAGCAGCTATATAAATACGAGTCTTTAGGCAGATTAGCTGTTAGACAATTTTTTGGTAGACTTGGTTCTTAAATTGACGGAGTGAAGTGCAATAAATATCTATTTATCATCCAAATCATTTAGAAGTCTGCGAAGTCTTGGGATTGGTGAATTAGACCCTGACACAGTTTTACGAAATGTGGGATGTAAAAGTTTAATACGATGTCGCGGATACTTATAAGGGGTTCTCAAATTTAACTGACATAATAATTGGGGGCAATCAATGCTACTATGAAAAATTTTGAATAAAAAAATTAAATCTAAAATGTCTCTGCGTTTTTCGAGTGATTTCATGGAAAATTTACCGAGAAGATTTGCGTAGCTTGGAACTTTTTTAGCTAATCCCACATAGAAAGCTAAGTGGTTCAAAAATCTCTTCTGGATACGTTCTAATCTAAGACTGTGTGTTGCATAGTGGGGTCTCCACACAACCGCACAATACTCCAATATAGTGCGAACCAGGCAATTGTACAGATAGATTTTAGTTTTAGGCTTTCGAAAGCATTTTGCATTCCGTATGACAAATCCAAGTGACTTTGAGGCTTTCTTGATAACACTCTCTATGTGAGGAACAAACGTAAGCTTCCGATCAAGAAGGACCCCTAAATCTCTGATAACATCTTCTTTGTCCAAACGGGTACCATTTATGCTGTAATTGAAGTCATAATAGTTTATTTTTCGAGTAAATGTAATTTGAGAACACTTTTTTACGTTGAGTTGCATTTTGTTATGATTACACTAGTTTAAAAGTCTATTCGCGTCGTCTTGAAGCAATACTGAGTCTGCTTGGGAATCTATTACACGGATTCTTTTTAAGTCATCAGCGAACAAAAATGGGGTAGAGTTGACAAAACAATTTGGGAGATCATTTATGAAAATATTGAACAGCACAGGACCCAGGTGAGATCCTTGTGGAACACCGGAAGTTATTATGAAGGTGTCTGATTTATAACCATTTGCGACCACGAAGAACGACCTCTCCGTTAAGTAAGAGTAGAGCCATTTGAGAAGTGAACCAGCAAAACCATATGCAGTAAGTTTTTGAATAAGGATTCTATGAGATACCTTATCAAAAGCCTTACTGAAGTCTGTATATATGGCGTCGACTTGCTTATTAGAGTCAACTGAAGCAGTAATATTCTCAACAAAAGTGACTAAGTTACTACAGGTGGATCTGGCAACAGTAAAACCATGTTGGTGGTCAGAAATATACTTTTTAAAGTAGTGTTGTATTTTCGGACATATTAGTGCCTCAAAAACATTTGCCAGTGTCGAAAGGATCGAAATCGGCTTATAATTGCTGACCAAATCTTCAGAGTCGGTTTTGTGGATCGGAACTACCTTGGCTAATTTCCAATATTTCGGGAAGATTCCGACGCTAAGCGATTTGTTATAGATGATGTACAAAGGGGTTGCTAGTTGATCGGCGCACATTACAATAAAATAAGGGGGAATCTCATCACTACCTGAACCCTTAGAAACATCTATTTTTTTTAGATATTTTAATATAGTCTCTAGGTATTTGCATAGAAGAAAAACAGTCACAATTATTTGTTAGATTCTCTAAGTATGAAGACGCTTTGCTGATATTACATGGTTGGTCATATGGACAGTACACTGAAGAAAAGTAAGTCCCGAACATATTGCACATTTTATTACCATTACTGGTTCTGTCACCACCATATGACATAGAAGCTGGGTACGAATTAGCAACACCTCGCTTTGAGTTTATATAGGACCAAAAAAACTTGGGATTCGTTATAATTTTCTGTTCTATGTTGTTTATATAGGAATTGTAACATTCTCTAGCCAATTTAGCAGAATGAAAAATTATAAACTTTTCTGTATCGAAATCCATAGTTAATTATCGATAAAATGCGCGAGCGTCGGTGAACACGTAAACCGTCATTGACGGGGAACTGCAAACTAGCACCATCCGCGTAGTGTGTATAGCAACCGTGCGGTTGGCCGTCAGTCGGGCCGCAGCGCTCAGAACGACCGGAGCGGCAGCAGCATCGCAGTGCGTATAAAAACTACTTTCTCGTACAAATTTTTGATTCCGGTCAGCCGGACGGCTGGCCGCATTGCGGCTAACTCCATAGTGCGTATGTAGCCTGACTGCTTCTTCTATCGCGACGGCATCAGCACAAGCTATCTACTTACCTATACAAATTGCAATGATTTCCTAAATTGTTATCTACTTTACCGTGCTTTCATTATTGAGCGGTGGTTGGCGCAGTGGCCAAGCGATTGACTTTTTTCTCTAAGTGTCGCATGTTTGATATCCGCACGATACAGGTAGTAGGTACTAGGTACTTTTGTAGATTGCCGTTCGACATCCAGGCGGATATGGACGCGAGGGTGTATCACCGGATCCGCGCTATCCGCCAGGACGGCGAGACCGCGCCAGCCTCGGCGTTCGACAGGATAAGGCGGCGCGCACGTAGACACGCGCTCGACTTATGGCGCGAACGGCTTTTACGGCCACAGTTCGCGCACAAGCGCGTTGTCGAAACGATACTGCCGCACTTCGGAGCCTGGCTGAAGAAAAGCGAGCGCGTCACGTAACCATTGACGCAGGTGTTCACCGGACACGGTTGCTTCGGTGAATACCTGAATAGGATCGGCCGCGAAGCCACGGTAGATTGCACAGCACACGCTCGAGGCGTGTCCTGCGTCGGCCGCGGAGCGGCAGGTTCTGGTCGACCAGATCTCTCTCTGTCAGCCATAGTATCGGCTATGCTGGTAGAATCGGAAAACTGGAGGGCAGTGGTCGCCTTCTGTGAAGTAGTCATGCTCCAGAAGGAGGCCGCTGAGCGGGATCGGGAGAGAGATGCCTCTTTACAGTCACCCCCTCCGGAAAGTGCCGTTCGGCATGACACCGTGGTGAGCTTCGGTGCGGTCTTCTAAGAGTTCCCGAGGCCCACCATATGGTGTCGAGTCGGATCACCGTGGTGAGTTTAGCCGGTAGGAATCCGGCACATCCCTCCGTCTCCTCCAGGTTGAGGATAGCCCAAGATGGGTTCTCACCAAGCTAATAAAAATAAAAAAATATGGAGAACAAGGGGGCCTAGACAAAATGACATTTACATTAACGATAGCGAAATTCGATAAATCCAGGCAAGGTGGTTAGCCTGGCAGGTTGAAACTCGATGATTCATGTCGGACATTTGTATGTGTTAGAATCATTATAAACTCTCATAGTGTGATTCAGGATTTTCTGTTATCGCATCACTCCGATTGATGGCGCTTTACTTTTTGCCATGTTGCAAGTAGAAATTCCTAACTTGCTACAGGTCATGTATATGATGTGATGTTTGTTTGTTATATTAATCTAAATTTAATATGCCATGATCTGTACTCGTACAGGCAACCAAAAGCAATAATTGGTCGGTCTTGTTTTTATTTGCTTGAAACGTGACGAAAAAGTTCATTTGAAGTCTTACTTAATCATTTTTTTTTAATTTATTTAAGGTCTTTGTAGCTTAGCGACCATATCGCCCAATACGGGAAGAATACAGAAATGTTGACAAAAATATTATGACTAACTCATACGATAGTTTGGCTTTATCCGACAATGGAAAAGCAAGGATGGTGTTACAAATGCCAATATCGTAAATTTTATATCGCCCAAAAACATGAATTCTTGTATTTTCATTACGGACACACTATCAGAATACGCCAAACATCGTCAACCACTCCACAGACATCACAATTTTTTCATTAAATAATAAAACTTATTTGATGGAATATGTCCGGAACGAAGTCTCAAGGCTATAGTAATTAAGTTTTTATTAAGATTGCAATCAATCCATGGAACCCGAGAAATCTCTGGCTGATTAGTTCGATACCAAATCCCCTTTTTTTTTGATCTCTCATCAAAGTATTCTTACCAAATTTGAAACAGTGTTTTTAGCTCTCTTCTTCTTCCTTTTCACCTTGCCCCTCTCTGCATACCAATTTATTTCGACCTCTGGTCACTACATTCCATCCTTCTTCAGAAGAGTTTTCATGCCTAATCTTTTTTCTTGCTGTCAACTCAGTGCTATCCTGTTGTGTTTTGTCATCAAATTCCATATTTGTACCGTCTTGTAACTCGTCACCGCTCGGAAATGTATGATGTTTATATTACTTGTATTCAATTCATTCATGTGAACAATGCAACAGCTGCAGGGACCACCCGGTAAAGCCGGTTGGCGCGCGCCTAATTAATATAAGAAACGTGAACACAATAAACTATGATAACGATTAGTAAACGACCGCTCTCAAGTATGTATAGCTCGTGCGGAAGTGTTACTTAATCATAGTCTGCTTCATTAGTTGTAGTCAAGCGTGGTTGCTGAGAGTGTTATCTATTGGGTTATTCTCAGCAATAATTATTTATTTCTACATTATGCTATAAGATTGTAGGGTTGAAAATGTAGACACCCAGGTATATTATCGTGCTTTAATCTTGATCTATCACGCAATTCAGGGTATGTTTGCCCTAAGGCATAATATTATAAAAAAAATAGATCGATAAACATTACATTTAATTAACTACCTACCATATTGAAAACGCTGGATCGCATGCAAAAATTGAGATTTTAGTGTCAGGAGATGCAATAAAACAAAATTGCAACGCTAAATAAATTTTATTTCATGTCAATAGGTTTTCACACTCAAATTATAATGTACAGCTTATACTAAATAACACCGAATCTGTCTAGCATTAGTAGAATTTTTAATATCACGGAGCAGCAAATAACAAGGATGTGCATATTCATCACTTACAGGTGCATAAATAATGTTTTTTACCAAATAACTATAGACGTATAATATTGTAAATAATCTTTCTTTATATTGCTAGATCGGCGTCATGGCTGAAAGCATTGCAAAAATATATTTCAGAAAAGCCGCCTTCCCAAAAATGAATACAAGTCCGACTGAGGATTTAATATTTATTATTAGGTAAAACGAAAACTGGACATCTTGAACACATTTCATTCTTCGATAAAATGGAACTTATGCATAGTTAGAAATAAAGACAGGTTCTACCTTTATCATAAGACACATAGGGTGCCTAGGAAACATGCAAAACACGTCGTCACACAACGATACTACAAACTTACATTGTTTTTAACATCAGTGCACTCATATAATAAATAGACAATTATTCTACTTCACAAGGAATTTCATTGCAAACAATTCTCTTAAATAATAATAATTACTTATATCTTTTTACGCACATGAATCTTGCATGAGCCATGACGCGAAGCACCTCATATTATAATGTTACTAACAGTTAGTCCCTTGCTTGATTGATAAACGTTGATTCTAGCGATTTAAAAGTAGGTAGGTATAATTACTTCACAATCGGTTCAAAAGTATTTATATTTTATTGTTAATATAAGGTTTCTCGTATCGTGGACATAAAAGAGATATACCTACTGAAAGAGTCCAAATATAATCAGTTTAGAGCTGTTTGTTTAGTCAGCATGCAGTTATATGTAACTAACATCAACCATGCGTAAAATTAAGATTGTTAAAAGAAACTTATACTAGGGCCTCAAAGCAACGTGACTAATGGCCCTTCGTGTATTTCTCGCGACCAAACGGCTCGCGAGGCGATAGTGCCGCAGCGGCCACCAACATATTAGGTATGCTAGAAGGTCCAGTAGACCATATTCTCCCATTTAATTGTAGGAAATATAATGTTTTGAAGAAACAATTTTTTTTTTAATTTGAAGTTTTATTGGAATAACGAAAAGCTAAGTATAAGGCACATAATATTTTAAAAGAAATGGGTATTTTACTCTTTTTGGGAAAAGTATTTATTGTAATGAAAATGTCATCGGGACTTACGACAGCACAGATTTAGTGAAATCACGTGTCGTGTTTTAAAAAGTCTGCAAAGGACCATGCCCTCTACTCATCATTCTACACAAGATTTATTAAGAGATAAACTAAGTCAATGCTCCATCTAAACACTACTGATTCAAAACGTTTGCCGATTTTTTACGATTTTAGAATTGTTCCGATGGTAAAAGTTGTGCGGAATGATGAGCAGAGCATTACCTTATATATATATCTTTAAAAAAGAAATAAAACGGTGTTTTTATGGAACCACTGGTGGAGGTGTACAATTTAAAGTAAAATGTCCTAGCTGTTTGGGGCGAACTTCGATATAGTGATGAGTCAGATTATTTTTAGTCCATTAATTTATACGTACACATTAATATGATCACGGATCGTTTCGATAATAAATATCCCCTTTTCCAATCGAACTGGATTTTTGTTTGGGCGAAACATAACTTTTACAAATCAGCTGAACTGAGAAATAGTCGACTATTTAGTAGCTAAATCTTAGGTACACGTTTTTTCGCTTTAGATGTTAATTATATGTTTTATGTATCCGCCTACTACATGGCACATATTATAAAACTGCAAGATTTGTTCTTCTTTAAAGTTGGCTACACTTTCATCTTTCACTTATTATCTAACGCACCTATTCTGTGATATTATAATGTATTTTTCCTCTAAATTAAAATTATTATTGTAGAATTTAAGTACCAAAATGTAATGCACGGAATTATTCCCAGATCGGACAATGTTTGGAATTATTTTATTATTATTGGAATTATTATCAAAGACCACAATATTACTGGATATAACTATGTATAATAAAACTTGGGCTAAGAGCTACAAGAGAAACGACAAATAAATTTCATATTTTGATGATTTAAAACCTTTTCGCTTGGTGTAGGTATTTTTATTTAAATATGTTTGTCCAGTCCATCTATTAGCTTAACATTGCCGAAAATTTTCTTTTTTTATAGTGCTGGTACAGTTAACGTGAGATACATTGGCAACAGCTAAGATATCCAGATCCAACTTAGAGCGAGCGAAATATCTCAAGGACTCATAATCTTTGGCACACCAAAAATATTCAAATACAATGAAACAAGTGTCGAATTTATCAAAAAAGTAATAAAAAATTAACAGTTGATTAAAGTTCAGATTTAGTGCTCACGTTATATTATATCGTGTTTATATGGAATATTCCCGCTATCCCTGCCGCCCGTGTCCCCATTAATACAGACAGCGGGACTTGAATAAATTATATAATAAAATTATCTTTTCTATTTATTGAGTTTAAAATTACGAAAAGTTCATCTACTTTCGTCGCCGACTGTACCTGCCTGCATGAGGTGGTTTGGTTATTTTCATAGGTTAGCTACATTTAACCATACCCACGGGATAAGATTTTAATATTGATTAATTGAGGGGTGGATTTTCGAAACATAAGTTAAAATATCTCTCAAGCAGATTTTGTCACCGTCTATGTATATTTTTTTGTTCTCATATTTTCTGTGGATGATGTTATATAGATGTGCGTGGTTGAAAATGTATTTAGCTTATCAATAGATTCAATTAATTGACATTTAGAAACCGACCGTCATTTAAACGATTTGGCATAGGTATCTAATAAGCAATGTCGAATTCATGTGCACACGAAATTAGAGAGTAAATATATTTTTAGATAAATAGATACGGTAGTAAAATATTTGATGGACGTCAAGAATATTATAGCAGGTAATTGCATTGCTTAGTAATTTCACTTGGCTAATAAAAGTGAATTAGATATGATAGATTGATACAAAATATTAGGTAACTTTTGTGAAATTCTATTTGATTTAATGAAGGTTTGAGCTGTAGCTAGCTTCTAGTATATTCAAATATGACCGACTTCAAATGTTTGATCGGTTTTTTTGGTATATAAGAAAATGATGCGAACAGGTATCTGAAAACAAATTTTGTAAATAACTATGCCACATATTCATAGGTAGGTGGAGATTGACTTATTAATTTTAAAGTAGGTACCTAGGTATGTCAAGTGATTTCGAATAATCCTCATTTAAAAGTAATATTGTTATAATTAATAGAATTAACACACATTAACAATGCTTACTCTATACCGACAATTGACATGCATAAATTAAAACCAAACAACAAATGGCCAAACCAAATAAGTTATTAAAATAAACAAAATTAAGCGCAAACATACATAAGAAAAACAATACCAATACCTATAATATAGTACCTATCGACAATATTTTCGGAATATTATGTACTACACAGTAATTTACGGAAAGATATTAAAATTTTCAATGCATTGAGATAGTTTTCATAAATTATCATTACTTACATGTCCAACAACAAAAACTATTGTTAATAAAGAGAACAAGAAATGAAATTAAAATTTAAAAAAATCAAGATTTCTGTTATCTTCATGATTTTATTTTAGTTTCATATCATGAATAACACAAGATATTAGGTGACGGTTACACAAGGTGACGTTATATCCCCGAAATTATTTAATAATGCTTTGGAGGATATGTTTAAGACTCTGGATTGGACAGGACGCGGCATAAACATCAACGGCGAGTACATCTCACACTTAAGATTCGCAGACGATATTGTCATCATGGCTGAAACGCTGCAGGACTTGCAACGGATGCTGGACGACCTGGCTGATTCTTCCCATCGTATCGGTCTTCGGATGAACCTGGATAAAACAAAGGTCATGTTCAACGAACATGTTGACCCGGGACCGATCACTGTCAATGGGGTCGTCCTCGAAGTTGTTAAGGAGTATGTCTACCTCGGGCAAACATTGCAACTGGGTGGAAACAACTTCGAGAGAGAGGTTTGTCGAAGAATACGGCTAGGTTGGGCAGCGTTTGGAAAACTTCGTCGGGTCTTTTCGTCGCCAATACCACAAAGCCTTAAGACGAAAGTATTCAATGAATGCGTTCTGCCTGTTATGACTTACGGTGCCGAGACGTGGACACTCACGGTACGACTAGTTCACCAATTTAAAGTCGCTCAGCGAGCTATGGAGAGGGCTATGCTCGGAGTCTCTCTGAAGGATCGTATCAGGAACGAGGTGATCCGACAGAGAACCAAAGTTATCGACATAGCCCAAAGGATAAGTAAGCTGAAGTGGCAGTGGGCTGGTCATATTTGCCGCAGAACCGATAACCGTTGGGGTAGACGTGTTCTTGAGTGGAGACCGCGACTTGGCAAACGTAATGCAGGACGTCCTCGAGCTAGGTGGAGCGACGATATACGCAAGGTAGCTGGTGGCGGTTGGAAGAGGATAGCCGAGGATCGGGCTCAGTGGCGTGCATTGGGAGAGGCCTATGTCCAGCAGTGGACTGATACAGGCTGATGATGATGATCATGAATAACAGATAATTAAGGTGTTCAAAACATATAAGTAAAGTTAATTTAAAAAAAAAAAAACTATTGGTAGCATAGCTCTTCTTGGAGTCAGGTTATTAAAATAATTATAAAATTACTAATAGCAGTTAGGTATACTAAAATATATTATTAAGTTAACACAGCAAAACGCTCGTTTTGATGTTTCGGTTAGGTACAGAAGCGATAACACATTTGCCACGGATACTTTTTGCAGTACCTACGTCAAATAGGTACTTTTCTACGAATATACAATGCATATACAAGGTGTGATTTCTTTAAATTATCATTTATTTTGTCGTGCGGCATTTTGTAAAGGCCTACATTTGTGTCAGCCAGGACACAAATTAACGACTTGAATTTAATTCTTGATTTGTAGGTAGCAGAAGGTAAATTCTGTTACAATGGCCATGTATCAACACCTCGTCTTTTATTAAATATAGGTAAGCGATTTAATTAAGCAACGTTAAAAACCGAAAATCCCATTTTAGAGAACAATACCTAGTAGGTAAGTACTTGTACCCCCAAAATGCATACTTACTAAGTTATTTTAATAGTTAAGAAAATTATAATATCTTTTCCGAAATATGATTATCCATTATTCTGTTACAAATGTAGACACATCAAATGAAGTAAACAAAATATGATAAAACTACATTACCTATATGTAATTTTTTATTCACGAATAAAAATGTAATGCAAGTTATTACATAGATAGATAGTCTGTTTATATTTAGTAACTAATAAAATTAGCAAGTTGTTTTTGTACTTAATAGTTTGGTTAACGACGGCTAAAAAGTATAATAGCTATTATCTGTATATAAATAAGTGGGTACACTGTATCGTTACTAAATCACGGGGAGAAATTTTCTGGACAAAGCGTGCACGGGTACAAAACAATACTTGTTTGTTATGAGGGTTTTCGGGGTGCAGAACCGCGCTGCGATAGCGATAGCTATATTATCGGCAATTGGGCCGTTGTCATTCACTTACGAATACATTTAATCACTTGGATTTGAAAATAGTTTGCTTTTTCATGTAATGTACAAATCAAATAATGTGATTTTTTGACATGTATTTTATATTGGTTTTACTTTCTTGTTTCAATAAATATAAGAGATAAATGTATTTAAAATATAGATTTTCTTGAAACCAATAAATAGCTCATTATAAATGTTACATTAAATTAAAACTGATCTGACAATGGGAACAAATCATATTATTTACGTAACGGCGGCGCCGTAATTGTAATTTTAGAGTATAGATATAGCATTGAATTACTTTAAGAAGAAAAATAAAGATCTTACATTAGTCTCTTCAAAGACAATTTTGCACTGGAACGGTTGTGTGAGAATATTGGCCTCATAATTATATGGAGGAGTTGAGTCACAGTTATTAAAAAAAAATGTAACATTTACCATGAGGGTAAGTTTTAACGATAATTCTCTATTTTTAACGATTTCACAAGTTATCCAGTAGCAACAGCAGCAAATAATGTAAGTTTGTATACATATGTAAGATTCCGTACAGTTTTTTTTTTTTGTAATGGATGTCGTATTATCTCATTTATGTATAACTATACATATACAGTCTTGAAATTTGTACAAACATCCTTCAATTTTTTTCTAAATGTTATATACAGTGGCTATTGGATTAGTGCTCTACAGCTACTTCTATGTATACCCATTTAGTAAACAATCCCTCATTGCTTAGTAACAAAAATATTCTAACTATTTATTTCGTCAAAAATAGACATCTGTCTACAATTTTCATACCCACATCCACCTGAGGAAACATACACAATAAATTTATAATAATCAACATTATTTGTTAAACAATGATAACAATCAATAGATTTCTATTTTTTTACTATACAATGTATGAACTCTCAACAGTCTGATGTTAAATCATATCATTACTTATTAAATGTACAAAAGCACAGTATACTTATTTTCTATTAAACTCATAGTAGCACTGAAGATGCTTAAGATCCAGTAATAGTCCAATTTATTGCGATATATTATTTTCACTAAACAAAATAAAATCCACATTTTTGAAGTAGGTATTCTCACTGAAATTATAATCTATATGCTCATAAGTAAATAGATTATTAAAATGTATGTGAATACAGATTATTTATGATGATATTTGCCTAATTTATTAAACATCTAGGTAGTGATGTTTCAATATTATAAAAATCAATATTTATATTAAACAAATCATCTTTATTAAGCGAAATATTAGCTGGTTGCTGCTCTCTTAGGTTCAAACAAATTTTGCAAGATATAAATATTGTATATGTTTCATAATAACAACCATGACAGCTTGAATCCTTGGTAATGGTAACTTGATTTTTTTAAAGGCCTTCTTATTTCGGTCCTTTATAGAAATATAATTCTTATTTAAACTACAGAATATTAATAACATAAAATAAATATTAATAAGCTTCAAATGGTGTTTAATCATGAGCAATATTATGTGACTACTGATAAGTTTAGGTAGTCACTTGTTATTGCTTGTGACTATACCATGTAACAAACACTTAAAATCAATAATTTTGTAAAACCAGATTATGAAACATGTATATTAAAGATAGCAGATTGATATTGTATGAGAGAAAGGAAGAAAAGAAATTTCAAGCTATTTATAAATAACTATAAATAATAAATTGTCTTTTCATCAGTTGATGATCTTTAAGTATAAGATAGAATAACGCTTGTATTCGCCGAACGGATCGTTATAGGTGTAATATTGTACACCCACCCACATTTGATCTAGTCCCATGAAATAGGGAGCAAACCTATTGCCATCTACTGTGCACAGTTCCAAAATCCGTGCTGCCACTTAATTTCCAGACAGAGAAATACAATAATACTGCCCATCCTGGGAATCGAACCTAGGAGTCGTCTTGCATCCACTGGACTAATGGATATTTTAATGGACCACTGGATATTTTAACATACCACAAAATAATATATTTAACCATGTTTATTATTTCGTTTTTAAAAACATTGCTGTAGTACCAGTCAGTTTAAGCACTGCTATTGCTAATTGGTATGTTGTTGTTATAATAGGTTGATGTTAAGTTTGAGTGAAAAAGTTAAATATGGAACACATGGAAACTGAATGGCTTTCGTTCATGGTTAAATACTTTCATGTATAAAAACAGATTTACTTTGGATTTGAATGTATTTTTGATATCTATAATAATTAAACTACTGTATTATATTATTAAAATTAAGGACATGTTTCGTAATCTGAATTTATTAAGCATTACTGACAATGTGTATTATAATGGCTTTTATTTATATTCTCTAGGAATTGTATTTATAATTATGTATGCATACTTTCCCTAACCAACAACTGACAATATTGTAAGGTACTTTTTACTATTTTTTATCTTTTGAATGATTTCGGTAGCTACCGAGATTTCTATAATATTTTTCAAAATGTTATATTTAAATTAAAAAGGAGCTTTTTCGTATTTAGGCACCAGATTGATTCACTCAAAAATAACCCCAGAAATATATTGAATGTATAGTTGTTTTTATAACAAAAACTTATTTTATATAAATTCTTGAAGCTAGCCCAATCCCAGGATTAGGTAGATATATTTATTAATGCCATCAGCAATCAAATAATTAAACATAATTGAAGAATGAGTGCTTATTCATTTAATAGAAATAACTGTTGTTTTTAGCTCAAAATGTAACTTGTGTATTAATCCAGCTTTTTATTGTACCAATACCATATGTAAGTACCATAAGTCACAGAAATATTAAATAAGCATAGTCGGAAATACTACAATATTTGTATGACTGTACCTATGCCCTGACTGTACCTGTACCTATCGGTAATTAGTAGGTTAAAGTTCACATTAAATAATTTCAATTGACGAACAAGAAGCACAACAACAATTATTTCACTAATAATAAAATATATTACATAATTTATTTAGTGTGTAACGCATGTATCCATGATACTGTAATCTACTTCATTCATAATTATATTAGACAGGTTTGAAAAAAAAAATCAATGAAACACAAGCAATTCCATAATAAATAAATAACATCATTAGCAAACTATTGTAAACCACTCTTTTCACCATAAGAACAACCCTTTTGTATCATGTAGATAAAAACAAATGATAATTATCTAATTGTTGCTACAATCACAGAAATTATTGTGAGCTTTCAACCAGATGTTGCATCAAACAGAGTGGCCTTGGGACTGGTGCCGTTGTCCCCACTGACTAGAGGGTCCCTGTGCAGAATTACCTTGTTGCATCCATGAGAGGAAGTTGGGTGGGGCTGGTGGAGCAGATGATGCAGGACCGGCAAAAGCACCTTGCTCAGAACCACCGGACGGTATGTTGTTGATGAGGCCCCAGCCTGCTGCTTGGTTAAGTGCAGCTGCAACTAGAGCCTGGTTCACTGGTAATCCACCCATTCCCATTGGCATACTACCGCCTTGACCTTGACCACCTCCCCCAGCAACTGCAGTTTGACCATGTTGTCCTGATAAACTCAAAGCTTGCATGTTGACCATGTCCATATTACGGTTGCTCCAGGAGTTATTATTTGATGCATTATGAGGGTGACCCTCATCATAATTCCTGCCTGGCATGTTGCGCTGATTGGATCCACTCTTGTTTTGTTTAGGTGAGGCATTAGAAACATTCACAGATACACCTTTTATTATATGATCTTGACCACAAAGGCTTTGTGCAACCTCAGGATCCAAAAACGTGATAAAGCTGAAAGCTCTGAATGGTTTTGGAATAAACACATCAGTTACTTCCCCAAATTGAGAGAAATATTCTCTCAAGTCATTGGCTGTTAATTCTTCTGTACAACGACCTACAAACACTTTACAGGGCATAGATGCAACTGATCCTTCTTTTGAGTTAGGTATCCGGACATCACACCATCTTCCATCAATCATGTGTCGCTGAGCAAGTACTCTCATCTGAGATGTATAAGAAGCAAATCTAATGAAGGCGAAACCTTTCGACATTCCTGTTTTAGGATCTCTTTTTAATTGTGCCATTAGAACTTCTCCAAATTTCTCAAAATATTCGCGAACAGTTTGCTCGGTGGCTTTCCAAGGCAAGCCCAACACTATCAAATCGGAGCATAGATTATCATTTCGCTTATTTTTTATTGTAGCTGATTCAGAGTTTTCACCCAATTTACGTTTTGTTTCTTTTGGGAAGCTACATATGTATAAATGATTGCCCCATCCTTCTGGGGGAGGGTATAATCTACCATCTCTTAATCTGATACCCCTGATGTTCTTCGCATCAGGATGACGATATTTCAGGCCACAACAACCCGGAAACTGCGCCGATACAGTTGTTAACATCAACGTACCATCTTCTTCGATAGGTAATTCTATGGGCTCTTCATTTTCGTCTTCAGCCACGGGCAAGTACTCGAAGGACATTATTTCTTATTCATGAACAGTATTGATAAAAATTGATAAAAATAAACACAGATATTATACTTAACACTATACAAATGTACAATTTTAATGTCATATAAATAAATAAAATTAATTAACGTCACCTACGGGTTATGAACCCATTGCAATTTGCAGGTTGAAAACATAGTTCGAGAAAATAATTTTGATCTATTGTAGAGGTGGAATCAAAGCTAAATTGTAGAGTCACAAGTGTCAAATAGTGGTGATCATGCTATAGTAATAGACAACTTTCTAAAATTGACGTTTTACATCACTTTGATGTTGCCTGTACATTAAATTTTAATCATCGCATAGACATACTACCTATAGACAGAGTGTAACTGACGTCATGACAAGTTAAACAAGGAACGTTTATTACGAAACACATATGAAAGAAGGAGATGAAACCTTTATTTTTTGTCCTTATTTGCTTGTCCGGTATTTTTAACCACAAATTGTCAAATTTGACACTTGCGTGGTCAAACTAATATCCTAAAGTTAACACGAGATATAAATTTTACGCTTAAATTTCTTTATTAAATAAGTTCATATCAAGTAGCAAGTGTGTCTCCAGAATGTGTGTGGTGTGTGCACTATGGGATATTGCAGTGTTTTAGGCTGCAAAAACCGTAGCACACGAAAATATCGTATATCGTGTATCGCGTATTATTTCACTCGTAAGTAGACTGATTTTAATTTATTAGAGTTTCAATAACGTCGGAGATATCATTACAGATATCATGGGTAGGAACTGACACTACTCGTCGTTGAATATACTGTGAAATTAATGTGTTATTTTGCATATTGTTTGTAACATAACACCTGAAACATTAGTGTTGCTAGTGTATTCTTTTATTTACCTCGCCTCTGTTTCGTTATTATTTTTTATTTTTTTATTAGGTTTACCAACAATTGTTTACACTTAAATCATGATAATCTTATACTAGGACAGTTTAAACTTAAAGTAACAATGTAACAATCACTTATAGGTAAACACAGCATATGCAATAACAAGGTTAGAAAGAATTACGAGCTAACAGTAAAAACTAAACAAAATAAGGGAAAAATACCACAGTTCCACTCTATTGATAAAGAAAAGTTATGGTTCAAGATGATAATACATATAATAAGGAAGTTTGTGACTGCATACATAACATTTTATACCTGATTTTATTTATTAAAATACCACATTATATATTAAGTTTTTAAGTTATACAGTCAATAATTATATTCAGAAACTATTAGGCTAGAGAAAATGGATGCTGGAAAATGGATGTTATGCGACTTAGTGTATGATTATAATATGTATATGACGAGTTAATTATTGTTATACAGATAATTGTATGCTGGCGCCATCTTTTGAGCTTTGGTTGAATTGCTAAACATTAATCAGATTATTTATTTATTATTTACACATCACCCAAATTATTTATTATTTACACATCACCCAAATTATTTTCATAAATTCGTTGGTTACTTAGATAATTGTTAAGTTTTTATTCTTTGTGGTTATTTTCACAGAATTATTTCGTTTAAGATTACTGGTAAATAATCTGTAGTTTAGATGTTATTAAAAAAATTGAAGTGGTAGTATGGCTATTGAACGTCTGAATGTAAATGGCGTTATGACGCCCCACACCATCGTTCCTATCATTGGTCACGAACTTGCCTGTATTGGGCAATATCTTTTGTGTTATATGACTCTCAAGTCATGGCTTGACAGATGCGGGAAGAAACAGTTGTTCACGTGGCAATATTTTGATATGCGTTTTTTTAAATATAAAGTTTGGGGTTTCTTAGCCTTAACCAGCTTTTGATATATTATTTCTTTGGATACAATGTGTTTACATGATCATCGGTAAATAGTTTTACGTCCATAATATATATATTTCAGTAAAAGTTCCATAATATCTGTCAGTTCCATATTTGAAATGGAATTAATCTTAAACGATGATTAAATTTATACACATTTACCTGACAATCAAAGATTCACCTTTTCAAAGATTTTCGAAAAAGCTATGTGCAATAGAATAAAATTCTTCTTGGAAAAATATAACGTTCTCAATTACTGTCAAAATGGCTTCAGGAAGTCAAGATCCACAACTTCTGCAGTTTACAAATACGTCCAAACAGCCCTCCAACAAATAAACGACAAAAAGTGCCCATTAGGCTTATTACTCGACATGTCGAAAGCATACGACAAGGTATTATATAATATACTATTGGCAAAATTATACGGCTCTGGCATTCGAGGTCCCGCTTATTTTTGGTTCAAATCATATCTAAGTGGACGAAAACAAATAGTTCAGATTGAGGATCACAACACCGAAAAGAAAGAAATAATAACGGTACGG
Organism: Shargacucullia verbasci; assembly: GCA_947562105.1. Lineage (NCBI taxonomy): Eukaryota > Metazoa > Arthropoda > Insecta > Lepidoptera > Noctuidae > Shargacucullia > Shargacucullia verbasci. The sequence continues at coordinate 8,328,543 of OX387284.1, read as the reverse complement.
TCCCAAGCAAGAAATCTAACGTGTTCAATCCCTCAAGGAAGCGTCCTAGGCTGCATACTATTCTTAATCTACATAAACGACCTTCCAACAATCTTAGATAAAGAAACAACACTGCCAGTATTATTTGCCGATGACATCTCTATACTTGTTAAATGCGACAACAACTGCGACCCTAACCCAATCCTTCAAAATACCCTTCACGCTGTAACGCTTTGGTTAAAAGACCACAACTTAGAAGTAAATTACGAGAAATCTAAAATTATGCAATTCAGATCTTATAAAAAACCCGCCCTAAAAACAAACATAATTTTAATAACACACCCATAGAATCAGTCACAACATTTAACTTACTTGGTATAAATATCGACACACATTTAAATTGAAAAGCACACTTACAACACATAAAATCTAAATTATCCAAATTCACCAAATTTACCAATTAAAATACAGTACAGACTTAAAAACAGCACTGTCAGCATATTACGCATACGCTTACTCCTGGCTGAGCTATGAGGTGATGCTATGGGGAAATAGCGTTGAAGCAAATGAGTTATTTATAATACAGAAAAAATGTGTAAGGATTTTGGCCCATATTGATAATACAGAAAGCTGTAAGCCCCACTTTATAAAATTAAATATTTTAACATTAAAATCCATTTACAAGTTTGTATTCAAAAATAGTAACATTTTTACAAAGGTCAAAGATACTCATAATTAAAACAAGCGCCATAGAAATAGATTATACCTCCCACTATCTCGAATCAAAATGCTAAATCATAGCCCATACTACATGGCAATAAAAATCTTTAACAAACTTCCGCAGCAAATTAAACAAGAGTCCAATTTTATTTCATTTAATAAAAAGTTAAAATCATATTTAATACAAAACTCCTTTTACTCAGTTCTAGAATATTTCGAAAGAAATAAATAAATTTATTAAAAAATTATTGATATTTCCCACCGTAACAACCGATGTACAAAATAAACGAGATTCATTTCTTAAAATATAAAATAAATGCATGAAAAATAATATCTATTACCTACCTATTATTATAAATTAATTATTAAAATGTATATCAACAAATTATGTGATATTATTATGTTGCTGTACCCTTACTGGGTTTCATGTTGAATCTTATTTTAAAATGTAACATCTATGTAACACATGAATGCACAATAAAGAACTTGAACTTGAACAATAAAAGAAAATGTATTTAATATAAATAATAATGTTATTCATAATAAATACATTCTCATTATTATATAAAACAATCGGGTAAAAATAAATTTACGTTAAAAATAAGGGATATTGATTTTCCTGGCAACACCTATTGTCCGAGCGAGAGAGACTACTTATATACATAGACACGGTGATTACTTATCTATAGGTAGTTAATCTATGAATCATCGTCATTTTTTTTTTCTTTTCCAGTACGATGTAAATCGATGAAAAAAACCTAAACAGCCCATGTATTTGTCTGTAACAGATGTGTTCTTATCCTGTTGTTACAACAACATTCTATAAGAGACTTAGCAAACGAGGTGGCAACTTTAGAAAAATGCTTATCTTTGATCTGTAAAATAATGGATAAACAGATCAAAGACTCATAAGTACAACTTTTTATTTACATATCATCACACAGTCACACAAACTCTGTTTAAGTAATGATCACGGTTGAACATCATTTTAAAATTTGGACCTCCTTAGTTCCCGAGTTTACGAAACAATTGACCCAGATATGACCCAGACCAACCTTCCGGTCGTGTAAATATTCTTGACAGAATATACATATTATCTATGGAACATGTTACAGATTCAGAAATGTAGGGTTGACTGTTTGAAAATTAAATAAATAAATGCAGTAATTCGTCAGAAAAATAGTGAATGAATTGATGTGCTCTTTTCAATAACTTACAACAAAATTTGATATTGTTTTAGGATAGGGTGAATCTTTTTTTCAGTCAATGAAATAATGAGCATTCATTTTATTATCGAAGTGGTAATTCTGACATAACCTAAATGTGTTAACAGTAAAAGAATTTGATATGTTATAGTTTAAAAATCCGTTTAATTATGTTTTTATCATAAATGTTTAATGTTTAAAAATAAGATTGCTATGGATGATGACTCTAAGGAATATAGAAGAAATAAACCACAACAGAAATTTTACAAACCTGGTAGTGGACCATTGAGACGATCAAGTTATGGTTTGGACGCAAAAATGGATTCAAATGACATAGACGGAGGTTCTAAAGGCCGAAACCAAAACTACTATGGATCTCAAAGTTCTATCGCTGACGATATAAACGACACTTTCAAAGGGACGAATATGCGTCACAAAAAGCCTGAACAACAGCTTTATGTGCCCAGGTCAGGAGATTCTTCATCTGATAACGATAGACAACCTAAAGTACCTATGAGGTGTGATAATTCTAGTCAGTTCGTCAATAGAAGAATGTCTGATAATCCAGACAGACAGGGTATAAACAGTGGTTCAGGGTCCTATTCTCGAGGTGCTTCCAAAAGGGATAGATCTTTTGCAGATTACCATCATAAAGATGGTTCAAACAATGATATTAATTATAATAGACAATATAGGCAAGCATCAGAAACAAGGTCCATTTCACCATCACATATGCAGGATCAAAATTCTACAGATAGAAATAGAGATAGTAGAAGTATGGAAACTACAACAGGGCGACACATGTCATCTTCTGGTGGTAAGCCACCATCTGGTCGAAGAAATTCTTCAGGTTACACATCAGATTCATCACGGCCGAAATATATGGTTAACTTAGATAATATACCTCCCAGATTTAGAAAGAAATTTTTAGAACAATCGGGTCATCACAGTTTCGATAGTGTTGACCAAATACGTAGAGACAAATATTCTTCAAATCATTCTGTACAGCCAGCATATAGCCAGGATACTTATTATACTATTTCAAACTGGTCTCAAACATTGCCATCAAGAGGTAGAGGTCGATTAAGAGATAATGAAGGCTTTGATAGAGAAAAATTTATTAGTACATATTTGAAAAACTATGAAGTTCATAATTCTAGAAAATCTACACCTAGCAGTTCATACATGAATCTGTATGATACAAATTCAGCAGATAACAAACATTTGAATGAGAAAGTTAACACTGGACCAAGTAGTACAGAAAGTCAGGAATTTTATGATGGTAAGCGATGCAATATTTATGTTAATCCTTGAGATATATTCTGTTAGATATACTAATTTTCACATCCATGTTTCAAGTTACTTGACATGTTATATTATAAATTAAATAAAACAATGAACTAAAAACAATGAAAATTTTAAAGCAGTTGACAACTTTCTATCAATACTCCTCTCATGTGGTGAACAATTTAGAAAATCAAGATCATTTTAGATGCTAACTTTCATAGTATGTGTCTTTCTGCCTAAGTGGGAGTAATCTAGTAACATCATACCACACCAATTGTAAAAATCTGTAAGGAATAAAAACAAGATTATTCCACTGTATGGTAACCCCATATCAACAGAAAGCAATTTGTAAATTTATTTATTGTAGTCACCAATTTGCCTGGTATTGCATAGGCAATTAGGCTTATAGGGTTCTTTAACACGTATACCTTTGAATTGTCAAGCCAATAGCCCCAATTCAATCATTTGGTTGGACTCTGGCATCTATAAATAGTAAATATTTTAATATATAACTATACATTCATTTTGTAGCCTCCCAAAATGGTACAAGTAGTTTGGCTAACACTGTATCAAGTAGCCAGTTGGACCAAAAAAAACAAGAGACAGATAATGAGCATGACAGTGAAACTACATCTCAGATCTCTGCAACTTTATTGGACATCTCAAATTTGGTAAGTAGAGTTTAGAAATCCTTGCAGAGCTATAGTGGGAAACAATACATATCTGTTTAAAAGCTCTGCTATTATTTTAATGAGTTGATATCGTATGACAGATTTAGGTTTAAGCAGAACTACTAAATGCCTACTTGGCACTTAGTAGAAAAAAATATTTGCGGTCTATCTTTTTTAAGTATAATATGTTTTTGAAAGTAGTTCTAGCAAACATTGCCTATCTAGCAGCGGACATTTTTCAGCTAAGATATTTATAACTATTATTTTAATAGAGTATCCATGGGGTATCTTGCCTGTGTAAATGCTGATATGAGGTAGAAACCTTTGACTTTCCTACGAGGTAGAAATCTTTGACTTTCCTACATATAATATACCTACACCAACTTGACTTGCAGGATTGGACAGAAGAAGTTGAAAAAAACATAAAACTAGATGACATGTGCGATTCTTCTACAAGTTTCTCACAAAAATTGAAGACATCTGTACAAGATGATGTGAAGTCTGTTGAGCCTCGAGAGTCGAAACGTAGCGGAAGGTCTCGTCGTAAAGATCGAAGGTAAGTCATGTTAACAGAAGTTGATGGAAAGAACCCCGGATCTGCTGGAGAGGGTGATCACCACGCTCTTCCCGGCGGTCCGGGACCATCCGTCTCCACCTACAGCTCCTTCGGAGTGGTCCGAAGAGCTCGAAGTTTCGGAAGAGGAGCTAGACCGAGCCGTTGGCCGCCTGAAGGCTCGCAACACCGCATTCGGACCTGACGGCATTCCGGGATGGGTGTGGGTGCTTGGGATGGCTGTCGTGGGGGACCGCTTGAGTCGGCTGTTCACAAGCTGCCTCCGTAATAGCGTGTTCCCCTCCGGCTGGAAGGAAGCCGGATTGGTTCTGATCCAGAAGGAAAGCAGGGCCGCAGATTCTGCCTCTGCGAGAGCGAGACGAGGCTTCGAAGCTATTCGATAGAATAGTTGCCCGAAGATTAGTAGAGCACCTGTCGCGAGTGGGTCCCGACCTCGCCTATAGCCAGTTTGGCGTCCGGCAGCGGCGATCCACCGTGGAAGCGATTCTCCGCGTCCGCTCGCTGTCGGAACAGGTAGTGTCCCGGCGGGGGGGAGTAGCGTTGGCTGTCAGTCTTGACTTGTCAACGCCTTCAACTCTGTCCCGTAGGGCGCGAATCGGGGGGCCCTGGAACACCATCAGGTCCCCCCCTACCTGCGAGGCATCGTCGGGGCGTATCTGCGTGACAGGAACATTCGCTACGTGGGCAGGGACGGTAGCGGCGGATCACGTGCGGGGTTCCACAGGGGTCGGTTCTGGGCCCCCTGTTGTGGAATCTCACCTATGACGCGGTCCTGCGTGTCGATCTCCCCGCCGGCGTCGGCATTGTTTGTTATGCCGACGACACATTGGTGTTGGCCGGCGGTGACACCTGGGAAGGAACCATCCGGCTTGCCGAGCAAGCGGTGGCAACAGTCGTGACTGAGGTGCCGTGCGCTGGGTCTGGATATAGCGCCTCACAAAACCGAGGCGCTATGGTTCCACAAACTGCCTCGCAGCAGGGAACCTTCCAGCTCGCGGATACGCATTGGTGACGCGCGGGTCGAGGTGGGCCGGTACATGAAGTATCTGGGGCTCACCTTGGACAGTCGGTGGGGCTTCGAAGAGCACTTCGAACGCCTGGTCTCCCGGGTCGAGAGGGTAGTGGGTGCGATGCACAGACTGCTGCCCAACCTCAGGGGGCCTCGGGAGGAAGTTCGCCGCCTCTACGGGGGGGTCGTGCGATCCGTGGTGCTGTACGGGGCGCCCGCATGGTCAGCTCGGCTATCAGGCGTCCGGCGCTGCAGGACGAAAGTCAACGGACAAAGAAAATCAAAGGATAGCCGGGGAGCAACCGCTCCGGCGCGCAACACGCCGCAATCCCCCGCTTAACACAATTTGGCGAGGGGCTTTAGGGGTCGCGAGCGCGTTGAGTGGGGACTCTGCGCGTACTCACTTAGCGACCCCGGAGAAGCACACAGCACCAGCGAGGGTAACGGGGGGACCTCTTTACAGTCTCCCCCGGGACGTGCACGAGGGTGTGGCCTCTTTACAGTCACTCCCTCCGGGAAGTGCCGATCGGCACGACACCGTGGTGGGCTTCGGTGCGGTCTTCTAAGAGTTCCCGAGGCCCACCATATGGTGTCGAGGCGGACCACCGTGGTGAGTTTAGCCGGTAGGAGTCCGGCACACCCCTCCGCCCCCCCCAGGCGGAGGATAGCCCATGATGGGTTCTCAGCACGCATATAAAAAAAAAACGTTGATGGAAAGAGAAAGAGATGCGGATTGTGAGATATAGCACCTGGTCACCCTGATCTATTTATTTGAACATAGGCATAGGTTTTAACTTTGATGTTCTCTTCGATCCATAGAACATATATTACGATTAAAAATGATGTTTATATTGGTATACTACATAAACTAACGTCATTCAGTTTTAATCTTGGAAAAATTAATAGACTTATATTTTACCTGTTTCAATTCTAGATTCGGTATTATCGAAAATAACAAAAAATAAACAATTTATTTATAAGAACACACGCGGCGTCCGGCATCGAGACACAATTGATCTTCTATTGCGTCTGTTTGTATTACTTGAATGTTTAATAATAAACAAAACAATTAGGTGTGATACTTTTATGTATCATGCCTACCTACCAACATATAAACCAAACGAGAAACTATCAGACCAAACCTGATATACCCCTATACGTTTTTGAGCCTTAAAAGATCTCACAAGGTCAGTGCACCCAGCGCAGATATATCTTAAAACAGCCGTCAGGGTGGTGACGTAGGTAGGTAAATAAGCTAAGAGCCGGTGTGGTCAAATAGTCATCCAAATACGATTCAACCTAAGTCAATGAATCATTCTAGTAATTTAATGAAATCAGTTTAAATTGCTGAAAGCCAATTCAATTACTACAATTCATTAATAAATTGCAGAAGTTCGAGCAGAGGGCTTAGAAATTCCGAAAAGAAACCGGAACGCAACAGAAAAGACAGTACAGCAAGCATTCAGCATGAACCAGAGAGGATCAGGAAGGACAGTAATGTTAGCATACAACACGATATAATACACTCGAGCTTGAAGCACAGGGAACGTGAGAGGCGAGACAGCCACAAGAGTAACCGCTCTTCTACGATTGGCAACAGCAGAGATGATTTGGATCGGTGGAGGTCATTACGGTCGTACAGTAGAGAACAGAGTACTGAAGGGTTAGTCATGTTTTCGTAAGCTTATAACCGAAGTTCATTATTTATCATATTAGCTTGAAAAATATAGTTTTTCGGTCGCTGGTGTTTCATAAATTGGTCGCTTTTTGACGACATTCAAAGCATACAGGGGAGCTTGTTTTAACATTATCTTTCTAGACCCTAGCCGGGAATCACAAGCCGCACACTTTTATAAACTGTAATCACATATAATGCCCTGTCTTATAAATTTAAATTGTTACTCTTTAAAACTTACTTTTTGTTTCAGGAGAATAGTTTCTCAATGCAACAGCCGAGACACATCAATTAATCGTGCCACTAGTCCTAGGGATCATGACGGGTTTCGGATTCCTTCCGCCGTCTCCAAATCTGCAGCATGGTTGTCAACTAATCAGGTACATCGACAGTCATTGACATAGATATATTAATAAATATTTATTTTTATTTATTTATTTATTTATATATGAAGGAAAATGTACAGCTCACCATACAATTGTAGCAGTAGTAAATATAAACAGACAGCCAATAAGACATTTTTACATATAGTAAGTTGCATAGGTAACTGATGGTGTTTACAATTGTTTCAGCGAGTTAACTTTGAGTACTTAAATATTATAAACACATAATGATTATATATGCACTAGGGTATTGCTACAAGCCTATGAATGCAAAGTACTGTACCATTCACAATCGTGATATAAATAGTGGTCTAATCTTGAGTTCGATTTAAAACAAATAAAATACCTTATAATAACAGTTACATTTAGAGAACTACGATCGTATACAATATTCGAGTATAGTATAAATAATGGTAATAATTATATTTACTGTAAGTTAGTTAATTTATTCTAATTAATCCTGTAGTTGTTTCGAGAAAAAATCAAGTGTTAAGCATCGCTTTACTGCTGCTGCTATGTTGTATACGGATCTAGTTCATCATTTCTGCACATTTTATTAAAGGTTTTGCTCGTTCGCACTATGAAGGAATTTTGACGGTAGTTTGTTGACGCTTTAGAATTTATTTAGGGGGCTAAACCTTGTACACTTACTTGGAACATTAAATTCGATTTTGGCCAATAATTCGGGGCAGACAAATTCACGAGTTAGTATTATTTAGTAAATATAGACTATCCGCGGTTTCTTGCTGTTTTACTAGAGGTAGAAAATGGAATTTTTTGCACAGCTCGAGATAGTTCTCAGATTTATAAGGTACCTGACGAAAAACAAGTACCTTAGCGCATTTATAAGTCTTCGATGCGATCTATGTATGTGTTATAAACTGGGTTCCAGATCTGTGAAGCATATTCAAGATGACTCCTAACATAAGTGCAGTATAATATTTTAAAAGTTTTAGTTTCGCTGAAGTCTTTAGATAGTCTCATGATAAAACCTAAAAATTTCACAAGCTTTAGCAAGGATGGAGTCAATCTGTGAATTAAAGATCAATTTGGAATCGTGGTAAACGAAGGTCATTTGGAAGCTTCTGGCCACTTAGGGTATAAGTAGTGGGTATAATATTCTGCTTGCGAGTGAATGTTATTACTGAGCATTTAGAGGGGTTAAGATCCAATTTGTTCACTTTACAAACACTTTAAATTTCCAGACGGTCGAGGCCCTCCTGAAGAGCCTTCATGTCATCCGATGAGGATATAGTATGATATATCTTCATGTCGTCCGCCAAACCCAATAGTTTTGAAGAATGGAGGCACAAGCCAATGTCATTCACATATGTTACAAAGAGCAAAGGACCTAGTAAGGATCCCTGCGGAACTTCGCTAGGCACATAAACCCAGCTCTAAATATAATTAATGAAGACGACCGCTTGCGTTCTATCACTACATATTATAAAACAAAGTCCCCCACCGCGTCTGTCTGTCTGTTCGCGATAAACTCAAAAACTACTGAACGGATTTTCATGTGGTTTTCACCAATAGATAGAGTGATTCATGAGGAAGGTTTAGGTGTATAATTCGTTAAGGTTAAAATATGATGATGATAGTTGAAGATGTCGGGAAAATCATGGCAACTGGGAGCTTTACTGGCGTGCGCCGAGTAAATGCTCGACGTAACAGGCTGATACGACACTACGAAAGAAAAAAATGAAGACGTATATGCTCTGCTACTCGTGCGAAGCCGGGGCGGGTCGCTAGTTATCTATATAAGATTTGAACCACCTGAGCATTTTAATCATATTTGTGGTTTTTGGATCACTCATTACGGCTCAAATAGTATTACTTTACATCAAGGTGAGACTATAGCGTATTCTTTATTCTAGAAGAAAAGCAACGGGTCGTGGGCAAACGGGCGTCCGTCTAGCACGGAGCGCGGTCGGCAGTCTCCCGCACCCAGCCTCGCCAGCGCTAGTGGCGGCACAGGCGCGGCCGACGTCGCCGGCGCAGCGCGCCGCTCGCGCAAGCGCTCCGGCAGGCGGCGCGGCCGACACGCCGATGTGCAGCACGCGCAGCACCCGCAGCATCCGCAGCATCCGCAGCACCCGCAGCATCCGCAGCACCCGCAGCATCCGCAGCACTCGCAACATCCGCAACACCAGCAACATCCGCAACACCAGCAAAATCCGCAGCACCAGCAACATCCGCAGCACGCCCTTGCAGCAGCGTCGGCACCGCCCCCTCACGCGCACTCGCACGCTCCCTCTTCAGGGACTCTCAACTGGAGAGAGGAAATACTCGAGTCCAAGAAATTTAACTCTCATGACAAGTAAGTTAATCATATGATTAATTAGAATGGACGCTGGTTCCCCGGACGGTCGAATTTAAAGAATGTGTAACTACATTGTTTAACGAACATGTAACTGCATTGTTTTAATTATAAATGTTGCACTGAAGGCTCTTTTTTCGATTCTCCGGGATGTGAGATAAAAAGAAAAAGATACTTAAAAAGCTATTTTTTTCCGTTATAGACATCTAGATAATACCAATGTGCGCAACAAGCCGATTTCCGAGTCGTCTGCCTTGCAGCCTGGGTTAATTATGTTGCCGCAGGGTTCCATGACACACATGCAGAAAGATATGGGGTGAGCTCCATTATTAATATTCTCGCATCGATTTGACGGCCTAAGTGCCTAACTGACTTGTGTTCTGAACGATTGGAAGTATGCGTAGATCGATTACATAGTATTCCTGCGCAATCTTCAAGAACGAACTTCTTGACGACTGCGCAGGAATACTATGTAATTGAATCGAATCAATCGTATGCACGAACGTACTTGCATATGGTGCCTTGACAGCTGCGTGGGTATCATGCCTCAGACTGTTTTCGTGCATGTGTTCTTAACAGCCAAGAACTCGACGTCCAAGAAAACACTTTATTTATTTATTGCGATAAACGTGATTATATTTTAACATTATGAATTATTTTCAGGAGGCGTGGTTCAGTGGAAACGCAAAAAACCTTGTTTGATCATCAGAATCCATCCAAACCTATCATAGTACAAACTAGTCCAACTAAAATAGACATGAGATTGGAAAGAGGTAAATATAATTTGAATAAATATAATATTTGGATAGTTAGAGAAAATATTAGTCTTCCAAAACTTGTACTGGAACTGCCTTAAAGATAACTAATCAACACAAGTGTAAACGATAACAACAGGTGTACCTCTTTATTAGGTGAGACTGCTTGAGGTGCGCGCGTGCATCTAGAAAAGAGCGCTACACCTACGCCTTTAGAAATTGTACGAAATTTATAATGACGCGGCATAATGTAACAAACTATTAACATGTTTTTCTGGCAGGAATGAAAGAGAGTTCGTCTCGTGGGAGCTCTGGCTACGAGGCAAACGACGCGGCGCGCGCGGTTCGACACCGCTCATTGTTGCAAGAAGTAGACCGAGCCGACGCTATCCTACAAACACACATCCTGAGGGGAGCCCTCGGTCTGGCCGACCACTGGCCTGATGTTATCGAAACAAGGTATACTGATTGTTAAGTATTTTTTAGGATTCAAATAAAACTCAATCGTCTCATCATATTCTTTGTTTTCAGGGCTTTTTTACAAAATGCACTACATAGACTCCTCATGTCAGATCTCAAGTACTGTCAGGCAGACAACATTGAACATCATTTTTGGAAAATTTTATACTACAACTTCATAGAGCCTTTGAGAAAAAGTTTTACTCAAGTGTCGCCAGAAGATAAGCTGAAAATAGTGAAACTGATAAATGTTATCATCGAAGAGGGGAACACGTTTTTTGAAAACCTAGTGCAAATTTTGGAGAAAATTTATAAGTTTAATGTTGATGATTACATTAATGATAATCATGTCTTGCCACCCAAAGGTCTTGGGTATGTGGGTTTGGCTTTAATATCAGTACAAAAGATATATGTCTTTTTGGGGGATTTAGCAAGATATAAGGAACAAGTGAATGAGACAAATAATTATGCTAAGAGTAAATTTTGGTACACTAAAGCTCAACAAATCAATCCTAAGAATGGCAGACCATACAACCAGCTAGCGATATTAGCAATATATGCGGTAGGTTGTGTGTTTATCTTTACAATGCTATCATTTAACATAAAAAAGTTAATTGTAATGAGTATAAATTATGTTATTTTCAGAGAAGAAAATTAGATGCTGTTTACTACTACATGAGAAGTTTAATGTCATCCAATCCATTTCATTCAGCACGAGAAAGTTTACTATCACTGTTTGACGAAAATAGGAAGAAGGTGCGAAAATTTTAACCTAATTACGACTAGAACGAAATAATAATGACGATTAGAACGAAAAGGAACAAACACAATTATGTATACAAGGTCCTATCTTTCTAGTCCCGATCTTTTAAAGGAGTTGTTGTATTGAACTCATCAGAACGTGGCTCATCAGTAGGCGAAAAAAATCATAAAAATACTTCAATATTAATAAATGTAATGAACAGCTGATTTTCTTTTCACGATTTTAGGGTTGGTCCTATACAAAAAATTGATCATATTGATGAATCAATCTGAAGAGAATCTGAATCATATTGAAGACAATCTGTCTGGACTTTAAAATAGACTTTGACCCCTGAGTTTGTTTCGGCGTTTCTTCTCAGGGATAGTCATAGGAAATGCCGACGCCATCTAGTTTAAAAAAGACGTGTAAAAGTGATTGAAAAATCCTAATTGCAAAATAAATAATTTCATTTCATTTCATTTCGAATACAATAACCTCATAAAGGGCTTGGAATTAGAAAGTTAAGACCTTATATATTACTAGTGATATAAGAAGGTACCTAATTGTAAGCTATTATCGTATATGCGTTGCCGAGTTAAGGCTCATTTCGAATACTTTGTAATCCAGGAATTTCACAGGATGAGCTACAAGCTTTATTTAATTTAAAATAATTTTTCTGATATGTAGTATGAGGCAGCGGAACGTAAACGTCGAGCTGCCCTGGAGGTATCAAAGAGTGCTGAGAGCGGTGCTTCGGGTGCCAGCACTAGCAATGCAGAGAACACAGCAGGCATGAGGCGAGAAGTGTGGGTGCGGCCCAGCGGTCACCGGACCACAACGTTCCGGCCCGCCTCCAGGGACGAACAACTTGCGTCCATGACTTCCGTCGAGGTAAAGTATTGAAACAATCGATAAAGTTATATGTCACTACTAAATCCTGCATCAAACACTGGCATTAGAAATATATTAGAACAGTTCGGATATATAGAATATTTGACTTTGAATTATTCAGTAAGAATATATTATAATTTTCTCTGATTGTTGCAGTTAAACAAAAATTTTATAACCAGTTATCTACACGTTCATGGGAAGCTCATTACCAAAATAGGGTAAGCAAATTATGTATATCTATTATAACATTAAATTTTTGTCAGAACATATTTATATGCTCATGTCCTAATAGCGATAATAGTTCGGTACAATATTAAACAGACGTGTTTTAATTTTTTAAATTATTTAGCTTTTGACGTATAAGCTTGATACATATATGTTTATTATTTAGGGGGTAAACATTTAAGTCAGCAGGTCTAGCACGATCAAACAAGATATTTATCTTTGTGGGACTCCAGATAGTCTCATTCACCATTTATTAGTAAGGGGGTTGACCTAGAATGTATAAGCTGACTGATTGTTTACTGACAGAATGGAAACGTTTTACGAGAGCGCGAGTTTGATGTTGCGTCAGTTCCGCGCTCTCTTGCACCGTCAACCACTGCCAACTCCTGCCGCGCGACTGTTGCAACTGACTGCACTCAACATGTTTGCCGTTGAAACTACTGCCGCATCACTTAAAGGTAATTGTAGTATGTATAGTATATTTCAGTTTTATGTATAGTGTATCGCGATTTGTATCATGATGTCAGTGGTGTATAATGCAATTCTATAGACTTAAGATTTTCACTACCGTAATTGTTCAATTTTCTCAGATTGCAGTCATAATCAGATTCTAAATTGAATACGACTCGCTATTTTGGTACTTTAGTTTAAATAATTCTTGTTGTATCTATTGGAGATGTGCTGAATCGTTAAAAATGTGTATCCGCAGATACAGATACGAAGACGGATCATTAGTGTCTAGATCCGGATCGGATCTCAACTTTTTATTACTCCGTCGGTGTTAGTACACTGGACCTTGAAACGACAGTTGACGCTTTGGGCACAGATAATATAATACTAGTACAGATACCCAATCCCATACAAAAAAATGACACCGCCGTAACTCCGGCAATTGAACTGGCTATTTTCTTTCGTCCATTTTTCTAACAGATGGCAGCATCGGCGACTCACGAATTGCCAGAGAACGTAGTTGTACACCGCCATCTAGGAGTTGACAACGATACTAGTTGATTGCGTTGTTTTAGTGACAGGCTTGCTCTACTAACCAATATCTAAGTGTGAATGACATCGCACCGTGCGGTCACGGACAAGTTACAACGATACAATTATCTCGTGTTGGCGTAATAGTTACAATAATTTGTGTGAGCTATAAATTTTCGTTATTGCGAAAGCCTCTTTATGTATGTTCTCAGTTTATAAGTACAAGTAAATTTTACTTTTTATACATTTTATAAAGCTACTCAATAGGTACCGATCTACATAAACTTTTTTGAGAAGCTCGTAATTTATTATTTCCTACGCACTTTCTTAAAAACACATGCGAATACTCTCTTATGCATTATATGTATTGCGTATATAAAATTCAGGATAATTATACTCAAAATCTTTGAAATCGGCATGTACCTACTACTATTATTTCGGGCACTTCATATGAAAAAAATCCCGATAATTTTACGTAAAGATAAAGATATTTATTCGCCAAAGATATGGTACCTACAGTAGTTGTTACATAATAAGATGTTCCAGGCATAGGTATATAAATAGCTTTAAAATTGTTAATTTGAACCTAAAATACTTACGAGAATTACGTAACATAGCATCACGCCTGTATTCCCCGATATATGTCCATCTGAGCTCCATAATCCACAAGCCAGTAACTTGGTAACATGATGCCCTTGGTAAGACCGATTGTCAAACTTTCGTGATTCTGACTACACATAACGTAATGATTGTCACTGATCTTCATTTGACAACCGAGACCGACGGCTCAACCTGCTCTCCGAGTCACGGGGAGGTCTCGCTATGAATTAGTTTGATGGTTGCCCATCTAAGGACCGAGCACGGCAAGAAAAAAAAATGAAATACTAGGAGGATACTCTCAACTACTTGTTGCTGTCACAATGACTAATGCCATGAACCTACAATGTTTATACCTATTATTCATCTACAATTTGCGAAAAGCCAAATTAAATTTGAATTTGGCGGGTTAAGCGAGCGTCTTAAATATTTGTGATAGACTGAACAGCTTCATAAAGCATTTCGTGCAATTATCTTGTATAGAAAGTTTATAGTTCACGTTTCGTAAAAAGAAAAAATATATAATAAAATAATAATAATAAAGTTGATTTTGGATATGTACCAAAATATTGTAAATAGAATTCATTTCATCTTGCATAATGATTAGGCATTGGATTTCAAAAAATTCGTCGTCTATGTTTCTTAAAATGAAACTAATAAACATGATATTCGCCTGCCCACTCCCCACGCGATTCCCTTTGTCGTCATCTTCCGCTCCCCTCTAATGTCGCACAGGCGAAGACTCAGTTATCCAGCCGCATTATTTAGACGATTGTTATGTATGTGGTTTTAAAGCGATAACAGTTTAAAATTGAGTAAAACGCCATCTATTGCAAAGAGCTTAAAACAAAATAAGATATCAATTAGTAGTTCGTTATTGCAATGCGTCGAAGAGGTTCGAATTTAAGAAAAAAACATAGATTCATATTTTTTGTTGAAAATACGTGATTTAGAAGGGTAAATACATAAATTAACATTAAATTATAAAAGTTTTGATTTTTACTAATCTTACTTTATCCAAAATCAGCCGTTTAATGCTTTTTAGCGAATACTAATTTCATAATTGTTACCTATGCTGCCATCTATGAGATTTTTTTAACAATAATTACAAAATGTTCTAGTTGATACCCCATGCTTTGGGTTAATTAAATCACATGTTTCGACTTGGACTGTGCGGGTTTTTATTGTTTATAATTTAGTGTGACACGGGGCAGCATAGATTACGTTTGTGTACTTAGTTTAGAGTAATGAATGTGCCAAACGTGTATTTTAATAGTATTTAATTGCTACCTATATTTAGAATGTCATATATGCAATGAAACTTAATAATGTAAAAGATCCGTTCAAGATCCGCCAAAAAATTACGGATACAGATACGGATACAGATCTATTTTCTCCCTCGGATATCCGCGGATACGGATACGGATACAGATATCCGGCACATTACTACTATCTATTGCCAAAATCGGTAGAGATGGCAGCTAACACATGGTGGGCTTGTGTTTGATATACTTTAGACGAAAGACGTTTCATTTGGAATCATCATCATCATCATCATCAGCCAGAAGAAATCCACTGCTGAACGAAAGCCTCCCCCAAGGGGGGGTTTGCCATAATCCCCACGCTTGGCAGGCGGCTTGGGGATCGCAGTGGCTCACCGATTAGTGAGAGGCCGCTGCTGCTCGTCCTCCGGTGTCTGGCCGCAGTTTTAGGACGTACCGGGGTCCATTAATTCCGGGTCATTTGGAATATTTGCGTCAAATTCAGAGAGAAAGACAGTCGTCGAAAGAGTACAGGGTAAGGCATAGGTGTACGCTATTGTATACCCACATTTGATGCCGTTATTGAGTCCAATGTAATATGGGGCGAGCCTATTGCCATCTACCAAGCACAGTTCTAGACTGCGTGCTGCTACTGAGCATTTTTTTTCAGAAAAACTCAATAACACTGCCCGATCCGGGAATCCAACTCAAGATCTTACGCTCAGCAGTAACGCTTGCGACCACTAGACCAATGAGGCAGTCATAGTCATGGATTTTTATTTCTCAAATAGGCTACCACTGGCTGTTTACAGGGGTGTACATTGCCAAGTTTTAGGTCGTTCAACGAAGAAGAATGTAAAACTCCATGGATAACGTCAAACATATATATTTTCTAGTTATATACTGGGCATGATTCCAATCTCCCGGTTACTAAGATTATTTTTACATAAAAATTACACTTTGCTACAGTCTGAGCAGTCTCGCTTGTGACCACTACACCAATGAAGCCAAAAATACCGAAAAAATTCCGCCTGTATTCAAGTCAGCTTTGAGTAATTTTTGCGGGTTCAATGTTTGCCTTTCCTTTTTACGAAGGAATTACTGGCTAGTTCTGATTAAACACGAGTGTAAGCCTAGCACGAATATTTTGTCGTCTGGTAACGTAACGTGAGTGAGTTTTGAATTGGAAATACTCGTTTCGCAAACACTATTTAATTTAATTGAAGACTTAATTCAGATCTTGGTATGATACGGATTGTGCTGGTCACATAAAATTAAAAATAAGTCTAATAAGATATTTGTATTTTGATTTAAAATTCACTTACATTAACGATACGTTTACGTTATTTTACGTCAAAATATTCGTGCTAGGCCTAGTTAAAGCCATTGGGCACGATGACTGAGTATTTATAAAAATAAGCATTCATGAATAGATAGTATGACTTTGAATAGTAGATTATGAACCTGGGGCCAGAAAGTGATCAATTTCGCACGAGATAATTTTGCGTTCGAGTCCAACGAGTTCGTTTATAATCGACATTAATACTCTGCTTTAAATTACGAAACAAAAATATACAATCACCTGGAGCTCTACCGCGCAGATAAGAAAACAATAAACTGGAACTCGATCGCAACTTGGTTGGCAGATGAACGTACAATCACCTTAAAAAATGCTGACTACTTACCGAAAATATTGCAATTGAACAATTGTCAGTTTTAAGCGTGTTTTTTCTATACAGCGGGTTCAATATATGGCATTAAAAGAATATGATAGAACATTTTTTTTTTAATCACAGTTATTTAAATGACCGTAAAAAAGGTTTTGATTTGTTATACTCAAACCAAATAAGAAGAGATATCGTCGTTTAAGTTCTAACACCACCACCATATTGTATTATTATTGTTGCATACCAGCATACCAGCAAAAAGTATGACTTCGTCATCAAAAATCTCTTCGTCCCATTCTTCTATATTTAATCATGTAAATCGCAGATAATAAAATAAGTCGTTATGACGTTTACTACAAATAGTTCTCGAAGCCATAATATGTTTTTTGACAGAATTTTTAATGTGTAAACTACTGTCTTACTTATGAATAGGTACTGTTGTTTACTTTAGAAGGCATAGATATCTAAATGATTTTATGTCCAATATTCTAAAGTAGTCCCTTGCTTGATTTTCAAATTTAAATATGTATAACAGATTTCTAATGTTTTTAAAATAATTCATATTATGCTGATATAATAAGATTAATATAATTTTAATAATATTAATATAATTTATCTTCGCAAAACTATAATCTGCCATCAATATTAAACCTCCAAATTGTATTATTCTTTGTATACTGTGTACCTAATATTACTAAAAGTATAATCGGAAACGAAACTAAATATCAAATAATAAATTCAAACAGTTGATTGTTAACCAAGAGTTGAAATTGATTACTTACATAAGATATTGTGTGTAGTGAACACACTTAAAAGAACATAGTGTCAGTACTTTCGGCATATACTTAGAGAATGCCTATCAAGAATAGGCACATATACTTTTTGTATTTAATTTTTTTTTTATGTATGTTGATGATTTCAATAAAATGTTTACGCGGTCATTGCCTGGGATAACTTGTACACGTTGTTTTTGCAAATTATATATAATTAAGGGCTGATGTACACACGGCGGTTTATGAAATGTTGTGGTTCTACTAATATTTTATTGAATGTTTTCACTCGATGGAGAATACAACATAACGACTTCGTACTAGACACATGAACCCTGGATGGGTTCATGTGTCAGTGATGGATTTTATATCAATCGGACATGCAGTGATATTTGTGAGAATTACTGAAAAAGAAACATATTTTTATCCTTTTATTAAATTATGTACACAGAGCGTGTAAGATTATAAGACTCGATACGCTAAATAATAAATATAAATAAATAAATACGCTAAATAAAAATAAATAATATATAGAAGAGACAGATTTACAGAAAGACAGCCTAGTTAATTACACTAGGTAGGAATAATAGTCACGCGTTGGAGAATATACAAATAAGAAGCAGTTAATATGTTAAAATGCTTTGACCGTGGTCAAAGAGTGATATATTTATTATCCAACGTGAGTCATGAATGTTTCTTACGTGTGTCATCCTCATCGTGCCTATATTAAAGGCGGAGGCTTAGCGATAAAAACGGAATTTAAAAACTTGTCTTGTTTTTAATTTTAATTAAGTAGGTCTATAACTGCCTGCCAGAGTAGATGTATCACCAAACAAATAAAACAAACGCATGAAATGCAGTTACCTTATTTCATAATTTAAGTAAGTATGCAAAAAGAAATTTGAATACTATAGCAATCCAGCAAGAAGTCTATAAAATTACTTAATTTTTTTAATCTATCTGTCTTATCTATCTAATTTACTATAGTGACTTTAATAAAAAAATGCAGATTAATGATTATTTCAAAGAAAATAAGAATATTGAGCGCCATAAAAGATAATAAGTACTCCGTGCGCACTGGACGTCGGTTTTTACTTATATGGTTTAATTAAACAAAACATTCAAAGTGCATAATTATAATACAATTACAGGTCAAATGAATCGGAAATTATGATTGATTCATTCACCATCGCAAATATACTTTTTGTGTTAGTGGAACCGGTGGTTTTGCGAACGAGATCTTTAAAGTTTTGTGGAAAACGTGCTTGTGATATACATTATTAATATACACGATATTTTATAATTCGGCTTGATGATGTCATTTAGTGGTTAAATCCTGATATTTTAGTGTATTGAATAAAGTAAGAACGTGTGTTGCATACAATGGAAATTATAAAATCGCATTATCCTGCTAATAGCAAGGTGATATCACAAAAACATTTTTGTCCATAAATTGCGGTTATTTTTATTTATATCACATTATTTCTTATATCTCCCTCAAATTCCCCCAGATTTATTTATTGTTGGTTTATTTAGGTAAACGCTTATAATTAAATTCTACTGAAACGAATCGCACGATTTAAGAACAAAAATATATTTAAGTAATGAAAACGCAAAGGTATACATGTATTCGATTTACGAAATTAATATATAACGTGAGCTGTAAACGTGGCTTTTTCCTGCGGCTCCGTCCGGGCGCAGTAAAGGTTTGTAATTACAAATTACAAGTTATTGGAGGTTGATGCACTGCACTCCGTCGCCGCCGCGCCGCTTGCGCCCGCGCACCGCACAAATGCACACATTTGATGGCGACAGGTTCAACAAACTGACTCGGCGTCGGCACGGTGACGACCACTCTTTTACGCCATTACTCGTAATGATGTTTTGAATTATTATAGAAAAATTATGGCGGTCGAAACCCTTAATTACGATGTTCGGCAAGATGCCCTTTGGCAATGTTTGTAACGAGAAATGTTCCCAGAAAGATAATAAATGATATAACGCTATTTATGTACGAAAAATATACATAAATCATGTGGACCATACTTAGATTTTGTATTACGATTACAAGGCCATGCGTATTCGTAATGCATTAGAGAAACGCATAAAGCATTGTGTATGTTCATAGTAAGTTTCTTATAGGCTAAAGACTCACTTTACATTCAATTATTTATTTGCAAGAATGTGCATTTCGTTTAAATAGTTGACATTCAGAAAGTCCTTCATCTGCACTCTTGTGCTATATATTATTACGCCTGAATTTATTATGACACGTAACGAAGTTTACTTGCACTATATTTCTCTGTACTGTTTATCCTGGTATTTGTTAAGCAGGATTGTAGGTGTTTTGCGTTTGCAGGTGCAATCCGTGCTGTGTATTTTTAGACGACTATTTATATCGGACCGGCTCGGAGCGACCGATGAGCTGTCGGTGGATGATCCAATGACGACGTGTTCTATCACTATTTATACACGTCTAGCTTTGTTCCCATATCATTGTGACAAATGAATGTTGATCTTGTCTATTAATACACAAGAAACATAAAACCCATCCGGTCCTAATAACATCTTAGAGAGGCTTAGACGCTCTAACACAATTTCAATGATGATGGAAGAATTCTTGCCAGCTGCTTGCTAGGTCATCTCTTTACGGCGGGCACGGTCTTTTTATTTTAATATTAATCATAGAGATTTGCAACTATGTAAGTATTTCTAGGAAAAACATAAAAGGAAAAAAGAAAAATACTTTTGGGTCACGTTCGTTTATTGCTCACGAATAACACGATGATTCAACAGGTAGCTGGTTCCGGTTCGTCCTGATCGTTTACTGATATATGCAAACTGCTTGTGTGAAGTGGATGAAGCTCACGTTTGTATGCACATACGTAATAATACGTATTTGCCTGTAAATATAGACTCGGCTGTCGATTATTCTGAATAAATATTTCAATACATGTTTCTATTATGTCGGTAGGATTTTGACTTCTATTTTTTACTATAAGGAAATATTTGTGTATAAATGGCGATAGCCTATTTGTGTCGATGAACTTTTCTAGTATTGTCTCTCTATTAATTTATTTTGATTATATCGTCCCTCAGTTCAGTACCGTGGAATGGGGTGTCATTGATACAGTCTTTTGAGTTTCGAAATTCAAAAGGCCGTATTTTCTAAAATACAAGCGTACTGTAAACGAAAAAACTATTATAATGTAGGTTTTTACTATAAAATCGATATGATGAATTTGATATTTTTGTAATGAATAATATCTGGAATAAAAATGTTTATGTGTGTGATCAATGTTAAACTGTAAGTGGGATTACATTGATAACCCCTATTTTTTTCACAGAAAATGAAAGAATCTAAACAATTCAGTAATTTAACACATTTTTTTTCTAAAGAACGAAAGAAATGTACTCGGTCCATAACAAGTTACTACGTTTTTAACAGTTTGGGGGTGACATTGATCAAGGCAATAAGAACACTTTTCAAAAAATCTACTTTATTTATTTATTACTGTCTTAGGAACTATTAAACATTGATAAAATATAAATCACAGTTATCTTGACATCTGGAATATTAATTATAAAAACATAATTAAGAACTAATATCAGCCATCATCTTAAATCTATAAACTCTAGAATATTAATTTCAAATGGAAAAATAACAAATTCATTACACAATCGGTTTTGGTAAAAAATAAATAAAAATATATATTAAATATTAAAAACAGAAAAAAATGTTAGGTCTGGGGGTGAGATTGACCAATGATCAAAGATACCCCATGCTATGATCAAACTCCCCGTAAAAAAGAAAAACCGTCAGTGAATGTAATTTTTGAGGTAAGAATACATCACAAAACATCTTTCATAAGATAATTAAGCACAAAACAACACAAACTACCGTTTTTTCTAGCACCTTTCATATCCAATCTCGTACCCTTAAAGTTATTTAAGCCTTTGAAATAGTTGAAATACAATCCTCACAGTTTTTTATGAAAGTCTCCAATATCGATCCGATTGTACGTGCAGCGCTTGGGCAATGACAACATAGATTAACTACCTATAGATAAGTGGTCACCGTGGCCACTATAGTCTCTACCGCTCGGACAATAGGTGTTGCCAGGAAAATCAATGTCCCTTATTTTGAACGTAAATTTATTTTTACCCTGATTGTTTTATATAATAATGAGAATGTATTTATTATGAATAACATTATTATTTATATTAAATACATTTTCTTTTATTATCAGGTAAATGTGTATAAATTTAATCATTGTTTAAGATTAATTCCATTTCTAATATGGAACTGACAGATAACTTTTACTGAAATATATATATGTATTATGGACGTAAAACTATTTACCGATGATCATGTAAACACACTGTATCCAAAGAAATAATATATCAAAAGGTAGGTAAGTTTAAGGAACCTCAAACTTTATATTTAAAAAAACGCATATCAAAATATTGCCACGTGAACAACTGTTTCTTCCCGCATCTGTCAAACCATGACTTGAGAGTCATATAACAATAATTAACTCGTCATACACATATTATAATCATACACTAAGTCGCATAACGAAACAGAGGCGAGGTAAATAAAAGAATACACTAGCAACACTAATGTTTCAGGTGTTATGTTACAAACAATATGCAAAATAACACATTAATTTCACAGTATACTCAACGACGAGTAGTGTCAGTTCCTCCCCATGATATCTGTAATGATATCTCCGACGTTATTGAAACTCTAATAAATTGAAATCAGTCTACTTAGGGGCCGTTCAAGTATTACGTAAGCACTGTAGGGGGGCGGGAGGGTCTTTGCTTTGCTTATTTTTGATGACATGGGGGTGGGGGGGTCTAGATGGTGATTACGTCAGCAGTAGTTTTTTACTTTTTTACACATATGGCAACCCACACATTGTCTATGTTTGAAAACGAAACGCATTTTCGGGGATTCCCACAAATAAGGTTTAGGTACTCGCTTAGAACCGAGTAGGGGAATTACCACGCACTATTCACTTGTCTAAATTTCTTCCGTCAATCTATTATTTCGTTTCGGTACGATTGACGATTTGCCGTATTGTAAGCAAACAAAGCAAGTTAATGTTTGTGTTACCGCTGATCCACTTTCGCCAAAGTTGAATTGTTTAATGGCACATGATAATAATAATGTGAAATGATACACGATATACGATTTTTTCGTGTTTTTGCAAAAAAATGTGTTTCGTAATAAACGTTCCTTGTTTAACTTGCCGTGACGTCAGTGACGCTCTGTCTATAGGTAGTATGTTTATGAATGACAAAGAGAGACTTTAAGTGCAAACCAAGCAAAAAAAAAAAGTACGGTTGCGTTCAGAAATGACGAAAAACGTCTGTTTAAAAATTATAAAGTTTTTATCAAAATCACCCCGTGAATCAAAGTAACCCCATTCCACGGTACGTAAAATCTTGAGCTGTAGCTCGAAATTGAAATTTGTTCTATCAAGTAGTAACACTGATATATACATAGAATGCGGCTTCAATTTTCATGTATTATTGGTTAATTATACATATGTATTTAATTATAAGTATTTAAAACAGTTACGACGGTTTGTGATAACTTTGTATTTCATTTAAGTACAGAAATAAATTTGTAAAAAATATGTAATCGTTCTTTTTCAAATTTTCAAATGTGAAAGTTTCGATTTATAGAATTCTACATATTCAAGTAATTTAATAACTGGTGGGGCACCCTTAGTTAAAGAAATCAAGTTATATTTTTCTGTTCAACATCTTTGGTTGCAACAGATTCAGAGCAGGAATCGGTGCGTAAACACTAGTTCAAACCTGTCTTTTAAGAGACAGAAAACGTGAAGTGGTCCCGGAGTGCCAGTTACTAGTAGTATTTTTTTCTTGTCATAAACAGATACGATCATGGTGCATACTAAGATTACTTTAGATTGGAAAAAGATACAGAAATGTCGATTAGTGGGATAATATTCGCTTTTGAAAGCTCAGTAAGTTCTTGTGTCTCAGTTACGACAGTTAGTCAGGAGAGGGACGATATATCAGCAGATTTTTTTTATTAGACAACTAGCTTTTGCCCTCCATCTCGTACGCGTGGAATTTAGAATCTGATATTTTCCTGCGGTAAAATGGAGCCTATATTTTAAGTTAGACCTCTAGCAATACATCGGTAAAAACAGCATTCAATTCCGTGAGGTAGTTTTTGTGTGATATCTGTACAAACATACAGACAGACAGACAAAAATTCTAAACACTGTTGTTTTGGCTTCTGTTGCTTTAACAAAGACCCCCCCATATTAGTTTTTATATGAACAAATGACATAATAATATATTTCTAGATATTTTTGTTACTTGCAATAAGAATTGATGATTGTACAACAGAGGTCAAAAATGTTGGAGAACGTTCGGCGTGGCTGGAGTGCGCGCTGGGCGTGTCTCTGCTGATGTTTGGCGCGATGTTGGAGCGATGCTGCGCGCTGCTGCCGGAAGCGCCGCAGTCTCAACATCACACTGATGCATTGCTATTGCTGCCTGCCATCAAGGTACACATAATTAACGCCTAAATGTAAATGTTTAGAATCGGCCTCTTAGCAGCCTAGTAAGCGTATACTACTTTTGTTATCATTAAATCATACTACATTATTGCAACGGTTAGTTTACCCCTTGCACTTGAACCTCATTTTATATTAACAGAATGAACAATCAATGCGATGTTTCGTTTATGTCAATATTGGTAAAGTTATTTAAGAAAACAACAAACGCAATTTTTTCGTAAATACATTGCAATAGGCTAGTTGACTCTTTTTTAAAGTAGGTCTTAATTATTAATAATTGTTCGATTAGACCAAAAAAAAATATTACCGTATTTTTTTGGGACCTAGAAAACAGCAAAACTTTATTATAAAAGTTTACTTTTCATAAACAGGCGAAAACGCTGTCAGCCATATTAGTCTATAGATAATCTGTGCTGTGACATCATACGGCTTGTAAACAAGCATTTGACATTAACAAACATTCATCATTGTGAAAACCTAGCTAAGTTTTTATTAAAAACCATGACTTCCACGGAGTTAGAGTTAGTTTACACGGAACATAAAATAATTATCATTATTGTATTGTCCGAGAATGCAAAAAACATCAATAAAGACCCCAGGAAAGTTGTAGATTAGAGTACCCGGTGAAATAAACATGCGAAACACCTGACTATAACTTGTTAAAAAGAATGCTGATTCTTTATCAACTGAAATTCAAATTTATTTTTGCCAAGATCACTTTGTTGTAAGTACTTACTTAATAACTTATTCAGTTTCTACAGAAACTTTATAATCAGTTTTAAAAATACAAGTTTTAAGGTTAAGTAGTAAATCAATGAGCATAATACTAAAATTCTTGTGTAACAGTAATACGTAGGTTAAGGGTTTTTAGAGATATTTAATATTAAAAAGACCACGATCACAACCACAATAGTCTGCGAGTGTCATACAAGTTTGTTTACAAATTGTATGACGTCACGTCATGGCCGATAGCGTTTTCAGCGTTCCAAATAAAAAATTAAAAAATCTATTTTTATATTGAAATTATGTAGCCATCTTGCACTTTTATTAACTGAAATCGATATATGTATTATGGTTTCGTAAGTCAAATACTGCAGGAAATGCTAATTTATCGTGTCAAATTTTGATATGAGTCAAGTAACCTATTGTATCCCATAGCTGTAACGTTAAACTGTCTACATTTTGATTTGTGGGTTACTGTAATACCGATAGCTAGAGCTTGCGTTTAAAACGCGAGATGTACAGTTAAGAAACACCAATTACTTCGGAATTCTGGTGTAACGTGTAATTAAGAAAATACTCGAGTGTGCGTGTTAATTTTATAATAATTTATTAAGTATAATCGTTTCATAATAGTTATTTATGATTCAAGGTGTGGTCCGACTGGATGTTATGCCACAGTAGTATATGGAATCCACCACCATCGTTCGACAATTTTGAAATAGAGTAAGTTTATACCTTTTCCGTTACAATACGTGCTATACCTAATAGTATTTAATAGTGTCAAATTAATGTTTTTTTGTTTAGAACCGCGAGCGACCCGTGGGATTGGCTTGCGAAGCTTATGAACATATTGGAAGCTCTTGATGACAAGTCGATAGAATTCGAAAGCGAAATGAAAGAAGGTGAGAATGCATTGTTATTTGTGTACTTACACTTCGAACAAGTTACCACATTTATTGAACGACTTTGAGTGATATTTCTTTTATGGTTTGTCTTTCTGGAAGTTGCTTATTTGTTATTCTTATTCGTGTTATAAAACTATTGTTATTACATAATACATTGTTTTGTATATTTATTTATTTAAAGAATTTAATTTGATACATTTATTGTGTTATCCGGGGAGATTTTTCCAAGTGTGTGTGAATGGCCACATTCGGAACTATAAGAAACAGCAGCATACATCATACCGTAATAGTAAAATACATAATATATTAAGTACTAGCGAACCGCCCCGGCTATCTTTAATTAAAAAAAAAACCTTTGCCCCACACTAGGATTTCTCCTGTATCTGGTACAGTTTACAAACATACATGTCACATGCACACACAACCAGACCCGAAACAACTATCTGTAGATCATACAAATATTTGTTCCGTGCGGGGGTCAGAAACTTTATTTTGCACGGGTAGCAGAACATATACGCCTACAATTTTGTTTTTATTCCAAGACGGTGATCTAATTTAATTTAATCTCTACATACTATAAAACAAAGTCCTCCCGCCGCGTCTGTCTGTTTGAACGCAATAAAAACTACTTAACTTACTTTTTTACTTACTTTGTTTTATAATATGTCGTGGTCATTATAGCTATTAAATGACTTATGTATGTGTGTGTGTATGTTTGGTTATTAAATGTACCTTCAAAGTTTTTCTATAATGTTAGAAATCCATAATCTCGTCACATAAATGGCATTGCATTGCATAAGTACCAATGTAGATAGTTCGTGTTGCCGTCGCCGAGGGTTTCGTAGATCGCATAAGGATAAAGCGAATAGTGCATGTTTATAACAAGTAAATCACCCTTCCTCGACGCCTGTACATTATCGAGCAACCCTGAAATTCTACACTGCGTAAATAAACGGTTTTATATTAGAAATAGAAAACAGGGCGATAAAAGTAATAATTAATTTATCTTTAAGTGTTACCTTGCTACTCGAGTGTCATAGCATAAAGATTCGCTACCCGCCCTTACTGTTATTGTTTTGCTTGCAATGGGCCGAAAAGTGGACTTTGTATGTCATAGAATCACAAGAGCCGCCATGACTTGAAGATCACTTTGAATACATTTGGTCAAAAGTAGTAGTCAAATATATTTGGTAATCGTACATTAGCAAGGTGATTTTTGGTAGGTTACGTGTGCGTGCGGTTACCGGAAGACGCGTCACTGGGCGGGTTCACTCCACTCATGTATATGGAGCCGGCGGTTGCGTGGGTGCACACGGACCAGCTCGGCCAGCATCACGCCGCGGAGCACGCACTAAGGATCAGCAAGCTCTTGTTCTTCGGAACCGAGTAAGTTTTCACCTTCCGTGTAATCGTATCTTGTTTACAGCTTTAGACTCATACGTAACACTCATCGAGATTTGTTGCGTAATGGATATTCAACAAAATTCAGTAACAAAAAAAATTCAGCCCATTACCCCACTGTTGGGCAAGGGCCGCGAGAAGGGTTAGGCCTTAGTTCACCATACTGGCCTGGTGCGGTTTGACGGAGTACACTGGCCACGAGAACTTTATGGAGCCTTCTCAGGTGTGCAGGTTTCACCACGATGTTTTCCTTCATCGTTAACGCGAGTGATAATCAAATTTTGATCCACACATGATTACGAAAAGTCAGAGATTTTTTTTTTTTAAGAGATGTGGGTCGCATTCAAACCTTCTTGCATGGAAGGCAAGCGTGCAACCGCTAGTTTGTCACTGCTTACTCTGTTACAAAAGCTAATATTCTAAATGTGAAAGAGAGACGTTGACGTGTACTATTATTATTAAACAGGTACTTGGTGGGCGTGGAGCCGCCAGTGCTGCGGCTGGAGTGTCCGGCGGACGCAGCTCCGCGCTACGTGAGCGCTGTGCAGCGCGCGCTGGCGCACCATCCTCCGCTGCAACTATTGGTAATGTAATCATAATAGCTCAAAAAACTTTACTGTTAAGGCGGCGCCAGATTTTATCTAGATAAGTACCATCTGAACGCAATATGTTCAAGAACTGCATATGCATATTTTTTTACAAGCTTTTATTTAACATGCTATGTTTGTATGTAAGTATGTACTCGTACATATGTTCGGGTCAAATCTTACAACTGAATTTTAAAGCAGTTATCCTCAACCGATTGAGATGAAAGTTTGCTTACACGTTTAGTTTGGATGACAATGCATGGTTAGCTAAGTGACGTCAGTGTAAATCCAATATGGAGGACGGCCCAAGACGGCGGACCAGCTATTTTTTGTGCACTCCCATGATATGGATATCAAATGAAAGGGTTTGCTGAGAAGAATACGAATATACAATAACACAGCGATAACTAAAAATAAAAAATAAATTAATAGTAAAAAACATTTTGAAAAACAAACTTTTATTTAAATTCTCTAAAAAGAAGAAAATAAACTTTAAATTGAATCAAACCCATCAATTTATTACATTACACCAGTGGTTCCTAAAGTATGGGCGGATATTGTGTAGGCATTGAAAAATAATAAAAAATAGGAAACAAATGCATCCTTTTCATTAATAAAAAATAGCACTCCTTGTATTTAAATATCAACACTTTGGATCGGACCTGAGTGTTTTTTTTTCTTGTTTGAACAGTTTTTCATTCATATAGTTTATGCCCCTTTTTCCTTCATTAAAACCTAGAGGTGAGTCCCGAATTTGGAACTTTTTGTTAGGTGATTCGCGGTCCAGTCAACTTTGGGAACCACTGCATTACACAATTTATATGATATAAAAGCTTGTCGCGAGTTGTATTATTGTTTATCAAGTACCCCTAGTTTATTTATATTATACAAATTTACTATCAAAGTATACAGTTTTCATGGGCTTGTTTCTTTTTTATTGTAGTCTGAAAATTCGGAAGATGAAAGCAACGTCAGCGGTGCGGCTAGTGGGCCACCCAGTCTTCTTGAAGGAACAGAGGTCGAAGGGACCGACGAGGCTACTCGTAAACTCCTTCGTCGTAAGGAACAACTCGAGAACAGGAAAGCAACGCTGGATAAGCATCGGCAGCGTATGCAGGTATGTGTCGTAAACATGATTACGGTCAATAAAATAAAACAAAGCATTTTAAAAGCTATAGCTTATAAAAAATATTTTTTATACTTGATTACTTTTCAGGTATCTACCGTGGATTTCATTTAATCCTTAATATGAATAATACCAGTCTCTTTTCATTATTAAACACTAAAAAGTAATTATATATCTTAAGTAAATTTTATTCACGAAATAGCCAGATGGAACGTAACGGAAATTCCATTACATGGGGAGATACTCAGATTGAGATAATTGCCATGAATAATGCTCTATTTTACTGTATATTGACTTGTTCATGGCAATTATTCTAAGAAAAAATATTTTTAGGCAATATTGTCATAATTGCTTCATCTAACACGCCAGAAGACTTATAATGGTAATAATATTGTAGGAGTAAATACATTTTTTTTTTGATTTTAGGAAATTTTGCGTGGTGACGCCGTGGGCGCAGAGGTAGAAGTCAGGCCTCGAGTGCTGGTGCCCGACACTAATTGCTTCATCGACCACCTGGCACTGCTGCAGGCCATCGTAGACGCACCCGCGCAGCCCTACACCTTGGCGGTGCCCGTCGTGGGTAAGTTCAACGAATAAGTCGAGGAACACTTAACAGATGAACTTCGTTGTGAGTTAGTAGGCAACCTACACCGCTGAGTGGGTTACAGAAATGGAAAAGGAAGATTTCAGATATAAATAATATTTCCTCACGGTTATCAAAGAGCATTATATCTAGAGGTGGCCTTGGAAGTACTAACGTGTAGTTTAGCCACCATTGTAAAACTGTTTTGAGCATAGACTTAGAATTTCGCTAAGCTCAAACTCATAAGAACCGTGCAAAAGGAACATAATTTTATTATACACTAACCTGAGAACGAAACAGATATCGTATATGTTCAAATTGTTCAAGTAGCGATACTTATCGTACCGCTTACTTTCGTGTCAAATGTAATAAAAAATTAAGTATCGTGAAATTATTAGCAATAACTACAATAAATGCAGTCATATTGTCGTGTCCTTTTACCAATTGCAATAAAAGGAATAATCCAAACAATTACCCGTTTCCCAGGCAAATATGATATTTTCATGCTATGAAAACATACTTTGTGTAATATTAATATCTCGGAATTTGCTGAGAAAACCTTTTTTTTTTTTTTCAATAGTATATTAGTTTTTCCTACGATACGAGGAAATATTTTGTGGATAAAAAAAGAAAAAAAATATTTTGTGTAAAAATTGATATGTTTCTTTACGCTAATCTCCACAAGAAAAAAATAACGATTATCGTTAACAAGTCGATAGTTTTTTATCAACTAAAGTCATTTAGCTAAGGGAATATTGTTCATCAGTGCATAAACCTTCGACGACACGGTTGGCGCAGTGTCTAAGCGATTAGCTTTCTGCGCTACGTGTCGCGGGTTCGATCCCCACACGGAACAAATATTTGTATGATCTACAGATAATTGTTTCGGGTCTCTTTGTTTGTGCCTGTGACATTTATGTTTGTAAACTGTACCCACAATACAGGAGAAATCCTAGTGAGGGGCAAAGTTTAAAAAAAAAAAAGAAAACGTAAGAAACCTATGATTGATATAACGGTCAATTTTAGGACCATACTTATTTTCCCATACTAATATTGCATTGAAAGCTGGGGCATATCGATTATATTTTCAACATCTTTATTCTGTCACTGTTGTCATCTGTCAAATTTGAGTGACACTGGAATAAGAATATAATATGAATTCAGTCCATTATTGTCCCACTGCTAAGCATAGGTATCATTTAAGAATAAGAAGCCTTAAGGCCTTAGTCAGCCATTAGATATATCGGATATTCTTAAATATAGTACAAATAACGTTGGCCCAGGATCATTACATCGTCAATGTCGTAAGTTTACGACACAGATGCTTTCCTACATCTATGGCTAGCAAAGGCATTGCAAACGAAGAAGTGGAACGCTATCGGGAGACATTTGCCCAACAGTAGAATTCAATCAATTCAAAGTATGAATGATACTTTTAACAATTTAGAATCACAAATAATTAACACTTTGACATGCATTGAAAATTGGTTGACATTTAATAACTTAAAAATTAACTTAACAAAACACACTTAATTGACTTTAAACAAAGACAAATCAATAGTACACTAAAAATAAACTATTCAGATTTAACAATTAGTGAAATTGGTTCAACACGTTTTTTGGGACTTACAATAGACGACAAACTAAAATGGAAATTGCACATTGACAATGTATGTAAAAGATTATATCAATTCTCGTTTGCTTTGTATAAACTGGCTCGGGTGGCAAATCTATCAACAGTCATGACGGCATATTACGGGCACGTGGAATCTATTATAAGGTATTGAATCATATTCTGGGGCAACTCAACATAAGTTACGTGTATTTATCGCCCAAAAACGTTGTATTCGATCAATTTTAGCTCTCAGAAAAAAGTCTTGTAGAGACAAATTTAGAGAATTGGGCATCTTAACAGTCCCATCTATATACATAGGCGAGGTTGCTACCTTTGCCAAAAGCAATCTTCACTTATTTACTGCAAACCCTACTGGCACTAGACGTGAGGCCAACTTAAAACTAAGCAAAACTCAACTATAACGAGCAAGCATATTTTGTATGGCGCCTATCATTAATAATAAAATACCAATTGGAATTTGATTAAACAGTAAGAAAAAATGAATTGAACAAATTATTGTTTAACAAGGCCTACTACTCTATTGACGATTTTCTGAATGATAAAAACTTATATGGATACAATTTGTTAGTCCCTATTTTACTTGTACTGAATATGAATTTATAATGAGACAACAATTTTAATATTACTATAATTTAATTAAATAAGCTGTTGACTTCTGTATCTACTTATAATATAATAAATTACAATAATTTGTACACCATATTATGTGTACTTATAACATAGCGTACATAGCGTACTTATAACATAGCCATAAGAACTGTATACTAACCTATGATCCACAAATAAATGATTATGATTATGATATGACTTGACAAATCATTCCACAATACATTTTAACTCAAAATAAGATATTTATTCACGTATAGTCCACGTTAGGACTGCGGTGTGCTGTCGATCATAACTGTATTTGTCGTTCAGTGATAACGGAGCTAGAGGGGCTCCGGCGCTGCGCACGCGTTGGCGGCGCGGCGGCGGCGGCGCTGGGATGGGTGGGCGGCGCGGGCGCGGCGCTGCGCCTGGCAACGTCGCGCGGCTCGCTGCTGGCGTCGCGCGTGTGCACGGCCGAGCAGCCCGCCGCGCGCGCCACCAACGACGACCGCGTGCTCGCCACCGCGCTCAGCCTGCACAACAACATCGCCGCCGACGCCGGTACGTATTACCCCCCTGTCACATCGATCATACTGCTTGTGAGAACGACATTATTAAGGCCGGAAACCCTAAAATACTATTTGCATAATTTTCTATTAAAAGATCAATCATCAAATTTCATTTTGATGAAAATATTTCGTTCTATAAATGTTAGAGCACAGCTACATTTGAAATCAGAATGTTGAATATTTTCATGTCCCAATAGACTGTTATATGTATCTGCCCGTAAACCCCGCACTATTGCTCTGGTTTTTGTTTGCGATGACTGACCACATGGAATCAGATAGTGAATAGATCTTTCTTGAACGTTTAATGCACTGGGTTTAAGATCCCAATATGAATAAATGAATGAACAAAAAACCGTCATAAAAATGAACCGTGGCGTATTTATATGCAAACGTAATCATGTAAGTTTATTTTAAAAAAAAAACGTTGCTTCTCACTAGTAATAATTTCTGTATCGTCGGTGCGTTTACAAACACATATATTTACATACACAAAGTCCCAGACCCACACATATATTAACATACACAGAAACAACTATCTGTAGATCATACAAATATTTGTTCCGAGCGGGAATTGAACCTGCGACACGTTGCGCAGCAGTCGATCTTTCAACCCCTGCGCCAACCGTGCCGTCATTTGGTTGCATTAGGCTTTTTTTTTACATAATATTATTCTATTATCAAGTTTTCTGTACGTTATGAGTGCAATATTATTTATTTAGAAATTATAGTTTAAACATAATAGTGAATCGTCCGTTGCGGATCGTGTCGCCTAAATGCGTGGAGCTATAGGCAGCCCGGCGCGTGCGGGCGACCGGTGCCGACGCAGTCCGTCGAGCCAGACGGTGGCGGCCTGTTAGTACATATCTCAGCTTGCGTGAACGCCGATACTATCTGCGCTGGCGCCGCGGATTATTTGTTTTAATGGCGCTTCCTTAATAAGTGTTCGCTACGCAACTAAATGTATTGGCCGGTGAGCCCTCGAACTCCGTGTCGTGTTTTAGTGCTGGGTTAGATTGAATTTGAAATATTTCAATACTGTTGCAGACCCGCGCGATGACGATGGCAGAGAGAAGGTCGTTCGTCGAGTTCGCGAGGTGGTGCTTCTAACCGACGATCGTAACTTGCGCGTAAAGGCGCTGGCGGCTGAGCTGCCCACGCGTGACTTGCCTTCCTTTGTCCACTGGGCCGGTCTGAACCGCGAGGAAGCTACGGTACACATGTTTTCCTCTAATAATCATTATAATTTGTAATTTATAAACTAGTGCTCATATAATGTACTAAATGTAACATAATGATAATAATGTAACTAGTTTATTTGTTAATCTAGATCCAAGTATTTATCTATATAATCCTAGTCGTGGACTGGAGAAGCGGAAAAACGATTAAGTTTAAATTTGTGTTACAGAATCCGCCGCCGACACCGGCTGATGACACTACCGCCGGCCGTAACTGAGCTGCGCGTGCGAACGGCCCGAGTGACGACAGTTTAGCTCACATTCTGATTTACTTTATTATTTACGTGAAAAGCGAGGTGACTTAATGTTGCAAAGATAATAGTGCTTAATAAAGATAAAATAGCATTTTGTCCCGGGTGCATGCGCTTGTTGTATGGACCCGAGGTAT
This sequence comes from Shargacucullia verbasci, assembly GCA_947562105.1. Lineage (NCBI taxonomy): Eukaryota > Metazoa > Arthropoda > Insecta > Lepidoptera > Noctuidae > Shargacucullia > Shargacucullia verbasci. Next base: position 8,294,064 of record OX387284.1, on the reverse strand, counting down.
AGAGTGCGCCTCATTATTATAGTATAGGAATTGAATAGATTAAGTAAAATTAAATACACCAATAGATGGTTAAAATATAAATAGATTTTGTTAAGGGCTTTAGGATTCCACCTCCGTGTTCCTGGGCTACATTTACTTTGTTATTTTTTTACGTATTTTCCGTTTATTTGTAAGGTGTGAGATAAATCGGAAATTCAGTGTTGCTGAGCTATTTTTATTTACTTTTTTTTTTGTAATATAGCAAGTATATTTTTTATTATTTTCTAGTTAGGTGATAGTATCAAAATGTATTGTATTATCTATCTCTAACATCAAGTACAGGACACATAGCATGTTATATCGTTTGTATACAATATTATCAAGTAATTCAATTATGATGATTAATTAATAATTTGATGATTGATGCATGTCTGCATATTTTTGATTTTTAGAAACTATTATTTTAAATAAATTAAGTACATTATAAATATATATAACCTTATATTTTTTGCATGATTTCATCGAAATATCACGTGCCATTCATTGCTCTTTCTCGTTAAGCGCCTAAAGGTGTGTTGCCTTTGCCTGTTATACTAAAATATCAACAGTCACTTTGATGTATGGAAATATTTTAATTGTATACTAATAAGCAAACATCTAAAGTTCGGTTAGCTAATCACGTTTATTTACTGTTTACCACTTTTTATATCTCGAATGAGCAACCGCATCATGATAATTTTATAATAAAATGTAGTACAAAATGTTTGACATTACAAGGACACTTGGTGTATTTACTCAGGTTTGTATAGAACTAGCATAGATAACAAACACAGACGCAAATATTTCATCACTTTTATATTTATCAGCATCAAAGTGTCTATCTTTAAATGCAATTATACACTCGAATAGTTCCAGTAATTTAACTAATATAAGTTTTATTTCCCGAATAGAAGTTGGCATGCATGCAATACCTACATATTTAGCGATGCGTTTATTGCGGAAGCATGTGATGTAGGAGCCAGGTTTTTGGTTTGACTAAATTATACAAATCTATTATACATTATTATTATTTGTTGCACATTTGCAATAAACTGATCGGTATTTTCACTTTTAACATTCATTTTACATGTAGAAAAAAATAAAAAGTATTGTGTATAAACAGATTTATAATGATACTGTATTGTTAAAAACAGTTGTAACAAAGTTTTTCATTTTTGAAACATTTGATGCTGTTACTTTTGTCTTGATCATGACGTTTTAATTAAACATTGAATTACTTCAATATAAAGTGTTTTATAATTACTTCTTTTCCCCTGGGTGTATAATATCATTGCATGATTTAAGAAGCGTACATTAAAAAAGAACCTATTCTGTAAAGGCCATGTTAACTTTATTCAAAAGATATTTAACAATTGTATGATGGATAGTGAATATCATTACGTCAATTACATGTTAAGTATTCATGTCTATATGATTACGTTAACCTTCACAGTAACTAAACATATTATGATGAAGTTTGCACCTTTCGTATTCTAACATTTTGGCATTCTAGCATTTGGAAAGAATTTAAAATAAATTTGTCTCATTTTAAATCAAAATTTGACTGCACGATTAGAGCAGTGGCGAAGCTGAAATCTGCGATAAGCAATAAATATTTGTATGGCCTAGAGATGGCCAAGTCTTGGTTTAAGCTGGAGAGACCGGTGCACCCTTACCAACCTGGGACAAAGTTAATTAAATAAAAAAAATATATATATAATGTCTAGTTTCATTCATGAACAGATAGACAATCTAATTTATGTAACGATTTTGGGAATTATCACAGCTAACGGTAAGTATAAATAACAGAAAGGCAAATTACATACACAATTAGATTATTCCACCTCAGTCATCTCGGTATAACGCTCACCACTGCTAGACACAAGGCTTTGTGAAAGTTATGTCACAGGATCAATTCTCGCCTCCTGCATCCAGTAAATCGGGTGCTTTATTTAGATCGACGGTGCATTTGGAATACTCTTACTTAGTGCATTTTGAGGCCGCCCAGCCTGACTGTCCTTTAAATTTGTTCTGAGGCGTCTCACTGCGATACGTCTGGACAAGATGTAATCAGTCTTTGTCAGGTTGTCACTTGAACTTGTTAATCTGCAGGGTACGTCCCACGTAGGTACATTGGTATCGTATCTCGGACATACCTTACTGACTACCTGAATACATACACAGAAGTAATGGCAATACTGTAATTTAAATCATAAATGAGTCGTAGTATTTAACCGTAATCCTCCCGTGGCAATGAAATAAAGGTTTTGTACTTTTGAATGAAAAATACCTTTTGATTATGAAATAAATTCCTGAAGACTTTCAAACTCATATAATTCATATATAATGTAATAAACAGTAAATCTATTCATGTTTTACTGGTGAGAAATTCCAATGTTAAGACTTGAGCAATGGGAATTGGCAATGTTCCGAGGCGAGGCTAGGCGCGCACCGGTGCGGAGGTTGTAAAAGCACCGTTATGCTTATTTACCGTGCGCATCTTGCTTTAGGCGCTGCTTTGGCTAATTTAAAATATAGGTACCTACCTATACGAGATTGATGCATATGCTGCATGTTATTACTCGAATTCTGTTCATTTATTCCATTTTAATCAATTATTGGATATGGCCACATTAATTAAAATAATACGAGACTAGTCTCGACACGAAATATTTATCAATTTCGATGTAAATAAAGTCTGGGTTACTATTAAAAAAATCTCAGTAGGTACCTATTTATTAGATTAAAATCGTTTAATTTCGAGTTAACACCATGAGGCAGCAAACTATTGGAGGCATAAATTATACGATTTATTTCTAAAGATAAATCTGTAATTGCATGTTGTTCATAGGTATTATTACCTATGACTGGTTGATGCTGATATAATTATATTATTTAATAATTATTTTAAGTAGTCATTGATACTCCAGCGACGTTTTTCATTGACGTTGAATAACCTCGTTGTTCAAGTTATCTGAAATCGGTACATTATATTATCTACGAAGTTAATTTAATTCTCTTGATGGTTTCGACAAAAATATATAAAATCAAAATGTTTATGTGGTAGTATCGTGGTTCTAGTTGTAGGGTAGGATACATAAAGGAAAGACTTAGGGATGATGTCAAGTGACAGAAGAACAACAAATTATAATCACCAGGTGCTGACGAACGGATAAGGCAATTTTATAATGTTTTTACCGAGGAGGTAGGGAGATAGGTAGGTACTACTCAAAAACATGTAACAGGCATTTTGGCAGGGTTTTAAGAACCAGATTGAGTACACTGTGAATGAAGCTACAATAATAAAGTATTATTAGTAAAACATTGAACGAAATAACCATAAAATTGAACTGGGATTATCTTTGAAATGTCAGACCTGGATTTGGGATCTGCCTTAGTAGTATCTTAGTATCGGACGCTAGTTGATGTTAAGCAAATGTTTCCAATAACATTTTTAGGCTTTGTTATCGTAGGAATAGATCCACAGCACTTAGGCTTGAGTATCTCATAAATGTATTAGGTGTTTAGGCAATTAATTCTTGAGACGTTGTTCACAATATAAAATAACTCTAACTTAACGGTTGTTTTCAAAACCGACTAGGGGTTATTATTACATAACAGTTTGCTAGTTTTCCGGAAACGAGCATTTAAAATGCTCAAGTTTTGTATATAAAAAGACTGCAGTCACGATTAACATCTAACTACCTACATCATTTTAATAAATGGCCTAGTTTGGGCAGTCACATTGTTTAATCAACTGGCTTTCCGCGCTACAGATCGCGGTTTCGATTCACGGAAAACGTATCTCCTGTATATGTATCTACATAAAAAAAAAACAATTTCATAGTGAGAGTGTAAAATACGTATATTTTCCGTTTAATTAAATGGTCAATCGCCTATGTTCTGTGGTCGGTCAGGTCAGAATAGGTATAAGGTTGTGTCAACCAGGATACTGCCCAGCACACGCTCGAAGCGTGCCCTGCGTGGGCCGCGGAGCGGTAGATTCTGGTCGACCAGATCGGGCAAGATCTCTCTCTGCCAGCCATAGTATCGGCTATGCTGGCAGAATCGGAAAACTAGAGGGCAGTGGTCTCCGTCTGTGAAGCAGTCATGCTCCAGAAGGAGGCCGCTGAGCGGGATCGGGCCGACCCCGCTCGACGTAGGAGGAGGCGCCGGGGAGCAACCGCCCCGGCGCGCAGCACGCCGCAACCGCCTAACACACCTTGGCGGGGGCCTTAGGGGTCGCGAGCGCGCCGAGTGGGGACTCTGCGCGTACTCACTTAGCGACCCCCGAGAAGACGGCGACACGGTCTGGTCCGTGGCGCCGTGCACACAGCACCAGCGAGGTTAACGGGGGGACCTTTTTACAGTCTCTCCCGGGACGTGCACGAGGGGGTGGCCTCTTTACAGTCACTCCCTCCGGGAAGTGCCGATCGGCACGACACCGTGGTGGGCTTCGGTGCGGTCTTCTAAGCGTTCCCAAGGCCCACCATATGGTGTCGAGGCGGACCACCGTGGTGAGTTTAGCCGGTAGGTAGCTCCCCCCCCAGGCGGAGGATAGCCCATGATGGGTTCTCATCACGCAAATAAAAAAAAAAACGGTATAAGGTTGTGTAGGTACACAAATTCGGTAATACAAAATTTCGGTATTATTTTATAAATGAAGCACGCAGCTATGGTCATGGTGTAAAAGGGAAAGACCTTATGTCACTGTCATTGTGGGACAAAATTCAATGGTTTTAGATGACTTAAACGGTACTTATCGGTTTTGTCAGCAATGTTCTGTCTTGACTTAATGTCCTATAGCCCCCAGGGCAAAGGGGCATTTACAGTGTAGCTCCATCACGACCCGTCTTCAGCTTCGCGCTTTAACACGCTACAAGCCTTCCACGGTCTTTACTTCCGCTGACACTGAAAGTCGCCAGATCTGGCGCATAAGGTGCATCAGTCTGTATGCAACAGTCCGAATAAGGTCATCTATCTCGTATTATGCAGAACATGATATATTGGCAAAGTAGTTAGGTATATTCTGCTTATATCTTATCTTATATGTGTATCTTTGACTGAGGTATAATTTGGTCCTTCTGTTAATTAAGTTTAACTACGAGGAACGGGTATCCCCAAAGCGGTGAATATGAATTAAGTGTATATGTATGACTCAATGCCTGTATTATAACGTAAACATATAATTAATAATTACAATGCAATTAACAATAAGGTGGTAGTTACTAAAATTTTATCAAGAGAAAAAAAATATACTTAATCTTTGTACGCCTTAGGTATATGTATCTAAATATGTTTGCATACTCCTAAATTATATACATACAGATACAGAAGAAAATGCTGAAATAAAGCTTCTGTCTTCTACAGAAGCACTAAGCTTCGTCTAATGAATGTTTAACAACCTATCCTAATTAGCTGGGAGCGCGTACAATATTGTTTAAGCATCGTTTCCGAATGCGCGGGCGCAGACGGCAGCTCCACGCACGGTGTACCTACTAATATAATCCTATCAGGTTTCACACAATGGCAAAGAGATTTTAAATATTTACCTAAGTCAACGACCCCCGTATGTCATTATTGAACGACCAATATTGAATTGAATTAGCATTGCAGGATTAAGAGATCATCATGCCTAGCCGTAGGTACTAGTTAGTGTCAATGTTAATAATGGTATATCGACTGTGAACTGGCAACATGTCCTATCGCGATTTTGTGAAGATTTTATTTGGTTATCCCATTCTAAACTATTTCATACCCGGCAGCGCAGCAAAAAGCATATTTTACTTCAATCAAAATTAGACGCCATAATCGAATTCATTCAATTTGTACTAACATCGACCGTGTTGTATGCACAACGCGGTCGATAGTTTCTTAATAATCCTGTAATGTTGTCAAAAATGGGATAGTACCAGTTGCCAGTTCACAGTCGATATCTACATATTTTAAATAGGAATCTATTAGGTAACAATGAGGTGGATTGGATCAAATATGACAAGTCCCATTACAAAACGCGAAAGTAGACTGTCTCTCGCGTCTATCCCTCTGTTTACAGTTAAATTTACAATAATTACATAGTTATCTTGAATTTATCTACCTATTTAATCGGGACAGTTGAAACATTGTTTTTAAGTGCATTCTAAATGGATAGCCTCTCAGTGGTCTAAGTCAGGTTACACACACGCTTGTAGACTTGTGCAAGTTTATACCTAACTACTTACATTGTAAGTATCTATGCATTATGTAGGTATTTATGTATTTTACCAAACGAATGGCTAGCCAGTAAAATATAAATAAATATTACTGAATGATTATAATATGTAGGAATCTTTATTTTATGAGACCACAGTACAAAATAACTTGAAGTCGGTTTGTAGAAACTAGCTGTAGAAACAGCACCGTGACATAGATAATCATTTGACGATTAGCCAGATTATACTTTAGATATATACCTAATGTCAATAATGTTGATTATAGACCATTTCACAAAAATCTATACTTATAATAAATCTGTAGAGAGGTCAATTCTGTACATGAAATATATTTTCAAAATAACTATCAGGGGGTGATTAGTGATCGATACTGATGCCAAAAATGCAATCAGTAAAATTTTTGTGTCTGTCTGTCTGTCTGTATGTTCCTTATAGAAACAAAAACTATTCGACGGATTTTAACGAAACTTGGTACAATTATTCTTCATACTCTTGGGCAGGTTATAGTATACTTTTCATCACGCTACAATCAATAGGAGCAGAGCAGTGAAGGGAAATGTTGGGAAAACGGGAGAAGTTACTCCATTTTTTAAGCTTCCGTCGCGTGTGCAGCCTTAATGGTTAAAGCTACATAGAAATCATATACGAAAGTTAATCTGTCTGTTACATCAAAACCATTGAACCGTGAGGAAGGACATACGCTACTTTTTTACGAAAAACGACTGAAACGCGGACGAAATCGCGGGCAAAAGCTAGTGTAATAATAAACTAACAAATTAATTTTATATTACATATTTTATTGATAAGAGTATTTATATATTTTTTACTAAGGTGATTTAATTTGACTTTTGTCGCTGTAGCATTTTCCTATTTTGTCTCTTTTCCCAGTTCTTTCAGCGATAAGAGACAAACTATAAAATAAGTTTTGTAAACTGATATGGTCACTAACACTAGCCGTGCTGAAAAATATAAATAAAAACAAAGCAAATATCCCGTGAATTTAATGATAGTATACTAAGGAAACGAATAAATCTGTTTTTGGAATCTCTTGACACTATCCGATATTGCAAATTTAACCTTCATCCCAATTTACACGACTAGCGATAAAGTAATGCAGATCTAATGCAGTATAATGGTTCTGATTATACTAACACACATAGATGTACCCACTCGAAACATAAACGTGCCAATTTCCTTATAGACGGCAATTGATTTATGTCTGGTGTATAACCCTTACCGACGTCAGAATTGTGAAGATGTTTAATTGATTGCAACTTTATGGGCTTGTTTAATGTTTGAAACCGAGTTTATAGGGGTGGAGAACCGGCCGTAACTGTATACCAGGCAGATTCAATGATAGATCTCTTATTGGCATCACTTAGTACTTCCCGCATATCAACTCTTGCGTTGTAAAAAGTTATTGCTTCACTAACGATTTATCACTAATGATGCAAGAGGATTGCGATGTGAGCCTCAAAGGAAATACAACAAGCAAACACATTTATGTATCATGAATATTTTATTGCAATTGTTGATTTCGTAAAGAAAAACTTACTGATAACGACTGTTTTAACTAAATAAGTACTTTACATATGTACCGTTATTCAGGCATGCCCATACGCACGTATTACGGAGAGTAAATTGTAGAGTATCGTGTGAAGTTGAAAATAGCATGGCGTTATTAATAGATGTAAGCAACTCGTTATTATTACCGGTAAGTACGCTAAACAGAGAGTAATAATATCTTATGAAGATTAAATAAGGCTACTATTTTATTCTTGGCGTCGACGCGTCGCTCGCGCCTTGCATTTTTTTTTAAGTTTTATAGACTGTAGATAATGAAAATATTTAGTTTTGACGATATAAATAATTTAAAAAAGCTCATCTCATCAAACAAAGACAGTTAGTCTCCATAGAAAATGTTTGAGCTTAAAACATATATAGGTACATACTTACATGTTTATTGTTCTATATCTAAATTACTAAGAAACTTTAATAAATGAAAATACCACGATAGATTCATAGATTAGTGCGAAAAGTTCTGACCTGTAGGCAGTGTTGTTAAACTTCGTGTCGATAGATACGTGACTAATAAAGAGGTATAGATACATCCGAGGAACATTTTTTGTAATCACTATCGCACTATCATGCGAGTCGTGCTTTTTGCAAAGATTAACCTTCTCGAAGACGTCATCCCTGTTGACATCAGCTTACGCTCATTATATTATCTCAATAGCATCCGGTTTGTCTGCTACAATGATCCTGCAGATAGTTTCATGAATCATCAGTTCCATTTTAGGGTTCCACCTTTGGTCAAAAACATATAGGTACATTATAAAAGTATTAAGTTTGTTACATTATCTAGATATGTAATTCCGGTATAAATGTACCTACCTACATTAAATTGTTTCTAGTAACTAATGGTTGACATGATAAAAGGGATAACAGTAATTGACAGTGAACTAAGTAACATTCAACATACAACGACATGCAACGTGAAACTTCCATTTCGAACGCGGAATTACAATGATAAACTTTTTTACATATATTACAATTTGATTTATGGACTGCAAATTATAAGGAATTACTTAAATATACGGAAAATGTATATTACACGTATCTATTACGTGTACCTACTACGTAGTTTTTAACTGTTCGTCGAGTTCCGCAGATTGATCGTTTGCGTGGCAAAGCTACTAAGTTGAAATGTTAAAATTCGATAATTCCGTTGGGAATATTAATTTTAGCCGATGATTGAATTTTTTACAAGGTAATCAATGAGTCGTGCGCTGGGACGGGGCGGGTTAGCTCATCCGCCAAACATTTTGGTGGTTTTTGTGATGGAAGCCGCACGAGGAAGGCCTCGGCGAACACGATTTTTAAAAACAAATGACGGCATAGCTATGTTCACCTAGAGGAGGCGCTTTTACCAACAAGTGTTTACAATCTACATAGGTACATTACAATAGGTATGCATTTAGATATAAACATGTAGAATAAAATATTTAATGTTTATATCCACTTTCCTTTAATATTACTAACTACTAAAACACTAAACAGATTAAAGATGTAAAAAATATAAAAATATTACCTACGCGTCAAAATACTCCTCCGCATCGCTGTCAACCGGCATTGTTCCCAGAAGACTGGCAGCATTGCCACGCTGTATAGCAATGCTGATTCTTTGACCAAAGAATAATCCAGCCTTTTGGTCACGCATAGAGTCGACTAATCGCTTTGCGATATGTTTAAACAAGATCCGAGTATTCGGACCCCATGGCCCAAGTGTTTCGACCCCAAACTGCTCGAAAATATAACCACTGAGTAGGTTATTATATTTTCGCCGCTTGAGGGTCTCTTTAACATGTAGGTATAATCATCACTTTTAGAACGTAAATTTAAGATCCTTATTATTTTAATTTGAAATAAGAAACGATAAATGATTAGAAAAATGATAACCATGATTAAAATATAAATGTTTATCAATACAAGATAGATTTATACAACATGTAGTCCTATAGGTCACCCCATATCTTTCCACGAACGTCACGAGAAGCGATCGAAAGAAAATTATTATGTACTGAAAGGATTCCCTAAGGCCTGTACCTGCTTTCTGTCGCTTAAAACCAGAAATCAGAGTCGGTCATCTGTTTGATTACAATAGAAAAGCAAGCAAAGCAATTACCATTGTTGGCTCTATGGTAGGGTTATAGCTAGTCAAGTGCTTAAAAAAACTTTTTGGTATTCGCATGTCATGGGCAATCCTTTTAATTTATTCTATTGATGGGGATTGGGATAATGCCATACCTAATCTTCCTCATTATTCGGATTGTTGATTGTACTTAGTTTCGATGACACCTAAGTATATAAATAATTCTTTAGCAGGATCTGCGCGGTCATTACCTAATATTGTCAAGTTATACTATACCATTTATACAACGTTGTCGTCAGTAATTAAGTAACTGGTTTAAATAAATAAAAAATTAGAGATAAAACCTAAGACCTTACCTATAAATGGAAGGTTCTTTTTACGGCAAGATAGTCATTGATACATTTGAATATTAAGGCAAATGTAGGTACTAACATACTTATGTTATAATGTCATGTTCAATAGTTGAATGGGAATTACGCGCACGCGTATTACGTTCTTTATATTAGACATCAACGCCAGCGCAACGCAGCATGCGCGTCATTATCTTGTTGATCGTCTTAGATACGCAGAATCATTTGGTTATTATTAATATTATATTAATAGGGTATTACTAACAGTTCTAACTGTTGTTAAAACCAATGATTTTTTTTTTTATTTTGAAAAAATACGCTTATTCGCCTCAATTTAAAATTACTTTTTAGATACGGATAATCTAGAATAGCTATTTCTCAGTGCAGCTAAACTTTTGATGTTTATGTTTTACTGTTATGTAGTTACCGATATACGAAGCAAGCGGACGAGATGTCTACTTACGTATTACAATCAATTATACAATTAAGTAATAATTATACAATGTTGTCGAGACAAGGCGTCGCGTACCCGGCAAATGAGAAACGACTCTAGCGCGCAGGAGGTTCGACGCACATTCCCGGAGGCTCTCGCGCCACTCATTAATGAGCTTCGTTGTAAAATAAGCTGAGGGCTGTTAACTGCCATCCTGCAAGATTGCTTTTCGTGGTCGGTATCTATTAATAGTTATTTATAGGCAAAACTGAAAGAATTGTTAAGCACGAGTATAGTTCGTGATGGACGTCTTGCATACAATGCGTCATAGTCGTGCATCATTCGGAATTACTTTACGTTCTGATAAACGAGAAGGGTTCTCGGATTAAAAAAAAATACTAAACAAGTGATGCAACCACGCCCGTATGGCAGGTACGCATATATCGTTGCCCAGCAGTGAAAACCTCGTTAATACAATTTTCTTCAAAAAGTTTTTTTTGTTCAGATTTAGATTGATAAAATCGTAAAGCAGGTTCGTAGGTATTAGTTCAAAAAACTTTTAATTCAGATACTCCTAGCGCCGCCTATGATCTATAATGAGAACCTTGTATAGAGATTCATTCAGCCATTGTCGCCTGAGAAAGTCGGTAAAGTTTATCATCGCCAAGTCCTAAAAATCAAAAGCTTTCATAGTTTTTTTTTGGCGACCATTTTTCTTTCCTCCTCTAAAATTTTGTATTTCACACTTACAAGGTTTTCATGGCTGAGCGGCGATACGTACCTACCGCAGTAGACGTGACAGATATTATGTAAGAAATTATTTTATAAATAGGTATTTCAAATTTATAATAAATTGTTTGGTATAGCCCATACATAATCTTTGCAACATAAAAGGAATATTAAATCTGCAAACCGCTATTCTCAATTTATTTTATATTACATTCAACGTCATAATTGCCAGAGTAGGTAATTTAATTGAACCTACAGCAGAAATAGTGTGGATTTGATACGAAATGTTGCTTATTCTAAACAAGAATTAAGGAATCAATAAAATATAAACTGCAGTTTCTCACCAGAGTGTTCGATTAATAAAAGTTAACGGAAACGACACTCCATCATTTCATCAATTTTATTACAGTGTTTTTAATTAACTTAAACCTTATTCACATGTATGTACATACTACGTATACAGAGTGGCAATAACGGTACGACATTAAATGTTACCACGTTCTTAAGGTTTACTTGAATAAATCTAGGATATTCACGCATGTTATTTTTTGCATAATAGATGGAAATAATCTAGTGTGTGAAGAGAAATCGAACTGAAAACGTTTGTCATCTTTATTTGTTCCTTTCTCCATACATACGTTTTTATAACATTAATTTATTTTAGTAAATGTGTAAAATTAAGATTATTTTAACTATAGTTTGTGGCTAACGACTGACTGAATTTCATAGATATTTTGTGTACAGTCACAGAATATAGCAAATATGTGTTTGTATAATTATAACGTCGTCATACCGTGTGTCGTCGCCACCCCGTATGATGACTACGTGAGATACTTCTAAAATTTGGACCTAACCGTTTGAATATTATTTTGAATTTTACGGACAATCAGAGAAAATTAAGTCATCGCTGAATCAAAATAAATTAATAATAATTGTCGATAAAAGTTACATTTGACCGGAGAAACTATTAATTTATTTATTTTGGCAATTTTTTTTATGAAATTTATATTTGTACATTATTAGATATTCAATATTGAATTTACATATAAACAATCTGTTCCTGGTTGTTCTGAAAGCGTGATGTGGAATAAAGAAGTGTATTTCAAATATGTAAAATCGATCAACGAAGCGCACCCAGCAATGACAAATTAGCTAATGCACTAGACGTGAGAGCACGCTAATGACAAAGAACAGCGAACACAAGCACGGCTTACATGATGCTCGACCCGTGATTGGAAACTTAACCTAAACCCGCAGTTTATTAAGTTTGTCTTAACGTGCACATATCTTCACCAATTCCTATCCATTTTGCAGTTGTTTCTCTCAATTTTTCAAAAATTAGAGTTCGATGCCACAGATAGCATTTGTGGAATAACCACGTATTAAATACGGTTTGAAAACCTTATTTTACTCGATTAGGCTAAATATGACTTAGATATTATTATTAATAGAATAAAATATATGTAATTTGAGAATATGATTTCTTAGATGTCATCGATTTCCGGAATATTTAGAGAGGCACTTATTGAATATATTATCTAAAAAAAATAAAGTTAATTTTTAATTTCCAAGTCTCAACTTTTCAGGAAAACCAAGAATTGTGTATAAATAATATTGCTTTTTTACTATAACAATTTAATAACCACTAACCGAGAGCCTAGACCCGAGAGAGCCGAGAGAGATAGGTAGAAGCCCAACATTAAACCGTTCGGTTTAGTGGGCGAACAGAAATGAAAGGTCTTTGTCAGGGAACAATTTATGTAGACGCTGTTTTTTTAGGGTGAAAGGTGAGTACTGTGTCCAGTGAATTGGTCCAGTAAAGACGGACCGAACGCGATGGCATGTAGGCCCGTTCTAGATACCCTTGAACCTAAAGTGGCAGCTCTCGGCCGCGTTGCCAATGACCCCGCACGCAGGCGCCCGCGCCGCGCCCGCGCCGCCGCCACCAGCTCGTTCGCTAATTGTTATGTAACAGAGAAAAGTTACGTGCATCGTCCGCCACGCATTCTGATATTCAGTACATGCCAATTTTAAGTCGTTGTACTTGCAAGTATACTTAATTGGCCTCCAAAATCCCCACACCGACGGTATTGGGATACACAAACAGGTTCGGGGAACGCGAATGCCGCTTCTTGCGAATCCCGAAGGAAAGGTAAAGTCAGTGAACTTGCACGTCGCATGCTACATCTCGTTCCTTACTTCATAGTTCTTGTGATTGTAAAATATCTTTGTTATTATAAAGGCAGACGAGAATTTGCAAAAGCGAGTAAAACACCTTTGATGTCTTTTCAATTTATGGCACATGTATTATGAGCACAGAGAAAATGTTTTCACTTTAGAGAATAATTTAAATAAATATAGATATATCTTATAAATAACTTCCTTATTTTTTAAGAAATGTATAAGTGTGCGCTTATAATTAATAATTAGGTACTTGATATTCAATTTAGAGACTCTAACACTTGTCTGTAAAATGAAACCTGTAGGAATGTTTCTGTAGTTATAGTAATCAATTGATTTGATGTTGAAGTATAACATATACTATACCATCAATTAAATTGAATACTATGCCACCTTGATGAACTGATGGTACTAACAGTTATTGTATTAATGTTGATGGTACTAACATCGATTGATAGTCTAACATCGATGGTACTAACATAGATGGTAATTACATGATCGGTACCACCGTGGACATATAGTCTAGTATGGGTGATAGGAACATAGATAGTTTGCCTTACATGGCTTGTTCCTACTATGAAGATAAATTGATTAAATTGGACAAATGGTCTAACATAGGCTGATATTTTATACGATAATCTAGTCCAATTGACGATATAATAAAAATGGAAAATCCTATGTGAGAATCGTAAGCAACCTGTCGCTGAAATTACTTAAAAACTGTAGAACGTTTAAGAATTACTGGGATTAGTTATTTCACTGATACAGAAACTGTTCTAATTTAAAAATTAGCAGGTGAATGTCTATCTTATAGATATATCCCGCCATTGGTCAAGGTTTCATATAAAGAACTGATTTCCACGTTGTTTTGCCGTAGGTGTTTACAAAAACTGTTATATGAAGACTGCTTGGTCAGTGGAAGGAAGAAGGATTTTTATTAGTTATTATCCATCGGTTAAGGATAATAACTCTTATCCACCATAGCTTATGTTTACCTAAGGTAAGCAGAATTGCAGCAACACCATTTGCTGTTATTCTAGCTGGAATTTCACTCATTAAGATACACGAGCAAAGAGAGGAAATAGATTTTCTAGTGTCCGAATGTCATATCATCACATGCGACTGTTATTTGATCTCAGGAAATCATTTTTACACCACTGAGTTGGCAAACAAATGTACGGAGGGCTTGATGATAAGCGACTGTCTTCACTTATTATTGGGGGGATCCTGATACTTTTTAAAATAATATTTATATCATTTTTATAACTTCTTCACCTTTTCACAGTCCCATATGTTCAGCATAATGTATTAAGTAATATTGTTACGCGATGTCTTTTTCAAGTTCATGATCATTAGCACTTGCATGGTTTTAACTTTTTTGCAAGAAGCCATTGTCCTATTGTCCACTCCCTGATATTATTCCCACAGATTTCTCGAAGTTGATGTCGGTATCTCCAACTGCTGTACGGTGCCAAATTTGTACCAATGGAGTTACAAAAAATTAATCACGGGATACTGTTGTAAGTTACTGGTCTCTTTATACTGAATCCAGTTTCTTGAATTTGAGATACGCTGCGAAGTACAGACCGACTATTGTGGCTGCGCTTCGTTGAATTCTTTCTTCTTTCACCATAGTTATGATTAATGCGCATTCTCTTGGTGTTAGCGACATGATTGTCTAGTCAAATGAACACAAAGGACCGATATCGTGTAATACATCGATTGATGTTACAAATATATCCATAGGGGGCAATTATCGTGCGATTCGTTAGAGAAAATCTCCTCTTTTGTAGATTATTTTTGCTAAAATCCGGACTCATCCCACCTTTACTTGCATTTCGAGCGTTTAAAGTAAAGATATCTCTAATGTGATTAAACACTCGAAGTACTACATTGGTTGTACGCAGGGGAGATTTTAGAGACAAAATCTGTAGACAAAAAGACTTTCTGTAATAGATATTCATGTCGGATCGCGCAAGAATTGCCCTCTAGATTTGAGATTAATGTCTAGCAACAAACCAATACAGTCAATGATTAACTTCATAATAACCTCTTGTTTTATTTTATTCATAACTTCTAATATTCTTTGTTTTATGAACTTTGGGATAAATTAAGTTTTGTGAGCACTGGGTGTGAGCAATCGTCAAGTACCTGCTGTTAATTGTGCCAGTCTCCATGCCCAATCTGCCTACAAAATGAAATCTTGCAAATTATAAATCTTTTTTATGGCTGCATCTAGATGGGTTCCTATGACTACTTCTGAGAAGAAATACTCACTTATACAAGGAATCTGTATACAAGAAAGACTTTATACAAGGAATCATAATACAAGATCATAAATGCATAGGTAAGTATGCTAATGCTACAAATAAATGTATACTAACGAGATGTTTTGAGTACCCTCGTACTGTAGGTGGATCCTGTAGCCAATCTTATTGACTTAATTTCCTTGCCTATAACGAGAAAACAACATTAACCAGTAATGAACTTACAGGCATTGGAAATATAGCATCTGGCGCTATAATCTGGAGAAACAGTCCCTGTTCAAATAGCTACAGAAGAGCTTGTTCATGCTTTAGTACTTAATAAAATTGTTGGGAAACAGTAATTTGTCTGGGTATGCGTCCATAACTACCGTTAGCACCAAGTGAAGTAGCAATCTATAACACAAGTACTTATTAGTTGGTGGGTACCTGCATAGCAATTATATGCATGGTAGTCAAAAACACGTGTGTACCATAAATCCAAATAAAGCACTCACTTCGTAGCGATCACGGCTACACTTACACATGTAAGAGTGATGTTGTTAAAATATTTTTCTTCTCGTTTATATGTTGAGCAAGAGACAGCGCGAATGCCGCGGGCTTTTGTGCTAGAATTTTGATTGATATTTTTTGTCAGCTAACTCGGCCACAATAAGATGACAGTGGTAACAAGAGGAGTGCGAAATAGACTTAGACGTCGTAACTGAAAGTATCAAGGTTAGTCGCTGGCGGGGCGGCCGAAACTCGGCTAACAGTAACCGTACACCGACGCAAAAACTGAGCACCCAGAGCGAGTTACACCAGCTAGCACCTTTGTGATTCACCTATTCGATTTAATGATACGAAAATAGTGAATGGGCTGCCAAACAAATACATGTCTCGAGTCAATGATAAGGATTTCATTAGCACAACGTACTCGTATCCGTATTGGACTCATGTAGGTCTGTGTGTTTATTTTTTCTTTATAATGGAGAGAGTCGGTCGTGATTGAAAACGAACGACTAAGTGATCAATTGACGAGCTTTTCAATTACAACTTGGTCCAAATCCAATTAGCATATTGGCCATCAAATTACTCAAACAATCACGAGCACTTTCGTTTCTGACAGGGCGGCGCAGGCGGCGACGCCCGGAGTGGCGTCGCTGACTGCTTGTGTTGAGACCGCTTTCTCGGCCCCATTCTTGACCATGAGTCGGAAGGCGCCGTGTTCTCATAGTCGACAAAACGATGTACCTATCTATGTCGATTGCTTGTAGGCGGCCTTGAGCGGCAACCATTAATTTGTGTGCAGAGCCGCCGGCGGGATACCGTTATAGCGAACGCCTGAATCTTATGCCCACTTGCCGATATCACCAGATAGTCTATGTACTTACACTACACATTTTATTATTATAAACATAATAGTTTAAAAAAAATTAAATATAGGCAAAATTATTATAAAAAACACAGAACAGATAAAAGAAAAAATAACGTATTCGCAAGCTCGTAGCACATGAGCTAAGGGGTCTCAGTCGTACTATGTTAAGATTTCCCCTAGTAGAGGGAACACGCTCATTTGATGTATTATTTGTAATTAAGTATACATTTCGTGGAGTTCCTGCCATCTGCAAATTCTTAGTTTAATGACTAAGTACGGTTTCCACTATTTATGATGGTAATGCAAACATTGATCAATTCGAGAGACTCAACGAACATATTTGATTTTCACACGCTAAATTCTTCACAATATAACTAGCCAGTGACCTGCCAGAACTACAGTAAAATATATTCAAAAGTAAGTGCATCTACGAGTATGTATGTATGAGCACCTGCCGTTAGCTGCTTAGTTCTAAACTGACTA
Organism: Shargacucullia verbasci; assembly: GCA_947562105.1. Taxonomy (NCBI): domain Eukaryota; kingdom Metazoa; phylum Arthropoda; class Insecta; order Lepidoptera; family Noctuidae; genus Shargacucullia; species Shargacucullia verbasci. Next base: position 8,276,385 of record OX387284.1, on the reverse strand, counting down.
AAATAACTGGGTGATAGTTTAGAATTAAGTAAAATGTTAGTATTCATTAGATCATCCATAGAAGCATTGAACTAATTTGGTGGTGATGACCGAGAGATAAGTGAACACGTCCGAACTATCTAAAGTGGGCGAGTCGGCGTTCCACGACGCCTGGCCGCTGCGCGCCGCCGCCGCCGCGCCACCGCGCCCGCGCCGCCGCCGCACCGGTGTGATCAGAATTTGTTTATGCGGCCTGGGAATAGCTCAGCCAGATAGTGCTCTCATTCGGTCACGGAAAATCCTTAGCGTTTTTAAGCGGAACGTTTTGTAACTACGAATGAAGCTGTGCATTTAAAAAAATAGTAGTCTACAATTTACATGTGAATAAAATTACGCCATTATAAAATTCTACAAAATCGCCGAATAGCAACAGCGGGACATTTGTATGATTTTTTTTTTGTATATTCGCGAATGAGATAATCTGATTGGTGTTCTAAAACTAGAATTTAATTAATTCATTAAATATGATCTGGTTAAGCCTACGTATACGAGTAGTTCCTAATTTATTCAACGTGACGTGTTTATAGTACGTTTGATCCAATTTGCACAATGCTCATGCTAAAAAAGTAATACAAAAGATCCCAAAAACTTGAAACGCGATCTAGCGGTTGGGTTCCGAATGTTTAAATCAACCGTTACAGTGTCAGCTTGTGTTTATTTACGTTATAGAGTGGACATAGGCTATCTGTGCCATGTTAAATATACAATTACATTTATCATTTTAGTTCCTGTGTATGTTCAACAGTCCTTGATTTTGTCTGTTAAAGTGCCTATGAAATCTGATATATTATAAAATATTGTATCAGGTACGAGTTGGGTTTTTATCCAAAGCTTCTTAAAATACTATATTTATTTTTATGTTGGGGGTAGGTAGGTGATACTACGTGGAGGCGTCGTTAGCTCCGAGCGCGGAGAAGCGCGGATGAGCGCAGACGGGCGCGGGGCGCTCCGAGTGGTGCGTGCGACACGACGTGACCGCGCGCCCGCCACCGCCGCCGTGAGACCATTGTTGCCTTTAATAGATAATTAGTTAGGTGCCGTTACTTAACACGATCCGATCGCCACCGTCGGCCCACATCGCCAGATTGCCACTAACTGCAGTGCACTCCCCGCGACCAACAATTTAAAGTGATACAGCAAAAGTAGAGCACTCCACGTTATTAGGCCTCTACTTATTGCAGTTTTGGACACTTACGTTTCGAAATGGTTTGTTTATACTGATTATCTTTTTAAGATGATTATTTAAAAGTAATCTTTATGATGATGGCGGTTACCTATTATGCTATTTAATAAAGGTATTATCCAATTTCTTTAACTTTTCATAGACAGTCGCATTCAGCTGTACCTATTTTATTCTGACTGCTTTTCATTTTTTACTGATTTTGTAACTCTTGGTTCCGGTTTACAAGACGATTTTTCTTTTTAAGATTAATAAATATATTATATCATGATAAAAACTGATAATTATATTTAATTTTTGTCTTATTTATTAAAATACTCTCTACTACAATAAAATCTAGACAATGCAAGCGCTGAAGAGTTCGACATGCGATCAGTTACTCGACGATAAAGCTCCCTTTATTAACTGTACACCCAGCATTGTCTGTATTTGCAATGCAATTCATTTAAATCCTCGTGTATTCGCATACTGAATCGAAACTAATTTGAGTGTTTCTACATTCTCACGAAAGTTTTAAGTGGTAACGGTACATATCATTTAAGTATGTACTAGAACATTACAAAAACAACTGGCGGTAGTAAATACTTTAAACATTACGTCGATAAGACTAGTGATGATCCTACACTGTATCAATGTACGAGAAAACACGTAGATGCAGATATTGAGATATCCACTATGCTATCGTTGAATAATCTCAATGGGTAGGTACTTATTTCTTATAGTCTCATAACAGCCTCGGCGCTGCCCCGGTGTTATTATTTCATTACAAGTTTTTGCAACGCTCTTCGATAATCATTAATATAGATACACATAGTATTTATGTATATAGTATTTATCGACAGTAACTTGTATGAACCTACTAATAATAATCAAAATATTAAACAAAAATTTCTTAGAACAACTTGTGCGAGGGAGCTTGGCGTAAACTTTGAGCTTATTCTTTATTTCGTTCCCAAACATAATAAGTAATTTCGGATGTGTTTATAAGTTATTTAAAAATGCTTTATAAGCATGAGCAAACATATAAGCTTTAAAATTAAGATGAAAGAACGTTTATTTCTATTGTAAAAATCACGGGAATGAAATGTTGTCATTGCGCTACATAAACTTGTTTCATCTGCACTGAGTTAATTATACACACATAAAAGCTCCGGTAAAGCTGACTCGTAAAGTGTAGAAATAAATCAGATAGAATAGATTATATTCTGAAGACACATTCATAAAATAAACTAACAAACCTTCAAACTTTTAATATCACTAACACATTATGGATCTTCAATCACCGTAAACGTATCTAATGAAAGGAAGGTCAATACGAACACATATAGATAATAATGTAGATACTGGTGTAATCTTTATTTATATATGCAACGTGTAGTATTCACGTTACGCATAAAAGGTAATGAAGGGCAAAAGATGAAAATGTCATCCCATTCAATGCTAGCCCGGAGCTCGATGTGATACAGGCATAATCATAATCATAGATTAAATAATATCTAGAGATATTCCGAGCCGGATGTGAAGCAAAACATTTGCATTTACAGTCAGGTATCACGCGCGATCCCAGGGATTGTACGAGTTCTTGCGTACAGGCTTGCGATTTTGCTGCTCTTATATAGATAGGTAAGTATTCATTCGTAGGATGTCTACAAAAACAAAAGTAAATAAATTAACCTTTAACAAGTGCTGATAACTCGTTTTATAGCTTGAAAGATAATTATCAGGTGTTATTATAATATACTTACATTGTAATTGCAATTAGTATCTACATACTTAAGTAGAAAATTAAAAGCATTTACGTAGAGCAGTTAATTTCAAACTACTCTGTGCACGTAACATAATACGAACGAAAACAGACAAACGTTTAAAGCGTGAGGCACAGAGTAAAAATATAGCTCACACTTTAGTATTAGAACTTTTGTACATAGGTTCCTATAATTACAGGTGTAAGTAGTTGTATGACTTTTTGGTTTCGCCAATTTCGGTATTTCCGTAATTAAGAAGGCAAAACCTCTAACTTGTAGGTGATTACGAATAATGCTATTAATGTTAAGTCATTTCGCTAACAGCCTAGTCGGGGCCAGTATACAAAATCCGCGGAGCAGGTCATGAACACTCAGCAGATGAGTCACAATACAAGGAAGATCAGGAGGCAATGCCGTCATCTGCGCCCGCGCCACTGCCGCTGCCGTCGATGCTCACGTTTCAACGTTTACAACGTATATTACAGCCATTAATTATATTTTTATTATCAACGCCTTTGCATTGGTATAGTGTTGGATTTCATTAATCAGTTTTACACACTTAATTTATAATTATTTTGAAGGTTTATTGTGTATTTACCATTGATAATGTGTATCTAAATAACGAGAATGGTGTTAAGAATATTAACTATGTAATTCTAATGTCTTATTCTAGGAAGAACAAACGGCTAACTTGTATTGAGTTTATTTTTTTGTTTGTTTAATAAATATGTTGCAACCTCTATTAATAAAACTGTTTCATAGGACCCGTGGTGCGGCGGCGGCGGTACCTCTGGTGCGTGTTGTGATGTCATGGTTGATTTATTTTTGGGCCCTAGACGATTCCAGACCAGGCATTTCTTATTATTGTTCGTGCGTGACACAAATCCGCGCAGCTCTGAGAATCGTTTTAATATAAACATTTTAGTAATGACAGGGAATAGGTATTAAAGTTTTGGATGTAATTTTAGTTTTTACTAAACATTTCCTGTAACTTAAGTGCGCAATTATTTTTTGTTACTTAGATCAAGTTTTACTAGCAGCTCATGTAGATTATAGAACTGAGAATTTTAAAAAATAGGAAATTTAATACTGTAGTTTTCGAGAGTATAACGTACCGATTTGATACCGGCTGACTACCTCATCGGTCTAGTGATTGTAAGCGCGATTGTTTGATCATGAGGTTCTAGGTCCGATTCTCGATCAGACTAAGTGTTTTAGTTTTTGTTTAACATTCTTAGTGGCAATTTGAAAATGAGCCCGGTGAGATGCGATAGACTCACCTATACATGGTACCTACTTGATAACGCCATCGGCGAAATGTGGCTATATGGTAGTACTCCGCTGCCTGAACCTTCGCAGTTGGTGTGTTGTTATGTTATGTTACCTATTCTTTCAGTTATTAGATGCTTTTATTTTCTGCGCCGATGCGGCTGTTCTCTTGTTTGCGATATTCACTAGCGCATTCATTCGCTGTCTACCTCGTTACCTCCATTATTGATTTGGAAGACTGTTTCCGCCGGTTCAGTTGTTATTTATGTCCCGAGTTCTAATAATTTGATTAGGGAAGTTACCTATTTACGTAGAGGTATTAATAAAGGTAATGAGCTGCGAAATTATTAAAATAAATATATTTTCTTTTTATTTGCAATTCTGCTATGCCCTAAAAAGCGTTGCTGTAAGAATGGTTTTTATGCAGAAGAATTAAAGTTTATTTTAAAAGGGTTGTAAAGCACGGTGTAGCGTGATTAGGTTATTGACTCTTTTACCTACCATTTATCTTAGTGTGACTAAATCCCAATTCTATCAAAAACTTCGTACTATATTTGAACCCGCCATTTACATCCATGGGTGTGTGGTACTTTAAGTACTAAGATGAATCATACCTACCTTTTATAATGTGGTTTCTCCCGGATATGATATTCGTGACATCTTAATACCTGGCTATTACACGTGCAGTGCGTACTCGACCTAGACATTGATTCTGAAAATATATTATCATCCTATATTATTGTGTCCATTATAAACTCATTAGTGTAGCGGGCAACGGCACTCGGGCCGGGCGCCAAATTACCAACATTATCAATTTATACTCGCCCGTGCACAAACAAAAAAGTCGAATGTAGATGGCCGGTTCCCGTTAACAAATTCGTATTGTGCAATGTAGGAGAAAAATTGTAACGCGTGTTTTGGGCACGCTGTTTTTGTGGTTGGATTTGATACCGCTAAGGTTCAAGATGTTTGTACATATACAAGTGCTTTCACTGCGCCTAAGATCAATCATCGCTCGGTGCGCTGAGACGATGCGGCCGTGCGCTCTCGCCACGCGGCCGTCGCACGACACCGACGCGAGGGCGCCGCGCCCGCTCCCTGACACTTCATTAAACTTATAATTTATAACTTAGATATCGACTTAGGTCATTTTAGAATAGCCTGAATTCAACTAGGCCGACGTCGACGTCTGTTATATTGTGAATGTAGATTTACTACAGTCCATTTAATGAATTGAGCTAATCAACAACTTCACCAAATTCTAGCATTACCTAAAATTTAAAAAGAGTGTTCGTCAGTAGGTAGAGTAACTAAATATACAGTTACACTCATTGATTTATTGTTCACGGTATTTTATTCGGATAATAAACAAATACACCCAATAGGTATTTAAATTAATCGTCTATACATTTACTAAAATCGTGCATATCTAAAAGGTAATGTAATACTTATACATATTTGTTTGAAGTTTCAGATGTTAAAGGTTACTTCCTTGTTCTTCGTGCTTCGACCTAGCGTAATACAAAGCCTCGTCACGTATCTACGGTTCAGATTTTATACGGTGAACACCATTTACTTACTATTAATAATAGGCAAACGATCGGCCTTCGCAAGGACGCAGTAAAAGGTCGTTTACGATATTTTTGATTGAACAAAAATCAAATGCGTGAACAAATTATCATATCAAACTGTTTTAATTGTGATTTTTGTAATTGACTACAAATTTGAGCAAAATAAACTTGTTAAAGAAGCAATTTGCACCGCGGCACTTGTTAGCTGCGTCTCGTCTGCCTATTTCATTACACTCCCTTCCTGTTTGGTCCCCTCATCGACGCTTCGCAACTTTCCCAAAAAACTTTTCCACCTGAATCCCATTTCCCTCAAGTGCTCGTTCACTGCCTTGATCATGTCTCTGTGATCTTTTTTGAACTTTGTATACTTTAGCAGTATTTTATCTGAGACAATTCCCTTTTGCAACTTTTAATCGTGTTGTCTTTATTAAACTTTAATAAGAATCTTTTTTTGTTTTCACATAATATCGCTGAAGCTTATTATCACAAAAACATGTGAAACATCGCTTGTAGCTATAATAAGAATCCATTATGTGACGGGAATAAGTAGTCAATGGGATCTTGTTTTTCATATGCAATTGTTATAACGTAAAAATATCATGTTCTTGACATGATCTTTATTCCTTTCTTTTAGTAAATTGCGTAAACTTTTTATGTCCCTAATATGCGTATAAAGAGCTCAATATAATGCTTAAAACGTGAAATATTATGAATTTAATGAACATTTTCCATTTAGTACCTACATTTCTTTTTCTCTTCTCTGTCTGTACCAAAGAGTTAAGTTAGTTAAAAAGATAAGATATTGGTTTCCTACCTGCTCTAATGCTACTCTAATCTGTGTGATTGTGTGTTATTCAAAACTGCACTTAAGTAAAAACGTGAACGTAGTGTTTATGTTAACGACTTTACTTGATTAATGTTCGATTGCGCAATCATGATAGCTGAGGAGATACTTGTGCGGCCACTTCCTCCTCTGCAAGGATCGTCGAGAGTTCGTGATTTATCGACGACTCCCAACCAGTCCGCGTCGTTAGATTTCATACGTACACATCGATTTGCATGTTTATCATCGTGATTATACCTATTATAGTAGCGGCAATCACGATAGCACGGTAAACATTCAACGGACATTGGGCTCGAAAACAGATTTGTGAATGGAAATCTAATCTGTATCTTAATGCGTAGAGACAAACAACAGAGTTGATAAATGACCTCGTTATTGTAACGGTAGGAGCGCTGCATGATTTTCATTTCGAGGTCACTATATTTCTTTGTAAAGCATGTTACAAGCTTTGTAGGTAGATCATGATTTGAATATTTTTTGCGATAAATCTGGGAACTATCTCGTTATATGTATAGTTTTTAAAATAATAAAACATTTGGAATATTCATCTTGAATAGGCATTGATTATAAACAAACTTTAATTATAATATTAACTATTAAGCAATATAGGTTGACGTATACAAGGATAGAGATAGAATGGATATAAAGCTTTGGTTGACCTTATACTAACCCGGTACCTTCACCTCAAAAAGTTTACTAAACATTTTTCACAATAATACTTCGATATTATCTTCTAATCAAAAAGATATTCACGGTTATTATTTATATAAAGCTCTCGAATGTTTCGTAAACATAAAGGGTTTTGTGCATAATGCGTGTTGTGTGACTCAGTCTTCAAGCCCTGACGTTCTCACAAAGGTATTCGCAAGAAAGACTTAGTAAGCTATTATGACAATGTCACCGTGAGATCAGAAGACACTTAAGGAGCTGCAAAGCGATGAATGTCTTAGATTTGATACGGTATGCGTTCGAGTAATTTCAAATTCTCTGCGACCATTTTGAGTCCAATTATCCATTTCATTGAAGTTATTCGTGTTAAAATCAATTTACACGTCGACACAGATAAATAACCTACATATAAACATGCAAGAGTACTCATAACTGTTAGTATATAGAAATAAATACAGGGTGTGGGGCGCGGGCGGGCACATTAGACGATGATGGCTCGCCGAAAGAAGGCCGCGCCGCGACCTTCCAAACGGTGGGCGCCGAGCATTGACCGGGCCTTTGGATTACGCTTCGTCACACTCAACTGGCCGAATGATGGCGGGTACCTGGCCACTGGCCACTCCGTATACCAATTAAGTACGTTGCACGACCGCATCCGCGTCGTTAATTTTGCGAATTTGCAAACTTCGTAGGTATTGTTTATACAAAGAACTTTTAAAATAATAGATATTGTATAGATAATTGTTTATTTCTTCAAACGTTAGGCGTTTTAAAAAAATATTATTAATAAACATTGGATCATGAATATCATGATCACGATCATTTATTTAATTTGCTTCTGGTTCTACAAGGGGTTATTAAAACAGAATTGCCTTGTCGAATGGTGTCAATGAAATTATAGACTTTCTGTTTATTTAGAGATAACTATAAAAAAATGTATGTTGGGGTTTTGTATTGATGGCACGCCTTTTATCTCCTATAATCATAAGTGGGATCAAGTGGAGAGAAAATCTAATCTCTGGTGTCAAACTGGACCTGCTGTAGTTGTAATGTGAACTAGGTGTGTCGAGTACCATACATTTTTTGTATTATGCTATATTCTAGTTTTCTTGACTCTCTCATTGGTCTAGTGGTAGCAAGCGCGACTACTGAGCGTGAAGTCCTGGGCTCGATTCCCGCGTCCGGCAAGGGATATTGGGTTTTTCTGTATGGAAGTTCTCAGTATCAGCACGGAGTCTGGAACTGTGCCCGGTAGATGGCAATAGGCTCGCCCCTTATTAGATGGGACTCAATAAAGGCATCGGCGAAATGTGGGTGTACAATAGTAGGTACAGCTCTGCCTAATCCTTCGGGGAATACATGCGTGATTCTATGTTATGTTCTGTCTAGCTTTCTTGCTACTAAGGCCACGTAGGTAGTTAGTCTTTTTTTTCACCAAGAATATTGACATATTATATTTACATTCGATTCGATCGCATCTCTATGTTGAATGAAAATGCTTGTCTCCTCTATTTAACTTAGCGAAATTCGAAGTCTATGCTTTGCTCCACTTTGCTTCTGTCCGTTGTAATGACATCACCCTCTGTATAATTTATTTTTCTTTTATACGGAGCAATTAGTATGAAATATAGTGTATCTTACAGAAAATCAATCGGGCAACGTGAGTACAGAAATATTTATACTAAATATTTTTCCTCGTGCTGTGCCCCAAAATCGTATCCTGAATTGCTAATTGCTCAAATCATTCAGGGCCAAGGAACCGAGAATTACATTAATTGATATGATATGATGTCATCCGATTAAAGTGACTATGGAAAAAAAGTGGCAGAAATTTTATTAGCACGTAACTGATTGATTCCTTTGATATGACGCATCAAAGTGGTTTTACGAAGAATCTATAAATTTCCAAACGGTGGGTACCTCTGCCTATCCACTATCTATATCCAACATTTTTTTGGGTTTCAGTGTTCTTCCTGTATTTTGTCTTCCGGTTATTTTAATAGAAATAAATTATTACCGAATTTATTAATACGGTAGATGACTACTAGTCGTCTGTCATAGTTTTTTATTCCCATTGACATACTTATTGTGTGATTTTGATAAATTAAAAATTGAAAACGCCAAAGATAAGCAATAGAAGTTTTATTGAGTTTTTAGAAGGAAAACTATTTACCAAACAAGATTTCAGAATTTATTTTTGATGCAGTCATCTAGCCTATTGTGTATATATATATTCGACGTGTAGAATAGCTTCATGACGTATAATCTATAGGGGAATGGGAGCGGACACTTATTAAAAAAACATAAATAATGCTTTAACAGGCCGTTTACTATTTGCAGTCTGCCGTCATGATATGGTAACGTTCGAAGTAGTCTGTCGAATTGTGCACCGATGTTTCGATTATTCTCATACGCATTCTATTCCCTAAAAAATTGTCAGGTCTCCATAAAAATGAATATATCCGTAAATATAACTTTCATCTGAAGTAAACAACTCAACCGATTGTCTTACATTGTCATAATTAAGCCACTGCGCTGTCACAGTTACAATATTCAAAGAAATAAAAAATCCTACGTAGTGTCTTTAATCATGCACAAAAATTTAGGCTAAAGACGATACAGTTATTAAAAACGATTTTAAATTTCACAAATTAAGCCATATCTTAATTTGTTTAATCACGAAATCGTTTTCTTCTAAACGTTTTTTAAATACCAGTTTTAAATCATCTCGTGTGTACCTATGTACTAATATTTTCTTACTTGAGTGTAAGGTATGAGGTGACTAACATTAATCATTAATATTCTTCAAACGACAACATAATTAGTTTTACATAGATGGGAAAGTGAGTAATAGGTATTATCATTATACTAAACCGCAAACAAAATCTTTGTAACAATTTATTTTAATGCATACTAAAGTTCTTTATTTTATTGCGTAGAATGATGACCATTTTATATCAGTGATCACCTCTTAGTGAAGTTCAATTTAAAAACAGTTAAATGTCTGTACTTTATTACTGTAAGTTAGAATTACAAAAGTCTAATCACAGACTAGCAATTTCCTTTCACATAAACTTATTTTAATGATTTCCTATAAATTCACAAATAGAATTCGTTGCTGATGGTGGATTGAGAAAATAGGTACCTGCACGAAAGTACTGGTGAGCTGTCTGTATTTTCTTTACTCATAAAGTACGTGTGAAAATGTTAGTTCCTTGCGTGTGTTATCACCGTTACATTAGCTGTTGACATTGTGGGTATTAGTAGATGCCTATATCTGTACTTACAAGAATAAATCAAGCATGTATGTTTATTTAACACTTGATGCATACCGATTGAAATTTAAATTTTACAAGCTTGAGTGAGACACAAGCTAAAATAAAATAATTTCCAATAAGAATTTTATGAGATGAGATTTCTATCATGAGAGTTTTAGAATAAAGAATTTGGTTTAAAAACACGATTTGTGAATTCCCCAAAGTCGGAAATAATTGGCCAATTTGGTCAAATTCATTTGTATTTGAACGATTTATTACACGTATTAGCACTTTGTTCTATTCTTTTGTATGATACTGCTGTGATAATTAGTTGATTGTCGTGGGCCGACGTGTCAGCGTGTGAGACACGTGTCTGCGCCTGCGCTTATTGCTCTCTGTTTGCATAAAGAGTGTAACGCCCTTTGTGTTCCTTGTTTTGTTACAAAATATTGAACACCGTTTTATTTAACACTAACTTTCAAATTACTTATGACATGTATTGACAGCTAGAGTTCGGTCATGTTCAAAAAGGGGTTACGAAACCTTACTAAATGATACAGATCGATGGGCATGAGAACGTTAGACCTAAGGAAGGTACCTAAGTACCGGAGGTTATTTACTTCTAACTGCAATACATGAGTATTGTCAGGTTAACAAAACACGAACTATTACGTCAATAAGTGACTTGTTTATAAGTTTCCTTTATACTATATCTTCACTATATTCTTCCAAGAATCTACCTAGATTCCATTAAGTAAAAATAAGTTTTACACATAAAAGCAGCAACTCCCTTAGCGGAAAACATTCTTGAACTTCGTTTGTGGTTACGGGTAGTTCGGAAGTTAAGGAAAACGAGCCTTAAACAATTATTTAGAATTATGAAATACCTATGTTAATTTTATATAAATAACAAAAAATAAAAACCGACTCCAAAAAACAAAACTAATAACTAAAAAGCAAAAAATAAACCTTTTATTATACAATATAGTAGTTGAAGAATATTGAAATCGGTGCCAAGTAAAACATAAAATTAATATACCTTGCTGCTATAATAGCGACATTGAAACAACGAGTTCATGTAGAAATTGTCGAGTGCGGAGCGAATTATGCGTCGGACACGACAAATGCACTTCGCCAATCGTGTCGGTTTATCATTAGGGATGTTACGGAGGTGGATTTATCGGAGGCGGAATCGGAGTCGGAGGTTCTCGTAGTGACCTCCGCGGAGTCGGAGGTGAATCGGAGTCGGAGTCGGAGCAAATCTACGAATGTAAAATGTAAATAAAGAAGAAACTTGTCGCAACTCGTTCACTCTTCGTTCATCAGTTGCACAGAACGTCAGTTGTCAGTGTCACGCAGAAAGCGCTCGGTAGCGCTGCAGCGATAGCAAGTTATAACTTGTAACTCCGATATATACCTCCGTTTCAATATATCGGAACCGGAGCCGGATTCGGAGGTGTAATTTTAATCGGAGGTTCCGACATATCGGATTCGGAGTCGAAGCTCCGTAACATCCCTATTTATCATTGCATGTTTTACTTGGCACCGACTTCAATATTCTTCAACTACTATATTGTATAATAAAAGGTTTATTTTTTGCTTTTTAGTTATTAGTTTTGTTTTTTGGAGTCGGTTTTTATTTTTTGTTAAAAAATATAATTATTTTACAATTTTGAGTGATGGGTAGACCTAGTAAAGACGATTCTCTTGAAAAACTTTACAAAGGTGAAATGTATGTTGCCCCAAGTCGAGTGAAAACCTTAGACGGTATTGCACTATGTGATTTTAAAATCCAATAAATTACTTAGCCGACCATCGAATCTGCAATATTACCCATCTCGGCTTAAAGTGCGCATGAATACGAATAAAATAAGCCCAAACACTATGTAGCTGCTATCAACCATGAAGGAGTTCCCTAAACTGTACTGCACCTGCATCACGGACCTTGCAGTGGCAGTCATTACCCATCTCGGTGTAAAGATCTTGTCAACACGAATAAAATAAGCCCAAACACGAGGTAGTTAAGATGTACCGTTGAGGAGTTCCCTCGATCCTCTGTCGTCTCCATCATCAGATCTGCCCTAAACCTCCATAGTATTGTAGTCTCATCAGATATACACATAAATATCAAGTTTTTACCCCATGCTCGCCTACAATTTTCAAGAGATGCCCTCGATTTCTCAGGGTTTCCACCATCAGGTCCTGACCTGATGACAATGGGACCAAATGACAAGCATACCATTTCAAATAAAAAAAGAATTTTTGAAATCGGTCCAGGCGTCTTCGAGAAATCGAGTAACAAACATAAAAAAAAAAAAAAAAAAAAAAAAAATACAGCCGAATTGAGAACCTCCTCCTTTTTTTTGAAGTCGGTTGATAAATAAATATTTAATTATACATCAATAATGTAACGACAGCTTCATTGGAGGAAATGAGGCACCTGAAGCCTCATTTATATTTATAGAGGCATATTTTTATTTGTTTTGGTAAAAGGAAATGTTTGTAGACTGTATCAGCAACATAAACTTATCGTTTCTCTCCTGGCAAGGGAAATTAGATTATTTGATGGCGCTCGTAAAAAATAATGACACTCGCTAAATTGTTGTAATAATACGTTAGTCGAACAGTTCCGGTGCATCACGTTGGTAGTTCATCACGTCACGTAGCTGGCTAGTCTTTCTATTTTATTTACTATTGAAAAAACTACGAGACTTCGTTAGATAGGTACTTATTACAATTAAATTCATATACGTAATTCAAGTTTCAAATTTGCACGTTTAACAAAGCTTTGTAAAGCTCTAGTCAAGTACAATAATTTTGTATTTATTCTGTAAACAAGCTAATGGCATGCAGAGATCATGTTACAACGCCGGGTACCAGTTTGATGGGTTCCTATTGAGTAAATGGTGGTGCGCGAGCGCAATGCACAAATCTACGCAATGGATGCGCCAAAGCGGGAGTGCCAATGAACTTAAGACGGTTATTGACAGGTATTGCGTTAAGACAAATAGAGGTTCCGGCGGCGCTGACATAGACCTCCGTTCACTTGACCATGTACGAGTGTACGCGAGTACCTATACGACCACAAACCTCCTGAGAACTTCTATGTAAATAATCACCGAGGGTAAATACGGAATTCTTGTAAGCAAGTATGTAAGTACCTTTATTTTCTAACTGTTCTCGCGTAGTCGTCTGCTTGTAGCAACAAATTTTAAGGAAATATCTTCACTAAACAGTAAACACTATCAAAGATAAATGATTCCTAAATAGGTAGCTAGTGAAAGGAAGTTGGTTGATTTTCTTGTAATAAACTTATAAAGGTTTTTTTTTTTATAGCACCGACGTCACATTTAACTACTTAACTGTTAACCGACTTCTGATATATACTGATATTCAGCCACATTTCGTGAGACTGGGACCTGATCCTAACATAGCTGGGAAAGGCTAGGCGGTATGGTCCGTGTAATCCGACATCAATTAAAAATGTTTTTTTTTAAATAATTATAACCGTTCGTTTCATCTGGTTTTACTTTCTGTAATGATACATTTACTTTCGAACTTCGTTTTATAATATGTATGTTTATTGTTTATAGTGTGGGAGAGACGAGAAGAAACCGGGTTATTGAAATGTGATCAATATGTAGGTATTATGTCAAGTACCGTTGAGTAGCGAAGTGTTCGTCGTTGCCCAAGTTTGTTTACCCTGCGTGAAGCGATAACATAGATAGGTATATTTGCGTTTGATTTGCATATTTTTTGTTCATTAGTTCATTAGTGAGCGGATGATAGTAGTGATTGACTATTAACTGATGTGTATCAATTACTTTATTAGTGCAATGAACAGTTGTTTAAAATTATATTACATGATTGATTATCTGCAATTTAATATTGGTCGAGCAACACGTAAATTGTGACTTATTTTTACTTCGTATTTTTACTGTTTTGACTGTATAAAATGCTTCTTTTTTGAAGAGCAATCCTTAATTAAAAAAAAATTACCTTATTAATTACACACCCGATTTACGAAAGAAGAAATACATACAAAACCTTTTGTTACTAACATAGGTTAGAGTTCTAAAATCCATAGAATTTACATATATGTGTCAGCTAGTATTTTAGTAATAAATCCACAAAATCCTTAACAAGACATCACATAATTTTTGGTCTTAGATGTTTCCCTAAAGATTGCTAAACGACCAGTTCTGAATAATGGACGGGGGTAATGCCCTAACCCTACAGGTGCATTGGTGATATCTGAATGATATTATTATATTTTTGAACAGTGGAACGTTAACATTTTTCTCATCGGATTCTAAAGGTTCGTGAAGAGGTTAACTTGATAGCAATCAAGTAATTTATTTAGTTTCATAAAAGTAATAAAATGATTTTTTCTTTTTTGGTATCATGTCGATTGCGTACCCTTTAAAAGATGTCAAACGGGATCGTAGGTAGGTATTTTCCTAAGTCTTCTTTTACTACTCTATAATAATAATAATAAGCCCGCAGAGCACCTTGAGGCGAGGTGACGGGGAGTAGCGACCCCGCGGTACCCGAGTGCTCCAGTGAGAAGTTACCGTTCCTCACCTCCGGCTTGCCTTCATTGGCTGGCTGTGAACACTGACCAGGAACGGGTCTCCTGACTGTGTGTGTGTCTTCATTAGCCGCCAAGAGTGGATTCGTTAGAGCAGAGCTCTGCTCGTAAGGTGGATGCTGAGCGTAAGTGGCGAGTGGGCCAGTGATGGAACCCTCAGGGAGTAAGTGATCTGAGTTTAAAGTCCAGCGTGTCCTTTGGTGCATTTCTATAGTGCATACAGGGATAATCGCTGGGTATGTCACCACAACATTCTCATTAAAGCTGTCGTAAAGGGCCTCTAAATGTTGGCTTCGGCTGCACTCACGCCTTCCAAAAGTCCGGGACTCTGTAGTCCCGTGCAAGGTAAAGACACACAATAATAATAAAGTATTTATTTTATCATCATCACAGAAATAACAGACATTATTATAAAAATACTCGTAAAATAGATACTGTTGTCTGAAGTCGGTAGAATCTGTATTACAGATCACCAGGCTAACCCTCCATGAAGATGCATAAATAATGAATTTACATTACATGTTCAAAGGTACAGTGCACCGCACCTTGATTCCTTAATTATGACTTTATGAATACTGAATGTAATCGTTTACATAAAACAGGGAATCGAATTTATAAGAAAAAAAAAAAGTGTTTTTTTTTTCTTATAAAAAGTATGAGTTTGGACTTGTGTGTTTTAGTGTGTGGTGTGTGAGTGTGGGTGAGTGACTGAAAATATGTGTGATAGTGTGTGTGTTTCGGTTTAATTTTTATTTCTAGAAAAACTTGTAATGTTTATATAAGTTTCATTTCTTATTAGAAATGAGGATTTAGCTTACATTGTACGACGAGAGTTAAATAATTAAGTCTTGACAATGAATGCAGTTGTGAAATAATTTCCGCATAGCTAGCGGCACAGATACATCATAAGGTATCAGTTATTTTAAAAGTTCATAAACTTGCATGTTTATGTGACGTAGACAGTCATTTGTAATTGTACCTTCTCTAACACTTGGAGCGTTTCTCGCTCTATTATTGAACCTGACACCGAGTGTTTGATGACAAGAAAGAAAAGCAAAGCTGAATTTATCAGTCTTCAGTAGCGTGGTTATTGATTGTGACACGGTAATGGGGCGTCCCGTGAGCGGCTATAAATCACTCGTGCCGAAGACTAAACTGGCGACCATCGGATCGACGCCATCCAACTTATGCACGATAGTGAACGCGAATAAGTCCTTATGGTGCGTGACTTCAACGTGTCCAACGCCACCGTTTTACACGTATACATGTATTTGTGTTGTCCACTTAAATCTTTGTCTCTAATGAAAAGGTAACACTATTCTAAGTATTTATAGGCACTTTGTCCAAAATCTATATGGATATGCTAATTTAACTTAATTGCCGCGGCTAGCTTCGAATATTTACTTACCTACTCGAATTTTAATAAAAAGAGAGTCTCCTATAAATGTTTCGATATTTGATAGAGAAAGTCGGCGCCCGCCGCAATCTACATTTGAAAAAGATACTTCTAAAATTGTTTAACTATTTTTTTTTTTAATAATTACTCCTTTGTTATTTCACTGTGCAAATCAATGTGAGAGATTTTTATATTGTTTTACAACGTGTAAAATTCATACATTTCTTTCATTGTTAACCATTATTTTGAAAATTGTTTCCACGGAGTTGTTGCCCGTCGCTGCCTTATAGGACCAACCTACTTTGGAACCGTGCACCAAGATCGTCAAAGTTTAAAAAGGCCCATTTGAAAAAAAAATCTTTGACTTCGGGTATCTCCTTTAGGTATGTTTACAAAAATATTTACGATTGTACGAAGCTTTATTAGTTACAGTGGTATTTAAGTAAACATATGTATGGTAATGGACTATGGTAATATGGAGGCAACTTAATTGTTGCCGGAAGAGTGATCCAAAAGTGATATCTGCAAGCAAGTAAATTACACTAGCACGAAAGTGAAGAGCATCAATAGTTAAGTTAGTCTGGGTGGGGTCAACTCGGCGGCCGGTTGCGGTACTGGTGCATTGTCCGCCGCCGTCGTCGTCGGCTCCTCGCTAACACGCTCGTATGCAACGGGGGTTCTGCGCCCGCGCAGAACGCGCGCCACCGGAATGTTAGCCTAGCGTCGAGATTAATCGTTATACAGCCTAGACTGTAATGCAGTATTGTTAATTTTAACGATGCTGTCGTGTTGATAGAATAAATTTTATTGCTTTCCTGACATCTTCATGAGCCAATGACCCACAGTTGCTTACGGTACTTCCCAGGCATGTAAGTGTTTGGACTGGCTATATACCTCCATCCTTAGCACTATATGTGTGCTCAGTACACTCGACGAGAGATGAGAAACTAAACTTTTATCTAGAATACAATATTTATCTAAGTAGGCACTTAATTTATGGTTATTCTACTCCCTTCGTTACTTTTCTTTTTTCAGCGATGCTTGTAGACTTTATTTCGATCAAGTGTTTTAACAGTTTCCCAGGCCGGGATATTTATATCGACTCATTTCTCGTTGGAAGTAATTTAAAAACATGCAATGATCTCAAACGTGCACACGAAGTCAGTAAAGCGGTAGATATTACGAAGAGACCAATAATGATTGCAGAGCATTACCGTTTAATCTCATTAAATATTTGGGTACCTGGCTGGTACAGTTATTTGTGCGTTCAGTGACGACTTTGCAGTCCGCAAGCGTTATACCTAGTGCTTTATTTATATTCACAGGTTAAACTTATTCAACAGATTTGAATCTTAAGCTTGATATGTAAATCGGCTTAGAATTCTTAAGAATAAGGCAGTCAAGTGCGAAACGTGGATCGTGGGATTTGTGTTTCGTATAATTTGCTTGTTAGGTATACCATGAATAAACAATTCTATCCGTCAATACTCAAACGATTGAAAAGCGTTCATTACGATAATGGAAACTTCCTTTAGGGAATAACAACATTATGTAAGCAAGTAAAATGAAACAGCATTGTTTAGATTCATTATGCTTAAGGGTTACGCAAAAACCTACTCGTCAAACAAAGTGTGTTAAAACAAATGTCAAGTTCTTTGTACATTTTAATAGCATGTAATCTACGAGCCTCAGTAAGTAGCTTGTCGTAATCTGTATACTCTTACAACATTCCAGGGGAACGATAAAAAAATTGTAATTCACCTATTTGATACATATTCTTTGTATCAATATATGTAGGTACATATTAGTCGTCGAATTTAGAATGGTTCGGAATGCAAAGCAAGTAAATGTTTAAAATTCTCTGTATGTACAAGTAGGTAACTCTTGTTCAGCTTTTACGCCTGCGTCGAGCCAATTTGATGAATGACGTGTCAAAAGATTTGTCTCGAGCCTCAACAATGAATAGAATTTCATATATCGAAATCGGATACGACAAAATAAATAATAAGTATGAAGTACCTAGGTACTTAGGAGAAAAATAATTACGTTGACTGTTTTGTTCTGAACTTATTTTGCACAAGGGATTTCTGGGGATAATTAACTTATTTCATTTCGATATGGAACGATAAAAATGGGCTTCACGCATGATCGAGTAACATTGATGTCATCACAACAAAGCAAGTCATAATATAAAAAAAAATACAATGTCCTTCCATTGTGAGACAATTTGTCGAAGTGTTTGGTTATAGCCGTGAAAACAAGCAGGTGACCGGACCACTGAGAAAATTGGTCTGATTTAAGTATCTATATTATACAAATCCTTATTGTTCTTATGTTATTCATGTCCCAGTCTCTCTCTCTCTCTCTGACAGGGAAGACCCGAGTCTCAGTAATGAAGATATATACCGATAGACTATGATGTTGAAGTTGTATCAGTTTAAACTAATTATTTTTTTGCGTGATGTGTAGTTTTTGTGTATCTAAAGTCCACAGGAAAACCGTCCCTACAAAAATTTTCTTTCGCTCAAAACCATAGTTTTATTTAGACTATCTTAAAATTATCAGATCTACTTCTATACCCAAATGCATTGAATTTGGGGACAAAAAAATATTTTTTGTAATAAATACCTATATTTCTTGACACACCTACATGATTATTTAGAAAACAAATATAAACGTTCTTAGCAAGCATCAAATATGCAATTTTCTTTCTTTTTAGTACTTATAACGTGATGTGCCAGGACGGATTATTATTTATTAGCGTACTAATTCAATGACGAACACGCAGAGCGTATCTGCTACGCATTATGTTGCACGTAGCAAAGCGTAGCCGATGCCCAGCTGCAGTTGCGAGCGTCACTGAAGGAAACAACTTATATCATCGCGTTCGCAGCCTCAGGGCTAATAACCTTGGCGATCTAAACGACGCAATGCCGGAGTGACAGCCTGTTGCTCTCGAGATTGCGGGTTTGATTCCGGTATTAAAATAAAACTTATTATTTCGAGGTCTACTGCAATCTTTTCGTGTCTACATGTAGGTCTCTGTGTGAAGGAGTGAATGGCCGCTTATAATTTTTTTGACCTGCCAATTGAGCACAGTGAATTATAAGCCAAAACCAGACCAACGAGCTATAAGTGGTTCAATAGAAACCAAAAAATGTTGACGCGTAAGGGGAAAACCGCGAGTGATACACCCATACAAAAATTTGAATGTATTTGAATCTTTCCACTACATTTATAATTATTAACTTTTTACTCCAATACGAATAGATTATTGTCACTGTAAGCTATTTCAAAATAGTATATGTAATTGAAAACAATAAATTTTATTTTAATGTCTCAAGAGCAAAGAAACACAAATCCTAAATGTATAAGTGACAAGTTGGACGCTGGTTGTTTGTATCCTTCGATTTAATGAGACATGCGGCTGCTGTATGGCTGGCGGAGTTTTTCATTGGCTAAATGAATTCGTTGAACTGCGTACGACGCATGAGGGCCGACTAAAAAGCGTATGGGCACAAGCGGAAGTGCAAACCATTACCAAATGTGTGGCTGGCATGCTTCTCAGAAGCCAAGCTTTGTTTTGATCAGAGGCGAAACACTTTTGAGAGATGTAATTTATTGTTTGTACTTTTTTATAGTGACTTATATTATTAAAACTGGTAAGGGTAAACAAAAACAGTCATTTGTACCATCCGAGCTAATAACATGTTTGAACCGGGAGTAGTCCACAATAGTATGGTAGGATTTGAACTCGAGACCTTTTAGATTATGTAAATGACGTAGCCCGGACTATTGTAGCTTAAGGTAATTTAGAGAGCAATAAATAAAACAGTTTACGTGCAGATAATAAATTGTCCAATAATAAAACTATTTGGTGCGATGTCTGCCCGTGCAGATTGTGCAGATTACTATCTCAGAAAAAAATAGAGCTTTCCGTAGAAAACAACGAATTGAATAAAATATATAAGTACTTGCAAACGCAGCTGCGAGCAAACAAGAATACTGCCTATAATAGTAATTTATCAGTAATTTAAACTTGAGCTCGAGGTGAGGTAATATTTTCTTTTAATGAAAGAAATATTGTTTGCTTTTGTAATATGCTGAAATCTATAGAGTTTTCAATACTTATGTTGTGGCGTTCGTACAGGTTTATTACAGTGCTATTATAATAAACTACTGTAATATTTTAAAATACTTTCCAATTTACATTATTATTATTTAGAATTTTCAGTGATATCTAGTTACAACTCAGTCAACAAAGTAACGAAGCGTAAAGAAAGGATTCTGTTGTAAATTATACATCTTTAGTTGTTATAATTAATGAAAATTAACGTCTCTAAGCTCAAAGGGTTTATTGTGTAACGATCCCTGTGAAACCCTAAACATTTGAGCATAATTAGAATTAATGAGAAATGGACAGAGGCGTCCGTTGACACAACGAAACATGATACATTACTGCCGCACCGCCATCACCATTGATCAATGAGCTGCTCCTTTTTCTACTTTTATTCCTTATTTTCTAAATCACAAATAGGTATTGAACATAAAAGAGAAATATGTTTTATGCCCAATTTAACGACTTGCAGCATCGTCCCACTCCCACAATCCCTTTGTAAATAGAATTAAAAAGTCAAACGTAGAGATAAGTTTACGAGCCTACCTGCATGAAAAGTACTTATGAAACTGTGGAAATCGCTCGTAATTCATCCGTAGTTCACAAATAAACGTGGGATGCAAATCCCGGGCTCGGGTGTTCACTGTGAGCAAGTGCGAGGAGCCCGCACAGTGAACACTCCACTCAATAAGAGCACGGCGAGCACCGACCGAGCGGAGCGGTCAGCTTCCGTCTAGACGGAGATTATGTAAAATGGAATATAAGCTTATTCGTTTTTCACGGCCCTTTATCGCAATAGCAAATTTGCATTACGGACTTTGAAATTGACACTCGTTTATTTTTATTGGAATGTTT
Source organism: Shargacucullia verbasci (assembly GCA_947562105.1). Lineage (NCBI taxonomy): Eukaryota > Metazoa > Arthropoda > Insecta > Lepidoptera > Noctuidae > Shargacucullia > Shargacucullia verbasci. Next base: position 8,254,852 of record OX387284.1, on the reverse strand, counting down.
CCGCAGACTTATGCTCGGTATCAAAATTGAAATACCCTTGTTTGTGTTCCGATATTTGCTTTCCGGCAATCTGCTTCGAATAAAAATAGGGAAGGTATTTACCCTGATTTAAGCAAGCTTCGATTTTATAGAGGTTACAAATATTCCAGTTTAACTTTTTATTTAGTTTAGAAGCGGTTTTGTATTTATGAGGACAACTTTATGGGAGCCAAGTGTGTATGCAATATTAGGTATCTAATGTAAATTAATAGCTTTATAAAGTACAGGATTGCTTTAGTACAAAACAAAAAATTAAACATACGAGTAGGAGGAGAGCGGCAGATGGCTCCAACAACGATTGGAAATTAGTCCACTAACATTACCCATTGTTATTATTAATAACCGTCGTTCGGTGACATGCCCTTCGAAATATTTACAAAGGAACACCAAATCCGTCGCGCAAATGCTCACCTCGCTTTAGGAACCCTCTAAATAGAAATTGCGGAAACTTAATATAAATCGAATAATCCATTCTTGTGCAGGGGATGTTTTGGGAGGATAAATCTCAATCGGGGGTGAAGAGAGCTGGCGGTGCAGCGCGGGAGGGTCGCAGACGGCGGCCTCGGGTTCCAGGCCGGCCATCTGCCGCGCCATAAAATCGATATTATTAAGCAGAGATATATATCGGTGACATGGCGGAATGGCGTTATGCCGATCACACTCACGCCCGCCGCTCGAATGATCACTTGCAATGTTACTTACAATGATTCAGCACAAATTAAAAATCGATAGTAGGTATCGATGACGCGGCTCACATTTATAAGAATATTTTACTCCAAGCTTTTGTACATTGTTTGTTTGGGTTGAATTAGAATGATTTTTGGGGAGTTTGTAAACTTTTCTTTGTCTCTATCGTTTATTTGTGTTGAGTCATGAGCGACCAAGTGACAGAAATATTCATTTTGAAACAAAAGATTGTTTTGTGCAGTAAGGTTATCAAAATCTAAATAAAATATCCCTTTTATTATATATGTACGAGTACATGTTCCAATTTTATGTGGTTTATCAATTTAATTTAATTCGCCTATTATTTTAAATTGGTAAAAAATAAAAGTTGTTGTTTTGTGAGCGCATACAAATTTAATATATAGCATTTATTGTATTGATAGTTTATTTAATTATATATTACAAAACTCATATTCATTTTATGAGCTTTATATACCAATGTGCATGATTAATATAAATGACATTAAACACATTTAAATGAAATCAAAAACTTCCAACTACCATAGGTACATGCAGCAAATAATAAAGGCGCTTGCACAGATAAACCGGACCTGGATGAACAAAATCTCTATGTAACATTTCTATTCCTAACATTATTAGCAATGCCAGCCAGTAAATAATTCTAACCACTTTACCCAGCTCTATGGCTCGTAAAGTTCTTTGATTAACTTTTGGAACTGAGTTGGTTGAATTCAGTCGTGACATGTTAGCGAAGTGGGTGATTCGGTACATTTCACGCATGTGTGAGCAGCTAAAAAGAATGTTCACTATTACTCATGGAAAAGTTCAGATGAAGAAGAATAATGTTTCAGAATACCGCCATCATTTATTTTGCAGGTAAATACCGGTTAATGCGAGAGGAACAGACCTGAGGGTTCTGTACTGCAAGCTCCACATCGCGGCATCGTCTTAAAGGTTTTCGTGAAATACCTACCGATATTATTTGATAAAGGACGCAGATATACGCACAAATTATTTAAGACATGCAAACTTTGGCGAAAGGGGTTAGGGATGGATTGGTATGGTGCGTTTTGAAAACAAAGCAAAACTTTTATAAAACCAGTAAATAAATTGTTATATTCCGACTTGTTCATGGTGCCTAAAATTCGAATTTCGACTCTTAATTTCGGGACCTTTTTAGAAGTAATTGGAAAATAATAATTAAATATTGCCTTAATTTGAAACGAAGACAATATATGTATTTATATATTATATAAAAAAATTCTAGATTATATATTAAAAGCTATATATCTCAGTAACATTTAATATGTACATATATAGCTGTGAACTATGTTACAGACACCGAAACGTATATTTTAACAATTTGGTCCTGATCCCTAAGCTTAATGATGACTTTGATATCAAATCAGTTTTATAACGTTAGTGGTGTTATGATTCATATAGAAGAAAAATACCTGGCCCCGTGATTTACGTCGTTAATGTGACGTCAATATGAGTGGTAAGTGGTTGATTTGCAAGAAACACTTGGACCAACAATTTAAGCACGTATTTCCCCAATTGAGATGTGGTGAGATGGCGGAGAGATGAGTCACGGGCGTCAGCGGGCGCGGGCGAGAGCGCGGGTACTGGCGCGGCGCCGCCACCGCGCAGCCAAGCTTGCGCCCGCGCAGCCTGCAGCCGCGCGCCAACATTCCACGCGATCGTTGCCTCCCTGTGTTCGTAACCATTCTGATGCAATATTCAACTTTACTGCGTCCTTGCAATGCCGTAATTCATTACAACAAGTTTAATCGCTGTGCAATCATTTTTATCATTTTTCTCCCTTACAGGTTCTATCATATCTTATATTCAAGGCCACTTTAGCGACCTTAATTACCACGGTCTGGAGCCTTGACAGGAATGGCAAATGTAATATTGTCGAACAGAATAATAAAGGGATGTAAGTGGGACCGTCATGACCTAGCTGGAGCACAGCAACTACTGCCATATTACCACCAGTAGGTTTATTCAGATATTAATCTATCACTTAAGACACTGAAGAGGTTATACTTGTGAGGGTCAATTAAGTATTGGGTACAGTATCAGACCGCTTATGTATTGGGTACAGTTACAAATATGGTTGTACAGTGGAGCATGTTAACGTTATACAAATAAGGTGGTGAGTGTCTGTCATGACGAGTGGCAAATTGGCGTGGTCTCCGCATTTGTTCCACGCCGTCGCGCCGATTGTCGGTAGCCCGCGCTTGCGCCGCGTCCGTCGCTCCACTGTGCCCTAGCGCACATCGCGCCACATTCAGCCTTGTGACCATCTCGCCAATGTCTATGTCATTGTCGTTTGTTTCGCCAAAATTACTTGATTCACAGAATAATGTTAGATTGTTTAAATATTTACCAAACCGAAGCGTTAACAGCTTCATTATACAACTACGACTGTCCTTGAGTTCTAGTGGTATCATTAGATTTTATTTATAATTTCTATTTTAAACTACTCTTAAGTAGCTGTATTATTTTAAAATAAACGTACGGTACACCCGAGAAATGACAATAGTACTATTTATTTCACCAGGGTTATCCATAGCAGTTAAGCAAATTCAATCGGAAATTCTTATACCTACGTACCTACCATATATGTGGGTATCGTTCTATAGACAGCTCGATAGCCGATAACCTCTTGGCACCGTAGGTACCTGAGCCGATAGCTCGGTTAGAACTGCCGTTACTTGTAAAATCACACGCACAATCCTACTAGCATTGTGCTGCGGCGCTTACCAGCCACCAGCCAACTATCGATGCATCGGGAATTCTATTTCTAATTATAGATATACAAGTGTTAAATAAAACTCGACTTAAAAAGTCGATCCTTTATAATATAAGTACAGGGACGATTGAGATGAATCATTTTGGAAAAACTGTATCCACATTTTGCCTACAAAGATTCCTTTGTAGTTAATTTTGCAAAAAACGGCAGGATGCGGAGTTGGAGGCGTGTCGAGTAGAGCGGCGGCGGCGTAGGGTTGCGACAGCTATAGCATATGACCAGTGCAATTAGTAGGCGCCTGAAAACTAATCGATTCGTAGAGAAGCTTATCAATATGTGAGCAATAAAACATAAAGATTGTAAGGCGCAGAGAATCTGGCACGTCTAATTATACTTGGCACACTGATAATTAACAACGAAGGAATAAGTATGATTAGTGGACACATTTCTTCGGTGCCAATGAAAAGCTAATGTGGTGCTGGCAGCCCTGAGCGCGGCTGCGGCAGCGACGGAGGCGGTGGTGCGGCGCAAGGCGCGGGGGGCGAGCGAGCGAGGCTGCTGCGAGTGTCCGCGGCTGTCAGGCCGGACTAACCCGTCGCTCCAGGTCAGCGCTCCAGCCGGCTATTTATAGAGGTGCCCCTTAAACAGAGTAATTATTCATTGATTAGCACTGCGAGGAATAGGGGATTGCGCTTCTGATAGCCATCGCGCAAACGAGAATCGTCGCCGGCGCCGCGCCTCGCCCATACTACTCTCTGCAATATACCAACTACATTCATAATAAAAAATATGACATTTTATCCAGTACTACTAACATATCTTGAGATAATTGAATATTCTTCATCAAATTAAAGTTCTGTCTACGTGCCAAAATAGATTGCTTGTTTTTTAAATGATATTCTCTGAATTACTTTAACTGCTGTAGGTCTCCTGTTGTTTATTTATATGTAGGGAGAAGGTACCTACGTGCCGAGACTCACATACTCGCATAGATCTAATACAAATTGCTTAAATATACTTCTAAATAAAAGTAATCCGATTTACCGAACCCTAAAGTAATCTAATATTGGCAACTGTTCATACTACTCTCCATAAATAGAAGAAAAAATAGAGCAAATAAAAAAAAACACTTTTAGTTATTGGCTTGAAAAGCGTTACCTACTGAATCTAATATTTCGTAATAAATTAAACCATAATATGATAAATTAAACCGGAAAGTATGAATAAAACAGGAAATGTGGTTTTGTTCTATTCTATAGTTTAAGTGAGCCTATTCAAATGCATAATGTAAATTAGGACATAGATATGTCTATAAAACGTATAATATATTCGGCACAGAAAAATAATCGTTAAATGAAATATAATATAAAAATCATGGTACCGTAAACTTGGATATTGTATCGGATATAGAGTTTACTACTCTGTGTAATAAAAATACGAGTGTAAGGTTATGGTTAGGTTTTTTACCGATTCATGTAAAATCGATTGCATACATTTTATCGTTATCTTTAACTTGGAAATGTAATAAAGATGTTGTAAGACTGACATGCATATCTATTATTATCCCACCTCATATTTTGTGATTGTTCAATATATCTAAATTACAAAAGAACATTTTCATTTATTTAGGAAAGTTTTACTGCTAGGCCCAAAAAGTTTTTTAGTTATCAACATTTGAGTCAGTGAGTTGGTATTAAAATATTCTCTAGTAAGACCTATTGTCAGATATCTTAGGTATACTTTACTTCAACCCCGTCCCTTGTTTTAAAAGGACAGACATAATGAATAGACTCATTCTCTGTTTCCCTTTCTGTCCTACCTTCTCAAAACGGTAAGCTATAGAATAGAAAAAACAAAGACTTAACAGAACACATATATTATTATGAAAGGAAGAAATAATTTCACCAACGTATAAAAAAGATTTTTGGTATGACCTATTTTTAGTAAAATCGTAAATATATAGGCTCTGTATACGTACTTAGCGTGCATTTCTACTCAAACAGCTCTACTATTAATGTTTTCAATAAAGAATTATCAATAAAGAAGATTAATGAAGTAAAAGAATTTACTTAATTAATACTCATGTTGTTTCCTTTTTTCAAGTCTTTTATACTCATTGCTATAATAACAACTGTAAATAATTGGCTTTGTCTTGCATATATGTTTGTATATATACCATTTACCACCATTAACTTGCACGAGACTACAGAGTCACAGACGTTTGGAAGGCGTGCGTGAGGCCGAAGTCAACACGTAGAGGCCCTTTAAAACAGCTTTAATGAAATGTTATGGTGACAAACCCAGCGATTATCCCTGTATTCACTATAGAAATGCACCCAAAGACAATCCCTGGATTCGTAGGACTATTGCGTGATTATTGAACATGTGGAGAAAAACTACTTGGGCTATTGTGATGGGATATTAGTGGACTAGATTATGGGAAACTGTGGAAATCTATGGCGCCTGCCGAAACATGTCATATGCACACGTAAAAATGGCAGACGGAAACTCGCCAACTAACTAACTGGGTCAAAAACAATTGCTAGGGTCGCAAAAGGGGGGCAACAATAACGTGAGCGGCTGACGGGTGAAGAGGCTTCGCTGGACTTTATACTCATATCACTTGCTCCCTTAGGTTCTCGCATCACTGGCCCACTCGCCATTTACGCTCAGCATCCACTCTACGAGCAGAGCTCTACTTTAACAATTCCACTCTAGACCGTCAATGAAGGCAACTCAGAGGCAGGAGACCTGTTGCTCGTGATTGTTCACTCCAGCCAGCCAATGAAGGCAAGCTGGAGGTGAGGAACGGTGACGTCTCCCTGGAGCACACTGGTACCGCGTGGTCGCTCCCCTATTATGAGCGGGTTGTGGCCCACTACAGGGCAAGGGCCTCCCTCCCGTCTTTCTTTCTTTTCCCGGTCCATTGCAATTTGGGGCCAATCCTTTGTATAGGAGTCCAGTTCATCTCGCCATCTCCTTTTGGGTCTACCGCGCCACCTGTGGGGTTGTTCTAGCCCATATTTCTTCCGACATGCGGCAGACGTGGCCAGCCCAGTTCCATTTCAAATATAACATAATCTTGAATTATACTGAGGTACCTTTGATGTGACCCGGGTACGTCCTAAAACTGCGGCCAGACACCGGAGGATGGGCAGCAGCTTCCTCTCACTAATCGGTGAGCCACTGCGATCCCCAATCCGCCTGCCAAGCGTGGGGATTATGGCAAATCCCTCCCTTGGAGGAGGCCTTCGTTCAGCAGTGGACATCTTCTGGCTAATGATGATGATGATGACCTTTGATGGAATTTTTCCATTAAAAAGTGTTCTATGGTAAAAAGCATGTTATTCAATCTAAATCGAGACTAATAAAAGACGGTAGAAGCCTCCTCCTTACTATGGGGTATAGTGACTATATTTAGACTACTTAATTAGCCAGATATTGATTAAAAATACATTGTCGTACAGCTCTATACATAACAGGGGTGATGTTTATGTATGAAGTTTCATATTCCACTTAAGTACCTACGTATTATCTGTAGAAGATTCTGTAAAATTTATGTTATACGTATAGACTGCACCAGCATATTAATACGTCTATATATACTGCCTCGGGTGTTACACTTTAAATGAGTCATAATAAAATATTCCAGTTCTACAAGTTACGTTGCGTATGCAAAGCGTGAGAATATTCTGTGAATTGGGTGTCTACGTATTTATAATTAACTTTTGCTTCAGAAATAAGGAAACCCGTTATATTTTAGGGTTATGTAGAACACTGACAAGTTTATAAAAGAAGGAGAATAAAATTCACGTTTTCAACGGTAATTTGATGACTAATTCGATTTTAAAAACGAAATTATAAACGAGAAAACCAGCTATTCACAAGTTAGGCTAGGTTTTACTGGGAAGGTACCGTTTGAGTTGAATTTATGATTTGTGTTACCTACTGTATGATTATATAATATACATCGCTTCATATTGGAAATCGACGGCAAGGTTGGCTTTCTGCCCTACGTATCGCGAGTATAGTTGTTTGTATCCTGGTTGAGTGCGCATGTAATATTGTATGTTCTTAAATTGTACCGTTACAGGAGAAATCATAGTGTGGGGAATAGATAAAAAAATACGAACGCTCCACGGTTACAATGTCCTATCATGACACTTAGACAATTCAATGAACTAAAATGTTTGCTTACGACATGAATGAGTGACCGTTTCATACGCTAACTGTGTTTCAGAAACGAAGTTCGAAAACCTAGCACGTCTTATCGAGACATCGGTGAACAATTCCCAGGCTTGACCGGTTTTATAATCGGGAAATTCGTGGAAGTCTCGCGGCGACCCGCTTGAGTTCGACTGGTCACTCTCTTCATACACGACATCTTTTTGCACGCAGCGAGGAAAATCAACGAGTACATACGAATACAGGTACCTGCGTGTATTGCTCACAGTTTACCATAATGAAGTAAGCAGAAATTCGAAGCCGTATCAATATGCAAGCGTGTTTTCCCTTCCAAGTTATGCAGAGACGATAATGTATTTATATTGACAGAGTGACCAGTAAAATTACAAATTTCACAAAACATAGGTAGGCAGGGGACATACGCAGTGGACATGTACGTCAACCATAGTTGAGAATACTACATACAGGTTTGAGAAATGCCTATTGAAAAAGTGCCATGTAAATTAGAAACTAAGTATAATTTAGTAAGTTTTTATACGAATTAACTAACAAGGACATGAGATCTAACATTTTTATACTGATATATAGTAACTTTTCATTACCATAAATCACAAAGTAAAGCAACTTTGCCAGATGCTACACCGGTCAGAAAAGGTGCCTAGGTATTATGTGTCATCTGAGAATTCTTCCAAACAAAGTATTTATTAACAAGTAGATAAAAAAACTACAGAGTGAAAAACAATAATAGCGATCGTTCTTTGTATCTGACCCAACACGAATCGTTTCTGAGAAGGGTTTCAGTTCTTGACCTCACAAATACCCGGCCAGCGTTAGGTAGAGCATTGTTGCATATATGTCGCTCTTCCTAACACTCGTTGGTAAGGACCAAATTACATATTTTATTTAAATGAACTTTCTTATTTTGCTGAGAGGGTGAAGGAGGTGCTGCATTATTTTTTTGGCATTCCATGGGTCTAAGATTCGAACAAGCCGGGATTACATTAAATAACTGTCAAATGCCCGTTTCAATTTAGAAAACAAAACTACATAGTAAGGATAGATAGGTACTTCTCTGTTAAATGTAGCAAAGCTATGAAAAAAACAATTTTGTATAACTCCTAGAGTCCCACAGAGCAGCATGCTTAGACACATGCTATTTTCACTGTACTGAATACTTTGTATTAAATTTAACTATTGTATTTACTTTGGGAAACGATACAGTAATCACATAACATATGTCGTTCGAAGAACTATGTTTAAGAAATTCAGCGGGAAAATAAATCCTGTAAATATAAAGCACCATCCCATGATAAAAATAAGTAAAGCAGCATGCCACTGTAAAATACAGGTATTACACATGAAATTATAAGTAGTTAAAGTGAAAGAATGTAATGTGTAATAAATTATTTGAAACTTAATCACAAGAAAATTAGGAAATGAATAATAAGGATTTGGACGTGAAACAGGAAATGTGATTCGGGACACAGTATCCGATGCCCTATATTTTATACCTACAAGGAGAAACAGATAGTGAAATAAAATAAATCCGCCATATAGATCTAAAAAAGACTTGTAAAAGCTTCCCATAAAGAATTATTAACAGAAAATAAATCACTATTATCATTACATACTTATCCTTATATATTATAATTTCCAAACTTCTGCCTAATACTTCGGGCAATACAAGTGTGATACTATAAAATAAACAATTGGTAACCTTTATTAGAAATTCTAATAAAGGTTACCAATTGTTTATTTTTTCTAATTTAGAATTCCGTACATAGCCACGACTATTACGCTACGACTGCACGACTAATACATAATACACATTCAATAAAATCAAATCCCCACTAAGCTTAAAAATATTACCCACGTTCAATTCTAAAAGATTTACCGTCTGGCAGTACGAAGTTAATATTATGGAGCCAGTCAATAAATTGATAATAATAGATGGGTATTAAGTGTTAGGCAGCGGAACTGGATGCAGTTCGGCGGGTGTGCGGTCTGGGGTGGACAAAATCAATAGTCGCTACCTACGAATAGCTACCACTACACCCGTGAAATCTGCACACATCGCGATTCTTTATTCAGCTCATATCCGCCCCCGAATACACGCCCGAAATTATTGTCTTCCTAGCAGGTGGCGCTTATTATGAGCATAATATTGCCGGTTCAATACGTATGCACATTTTTATAAAGACACACCAGCATGGGATGCCGTACTTATGAGTTTTTACAACAGGTTTTAGGAGCTTGCGTTATTACTTTAAATTCACATATGACGTAGGAATTGAATTAGTTAAAATATATACATTAAATATTTAAAATTGTCATAGGATGTATAAAAATAATCGTAAAAACGTCTAGAACTGGAATAATATCGGTCAGAATCTAATAACAAATAATAAATTACATTAGTTAATCAAACATTCAGACTAAGTCGTGTGTATACCTACGTATAGTCGTCTAATAAATATTTTGAGTATTCAGCTGTCCCTCCACGATTTGGCACACAGATTAAGATTTGCACATAAAATGAGCATGCAGAGATACGACAACTGAAGCATACTTGAGCGGTCAACTATCAATCATATTTCCGCTACAGTTACGTCTTAAAAAAATGTATGTCACATTGCGGATGCCAAGAAAATACCCTAATAATAAATTAGCATAGTAATGTTTGCGGCCGTTATGTTAGGATTGAGTCCGCTTTAATTAATATAAAAAAGCGGCGCTTCGTAGTGTCACTGGCCTTAGCACATTTGACACTAAACATATGTCTTATTGAAATGTCAGAACAAAACTTGTAGTTATTAATATACACAGGACGTAAATGCAGTTTCAAATTGATATTGGTATACCGTAAGTAACCTATTCTTTCCTGGTTGGCACAATCTAGTATTGTAACCATAAATGGGAAATTTAGCGCTAAATGTGTAATAAGTGGCATCACTTCCATATTGATGTCACAGGATAACATTGAAATATTTAGCAATGTCTGAACCAAAATATTATCTTTATCTGCCAAATTAATTTACATATTTATGAATGCTATCTCAAAATATTTAATACTACGGTACAGCTAATTCATTTTAAAGTGTCTTTAAGTTAAAAATAATAAAAGGAATGTAATCATGTTATTTTTAAATATTAATAGCTAAAAGCTTTTAATAACTGTTAATGAAATATATTATTAAACTTTTGATGTGTACACATTTTTGATCAAACTCTACCTCTCTTTCTGAAAGCCATAAGGACCGTTTGAGAGGAAAAGGGTAATTATGTACTAAAACAATAATTCAGAAAACTCTCACCACATAGTGTTATTTTACCCTCTTTGAACTCGCGGAGTTGGTGCCAAGTAGAGCTTTGGCACTAAATATAACAGTTTAACCCGTTAGGGATAATAAGAGCGATATTATTTATGTATGCGAGTAGGTAGGTATAATGAATACCGCACCCGTAGAGATAGCTTGCTGGTTCATCGCCTACTGCCTCCGTTCTAACCCATTTCACCCAGTTGACTCTTACTATTAGCACGAGAGTGTAAGTAGCTTAAACACGATAGATTTTTGTTGGATTTTCCTATTATAAGCATGAAAATAAATGTTATGTAAAGAGTTTGAGCAATTATGTATGTAGGAAACTGGGCACTACACGGACTTTGATTGATAAGCTTTTATAATGGCTATGGCACGCACAACAAATTAAGAATAGAATATTGTTATGTTTTATTTATGAATTCCATCATTATTTTTCTTAACGCTTAAAAATATATTAATAAAGTTTTATAGGTATAATTATCTACTTCACATCACATTAGCACATCATCTGATTTTGATTTGTAAAATATTACACTGTTTAGTTGTTAGATGAAAGGATTAAACGAGTTATTCAAATTCAATAATGATGTTGCTCGCTACTTAATGAGGAATTTGTAGAAATTAATTGCTGTTCTTCCGGAAAATGCAAATATCTTAATTAAATAAACATTTTCTGCATGTAACGGTGATTATTTATCTCGATAACATAGATTGCTATCAGGACAGTTAGTCAAATAGTCAAATATTATTCCCACGAATATTTTACATAAGTCTAAATAAAAAGTATAAACGGAGATGGAGATCCAAATATTGACCAAAGTGAAGTAAGTATATCTGCCTAAGTGCCAATAGACTACCCAACTTATACAAATTCTATTGTACCTATATGACTAGCTTCCGACCGCGACTTCGCCTGCGTGGATTACGAAACTGCGCATTTTTTCGGCATTAAAAGTAGCGTATGTATTAATCCAGAGTATAAGCCAGTCTATTCCAAATTTCAACTAAATGTGTTCAGTAGTTTTTGCTTGAAAGAGTAACAAACATACATCTTCACAAAATTAGGCGTTTATAATATTAGTAGGATTTATACTATGATTGTAATATGTACGAGTATTTTATTCGCGTATCGCGCGGCAGTAACCGCTGCCCGGTTCGTCGCTATGAGTTCGCAAAAGCTCATAGCCAACGAGCTATTGGCATTCATCAAACATGCCATCGACTTCATGGACGAGGCCAGCATCGTGCAGATCTACAAGTCTTCCTACAAAGAAGAGGAGATTAGCAGTGGCAAGTTGCTGCTTTTTGAAGAAGGTTGAGGAGATCGTATGAAGACCAATTGGACTGTGAGGGTCTTGAAGTTGGAGTTGCGTCACCACATAAATTTTAAGTCATTCGTGGTGAGGGTTCCGACTCAACAGCTGGAAATCTTCTTCAAAGAAGGGTGCCAAGTATCGAAGTTTTCGCGGCCGGCTCCGTGACACCAGTCAGCGAAACAGGACGCCGTCACTTCCTGTGCAGTAGTTTATAAGTTTTATGTAATATGTATTAGTTTATTTATAGTTATTGTTTTATATTTGTGTATTTTTTTGTATGGGTCAAGTTGTCTGAAATAAACGAAATAATAATAATAATAATTCATCACCAATCAACCAACCATCAATATCGCGAAAAACCAAGCTAAAAATACAGAATAAAAATTCAAAACCTTATGATATTCACAATTTCGCAGTGTGTCTGTATGGCCCAGTATCTCTCTCAGACCGAAGACCTAAAGTTGACGGTGGCGCAATTTAGACTAACCTATACTCGGTTTGTTTAGGTACTTAACTAAAGGTAAACAATCTTGATGTGTCTTTTTAATATTTTTTGTTTAAAAATTCAGTTTAAAAATAAAATACGACTAAAAACCAATGTAAAACAACAATAATGATTACCAAATCAATTGAACCACTAGTTTAAGCAGTAGTTTATTTGTTTAATATGTGTTTGTGTAAAAAGTCACATCAAGATTATTTACCTTTATTTAAGTACCTAAACAAGCCGAGTATATATTATAGCTTGTTTAATTTTTATAATAAGATATTCATAAAATATAAATAATAATAATAAATAATCAGTATTTTTTGCAAGAATTATTCTAAACAAAACATGAATAACAATTGCGTCGATAATTGTGTTACATTGAACGAAAGTGTACACTGGTGACGCATCTGTTACGTGATTTCAACTGAAGGTGATAGATCTTTAAAACGTCACCTGTGCAAACACATTCAAGAACAATAACGCCTGTATTGTTTAAAATCATCGCGATTACCAAAATACAAATAAGTACCTATATATGGATTAAAATTTAGTAGACTTTAAAATTATCATTTTCCCGTGTGAAATCATATTTAAAATCTTAAGAAGAAGTTAATATTGCAAACAAATATTTAAACATCAAACAAAACACTTTTATATTAAAATGTGTTGAAAAAGAATAACTCAGCAAAGAAATACGTCAGATCAAATGATCTCTTTTAGAGCTGTTATGTAATCATCTGAAATTGATTGCATAATTAGATGCATTAGTTCTTATGTCACGGTGAATTCAGAACACGTGTTACATTAGACACCGTACGTAGTTTGTACGTAGTACTGCGTCTTCTTAGTTTTCCATTCCATTGTAATCTTGATAAATTTTTATGAACGGTTATTTGTCAGCATAAAACACTTTGTATTTCTACTTTTTTTACAATTTTGACCCGTGCCAACATAGATGGTAAAATTTTTAATAACGCCTCCTTTGTCAAAGTTTTTACTATACTGTATAGATAGCTTATTAACATGCTAGAGTTGATATTATGATTAATGTAGTCTTTCATTTTACGTTTGTATTTACATTATAAATGCGGTACCTTGAAAGGTTATTTATGAAATTATATGACAGAGTAAAAAGCAACTGGTAATTGACGTGTTCAAGCGTAACGAAAGACGAGGAATTGCATGTGTGAGTATGAGACGCGTTGCGTCGTCATCGCTCGCTGCACATCACATCTCATTACCATTATACTCCAACTAATTATTATTCGAGGATGCTTTTTGCGAACCTAATGCAAAAATGTAGTTCGAATCACGAGACTGATATAATTTTTGTTTCAACAGCGAAAGTGTTATTAATTAATTGAACTATTTGCACCCAAACAGACAAACATGAGGCTGACTTGAGAAGACAAAAGAATTGTTTTCTATTTTCTTACTTTCGTACAAGTAAATTGATAATAATACTACTTTTTAGAGACGAAAGAGATCCTTTTAATACAGAGATTATAAGTTGTAAAAGACCTAATATTTTATTTTTAGTGAACAGTCCTTTTAGTCAAGCAGTATGTATATGGCAAATAATCAGTTTAATTAATACAGTTGATGAAATTCAATGATTCTTTTGTGAAATATTTAAAGAATGCAATCTACGCTCATTGATTCATGACACTGTAGGTACCTAATGTTCATTATCTGTTATCTAATAATTTATACGTAACATGCGCATTGATTACGGAAACGGTCACGACAATGTTGGTGAGAATTTTGCTAATTGGCTATATCTAATAGATAAGCAATAAAATCAATGGGCAGGACATCGGCTGCATCTTCAATTTATGCCGATGTGGATTCGCGATGCGTCGGGTTCCGACGCCGGCCCCCGCCACCGGACCTCATATTTATACGCTAAAGCGGGCGCCGCTAAGAGTTCAAACGTGCGTCGGGCGCTCGGAACAGTAGACGATCGAGAGAATCGCAACGCGTGGGTAGACGAGGGCGAGTGCAGTGTGCAGTGCGTGCGGGTCTTGTGTCGCTGAAAGCTCGCGCCGCGAAGCCTCCGAGAACGGCGGCATCGGGCGAGCGCCCGCCTCGCGTCAGTGCCGGCCCGGCCGTGCCGAAAGCACCACGCTCCGGCAACGATACGATCTAACTGTTAACTGCTGGACAGTGATACACACACTGTATCAACAACTTTGAATTATACCTTGCCGGCCGTCTAGTGAACGCGAATATATTAATTGTGAAAGAGTGGTGAGTTTGTCTTCTTTTTATATTTTTTTTTTTACTAAAAATCTTATTTATTTGGCCATTTTTAATGTTATCTTTTCGGTTTTTTTTTTAAAGAAAAACTAAGAAAGAAATAAGTTAAGAAGACACGCAAAAGAGTTTTTCTAATATTGATGCGCAGCGCGCACAAGCGAGGCGTCTGAAAAAGCCGGTCTGCGAGCTTTTCCTCTGTTCAGGCCATATAATGTATTTACCGTGTGTGATTAAAGTTGATACATTTTCTATAAAAATACAGTTTTAGTAAAATCAAAGTAAATTTTATAATAGTATACAATGCACTATCAAATAATAGTAAAACTTTAATTGCATTTTCCGATTTCGTTATTGAATATAGATGTTTCGAATAATTCATTTTCCACGGTACATTATCAAATAAAAGGATAAAACACTACGATGTTAACTATAAATATACCTACCATTCTTACAGTTACAGATTTTTTTGCTATATTTTGATAAATTAATTTCAAGTCTTATTGTTTTTGCATTTAATATTTAAAATTACAGTTGCTATTAAATATTGTGCTTATGTAAATAATTTGGGAATCGTTCGTCCATCATTGTGGTTCATTCAATAAGTTATTGCAAGGTTCGTTTATCTAATGTAATTTTATTAAATTATTGATAATCGAATGGGTATAAATTTAATAAAGGTGAAATACATAGTATAGCGTGAGTGAATCGGATACAGCCGCGTGCCACAAAAACGAGCGTGGCGGATTCAATATTTCACAGTCACCACCACTAATCATTCACGATTGTACTTACAAAGTAGATTGAAATCAAATCAAGGAGTTGATGCATATAAAGGATATTGCTCACAATTGAATTGTTTGTATAAATAAAATCATAACTAGACCATTATTTGCACAAAGATATATGAACTATAAAGTTAAAGCTACTTATAAAAGGTAGGCATTCTCCCTCGGTCTAACAAAGTTTCCGGAGAGTTCGGCGTCACGTACACTTGAGAAAGGAAACGCATACACTCGTAGCAAGGCACCCTCTCAACTTTAGCCCTTCACATGGCTCATAGTCAAAAACGCTCGTTAATGACAAAGCTTTTGAAAATAAAATTGGTTTCCTTCTCAAACTAATTCAATGTCCTTAATATTTTAGAATTATGTTTTTTCACAGATCATTTTATTCTTTTCGTAAGAAAATAAGCCTAGATTTTTTCCATGTAGATTTAATATTTTCTGGTAACCGTGTTTTCATTTTATCTTAGTTAATTTAGGAAGTCGCTAGTAGACCGTTTCCCGTTGCTCTTGTTTATCTTGAGTTGAATTCATTGCGGGCTCCGAGCCCCCTCGGGGCTCATTTAGCAGCGAAATTTATTATTCGGGGTCAGTGTGTTGCCTCTGCGAATTCTGACTCAGAAGTTACACTGGCTGGTATAATAAAACCACATCAACAGCATTGGGTCGACTACGAACACTTTCGCAAGTTGATCGTTAATTTTATTACACACAGTTTTAGGGAAATAATTTTCGCAGTAAAACTCGCGTGGAGTTGCAATACGTAAATATTTCGCCGTAGGCATTGTTGAGCTAGGGTTTGTTCAAGTTTAAGAAGTTATAACGTTAGGGATTTCCTGATTGTAGGTACCTATGTTACTACCAAAAATGTGTAACGTAAGTCGGTGAATGTGGTGTACGAATTGTGGGTTTCGGTTCGGTTGATTGCGCCGGAGCGGCGGGCGGCGCGGGTGGGCTCGGGTGCGCCCGCCTGAGTTCAAGTGCAGGGTGAAGGTTCCACGGCTGGCCGTCCGCCGCTACCGCCGCCGCCGCCGCTACCCGCCGCATCCGCGCTTTTGTTAACTTCGCCCATGCAACTGTACTTGCA
This sequence comes from Shargacucullia verbasci, assembly GCA_947562105.1. NCBI lineage: Eukaryota > Metazoa > Arthropoda > Insecta > Lepidoptera > Noctuidae > Shargacucullia > Shargacucullia verbasci. The sequence goes on along the minus strand of OX387284.1, from coordinate 8,237,926 downwards.
AATTTTCTCACTGTTTTACTTATATGTGATCCTAAACAGTTGTATGTGTCTTTAGAAAAGTATTTCATGTAGTAATTCTTATCATCCTCCTTATATATTTGTTTCTTCATTTTTTCCTTTAGTGTTCGTTACCGATGGACCAGTAATATTTCACTGGCATATTCCTTCTCTAGTTAACATCTTGTTAAATAATATTTCCTTCGATATAAGATTTGATATGTATCTGATTTATCAATCTAAAAGAAAGCAAGTATATTGTCTATATGTGCGCTATAAGGCATACGGTTTGTTAATATACTTATTACAGAACTCTTACTATTAACAATAACAAGTAAAAGACGGGAATCATAAAGTATGCCTACTCTGAGATTGTAATATTGTGAGCGTACCTTTGTTTAAAGATTATAATAACGTTATTACGCAACTTCAGCAATGTTTTAAACGTACAGAGGACACAAATGAAGAAAAATGATTTTGCATACGTGACGACAAAAATTAAATAGCAAATCAAAAGTAAATAGCCGCAATCATTGATGATGGTAGACTTACAAGGTCGGTTGGCTTCCGATTCTTTTGTTTAAGTGTTTCACACTTAGAGCGCGGAAATACGCCTAGTTGACGGGAGTTAAATGGCTGGATGAAGATCTTCCTTCAAATATACCGAATGGCCCTGATGTTTAACTACACTTTTTTAGCAACGATAAAAAATACAATACTCTTAAGTTCATGGGTCTTAACGAACATGTCTACATTAATTAGTATTAGCGACCTGTTCCTGTCGTATCAGCCTATTACGTTGAGCATTTACTCGGCAAACGCCAGTAAAGCTCTCAGTCGGCATGATTTTTCCAACATCTTCAACTATCATCGTCATATTTCAGCCAATTTACACAAAACCTTATCGAATTATGTATACACCTAAACCTTCCTCGTGAATCGCTCTGTCTATTGGTGAAATTCGCATGAAAATCCGTTCTGTAGTTTTGAGTTTATCGCGAACAGACAGAGAGACAGACGCGGCGAGGGAATTTGTTTTATAATATGTAGTGATAGTGATTACTTCCCTACCTACTGAACTGCGTTACCATCTAAAACTAAGCTTTACGGTAACTTTTCTCATCCATGCTATGATATAGCCGTGTATAAATGGTAGCTATAAAATTAAACATCCTTAAAAGTTAGCAATGTCTTCGGCGACTCCAGTGACTCCGCATTAATGAAAGCGCGCGTCAATATGCGCGCGCGCAGTCCCGCCGTGACAGAATGCGCTCGCGGCGTCCGTCGACAGAGCTGCGTGCCACGCGCCGCCGCCGCTTCCTGAGAAAATGGCAACTTATGGGGAACTGAATCTGGGCCTCGCAGGTGCCATTGACCCGCGCAACCTGCCACACTCGACGCACATGTGTTGCCATTCACATTTAATATTTACCCACATACCTCCACTTTATATAGGTTTATAGACTCGTAAGAATCGAAAGCCACAATGGAGCGGAATAGCCAATGGTTTTAATGACTGCAGTGGATCGATTCCACAACGATCCTCACTAACGCGTTTATTTTCTTGTTGAAAGATGCTTCACACAAACTGTTTATGGCCAGTTTTTAAATTTTGATACGCAATTATATTGAAAATAATATACTGCCACAATGATATTCATTTCCAGCTTAAGAAAACGAAATTGTATGTTAATAGAGCGGTAGCTTTGTAGATGCCATCGAAACTCGGTTGTCGTTTTGAGTGCAATGTGTCTGTCAAGTTGCGCCGCCCGAGCCGTCGCCGGTGTAGGAGCTGAAACCGTTACCGGACCACAAAAATGTCGCAAAAAAGCTCGTAAACCGTTTCTGTTTCACTTGTTATATTGTAATTTTGTGACGTGACTTTTATTTCATGGTATATTTAAGGAGACGATTATACATCTTAATATAATAAGGTTTTTAATTAGTTTTACAAAGCTACGACATATCACGTGTCATATGTTAACGCTAATGAAAACTATTGTTCAACTAAAGGATGGTTATTGGTTTCCGATGTACATAGCGCTGTTGCAAGTGTGTAAGAAACCTCGCGACGCGTCGCCGTCTGAATATCAATATCAGAATATAACCAAGTCGCGATGCCAGTCACAATGACCGATAAAAGAGAAACACACGAATATGGCCCTACGCTAAGTCTGTTTAAAATTCACATTCAGTGGTAACACCTCCGCTGGTGCTCGCTACCACCAATTGGAATGTAGGTTATGATGTTATTTAGCCCAAGTTTTTTGCTCGTCCAAGTTTTTATTACTTCCAATTGGTAATAGTTATCTCTTTCCATGTCAATCAATCTCATATAAGGCGTGAAAGTATTGACGTCACTGTTCTAAATTTTGTGTTGTTCAGTGTGATGTTACCTACCTGCGGCCATTTTATAGACATCATGGCTCATGGATCATGTTTCTTGAAGATATCTTTACTATCAAAGGAGTATCTAAATTCAATATTCTAAGGCCCATCCAGGGTGAATTCAGTCTCTGTAAGTGACATTTGATTTTGACTGATGTTTATCTTTAATACTATTTTGTTTTTACGGGAAGCTTAAAATACGAGTAATGGCAGGTATTTACAAAAGTGTTACAAGAAAAATTAATTCCTTTTTCAGAATGATCAGTGAAAGTAGGTTGAAAAGGACCTCCAACAGAATATGACTTATGCCTTTGCAAAAAAGCTCACGCCATCGTCGCGCTTTGTCAAGCAGACATATTCATACGTGGGTCTAACAATAAGAAATGATAATAAGTGTGCTTGCAAGAGGGCTCATCTCATTTCTATATTTCGCATTCAGCCTCCAAGAATCGCAAATTAAATTCGTTTTAACAATAAAGAATAGAGTAGACGTATACTACTGACAAAATTTATAACTAGAACTAAAATTTATTGAGTCGATATACCGGCCGGGACTTTGGTAAAGCGATGCATTAGCTACCTTCCCTAAAGAGTGTCTGCTCGGTGCCCACGCTCATAGCACCCACACTCTAAATAGCAAGACAAATAGACTTGTCCACTTTACCATTTACCGAGTAAAACTTCCCATGTATTGTTTGAATAGGTCTTTTACAAATTAGTATTTATACCGGCCGATATATGACGGTTCAGGTTTGTCTGTTGCACTTACGGATCACTGTAGCGACCGAGACCCTTGCCCGGCGATCTAAAGTGTGAGAGAATAAAGACGTGACGACTAACAGCCCATTGTTTATATTCAAACACCAGTCATTTTGAACTTTCATGTGAAATATAAAAAAGGATACAAATTTCACTGAGGTTTCTTCAAGATATATCAGGGTTAACATGGCATTGAAAAAAGAGGAAAATCGTAGGATTTTGGAATAGCGATCGCCTTTAAAATATAAATTGTTGTTTCACGTCTTACATTTCAAAGAACCTTTGCCTCTTTTCGTGACCAACAAGCAAGATTCTTTTGGAGCTTTTTATTATCTTTATATGATTGATATCGAGTACCGTAAATCCTGCGTATCATCGGTGAATATTCTGAAATAGTTCAGTATTCGCCAAATAAGCATGTAAGTTTTAATGACGCAATTATAAAGTGTGTCTACATTTTTACGCTAATAAAAAGGCTCGGGCAACACTTCATAATGTCCAGGATGTTTTATGGTGCGGAACGTGCGATGTCATTGTCCTACGAGTGGGTAAGGCGCATGCACCTCCGCCGCGGTCCGCCGCCACCAGCGTCGACTCGCGAGCGCCTCTCAGCGCCTCAGCATTTTACACATTTTTATATGTTCAGCTTAGAGCCGTTACGTTTTTATGGCACGCCAACTTTTTCCCGCGGTTTACTTCTTGATATAAGGTCTCCCTATTATATTCACATAATAAGCTTTAAACTTTTTAGATCCTGATAAATTTGCATTTTTTATACAAGTCTCGGTTAAGTAGTTTCTATGCTGTATTTATGTTGATCCTGTTTAAACAACTCTATAGTTTTTGTGATAAAGCAAAAAAAAGCAAACAAGAATACATAATTAATATATTTAAAAAGGTATTCTTGTATTGAGATATTCACCCCATCACCATTTGCAAGTACACCTACCCACCTTCTTTCGCTCTTTGTTTTCTTTTAATCTTGAGAGTCTCGAAAGTAATATGTCAACGGAGGCCCCACATGAATTATTCACATTAGAAGAATGCCCAAAGGAAATGAATACCTAAAAATCAATATAGGAAATCCACGAGATGAAAACGTACCTACTTAAAGTTCTAGTATAAAGGCCTTTTGTGTAAAACATTCAAAGTCTGCTGTGGGAACAGAAGCTCTGTAATTCTTGATATAAGTACAAAAGTATTGATTAACTTTGACTGTCCCTTTAGGACAGAAATTGAGCAAGGACATAAAAAACATAATTGAATAAGAATACTATGATGTTCTTTAAAAACAAAAGTGTTTTGCTTCTTTATGCCTTCATTACCTAGGTTCCTATTACAAAAATAAAGTGAATTATTCACAAAATAAACAACTCTAATGTATCTGTCGGAGGAACAATAAATGTCGTCGTATTTATTTATTTACGTAGCTCCGTGTCTACGCGTCAAAATGATCATTAGGTTATTAGGATTGTTTGTGGCGTAGTACTTCCTGATTCGTGGCGCTTCCCTGAATTTGCTTTTAAACATTCGTGCGCCGACATCTTCACCTTGAAAGAACATAGGCATTTTTTTCTCGTCTGTTTTTTCCATGCCAATAATGATAATTTTTAGAAGTATTCATTCAATATCTTGTGCTGGAGCTAATCACGAACATCGCTGTTCTTATAAGGTTTGAAAAAACCATCGTGCCTGATGGCGATTAGCAGCTTTGATAACTATAGAACTGACGTAATCTTTTATTCGCTTCCTTACTTTGATTTCATTACAATCAAAAGCCAATCGATCACTTGAAATCGGATGATATTATTATTAAAATTATCATGGTAACTTCTACAGACAATTAAACGTACATGATTATCCACGCAATTGTTGAAATAAGATAAACACGACGTACGTGCATATTTCTGATGATAAATTATGCAGGGTGTGGTTTCACCGTTTTCAAAATATAATAGCTTTTCTAAAGATATAGTTCTATTATCGGTTTGTGAGCACCAGCCAATTTCAATTGTCAAGAGGTCAGCAATATTATATATTTGGCTATAGACAAGTAAGAAGAAGTTTGACGGGGTGGACGCAGCAGTTTCTGTTACTGAGGTATCATCTTCACCAACATGACCCTTTTAATATTCTTACCGCAGGAATTCAAGCCTTCTCTAAGAGAGAGTAGTTAATTATATTTCCCAGTGGTAAATGGGTATGGGTACAATTTTTACGATGATTTACAAAGTACAAAAAAAATAAGTTCAAATAAATAAATATATATAAATATACATTCATTTCAAAGATAAAATTTTACGTGTAGAGCAATTCAATTTTATTCCATTGGCAGTTTCTCGTTTATATACCTAAAAAATAACACTTATTACACATAAATGGACATCGACGTAAGTGGTTATTTTAAAACTGCGGCATTTCTGTAACGGTACTAAACTACCTCAATTTCGGACTTGCATCAGTTAAACAAGATAACTTCCTGCATCGGACCGACTTTTTCTTGATCTCTCGATGTTAAATATAACACCACTCGAATCACCTCTCGATGTTAAACAGGTGGTATTTGTTACCACTTTTATATCCCACTTAAAACTAAATAGGACTTTAACAAATAAACAGTTTCGGATTAAACGGTGTAAATTAAATCTACTTAATTCAAGTAACAGAATGTTAACAGCTATTGAAGTGAATTCGATAGATATTTATATTGTTAAGTGATGACTCAAAGCGTCTGAAATGCCTGCAACTATATAATCGACGGGTAAACACGATACTCACGGTGGGCTCAGGACGCGGTCATTGTACCGATTTTGATGCTACAGCCTCGTCTCATTTTGTGATAAATTCAAGTTGAGTATCACTTAACAAAATATTGGATTTAGGTATTCTTAGAGTAAGTAGGTATGGCTACGTGTATACGGTCAACGGTAATACTTGTTCCGCTGTTAAACAGGCACTTGACGCTTGTATAAATATTATATAAGTTATCCCGCAAGCGAACAACCCGTGAGAAAAATCTGTGATTATTTACTTAACATTGATTATCTCAGTAGAATGTTAGTGAAAGAACGGGGATAGAAGGTGATGTCGGCGCGGGCGTAGCGCTGGGCGCGCGACCGGCGACCGCCGCCATTGTGGCTCCCACTTACTAAATCAATATTTGCGCAGATGTCGGCGCAAGAGCATGCTATGCTTGTACCGACCTAAAATTCATACAGCTTATATGGCAATGTTAGCGGTAAATTTTCTCGGCAGCTACTTGTAATCCTTCAAATGTGGGTCGGTGCCGCACGCATTAGTTGACCCCGGCCGTGCTGTTCTGAAGGGTAATTCATTCAAATTGATCGCGCATCTCAATAGGTATAACATAGTCTGTAGAGTTCAAAATATCAACATCGAAGTAAGGTCATGGTTTCGAATACCCAACGAGTTCGTGAATCGAATATCTTCACCCGGTATAAAATTATTATTCAGTGCCAAACTTTTTTTTCACACGCGCATTACCGCGTATTTCTGTAGGTACTCTCGAAATTTTAAGTCCTATCATACACATATAATTGTTGGCTTAGCATTTGCTATCATGTATATGATAATTATTGAAGCGAAGAAACGGGACGTGGGTCACGTTTCCCCCTCAGTTGCCAGTGGTTTAACTCAGGAAAGTTTTTTATTGTTAGCGTATTTTTTTGCTCTGTTGTGGTTTCCAAGTGAAAACGAATAGCATAATTTCTAAACGATGACCACGATTCCCGTGTAATATGATAATGCGATGTATAAATATTTCATGTCTAGGGCTCTTTATTATCGTTTTTGCACAATAACCAGTTCTCTACAATGCTGTTCTCCTGCGAAAACAGGGGCTATACAGCTATTATTGTTATTTTTGTAGAACCTTCAATGCACATTAGAGAAGTATGTTTATGGAAGTGCATTCCTGGCAGTTGATAAAGGAATTGCGTAGAATTTCTCACAACCATCAATTCTCAGCAAATAACAAAATCTCACTTTATTACTCTACATGCATTTTCATGCAAAAGTTCCACTTTACAGTAAAGGCTTCTAAGTTTTTCTTGAAAATCGTGTTTCGAGCAGTAAAATAGTTAACGGGGAAATATCTGAAGAGTTTAACCCGTACTACGTGCCTGTGCTAACTCGTTTAAAGCTAAAGTCTGACGTTCGTTTGTAAGTACTTGCCATTCATTCCTTACATAGAGATATGGCCGGTAATGACTGGCCGGCCGGTCAGCTATCGGCCAGACGCTCGTAAACAGTGTTCGACACGAAGCATTCGAACATGGCTGCGAATACAAGTCAATAGACATCATGCCGAGGGCGCTCACTTCCTGGTCACAGTACCTAACTGTTATGTTCCACACGGCAATAGAGCCCACACACCCCGAACGACGGTGTCGTAAAAGTTTAGCTGAATTTAATTATATCTGCACATAAAAAGGATATGGACCTCAAAGGTCACTGATTTAGTGGGCAATGTGACACACTTGGTTTCCTCGTACGTGTTGGGGGTGCAGGAGTGGCACGGGTCAGCGGTCGCCCTAATAGCTTGTGTCAGAGAGCGGTCGGTCTCGCAGGGCGGTGGCGGCGGCGGTGGAGCGGAGTGGCGAGGGCGGCACGCGCGTTACGCCCGCGCCGCCGCCGCGTGCGAGGGTGCATCGACATCCCATCTCTCACATCACTCTCTTTTCATCGTAAGATGTCTTATACATGAATACCTTACAAACATAAGGGACGAGCTCTTAATATACGCGCTAAAAATAGTTTTGTCATAAAATTACTGTGTAAGACACACCAATTACTTTTTTAAAAGGTACATTGTAATTATGAAAACAATGTATAGAGTTGATCGTGCGAGGTGTCAGTAAACGGCAACCTGGAACGTAGCTGAGTGGAGTTATAGCTAAGTAAGCAGCAGGCGACGTACGGGGGCAACGCTCATCGTGTGAGCGACGCGGCCGCGGACCAACAATCGCGAATTCAAGCTATGCCTAGCAACAGCCACTCACACTAACGGTGGCTTTCTTCGAGCACACAGACACAGAATGTACTTATGAGTTTTGAGCTTTGAAGTTTGTTGTGACATTAAAAGTGAGCTTTACTCGTCAAATAAATCTTATGAACACACTGTCAATTCTACGCCGTCACTGAAGCGCTGTGTGAATGTGTCTGAAATAATTATTGGTAAAAAATTCACCGAAAATAGGTGGATTGTTGTAGATCGAATCGAAATCACGGAATAGCATAGAAATAAGATAATTCGTAAGAGCCTGACTGGAATGTTAACGCGGAGTGTAACGGTGACGAACACGTCTACAGCGGATTTACCTAAATTATTCGGACTACGTTAGCGATGAGTGCGTGCCTCCGCGCACGATCCCATATTCTATTAAAATAGCTTTTCCTCCAAACCAACCCTTTCACGGATGATATATTTCATAATCACGTCGATTATATCAAAACAAAATTATGATATCTAGTAGCGATATTTAGTAGCTTCGATATTATCGTAAGGTACCAAAATGTGTCTGAATGTTTTAATTCATTCGTTTTCATTTTCCTCCGATTTAGTACAATCAAATTATATAAATTTTTTGATAGTATAAAGAGTATAAATCAGTTTGCTCTATGGATAACCAATACTCATTTTTATTAACTTTTAAAAAAGATAATTATACTAGTAAAAACACTGAATAAGTTAGTAAGTCCAAAAAAAGCACAGTTATATTTTGATGAAGCGGGCTAGATAGTGTACATATATGTATTTTCTGGTACAAAATTTACGCGGGTCAATGAACCGTGGGTACCACATGAAGGAAACTAATATTTGCTATCTTCCTACCCGTTCCCTGGAGGCACACAAACCCTGCCACGTTGAGTTACTTCCACCACACTGTGCTTCTACTTTTATAGAGAGGATTGGCCCATCCTTTTTCCATTTATAGTATCCACTCCTTGTTATTATATCCGGATTCAAGGTATTATATAAGTATATGTAATATTTAGTAAGATTCTTTAAATCTATCTTGTTAGGAAAGAGCCAAGTATAAAATAATTGCCATACACGAGTTACTCTACATTACATGTGGTATGCGACGGGTGTATGCAGCGGCTACTTAGTATGTACGTGCTTGCCCGCGTCTGCCGTTAATCGACCGCTACACTTCAGTGACAATTATCGCCTAATAACAACGTAGTGTCGCCTTGTAGCCGAATCTAATAACGTCGCACCGTCGCCGTGTACACGACTTCTATGCTAATCACTTGTAATTTACGACGACCGATAATCGCGACACGCGTACGTGAGCGCATTGTGCGAACGGCGCGCGCGCATTGGATAACTGAGTGCTTCGCGAATATGTAGCTGCGCTTGCGAACGTAAAACTGTGAGAACGTCCTGTAAGAACTTACAAATCGATACAACTATGCTACATTATAATTTTACATGCACAGCTTTTAGATTGCTATCTATGTCGAAAATATAAAAGTGGTATGGGTACGCGCGCAACATTCGCGGAGTAGGCGGGAGTGCTCCGTGACTTTATGCCCTCCTGCCGAGTGACCCCCTGGTCATCGCGTCTCACATCTAGTACGCTGCCTCTTAGTACGATCCGGATCTAGCTAACCACTTTTATGGACAAATATTATACATAAATCATCACTGGCACGTCTGTATGTACTTGTAATATGTATGTATTGTGAAACTTATAATAATTGCACAACAGTTTTCCACCTGAACATTTGTAATAATAATCTAATTTGGATTATTTTTGGGTTTAGAAATTGTAATAACGAGATCGAGTGATATCTAAATAATTATTAGGTAGTATATAAATATTTCATCACTGACATTTATTTCTCGAAATATATTGAGCTGAGACTCCGATTGCAGATACGATTACATATATTATTTAATCATGTAATACAATGCATTTTACGAAATCTGATCTAATCCAGCAATAATATAACCAAGTTATCGTTCACGTAATCATTTTAAGTTGAAATAATAATGCATAAGAGGGCTTCCCGATCTCAAAGCAGTTGTTCAATGTTCAAGAAATTGGTGTCAATGCTCGCTGCGGTTGCAGTGTTCCGAAATTATGTGTTGGGCAACATCGCAACGCAGACATGCCGCTCCGCGCCCAATGGCCGTATGCCCAATACGCCCTTCCGATCTGATACAATCACTTTACTCATTCGCGGCGATAATAATAGCGCCCTCCAGTCCATATTTTTATTATGACCATCACATTTTTGCAATAATATTTTGTTTCCATAATCCATATTATAGCACTAGGTATTTTAAATTCAATATGTCATACAGTGTCTTTATATTCAAAGTCGATGTTAAGTCAATGATTTCTACTTCAACTGGGGCTTTGGAGGCACTTTTAAAACTTCGTGATTCTAATTCCACTTTCAATCTAAATGTGATAGTGGTATCATATAAAATCCCACCAAAAACATTTAATGTAAAATGTTGCCAAGACGACCACATAAGGTTTGCCCTGTGAAAAAGATATCAGATCTCATGTAGCTTCTGAATCTACACGGCCTAACTCTACCGACCCTAACTTCACAAATTCTACATATCAGTAAAAATGCTAGATAACAAAAACAGATAACAAAAAACAGTAAGTTACAATCCGCACTACTAACGAGAAGTCTACTCAATGCGTAGTCAGTCTACAGAATGCGTAGCGCCCCGTAGCTCTTGAAGCGTTTGTGTAGATGAGTGCTCTTGATCAGTGACGACACCAGCGAGTCGTCTCAGACTCCACAGTTATGAGTTCACAAAAACAATTAAGTGCGCCACATATTTTGTGGCTTTCCATCTGAGTGCGTTTTAAATTCAGGTTTATTTTAATCGGATTAACTGTTACTTTTGACGTCACAGCGCTGGAAAAACGGTATGCCAAATTATGCTTGAGAAGTGGGTTCCTATTGTGTACGATGAAAGAATTGGAGTTCTCCAACACGAATATCCGTAATAACAACATTAGCTTGGAGTTAATTACGCATACTTTACATGATAATGGTCGTCAGAGAGTAAAACGTTCATTGTGCGGCAATTATCAAACTGTCATACCAAGAAAAAAATTACGACAATTCAACATGACATTGTGAATTGCTCTTAACGTCCGGGACACGTGGTATTTTAGTAAAGCAAATAAATAGATAGTGGTGAACTCTCCGCACCCTCACCCTCTCGTCGGAGGTGACTTGCATAGAGTGTCTAGACGGAGGGATCCCTACAATAACCATATAGATTATATCTATAGATATTTGCGCACCTTTTACTAAGAGGGGTATTTTATAATTTGAGAAATATTTCGAGGCGTAAAAGATTTTCCAAGAAAAATACTGGTTTGCAGACTCATTATGTGAAGAAGCGCTATAACAGGCACTTACGCGATCTCATACACATACATATGTGTTTGTACAGGTATTCTTATGACAAAAAAAAATAAAGAAAGCTCCCCAACGACTGGCAGAGAAGGTAAGGGAGGCTGTTGAAAAATGCGTGTAAGGTGTATGTGCTACGTAATGAGTAGGTATGTGGGTGTGAGTATGGGCGAAGGGCGTGTGTGCAGAACGCGGCGCGGATGCGTTCCCACGGTAACGCTCGCCTTACGCCACGGACCCTGGAGTTACAATAATTTGCTCCACACCTATTGACTCTTTCAGCCATGGACCGTAAATACAAATACCATACCGTTTGTTATAAACGGTTATATTTGTATTGAGTAGAAACATTACTTTTGTAATAGCCGAACATCTTGAAGTTTTTCTTAATAATTATTTTTACACATGGTTTATTTTTATTATTATAAATATAATAAAAAGAGAATGAAGCTATTCTTTTTCAAATGAAGTAAATGAAACATATTTTTAAAATTTAAATGAAAAGATGCTAAAACGTAGGACCTGGGAACAGTTACTGCATGAAGTAGGTATATTGTGGTCTTTGACCGTTGTTCGAGGTGTCAGAAAGTGCATATTTAATATTCACAGCGGTTTCTAGAAATATGTTAGCACATACGTTGCATTTCATTGAAAATCCTTTAAAACTGCCCACTGCCAACATTGTTTTGAATTGCTGTCGTTCCAGCCACTCTGAATGGATAGTTAAAGAACCCATTCACTCACCGCTAAATGGGCACATTTTTGTGTGAACCTCACGTTTCCGCGTTCCTCGGCCTAGCTCTGGGCTGAAGTGTACCGTTCAAAAATACTAAGTAGAATTCTTAATTACAGTATTATACGATCGTCAGTACTTACTAAGTAAGGTAAGATAGCACTGCGATATAGGTTGATATTACTTGTTGCAAATGTTTAAGTTTAAAAAAATACCAAATTCAAACGAACTATGGAAACAATGTTGCATAGATTAGGTATTAAAAAAGTACCTACTTGCGTTATATTATTCCTATATAAGTTGTTACACGAAACTTGATCCCCGATCCTAACACTACTCCCACTCAAGCACTCGTCGTGATGTGAAGGCAAACGCTGAGACTCCCTTATTATTGCATGTTATTGCATACCATGCATAATAATCTTTTATTTGAGCGTATTTTAACTGTATCGAATCTAATGTATATAACGTGTAACGCGTTGAATCAATCCAAAAGAAAAGAAGAACCTTTAGCAAAAAGCAAAAGCAAATTAAATGTGTCTGCAGTCGAATTGTTTGCTTCACCGTCCGTTTTTATTGGTAGTCCGCGTTATGGAGATAAAATAATTGTTTTTTTCCGCATCATTAGGCATCTTTGCTCCGGCTGTTACCTCGTTCTTTTAAAAAATAAAATGCTTTTAACTATGGGAAGCTGTTTTTTACAAAATCGATGCTTTTAACGATTTTGCATACTCTAACTAAATATAACTCGGCGTATCTCTATTATCACAGCCCAGTATACATATATTTTTCACTGATAAAAATATATGTAAGTATAATATAATACGCTGTCGGAGATGGCACTCGCGGCGAAATTGAATCGTAAAATAATCCCCGCAATGCGATTGTACGAGAGTGACGACAACGTAGGTGGAGATGATACGGTGCGACAGTAATTGATTGTTGTGTGATTGTTGCAGACGGACGGGGTCAGATGGATCGGCGGCGCGCGGCGGGGGCGCTGCTAGCGCTGGCCGCGTGCATCGCGTGCTCGGCTGCGGGTGAGTCCCTATTGCTCCCTATTCTTTTCGCAAGGTTTGATGTTTCTGTGAGCCCGTTCTCATTGTGTTAGCCCTGTTCTCTACACAAACACAGTGTTATTTTTTACAAAAACAACAAATGTTATGGAAGAAATGTATGCTTGTAATCCAAAACGACTGTGATCCGTATCATAAAACATAATCATAGTTTTACTAATAACAACTATGTATAAAAGCACATGATTTCATAGTAGTAGGTATATTCTCATTCCGCACTATTATAAATGCCAAAGTAACTCTCTCTGTCTGTTTGTTACCGTGTCACGACTAAATCACTGAATCGATCGTAATGAAGTTTTATAAAAAGGTAGCCTAGATAAGGGCATAGACTTATTTTTAGTATTGCAACAAAACACTAATTATTTAATTAATATAAAATACACAAAAACGAATTCGCGGGCAACGGCTAGTACAGTATTTAAGTGAACACATAAAATATAACGAGAAACTAAATCATTTGAGTACTGTAAATGTATTATTAAAGCTGAATTATGTACATGTACATACATTCAGCTTTATTGATATCAGTTCTTTGTAATGTAAGTAATAGTTTTAGGATAACACCTTTCTGTAGAAAGTGCCGCAAGGTTGTCTAGACTTCTGTCCCATATAATAATGATTTATGTTTATACTTTTACTGTGAAATATTCATTTCTAGTCAAGGCTTTTAAATATCCCTATAGAAATTTCGTTACTTAAACAATTCAGTTAATTGGTAACTATAAAGAGTGCAGCGGTGGACACACTCATCTACATACAATCATTATGCAATCGACGACGTTATTTTGTCTTCCTTTCTTCTTATTCATTAATATGTATGTATTTATAGTACACCTAGTTATTTATAAGCCTGTAAACATATGAATTGCAAATAACGTATAAATAATATTAAGCTCTGGTTATGGCAAAGTATATTACTATGAGCTTGCATTCCAACAGGTAGTAATATGTTAATGCGGTTGTATAGTTACACTAATTCTTATTTATTGTATTTTGATGGTATATGTGTACTAGTACGTACAGTTGCGTTGCCTAGCGACCTATTAATATACTCGTGAGAAGATCGTTCTCGTGATACCACGGGACTTCCGCTGCTTCTATCATTCTAGATAGTTAACGTCATCTTCGAATTTTTAATAGTGTCAATACTAATTAATTCCTGTTTATGAAGCCGTTAAAGCATTTTCAAGTACCTACCGTAAGTGTTCTGTGCCGATCAGATCATTAATATATAAAAGTATTGATTGATTTGTTCCATCAAAACGTTGATACTTATTTATTGCTTTCAATCTAATAATTTATTTACAAATCATTCTCATTTATGCAGTTTATTTATGATTTACGTTTCGAGTTCAACATTCGTATATCTATATATTGATGAAATGAAAGTTACTTATGTCTATAATTTCATCCAATTATACATCTCGAACTGTGGCATTTTTATTAATATTAATTGTGCCACACAGTTACATGCAAAGTATTTTTACCGAATATCTAACGAATGCTACGGTTTCCTAAGACAGCGTTGCCGGCATCTGGTGGCTGTTGTATAGATACAGGATTGTTCTTGGGGAAAAGACGGCAACGTTGACCCAAACTGCTAAGTAAAAACTAAATAGATCGGAGGCTAGACCTTCTTTTATAGAGGAGTGTAACTTATAACGTAACTGATTTAGTATAATAATAAATAATAACCTTCAACTACCTACTAGAAATATTATGCGCATATTTTTCACAAAATAAAAAAATGTGATTTGTTTACTGATTTCACAAGTGTCATAAGTGCCATGATGAACAAAATTCTCGTACGCGCTCCTGCAGGAAGGTTGCGCCGGCGCCACCGCTGCGTGGAGTACTCGTGACCGTGTCTTCCCTTACCCGCAAATAACTGTACAAAGGTCTGTGCTGTGCGTGTCTGTTTCGCGATGCATGTTATTAGATGAAGCTATTTTGGTCCGCGCAGATTTAGTATCCGCAGCACGGTTCCTTCAAAGAATTTGTATTGAATTTATGTTATACATAGGAAGTATATTTAAATGCGGCCTACAATGTTTAGGTCTACCCGTGTGAACTTCATCACGCATGGCGACCACGCCGACATTCATTCATTGAAACAACAATCCATATTAATGTAGTGCAAATTTTAAATTCATGCTGGCTCCTCATTTCGATTGCCTCGACCCGTGTTCCTAAGCGCACGATTTTGCATTAAGTAGTTTTTTGTTCATGCAAAGCCATTTATAACGTCACACTTATACGTAAAAGCGATTCATTAGGTATCATGGGAATTAGAGATGCTACGTCACGTACTCGAAAACTCGGGTATGATTCGGTACTTATTATTCAGTCAGGCAACTTGGAATTTGGACATTTCGTCGCGCACTGACACCTACTCTCTCTACGTGGGAGTAACCCACTTTGTACATTTCATTTAGAACCAGTCAATAGATATTATTATATTAATATTGTAAAAATATTCAAAACAGGATATTTGATTTAATCCGTTAAAGCGGTGTTCCGTTGTTTTTACGATCAATTTTAATCGTGAGAGTGGAAATAGTATAATTGAAATCTCGGTTGGCAAAAACTGGATGCTAACGACATTCCTGGCGACCGTTAGGTGGACGATCTGGCTGCGGCGCCACCGCGCACCCGCCATATACAGGCGCGCCGAGACCACGGCCGGCCTAACGGTGCCGCTCTACTGATAAGCGCAACACACACTGCACTTACCGCCATCATCAATTATACAAGATGCATTTTGCTTTAGGACTGCGCATATTCAGGGAATTCATTTAACTTTCCACGTTTCGTCATAAATCTAGTGTAAGATATAACAGCCGGCTTTAGGACTTCTAAATTGTTTTATAATATCATAGTTAAAATAAGCCTTGACCAGTTATATTTACACGTTTGCAATACCGACAAAAGATAGATGTAGTTAAAAAACTTACCTAATATCCGTCGAAAGAAGATTAATGTATACCTCTATACCAAACCATTTTCTCTATTTCAGTGTTATGATTTTGCCCTTAGTATAATCGACAGAGACGTCGCGCTTTCGATGTTAACGACACTCTCCGTTAGTTTAATTACAGCTTTGTCGCCTCGCCGCTCAGCTTCAGTAATTATACGCAGTAAAACGGATATGTAAAACGACTTTAAGACGATGACCGATCACGGGTCTCGAGCGATTTGCAGCTAATATCCTGCCCAGCTGTAACGTGCTTAATAAGTCAGTCGTAAAAACAGCAGTTAAACATTCTCCGAACACTCTGACTTTAATGTCTGTATCGATATTTTTCTCTTAAGAGCACTTGAAGCTCCACCGAAAATATTTACGCCTTAATTAAGATAGAGTAGCTTCATATTCTTCAAAATATATACAGAGATTAGTGATTACTATGTAACTATATTAGAAACCAAAGGTTATAGTTATGATTCGACACTGAACACGTGAAATAAGATTGTAACTTTTACATGGGTTCACTGTGAGCTAACATGACATTGAAAATGATTGAAGAAAAAAATATAATCCGGCAACATCCAAGCGGAACTTATTTTACACGAGTCACTTTACTGCAAAATCCGATAAGAAAATGACGAGAAACTGAAAAATTAAATTAACACAAAGAAGCAGAAAAGAATCTTAATTATCTAATGATATTATTTAAATGTGCAAATCCAATACATATTATTCATATTTTTGTATAACTGACATTTCTTTTTCGTTTAATTTCAGCTCCTACAGCAAGCAATCAGACAGCTTTAGATTTATATGAGGGTAAGTTATCGTTTTCTTTTTACAAATTAATTTGCTAATTGAGACGATTGAGATCACAGTCCTCTGCTACACGTAAACCTACCAATTGTGCAATAAAGATTTCGTACAGAGATCTCTGAATTGAATTTAAGGAAGTCCATTTACTTTGATTTCTTATACGGAATATATCTAATCGCCTTATAATTATTTCGCCTAATTTTTCTTGTTTTTATGAATTTCCTAGTTTCTTTACATAATGTTCGTATTTATTTTATTTCAGGTGCTCCAGAAGGTTGCTACTACAACTTTCAGCACTATGGCGAGGGAGACCGAATTATGACCAACGAGCCTTGTCTCAATTGCACCTGTCACAACCGGATGCTGATGTGTTATTTAAGGGTTTGTCCTTTCACGAAGGCCATTGGTCAGGACTGCACTGTCGAAAAGCGTGCGGATCAGTGTTGTCCTATTGTTACATGCCCTGATGGTAAGTTGTTTAATATCTGCTCTCAGTTTGAAATATTATTACTTACTACAGTGAAAAATATTAAATATTATCCTAATGAATTGAGCAATTGACACTTAAAGAAGTCTTAAAACATTCCAGTAATTTAAAATGTAATCATTAATAAACCACAAACTCATTTTAATTGCGGCACACAAGAATTGTATTTCAGCTCCTGCTAAGTTCTAAATCTATGTAACCTAGAATCTAATCCTTTCTTGCAAATAAGTGGTTATAAAATGTCTATATGTGCTGTATGCTGTTTTTCACCTTGTTGTATAAATGGGAGCGTGTTTTAATTATTTATTTTATTAACAGTTCCAGTTGACCTACTCACGTCTACGTCAACCACGTCTCCAGCTGAATATGGAGCAACTGGACTTGGCAAACCGGATAAATATGGTTGCAGTATCAACGGAAAATATTTCTCCGAAGGATCTAAAGTGCCCCCGACACCGAACAAACCTTGCGAACATTGTTACTGTATTCGAAATATGACGACTTGCGTTATGCAAGAATGTACTCTGCATGTGGATGGTTGTACGCCTATTTATCATAAAGATGTTTGCTGCCCAGTCCGTTATTCTTGTGGTGAGAACTTTTTCTATTCTATTTCCAATACGTAATTGTGTCTATACACGCTCAGGATTGCTTGTTGAATAATCCAGCATTAATGTCACATATTACCTAAGCGTGTATGGCAACCTTTATTTAAGTGATTATCTATGTGACATTAGTTTATTTGGTCATCGATTTAATAATTATAACGCATTTCCAGATCATCCCGAAGATGAAGTACCTCTTTTGGACGACATGTCAACGACTGTACGACCGACACCAGGATTTTTACTCACAACTACAACTGTTGCACCAGTTACACAGATGACACAGGATTGTGTTCACGATGACAAAATTTTTGCGGATGGTGCTTTAATAAAAACAGAAAAAGCTTGTGAACATTGTTACTGCATGAAAGGAGATATAGTTTGTGTAGTACAGGAATGTGGTGCACCGATGGAAAATGAAGGCAAAAATTGTACTTCACTGCCCCCTCGGGAAGGTCAATGTTGCCCAGACACTTATATTTGTGAAGGTGATGAGCTTAGCTCTGACCTCCCCTTGGAGCCTACCACAGAATTGTTTATAGAAAAACTCACAACACTATCGCCCCCAAGGAGAGCCGGTGTCGAAGGTAGTGGATACAGAAATGAACCAGATGAAACGTACACAGAAATACCAACCATAGAATCCGAGCTGGAAGGAAGTGGTGAAGAACAAGATACATCAAAACCGCTACAACCTGAGGAAATTCCCATTACAGAAGACGAAGATAATCAGTATATTTCTGTTATTACGAAAGCTCCTACCTTTGAACATCAGCAGACAACAGAAATTAATAGAGACATCATTCCAGATGAGAATATAGAAGAAGAAACTGTTGAACCTCAGGTGTATCTTCCAACAACTAATGCTCCTGTCGAAGAAGTTGAGAAACTAACTACTAGCGGAGTGATAGATGAAGAAAACTTTAAGCCACATGAACATGTTCCTACAAATGCTCCAGAAGGATATGAAAAAACTACAACTGAATCGAGCGAATTACTGAATACGGTTCCTGATGAATTACCTGAGGAAGGAATTGCTCATGAATATGTTCCAACTACAACAAGCATTCCCAAAGGGGGAGAAAGTGAAAGTCCATCGCTCGAAGGTCAAAAAGATGAAAAATTATCAGAAAAGGAACCAGCTGTTACTGTAAGCGCACTTCCAGTAACTTCTAAACCTGAATACAACTCACCAAGCTATACTACTTCTGATGAAATTGGAAAATCAACTGATTCACCTGATGAGGTACCAAATGTTACCACTGAAGTAACTGAAAAGGAATATTTTGAAACTGATAGTGGTATCACAGGAACAACTAGCGCAATTGCAACAGAAGAAAGTGAAAACCCAGCCCCACAAGAAAATGAAAGCTATAAGCCTGAACCGCTTGTTCCTAGTACCACAAGTAGTTCTGTAGAAGAAGATGGAAAATTAACTACACAGCCAGATCATGCACAGAACACTGTTGCTATTGCTGAAGAAGAAACTACTCAACCCCATTCACATATTCCAACTGCTACAATCGGATTACCTTCAGTGGAAGAAGAAACAACTACTGTATCAAATCTAGAACAAAATATGGTTACCGATAAAGTGATTAAAGATGATGTTTATGTACCACATGACGACGTCTCAACTGCAGTACCTCCCTTGATAGAAAATGTGTTTACTACTTCAGAACCAGATAAAGGACTAAATACAATTCCAAGCGAGATTAATGAAGAAAGTAGTTCTGAAGCGTCTGTTCCAGAAATAACGACACTTATTGTAGAAACTAAAGCAACTGAATCATCCATTATAACTGAAGAACAACAAAAACAAGACGTTGACATTAAACCAACAACTGTCTCTGAAACTTTAACATCGCTACCAGAAAGTATCATTACCAAAGGTGACCAATACACTATCACAACTGAACCATCATTTAGAAAAGAAGATGAAAGTAGCGTTTCCACCGAAAAACCAAAAGAATTTGAACCAACCACAGTAAAGGCAGAGTTTGTAGAAGAAGATCTAATTCCTACATCACCGCTTGATGAAAGATTTGAGACAAGTCCTGATGTTCCTTCTATAGAAGAAGATTTAACAACTTCAGTACCAGAATACACAAAAGACATTGAAGAAACAATCGGATTAAAACAAACAACTGAATCAATACTAGAAACTTCAGTCATGACTGAAAGTTTACCTGGTAAAGTTCCGGAACATTCTTCTGAAAAAGAAAGTGAATTACCCTCTAGCACGGAAAAGACATCTGACATCACTGCTTTCGTTCCAGAAGATGTTGAAAACCATGAAGTACCAAGCCGAATCCCGGGTGAAGGTGATTGTCTCCTAAACGGTGTGACATATAGAAATAATACTGTTGTACCAAGCACCAATAACTGTCATACTGGTTGTAGATGTGCCAGCAGTATAATAAAATGTGACCCCATCATATGCAGCCCACCACCTGATTACATGGACAATTGCCAATCCATATATGACTCTCCTGATTCTTGCTGTCCAACATACGTATGTGATCATCCAAAGGAAACAGTGCCACCTCAATCAGACAACCAAATGTCTGGAACAGAATCTCCTATGGGCTCACCTACTATTGAGTGCCGAGGTGACCAATGTGAAATAACTGAACCTTCACAGCCACCTGTAGGACCATCTGATACCTGTACCTCTGGAAGTTGTTCGGCTGAAGCTGTCCAGAAACCTGAAATACAATGTGGACCAGAAGGATGTGGTCCTTCTAAAGTACATAGTGAAGAATGTACTGACGGAAAATGCAAACCTGCAAGTTGCGCCAACGGTGACTGCCAGTTGCCACAAACTCAGGGTCAAGTATCTCCAATTAAACCTTGCGAAGGCGAACATTGTGAGAAAGTTGATGGTGTCCTATCTCCTCCACAACTGTGTCAAAACGAAGAAGACTGTAAAGCTTTGGAAACTCCTGTCATTCAGGCCATTCCTTGTGAGGGAGAATCATGTAAAAAAATTGATTGTGGAGATAACGGTTGTGATTCCAACGCTATTGCATCTCCACAAGATGCTCAACAAGTACCATGTAATGAAGAAGGTGGTTGTAAACCTCATGATTGTACAGGAGATGAACCTTGCAGAAGGAAAGAAGTATCAACTGCTGACGAAAAGCCACTGACTGAATGTGAGGGCTCTGACTGTAAATATGAAACAGAAACAACAGTTATTCAGGACTTCAAGGCTACCGAATCACCTACTCCAGACCAAACGCCTACTAAAGTAGTATCAGAAGAAGTAGCTACTACTGATGCCGAGAAAGCAACAGAAATACCTGAGGCTGACATTTCGAAACCAGAAGATATGGTAACAGTATCTATCACAGACACAGATACTTACACAACGGAAGGTCAATCTGATACTAAAATTCCAGAGAAAGATGATAAAAAACCAGCAATATTTGATGAGGAAAACAAAGAAAAACCTACCGTTGTTTTAGAAGAAGGCACAGAAAAGCCAATTATGACTGAACGAGAAGGAACGGAGTATCCTACTGACATTGACGAAAAGGAAACGGAAAAACCAGCTGTAATTTATGAGGAAGGTAAAGAGAAACCCGATATTGTTGAAAGAGAAAAGACAGAGGAACCTGTAGCTGTTGGAGAGGAAGGTACAGATAAACCTAGCTTACTTGAAGATGCGGGAGAAAAAAAACCAACTCTCGTTAAAGAAGAAGGAATAGATAAACCTATTGTAATTGATGAAGAAGGAACAGAGATTCCAAGTGTCTATGAAGAAGCGGAAACCGAAAAACCTGTTTTCATTCCAGGAATAGAAACGGAGAAACCTGTCGTGGTTGGTGATGAAGCTGAAGAGAAACCCGTTGTCATAGAAGAAAACGTCACAACAAAACCTGAAATCTCAGAAGAGGAAGGCACAGAACAACCTACATTAATTGATGGAGAAGTTAAAGATAAACCTTCTTTCCTTGAAGAGGTAGATACTGACAAACCTGCCCTCACAGAAAAAGAAGGCACAGAGCAACCTGTCATAATTCAAGAGGAAGGTACGGAGAAACCTTCTTTGATTGGCGAGGATATTGATAAAAAACAAGCTACTGAGCGACCTTCCTTGATTGATGGGGAAGGTAAAGAAAAACCTGCTATCCTTGAAGAGGTTGATACTGAGAAACCTATATTTGTAAAGGAAGATATGGAAGAACCTGCAATTATTGATGAGCAAGGCAAAGAAAAACCTGACGTCCATGAAAATATAAATACGGATAAACCTGTCATTGAAAGGGAAGGTACAGAGCTACCAACCATCATTCAAGAACAAGGCACGGAAATACCTGCCATGTTTGGTGAAGACGAAGAAAAGAAACCTGCTATTATTAAAGAACAAGAAACAGAGCGACCTACCTTGATTGATCAGGAAGGTAACGAAAAGCCTGCCGTCGTTGAACAGGAGCGCACGGAGAAACCTATCGTTCAAGTAGAAACCACAGAAAAACCCGCTGACGTTGACGAGGAAGGCACGAATAAACCAATCATAACTGAAGAAGAAAACAAAGATAAACCTGGCATTATTGATGAGGAAGGCGTAGAAAATCCTGCGGAAATAGAACAAGCTCACAAAGAGCAACCAGCTGTAATTGGTCAAGAAGACACAGAAAAACCAGCAGTAGATGAAGAAGATGGGACTACGGAACAGGGTTTAGTTGACGTTGACGTTGAGGTTACAGAAAAACCTGTCATAATTGATGAATATGGCAACGAAAAACCTGTTATTATTGATGAAGAGCACCAATTAGAAAGTGAAAAGGAACACAAAGAGAAACCAGCAGCAACTAGTGAAGATGGCACAGAAAAGCCGGCCTTAGTTCATGAAAAAGATAAAGAACAACCTGTTACTGAAGTAGAAGGTACAGTGAAACCTGCCATTGTTGGTGAAACCGACAAAGATAAACCTACCGCTATTGAAGAGCAAACCACAGGAAAACCTACTATCATTGAAAGGGAAGGCACTGAGTATCCTGTTAAAATTGGTGATGAAGATACCGAAAAACCGTCACTGATTGATGAAGAAAATAAAGACAAACCTGATATTGTTGAAAAGGAAGGTACTGAGAAACCTGCTGTCATCGAAATAGAAAAAACAGAAAAACCTGCTGTGGATGATGAAGGTACAGAGAAACCTGAGATAACTGAAGGAGATGTTACTAAGAAACCTGACAGTGAAATGGAAGACAGTGACAAACCTGCTGTTCTTGAAACAGAAAACACAGATAAACCAGCTGTCGCTGAAGAGCAAGGTACTGAGAAGCCCAGCATTATTGATGAGGAAGGTTTAACAATGCCACCTGTCGTTGACAAGGAAGACAGTGAAAAACTTGCTGTTACTGAAACCGAAAGCACAGATAAACCAGTTCCTGTTAAAGACGAAGGTACTGAGAAACCTGACATGTTTGATGAAGAAGGAACAAAAAAACCTATTGCTATTGAAATGGAAGATGGTGAAAAACCCGCTGTTATTGAAACTGAAAGCACAGATAAACCTGCTGACGTTAAAGAGGAAGGTACTGAAAAACCCAGCATAATTGATATGGACGGAACAAATATACCACCTATTGTTGAAGAAGTGGAAAAAGAAAAACCAGCTATCAATGAAGAGGAAGGTACGCAAAAACCAGACTCCCTAGATAAAGAGGAAGGCACAGAAGTACCAGCTACCATTGACGAAGAAGGCACGGAAAAACCTGGTGCAATGGTAGATGATGGAGAAGTGAAACCTACTATTGATCAGGAAGATCTTAAAAAACCTGCAATTATTGAAGAAGAAGGTATGGAAAAACCTGTTGTCGCCCCAGAAGAAGGCAAAGATAAACCGGCCATCATTGATGAGGATCTTACAGAGAAACCTGCTGTGTCCGAAAAAGAAGGCACAAAAGATCCTGACCTAACCGATGAAGAGGAAGGATCTGGTACTGAGTTACCAGAAATATATTCAACTAAACCTGTTAAAGAAGTAACGGAAAATCTAGAACAGCCAACAGAATCGAATATTAATGAATTAGAAAAAGTTACTAAGAACCCCATTTATGAATCGCAAACAACACCTGTTGAAGATGTCCATGCGTATTATACACAGTCGAATACTGAGGAACCCATGGACGTAAGTACACCATATCAAGAAATTGTACCATCAGAAATACCTGAAATAAAGGTTCCAGAACCACAAGACAGTGATATTAAAGTACCAGCCATATTAGATGATTCAAGCACTACGAAGACGCCTTTGTCTCCTACAATTTCTGAAGAAGCTATGACAGCTGTACCCGAGAAAGAAAAAGAACCTATAACTGTTTCCACAGTTACAGAACAAAATGTCCAAGCTACAAGCCCTAAATTTGATACAACAGGCATAATAGAAGAAGGTAGTACAATAGGTCAAGATATGACCATCGATGAAGCAGCGTTTAGCACTAAAGCACCAGAGCTATACGAAACTACAGAACTAATAGAAAAGGCAACCAAACCTACTGAAAGCGAATCCATTGGTGGACAGGAAGAAATATTTACGGACACTCCAGAACTGGGATCGCTAACTACTAAAGTTCCAGAAGTTGGTCCAATGATAATTAAACCGCAAGAAGATTTGGAATCTGAAAATCCTGAACTACCTGCAGTCACTACTAGTAAAACAGAAGAGGAAAGTACAACTAAAATCTATGAAGAGGATAAGATTAAGCCGGTTCCACAATCTCAGATAACTGACGGTACAAAAACTCAAACTATCGTGCCAGATTATGAAAGTACTACTACTTTACCAGAGCAATCTGAAACTCCGGATCAAATATCTGAAATTCCAGTAATTACAGACAAACAGAAACATGACTCACCTGAACCGCATGATACTGAACCAGAGAAAATGGCTACCAAGCTCCCAGTTGACATCAATGAAGAAGAAATAAAACCAGGCCAACCTGAAGTAGTCAGGCCAGATAAGGAGGTAACAATAACTGAAACTCCAGTATATTCTGTCACCGAACCCGTGAGGAGATTTACAGAAATCGAAGATTCATTCGTAACAGGACTGGAAGAAATAGGAACTGGATATCCTGAAGAAGCAACTGAACATCGTTTACCGTCTGCAACTGATAAAACTGATGAAGGTGTAGAAACATCAACAGCAAGTTCAGAAAAGCCAATGCTGGTAGATGTTGAATCACCAGAATTACCTGTACAGATTCCAGAGACTGAAAAACCCGTAGATGGACTGCAAGAACAAAGTACTCAGGCGCCAGAAACTGAAAACGAAAAACCTACCTTTGAATTACCTGCAACAGAAATACCGATATCTGTAGTAACTGAATCACAAGAAATATCACATGATAAGGATATTACTAGCTTCGAAGAAAAACCTTCAAGTTCTCCAGACTTATTGGACCAAATCCACAAAGGTACAATACCACCAGAGGGTTATACAAAAGAGCAAGAAGCTGATACAGTAATTCCCCATTACCATGTTACTATGACAGAAGAACATTCTAAAGCAACAGAATCAATAAAAGAAGTTACTGAAGTTCCATATACAAGTACAAAATTGGAAGAATCGGAGGTAACTGACACACAAGCTGTAACTACAGAGGTCCCAAGAACATCAGTCAGAGATGGAGAGGCAGAAACAAAGATACCAGAATTAATGTATACCGAGACTTATGATCAAGGCATGAAAGAACAATCTATCACTGAAATACAAAAATCGTCCACTGAATTGCCTACTCCATCAGACGACGTACAAACAGAACAGCCAGATGTACATGTAACAAGCGAGATTCCACAATCGCTTGTTACTGAGCATCAAGAAGATTTTGTTAAAACTACATTTTCAAGTATACCGAAAGAAGGAGCACCACATGAACCAGAATTACTTACAACACAATTCCAGGAAAGTACTAAAGTTCCAGATATTTATGTTACCGGCCAAGAAGAAATCCGTACAGAAACACCCGTTCACATTACTGAATCCGTAGAAACAGGCATACATGAAACGGAACAAGAAATAATAGGACAACAGGACAAAGTGACTAAAGTTCCTGAGGAAGCTGTTACAGAAAAACAAGATACTTTAACAACGTTACGTGAAACACCTACTTTGACTGAAGAAGTGACGAATAAACCAGAAGCTGACACAAAATTACCTGAAGTTACCACCGTTAAACAATTTGAAGATCTCTCAAAATCCACAGAACAGACATCTGTTCAAGCTGAATTTTCAGAGACGACACCATATTTGATTGAATTAGAGGAACATACCCATAAGATCGCAGGAGATATTACAACAGTGTCACCTTTCGAAGAAGACCATACTTACAAAACTGTAGAAGACATTTCAACATTATCGCCTTCCGAAGAGGATCATACTGATAAGATCTTAGAACATCTTTCTACTTCTTCACCTTCCTATGAAGAACGCACAACTGTACTTCCAAGCACTAAACAGGAACCTCAAGTATCTGAATTAACAACTAAAAAGGCATCTGATGAAGAATTTGAATCGGCAACAAAACAAGCAGAAATTACTAGCAGACCAAGTGAGGAATCTACACCTGAAGACATGTCTGAAAAGGTTCCAGATTCAGGACCAGTCGAAGTGACGACGGCCGTGGATCATAAGGAATATTCAACTTCAGCACCCACTCAAATTTCTGAAGAATCTACGCCCACTGTTACATCGGATAAAACACCAATGTCTGAATCAGACATCGCAGTACCAACTGAAAAGGAAACTGTTGGCACTGAAAAACCATTACATCCGAGTATATCACATGAACCTGCGACACCTGAAGAAGAATTCACCACCAAAACGACAACTGTAAGACCAGAAGAAGAAATATTGACACCCGTCTCTGATGACAAATATGCTAAGCCAGAAGAAAAACCTAGTGAGACCAGTGAAGTTCCACCACCAAGCACAACTAGTGAAGTACCAAAACCAGGCGTTTCAGATATGCAACCCACAGACGAGATACCTGCTCCCGAAGAGGATGGTCACTTCCCTCCGAGTGGAACTAGTGGATACGGTGAACCTGACTATGTCGAGGAAGATCAAGCTTTCGGACCTGGAACTTGCCGATACGGAGGCAAAGTGTACGTTTCTGCCCAACAGATACCGAGAGATGATCCATGTGACTTCTGCTTCTGCTTCAGAAGTGACATTATCTGTTTACAACAAAGTTGCCCACCACCTATACATGGGTGCCACGAAGAACCAATACAAGGCTTTTGCTGTCCTCGATATGAGTGTCCAGTTTCAATGGCAACAACAGTCAATGTCACAACGACCACCACCACAACAACGACTACACTGCCCCCTCATTTCCCAACTCACTCCTACAAGGGCGCGGCACAAAGAAGAGGGTGTCAAATAAAGGGACACACGTACAAAGTCGGAGAAGTCGTACGCTCATCATCAGGACCATGTTTACACTGCACGTAAGTGTTTTATAATTATAATTTTTATTTATTTATTGATCAACCTAATAGCGGTGTGCCAAAGCTTAGCCACTAAGGAAGGCTGACGTCATAATGTCATGCATAAGGGTAGCCATTACAATGGCTGTTTATTTTTAACTGACTTCAAAAAAGGAGGAGGTTCTCAATTCCACTGTATTTTTTTTTTGTATGTTTATTACGCGATTATTCCGTCAATTATGGACCGATTTTAAAAATTCTTTTTTGTTTGAAAGTATATGCTCCCAAGTTGGTCCCATCATCACCAAGTCAGGATCTGATGATGGGATCCTAGGGAAATCGAGAGATAACCTCAAATATTGTATGACAAATAGCGCGTTTGAGCTTTTTTCTTAATAAGTCAGGTGTTGGCGTCTGAAAATCATCATTTCATGATGCTGATGGAGGTCATAGTACTCCTCAAGGGTAAGGAGTTAGGGAATAAAACTTCCCAGTTTGGGATCACTCGATATATTTTGATGAGTCCCGTATAAAACATTTGGTATAGAGGGTCTGATGATGCAGCCAGGAGATAGATGGTGGAACTCTTCAGTAACTACTAGTAAACCCCACGAGTTTGGGCTTATTTTAAACCGCTAAAAGGCAAGACTATCACTGTATTAGTTACAATAATCGTCTTAATCTTTTCATATCTCGTAATGCGGTTTCATCATGTAGTCGGCTAAGTAATTTATTTGATTTTAAATCACATAATGCAATACCGTCTAAGGTTTTCACTCGACTTGCGGCAACATACATTTGAACTTTGTAAACTTTTTTAAGAGAAGCGTCCTTACTAGGTCTACCCATCACTCAAAATTGTAAAATTATTAAATTTAAAAAAAAAAAAACCGACTCCAAAATCTCAAAAACAAAACTAATAACTAAAAAGCAAAAAATAGATATTTTATTATAAAATATATTAGTTGAAGAATATTGAAGTCGGTGCCAAGTAAAACATAAACATGCAATGATAAACCGACACGATTGGCGAAGTGCATTTGTCGTGTCCGACGCATAATTCGCCTCGCACTCGACAATTTTTACGTGAACTCGTTGTTTCAATGTCGCTATTATAGCAGCAAGGTATATTACTTTTATGTTTTACTTGGCACCGACTTCAATATTCTTCAACTAATATATTTTATAATAAAATATTTATTTTTTGCTTTTTTGTTATTAATTTTGTTTTTGAGTTTTTGGAGTCGGTTTTTATTTTTTGTTAATAAAATTATGCTTTTCAAATCCTAAGTACGTACGGCGCTCCCTGGTCATTTAACTCTATTGCTAATCATGCTAACTCTTTTGGATTACCTATCTAAGAGTTCATTAAACGAAAGAAGTTGAAAAAGTGTTTTCGTAGTTATTTAAATAATTGTTGCATATTCTGGGCACCTATATCATCGATATTATGTAACATGAGTTTGTATTAAAGTAATTTTCATAATTTCAGATGTGGAGGAGACGGTCAGATGAAATGCGATCCCAAGGCGTGCACACCAGAGCCAATGTTAAGGCAAATGATAGCAGCTGCTGTGTCCGCAAAGCGGCGAAGGTGAAAGCCCTACGAGATATACCAAACTGTCTCGTACACGCCATCACAAGGATGAAGCGCCTATGTGATAATTAATTCCATCTACTCTTCTAAGCACAAGAATAATGCTCAACTCAAATTATCCCCATGGAGTAGTTTAAGATTTCGTGTCATATGTAGTAATCTATGTTATTGATTTTTTTACTTTTCATAAAATGTCGTGGCACGCGCAACTCAATTATTAAGGAAATAACTGTTCATGACTGTGATTAAAATATAAAATTTTAATGTTAATTTCTGAAACTTAAATTTTAATGAATTTTGAGTCTTCAATTTAGGGCTAATTTATTATATTATTTATCTTTTCTAACAAAAGTCAGTGCCAAACGATAGAGCTAAGTTGTAAACGACTATGCCTTTATGATAGAAAGTTCAAAATTATCAAATGTCACTCACAAACAAAAGTTCGTAATGACCAAAGCGAAGCTATATACTCTCAAATATAATCAATCTCGACCAAGATCAAGCTTCAAGGTTATTTAGATCGCCGAAATCTTGACCATTTTAAATATAAACTTAATTGTTTTACCGATATAAGCTTAGTCAATTTCTTTGTTTTTACACGATGTTACTGTAAGCAATCTAGTATCGTGTAAACATAAAGTTATCTTAAGGATCCCTGATGTTGTAAATGCCTTACTTAATTTGTAATAATTTATATATTTTAGGTGTATAGTACTTAAGCCATGTTTTGAGACCAGTGACTATTATAATTTTAGAAGTAAAAAGGCCGTTTACGATAAACGAGAAAAGCGTCGGTCGACGTGTAATCCTTGGCCGGTGCTTTTCCTTCTTTCACGTCTTACAGAAAGTGACTGCCCTTGTTTTCTTTAATTCGTGGAAGACGCGTGATTTTTACTAGCACTTACTCAGTGATAGTGGCCAATATTTTAATCGTTTTGTAAAAAAAAAACTTTACAATATGATAACATGAAAAACATATTGTAGGATCTTTTGTAACTTTTGATATTAAAGTGCTGGTAGTTTTTTAAAGAAAAGCAGATCGAGATGGGTACGAAAGTTTACTAAACTATTGCGGCCGTTTTTGCACCATGTAGGTGCACAAAACGTTGGATCGCATTAATTCGTACCAACCTTTATCTGTACGCAAGTTGTAGTTATATTTCCTCTTATTTATTTAAAGTCGTAGCAATAGAAGTATTGGTCTAAAATTTTATTGTGAATTGAATATTTCACCGTTTTACAAAGAAATACATTCGATCACAAAAAAGTATATCATTAAATTTTATTTGTTTATGATATTTTACCAATACCAAGACTAGCGACGATCTAGCTGTCTGTACAACTGTGCGAATGAGTTTTGAATAAAATATTTCAAATGAAAATGATGTTTATGTTAATTCCTCTCTTTATGCTTTTATAACCTCATAGTTTACTAGAATTATATTACCTACGTAAGAAAAAAATGACAGTTGTGGATAAAGAATACGCTAGTCCTAGAAAAAGAAAAAACCTAAAAAGGGCGCACTGTTAGTTGGTCGTTGCGGCTGTCAGATTATTCTTAAATAGGTACGCAATCAGCCTACATGGGCAGGGCCCTGCAAGGAATAGTAGCATTTTGGAAACAAAACCAATGTACCTACATGACTCGCTACCTAAATCAGCAATATCCAATATAAGAAACATTCTATAAAAAAATATATCCAACTATCATCAGTCATCTTCATCTTCGTAAAATTTAAATATGATAAAATCTGTATTTCAATATGGACCTATCAAAAATCCTTATTGATGTAAGTGGGTAAAAAAATATTAATAGGTTCTAAGAAAGCAGGTTTTCGAAGATATCTCTTTACGCTTCGTTACATATAAATGGTAGCCTATCAAACCTATAAAAAATGCCACTATGCTCTAGGAATACGATCTTCAAAATACCAATGGTATATATAGGTATCTTTCTTGTTAATAACTAGTTGAGCTCATCTCTGGTCATCTTGTTTTTCTGGTATACTTATTTTCAAAACTACCGAGAAAGTAGATATGACAAAACCAAAATAAACCAAATTAAATGAAATTATTAATTTTTGCAATTATGATTTTTCAATCACTTTAACGAGTCATTTTTTATAAGTATGACAGATGGCGCCGGCATTTCTAATAACTACTTCTGTTAAGAAACGCTGAAACAAACACAGGAGTCAAGATATCGAGAAATCATGTTAATCTACTGGAGATTATTTTTGTACTAACTCTGCTTTCCGTAATAGTTAAAATGTTTTTACATAAAAAATTGGTACGTCTTTAACTACCTACTAGTTATCACAAAACAATATCCTACCGTTCACAGGGCACGTCCAGTTAAAGAGGATCGATTTTTTACGGGATCTGACAAAACTAGATGATGTATCCACTCACTTGCTACCTAATTATTGCGATATAATACTAATTCGTTATACAGATTCGTTCCTTTCACAAACCCTACACAAAGTTGGCTGGTGGCTGTTCGTATGAATGTTGTCATAGGATCCAGCAAAAAGATTCTCCTGCAGAAAGCAGGGACTTTCGTGGAAACTAGCCCTGACTCAAATGAATAACATACAATGTAACGTACCTACCCGATGCCCAACAGTAGGACAGTAATGGACTGATTTTAACATCACGCCTATAATACCTTAAGGGTTAAAGTTAAGGGTAAAAGTACACCCACATTTCATCAATTCCCAATACTATATTGAAAATAATCGTTACTATCATTTATTAAATCATCATAAATCATAGTAAGTAATTATTTAATGCATATTTTATGTACATCCATCTAATGTTGAATATAAAAAACAAAAGCAAAGTAAAGTCTTGGTTTGAGAAATTCTGTGCATTTCGCCTGCAACGATTCGAAGAGCAAGAACGCGTTTGAACTTGTCCTATTCATGGTTAATAAGGGGCCCGATTGGGTCTCGCGCCATGGCCCCTCATCCTGTCATTACCCTTAGCTATATACGAAGATACTTTTCTTATCGAGACATTTATCCTAAAATAATAACCATACTATGTGGACTCCATGTGCCTTAGCATATATAGACTCATGACGATTATTTACTTTGAGATTCGGCTGAGTCCATTCACCAATCGTATTTTTGAATAATAATAATTCTGAATTATTGTGTCTTTTTTCTGATTCTAAATT
The DNA here is from genome assembly GCA_947562105.1 of Shargacucullia verbasci. Lineage (NCBI taxonomy): Eukaryota > Metazoa > Arthropoda > Insecta > Lepidoptera > Noctuidae > Shargacucullia > Shargacucullia verbasci. The sequence continues at coordinate 8,205,454 of OX387284.1, read as the reverse complement.
AAATGAAATTATTTACTTGTAATTAGGATTTTTTAATCACTTTTACATTTCTTTTTTTAAACTTAATGACGATGACTATTATTTTATATAATAATTCATTCAAACATTCTTCGTTATAATTCATTTCAAACCTTCACAATTATTTTATCCCTCCTTTCAAACTCAGATACGTAAAAAATAAAGAGATCATTAAAGTTTCAAACTATCCAAGTTCTTATAAAATAAGTACATGTAAAATGCATTCATGGCAAGAATTATTAGAACTCGGAAGTAACTGTAATCTGACGCATGGTGAACATAGATGGCACCACTTTCTAGAACTATAAAGGTGACATCAAGTACTGTCTACAAAGCGCTACGAATCTACGGACTGAATAATAGTACCCTGAGTTGCTGATAGGTGTCGCCCAATACCTTACAAAATCTATCAGAACAATATGAGCGCAACCGGCTTTTTATTTGATTATATTTCTTACATTTACGGCGATATTATAAAATAAAAACGACACAAAATGAAATATAGACGCATGGTAATTAATATATTTTTCTGAATAAGTTACTACTTATATTTATTTTTCAATGTGGTTATATTAGAATTCAAAATATAACAACTCTTAGAGCCTAAATATATATTTTACAGAAATATTATAAAGTTACGAGTACCTATAGTTTTTTTTTTTTAAATACCTTTCCAACTTTGCAAAATTTTATGCGACTGATGCATAATCAAAAATGTGTCTGATAAGAATCCACACACCGATTTCCTTTGTTCTATTTTTTCGATACTCTTTTAGGTTAAGAATAATTAATTGTCATTTTAAAAAGTTGTTTTACTAATGTTCATATTTCAAAAGAAAACTATACTCCATTTTTTATTTGTGTTCAAAACACACAGTAGATTAAATCATCTTTTCCTTTGACAAAATTTATAGAAAATAATTTCAAACTACCTGCACAACCTACATATTCAAACAGTGTAAATACCTGTTCTTGAAGTTGCTCCTGCAACTCTCTTCAACTTTTCTACTTTTTGTTCAATAATCATAACGTGGAAATACCTCGCTGGCAACTCAGATATGATCAAGTTTTATTATCCAAGCATTTAGTAACAGATGTGCACTTGACATCGAAAGTATCTTCACGCGTCGTAAGTATCATTATCTGCAATAAAATAAACATAATTCCATTTTAACATAAATCTAAAAAAAAATTGTAACTATATAAAATATAAAATGAAATTATTGATCTGTAACCACTATTGTACCTATATGTTTATAAAAAAAATATAGTTTTGTATTTAGTTAGTAATAAATAAACTTGTTCACAAAGTTGTAACAAATAGAATCGATTTAAAACAAGTAAAGCCTTATAAAGTAGATGGATAAATATTTTCTTTATAGACGAAGTCTGTGGGAGGGCTCATTCCGCGTGATAATAGGTTATTATTCCGAACCGCATTAATGTGATGGTTAATGTTGAATCGAAAAAATATATTTATTGTCTATAATAGGCAATAATACCGATTACATACCATTAACAGACATGTATTTGTAAAGAATATTGTAAGACTGTTAGTAGACATTACGATTTAATTGCATTGTACCATAAACCCGTACTAAAGCATACGTTCTTAAAACATTACGAATAGGCTTTTTATATATCACATAGAATCTTTAAGTTATTTATAAAATATAGGTCATTCCATATACATAATTCAGTACTAACGATTGAAAATCTGCAAATGGAATATCCATATTTTTCTCAACAAGCTATTTGTTACCTATGTAGAAATATGTACCCTCAATTTGAATAACTCCATCTCTCTTGCACAAACGCCCGCTAGCCTGGTTGTCTCTCTCTATCCCATTACTTTTATATTGTTCGCTAACTTTCTTGTTTGTATAAGCAAATACACGTATTTGAAAGTTTGTATATTTGTAGATTGTATTGTACAATGATAAGTAGATGTCGGTATGTACAGTCTCAAAGATTTCAATTTTTCATTAGACTATTTAGTCCTCCTGCCTTTCTTTAATTTGATGTGTTTTCTTCTTTCTTTTCTTTTATTTGATATATTTATTTATGTTAACCATACCTAATTTGAAAGTAAATGGCAACTTTTGGATACTCATAACTTATTCTAAGGTATTATTATTTACACATGTTTTAAAACTACTTCCTTATTCGTATGAATTATTCTTCTTCTTCTGGTTAGGTTCACGCTGCTGCGACCCTCGGGTCGTGGTTCCCCGATGACAACAATCTTCTTTTAATGTTATCCCGCTTGTCTGAAGAATCAATCAGTACAGTTAATTTCGTGTCAAATCCTTAAACAGTATCAACGTTAAAATGTGTGTTAAAAAGTCCCTTTTACCATATAACCGAAACATGTATTCTATATTCAACAAACATTTTAATAGGAACGGCAGAAATAAAGATATAAAATGTTTACATGAACGAAAAATACGAATTCAGTGTTCGCCCTTGCCTTTGTATTCCCTCATTACGTATTGATGACTTAGTACCGTGGAACGGGCTTTTATCTGCTTCTGTCTAATCTTTCAGTTAGCTTTACATACCAACAAATATCTTAATATAGAGATTTTGACATAGGAAAATGAAGAAGATTAGAATACGAAATATGATGGACTCTTCAATTTATTATTAAAAGCTTTGCATTAATTCAGGACGTTTAAATAGTATGAGTACTTCGATTCCTAAATCCAGAATTCATCAATTGTTTGGCAAACTCGGCCGTTATCTTAAGATTGGAAGTTTAAAATTATACAGAAAAAGGGAAAGTTTAAAAAATCCACTTCTTATTTTAACTAATATTTTTTTATACCTATATTAATAATTTATTACAATAGTTATATCTTCTGCAAAATGAGAATGACATATACTTACTAATTAGTAACAGTGTTATATGGTATACTCATCAATGAATATTATATACACCACTTCATCATCAAACTTGCTTTCGGTATGTCTCCTCCAACATAATCTTGAAACGCCATAATGTATTTATTGCGTAACTGTATAAAATCATAATACCAAACATTTATTTCACTGTAACAACAACATCTAACACCCTTTTATTTTGTACAAACGTAACAAGTCAAATAGCGTAATCAGAAATACATTGAATGTCGAATACTAACCTTGAAACTACAGCAAAATAAAAATTGATAAATTGAAGTCAATATTAATAAATTGATTAGCACCTACCACAGAGCGAACCTTACCTTATATCGACTTTTACAACTTGAACTCAATAAAACGCTGCTTACACATTTTGATTATCTCATTTAGATTTACAATCTATTAAATTCTAAATCAAACAAACACTTACGACTAATGTCTCATAAAATGGAATTGTAATAAAACTTGTCTACGATAATATTGAATTCATATGCATCATGGATGATCCTTTTTAAATGAATGCATGCATTTTAAATGAATGGCAACAGTCTCGTAATGGACTAAAAAAAGCTTCACATAATTCACACGAAATACTTAGGCACCTAACAACTACCCTCCTAGTACCAACGTATATCAATATTTCCGCAGGGCAATGACACAACTTGAAAAAACATTGCAGCAATGTCTGTCTCGTCTACAATGTCTGATGTAGAGTTTTAAATAATGTCGTAATAGGACATGTAGCAGTGATAGACTAGCGATTTAATGGATACCTGCCATACAGGAGGGTCTGTGTTTGAACCGATCTGCATCTCTGATCTCTACATTTATCTAATCCATCTATGGAAGAGAATTTGTATATCACTACAGTAGCGGTTAAGGAAAAGATTGTGAGATAACGTACAACCTTGAGAGGGTTTATTAGAGCTTCTCGATGGTGTGTGTAGTTCGCCAATGCGAACCAGGTAAGCGTGGTGGACTAAAGCCTAGCTAGAGAAGGGTTAGGGGAACCCTTCTCATACCGAGAAGAGGCCCGTACCCAGTACTGGAATAGTAAAGGATTTGAATCATTATAATATAATAGGACATTGAAATGTTTGTCTAAATACTGAAATACCAACTTTATACTGAAAAAAAAGGAATACTACTCATAAAAGTAACGTTGATTAATGAACTCAATTAATCTATTGAAACATGCAGCAGCTTCAAAAAGCTTATGTAACTCAATTTCATAGTTTACTCATCAGTTTCATCGATACAGTATGTACAATTCTGTAGAAAATTCAAACGAAGGAATTCATTATGAATGTCTGTATAGCAAATAAGTTAAATAACTTTCAGAAAACACAAACTAAGTAGAAACTGTAATACTACGCAAAAAGGATCTCTTTTTTAAGAGCACTAATAAGCTCCAGATGGGATAATACCGACACAAGATATTATAATTTAAAGGAATCTTCTAAATGGCAATTTTTATAGAGGGATTTGTCCCAAATAAGGTTGTATCTATTTTTTCATTTGGCGAGGGCTCGCGGGCTCCGCGGAGCACCGTGCACCCACCATCCCGAAGCCGCGGCGCCGCCCCGCTCCGTTCGCGGTCTCCATGGCGACCAGCTCAAATGACGTATCGATCCCGCGAAGGGGGCGGGGGGAGCTCGCGGGGTGGCACCGCTCCACCCGCCGCGCCGACCCCCTTGCACCCCTGCCACCGCCACTCGACCGTTGGCCCATGCAAAATGACGGATGTAAACTTTGGATATACCTCCTTGGAAGGAAATGATATTTTCATTAAAATGAAAATGAGGTTCATGATTTTTTTCCCTTTAAAACATATGCAATTTAAGCTTCCCCTAACATGGCTCTTAATGAGCTATCGTCGTCGTATTTTATTTGCTATAGAAAAGATGTCGGAATGCACACACCGTAATTGCATAGAAACGAGAACTTAATGTTAACATATTTTCAACTTGAATAGTACCATACCTATTGTTATTAATAACCACGCGTGCATACCTACATGACAAGCAATAAAGTAGAGCCATACTCCTCAAAAAAAAAAAAAACAAAAGAATACATAATATATAAAACCAACTAAATACACACAGCTCGTGTTGCGGAAACACCAACTAACTTTAATTAGTTGGAGATATTAATTTCCCACCTATATTCAATGCAGTAAATGCTCAAAGCTAAGCAATATAAACTTGATGTATTTGTATTTCATGTAATCTATGACTAATGTTATTTTATGATTAATCTGATAATTATATATTACAGGCATAATGTAATGACTTGACTTTCAATACCTTGCTAAAAATTGAAGTCCACATAGAGTTCAAATCGAAATTTTAAGGAACAAAAAATAAGTACCTTGCAAAATTATACCGTCATAATTTATACAATATTCATTTGAATATTACTTATGTATGTGTGACTAAAGATAGAAGTTATGTTTACCACATCAAACAATCTTCGCCTCCGTATTTAATAAGTACATAATATTAATATCAAATCAATTACATTACTATTTTTAAATTAAATCATTGTCGTGTTTAAACGTCTCTTCTAAAATTTTGTTTCAAACATTAACATAATTAAGTGGTTCTCAAAGTTTTCCCATTATAAACTTAGCGAGAAATTTTATTTTTCCCTCAAGTCACTCGTCGCTGTGTGCGCGCGTGTGCACGACACAGCGAATTGGATTTTCTGTAGTGTGAGTAAACCTACTTTTGCAAAGAGAACAGGGAAACCTTGGAGATTCATGAAATATTAATATAAAACGACTCAGAACTTATTCCTTGGATAATTTAAGCTTATGTTGCCAACATAATTTTGGGAATAGTATCTATACATAAACCAACGTGTGATCATAATAGAGGTGTCTTCATCACATCACATATAAGATCCATTTACTCAAAGCTATTTAGTAGACAAGTACACCAATGTTTGGCAAATTTTATCTCAAACCGTGTAAATGACCAATCTATTTAGTAATTAGTAATTTAGTATGTGTGTTGAACATGCCTCGTTGGTCTAGTGGTCCCAAGCGCGACCACTGACCATGCGGTCTTGGGTTCGATTCCCGGGTCGTCAAAGTATTATTGAGATTTTCTGTCTGGAAATTCTTAGTAGCAGCACGGAGTATGGAATTGTGCCCGGTAGATGGCAAAAGGCTCGCTCCCTATTACATGGGACTCAATAACGGCATCTGCGAAATGTGGGTGTTCAATAGTAGGTACACCTCTGTCTAACACTTCGGGAAATACAGGCGTGATGCTTTGTTATGTTATTTTATGTATGTATATTGAAAGATTATAATTTCCAATACTTTTCCAATCACTCAATTTCATAAGTCTGAAGACGCATAAATGAACCATAATATTGCGTAACCATATTATATTGTAAAACCTGCATCATCCGTTCAAACTAACGATAATGCGTTTCGTAATTTGCTGATAAACTGGCTGATTGCCTATCCGCTACTAACATGACAGAATTCGGTTACAGATCTGTTCCACAAGTGTCTGTTATGAATGACTTTCATGTTTTTATGTTACATATATTTTAACCCTTAGATTACTATAGGACACTTTATCAGTGAGGTACGATTCTCGCGCGATTACATATCACGTGGAAATCTAGCGTTTTTTAGTGTGTTTTGTAGTGTGTTCATGGAAGAGTCACATAGCCGTCACCAAGAAAGTATATAAATATACAGTCTGAATTTATCTAATAACTTCAAACTAACTTGAATAATTAGTTACTAGAGAGAAATCAACATTTCCTATATTCACTAGAATAAACAATTGGGAACCTCAAATAAAAATAGTGATACACTATTCTACCGATTTAAGTTTCAGTCATAACGTCTTCTCTCGATGCGAACTAAGAAATATAGATCCTCGCGAGCAAAACCTGTACTAAATCACTAGTCTGCATTATTACATACATATAATCCTACTATAAGCGAAATATATAGAGCATCAATAAACAACACATCTCTACAAATTATATATGTACATAAATGTTATTTTATATTCGATTTATGTACATGAAACGGAAAGTTATAGTGTTGGTTTGTCGGTTAGTATAAACCTTCGATTAAGAATATACAACTTCTTGATGTATATCAATGAGGATTTTGCGAAGGCAGCCGTTTTGATCATGTCTTTTTTTTTAAACTTTAGCCGTCCCTAGGTTTTATTTCTATATCGTTTCAAATGCACAAACGCCCAACAACTATCTGTAGACCATACGAAAATTGGTCCCATGCGGGAATCGTACCCGCGACGCATACTCAAACAATGCGCAAACCATGCCGTCAAAAATGTTTATTGTTGATTGATATTTTTCTGGAAATTGTTAAATATTCATTTTGTTAATTGACAAAATAATGAGCAATATAATATTTATACAATATTTCGTAATATGTGTTTAGTTACGAAGTCATCAAGTACAGTTAACAATTTCTCTTACGGACCGGTTCTTAAGTTTGAACAAACTTACTTGCGTACGCTTTATGACTTGGGACTGGTTAATTTTAAGTAAGTTATAAAGATATTATTATGTTCATTGACCTACCTTTAACGTTTCAAAATTCTTAAACTTAAGGAATTTATTTTTTATTCTTTGTTAAATTAGTTTATCATGAAATAAAAAAAAAGAAACCTATTTAGATTACTTTGGACTTGATGAATCACAGGAGCCTTCAGGAGCAATAACTAAACTTGCACTTACTGGAAATCTGGGATGATGAATAAAACAAATATCCATAAACACTGGCCGATACTCTGGTCTTTTTATTTTCGTTTCATCAGCTTTCAATCGATAGCTTACTCTACCGCGTGGACGGTACCTACGTAGGTTCACCTCTTTACAGGATCTCGTAAAACCTATGTACCGTCCTGAATTTAAGTTCCTAGCTGGTAATCCTTAATTTTTTTACGTTAACCCCCATACTTATAACCGGTATGTAAAGTTCTACTGACGTCATTAATGGCATAACTTTATTCTACATTAGTCTTTATTAGTAAAATATAAAGATATGCTTAACACATATAAACATATGTAGATACTCTAACTTTCACGTTAGACGTAATTTCCATATATTTGTTTACATCTGTATAATTTTCTAATAGGCATTAAGAGACAATTTGCTTGTTAATGAACCGCCCGCATACAATCTAATTGAATACCCACTTACCTACATATTCTTACGAGTTGGGCGCGTTCCCAACATCGTTGGACGAGTTTCTTAACAAATCTGCGATGCCATCATCTACGAACTAAATTCACTAAAATGCACTAACAATTGTCTCTAATGATTGCTTATACTTGTTTTGCTTTGTAGACTCATATTGAAAGCTTTTATTGGAAAAGAGGTTTCCTTAACAAAGTGGAGTTAACATTATTGAATGAAACAATCTAAATCGAAACGCCATCAAAATTGGATACAGGCAATCGACGTAGTCTAAACACTATATGCGGTAGTTATATCAGGTTGATGCTACATTAGGGTAGATATATAGGTACGCATATATTAAAACAGCATCATCACTTTGTGTACAACTAAGTAGATATAAAACAATGCAAACATTGTTGTTATTAACATTATGTACTTAATTAATAAGTTGGTGTCCGGGAAACGTCGACTTGCACAATAGGATAGGACGGGACACGTCGATCCCGCCCCGCGCCCCGCACCGCCCGCCGTCGGCCCCCGCCGCCCTCCCGCGCTGGAATGCCCATTGTCCCGTCGATATGATGTTATGCCAAGTATTGCCAAGCCACTTATGTCAATAGCTACATTTGTTCATATGAACTATGAATTTTATTAATTCAAACATTCTTTAAATTTTTCAAACGATAACTTGTTTTTGAGGCTTTTGGAAAGTTTATCAGGAATATTGAGTACCTACATTTACTTAATCTAGTCCCAACAAACCCGTTAAAACACGTTTAAACACGTTAAAATTCACACGTTAAATTTTGGTGGAAACTGACTATATATGAAAGATTAAGTTTTACAATAATTTTACAATAATTAAAATAAAATGTAGTAGGACTCACATGACTTAACAGACTATTTAAATCGCTCATGTGGCCGTTACCGCTACTAGAAAGAACAATTCAGGAAGATCATTAAGTGCGTGTCGAACAAGCATTAGTGCATCGTTTCATGGCTTTTATACTTAATTCAGACCGTTCTGCATATTTGCTAACTTAATCTTTGTACGTTGTCTGTAATCGTTTTAAAATACTAACATTAAAGCAGTGTTCACATTGGTTTAAAATTTAAACATTGTTAAATTTATTATTATTATTACATTCGTTCTTCGTTTTTTTTTTTATTATTACCTACTAATTTATAAACAAATGTTGACAAGATTTTATCAACATTAAACTAGTCACGTTTTTTAAAGAGACGTATGGTCTAAACTCTAATCGATAAGAATGAGAATAAATTTATTTACCATCATTATCGTTCCTTAAAATAAAAAGCAACTATTTTTTAGGAACCAAAAAGAGTTACCTGTGGCTTCCACACTAGGTCGAGCCTGTCTCGTGGAGCTACATATCATATAACTAATAACAATAGCCTATGCCTTTTAATCGACTACGCCCGTAATCTTTAATGATTTGAGAATCACTAGATTTTAAATAGACCTAGTAAAATGTCTGTAGGATTGTATTTCACAGCATTTAACATGAATATTCTACATGTATATACAGATACCTAACAAAATATGCACCTATATATATTTAGACATAAACAACAAAACGTGTCTTAGCGATTCAGATAAAAGACTTAAAAGAGTTGATACCTCACCACAGTACAATACAACACCATATAGTTTATCGCGAAGACAAATGTACATCAACAAATCATGTTTAGGCGAGAGGTTGACGGTTCAGTCGTAGAGCGTACTGTATGAGGATGTGACCGTATGTAATATAATGTAACGCATAGTTGCATCGAGAGCATTATAATGTTATAGTGAAGTTATTAGTGGTTGAATCAGCCGAGAGGCTCAAGTTGGACGGAGTGAGCGCAGCTGTCAAGGCCAAGTGAGGTCAGTCCTCCGACGCTCTCCGAGCCACGATACCCGGGACCGGTTCTACAATTTTTAGTCTCTTTTTATTTTCATTTTTGTATACACGACGCTGAGACTAAACAATGTTTATACGAGTCAGCATCGAATTAACTTTTACTGCCTGGTGAACTAAAATAATTTTATATGAATTTTAATGTTATCGAGTTTAAAATTAGATATAAAATGTAAATACATTTTATTTCTACCCCAGTCTGAATTATATTATTCATAGGTAGGTATTTATACATTCTGTTATTATTCTTGAATAATTTAGCACAATACTTTTAACTCCATTAATTGTTCTGCTTGATAAATAAAGCCTTAAAACCCATTCGTGTCTTTTAATGAACAAAAACATAATAATCATTATTTTTACTTAGATCACGTCTTTGTGCTACTTATTAATAGAACACATATTTTCTACTATTCCATGAAGGAAATACATGGGTAAATCAAAATATAGAAATTGTTTAAATTCAACAGCACTGCCTATTTATGATACTCGTTTATTTACTTTTACTCAAAGTTTATTTTTCTGAAATGTTTGATGGCCACCAGATGGCGTGTCTATAGTGTTCACGCCGTGGATGCTGTATGGTTTCATTTCTTAACAGCTATAAACATGGCACCCTCGTCTCTCGCTATGGAATTTTTACACACACTGTGACTGTAAATAGCCTCACAATTTACACAAATGTAGTCGTTAAGATTATTGTGGGGTTTCCTCGATAAAATACGGGCAACCGTAGGAAATATAATTATGTACACTTTTTGCATAATTTTAATTTACATCGTAATTTATATGTATTCTCTAAAACATATTCAGTTTTTTTTTTTTTAGTTTATGGCCGGCCGAAACTTTTTTTAGAAAAGTGGTTACATGTCCAACATTCAGACTTGCCTTTACAAACGTCTAAATTTATGGCAGTTAATGAACGTCAGATACCAGAAAAAATGTTTAGTACTACATTCTGTTGTTATAATACAATATTACTGGAATAAATTTGTTAGTTTAAGTAATAAATAATGAATAGGTATATCGGTTAAAGAAATGATAAATTCTATGTATTCTCTGATAAAAAATTCAGAGTAGTATTTTTCCTATTAAATGGATATTTATTTTATATTTATGTTTATGTATGGGCATTCCTGTAAAAAACTTAATTGAGAGTCAGTTTCTATTAATTGTGTGCATTAATTGCACAATTTCCACAAATAATAAATTTAATTTTAACTTTAAGGGCGATTAGACTGTGTCGTTGGTATTGTGGTCGCAAGCGCGACTTCTAAGCGTGAGGTTCCAGGTTCGATTCCCGGATCGAGCAAAGTGTTATTGGGTTTTTCTGTATGGAAATTCGGCAGAAGCACGGAGTCTAGAACTGTACCCGGCAGTTGGCAATAGGCTCGCACCCTATTACATGGTACACAATAACGGTATCGGCAAAATATGATTATACAATAGTACACCTCTGCTTAACACTTCGGAGAATACAGGCGTGATGCTAGGCGTAAGTGTATGTGAGACTAGGCGAATACAGGCGTTATGATTTAGGGTGATGCTTGGTAAATAAGATGCTAAGTAACTAAATACTATTTTTTTTTTTTAATTTTATAACTCGGAAAGTTCTATCCCATAAAGTAAATCTTTAGAATACTTTGGCAGATCCAAGCCTCCTTTCAAACGTGGTGATTTATACGATGAGTCGCGTCCCGTGCTACAAGCATTCGTTGCGACTACGCGCGTAGCCGTACGTCAACGAGCTGCTACGTACAGCTACGTACGTAGCCGCATACGTAGCCGCGCGCTATAGAAATTCCGTGAATAGTCCTCTCCCAATGTGCACTGTAACACTGCTCCTCCACCTTCATCCTGTCCGTAGCACCGTGAAAAATTACTGATATATGAGGCCATGAGAACCATAGTGGCATAATTTTTTTTTTACAATATTGAGTTTATGATTTCTTACAGTTGAAATTGATTGAATTAACTGTAAGATCGTATAAGAGAATCGTAAACTCAATATTGTAAAAAATTAGTTAGGCCACTATGGTTCTCATGGCCTCATATGTAATATTGGAGATATAATTTTAAAAACGCATCATTTTTCCTATACCGTAAAGAATATTAAAATTAATTCCATGTAAAATGTATAATTATATTACAATAATAGTCTATCATCAACCGTTTATAGCCCTCCCCTCCCTCTCCCTGCATATTATTTGAAAAGTAAACTGTTTATTGGTTTTTGCCTCTATATAATCTCTCTCTATATGGTACTTTATCTCTATATAGAACACTTTTACTAGCTGAACGATCTACCAATCAAGTTTGGTTGCCCACTAAACCATTAATTAGGCAGTGAATTCAAATATACTTTTCACCCGAACTTTTGCTTCAAATCGAGTAATATATTTATATAATGCACCCAAAAAAGCCGCTACTCATACCTACGTTTGGTCAGATATTTAATTGCAAACTGTAATATTGTTTTATGGCATTCACGCTTCGCTAGGTATGTGTATCACTTAAATAGCGTCCAAGCGTTGGAAATGCTGGAGAAATATCAACGAACTGGAGAACAATGGAGTATTATGTGGTAATATTAGAAATATATTCGTTTGCTTATGCGTGCAAAAAAGTATCTAAACAAATCGCAGCATTGTTATACGCGACAGGGTCGAGACCACATGAGTATAATGTATCAACATATTGTCTATATATACGCCTTTGTTTCAAATTATTATTAAATTTCCATAAAATTGGAATCATATATGTGATAGACTGCAAACGTGTCCTATACGTACAGATAAATAAATGTAGTGGCTAATTATTTAATCAAAGGTACACGTGACAGAAACCCACACTTAACGTCAAGATATTTTTATCTTATCCTGGTTTGGGACAAAAAGGATCGAGTCAGTGGCCACGGCCAAGCTAAAGAGATCGCAAGCCCCCCGCGCCGCCAGCACTTCACGGGTGTCGCCGGGGATGTTTACACAGACGCTAGAGGTTTTCAAATGTGGTTACATTCGAGGCTTCGAACAAGTAACTTGTCGGGGTCATAACCTGTTTGCGACCCCTCCCTGCGGGACCGCGGGCGCTCCGTGTACTCTAGTGACCCGAGCACCAACTGGCGAACAATCAAAATAATATTTTTATGAAGCCTTTTAAAATATTAGTAATTTTTAATATGTTGCTTAAACCTATCCTATTTATAAGAATTATTAGAGGTTGATAATCCTTTATTAAAGTATCTCCCTCTACACTGTGTATAAATATGTCTTCCTAATTTCAAGTTTCTAGACCGTGGTCCTACAGCCTAAAGACTATAAGTACGTCCATGTGTCAGTCAGTTTCTTTTTTACATATACTGTATATATTCAATACGACATGGCAACAGTGCATATTCATTAATTTAGTTAGAACCAACTTAACAAGTAATAATTTCATTAATAATTTACCATGAATTAATTGCATCGCATTCTAGTATTTCATTAAGCCTAGAATATTGATGTAAAGGATAAGAGTTATGTATAGCAATTTTATCATTAACAATAAGCTCACCCTGTCTCCATCAGGGTTTCCCAGGGTTTCCCAATGTTATTGTGTTGATACAAATATGTGTTGATATGTATACTTCAAAATGTCGGACTATATCTGTATATGAACATGTTATTCCCGTCCGCATGCATGCTTATAGGGAGAGCATAAAATTTAAATTGGCTGGAATTGTCGATTTGAGTTTGTTTGCGTAGGGTATTTGATTTGTTGAAATGACGTCGTAGACGTGTTGTATTTATTGTGTAGTGTTCTGTGGGCCTGTGGATATTGTTAAGGCACACAATGCGAGTGCAGCGGGCCGTTGTGCCTTGTGAAATGTTGCACGACTACTTTTTTCGTCTGGATTCTATACTCACGATTCTCGTTTTTTAAGCCGCGAGCTCGGGATGTACAGGTTTATCTGTTTAAAATTTATTAACATCGAGAAACAATTTAAAACCTTTTCTTTAGACGGTCCATGAGCGATTCATGATGAATGGAAATGTACTTATGCTATTATAAAGTTATTGCTCGCGTTCATAAGAGATGCTTTTAATGTTTCTAATTTTATATTCTGTGTATTTTATTATCATAATGTAATTGAAGTTAAGTGGTTTTGGTAAACCTTTTTATACTGCTATGTTATGCTATGTTATTAATATAAAGGTACATAAATTGTAATGCTTTATAAAATACTGTTTTGAATAATTTACTTGAGATAAAGTCGATTGCATAATTTAAAATTATCACTTAAAGCTGTTTAGTAGTATCAGATTAATCACCGTTAATGCACGAGAGGTAGACAGACAATTTTCTATAATTATAGCTTTACAACACAGCAAGGCTAAATTAACAGTTTTATGAAAAGTAATTATGCAATATAACGAAACAAATGCCTTTTGAAAGCCTTGATTTCACAGGAAAATAAAACCATGCCTAGGTCATGAGTACTCCGCAAGTTTCATAAACAAATATTTGTTGCATTTTTAACACAAATATCTAATTTGTTGTAGTACCTGCAAGTACTACAACAAATTAGATATTTGTGTTACTATTTTACTAGGCAGACGGGATCCCCAGTACCGACCACTTCTGAATGTAGCCTGGTAAGCTCGCAGGGTTAATAGAAGTATTTCTCTCCGTTTAAATTGTATTCGTAAAGAAAAATCCCACCTGATTCATAAATGAATTAGTACTGACTATTATACAATAAAACTGTTACTAAATAAAGAGTTACTAAATTTGAACAACTTGAGACAGTCTCGAGGAATAAGGTTATCAATTTCACAATAACCCTTATCTTGTCTCTTTTTTTATATGGGGAAATCTGTTGAATCCGGTTCAAGCTGCAGCAGGAATCTATACCAAACATACAGGTTTTCATAGGATAGCATTATATACGCTGTCTTTCATAGTTTTACTGTTTTTGTACAAGTTCTCGAAGTCGATAGAATAGAGGTTCTGATTTATAAAAAAAAACAAAACATTGAAGATATTATATTTGTCGTTCACATTTTTCACCAGTATTTTAATACTCTATCATGACATACAAAGGCCCTTTGCAGGTTTTTAATCCAATACCAAACGTGTTGAGAGTATTGAAACATCAACACCTCTTTAATTTGTCTATAGAATGCAAGATTTTTGTTGTAAGTAATTGAGGCGGTATATTGCTATAGGTGCTAATATTAATTAAATAAAACGGCACCTGCCTTTTAACCTAAAAATCTGTGGCAAGCGGAGACTGCACTTGCAAGATGATCGGTGACTTATCTTCACTTTGAAAAATTTCTACTACAATATAATTTTATCAAAATCAACATTTAATTAAATAACAATCTTTTTTTAAACCTTTTAACAAATTAAGTATTTAGAGTTTGTATGCGACCTTACGGAATATTATTAACAAATTATTATAAATGCATACAAACCAATTTTATCACAGAAGGTCGCGTAGCTTCCAAAACCTTATTTGAAATATTCACCACAAATAAAAGCTCCCGATTTTGAGAACATACGGATTAAGTTATCTTATGACATCAGACATGTTGAAGAACATCCAGAATTGCCCGACTTTGTTTGAGAGTTAAACCTTCTTGTAGTTCTCGAACGTCAGCGTCTATACCTTCTTATACAACGATATGGATGTACCGAACGGCATGGAGCAGCTTTATCCATTTAGCCATTTGGACTTCCACTTTGCTTGATGGCTGAGACTCGTAGTGTATCCTGGTGTTAATACTTAGGCTGAGCTTTCAGAGCAGTACGGATTTATCTGTGGACCGTCTCGGCGCGTTACTCCGAAGCGGGGCACGTGTGGCGTTAGAACATCGTTTTACAGTGACGCGGATCACTCAGTTCGTACAGAAGGTACAGGCCGCGGCCGGCAGGAGGGCAGTCTGTCCGGACTGTACGCACTGTTCTGAAACCAGGCTTAGGACAACCCCGGATGAGGTTGATCGTGATTTTTGAATGAAATGGATGCATGATGCAGCATAATGTATTAAGTACCACATTTTTGAAGAATAGCTCCACCTTTTCCTCACGCCTCCTATATAATGCCTTGCTAAATGATTGAATAATAACTATCTAGCTCCTTTATGTAGCAGTTTGGAGGTGACAGAGAGACCTTCCTTCACCGCTGGGCAAAAACCACATTTTCTATAGCCATGGTAAAGCTACATGCATTGGTTTGGTGGCTGACTCGTCAAGATTCAACAGTACTGTAAGCACCTAAATTACATGGATGTATGCATTTCAGCCTGGTACGTGGAATACCAGGAACATATAATATCTTACAGAAATACCCACTCACGTATTATTTAATTCCCAAACTAGCAGCACTCGGTATGGAAGAAAGATGAGTTCATGTTTTGGGAGTATAGTAAACTTCAAACAATTATTAAGCAATCGTCTGTATACCTGTATTAATAATATTGTGATCCAGGTTCCATTCATCCATAAAACTCTACTTCGCATACATAATCAACAGTGACATTCTATGTACTTTTTCCGTAAGTCTTAGAATACAAATTGCTTTCTAAAATATATTATTACTTTTTCCTAATATACACAGCATAACTATTTTTTCGCTTCTACTATTACGTAGGATTGTTTTAATAAGCTATTTATAAAGTGTACTTACTCAAATAAAAGTAAAACATTATAAATAAATAAAAAACATAATTAATTACAAAACAAAAAGCTCTTAAAAGCTTTCCTTTTCAAATTCAGTAGGGTTGGGGTGGCACCCCTCAATTATTATACCTACCAAACTAAACTATATTCCATTCTATGTACGTATACGTTTCAGTAAGTCTGTTCTTAATCCAATGTTTTATAATTGCAAATTACATAGTTGATATAATACACGTTCAGATTGATATAATTAAATACATTCTCTGTTT
Organism: Shargacucullia verbasci; assembly: GCA_947562105.1. Taxonomy (NCBI): domain Eukaryota; kingdom Metazoa; phylum Arthropoda; class Insecta; order Lepidoptera; family Noctuidae; genus Shargacucullia; species Shargacucullia verbasci. The sequence goes on along the minus strand of OX387284.1, from coordinate 8,188,490 downwards.
GTACTCTTTAGTAAATAATAAAAGAATAGGATCAATAAATGTGAGGCACTAAAAATAAAATGTGAAAACCGTTCAGTTTTACAAGACGATGACTATAAAAGTAAACGGTAACAATTTCAGTAAAATACAGAACACAGAAATAGTACTAAATAAAATAGCATCCACAAACCGCTGGACAATTTTATAACTTGACATAAATCCCGCAAGTGTTGCAAATGTGGTAACAAATTTTAACCATACTGACGGAACGAAATAACGTTTGACAGAGTCGACAATTAGTCACGGTCGAAAGACTACAGATAAGGGCTTTAAAGAAGTACTCCAATCAAACTTAACACTAAGTTTAAGTAAAGGTACTATAGTTCAACAGCGGATTCAATCCCAGGCCTAATATTAAATTTAATTTAGGAAATGTTTGTTTGAATTTTTTTGGTTGTAAATTGGAGTAAAATGAAGGAGCGTCCCGGCGCGGGACGGAGTGGAGAATAACACATGGGGTGCAGTGAAGGGTGCGGCGCGGGGCGGCCCACTGAAAAGTGCGCGGGTGGGGCTGAACAAACTCGCGGGGACATACAACTTAGGCCACCCGACTTTCAAATATCTTCTACAGTAAAGGAATCAATACCAAAATATTAATATATTAAAGGAAACAGTAAAAGCCAACGTAATAAATATTTTCTGTTATAACTACTATAATAATAGTATAAGACCAAGTTTACAGTAATTAAACATATACTCTTTAGATAATATATTATATTTCGAAAAATTATATGCGAACTAGAATCATAAGCCAATTTTAAACATTATCACATTAAAATTTAGTACGGTAGGTAAAACTACTAACAATGTTTAACAGCAATTTGAGTATTCTTTCGAAATACAGTTATTGTAAAAACAAAACATGACAATAGCGCTACTAAACTAGTTGTTAAAACACAATACAGATAAGAGTGTACGATAGAAAGTGTGTCACATTCACGTTCCAATGAAGACGCATCCGGTCGTAAATCTTACGTAAAATATTCACGATAAGTAAAAAATATGTATTTAATGAATAAGAAAAACTGAATACTGTGGCGGACGCAGTTGAACGTCCCTCCAGCATGTACTCTCAAATAGGGGAACAAGCATTTTAGCATTACCCCCGTGCACAACTCTTCCCGCGGGGGAGGGGGTGGGCCCACGGCGACGTAAAAATCAATATGCTGGAGTTGTTAAATCACGCTTATAAACGAGCACTCGTCTTCGTTTCATTCCTGAAATTGCTCAAGTATACGAGTTTAGTTTTCATTAAAATTCCCGCGTACGAGCGACAAAAACATGAGTTAAATTGTCGACCACTACAGACGCGAGTATCCCCATGGAGCATGATTCTGTTTTTTATCACACTATTTTGAGTCAATATGTATTTAATTATTTTAGCGTATATACAATTTCCGCACACACCAACCGAAGAATAGCACGATAATATCTAAATATCTATGTGTAATTTCCAGTTAATTGGGTTCTAACATCAAATTTAGCTGTAAGAATATGAAATCTACGTTAAACTGAAATTATACGTACCTATACAAAGTTGGTCGGTAAACAGTTAAAAAATAATTAGGCATAAAAACGCTGACATTTAGTAGGTTAATCCTTTTTCCCGGTGAGCAAACTCTTCCCCTTGGGGAAACAAACTAGGGCTCTGTTGACTTTTAGATAAGGATTTTTAATTAAAGTTAGTTTAGATTTTATATACGGATTCTATTTAATTTAACTCGCACTCATAGCTTAACAATGCAACCTAAAAATCAAAGCTATAACTACTAATACGTGTACTTGATGCAATTACTTCTATCCTGATGTATCAAAGAAAAATTATATTGACCGTATGTACACAGCGAGCATATTAGTAAGATAAAGATCAGATTATTCAGAGAAACAATAATTTTGTTCACAAAAAATTAAAACATTGACGTAACGCCAAAATGTACTGCTTTACGTTGGTGTCGATTATCTGATAGCAGGGCACCCTTTAATCTCATTAATCGAGCCGAGTGGAATTAATTAAAAAAGGTCAACTGCGAGACAATGCAAAAGCTGTCGCAACAAAGCGTCTAACTCTATGAATGTATAATTACCAAACAACATAGTACTCGCTTTATGGGGATCTTATTTGGGACTTATATTTTTAACTCAATATATAGTGACGCGAGTATTGCATCTTTTAGATATTGGCTCTTAATAATTCAATTTTACCTAATGTTTACTCGTAAACGTGTAAAATTTCTGCTAAAAACTGTAATAAATTCCATCTCACTTCAAACTTCCCATTAAACTATTGCACATCTTTTCCTTTTTTGTTTGTAACTTGATATCAGATAGTGACCAGAGAATAGTAACATGACGTTATGGTTACTGTTTTTATGGTTTAACTTTTTATGCCCTTGAAAGTCTGATGGTAAAAAAAGCGGTATGTTTTTCTTCCAGATAAACTCGCGTAAGATTTTACCAATAAGTTACTTACTTCTCGTTTAAGTCTGAAAAGGACGGAACCTAAGTGACGTGATCCGTAGGTATCCTCTCCTACATCAAGCAGGGCTGTGCAAGAGTGGCTTCAGTGTTGCCGAAAGTACGGCAATTGCCGTTTCGTACGGCATTTAGTCCTCCAAATCACACAATATACGGCATACGGCAGGATGCTCATTAGCGTACTATAAAATACGGCAATCGGGCAATTAAATAAAAATCTTTTAAAGTCGAAAAAATCAAGAGATGAAAAGAGTTTAATTTGTTTTTTTTTTTTTCTTAAAAAATGAAGGCTTATTGCCGTCTATCGTGCGCAGTTCCAGACTCCGTGACGTTACTGAGAATTTCCATAGAGAAAAACCCAATAACACTATGACCGACCAAGGAATCGAACCCAGGACCTTACGCTCAACAATTGCGCTGGCGACCACTAAACTAATGAGGCATTCAAATTGCCTCAACTAGATAATCTGTACTTTTTGCGTTAATCATAAATATTTATTGTTTTATCCATATTTATTGTCCTTAGAAAGAATTGAGGCGGGAAATCCCTCCAGCCTAATTCTTTCACATTTAATGGAACAAGAAGAGTAAAGCTACTCTACTCAGCAGCGGCGTGCACAGAGTTTTAAGACAGGGTAGGCAGAAAATTTTAAAAGCTTACTTATCAATAATACCCCTACTACATGTTGGTATTGGTTCGTCCTTTTGTCGATTAAATAACGATGTATGTGATTTGCCACCTCAAATATCTTATAGTAAATATTTATCTGAGTTATGTAGGGTAGGCAGTGTCTTTTTGTCTTTATGCACCGCACGCCATTGCTACTCAGTACACGAGAGAGTAAGTACGTAATTTTATATCTTTTCTTTTTTTTATGTAAATGTACGACAATTCATTTTAGAATACGGCAATTTTTACCCTGGTGTACGGTATCCCGAAATCTAGGCAGCGGCAACACTGAGTGGCTTCCTACTCTTCCTGGTGTCAGTGGTTAGCCACATTAAGTATAAGATTTATAAGGACCTACGTTGCGACCTACTATAAGGACCTGACGTTGGACTAGCATTTTATCAAAACAAACGTATAGTATTCAAGTAGTCCCCACTAAACCGAAACAGAAAAAAATCTCAATTAACTTGAAACACTATCTAATTTATTGCAACAAAATACTCTTCAAATAACTCTTCTACGTCTTATCTTCATCACAATTCTCGAAGACCCAAGGACAAAAGACGAGAATAAACATTAAAAAGTATTTGTCATCAATTACGTGTCATTTCATCTTATAAGAAGTGGCTGCAAACATAGCTGTAGGGCGAAAGGATCCACATATCGAGCTAAGTTGATTAGATTTTCTAGTATTAATGGGTTTTGGTATAATAGAAAAACATTAAATTAACATCCCTAAAGCATTGAATTAGTCTTCTGTGATGGTGCTTTAGTTTTTTTTAAATAAATAAATAAATTATGATATGAGATGGCCACTTCATAATACTACTATAGTATCTCTTTTATTATATGGAACTTAATAATTAATGAACTGTGTATAAACACTGTACAGCAATACACTAGGTATACTAAATATACAATATTCCATACATAATGTAACTAGGCTTGATATAAACATATTTGTATATGAATATATAAACATCAGTTTAACATTATTTTTACACTATTTGATTATTGTAATTAAGTTTGGTTGTTTTCTCCAAAACTCACATTTGTAATTCCTTAAAATGGACGTGTAAATATAATATCTATCATATGTCTTAATAGTGTCAGGTATTATATGATTATTTTGTGAAAATATTGACAGTATCGAAGCAGCCAGAAATAGTCGAACGATAACGTAAAGCCTACGACGATAGATATACGCGGTCCAAAGGAAGAAATTAAATTACATGTCACCACCTATAGCGATAGGCAATTAACTTAGTTGCAGACTGACGGCAATTCTGTAAAGCATGACTAAAATAAATTTAAAATAATGTTATAGTCTACTTGGAATTTTAAGATATAAAAAAACACCACAAATAGAAGTAACTGACACTTAATAATACGATGTTCCTTGTTAAACGCCTGCGGATCTTGCCAATCTCGATAACCCTTCTAGAAACATCAAGACCGCTCCGTGCATAGCGTCGTCCCCAGTGAAGCAGAACAAGCCCGAAAGTCTGGCAATCAGTCAGACCTTAGCATACACGACAGGTACCTGTAATTAAGTTGTCCAGGTCAGATGGCAGTCATTCTGTGTAGAATACTACTATTAGCCGAACCCGACATATTTGGAAAAAAAAAACTAGGCTGAATTAGATTCTATAAACATGATAACATCATGCACAACTATTTTTAATTAGATCCTATAATACAATTCCAATAAAAGTACATAACAAAATATATTTCCATTCAAAAATATTTTAAAATGCTTAAATGTGATATTACCTATTCAAATACATTAATACTATAAATTCCTATTATATAATTGATTGCGCTTCTCTATGCCGTGCAGGATCCATGATTGGGCCTTACTTTCAGCCAAATGTTTAATATCTACATCACGGAAAGCAAATAAATAATAAATGTATATGACATATTGTATTAAAATATTACAAATACTGAAATAATAATGTTTAATAATAGGTATACAGGAAAGCTAAATCTAATATTAAACCTTATAATATAATGTATCTTTAAATAATATACTTATGACAAAGATATTAAAAAGTTCCATTTGTTAAAAATTACTGAAAATTAAAAGCTGCTTTAAAATATTAACTTTGCGATTAGGCACAAGGGCCGCCATCGACTTCGAATCCATTTCCCCAATGAAAGGTTTTTACGTAAAATAACGGAATTTATGAAACATAATTGATATCGGAAAATATGATTCTATAGCAATCATTAAATTAAAACTGGAGCCTTTTCCCACTACAGTGACTTATTTAGTAAAATGTGATTTTAATATTTTTTATATAGTCTTTACTTATGGATCACTGAAGTTTTTTGAAGCGGTAACCATTCAACAATATTATATTATAATATTTTCATTCGATCCAGCTGAAAATATCGGCTAAAAGTATTAATTTCATATATTTTGATCGTTCTAAATAGTCTGGCAAGTTACAGTCTCAAAGCAATTTAGGTCTAAAATTGAATTTTCATGGGAGGAAGCGTGGGCGATCGCTAGTAACTGATATTAATTAATTCAAACAAATATACATCCTGTTACGCAAAACACGAGAGTGTGGAATAACGAACATCCATTCGCCTTATACTACGTACATTTGTATGAAAACAAGCTACGTCAATACAATATAAACTCATATAAGTAAGCATACAATTTGTATAGGCTTTGTGTTCGTTTAGATCACACGTACGATTGCTTTCATTGCTTTCTTATTTTTCCTGCACATTACTAGTTTCGATTTTTGATTGTTTGGTTCGATAATAACTAAAATAACTTCTACTAAGTAGATATTGTATAATACTGCCGCACATGTATATAAATATATCTACTAATGCCATATTCGTAATTTCCGTGTAGGAAATTCATCATTGACATTTCTTTTACTATATTAAAAGTAGGCGTTCACTCAAAGGTGGTGCTTGATATTGACATTTGTACATTTTGTAACATAATGTTACATTCAAAAGTAATATTTAATTCAGAAAAAGGGTAGCGTTTATACAATAGGTAATATATGTTATTATCGCGATAAAACATGAAATAGTTGCCTAAAAGTAAAAAGTAATATTACTTGTCCCGTTAAAGTGGGTCACCCCCTAGCCCCCGCGCCACCCTGCCCCTTCTCCGACGCCGTCTCTCGTCCGCCTCGCGACTGTCCCCACTCCCCACACCACCCCCCAACATTCATTGTGCCGCAATATATTTCTTTTTATGTGCAAACAGAAAAGTCATTTATTTAAATTTTCTCACGAATTCGTATCGCAATTTTATTTTATTATATTATCTGTATCACATTTAGAGTGCTCTGTATGTGTATCGCTGTATCAACACGTTGATAGTAGGTGACTATGTGTTTATATTGAATTGAATTCAGTCTAGTATACGCATTACGCAGTACACAACCTTGATTCGTTTATTATCCTCTATATTACTAGGGACCCAATTCACTTATTATGTTTTATAAATCTCTGCTAAGTAAATAATAACGAACTTTGTCTCTTACTGCCAAGTCTGCGTTATCGCTGTTGTGTCCCCATGTAATTAAATTTAAAGCTCTCAACGTGGAAGGGAATAATATTAAACTCAATTGCATTGCAAAGATCACAATTTTCCGTCTCCAGTGGAGAGGAAGTTGGTACACAAAATATTTAGATGAATTTTATATAGTGTTCTTTAACGGCATGCAGCAATAACTGTATATTTCACACAAAATCACATTTTGGTTATGTTCTATTTTGTATGAATAGAAGTCGGTCAATTATTATCCAAATAGGTATTTGTAATAATATTAATCACCTGACTAAATACTTGCCGTGTGATTTCCGGAAGAAAATTGGCCATCCCCTCTCGTCCCGTGGGTATTGTAAAAGGCGATTAAGCCTTAAGAAGGGCACTAATTATAATAAATAAATGAATTTAGCGTATTACCGTCCGACTGCTGGACAAGGTCAAGATCTCTTCTCAGAATAAGAAGGGTTAGGCTTTAATCCGTTACGCTGGCCTGGTGCGGATCGGCGGACTACATACACCATTGAGAACATTATGGAGCCCTCTCGGTGTACAGATTTCTTCGCCATTAACGCAAGCGATAATTAAATCCGTACATGATTCCGAAAAGTCAGAGGTGTAGGCCGAGTTTGAAGTCTGATGCTCCTGCATGGAAGGCAAGCGGTCAATCGGTAGGCTATCACTGGTATCATTAAATCCGTCCCACTTGTATATATTGTTGTGGGAATAGCACACTCCAATATTACATTATTTCAAGCTTTGCTTCTGCAATAAACAAAGCTTGCATTTTCAAAATGATACTTCGTCTTCGAGTCGATGTTACGTCGGCGTCGGTATAATTCATGAGTCAAAAATGGTTTTTATTTGGACATACACAAGCAAGACACATTATATACAATATACATACATAAAAAAATAACAATAATAATTTAGTACATATTAGCTATACGTAGCGTAAAGCACAGCGTAGTAGTCAAGGAAGCCTATATACATCAAAACTTTCGAATTACTAGGATTAAGAGCGACTTGTAAGTTTGAGTTTAAGTTCAAAGCGTTTTCAGGCTAATTAATGTTAATGAGATCATAAGATCAAACGTACGTCTATCCTATATTTAAAATGAATAAAGCTTACAAAATATTACTAAATAAAAAGTTATGTAGTAGTTTTTGTACGAGAACTATACACCGTATGTGGTCGTTACAGGGACAATTTATAAAAATAAAATTGTTGTATGGACCAGCCCTAATTTAACGTGCTTTGGAGCTGCCCGGAACCACGCGTAATTGAGTGGCTCATACTTGTAGAATTCTTTGGGCAGCGTAAAAGTGTACTGACATTTTTTAAGCTTATGGCTTTATTAACGTTTATTATTTATAGGTTTACGTGAACGTAGGTGGAACGCCTTCTAGCCTCCAACGAATATAGCTGGTACTGACTGGATGCGGAATCGTATGACGCCACTAGGCAGAGTAGAGACCTCAACGCTAGTCTGACTTTTAGGACTCGATGGTCACTGATATAAACCATGACCAACTTCAGTTCACGGTTTAGAAAGCTACTTCGCTTCGGGAAGATTGTCACGTCCGTTTGCTTCTTACTCATTCATACACGAATTTGACATTAATTAATTTGTACCTTCTATAAGCTTGTAAAATATAAAAGTCATTAAAAAGGCTGTAGGAGAACAAAGATTGATGAGACAGTCTCTAAAGACTAATCTGGGTTTGTGGAATGGTCTTCTTCTCCGTGTCGATTTTGATCCGAAATTCAAATATATTTTTACAGGTGTCCTGTAGTGTGTCACAGTCACATTGTATGTGGTATAGTCTAGCCAGATACAATGTGACTGTGACAGTTTTTGCTAAATTGCTTCTGCACCGACTCACCTGGTATACTGTACGCCCGAATGCTTATAGTATCCATCATTGATTGATCAAGGTTGAAGTTAAGTCCCAAAATTAAAAATAGAAACGTACCATAGTTTATGTATCGAAATAGATATAATGATTGAAACATACTTTAGGTAAAAGGGCCTTCTATTTAACCACAGTTGTCCTTCACGGATCATTGGGCTATCTGCCTTGTGGATGCCTCTCCAGATTGCTGTTGCTAATTATCTACACATATTTTGTCAATTGAACTTTTTCCAAGCAATATTATGAAAATGAATCGAAGGATCTGCTTCTGTGTGTGTGTACTACTAGCTTCCGCCCGCGGCTTCGCCCGCGTGGTATACGAACCCGTACGTTTTTCCAGGATAAAAAAGCAGCCTATGTGCTATTCCAGACTATAATCTATCTCTGTGGCGAATTTCATGCAGATCCTTTCAGTAGTTTTGGCGTGAAAGAAAAACAAAGATCCATCCATCCATCCATCCATCCTCAAAAACTTTCGCATTTATAATATTAGTAGGATGTCCATTATCAGGATTTGGCGCTAACGGATTTAGACATATCAACAAGGGCATCATCAACGTCGTCATGCTCATGCCCCATTAATTTGATAGTAGGTGTAGTAAACACCCCGTCACCTTTTATAATACCCACGGTAAGAAAGCTATTCAATATCAAAAGGTGTGAAGATACTGCAATTATGAATCCATTAAGCCCTACGTGGTGATTTCAGCAGTGTTGCGGTCCTCATGACCGTTAACAAAGCGGTCTATGAGTGTCTTCTCACCACGGAAAAATTATAAAGTAATTTTTATTTGAAAATATTATTGATGGCAATGAATAATGTATTAATTATTGTTTTTTTTATTTATTTAATTACAATATTTTTTTTAATTTATAAATATAATTAATAATAAAAATACATTTATAAATATAAAAAAAAATAGGGACCAACCGGTATCGGGAATAGGGTCCAAGCTACCGGTTGTTAGGGCTCTAGAGAGAGGAACATCCTCACAATACGTGCCGTATTAATTATATTATTAATCGTTCTTTATTCGAAAATAAAAAGCCATAATTTAAGTTATTGTATATTATTGCACATCTACATCATACAATAAAATTCGAATTTTGAATCGTATAAGCAAGAATTCCAATCAAAAATTATTTGTCTACTAACGTACAAATCAGAATTGAAAAAGCTGTCATAAGATGATCAAGTGAGACAGGCTATAAAATGCTTTTGATAATAAAACCCGTCAACTATGAGACGGACAAAGACACTGGCTGGTTCAAACGAGCCTTTATAAACTTATTTTATTTTGTTTATTCGATACCTAGTACCTACACGCTGATGTATACGTATGTAGGTACAGTCAGCTTCAAAAACATGTATACACGTAGCGAAATTCAAACGCTTATTCTTGAAAAGTTATTGATTAAATCATAAAATTTAAATGACCACGTATCTTTACGTATCCACAGATACTCTGTATGAAATTAGTCAAGATTTCAATCACTGTTTCCTCTAAAACTCAGTTTTGAATTTCGCTACGTGTATACATCTTTTTGATGCTGACTGTACATCGAGTAGGAGAGAGGTTTGATTTATCAACATGTCATTCATCATGTTCAGAAATCATTTGCTATAGTCGATTCCCATTTTAAACATAACGGACCTTAAATATTTTAAATCTTCGTTTTTTGTGAACACTAGGACAGTATAATACACCTGATATGATTATTATATTCGATAGCATTTAAAGTCGGAGTCTCCAAATTGCTTGTTATAACGTTCATTTTATACATTTCTTAATCGGAAATATAGATATTCTACATTCCATTAGAAAGATGTACAATCTTCAAAATTCAAACTTCTCTCGTTACAACAGGAACTGAACTGAAGAACTGAAGATTCAGAACGAAGCTGACTGCCCAGGGTGCACCAGGTCTAGATATATTTCGTCACTTGGTAAGGCCCTTTCTGTGCACCAAAGTAAGTCCCCTGATTTATACACATACAATATTACTTGAAGTTGAGTAATAATGGTGAACAAAAAAAAATAATTACTAGTATTGACCACTGCTACAACGGCGTAGCACCGTCGTAGCACTCGGCGTAGAGCCAGAAATAACCAGCTGTTACGATGTGCTGACTTTACATTGACGTTGCAAAGATGTTTATCTTATCTGGTTGTCATCATGGATATACCATACATACGTTCATTATCATCTTGTGAAAAACTTGTATTTCACATGTATGATGATTTTTGATAAATGAGGAAACATTTGCGTTACTCGGACGTTAGTTTTATTTTAAAACGTTGTTATCGACTGGCGTAGAATATTCATTAAAAGTAAATAATATGTGAAAATACTCACAAATAAAGTTTATTTAAAATATACGAGGTACCCCACTCATATTTTGATGATAGGTATCCATCCATATAAATACAAAAGTAATTTTGTCTGTTTGTTATCTTATCATGGCAAAATTATTCAACCGACCGTTATAAAATTTTACAAAAAGGTAGCTCGGGTCCTGAAGAAGGACATACGCTGATACTATCATTATAATGAAAACAAAATAAACGCAGACGAAATTTCGTGCAACAGCTATTTAAATAAAATAAAAATCAAGCAATAATTTGTGTAGATGCATACACAGCTTATCATGTTTTATATCGATTCATTTTCTAGCAATTAAATATACGTATAAAGAATACATGTTCGGATTGGCTCTAATATCATAATCTATTTGTGCACAGTAACATTTATGGTATTGTAAATATCAAAATCGCTTCATGAGGCTAATTATCATCAGTAGTCGTCAATCAAGATGATTGGCATTTGCAAACAAGCAAATTACAGGTGTCCGAACCTAAACCATCACTTTCAATTCGAGAAAATGGTGATAAAAAGCGAGTTAGTGCGTTCATTCACGCTGGTGGCGGCGTGCCCGGCGCTCGGCGCTCGGCACGCGGCTTCGAGCGTCATCACCACACAGATCGCGTCACGTCACACGCATTCTTTGACAACTGTTACCGCGTCAATTACCTTTGCATTCTTTCCAACAAATGCCAGCCACTACCCGGTTGAATATTTATTGGCTATTCAATGACAAAAACCTGTCAGTATTTGTTAAGTTTGTGTTAAAGTTTTGCAAGCGAAAATGTTGGTCTTGTGTGTCGTTTAGTGGTATTATAGGCATCCCATAATAATATATTTCAGGTAGATTTCTTTAGATTAGCAGAAATATATGAATATATGATTTATATGGATTCCATAGCTGATAGCGAGTTTCTATGTTGTTGATCCTAATTATGAATTTCGATAGGATATGGGTATACCTGAAAACAACTGGCACTGAACAGTACGTTATATCATACTATTTCGGCAGTTCCTACTAGGCTAGGGTTGCCATCCCCAAATTCCGAAAACAAGGATTTGAAAGTGGAAATGACTGGACATTTCGGTTTAAAAACAGGACGCAGTATAAGAAAACAGTGCCAATGAAACTCAATGAATAGCAATTACAATGTTTTATGTAATTATCTTCCATTAAAATATATAATATAAGAAATGAAATGAAAGCAGGACATGTCCTAGGAAAACAGGACGGTTGGCAACCCTGTGCTAGACACGCACTGAGGAAAAAACAAAAGCCCTGTCGCTTTCGTAGTCGCTTCAAAAAAGCTGGATAAATATCGTGAAACCTCTGTGTGTTGTGAAAAGTCAAGGAAATGACGTCGCTTTTATTTTCATTGAGATGGGATATAAACAAAGCTGTGGCGCACGAGTGCGGGCGGGGTCACTTAAAGTTAGTGTCGGCTCGTAAACGTATCGGCCAGGCGGGGGCTACTGAACGCTCGCCGCCGCCGCCGCCGCCCCGCAGCGACCGCACTCGACACGCTGCCGCACGTCGCCGACGCTCTGAATCGCACCCATTCACACGTTATCTTAGAGAGGATATACCCGACTAGATTTTTACTCATTTTCAAATTTAATTATAACAACAGACTAGACTTAGAATAAAGTGCCTGCATCGAAAAAAAACAGTAATAATTAATTATATCATCTTAATTTTAAATGATTACCCATCCATTTTATAAACAGCAATTAATACCTAGTAAGGGAATAGAATTCTTCAAACTTATAAGGAAATATAGTTTTGTTACTTTAAACATAGCAACTAACTTTACTATATTGTTACCTACTCGACACAGTTTATTTTTCTTTCTTTCAAACATCACATTTATGTAACATAATATACGACGATCTGTCGGTATACTTTATTTACCATATTACGAAATGATTAAAGTCTTAAAATAAATTCTAGTTCTTTAATTAAGCTCCAAATAAAAAAATATCAGAAGAACTATCTCAAAAAAGTACAGCACAAAACCAGTAGCAAATAACGGTATTTATTACAAGGCATGTCCACAATAGGCTCCCCTGGGAAAGGCGGCGGCGGCGTTCCGACAACAGACAGCGGGTGTCAGCCGCCACGTGCTACCCAAGGCCACTCGCTTAGTGTCAAGGTCATTGCCACTCCAGCTCAGTACACGCGGCACCCACGCCTCTCCTGTCACCACAAATAGACCGGCCTACTCTACCACTGTGATCTACCGCAACAACTCGACACGAGCCTACTACTCCGCCGCCACTACGCCGGACAACTTTTTTTGGCGTAGGAGACAGGACACACTTGTTCCATTATGTAGCGTGATTAAGCAACATTTTAAAGCTTTCGCTTCAATTTGTACGACAGTCAGTTTCAACATCAGACTCCTGCCAGCTGATCTACAAAGTATGATTTCATTGTTACATAAGATCAATTTTACGCAAGATCTCTCTCATTACTCATATTTTCCTATACATTTTATGTAAGTCCGCGTAACACAGATCTGAGTAAATATCCAGTACATTTTGTGGTAGGTATTCACAGGCTACATAAAAACATTGCACGTACAATTCAGGGAATGAATTGGCAAAAATATAGACCGAATGTAAAACCACTTATTCTGTTGTGCAACAGGTAAAATAGTACAACGAGTAGAATTGTTGCGTTTTGAAATGTAAATACACTACATAATATAGCAAAAGACCTATATTATTAATTAAAACCGTTTAATTTTACCATCAAAGATTATTTCATAAGTGTCGTTAACTGCAGTTTACATTCATAAATTAATAGCCAAAGAGAAAAAAGATCTGTAGGCCATTTTTCCATGTGGGAATCGAGCCCGTGACCTGTAATGCTGAAAACTAATTACTTAACCTCGACGTCAGCCGCACCGCCAAACCCTTAATAACCAACCAAATATGTACTTATTATGTTCACCTATACTTACTCTTTGATAAGCTACTACATAATTACTGGCTTGAAGCCCGTGGGAAATTAATTTTCTTCAATGCTCTTAACGTTTCGTTACTTTCTTACGTAATATTCTTTTGATGCTTCGAATGAAATTTTAATAAATTAAAGTCACTTTAAAATTTCTAATTCCAGTGCCGCGTTTGATTGAAAGTTTATTACTCAATGTGGTCTGCTGAAATAATTATGAAAGGTCCTAACAAGCAATTAAAAACCAAATCACTTATTTCAACACGTCGTCGTTACAATTGAAATAAAATTTCTAAATGGTTGAGTAGAGGTTGGTATTATTTATATTTATTGAAAAAAAAAACAAATCTTTTTCACTTGCGTTAACGGTGAAGCAAAAACATCATGAGGACGCCTTAACACCTGAGATAACGCAAAAGGTTCTCGATGGTGTATATAGACCGCCATCTGTACCAGGCTAGCATGGACTATGTTCTAACCCTTCGTATTCTGAGAAGAGACCAGTGCCCAGTAATGCGGTAAATTTATAGTTATTATAAAATTTCGATTTCATCATTCTTATGTTCTTAAAAGAGGTGCAAAAAATAATTTTGCGTTTGACAAACATTTTTACATTAAAACCATACGTAAAATTAACTCATAGTTAAGTTTTCAAGATCCTCAAGATTTCACTAACTTACAAAACGATCAGTTCTTGTTAGCACAGGAAAGAAAACAATTTTTGACTCGAATCAAAATTATTCACCTCAGAAACAATTGAAAATTATTGGAGAATCATTATCTCGTCTAGTTACATTACTAAAACAATTACATGTGACCACATGTAGTGTTATTGAACAGCCATGATTTTCACCTCCTTCTTCTTATCCTTGAACCTTCAGCAGTCATTCATACGATTTTATATAAGGTAGTTTATGTTTATACTTTCTACAATGACCAGCGTAAAAAAAATAAGTACTTAACAAGTTTCATCTTATTGCATTAAAAGAGTATCATGAAGATACATTCAGTAGGTATACCACAATCCCTTCGTCTGTTTCACAAACGGGATCTCTAATGAATGACGTCAAATTAAGCTCTAAGCTTAACAGAAAACATTATTGGAACCTTAATTCGCGATTAAGGCAAACATAGTGCGCGGGGTGAGTGGTGGTGTGGAGACGAAGGCTGCGGAGTCAGTGCATGTGCGGGTGTGTGGCGCGGGGGTGCGAGGGGCGCGGGCGCGGGGCAGGCGCGCCGCGGGCCGCCACTTCTCTGTACTCGAGGAGCCCCGGTACACCTCGGTTTCCGGCGGGTGCTCCCTCGCGGATTCGCAAGTGTATCCCGCCGCGCCGGGCCCGCGTGCCGGCCACGTGGCCTTCGCTCACCTACTGGCGACACTCCGCTTTTTTACGCGCACTCCATTGATAAAACACTTCTAATTAAGTATCGGCTATTAAAGTAAATCACTCTTTTTGTACTTAAGTGAACTTTTTGTCTTGTAATATCTATAAATTAATTTAAATAAGATAGTTCAAATCAATATTACGTAATCATTAAATTATGTAATATAGTGTTATAAGTACTTATTCAACATTTACATAGATATAATAAGATTTAAGTTTACATAGATATAATAAGATTTAAGTACAGTTATGTAAACTTAGTGAAAACTTTTGCAAAGTCAAGTTGATTTTCCATTTCGTCGTTAAGAACCTATCTATCTTGTTGTTTAATAATAATTTTAAATTAAGAATTAGTCCTTGCCTCTAAACTTAATAGTGAATAAGGTTTGAAAAGTTGCCGACGGCAATGTTGAATGAATCATACAATGGCACTGGTAATCTACTTGTTCTAAGCAACCTTTTATATAATTTTATTGCATAAAATACATACAAACCATAAAACGTGAATAGGAAAAATGTATTTTTACTAAATTATCTTTCTACCGTCTTTTCTTAAATGTATGTAGACATTATCAATATTTTACAACTAAAGACCTCTATGACTAAAAAGTCTTAAAGATCTTTAATAATAAAATTAAAATTAGGACACTACTCATGCAGAAGGGGAACGTAAATACTTAATTGTGCAACGAACTGTAATCTGTTTAAACCAGTAAATGGACATCATCGTTTTGGATATAGTGCCCGATTCCACAGTCGATGAGACAGAATGGAGTCAGTCCAACCTACACCGGACGAACAAGAAAGAGCTTACAAACTCTACAATATGTACAAGGTAAGATAACTTTCCAAACGAACTTAGCTTAACTTACCTAAGTGCAGTTTGTAGCGTTAAAAAGCCTTGTGCATGTCACTTACTAGGCCGAATTCAGATAACAAACTGATGTAAATAAATTACAGAGCAATCCATTGCACGCGATCTTCACTTTATCGCCTTTTTATTTACGTGCGGTTTTAATACGGCTATGGTAAAAGGTAAAGTAAAAATACGCACACGTTTCACTGACGCGACACAACGTAGCGCGTAACAAAAATGATTTCGGATCACTGATTCAGATTTGATGCCCAGATTGAGCGAAATGATCATTCAATTTTCTTGAACCGATCAGTAAGTTTGTTTACACGTTTCAAGCGATCGTAAGATGCTGTAAACTGTTCCAATTCCTCCTCGGCAGTTTGGAAACGTGATCACAAAATTACCGTTTACCAAAAAACATTAACCGTAAAGCTTCACCGCATGCTTATTGCAATTTCACAAAACACTCATATTATAATAATGATGACTTCATGTCATGTCATGTAGATTCCTATCGAACTCTTCTTTTTAGCAAGTCTCTACATTTTGTGTTATTAATTTGTCATTATCATAAACTGAGATCTACATTCTACGGCGAGATGTTTAAAGGTTTTTGTAGTCTTACAAAAAACTAAACTTGTTTTAGTTCAGTCACTGTAACTTATAAACTATGTGTGGTGCTAGGCTTCCTGATTGATCCTACTAATATTATAAATGTGGAAGTTTGTGAGGATGGATGGATGGATATTTGTTACTCAATCACGCCAGAACAGCTGAACGGATCTGGATGAAATATGGCACAGAGATAGATTATAGTCTGGAATAGTATATAGGCTACATTTTATCCCGGAAAAATGTACGGGTTCGTAAACCACGCGGGCAAAGCCGCGAGCGGATGCTAGTCAGGAATAAAAAATAATATTCACCATACCAAAATACACATTTGTAAATGTTTTTTTAAGAGTTGGGTTATGTTTTGGGTTTATGGTGATGGTCAAAGCAAAGTAAAATATGAAACGTGGTTTTAACTCAATCAATTACAATATTTCTACTACCGAAGAATTAATAGTCAAAAGTTTGACCAACAAAGTATCAACGGCACAGAAGATGTGTTTAAACTGGCATGACCCAGCCAATACACTACACCGGTTCCTGAAACAATCTGCAGCGTTCCAAGGATTAGAACTTTAGAAAACTCTCATTCCGACTAGGATCTTTACTTGCAAGCCTTAGACAAACTACTTTAAGTATTATATACAAGATTTTCTTAAGTCTTATCGCGTTTCATTGCATTCAATACCCATGAGACCACAATCACTGATAGTAGTAATTTCGTAGAATCACATATTTGAATTAAATGACGGCACAGTTGGCGCAGTGGTTGAGAGATCGACTGCTGTGCTACGTGTCGCGGGTTCGATTCCCGCACGGACCAAATATTTGTATGATCTACAGATAGTTATTCCGGGTTTCGGTATATGTCCATGTGAATATTTGTATCTGTAAACGCACCCACGATGCAGGAATGATTCCTAGAGTGGGGCAACGTTTTATAATATATATATACGAACATCGTATATATCAGCATCTTTGATCTAGTGTTAGCCAGGGCGGCTGCTGAGCGTCAGGTCCTGGGTTATTGTATTTGTCTGTTTAGGAATCTCACAAGCAGCAAGGAGTTTAGAATTATGTCTAGTATATTACAATAGGTTCGTTCCCTAATACATGGATAAATTCGAAATAATCACATATTCCGTAGTAAAGGACTGTGGGTGTACTACTAACAGTGTACCCCTCAAGGAATACAGATGTGATGCTATGTTTATTATAATATAGACGTAAATGAACGTGCAGTTCAGCTTATGTTTAAAAAGTGTCAGCACTACATATCCAGATTTTGTTTAATCCTAAGTATCCCCCAAATTATGCTTCATTAAATGTATGATTTCCCTGAGGTTAGAGAATTGTTTGTGATTCTACACGCCGCCGTCAGAAAGAGCAGCATTTATAAGATAACATTTGAATGTCTAATAAAATTCTATTCCATCGATATTATCCAAAAAATATCATCTCTCCTTTTTGTCCAGCGGTTTCTCTAATGGTCCTAACTTCCTAAGCGGTTACGCCCTCTATGTTACCAACAATAATATATTTAGTTTAGATCCTAGTAAACTTAATAAGTGTTGAACCGGTCGCCCCTTATCGGATAAGATTCTAATATCGGTCTTTTTTTTCGTTTAGCAGAAACGAAACGAAACGAAACTTGGAACGAAGCGATTCGAAACTAACACTATTCGGGGCTTCTTGCGTAGGATTCATACCTATATCGAACCATCCAACAAATAATATTTTCAACCCTTAAATATTTTCTGAGCGTATTGTCAAAAGTACAATTCAACAGCATTATGAAGAGTGGATTATTCTAAAGCGGTCTAAATCCTATGATTTTTGGTGACTATTCAGGGTGAACTAGAAGATGACTCGATGTTTTTGTGGTTCCGTATGTCAGTAAAAGGCAAAAAAGCAATGTTGCTTTCGGATAAACAATAGCGCCATCGGCATGTTACGGTGGTTGATGGTACTAGGCAGAGGCGAGGCGCGGCGCGGCTCCCCACCGCAGCGCGCGCCACGACCGCCACGCAGTCTTCCCGCGCGGTCCGCACGTGCGTCTAGCGTGCCTTTCTATCGTGCTTCTACTTAATGTTTCCGTACGAACTCGGAATAGGTCTAAATTCAAGTGGAACAAATTAATATTAACAGAAATTGAATGTGTTTCTTTTTCGTGCTGGACCAGAATAGTCCAATACGTTGTTCCGGTAGTTTAACTTGAACCTCCTGTGTAATGAATGAATGACTTCAGTGCTCTATCAATTAAAGTTGAAATTGTATTATTTTCTATTTCCTCCGTAGATTAATTAGATCTTACATGGGACCGGAACGTATAAATTAATGTATGTTTACTAAACTCAATTCGTTTCGTTGGATGGAATATGTCTATGGCAGCTAATTAAATATTTAAATGGTGGGTATAAACTTTCTGTACATACTTGTATACATTTGTAACTTATATATAACTGTGTCTAAAAGTTAGAATAGGTAAGTGTTGTTCTAGTAGTGAATGTCCTCTGAACACTGTGCTTACAGTATTTAATTGTGAGATTAGATAATATTAATGAATATTGAATACGTGTACCTTAAAGTTATTTAAGATAATTAAAATTGCTACATCACAACGTGCATTTGTAGTATAGACCTACATATTTAAATGATTGCGGAAATAATTTCAAATCTGATACAATCGGACTCAACGAAGCCTGGTTTAGAATAACCTGATTACGAAAAAGAGAATTTGTTTGTCTACGTAAGAAGGTTTTCCCTGAAAAATACGTATTACTTTTAAATATGCACGCTTTTAAGTAACCCTGAAATTACATGTGTACCTGCCCAATTAATATACGGTTTGTTTCTGTCAGCTTTGTGTATTATGTCAATTATTATAACTCAAATCAAATACACAAAACATTCATTATTAAATACCTAATTGTTGGTTAATAACAGTCCATAATATTTATGAACATATTCTGTGGTTGATAAGTACCCTATCTATAACAAACTGGAGCATAGATATTGATATAAAGATAAGATTGAGTTGTAGGGCGTTGTTAATTATGTCTTATGCCTTATTTGAATGAATGAATTATATTTACAAATGTTTTCAATGAAAATGTGTTCATTATTGCTAAGTTATTTTAATACGAGTTCTAGCTAATATAAGCCTTGAAGCTGACTTGGGATTATAATTTCAGAAATTAGATTGTCCGCGATTTTTTAAATCTACGGGTTACGCTTCGTAGTATATAGAACTACTACAACTCTTAACTTTTACAGGTTAGACTTCTTACTTGATCTGACTAGGCTGAACATGGCTTTAGGATCTTGAGGTCCTGAATCCAATTCCGCTGGGTTGGGCAAAAATTACTATTGGTATTTTCTGGCAGGAAACCTTAAGAAATATTAGTCCTATTTACACAATAATTCACAATACCAATTTCAAATAACCCCTTGTAATGTTATAGGTAGATAGGTATACGAGAGTATCTTCCCCTCTACCTAATATTTTTGGAATCACAGACAGAAAACAATAACATTTTTAGTAAGAACCCCTGCGCTGGAATGCAGCACAGTCAATACGGAAATATGTGAGAGGGTGCAAGGGGAACATGTACTTCTACAACATCCAGCTTCCTTAGACGTCTGTCCCACCTACACGCGGTAAATCCCGACAGTGAACCGCATTTCTTCGCCAACCGATAGATGGCGGGGTAACCATCAAAAGTGAATACTTACTTAAAATATTGTAGGTACATGTATTCTGCATTATATGCATTTTCATTCATTTCATTGTCTTAGTATCAAGCATAACATCAACACGAAACGTAATATAAGTTATTGAAATAGAAAAGCGAAGAAAGATTAGCGACCTACTTTTACAATAGACATCTGCCTACGTTATTATTTACTTTGTACATTAGATTTGATTACTATAATTTAGATCGTGTCAGATACCTACTTGTTTTATACCTACCATTATTATCTATTATAGGTATTCAATATAAAAACGGATTTATGACTTCACATAATTTTTAATATTGTGTTTTCGATGTTACAAGTAAACACAACTGTGACGCCTTTTATGTAAGTGATACACATACCAGAAGGCTTTATACAATACGCGTTCGACATAAAACAGGTGTATCAATAAAAACACTTATTTCAATGGATCCCATTTGAAGTTTTGAATCTCAAATAAACAACAAATGGAGTAAACAATTAAGACTATCTTGTTTGGATTAGAAATTGCAAGTTTATGCAGACAGGTGAATCGTGTTGCCAGAGCAATAGGATTTCGTTCGGATACTTTGGGTATGGAACCTTAAAAATATAATCAAATTCAAATCCACAAAAAACAATGATTTAATGAAAGACTATACTACTACTATACTACTATACTACAGCAGATTAGCTATCTGGTTTAGTATACTGAGTGAGGAAATAAAGCCAAGACCACAAATAGGCACCACATGCAGAACCTCTATTTTATGTTTCAAAACACAAGATTATAAAAAGCCATGACCAGGGTCATAAAAAGATTATAAATAATAAATTACGTACTAGCGGTTTGAAAAACAACCGTATAAATTATTCTAGATATGACGCGAACTTGCCTTTGCCAAATTAGAAGTTTCTTTAGCAGATTCCGGCTTACCACAAAAGATTTACTTCTAAAATATTATAGTTTTTATTATTCACAATTAAGTCTACACAAATAATTTAAGATCAGAAACTATATTACATAATTGAAAAACTTCCTGTATAAATTAAACAAAAGTTCTCATCCACTAAGTTTAAGAATTATATTCTCGATTGTCCTAAAATAAACATGGCTCACGTTTAATAAAAAAAAAACTCTTTAAAGTATTCAGAGCTGTTGCCCTAAAACAAGAGCAATGAACGGCGATGGTGAAACCTTATGAAGGCATTGCGAGCGAGTCAAATAACGGCAATTTGCAGCCCAGCGATAAATAAAAATAGTTTAGGCATGCTAGGAATTTTAGACATGTTAAAAAAAACCTGTTGGAAATTGAATACTTACATATTTTTTCATAATGGATACTTAAAACAACATAATTCAAGACGGGTGTCTTCAATAAACAATGTGTGTGACTAAATAACAAACACTGTACCTATATTTTTTTAAATAGACCTTGTCAAAAATATCCACCTGCTCTCTTATTTTAAGACGTGTCTCCCCCTTAAATTGTAAGTTATGATGAGAGTTGTGTTCCAATTGTAATAACATCAATTGATTTAACGCTATTTTAGTGGAAGGAACAAAACGAGGTCACTGACCGGCAATTACGTCCTCCTAGAGACTCGTTCATTCCATAACAGTAATGGATTTAAATCTTACTATCTTAGTTTTACTATTGTAATGTCAATGATGTAAAATTATAACTTAATGAATCACAATAAAATATGTTTTATTTAGTGATTTATTTGGTGAATATAAGGAAAAACATAACTTGTCTCTTTAAATCATCAAAATACTGTTGAAATATGCTGGATCCTGTGAAGTTATTAAACAATTTGAACAAATATACTAGATACTTTCCGAACTGTATTAACTTCTTGCCTACTTTTAAAACTTTCTACTTTCCACGCTCTAAAAACATATTAGAAACATCGTATCGTTATGGATGCCACATTATAATCGACCATTACTAAGATTTATCAGTTAGAAAATTGTTTATTAGTATTTATGAGATCCTCTATTTGGATAATCTATTGAAATAAAATAACAGTTTTATAAGCTAGTAAATTTTACTTTGTACTGGGTTTAAAGAAAAATTATATACGAAATTATGTTAGAGGTAGAGAGTGTTCTCTCGGTGGAATATTAATATTTTATTTATATTAAGTACTGGCTTGTTAGTGTTACAAAATCCAATCGTACAGAAAGCAATTATCGGCGTGTCCTTTCACTTACTTGTTGATAGTGGTGTGTATAAAGGCCCAATGGGACCGCAGCCGGTGTGCTACAGAAACCGGTCCGAGAGGCATGAGACCGACTTGTGGCTCAAGGTACTATTACAATGTTGATCAATCGCATTTTGGAACAACGATTAAAACGGTTCTCATATTAAGAATAGTTATTCAAAGAGATAGAAAGAGATTCCAATGTCTACTCGCCTAAATGCATTTGTTTATGATTTATTTGTTAGGTACTCAACATCAATGGAAAAACGTCTTCTTTTGTAGTTTATCAGTAAAATATACTAATCATTACAAAATCATTTTCCTGGAACGCACTTTGTTATTCGCCGAAAGTGTTCTCCTTTCAGCGCTTTTTTCGGGACCAATACGTTGAGCACCAAAAATATTCCCATTTGAGCATCAATGTATATTTCAGCTTGGTGCTCAAAAGACAAAGATAGTACATAAGAATAATACTACTATTCTACCTGCTAATAATACACCCATACATATACATATACGAAAATAGTAAATATGGTCAAAGTTAAAAAAATCTTATCCAAAATTAACCTCGTTACAGAATCTTCCTCTTTTCGTGTTTTCCGTCACTGCACTCTTAAGTTCCTCGTATACCTTTTAATACAGAATATAGATAAATAAAAATGAAAAATTACAATGAATTAAAAGCACAGTTATAATAAATCGGTGGTACAGCTTTAACGAATGCTTCAAGACAGAGAATGCCATTTGTGTGCGCAACTCTTGCCATTCAATATCGCAATGTTAAGAAATAGTAACTGGATCAAGAATTGGCGCGCCAACATGCAATAAGTAATATAAAATAAAGATTATTACCACTTTAAGATATCGTAATATCTATCTTAATAATGAACTTAAAAATTGTAAATAGTTAATAGGACTGTTGTTAAAAGCTATTATAAATTGTACACGTATCAATACTTACCTACTTAGTAATTGTGATTGGGTTGAAGTAGTTACATAATACTACTAGCTTTACAAGAAATACGCCACAATCTAAGCTTAGAATAATTTACTTTCCTGTATACAGATTATAAACAACAATTTACCCAATAGGGCCGCAGGAAACTTAATTTTGTGTAAAAAGTAAAAAGCAATAAAATTGATCGTAACTATCATGACGGGAAACTAACGAGGTTGTTGTGTACCTCGGTTATTGGTATTATACTTATGATCGCGAAATTGTACCCGCCCCACTCATCATAGCACAGGAAATCTCTTGAGGTTGAGGCTATGTCTAACAACATACTTGCCTATTATAATTACGATGAATTATTATTAGAGCTTAACAAGAACTCTCAAGAGATTTTTAATAGTGAATTGCAGGTTTATATACCCAATGGTGAAAATGGAACAATATTTACATGATGTACAATTACTAATTGTCAGGCCAATTGTAATTACGTGTAACACTACCTAACGCTAGTATGTCCGTTTGTTTGTATATGTATAGCATTTGTTTAAGTTATGACTATTACTTGGTTGTTCTTGTTACAAAATACTTTCCTAAATTAGTGAGTGTGCAACACGTATCTTATATACATAGATATATCATATAAATGTAATGCCTTCAGCTTGTGTTTGTCCTAATATTTGTATTCCAAAAATATCCACGTTGACAGAGACTCTAATTTCAGCATATTATGATATTTATGAGATACTTTGTAATACTAATGATTACTACTTCTGCACTTTCTATTGTTTCAGAGACCAGAAAACCTCGAATCTCCGCTGCCTGTTCCTCGCGACACAAAGAACAGCGTATACATTATGAATGATCAGGTTGGTTTTCAATTAATTTTGTACAATGCTGACAAAAGCGCGAAGTCACGATGCTTCGTAGTGTTCTTATTATGAAAAGAAGCTGTAAGACTGACTCTTACCATAACTTAACGGTAATTTGGATCATTGTTGTAAAATTTAACACACAATTTGGGTGACATGACATTTTACGCATAAAAAGAATTAAATAAACTGTCATTATTTTTTAAATTACATATGCCAACGAAATAATAGTAAAAATTAGAACTCGTCCAAATAAACGAAAGCCCCAACTGAGGCCACACTGTGGTCAAAACAGGTTAGAATAGAACTCTTTTGTGTCTTGTGTCTCTGTCACCGGGTTTTTATAAAGCGATCTTGTAATAAAGCACATATCTAGCAAACGATAGCTTTTAAGAAAAGTCTAACGGTTTAGATCTTTAGGTTTATCATCGTACAGTTTTTTTTTTTTGAGTTGTCTCTCGCAGTTAGCTCAGGGAGCTTTTACTGCTTAACCGGGCAAATGGCGAGACCAGAAGGGCCTCCAGCCGAGCAAATTATATAATATTAAGCAACACTGCTAAGGGTGTCCCATAGTGGGACTCGAACCTCGGCTTAGGGCGTTGCTGGGGGGCATACAAGAGAGGACTTGCTGGATCTGATTGTGATTATTTGGGGACATTTGATTTATTACTACTGGCTCAGCGCGGGCTGGCTCGAGCAAGGGGTGGAGAATGAACGGGTCTTCGCGACGGGCCTCGCCGGCGAGGACGGTACGACGGTCGGTTGTGTGTAGTGTTGGTAGTTTTCCTAACCAATCGGAGCGCCTCCTGATGGAGGGTGATATCGTCGTCTGGGTACGTGAGAGTGTGCCTAGGACGGCGAATTTTGGATATGCGGGAGGGGGTGTAATTGGCGGCAGATACCACTAAGGGGTTTGTGTGCGAGGGAGCAGAGTCGAAGAAGCGTTTAGACGCTTTCTTCATGAAACATCTGATGGTCGGGAGGTTTAGGTCAGCGTGGAGCTGTTTATTGCGAACGTACCAGGGCGAGCCTGTGGCTTTGCGCAAGAAACGGTTTTGAAGGATTTGCAACCTATGGAGTCTGGACGTCTTTACGTGAGAAAACACGACGCTAGCGTACGTCATGATAGGGCGGATGCATGTGGTGTAAATTCGCACCTTGGACTTGAGTGCTAATTTACTCCGCGCATTGAGGATGAAATGGAGGCGACCGAGAGCAAAGGCGGCGCGGTGGCGAACCGTCTTTATGTGCTCGGTGAATTTGAGTCGGTCGTCGAGGGTCACACCGAGATATTTGGCCGTCAGTTCCCAGGGGATCTGTTGGCTAAACATGGAGATGGGACTTATAAGACTAGGATCTACGCCGCGTCTCGAAAAGAGCACGGCGGCGCTCTTAGTCGGGTTGACTTCGAACCTCCAGTTCGTGAACCATTTCCCTAGGGCATTGGCTGCGGTCTGGAGGGATCGGGAGATGCAGTCCGGATTAATGCCGGAGTAGAAGATGGCTGTGTCGTCAGCGAATAAGGCTAATCGACATTTGCCTCTGATCGGGATATCGCTTGTGTACAGCGTGAAGAGAAGCGGGGAGAGCACTGAGCCCTGAGGGACTCCGGCTCGGATCGGATGAGGGGACGAGAGCGCACCCTCTATGCGGTAGCGAAAACTGCGGTTCGACAAGAAGTCTCGGATGATGAGCACGAGACGGTCGGGCACTTTATGCTGATACAGCTTATATAATAAGCCGTTGTGCCAGACCTTGTCGAAGGCTTTCGCCACGTCAAAGAAGAGAACGCCTGTCTTGAGGCCTTTTTGGAAACCAGCACTGATATGCTCTACTATGCGGTGAACCTGACGGACGCAGCAGTGTTTGGCTCGAAAACCAAACTGCTCGTCGGGAATGAGTTTGTTGGATTCGGCGTAATCCATTAAACGAACATAGATCAGACGCTCATAAATCTTCCCAAGGACGTTTAGGAGGCTTATGGGTCTGTAACTGGACGGCTCAGACTTGGGTTTGCCGGGTTTCGGAATACCGATAACGGTAGCTTCTTTCCATGACTGTGGAAAGAGATTGTTGCTTAAAGCCGCATTGAAGATGGCAGTCATTAAGACGATGAGCGGGGCGGGGAATAGTTTGATCACTCTGTTGGTGATCCCGTCAGAGCCAGGGGCTTTTTTGGGTTTGAGTTTCTTAACGAGAGTAAGAACCTCCTCGGGTGTGACCGGGGGGAGGGGATCGTCAGGGTCCTCGTAGGGAGGGAGAGAGGATCTACGTTCGACCTCGGCGTCTACCTTGAAGAGGTGAGCCTGGTCGACTGGGAGAGTGCTTGGGGAGCATTGGGCTTCCAAGCTGTCGGCTAGACATTCGGACTTTTCGTCGTCCTCGAATGCGGGGCTTTGGTTGGGACGATTGAGAGGGGGCATGGATACTACTGTATCGGAGTTGAGCTTTTTGGTCAGTTGCCAGAACGCTTGATGGGAGGGTTCGAGAGTGCTCAATAACTTGTCCCAACGATCCTTCCGCATCTCCGCTATGCGAGACTTTACAGCACGCTGCAAGCGACGCATACGGGCGCGGTTAGCTTCGTCGGGAAAAGCGTCATAGGCACGGATAGCTGCATTCTTCTCCGTCAGCAGTCCTCGCACGTCATCCGGCAATTTCCAGCGATGATCATCCATCGCGGGGACTTGCCGTGAACATTCGTTCACTACGGATTGTACGTGACTGGTGAGGGAGTCGATCGCACCTATCGTATCGGCAACCGACACAATGCTATCGGGGATAACGTCAAGATGGGCGGATGAGGTAGACTTGAGGCGTTGCTCGAGTTTATTCCAATCCGTTACCGTCTTGGTTGGAGGGGGCTGACCGGGAACAGGGGAACCTACACGGGGACCTAGCTCTAGGGTCACCGGTCTATGGTCAGAATCTAGCTCTTGTAGCGTTTCTATAGACCGTATACCGAGGTTTACGTTCTTTAGCAGCGCTATGTCGAGGACGTCGGGCCGATGGCTAACAATAGCCGGGTAGTGGGTGGGATTCATCGGGGCGATAACATCGAAGTTATATTTGGTGCATAAAGCTTCTAGGTTTTTACCTCTAGGGTTTGAACTGTGGCAGTTCCAGGATGGACTTTTGGCGTTTAGGTCGCCCGCTAGGAGGACGGAACCACCTAGGTTCATGAGGGAACAGATGTCCGGCTCGATATTAGTATAATGGTTGCAGGGAGGGATATAAGCCGATACGATATTGATCGGCTGGTGACCGGTCATGCCTAGCCGGCATATTGAAACCTCTATTTGGGATAGGGGTGGGGGGTCCATAGGTATGCAATACAGGGAGTTTTTATAATATATGAGGGTACCTCCTTTAGCGGCGCGGGTCCTGTCGTTGCGAACTAGACGATAGTTAGCGATTCGAGGATCGCGGTGGGAAGGCTTAAGGAAGGTTTCCTGTACGAGGAAGATGTCGATTTGATGGTCGCGGAGGAACGACGCAATCTCATCGCGTTGACCTGCAATGCCGTTGGCATTGAAGAAGCCTATTTTGAGGGATCGGGGTTTTAATCTGCGGCTTACTGGATCCATTTAAAAATGAACACGGTAGTTTTCGCAGAACTCGGCTAAGTCGGCGTATTCCGACATTAGGTTGAAGACGGCGGTGGAGTTACCCTCGGCAATCTTGAGCTTGCCAAGTAGTTCACGGCCGCGTGCCATGATTGTAGGGTTAAAAAGACGGCCCAGGGATCCGAACACATCCACGGGCCCGGACGGCTGGGGAGCCGAGACGGGGAGAGTCCGTGGAGGGAGTGCTGGCGAGGGCGCGGGGATGGGGGAAGCCATCAACTGTGGGATAGCTGCGGTAGGGGAGGGTTGTTTAGGTCTAAGAGCCGGGAACGCTTGCTGATGGTTCAGCGCGTTCCAGGGTGAGGTTCTTTGGGGTCTGAGGGTGTCGGGCATGGTGGACGAGGGCAGCCTGAATTGCTGCCGTGTCTCTTCACGCTTGACCACCTTGCGATTCGAGCGCGGAGCCTTTGGGCAGCCACGATAGTTCGCGGGGTGCCCCGACTCGCCGCACAAAACGCAGCTCGGAGGCTCAGTGCAGAGGGTCAGGTCTTTGGGGCGGGAACAATCGCCTGTCGCGTGGTCGCCTAGGCACTTTACGCACCTGGCTTTGGCGTAACAGTTCGATTGAGCGTGGCCATAGAGTTGGCATCTATGGCATTGGGTTAACAGCCCGGTTTTACGGGGACTTTCGACCTTGATGCCAGATAAGTGGCACAAAGAGCGGATATTGACAATCGCCTTACCGGCGGGAGAGTTCTCACAAGCGACGATCACCATATTATATGGGATACGGCCGCGAGCGCGGTGCATGCGATGGACGCTGAGCACTGGGATGCTTTGGGTTTTGAGATCGCAGACGATGTCTTTGACGTCGATCTCCTTGGGCATATTTTTAATGACAACCCTGAAGGGTCGGTCCTCTTTGAGAGCGTAAGTGTGGAAGGGAACTTTACGCGTGGAAAGCAGGGAGGTTAGTTCCCGATAATCTTTCGGGGTTTGGAGGGTTACTTTAATCCCTATTGCGAGGGATTGGGCGTGGGTGAAGTTGATGTGCTTTTGAACACACAACTTGGACAAGTCGGTCCAACTGCCCTTGTCGTGAATAAACACTGGGGGCGGGGTGGGAGGTTTAGGCGGGTCGGAGCCCGCGGGATTAGGGGGAGAAGGGCGGTTGCCCTGCGGTGGGGTGGCCGCTTTAGCAGCTGAGGGTGAGACAGGGCGGCTGCCCTGCGAGGGGCTGGCCACGGCCGGGATTGTGGAGGGAACGGCCGCCTTCTTAGAGGGAATCGGGGCTTGTTTTTTGCCTTTGCGGGCGCGTTTCTTCCCCTTGCCTTCGACGGTAATGTACTCGTCGGAGTGAGAGGAAGAGGAAGAGTTAGAGTCTGAGGAGGGACCTTCAGACTCGTAGGCTGATAATTCAGAGGTGGCCTCAGCCATCTCTGCGTCAGCGGGGGTCGGGGGGCGGGAGCTCGCACTGGAATGCGGGACATGCGCAGGTGTGCGCACAATGGGCCCATTGTTGTCGTTGGACAATAATGGGACAATGGGTGCCGGGCTTGCAGGGCTCTCGGCGAAAACAATAGGGGCGGGTTGTTTGTTAACAACCGCAGGTATAGAGGACGTCGCTGGGCGAGGGGATTTTTGATTTAAGACATCGGAAAGTTTTGAGCCGTATTTGGCTTGAAAATCGGGGTCGTTAAGGAGAACCTCCTTAACGAACGATAAAAGAATCGCGTCCGTCATTTTGCGTAACAAAATGACGGCCTACACCTACTATTTTATACTTCAACCCCGGGTTGGATGGGCCCGGGGGTGTGTGGGTGTTGTATACCCTCCCTGCCGGGTATAGGCAGGGAGGTGTGTGTACGTAGGGTGTGCCCTAAGCTGGTATCCCGTTGCCGATCTTAATGTGCAAACGGGTCCCTAACAGCTCAAGTGCAGAGGGTGATATGGGCCGAAGCTTGCAGCACCCAAACAACACAAGAGAATAGGAAAAAGGGTAAGGAAGGTGGGAAGTAGTGAGCTAGTGTCGACTAGGAGACCCCCCAAGGCCGGTGGTTCTAGCTCCTTCCAATTGATTGCTTTGCCCTGAAGGGGCGCGGCGGGTGTATTGGGTCAACACCCCACTCGGTTTCGTTGGCACCGTATGGTTTCCACCGAGGACCACAAAACAGTGGTTTTTACCCTGAAGGGGCAACACACGCGAGTTTTATCAATCAAGGAAACAGGGATAATCAAGCGTCGCCTTGAAAAAGGCAAGTTTTGATTCACGAGTCTTGATGTGGTGAAAGTCGCAGGCGACTTCGGACGGCGCTGTGGCAGGCACGGCGCAGAGAACGCACGGGGCGGGAGCGTGACAGCGGCGAGCGCGACACGTCTGCACGCGGCGAGCGTCAGAGTCGGAATGTGTCATCATCGTACAGGTTCAGGTTTTAGTTTTTATAGAATCAGAGGCCCCAGTGTAAGTTTCTTTCGACAAATTTGATTTACTACATCGAACGCGTTCGGCGCTCCGATTGGTCCGTTTCGTCTCTCCACCAATAGGAATGCCGAACGCGTTCGATGTAGTAAATCGAATTTGTTGAAATAAACTTACACTAGGGCCTCAGTTTATGAACCTATATACGTAACTATTATGGTTATCGACTTTCTCACATTTTATCATACAGTTTAAAAACACACATTTACAGTAAAAAGCATTTTTATTTTATTTATTGTTCCATTAATGATTTATTGCAGTGATAGCCTAGCGGTTGAACGCTTGCCTTCCATGCAGGAGGGGCCGCGTTCAAACCCGGCCCGCACCTCTTACTTTTCGGAATCATGTGCGGATCAGAATTTGATTATCACTTGCATTTACGGTGAAGGAAAAACATCGTGAGAAAACCTGCACACCTGAGAGGGCTCCATAAAGTTCTCGACGGTGTGTGTAGTCCGCCAACCCTCACCGGGCCAGCGTGGTGGACTAAGGCCTACCCCTTCTCATTCTGAGAAGAGACCCTTGCCCAGCAGTAGGACAGTAACGGGTTGAATTTATTTACATATTTATTTAATGATTTATTCCCTGTATCCAACAGACCACTGAAATTTTTGGCTACAAGAAACACTATATGCGTGTTTGAATGAAACTTATTATTTTTAAATAAATGTATGTATTAAAATTTCTATTTGAAATACTTTTTAAAAATTCATGAAAATTCACTACTTTTGTAACATTAAAGTCACATCAAGTCATATTATGTATATTGCCAATACAAGATTCTAAGTTTTTTGCTCTAAGGGCTTTCGAGGTCAAATAACCCCATATATCCAGAACAAATAAAAAACATATAATTCCATTCTCTCGTGGCATAAGCTAAAAAAATAAGTTTGCGCCGGTTTGAGCAAATGGGCCAAAAAGCTTGCCAGAATGAATACGTATAAATATAACCCATAATCAGCTTTTCCAATTTACCTATACCAGTTACACATGAATAAGCCAGAATAACACTAATTTTAACCGACTTCAAAAAAGGAGGAGATTCTCAATTCGGTTGTATTTTATTTTATGTTTGTTACCTCAGAACTCCGTCGTATATTTTAACCGATTTGGAAAAAAATTGGAAAACTTAAACTTAAACTTCCAATTTAAATTTGAAAAAAAAAATACAACCGCTTGAAGTAAAAAAAATAGGGGAAGAAATTTTGTATTGGACCTATAATTGAGTAATGTAATGTAATAGTAATGTAATACATTTGAAAAAAAAATGCGTCCCTAAGGTGAAACAGGATATGCAATTTTTAACGGACTCAAATATTATTTATAATTTAATAATTGTTTTCGTATCTCTTGTATTGTTTTTCTAAGCGTTTTAGTCTTTCATCTTCGGTTTCACCTAGTCGTTGTTTTCTCATTCGAGAAGCGTCCTTGCCCTTACCATCTACCCATTACTGAAAATCGTAAAATAATTAAATTTTATAATAATAAACAAACCGACTTCAAAAGCAACACTTACTAAAAAGCAAAAATAAATGTTTTATCTATACTTATAATAAATCTGTAGAGAGGTCAATTCTGTACATGAAATATATTTTCAAAATAACTATCAGAGGGTGATTAGTCATCGATACTGATGCCAAAAATGCAATCAGTAAAATTTTTGTCTGTCTGTCTGTCTGTCTGTCTGTATGTTCCTTATAGAAACAAAAACTACTCGACGGATTTTAACGAAACTTGGTACAATTATTCTTCATACTCCTGGGCAGGTTATAGTATACTTTTCATCACGCTACAATCAATAGGAGCAGAGCAGTGAAGGGAAATGTTGGGAAAACGGGAGAAGTTACTCCATTTTTTAAGCTTCCGTCGCGTGTGCAGCCTTAATGGTTAAAGCTACATAGAAATCATATACGAAAGTTAATCTGTCTGTTACATCAAAACCATTGAACCGTGAGGAAGGACATACGCTACTTTTTTACGAAAAACGACTGAAACGCGGACGAAGTCGCGGGCAAAAGCTAGCTAGGAGAGGGACACCTCATCCCAGGTTTCTGGGTAACGGGCTCGCTCTCCTAGTAATGATGTGAGGTAGACCTCCCGTTTCGGCGGGACTCGACGGCGACTCATCGCACGTTGCAAACGAAAGTTTGCTAACATGAGTACTGAGGGGGGGGAGGAGCCCCTACCGGTAGGCTACAGTAGCCTCCCCCGACTGGCGTCGGACTCTCAGGGGCTGTGTTTCAGCTGATGCTATAGGGCTGCTGGGGTCTTGTTGCCATTCACGTGGTTGCATTACTTTTCAGTTAAAGAGGGAGGGTTCGGAGCCCGTACTGGAGAACGACCCTACCCTCGCTCCCTGGCCAATGCTCATCGCCGAAGGGCTTGAGTGGCTAAGGGAGTGGATGCCAGCTTTCCAAGATCAAGTTGCAATACGGAGTCTAGTGACGGTCTGCCTGGCGCCCTATCATAGAGGAGTGGAATTGTCCGGATGTACGCATGACTCCAGTTCTAACGTGCATTGTAATGGGGAACCCACGGTTTCCACTCTGAATATGGTGGTAGGGTAGACTGGAAAGATCGCTTCCGACGTCGCGGACCTCTGAAAATATATTATAGTTGAAGAATATTGAAGTCGATAAAAATGCTCTTCAACTATCCGTACTTAACAGCAACGACAAAAATATACAGAGACACAAAAATAATGAATATAAAACAATTATATACCTACAATATATGTATTTTTATCAGAAAAGTTCTCAACAAAACTATCCATACAAATATTACACTTACCCAATATAAACATCTCAGTCAACGAAGTACCCGGCGAGCAAGTTTATTGGTTTACCAAAAATAAGAACTAATTAAGGCAAAAAAATGCTCACATTTGAAGGAGCACAGCTATACAATAAAATACCTTCACGCATAAGAAACCTGGACTCATTTAACGCATTCAAAACTCAGCTTAACCAATACTTACTTGCAAATCAGATATCTGAAAAATGAATGTGTTGGATGGGACTTGTTTATTGTTTTTTAGTCTGAACCAAATGTTGTCGAACCTAACCTTTCTTAAGTTTTTCTGTTCTCAAGTAAGTGACATGTAATGTTTTTTATTGAGAATAAAGATTCTTTAAACCTAGTCGACGCCAAGGAAAACACGCAATGTGATAAACCGACGCGATTTGCGATTAAATATTATAATTATCTTTACGGAATCTGAACTGGACCGAAATGTCTGGAACAATGTTTTATAATACGTAACCTAGTATATTTACGGTAATACTAGGTACCACTAAATATAATAATTTACTATTTATAGACATAAGAATATTCATAAGTATCTTAAATAGACACATATAAAAAATTGAACATTTTATGTAAAATAGACAGCACGACGACAAGAAAACACCATACAATGGTACAATTACACTAAGAGCTTTTTATAGTCATTAACATTGTATGGAAACTTCTTGTTGCCTTCTGTTATTCTCATGGAGACTTTCTTTGTAATGTTCAATTATTTATTGTAAGACCGTGCCACAAGTAGAGTTCAAATACCATATTCTGTACGATTTGGGCTCCAATCAATGTCATAATGGAATCTTAAATAAAAAAAATTGGGACTTTTCTAAACGTTTTCTGTTCGTAAATATTTAAGCAAAGCATGAAGTACATGAACCTGTTCAAGCCTCATAGCCTTATCAATAATGTTTAATCCATTTTAGGAAGAGCTATAACCTACGCGATTATTTCAAGGACAGTTGAGGAAATCCCTATCACGCACTTTGTCAATTTCTTACTTTGGCAGTACAAGTTAGACTGAAAATATTAAGCAAGCATAAAATATTAACTAACATGTGTCGTACCTATGTTAATATTTCTCCATTTGACGCTCTTAAAGTTACCTCCTAAATGTAGGTAGTCCTACAACAAAATCATAATAAAGTATAAAGCAATTAAGTTGTAAATACTAATTATTGGATTTAAAATTGAAAACAAAATTTAAATTCTACTTACATGTATTTTTGTTTATATACTTACTTATAGCTCAAAATAGCTAATATTCTTGTGATTATCTTCGGTATATCAACGCCTATTTTGTTAGCTGTGTAATATCACAACCAATTTTATTAGGATTTATACGCTTAATTAAAGCAGAGACCATTTCTTTTACTTGTCCTTTCAACGTCGTTTATCCGTTATGAGCCTTATTTGCGAGTTTGGGCATATAATACGAAAACAAATAAATAGGCAGTGCATTTAGAAAGCATATCTTGTACAAATTATTCCGCAAATACAAACGCAAAAATAAGTGCAGATTTACATGGAATTTTAGAATATTAGATAGCCTGGACTTATGTAGATAAATAGAGTTATGTTGCATTTGTTACCAAGTCACGCAGTTATTGAAAAGCCAGTCATTGATAATAAATGAAATTAAATAAAAATGTTACAGTAATAATACTACGGTACATAAAGTCTTACTTAGGATCCTATTAACACGTTTGTCTGAACTAGGAAATCCTGTCTT
The DNA here is from genome assembly GCA_947562105.1 of Shargacucullia verbasci. Classification (NCBI taxonomy): domain Eukaryota; kingdom Metazoa; phylum Arthropoda; class Insecta; order Lepidoptera; family Noctuidae; genus Shargacucullia; species Shargacucullia verbasci. The sequence continues at coordinate 8,153,365 of OX387284.1, read as the reverse complement.
TCAGGCGCGAAGAGCTAACATGGTTTAAAATAAACAAATAGTTAGTTATTATATTAAAATTAGGAACAAAGTATAAATTAATCTATATTATAGGTATGTAATGAAGGTATAGTTAAAGAGTATAATAGCAGTAGACAAAATAATATACATATATTCTAATGTCACGTAAGCAAAAATCTTAGTTTATCAACTGATGAACTTGCGAACAGAAGTTAAAACCTGTATATTCATCAACCTTTTGCTGGTTTCCAATATCACCTACCCTAAACTCGCCAGATTAACGAGTTATCAAACTACTCACGCTTCTTTATATTCTTCGAAACTAGGCTTAAAAAATTACAAACCTAATTCCTGGCGTCCACCGAATGGTACTGACATACGTAAACGTACATCAAGAACAGTTTACGCATGCAGGCTGACAATCAAATTCAACCTGGAAGCCTGTAATCTAGTGTCATAGGGAACAGATGATATCGTGAGGCAGATAAAACACTAGCTTCTTTTTGAAGAGAGCACGACCTATAATTGTGGATATTCCCTACTATAATATGTGTTCAACAAATTTAAAATATTCGTCTACTACAATTATGTAGTATAAAAATTATAACATGAGGCACATGATTTAACTTCATTATGTGACGATGATAACCATGACACATCTGCATCTATCGTCTAAGCGACTTTATCAGAAGTTGACTTCAGCACTTTTTTAATGTCAATCATGATTGTGTTTATTTCCTTGTTTCAGACATTTCACACACCATCTTTTGGAGACGAAGAGTTTGATATACCACTGATTCATGGACAGCATGCTGCGAACGCTAGCGTACAAAACTCACATATACAGTATACTCAATTACACCACTCAGCTCCTCAGGTTAGTGAATAACGATAAGTTTACCTTTTTCTTCAAAAGAAAATGGTCCCAATATGAAATTCTTGTGGAGTAGGTATAGTTGTTATTTAGATCTTTATTATCATCACTTACAGCCTGACTTCACCTACTGCTGGCCATCAGCCTCTCTTTGAAAGTGGTATTTAGATGTTAAATGTCTTTAATTAGATAGCATTATTAATCAATTCCTGGCTAGGAGAAATTCCAAAAATCTCATTTATGTTCAGCCACCGATATATAATATAGTGTGGTAGTAGCTAATAAAGTGATAGATATTAATAAGATGGTTAAACTTCTACCGGTATTATTTATATATAAATTGTCTTTAAGTAGGTAGGTACCTGTACAATGCGTAAAAATATGAAAAACTGTTAATCCAACCAAAGTCTTCGTCTTGATTAAAACTAAGGTGGCCCCAAAAAGCTCCTAATAGTTATAACTTTAATGTTTAAATTTACAAACTAGTAGTGTAAAATCATTCAATGTCTACAAAAGAGACCGGTCTCTTCTTTATCACGCTAGTTTTCCTCAATAGATTCGACGATTCTTCTTACTTTGATTAATAAAATACATAAAAAAATATTTTTTGGCCTGATTACGACTGTATAAAGTTTTGAAACTTTCCTTGTTAAGCCTAATAAGTTGTCAACCAAGTGCATCTACCGATATTCGTCGATACATAGAAAATAGTTTACCTAATACAAGTTTTGTATATTAGTGTTCAGGATACCGTATATTTTTTTCAATTTATCCCCGAGTAAACTATAACCGGATCGCTTATAATAAATAAATCAATTATAAAAACATCGTACAATGTTTGATATGTGAATAGAACATTAATGTATTAATTATTTTCGAAGCAAAAACCTACAAGTTACAACGAGTTCGATATCTGTCCTACTTTTTAGATTGGTTTTTATTGAAATTGAATTGCCTATCAATGGTTTCGACGAGGGGAACTGACTCGAAACTATATCGCTAAAATATGAGGAGCCCTTTAAAAATACTATTACTCTAGACATATATGTATGTAACAATGATTTCATTGAAAATTAATATTACGACTGCCTCATTGGTCTAGTGGTCGCAAGCGCGACTGCTAAGCTTGAGGTCTTGGGTTCGATTCCCAGGACGGGCAGTGTTATTGGGTTTTTCTCTATGGAAATTGTCAATAGCAGCACGGAGTCTGGAACTGTGACCGGTAAGTGGCAATAGGCTCGCCTCCTATTACATGGGACTTAATAACGGCATCGACGAAATGTGGGTGTACAATAGTACCTACACCTCTGCCTAACCATTCGGGGAATAGAGACGTGAAGCTATGTTATGTAAATATTACGTACTATGTAGTCTTGCTGAGTTAGTGAACAGTGTATTTACACCATATCATAAACCAAAAGTGGCAAAACGAATTAAGCATTTCTACCAAAATCTTTGTAACGATAATAGAATCGTGTTAATCCCTATTTTTAAGTGCAATCATTTCGCTACCTTGATTTTTAACATACTAAACATATAATATTATTCACATTCCCCTCCATAATGTCGCATCAACATACATTTGAACAACATGCAATTGAAAAGCAACCTTTACCTTTAAATACTTTGAAGCTTTCCTATAAGCGATGAAAATTTTACTTTATTCAAAATACATCACAATCCGTGGTATTTTATTAGAAACAATAATTAACACGTTACAATTGTATGCTCAGGTTTGTCAATCAGTGTCCGTCAATTGGATGAGTTTACTTACCTATGTATCTGCTAACAGTAGGTACAAATTGAACTGTACCGTAGCTTCTTTCTTATTTCTATGAATGTAGCAATTATTAAAATCACTATCCTATATCCATATCGCTTCTGTCTGATCTTAATAAGTAGATAGTTCTGGCTTCTGGTCAGAGTTTGGAAAATAAGAAGTTCTAATCACCCAAATGCGGTGGAATTTTTATTTGTCCTACTCATTATAAGCAATAGAAAATACCATCAACATCCAGTTTGGCGTTCTCGCACTGGATACCTATTTTTGGTTTCTAACATAGACTTAGAATTCCGCTTAGTTGATTGGTTTTGGCGGTTTTGACGGGCGTTCTATTTCGACATATGAAATGTGCCAAATGAAAAATTGATTGTAGCTTGTATCATCATATGAATATTTCGTTAAGGGATATTATCGTGAGGAAACCTGCACAACTGAGAAGGCTACATAAAGTTCTCGATGGTATATGTAGTCCGCTAACCCGCACTAGCCCAGCGCGAGCGCGGTGGACTAGGCCTATAACCATCTATCAGGCAAAATTCCAAACTCCGGACTTTCTAACCCAATAATATTTTGAGACCCTGAGTTTGAATACCGAAACCGACACACATTTTTCAAAATTGCCGCTCTGCTCTGAATGCTTGAACGGAAACGTGTAGGTGTTAGGGTTGCCAACCATTAAGCCACGAATGCGGGAGATGCACCAAACGCAAATGTTAATTTAGCATACCCACGCTACCTATTAAATATTCCACTCAACTTATGGAACTGCTTTCTGTGTTTTATAAAACTATATACTAATAATAGTAAGTTCTAATGTTCTAAGTTGGTGGTTTATGTGCAAATGCGCGATCTTATAAAAATTAACACTCGTTCATTCATGCCAAAATCCCTGTCACTTCTCAGTTCACTCCAGTGTTGCCGAAAGTACGGCAATTGCCGTTTCGTACGGCAATTAGGCCTCCAAATCACACAATATACGGCATACGGCAGGATGCTCATTACCGTACATTAAAATACGGCAATCCGGCAATTGAATAAAAATCTTTTAAAGTCGAAAGAATCAAGAGATGAAAAGTGTTTCATTAGTTTTTTTTTTCTTAAATAAAAAAGAAGTTTAGTCCATAGTATCATATTTTTGCTTCTTGTCTTGCAACTAGATAACATAATAAACATTTAGCATAGCATCACGCTTGTATTCCCCGAAGGGTTAGGCACAGGTGTACCATTGCACACCCACATTTCGCGGATTCCATTGTTGAGTCCCATGTAATAGGGGGGCGAGCTTATTGCCGTCTATCGTGCGCAGTTTCAGACTCCGCGATGCTACTGAGAATTTCCATAGAGAAAAACCCAATCACACTTTGCCCGACCAAGGAATCGAACCCAGGACCTTACGCTCAACAGTTGCGCTGGCGACCACTAAACTAATGAGGCAGTCAGACTGCCTGAACTAGATAATCTGTACTTTTTGCGTTAATCATAAATATTTATTGTTTTATCCGTATTTATTGTCCTTAGAAAGAATTGAGGCGGGAAAACCCTCCAGCCCAATTCTTTCACATTTAATGGAACAAGAAGAGTAAAGCTACTCTACTCAGTACACGAGAGAGTAAGTTAGTATACGTAATTTTATATCTTTTCTTGTTTTTATGTAAATGTACGGCAATTTATTTTAGAATACGGCAATTTTTACCCTGGTGTACGGTATCCCGAAATCTAGGCAGCGGCAACACTGGTTCACTCTGTCAGTATGACAACAATGACAATTTTAGTGTAATGTGACGCTTGCTTGTTCCCCTTATATTTTTTCTTTCCAATTTTCTTATAATTTATTCGAGCTTAATGATAGAGTTTATTTTATTTTGATTATGTCATTCATACCCTAAAGGTTTTATCAGTAAATTAAGTAATGTTATCTACAAATACATCATAAAGTACGATACAAAACGTATGCACGTTGTTCTAATAATTATTCCAACCAATAAATTATAGACTTGTAAACACTGAATAACGTTGGAAGACATTGAAATTATAATATTGGATGACTTTGGATGATAAATGTTGAATTGAGCACAAGATGATACCGATCACTGTTCATAGGTTGGTATGATGAACCCAGCACAAGATGGCTTAGCACCACCCGGCGGTGCCCCTTCGTACCAACAACCACTATACCTTCAAGAGCCGCATACACCAGTTACATCACATAGGTGAGTATGCATTTGTTGAAAAAGTCTACTTAATTGTATAAATATTTATAAATTAGTAAAAAGAAAATCCACGAGGATAGAAAAAGACTAATGTTCGACCAGGCGAACCACACATCCACGTAATGTGTGGTGTGACATTAAACTAGAAGAAAAAAATATTTTTCATGCCTGATATTACTAATGGGTTAAACAAGTCAAGTTACACATGTAAAAACATTAGTGCATGCACTGTGTAATTATTCAATCCATACTGATCTGGGAAATAAAGAAAATCATAGATAGATATTAGTTGCATTATAATCCTGAGTAAAATGTTAAAGGTTGTTAGAAAATAGTCTTACAACCTGTCAATACATAGTGCATTTTACCATCTGTAACTGATTAACATTTTAAGTATAATAGATCATAATTATTATGTATATGCAAGTTTGCAAGAATTTAATCATACAAAGTTTTTTCTTATTCCTTATTTTTATAGTATATACATGTTTAGTATATGTTTTAAAGTTAAAAGTATTATCCCAGATTAATTATTAAACTCCTTTTCTTCTTCTTAACTAATCTAAGCTTGTACTGAAGCAATCCATAGTGATGTGCGACAAAGAGCACAAGTGTAATTTAACATAGTTTAATAATTGTATGAATTGTATGATGGATAGCTGATTTAACTTTTAGTAATGGTGACTTTGACATATCTATTTGAGAAAAAAATATTTTCTTGACAATATTTTTAAGAATTATTTTACTGAACCCAACTTCTTCATCCTAGGAAATAAAATCTATCATATTATCTAGAAATATCTCTTTATATTTTAAGTAAAATTTTATTTAACATGAAAATTATACATATATGTATCAGGTACACTCTGTTTTTCTTTAATTCCCAGATCGGCATGGAAACACACTGACAATGTCATGATTAAAATGTAAGTTTACTGAGTTTTATAAATACTATTTTTAAGACTTTATTGATAACACAAAACAACTGTAGATATAACAAGACACTTTATTTTCAGTGGAGCAGGTGCACCAGCTGGTAATTACATGATCCAGCAACAACCTGGAGGACAGCAGAGGCTATTGATGATGCAACCAACTCAAGTCATGAGTGGCCCACCAACACCGAGTACACCCACACAGCCCTCAGCTCCTGTGTATGGATCACCACAGAGAGCATCACCTCCGGGCACCACCAGTGATGATTCTGACGATAGTGTGCCCTCACAACATTCACAGGTAACATTCATTGTATTCTTTTTCACTCTTACTATCTTTGAAATGTATTAACCTTTAGTATTGGTAGAAATATTAATCTGGCATTATACTAGGACCTATACACAAGACAATTTTTTACACAAATCATTTAATTTTTATAGCTTATTCTTTGTTCATGTGTCAATAATAATGGATGTAAAACTCGATAAAGCCCCATGATTGTTTTTGTACTGCTTTTTATAACTTGGATAAAGCACAATTTATTTATTTTGTTTTTTATTAATATCCCACCTTTTTCACATATATCAGAATTTCCATAGCGATATAAACATAGAATTCAGTTTATTAGTGTTTGCAAAGGTAAACAGGAAACTGAATTACACTTGCTGCTTGTCTTAGTTGTGTATAATGAGCGTGATTGACACATGAAAACTTCTCATGTGCATAGGTCCTTACAAAAATGTAGTTTAGATCATTATTGTAGTTGCTATAATATTTATAATAAAAAAATTTAGCACAATTTTGTCTTTGATAATTATGCAGTTTTTTTATTGGCTGATAGTTTAGATGGATTGCTAATTGGCATGGGATTGCATGGAAAATAATATCAAACAAACATCAAGAAATTCAAACTTTTAAGCTATCATAGATTGTCTGCATTCATTTAAACTACTTGTTTTATTATATAATGTTGAACTCAAACTCTAGCCACAAACATACTTTATTTTATGATTTAATCATTGATGATTATCGTCATCTTTGTCACTCTTGATTGTTTTTGAAGCTGAAGTCTAAGCACTACCTGCATGAGATACATTGACATGTTTTGATTTAACGGTCATGGTTATAATTTCATTATCTCTCAATTGAACTCTTGACTTGTATGTCTTTTATTACAAGTGCATATGATTTAACATAAACTTAAAAATATTAAAGATAACTATTTGCATGTTTAATGCCTTACCATATTTTTCAAATAAAATTAATGATATTCATTCCCAAACTCAAATATTTATAAATCATTTAATATTTTGACACTAGGTTTTTACGCCAAAAAAAAAAATATACCTATATTTATAATGTAGTTTAATCTTTTTATAGAAATATAGTTCATTGGCATACATTTTTTTATTTGTAGTAGTTTAAATACAGATCAAACAGTAGTACTAATACTAGTATTAAATTCTAATGAATTGGTTGTTTGTTGGTAGTTGCCTGGTGATGCGGAAAGCCTTCTGCCTATCCATTATTGCTCAGCGAGCCGGCAGCAACAAACTACGCTTCATCAGGTATAGGCAAATTTTATCGCTTTACATAACCTACATTATCTTTAGGAATATATTCACACTTTTGATACAGTACATATTTATGTGCCAATGAACTGTATTTTACAAAAATATTATTGTATTTTATTCTTTGTAGCTATTATTTATTTAAATTTACAATGTTGTTATAGATGGGCGTTGGCAACATGGCTGTAAAACGATCATCACCTGAACCAATGGAAAATGGTATGACTCGTGGGCAGATGCAAAAAAAGCCTAAAGTTCAGAAAAAGAAGAAAAAACGAGATCCTAATGAACCTCAAAAGTAAGTTGCTTTCAAATAGTAATTCAATATATTACAAAGCCTATATAATTAAAAAAAAACATGTTTTATTAAAAAATCCTTTGTAAATAATTTCTTATCAATCAGAAGATGACCTATATTTTTTCATAACCTTGCTTGATTATAACATTACTATAATAAATGTGTATTACAGGCCTGTATCAGCATACGCGTTATTCTTTCGAGATACTCAAGCAGCAATTAAAGGGCAAAACCCAAATGCAAGTTTTGGTGAAGTATCTAAAATTGTAGCGTCCATGTGGGACGGATTAGACTCTGAACATAAAAGTGTAAGTATTCTGTAATGAAATATTTTATTGTTTTAACTTAATATGCAATATGTTGTAAAATTGCAACATAACTGTAAGCAATATTTTATTGCAGGTGTATAAACAAAAAACTGAAGTAGCCAAAAAAGAATATCTCAAAGCACTTGCTGCCTACAGAGCTAGCCTAGTATCTAAGGTAAGTAATTATACAACTTTGTACTTAAAATTTTACTTTCAGCATGTATAAACAAATTATAGGTGCACGAGATATTTACGACATACTCATATAGTACTCTCAATATTTTACCTCTTCTCATGGAAATATTTGAGGTTTCTATTCCGCATAACACCCAAGGAATCCAAAGAATGTATCAGGATTCTTGTCGTTTTTCAATGTTAGTTCTACTACAGAAAGTAGGACAGAAAGTTCTGGTAAGAGCACTATGAGGAATTATTCAGTTATGGGAATTTTATCCAAAAGCCTCAAAGTGTGTAAGGATATCAATTTCAGACAAATTAATTGCTTAAAAAAATATTTTGTTTGTATAGTTCTTTTCGATCAATCAACGCCATCTAGATGCAACGTAGTATAATATTGTTCTACATGGTAGTACATTTCGTTTTCTCTAGAGGGCGCTATTTTCAAATATACATTTGACAGTTTGGTTGGGTTGGTCGAGCGAGCTTTTAGCTTTCTGTTGTGTGAACTTGTTTCTTTTGTCTAAGTCCAGCTTTACTAATCATAGTCATTTATTTACTATTTTATCATATTTACCTACTTTAAATAGTGAAAAATACCTACACGGGACTTTAATGTCTCATAATCTTCATACAAGTTTGGTAAGATAAATCACAAGCACTTCAAAGCTTTAGTTGCTTATTTTGAGGTTAGGAACTTACGAACTACTAAGCTTTGTTTAATTTTGTACACAATTTCAAATGCAAATAAACGAATAGTCTAGGGAATGTAAAATGAAAAGTGAGCGGTGCAGATAATTAAAATTTATTAATTCCTACTGGAAATTATAGAATCCGTCCATTATTTCTATTTACAGAGCTTAAAAACGACTAGGATGTTATCAAGGTTTTGAAAGTACTTCATACCATATAATCTAAGAGCATTAAGTGCATGATTAATGTTATTCTAGCATATGTATAAAGGGAAACTGTTCTAGATTTCTTTTAATTCAATTAACCAACTTCTTTCATTTTAGATTTAATTAAAATTTACTTTAATTTTAGGGAGGTGAGCAGGACAATCAAGCAATGTATAATCACACCAATAGTGCCAATTCATCCTATGGTAATTATTACCAAGGACAAACATATGGGAATGGACACTCACCTCAAGGTTATGTGCCAAACCCAGCGCCACAGGGTTACTCCCCACAAAACTATTCGGGTGGCCAGTCTCAAGGACCTTACCCTGCTCAGACACCTCAGGGTTATCCTCCTAACCCACAACAGTCTCCTCAGAGCTATCAAGGCAGCATGACTCTTACGCCCCAACCTTATCAGGTAATTATTTATAAACTTTGTCAAAATTATATAGATACTTAATTTATTTAAAAACTCATCAGACTGACTTTACATTTTGTAGTTATTTCATAATCTTGAATGTGTACAATAAAATATGGTAAAGATATAATAATAATATTGGATTATAGGTATCTATCTTTTATTTTAATCTGTGGCCGTTTTACATACATACATATGAGTTGATTTTAATAGTTCTTAGATATTTACAAGCACACGTTTTTTTCACCAGGGTATTCCAGGTCAATCCCCACAGGGATACCAAGTAAACCCATCCAATTCACCTCAAGGTTGTCAACCTAATCTTGCCCAATCACCAAGGAACTACCAACCTGCACAATCCCCTAACAGCTACCCTGCAAACTCAGCCTTATCGCCTCCTGGATATAGACAAGTGCAGTCACAGTCACCTCCAATGGGTTCAGTGCATGCTGCAATGCAGTACCATCATTCGCAGCAGGTATTTCTTTTAACATTTTTATTTAAATGAAAAAGATAACAGTAGATTTTAAAGCCATTTTAGTTGTTAGAACTTTATAAGAACACAATTATGTATAAGTGGGTGAATATTGAAAACTGAATGTTTTTTGTTATTTATATAAGGATATTCTGGCTTCTTAGTCTAGTGGTAAGCTTTTAAAAACAATCATTAAAAAAATGTATTATATAAATGGTTGTAATATGTCATATGTTTTTTTCTATCTTATATTTAATTTTTAAAGATTCTAAAATAACATCAAGTTTACTGTAAATATTGGTGTCTAATAATATACTGTTTGTGTATAAATATTTGTATGCCAAACCATGGCAAAACCCACAATCAATTTAATTGTAAGATATTTTATTGTACCATGCTTTTATGCAAATAATAATTATTCAATTCTACTCTTTTCTTGCAGCACATTCAACAAACTCATCAACAAATTCAGCAAGCACACCAAGTGCAGCAATACCAACAACAGCAACATCAGCAAATGCAACAACAACAACAGCAGCAGCAACAACAACAACAACAGCAGCAGCAGCAACAACAACAGCAACAACAACAACAACAGCAGCAGCAGCAACAACAACAGCAGCAGCAACCACAACAGCAACAGGGACAAAATCAAATTCCGAAAACTGAGCAACACTCCTCCAATGGCAATGGAAACTCAGGTGTTCCACAACAGACATCTGATGTAAATATGATTCTGTTTACTTAGCTTTTATTATATGTACATATTATAGCTGGTTCAATATTGCCAATAATAAGCAACCATCTTCTCATAAAATATCTAAAAACTGTGAACAAACAGATGGAGAATAAGCATACTTTACTTTCTGCCTATCCCCATTGGAAAAGTCGCGATGTTATGTATGTATATAAAAAAAGATGATATGTAAAAAAGCATCTCAAGATAAAAAAACAAAAAAGCATGTTTGTCATTACTAAACTAAATTGAAAATCCCATAATATTGAAATATTAGAGACTATCTATTTATAATAATTTAATCTATTTGACAATATTTACGGAATCTTAATTAATCCTGTAGTTCCCAATAATATCAATTTACCTGAGATAGTAAACAAGAGATTAATAATAATATATGATTACAGCAAAATGAAAACCGCAGTACTCCATCATGCATCCGGCAAGGGTGCACCAACCCAGCCATAGCAAACAGTGAATGGGAGGATGAATACTGCTCCAATGAATGTGTTGTTAGTCACTGCAGGTAATTTTATTTTACTATACATTACGTAACATCACGCTTGTATTCCCGGAAGGGTTAGGCAGAGGCGTATATTGTATACCCACATTTAACCGATGCTTTTATTTAGCCGCATGTAAAAAGAACCACTCAAAAAAATTGCCGCTCGTTGTCACGAGACAAATAAGGCAATTTTACGTATGTGACAAATGTAATCATGTATAAATAGGACTATGGTATGTATAGAAGAACCAATATCACACTTAGTATTTAACTATCACAAACAAAATTATGTTAATATTAGATAAAACAAATGTATTTTAAATTGACACTTTACTTTGTAACTTCCAGAGACGTCTTCAGCTCGTGGGTGGCATCCAATAACAGTAACCAAATTCAAAATTTCTCAGCAGTGAAATAAACAACAATACAATGTAGGTACATATCAAATTTAATAAATCCACTCTTGTATGAACTTCTGAATAAATTAATACTGTATAAGAATCCTGAATTTATTATTTAAGTGTATTATTAATTTTATATTTTGTGCCTCAATTCTAAGATCTTATCTGTCCTTAAAATTAATTCTTTGGAACAGCTTTGTTAATAAGTCGTATTCGGAAAATGATTATATGTAATATAAAATTAATTTTCGTTAAAACCCGAGTTTGTATTATATACAATACTCATGAGCAGTACTGATCAATTGTGTTTTGATCTCCCATGACTCCACATAATTTTAGATGCTTATTTAAAATAGCTCTAAAACCTCACTATTACTAAATAAACATATTTCATTTATGAATCTCTTCTCATAATATCTACATTTAACACACGACACAGTGTAGTTAAACTATTTATTTTTTTTACTTATAAAACGACGCTGTTTTCCACAGTATTCAATAATGGACTGTTAGATAAAACTAAGTTCCATAATACTCGTAATAAAATATTTGATCGACATGTTAACTGAATGCAGTAACGATCATTGATGAGTGCTAAATAATACTTCCATTAATTTCATACAATTCTAAAATTTTAGTGTATAAATATAAATTAAATAAGTTGCTCGGAAATCCGAATGTGATGCATTTTATTGCGTAAAACTTGTTGTTTATTAATTTGCAGTATTGTTAATGTTTAATAATTATTTTTAAATGTAGCATTTATTCTATCTGTAAAATGTTTAAATGGCAATCGTCACAATAAATTCGTCGTTGAGGCTATAGAGCGAACGCCGATTTAGATTCGGAAATTAGCCCCTACTATGGGATATCTACAGTTGTAATACTTGTTAAAATATGAATATTGACGATAATTTCTACGATTGTATCGTATTTTTCGTAAACTTAGTAAATACATTATGGTTATTATTAGCAAGTTACATTTAATACTTTATTGCATTGTAAATTTCTATCTATGAACCTAATAGCAATATCTACCCATTTCTATAGGAGTTGCGTTTAGTATGATAGGATTTAGCTGGACCAAAATTTCCTTTATATTCAAAGCGATGATAATATTTTAAGATAAAATATGTTTTATTCTATGTCCAATACCTTATGATATAGTGATGTAATTGTAAATAAACACTCGCAATAATAGACGTAGACGTAGAGACTACATAAGGCATATTTTCTTTATTTCATGTTATTTATTTAGTAGTCTCATTAGTACTACCTTATTTAGATAAAAGTTATATTAAAAAATGTAAAATATAACAATGTATAAATTGTAATTAGAAAAGTGATTCCATTAAATTTCTTAAACAGCAAGTATTGTGTTATTTTGTCTGAAAGTATTCAATCTATGGATATTCTATAAGTCTCCCACTCTCCACTCTACACTTTAGAGTAATTAGAATTACTCTAAGCTCTACACTTATTCCCGACTTCGACGAAGCAAAAAGGAGGGTTATGAATTTGACCGGTATGTATGTACATATATTCATTTGTTCCCTCATAACTTCTGAACTATTTATTATAATTTGACGAATGTATCGTTGGAAGCGTCTTGATTGCCCGCTGGTGTTGGTTATAAGCCATCTAACGTCACATTAAATTAAATAATAATTTAAATGAAAAGTGAGTTCAAAACCTACCGACTATTGAAAAATCACGCTCTAAAAATTATGAATGAAACAAGAAAATATCGAGCCATTCCCGCCGACTTATCGTAAGCAACACTTTTATCGAAATTTAGATTTTTATCATAAGTAACATTTTAAACTGTAACGGACTAAGCCTTGTTAACATTTCTCGAAAGTCTAAACAAATAAATCAAAAATAAGTCCAATGACAGCACATTTCGTATGCACCATATTAATAATAAATTTTAAAAATATATCAAATGCTCGATAGCCCCAAAGTCGTGTCCCAAGGTACTAAGTGCAGTGAAGTATACAGCTGGGGCTCTTCTCACCCGCGTCTCACTCCTCACGCCCCGCACTATTGCCCTAGGGTTAGGACAGATAAGTACCACGTCAAGTCAGAATTCGCTAAGTCGGATCTGTAACAGTTGTTGAAGCTAACCTACGCTATTCGGGGTTGGCCGATTTGCAACCTATGTATCTTACATGTAGAACATCACGCTAAAGAACTTCTTTTTAATTTCCGTAAAATTTCTGTAAATCCGTTCACGTGAGTTATTCGTCTTTTTTTGAGTAAGAAGGTATAGACATGTGTACGATATCACAAAACGTAACTAATAAAAAAGGTTGCCAATTCAATAACTAACGTATCGATATCTAAAAACTTACCAACCGCTATCACAATATTCACAATAACAGTCGCGAACGATAATTGGAGGCGATGGCATCTCATAACTAAAATAATTATGGCTTCTTTCTCAAACTAGACAATATATGTGCTTAGGAGTGTAAAAGAGGCAAAGCGAATATTGTCATGAGTTTGGTTGGCGCCACGCTACGTTTATGCGAGTTGAGTTTTGTAAAATAGACTTTAAATGTATGAACATAAGATGTTATTTAAATTGTCAGAATTTCTATATTTACGTAACAAACAAGTGGTCCTTTCACTCACTCACTCGTCATCTGAACGCAAATTCGCAACAGTGTATAACATAACGTTATGATAACGGTATATTTTCGCTATTATTTCGATAATGATACTTAATAACGTTAATTGTGTTTTGACAAAAATGATAGCGTTTAAACGAAACGAAATACTTATAACGTTATACAACACTTTACACTTTAGTGTTCTCTGCGCTGTATATTTAAATTTTAAAGCATAGACTAAATCATAGAAGTCTATGCTAAACTTTGATCTGTTTATTATCTAAGGTTTATAACTTTGATACATCAAATCCTCTGATAAAGAGTGCTTTATCTAAGATCAAATCAATACTAATATTATAAAGAGGAAAGATTTTTTCGTTTGTTTGTACCGAATAGGCTCTGAAACTACTGGACCGATTATAACCATTTTTTCACCAATAGAAAGCTAAATTACTAGGAAGTAACATAGGCTATAATTTATTTTCAAAAAAATTGAGATCCTTAAGATAATTGCAATAATGTAACCCAAAGTAGCAAAATTTTGCTTATAAAATTAATTATTTGGCGTGCGCTGAGAAAACTATTGATGATACATAAAATGATGTACTACATGATTAAAGTACTCATTATTACCTATAAAAAAGTCCGCGAGGGTATATGTCTAACTATTATGGTTAAGTCACAATGACCGCTTTTTGTACAAATTATTCAATGTAAACACGGGTGGAATCAAATAGTGGTGAAATCGGTATCATCATATTAATCCTTATCCATTTAAATGGTTTGATAATTAAGGTTGATTATGTAATATAAATTACACTTTAAATTATTTGAATCGGACCTTTCGTTTAAAAGTTATGACGGGTAAAGCAATGCTAAAATTAAGAAAAATATCGCTGTGTTAGCGCAACGAACAGCCCTATCTCAAGAACTACAGGTCCAATTTAAAAAAATATTGCTTCGTTTGTGAGCCTGTTAATTAAGGAAGACTTATGTATACTATATATTATAAAGAGGAAAGATTTTTTTGTTTGTTTGTTTATAATGAATAAGCTTCGAAACTACTGGAACGATTTTAACCATTTTTTCACCAACAGAAAGCTAAATTATCAGGAAGTAACATAGGTTATAAATCATTTAAAAAAAAAAATTACAGAGCCTTAATTAAATTACAATATTGTAACCCAAACTATAAAAACTAAAATTTTTATCCGCGTGCGCTGCAAAAACTATTGACGATAGAACAAAATATTGTACTACGGGTTTATAGGTCTTATCTACAAAATTGTCCGATTCGAATGAATTAAAAAGTATTTTACTGCTTTCAAAAATCAATGATGCAGTTTTCATCAAAATCAGGCTCGAGATTCCTTTGAGAATTTTTCGCTATTCCTTAAAGTTTTGGATTTGGCCATCCTCGCCCATTTACAAAATTCAACCTGTATATGTTGTAGGCTGCTTTTTGATCCTAAAAATTGCACAGGTTCGTAATCTACGCGGGCGAAGCCGCGGGCGGAAGCTAGTAAAATATAAAGAAAATCCTAAATATGAATTTGTACGGTCGTTATGCAATGTGGTGATAGGTTAGAAAGCATTACAACCTCATTACAACATTGTTTAAGTAATCTTTTTTGACATTGTATGTTGCTCATTGTTTTTTTTTTATATTTGATTATTTTAGACTTTAGTAGATTATTGGCATAATGTATACAAATTGACCTTCCGGCTGGTCAAACTATACACTGGCAGCACCAGGTAGCACCAAAAGTGAAATCTAAACAATAATCTATATTATTTTTATGGCAACACTAAATATCATACTACTCAAATCTCCTCAAAGCCAATCTGTCGACGTCAACGTCTTCTAGTGATGTCAGTAACTGAGTAATCGAATTCCTTGAAAAGCAAAGCATAAAATTAACACCGTGGCTGATTATTAATAGTTTAGTACACCACATGTATGTCATTTCACTATTAATCCCGTTTTTTAAATAAATTATTTTATGTGGCTTAATTATTAATAAATTATACATGTACATTTCAAAAAGAAGAAAATCAATAATCGCGTATTTTTATATTTTCAC
The DNA here is from genome assembly GCA_947562105.1 of Shargacucullia verbasci. NCBI lineage: Eukaryota > Metazoa > Arthropoda > Insecta > Lepidoptera > Noctuidae > Shargacucullia > Shargacucullia verbasci. The sequence continues at coordinate 8,137,072 of OX387284.1, read as the reverse complement.
TCACATCAATAAATAGCTTTCATAAATTTTACTTAACAAAACCAAATTTAGATATATTTAAGACGAAGATATAACTTTTTTAAACATATACTACTTGAACGGGGTTAACTGATAATTATTGTACTCGTTTCGCATTTAATGAGTTCCGTATCGGATAAATCTCGATTATTTCCTGCAAGGCCCATCCTTATCGGTATCGGCCACAGAGAAAAAACTAGGTTCCAACTAGTCTCTTCCAAGTTTTGTTAGGAAAAAAGGATACTCAGTGCTAAAATACAAGTTTAGATGTAAATAAATCTTGTAAATTATCATTACGTGTAAATATCATCAACTTTCTTTAATTTAATTTAATGTACCAGTAATGTACATGGATTATTAGAAACAGTTTACGATACAGGAAATTTACGAACTTAAAAATGATGGACGGAAATGATTTAGTTACCGAAACTTCAAGAAAAGGTATTATTTCACAAGCGTGGACGCGGATTTCGCAGGTAAATTTAATTTTGGGGTTATTAATTCTGATACACATGATGTCTAAGATATATAATTATGTGGATGACATTGTACGTCTATCTTTTCATGACTTGTCATGTCTTCAGATGTCTAATATAGAGAGACCGCGAAATATAAACCTCAATATATATGAGACATAATTATTACATAGGAGTGTTGTTTAGACCTCTATTTAATATCAAAATAATAATTGTCTCTTGAAACAGGTTTACCAAGGTACACTAGATAAATGGACACCCCATACTAAATTTCGATGGATTGGAAGTTTTGTTCTCCTACTTCTGTTTATGCTTCGAATATTCACTAAACAAGTAAGTGTTTAAAATGTGTATCTTATCTCTGTTTGATACTATTTCAACATATATTAACCAACCAACTGATAAATGTACTGCACAACCATGACAATCGGGAAATCATAGTTGTTTAACTGTTGAATTATTTTGTCCTTGGTTGTCATATGAGAACATTAATATTGTCTTAAAAAAATAAATATAGTAGGTATTAAAGACCAAGTCATAAAATAGTCATATCGTCACAAATTGCAAGAGCTTGTAGTCCGCAGCCATACATGCAACTACTAGACCGATGAAACTGTAAAATAACAGTTATAGTTGTTATTTTATGATATGACTAGAGAATTTAAATAATAGGTTGGTTCACTTGGTGCAGTGACTAGTCAGCATGGTAGAATAAGGCCTATTTGTTACTATAAGCCTTAAGTCAAGGTTATGAATAATGCTATTTATGGGACTATGCAACTAGAATCGTGTAGTTTGAAAACACTGGCAAGTTCTGGACTTTTTAATACATGTATAAGTTTGAAATAGCTTTATTTACATAACATAAACATAACATAGTATCACACCTGTATTCCCCGAAGGGTTAGGCAGAGGTGAAATATTGTACACCCACATTTTGCCGATGCTGTTATTAAGTCTCATATAATAGGGGGCGAGCCTATTGCCATCTTCCAGGCACAATTCCAAACTCTGTGCTGCTACTGAGAATTTCAATACGGAAAAACCCAATAACACTTTGCCCAACCCGGGAATCGAACCCAGGACCTCACGCTCTGCAGTCGCGCTTACAACCACTAGACCAATGAGGCAGTCAGTAGCTTTATTTATTTTATATATAATATAGATATTTATGTGGCATTGTGTGGATACAGATTTCAAGAGGGAATATAGACAGGGTGGCCCTTTAGTCATCAGCATTACTTCAATAGGTTTAGTAATACTGATCTCATAAAAAATTAATAAATTGTTATTAAACTCATACCTACATAAAATCACATTATAATACAATTGCTATTGGTGCAGAAACAAATCTAACACCTGATTATGTTATATAAACTTCAATCTAATACATAATATTTTCTATGTTTCAGGGGTGGTATATTGTCACATATGCTTTGGGTATTTATCATTTAAACTTATTTATTGCATTCCTTACACCGAAGATTGATCCTGCCATGGACTTTGATGGTATTTATTTTTCTTATTTATTAGACATAAGGAGAAATGCCTATCCTGTTTGACATTAAGTTGTATTGCTATGAATTTTAGACATACAAAACAATTAAGGCCTGCTCATTTGTGTAATCTACTCCATTTTAATTACCTACTTTGATTGGAATAGAAACCATTTTAGTGCATGGGGAGCTTCAAGGGTATACCATGTAGGCAAAAGTTTAACAGAAATACAGGTTGAAAAAATATCATCATATTTAAAATTAGACCCAAAGACTGGTTTATGAACCATTTATGTTGGCTCGGCAATATAAATGGTTCATAAACCAGTCTTTGGCTTCTACTTCTGTCAGATTTTGTTGAGCATGCATATATGAGAGTTCTATAGCCATTCTCACTAATAGGATCATCAACTTATTACGAGTTGTGGCACAGTATGGTTACCATGAGAAAGTAGCTATAACAGTTTTTCCCATATTATTCACGTCAAATTCATAGATATTTTTTCAAATAAACCACAAAAAATTGCTTGATCTTTATGACTTTGTTTCTTAGGGTTTCAGAATTTAGCGCATGATGTTTGTATTAATTATGTGGCCTTATTCTTTATCTTTTAGAATCGTATCAAATTAATATTTAAAGTTCACTAGATATTTATCAGTTAGCAGTTTTTGATAATAAGTCAGATTAAAATAGAAGACACTGTTCTACATTATTTCTTATACTTCTTAAGCATAACCGGCTCACATACCCCTACCACTATAACCCACGTAATTCGTAAATTTCCGATGACACTAAGTCAAAACAGAGTCGTAAAAGAAATCATGTAAAAGTTCTCCGTAAAAAAAACATAATGCAGCATGTATGAGTGTTGAAAATCAAGTTTGAATACGGCCGTGAAATACCGTACATCCTAACTAATATTATAAATACGAAAGTGAGTTTGTTTGTTTGTTTATTTACGACGCTTTCACGCCTAATCCAATTAACCGATTTTAAAAATTATTTCACCGATGGAAAGCTACGTTATCAGCGATTAAAATAGGCTATATTTTATTTCCACGGGAACGGGAATCCTAACTAATATTATAAATACAAATGTGAGTTTGTTTACGTTCATACTGCCAATGTCAAATTTCAAATCAGTGTCGCTCGCAACCATAGATTTACGGCCATTTTCAATAACTTATCTATCTGTCATTTCAGTTACTAAAGTTAGACAAATCTATCATTTTGTTCTTACTTCGTTTACAATATTCTATCGACGGTTACCGTTGCCTATCCAATTTACTTATCTATCGTCGGGAGGACGGATAACCTACAAGAGATAGACTGCTCATACAAATCGTGCTTACCTACGTTTCAATATAAGTTTTAAGTTACTCTCCGGTAAACGAAGCTAACTCGAGTAATGCCATTCGCTTATCCGCCAAAGTCGGCCGGTAACGTTACATTTTGAAAATAAATCGCTGTATTTTATTGTAATAATGGAATATTTTAGCAGTGACGACAGTGATAAAGAATTATTTCAAATGATAATAGATTGTGATGATGAAAGACAGTGACAGTAACCCCGAAATCATACGATTCCAGAAGGAGTATAAATCACGTGTGAATGATATGAATATTTTAAATGATTACGAATTTGCTTATAGATTTCATCTAACTAAAGGTGCTGTAAATGAATTAAATATTTTATTACAACCATATAACAGTGTAACATCCAAAAGGTAAAGTTAATTATTTTCTGTTATTTAACATGACTAGGTACTTAGGTTGTTATAGGTGCTAATATAGAAATCGTAATAATTGTGCAAACAACAAACGAACATCGATAACGAAACCAAAACATGCCGATGCCGATTGCCATGTCAACCAGATGAGACAAACAAATACAAATTTCAAACTGTTAAAACGTTCCATTTCATCACTGACTTAAAAAAAAGGCACGGTAAATCTAAAGAAAAAATAATCCTATTTATGTTTTAACTACTCATTGTTAATAATGTATTTATTAATGTATATGATGTATGATGTATATAATAATTAATTTTAAAAGTAAATAAAACAAACTAATTTTGAACGTGACATTGTTTCGTGATATCGCGTATTGGTTATTGAAAATGGCCGTTAGAGTAAGCGGAATCCTAAGTCTATGCTTGCAACTGACGTAATAGAACAAATTTTAAAATAAAATATTTGCAATGACTACAGAGGTATATACTCTTTGACAAACTCTTTGAAAAGAACCTCAATAATGTTCAAACTTAAAAATTGATACGGTCGAATTTCGGCCGACTGGCTGGATTCGGTTATGCTTATAGAAGGCAATTTTATAAGATAGGTTGTTCTCAGAACTATATCATAGCCTACCATCCTATCCTATCCTACTATAAATATAAATACGAAAGTTTGTGAGGATGGACGGATGTATGTACTAGTATGTTTGTTACTTTTTCACGCAAGGCTAAACGGATCTGAATGAAATTTGGTACAGAGATAGATTATATTCTGGAATAGCAGATAGGCTACATTTTATCCCGGGAAAACGCGGGCGGAGCCGCGGGCAGAAGCTAGTAATATATAAATCGCAACGTTTAAAAGAGCCTGTCAAGGGCCATTTGAAATAAAAAGAACTGACTTGACTATGCATATGACTCCAGCCTGGCACATTGTATGGAGCGGGTTTTCTGTATGTAATTATTTGGTACCAGAGGCCCTAGTGTAATGTAGTAAATCGAATTTGTCGAAAGAGACTTACACTAGGGCCTCAGGTGTGTGTATTTTAGTGACCATCAAAAACAAGAAAGTTAAGAACTTCTGAATTTAATTATATTTTGCCTTATTTCACGAAACAGTAATGCACGTAAAGTAGAAATATAAGGCAATAGTAGAAGTCATGGGCGTACACGCCCATGACGTACACGAAAATGAAAATTTATTGCCATGCTGACGGAACCATTGGTGCATAGTGACGGTACTTTCTGATTGGTTGACGTATTCCCGCATATTTAAATAGTGTGAACTGTGCAGGTACATCAGTGCGCCATAGTAATGTGTACCACTGTACCCAACTTTTGAACAGGGCAGGAGATTTTTACCAGTTAAATTAATAAGGCAGAACTTAGTGTGTGTGTTGATGGTTAAGTCCAAGGGCAGCTGCCTCACTGTTCCCTCTCCTCCCTCTCCATCCATAACAGACCATAAAGCAACTATAAAATAATGGTTGTCTACATTCATTTTATAGTCTTATACACATAATTATTATTCGTGACTGTACATATAAATCAACTGTAATTAATAATTTGGCAATGTTTTAGGTGATGACGATAATGGTCCTGCTTTGCCAACCAGAGCTACTGAAGAATTTCGACCATTTATCCGAAGATTGCCAGAATTTAAATTTTGGCTTTCTGTTAGCAAGAGCACATTGGTAGCTTTCTGCTGTACATTCATTGATGCTTTCAATATTCCAGTATTTTGGCCAATATTGGTCATGTATTTCATAACCCTATTCTGTATCACTATGAAGAGACAAATCAAGGTAATATATTTTAGTAATTCCATTTTTACTTGAGCCGACAAATTCTGGGCTTGAATCACAATGTTTTTTCTGGACGTTGAGTAGTCGCGTAGCACTTATGATTTGTTTTTGGTGCATATCCGTGTTGACTGTTGAAGCCCAAATTGTCTTTTATAAATGCCACGGGAAAATAGACCTATAGATCTACCGCGGAATTGCCGTGATGAACGATAATCACACGTACTGAATTTCAAGACGAATTTAAGAACCTTAAATTCAATCTGTAGCGTAAATTTTTCCTGATAATGTCCTTCGGGTCGTCGTAATCGTGATGACCTGGATGAAGTGCCGGATTAACCACGTAGCAAGAGTAGCAATTGCTACGGGCCCCGCGCAAAAGGGGGCCCCGCGTATTCAAAGCCACCTTCGCCTGAGCGTAATTTTTTGAGTGAAACTTATTAAGACGTGGTATATTGAATTAACTTAATGTCACAAAAACGTGAAACTTTACACCTGTTTTCCGACTAAGACAATCCACGTTAGACAAACGGGAACCGATTATTTTGGTGACGAAAATAAAACACAGATTTTCATACGATAAACGAATTTCTACAAAAAGTCACTTTATACTTAAGAGCCCATAGTAGATCACGGGCCCCTCAAAAGAATTTGCTACAGGCCCCGCGCTTGCTTAATCCGCCACTGCTGGCGCCTATTTTGGATTTCAGTCACCCTGGCCGTTTCTTTGATTTCAATACAACTTAATAAAAAAGCATATATATGTATATATATATATACTAGCGACCCGCCCCGGCTTCGCACGGGTGCAATTTACTAATAAAGAAAATGAGTTTTCAGGTGGATTTTCCAAACATTTTCTTTCATACAAACCTTGCCCAGACAATTAAGAACACAACAAAAAAAGAATTAGCCAAATAGGTGCAGCCATTCTCAAGTTATGCACTTACATACATTTTTGGCAATTGATTTTTATTTATATACATAAATATATCTACTAACTAATACCTTTTTTCCACAGCATATGATCAAGTACCGGTATCTACCATTTACTCACAGCAAACCAAAGTACAAAACTGTTGATTCTACTGTTACCGTGAACTGATATACGTTTGTGTATAAAAATAAGAACCTTGAAAAGTCTTAGTTTAATTAATTTAAAAACTGTTGTATGCAAATATTTCTAGAAATACAGTTTTTATTGTATGTTTCCTCATGTTTAAGTTATTTTTATTATACGTTAAGTAAATGATTTGACACTGCATATATGTTTTTTACGAATGGCAGATTACAGAACAGAACTATGAAAGAAATAGATTTTATTTTTGTGTCGTCAAGACTGACTTTTTATCGAACAATGCAGAAAATTATTTTCCCTATAGTTTAGGACTCTGTCCCACTTTGAACATGTGTCCCATTGCACTACTTTAACAAATGTATTGTTTGAAATGTAAATATAAATAATTAAAGCTACAAGGAATCCAGGATTCATTGTTATACAAAGGACCATTCAAAATGATGTAAAACTACATACATACATAAAGTCAAGCCTTTTTCCCATGGAGGTAGGCAGAAAATACGGAACGCCACGTGCTATGATCCTTACATAACGTTTTTGCTTCATCTACATTCATGCATTGTTTTATACATGAACGCATGTATATATAAAACGATGGATGAAAGGCGATTAACGAAAGGGATTAATAACGCGGTTGTTAGTGGAAACACCAGGAGGCAACGCCCTAGAAGGACATATACGGACCTTATTGGTGATGTTTTTCAAAAAGGTCAGGTGCGCAGTACCCACAACCTATTTACCGTATAAAATAAGAGGTAACAATTAAAGTGCTTACCGTTACAAGATACGTGTCACACATGGATATTAATGGATCTTGAAGTCATTATCACAGAATGGACAGTGTGGTCAGTATGTGTAAACAACAAGCAATTTCGGACTTCATGTCAAAGTAACAACATTATCTTAGGCCTTTACTCTTAAACATAGATTTAGAATTTATGTACAAGATAGACAACGAGAGATTTTAGATGTTACAAAATGTGTAGTCTAAATTTCTTAAAATATGTATGTTACATTATGTATAGACTACACAATTATTAATAATAGCGTGTATAATGATCATATACATATTTCCCATACCTATTATATAGACGCCGTGCCGCGTCCGCATGTGAACTTTTAATCGTATAGCGCACCGATTGTAGACGACCGCATGTTCTACGTTGGCCTGCAGTTAGATTTCTCCTGTATCATGAATAACCTGCGACACGTAGCACAGAACTGCACCAATCATGTCCTCAGAGTATTGTGGACTACATTCAGACCTAATTATTATAAGCCTGTGGTGTTCCACTTCAAGGCAAAGGAACTCCTTTGTCTCACCCATTCCACCACCACCTTTTGGACCTGACGTGATCATGTATTTACAACAATTAGAGGGAAGGTTGTAACTAAATTAAAATCCGTTCGATAGTTTTCGATCCTATATAGTCTATTCCAGTGTACAGATTTTAATAACACTAATGTGATTTCCACTATAGTGTTACAAATTACAATAAAGGTGGAGCCTTTATTATAAATGTGCATCATGAATATATATTATTATAATAAAAATAATATTCTTAGAACATTACAGTATTATGCCACCTCGAACTCTGGGAGATACGACTACCACAGTGTACCGGTGTACTACAATCTACCACTACACTACGCTAGCCTATCATTTGGGACCCCCCCCCCCCCCCCTCCATTTTCGTGTAGTATATTACCGAATCCTATAAGTGTCAGGTCGCGTCACTTTCCTCTGCTGGTTTGGCTTTTTTCAGGTTCTCAATTGTATTCATAACTATTTAAATAGCTATCATTCGTATTTCGGCCCATAATCATCTCTCCTAAAAATCAATATAATGGCTCAGAAACTATCATTAGGTAAGTAATTTTTCAGGCGTCCCGTCCCAAAAATAATCAGGAGCTTCACTGAACACGAGTCCATTTGACTTCTCTAGCATTTAGCCATGCAGAATATCGTTTTAAAATTAAAGCTAGTAACAGTATTAACCATCCAGCTGGAGAACCATTTTGTATTGAGTTATTCCTTCCCCAGATTTGACCCAATTACTTAATATATTAACTAGCCAATACCACCTAATTTTAACATCAAAAAGAAATAAACTTCTAAGGAAAAATTAGGACATTCTACGACATCGCTAAGATACATAATTGGTATGATGGGTCAATACCTATTTCAAGCCGACACGTGATACGTCCGAACTAACAAGATGAAAGTCATTATTATTTAAGGGACATCCGCCATACCTATCTATAATAAAATTATTATCGTAACCCAGTGTAGTGACAAGAATAGACATTTGACAGTTAATAATACAAAACAATTGTTAGGTACATACATAAACATACCCCTGAAATAAAATGTAAAAATAGTTGCTACAGCGATAAAAATAATGTTAGTAGGTAGGTATCTCGCTGTTGTTTGGGCAGCAGTCCGATCACTAACTATAGTATGAGTACCTACTTACGACAACTGACCCATATTATTACAATCGGCTTCGATAGTAGGATTATGTTGTAATAATAGTTACATTTTATTGTTCACGTAATTAAATTAGTGTAGTAAGAAACTAAATTTAATCATCGAATCTTACTTGGCTGTACTAAATCCGAAAGCATAACTTGTATTACCTATTTCTATTGCATGTTCTTACCCAAACATTCGCAAATTTAGATGGAATAGAAACATAAAACCGGGTTACGGTCCACACGCCATAAAGAATCACATGAGTAGAAATAATACATATTTACAAAATTATTATTGGAGTTGCTTTATATGGAATGTAACCTAACTATCGATGTCTTTAGGTTGGTCTAATATTAGTCCTAAGTTAGTCGTGATTATTATTTTATACTAAGTTGGTATTCGGGTTCAATCCCGATTCGTGTGAGTTTTACAGATACTAGCTGTTCCCCGCGACTTCGTCTGCATATATTTTAAATTTTATATCTGTTTAATGTTTAATCTTAATGTTAATTTGTTTAAATCAAAATCGACAACGTAGTTCCGTACAAGAAATTTCTCGACATCTAATCAATGCCTCTTGGTAGTTTCTATATAGATGGCGAGGTGCGGGAGTTGGTATGTAGCGAAAGGAAAATCGCCAACAACAATATAAATAACTAGTAAGTATAAATAATAAAAATAAGCGTATGTCGTAATCAGAATAAAAATTATGAAGGATTTCCTGAGAGGTAACGAAGTTTTGTTGGGGTTTATAGTTGCATCAACGGAAAAAAACAGTCTAAAAGTTTTTTACTACATGCATATATACGGTACATACACCAAAATAACATTTTTTACAATTTTTGTCTGTCTGTCTGTTTGTATAGGCTAATCTCTGAAATGGCTGGACCGATTTTGACGGGACTTTTATTGGCAGGTAGCTGATGTAATAAGGAGTAACTTAGGCTAATAGGAAAAAAATAGGGTTAAATGCATTTGGTCTTACTAAAAAATACATTGTTAAGTTCCGACATCCACGTGAACGAAGTCGCGGGCACAGCTAGTATTAAATATAAGAAAGCTAGAAAATAGCCGTATAAGATAGTAGGTAGTCTTAAAAATCGTTAACGCTATCTATTGTTTACTTTGGAACTATTTAAAATAAAATATATTAGCAACAATCAACTACAAATTTTTGAGAAACTTATAGCAAGTGTGATTGTTACTTGTTATGCCAGACTTGGCCATACAAGAGTAAAAATATCGTACCTTGGTAAAATTAACATTTTTTTTTTTTAATCCAACCTGATTGGTCTTGTAATGACAGTGTCTAAATACTGGGGCGCACTGTTTACCTGAGCCTACTTTGGTATATTGCAGAGTACTTCCCATACTGGACAGCATGTATATAATACTGCCTCAATTACAGGAAATAGTGTTCTCTGTGGTCTATAAATTAAGATTAACACTTGGACCTCTGAGCGGTTCTGCGTTCAGCTGTATGTTAGAAAATTTAAGTCGTAATCGTACAACGCACCGTTTGGTTGTAGTAGTTTATCCACTGACAGTACGCTAATAATGCTACGCCCCGGTATTTAGTCGATAGCGCTAACTGCTCGCGCAGCCATTGCCGCTACCGTGGCTCCATATAATTCTGCCATGTGTTTTGTTTTTTTTTTAGTTTAAAACTTCTCGTCTGAGAATTTCTCAAAAACCAAATAAGAAATAAAACAAACTTCAATCAATCATGCTAAAAATTAATAGTTTAGTCAGATAGTTTTTAAAAACACATTTAGTTCCTGTTAATCGCACGCGGATTTTAGTCACTATAATTATAGCATGCAGGTTTTAACAACACTTGACTGATAAGTTTAAGATTATGAATATTACATATAATGCTTTCGCCGTATCCAACATAACTATGAATGCCTTATTAGTGGTCGCAACTGCGACTATTAAGCGTGCGGTCATGAGTTCGAATCCCGGGTGAAGCACAGTTATATTGAATTTTTCTGTCTAGATAATCTCAAAATAGGCTAAAAGCTTGAAATTGTACCCAGTAAGTAGCAATAAGCCAAGTACCATGTGATTCGAGACTATTCTGTCCTATTCTTCTTCTTCTTTGTCGTTCCCTCACTAACTTGGATCGTGACCATATGTGATTTGTCTCCATTTGCTTCTGTCCTGCGCCAGTTCAATAGATCGTTGTAGAGTTTCTCTTGTTGCCTCTACAATGTGAAATATAGGCCACTTCCAGCTCAAGCCTTCGTGGTATCGTGCCCTTTAGGTAATACAAGCGAGATGGTATGTTATATATATATGTATGGATGGTATGTTATGTATCCCGGTAAATTGAGTATTCAAATGGATCCAACATTTAAAATGGAAACCAGAGTTGTATCAGCAAATAAGTTATTTTTGAATGCGAACTACACTACAGCAAGCGATTTTGCGATTCTTAATCTAGTCGCATGCGGGAAAAACCCGTAATGCATGTTTGCAAAACAAACTTGCAAGTATTGTATAAAATCTTTTCAAAATATACGTATTCCATGTGTAGTTAGTTTTATTCGCAACAAACTAAGTTTATCGAAATAAGAACTTGATTTAATCTTTCTACCTAACAACAAATAAAGGAAAAAAAAATAGGTTTTCGTTGTAATTTTAATGTTTTTTTTTTAATTTCTTTATTGTATCCGGAATAATGGATTTCTAGATGGTTTAAATTAAATATACGTCTACGTGTACAACTTGCAATAGTTTATTTAAAGAACATACAACTGGCAACAGTTCCTTAAATTGCCAGTGTTACAATTTAATGATATTTTCAAAAGTAATAAAACGCGCTCGATATCCCTGTTTATTTTATTGACCACTCGCCAGATGTTTGCGCATTGTTTTCCAGTGCGCAGTAGTTTCTCTGTCGTGAAATCGGGATTCTGTTTTAGTATTATATCTATTCTGCCATTTTGAAAATAGTGGCGTGTATGGATTAGACCTAGTGTTTTTTATGTGACAAATATGTCCGGGAGCAATGATAAAGTGTCGACTACGCAGCGTATGATCCAAAGTGTTGCTTTCCCTCCCAGTCGCAAGCTCACTGTATCGGAAGTATTCGATGAAAAAACTGGAAAGCCTCTACCTGAAGTGTTGAAGCAACATTTTATCTTAGAAGGTCGGATCGAGGAAAATGCAGCTTTACGAATCATCCAAGATGGTGCCACCTTATTACGTTCAGAAAAAACTATGATCGAGATCGATTCACCGGTGACTGTATGCGGAGACGTCCATGGCCAATTTTATGATTTGATGAAATTGTTCGAGGTGGGAGGCTCTCCCTCTTGTACCAAGTATTTATTCTTAGGTGATTATGTCGACCGAGGTTATTTCAGTATAGAATGTGTTCTGTACCTTTGGGCTTTGAAGCTGTGTTATCCGAAGACGTTATTCCTATTACGCGGTAATCACGAATGCCGACATTTGACAGAGTATTTCACTTTCAAACAAGAATGTAAAATCAAATATTCTGAGAAAGTGTATGATGCATGTATGGACGCCTTTGACTGCTTACCTCTTGCTGCTCTTATGAACCAGCAGTTCCTATGTGTGCATGGTGGTCTTTCTCCTGAGATCAACAACTTAGATGATATTCGTAAACTAGATAGATTCAAAGAACCACCTGCATTTGGAGCTATGTGTGACCTGCTTTGGTCTGACCCATTGGAAGATTTTGGCAATGAAAAAAATGCAGAACATTTCTCGCACAACTCAGTCAGAGGTTGTTCATATTTCTATAGCTATGCAGCTTGTTGTGATTTTCTACAAAGAAACAATTTACTATCCATCATACGCGCTCATGAAGCTCAAGATGCTGGCTACCGGATGTATCGGAAAAGTCAGACCACAGGATTTCCCAGTCTTATTACTATTTTCTCTGCACCTAACTACTTGGATGTCTATAATAACAAAGCTGCTGTTCTAAAATATGAGAACAATGTGATGAATATCAGACAGTTCAACTGCTCCCCCCACCCATACTGGTTGCCCAACTTCATGGATGTATTTACCTGGTCTCTTCCATTTGTGGGTGAGAAAGTTACAGAAATGCTGGTTAATGTGTTGAATATTTGTTCTGATGATGAATTGATGTCTGAGGGAGATGATGCATTGGAGGAAGCAAATCTCAGGAAAGAAGTAATCCGTAACAAGATTCGTGCTATTGGCAAAATGGCTCATGTGTTCTCTGTGCTTCGTGAGGAAAGTGAATCTGTTCTGCAGCTGAAAGGGCTCACTCCCACTGGTGCTTTGCCATTGGGTGCTCTTTCTGGTGGTAAAACTTCTCTCAAGAATGCCCTGCAGGGCTTCTCTCCAAACCATAAAATAACTTCATTTGCTGAAGCTAAGGGGCTGGATGCTATCAATGAACGCATGCCTCCTCGCCGTGACGGCCAACGTACACCTGATGCACAGGAAAAAAAGCCGCATGTTAACAGCAACGCACATTCGTGAAGTGCTAGCTTCTACTTCTCTTCGATCCTTACATTTTGATCCACGATTATAGTGGTAGTGAAATATGTGTGAAGGAGACTCAGCTTTTGGAATGATATTTCACATTCATAATAACTAGGTGGATTTGAAGGGAATTGTCTTAATAGATACAAAATATTTTTAAATTTGGATTTAACTTTTTTTCAATAGTTGAAGTTAAAATTTCTCTTAAGATATTACCTCTCGATATTTAAATAAAATATGTCAGATCTGCAGGCAACAAATTTATTTAGTCAATTAAATATTAAGGTATGCACATTTATTTATAATGCGCTGCACTGTTTAATTTTTGGTAACGTAATTTTAAATTTTTCATATGAAAAGACATGATATTGTAATGTAAATTAATTCAGATTGTCTACTTATACTCTACATTGTTATCTACATTAGTGAAAATTAGACATGTTTATAATTTTCAAAGCATAATTAGCTGTGATATTAAGCGACGATCAATGTATTATTTAATAGCAATCTGCTAGTGGAGTACAGACATGTTCATTGGCTAATCATGCATTGAAACCTGTAAAATAAGTGGAGAAGTTCTCAGCTTCGGCGTGTCTTTATATTCTATTAAGTAATAAAATTAATTATGTACTATAGTGTGCAGCACATGGTGTGTTGTTGCCGTGCGTGTGTGCTGTGTAAATATGCCTTGTGCGTACACACACGTTATTGCAGCTTTAACACTTGAGATAAATATTACTCTCTTTAATATCTTTGCTACAAGTTGTACTTAATTGTATTTTATTGTACAAAATATATTAAAATTACTATCTATGAAATATTACTTAAAATTAATTTATAATAATATTTGGGTGTATGCTGGCCCCTTGTTGCCTGCATGCAGCTGAACTTCTTGTATGCTGGAACATCACATATTAAAGTTTTAGCCATAATGTTTCGGTATATAAGGTGTAGTGGCTGGTCTAATTGCAGATTTTCTTACAGCTTCTATTCCAAATTTCACTTATATAATAAAATAAGGTTTAATGACCTATGCACTGTTGGAAAATCTCTTTTGGTCTGCCAAATAATCATTATTGGATGCAATAAGTTCATATTGTGAATACTAAAAGTGGCTTACATCATTTTCAAAGTCAGTACTAAGTATTTTATCTCAATTCAGTGTGTAGTCCTTCATATGTTCTGTACTTTTAAATAAATTTTACCTATGTAAAAAACTAACAATATATTTAATTTTATTTTGTACTAATCATGGGAAGTGTTGTTTTATCCTTAAAAATATATTAACATTGAGCTCCATAATATTATGGTTTCAATAAGTCCTTCACGAGAAAAACGAACACACTAGAAATATATTCTTATTCAGATAAGATAGGCTACAGAGTAGGTCCTAAGAGACGGCCCCGGATCTACGATTATTTCGAACCAGGGCAGAAACTTGATAGTGGCGCCCCCTCTCTCCAGCGTTTGAAATAAATTACATAAAAAAACTAGAATGAGCCCTTAAGATGTGTTCAAAAACTTACTGAGCTATTTAAAATCAAATGAATAATTGATAGAACAACGTGCACTGCATGCTAGGCGCTTTGTGGAGCAAGTTTTTTTATTTTCAACCATATTATATTATGGTTTTGGCGCCCCCTGAAACTGACACCCGGGGCGGGTGACCGGGTTTGCCCGCCTCTCCCCCAGATCCGGGGCTGCTAAGAGAATGAATGAATAGGAAAAGGAGCATAACAGAAATCTTGTAGATTACGTTGGTTATCTACTACCTTCTATTTGAATAGTGTTAGTAGTAGCCGTAGTATCTAGTGTCGACTATCTTTAGTGGCTATGTAACTGTTTGCGAGTTTAAGGTACATAGGTAATCTCATTGACTACAAAACTGGATTTTGAGAATTATATAGTTCGCTTTATGATATCGATGGATAGTACCCATAAATTTTCAACCTTTAAGCTCAGGCGCAACAGGGGTACTAAAGCTCGGAATCTACGTGCATGAAGTCATAATCCAAAGGTAGTAAATAGGTACTATATAAACGGTGACTTCTTCACATAATCGGACGATGCCTCGCGCTTAGTAAGATTTAACAACCTCGCGACCCATTGTGGAGATTAACGATGTTAAACGCGAGCGCGCGAATAATCTTAATGTTGCGCGTAACCTTGACGTAGATGGAGACTGTTGTCATGCTAAGCAACGCTGAAGTCATTTACATTATGTACATATTTTTATTAGTTCAATACCTATTATTTGGCAAACAGTTAAAACGACTAATTTTCCTCGTTACAACAAAACAGGCAAGAAGGACTAATAACATTATGTACTTCGCTATTATTATACAAGGGGAAAATGAGATTGATCATAAAAACCCAAGCCAGACGCAGACGAACCCAATCTAGTTTCTGTTAAATTATCAGGCAAACTTCTGAAATAATCGACTGCAGGAATGATTAGCTTTTGATTACTTATACGGAATAGAAAAACGAATAACTACAATGGTGTAGGGTAAGTAATTAAAAACATGATATTATAAAAACTTGCAATCAGTTTTTTGTAAAATCTTCACTGAGCTGGAATCCAGTTAATTTATTGAAATTTACATACGTTTATACGAATATTTTCAACCGACTTCAAAAAAAGGAGGAGGTTCTCAATTCGGCTGTATTTTTTTTTTTTTTTTTTTTTTTTTTTTTTTTTTTTTTATGTTTGTTACTCGATTTCTCGAAGACGCCTGGACCGATTTCAAAAATTCTTTTTTTATTTGAAAGGGTATGCTTGTCATTTGGTCCCATTGTCATCAGGTCAGGACCTGATGGTGGAAACCCTGAGAAATCGAGGGCATCTCTTGAAAATTGTAGGCGAGCATGGGGTAAAAACTTGATATTCATGTGTATATCTGATGAGACTACAATACTATGGAGGTTTAGGGCAGATCTGATGATGGAGACGACAGAGGATCGAGGGAACTCCTCAACGGTACATCTTAACTACCTCGTGTTTGGGCTTATTTTATTCGTGTTGACAAGATCTTTACACCGAGATGGGTAATGACTGCCACTGCAAGGTCCGTGATGCAGGTGCAGTACAGTTTAGGGAACTCCTTAATGGTTGATAGCAGCTACATAGTGTTTGGGCGATTTTTCCGTCAATTACGGACCGATTTTAAAAATTCTTGTTTTGTTTGAAAGAGTATGCTTCCCATTTGGTCCCATTATCACCAAGTCAGGATCTGATGATGGGATCCTAGGGAAATCGAGGGATACCCTCAAATATTGTAAGACAAATAGCCCGTTTGAGCTTTTTTTCTTAATAAGTTAGGTATTGGCGTCTGAAAATCATCATTTAATGATGCTGAGCTGATGATGGATGTCATAGTCATTGTCCTATATTCCTCAACGGTAAAGAGTTAAGGGAATAAAACTTCCGAGTTTGGGATCACTCGATATATTTTGATGAGTCTCGTATAAAACATTTGGTATAGAGGGTCTGATGATGGAGCCAGGAGATAGATGGTGGAACTCTTCAGTCTTCAGTAGTACTTGTAAACCCCTCGAGTTTGGGCTCATTTTAAACCTCTATAACAAAAAATAAAAACCGACTCCAAAAAAAAAACTCAAAAACAAAACTAATAACTAAAAAGCAAAAAATAAATCTTTTATTATACAATATAGTAGTTGAAGAATATTGAAATCGGTGCCAAGTAAAACATAAAAGTAATATACCTTGCTGCTATAATAGCGACATTGAAACAATGGGTTCACGTAGAAATTGTCGAGTGCGGAGCGAATATTATGCGTCGGACAGGACAAATGCACTTCGCCAATCGTGTCGGTTTATCATTGCATGTTTTACTTGGCACCGACTTCAATATTCTTCAACTACTATATTGTATAATAAAAGATTTATTTTTTGCTTTTTAGTTATTAGTTTTGTTTTTGAGTTTTTTTTTTGGAGTCGGTTTTTATTTTTTGTTAAAAAATTTAATTATTTTACAATTTTGAGTGATGGGTAGACCTAGTAAAGACGATTCTCTTGAAAAACTTTACAAAGGTCAAATGTATGTTGCCCCAAGTCGAGTGAAAACCTTAGACGGTATTGCACTATGTGATTTTAAAATCAAATAAATTACTTAGCCGACCATCGAATCTGCAATATTACCCATCTCGGCTTAATGTGCGCATCAATACGAATAAAATAAGCCTAAACACTATGTAGCTGCTATCAACCCTTAAGGAGTTCCCTAAACTGTACTGCACCTGCATCACGGACCTTGCAGTGGCAGTCATTACCCATCTCGGTGTAAAGATCTTGTCAACACGAATAAAATAAGCCCAAACACCAGGTAGTTAAGATGTACCGTTGAGGAGTTCCCTCGATCCTATGTCGTCTCCATCATCAGATCTGCCCTAAAACTCCATAGTATTGTAGTCTCATCAGATATACACATAAATATCAAGTTTTTACCCCATGCTCGCCTACAATTTTCAAGAGATGCCCTCGATTTCTCAGGGTTTCCACCATCAGGTCCTGACCTGATGACAATGGGACCAAATGACAAGCATACCCTTTCAAATAAAAAAATAATTTTTGAAATCGGTCCAGGCGTCTTCGAGAAATCGAGTAACAAACATAAAAAAAAAAAAAAAAAAAAAAAAAAAAAAAATACAGCCGAATTGAGAACCTCCTCCTTTTTTTTGAAGTCGGTTGAAAAGTCAAAACTATCACAGTATTAGTTATAATAGTCGTCTTAATCTTTTCATTTCTCGTAATGCGTTTTCATCATGTGGTCGGCTAAGTAATTTATTTGATTTTAAAATCACATAGTGCAATACCGTCTAAGGTTTTCACTCGACTTGGGGCAACATACATTTGACCTTTGTAAAGTTTTTCAAGAGAATCGTCTTTACTATGTCTACCCATCACTTAAAATTGTAAAATAATTAAATTTTTTAACAAAAAAAAAACCGACTCCAAAAAACTCAAAAACAAAACTAATAACTAAAAAGCAAAAAATAAATCTTTTTTTATACAATATAGTAGTTGAAGAATATTGAAGTCGGTGCCAAGTAAAACATGCAATGATAAACCGACACGATTGGCGAAGTGCATTTGTCGTGTCCGACGCATAATCCGCTCCGCACTCGACAATTTCTACGTGAACTCGTTGTTTCAATGTCGCTATTATAGCAGCAAGGTATATTACTTTTATGTTTTACTTGGCACCGATTTCAATATTCTTCAACTACTATATTGTATAAAAAAAGATTTATTTTTTGCTTTTTAGTTATTAGTTTTGTTTTTGAGTTTTTTGGAGTCGGTTTTTTTTTTTTACAAAGGCTTGTCTTTCAATCAAAATCATATAAGTAAACTGAATTTGATGAAACTTATATGTATAAAGTCACGCTTTATTCTCATGGAGTAATTAGTAATTCTGATTATGTATTACCTATCAATATCTTTGAGACTTATTGTATCTAGCGGAACTTGGGCGTTAGCGACTTTGATATTATATTTTCATCACGCTTACAGGAGCTGTAGATTCGGATGAATAATAAAAAGTGTAAGAATCGAGCAATTTTGATGGTAGATAACTAGTCTGGATTTTTGTGGGATTACAATATAAATATGCATCATCACGCTATCGTTCATAGTATATAATGAAAGGTTCAACATGTTCTTTGTGTAGGTACCTACGATTTAATGACTTGTTCGTCATCTCGCGAACTTGAAACTCGCGCAATTCCGCGAGTTAGCAACTTCCGATTTTACCTATTTTTATTGTGGTCAACTCGCGGCCAGGGCCCGATCTAAGGGGGGGCGAGCCGGGCAATTGCCCTGAGCGGCAAAAATGAAGGGCGGCAAAATTGAGGGCGCTGGACGGTTGCACAGTTGCTAAACCTAACTAGGTATTTGCAACAGTAAACGCAAAGTTAGGCATTCTACGGTAGTAATAATATAAAAGACATATTTTTATTTTTTCCGTAATTGTTCATATAGTACAAATATTGGACATGTTTCATAGTTACAAGTGAATCATTCCGCCAATATGATGGGAAATTTAAATTATAAAGTATTTTATTATATACATATAAAAGTTTGTTCAGAATCTTTTAAACTACTGAACTGATTTTGATAAAAAAAAAACACTTTCCCTAAGTTGTAAGATAAATAAGTTGTTAAAAAAAAATTATTTAATTCCATTCAGTACTATATAAGATATTCTTGGACAACCATACTCGTATATACATGTATACTCACATACATGCACTCATGAAATGTATGGTAAATATGAAACATGTATGAAATGTATGGTCAGGTGTATTCGTTCAGAAGTCCCAGTAGACAAACTTAAGTGGATATTATACAATTCCAACAATATTACATACATACGTCGGTCGGTTAGAAATTGCATCATCCTATCTCTGGAATAACATGCTTATGACTTAAAAAGTGTCATTGTAAAGGGCGGCAAATTATGTTTTGCCTGAAGCGGCTAAATTGCTACATCAGGCCCTGCCAACGAGTCATTCGGCCATTCACACTTACTTTCTTTTTAGGGTTCCGTATCAAATTGGTGCAAAAGGAACTGTATAATTACGCGTAGAGTGGCGCGGGATTGGCGGCGGGAAATGCGGAATACGTAAATTCTCACTTGTGAACACAGTATTTGCGAGGGCGAGCCGGGGCCTACACTCAGAGTAACACCAATTTTATTATCTTCTGTAGAAAAAGACACAATAGTCGATATGCGATAATTGGGAAACGCAAACTGGTAGGGTTTTGTTTTTTTTTTTTTTAAATCCTGCTCAGCCCAGCAATCTGTTCTTCACATTTAGCTGTTATTTTCGTTGACAAAGTCAGGGAATGTCTTTAAGCTAAGAGGAGAATCCATTGATCTCACTCACTATAGTTTGAGGAATCTGTTTTTGAGTGTTGGAATACTATTCCTTTTTAGTCTTGAATGTGTAACACTACCATCGCCTGATAAGTTTGTAGCCAAGGCATTAACATGTTCTGATAGCTTATTTTGATATTTTAGACTCCTGGTGGATATTTCCTGTCTTACAGTTGTTAGATTCAGATCTCGTAAGATGTATTTGTTGTTACTGATACATTTTGGGATATTGAACATATATCTCATCGTTTTTGTCTGGAATCTTTCCAAGATCTCAATGTTGCTATTTGATGTTGAGCCCCATAGTTCAATCCCACATGTCCAAACTGGCTTGAGTATTGTTTTATACACCATAATTTTGCTTTCATTTGATAACTGGGATTTTTTCCCAACTAGCCAATACAAGTTTCGTAATTTCGTATCAAGTTGTTTTCTCTTACCCCAGATATGTTTTTGCCACGTCAGTCTTCTATCCAGGTGCATACCAAGGTATTTAGAAGTATCAGAGTGCGGTATTTGTTCTCCGTTTAGAAAGACTGGTTGGCAATCACCTTTCTTTAGAGTAAATGTGACGTACACTGATTTACTATTGTTTGCTTTTGTCCTCCACATCTTAAGCCACGCTTCAGCTTCATAAAGGTGTTTCTGAAGAGTTGTAGACGCAGTTGTTGCTTCAGAATGCACGGACAGTATAGCAGTATCATCTGCATACGTAGCCATCACTGTATCGTCTTTTGTAGGGATATCAGCGGTGTAGATGAGGTAGAGTATTGGCCCGAGAATACTACCCTGAGGGACACCCGATCGGATTTCGTAAAGTTCTGATGCTTCACTGTTAAGTTTCACTTCAAAACATCTTCTGTCCAAATAACTTTTTAATATGAAGAAAAAAGAATGCGGGAGATACTTTTTTATCTTGAATAAGAGGCCTGTGTGCCAGACTTTATCGAAGGCTTGACTTATATCTAGGAAAACAGCTGAACAGTACTGTTTATTTTCGAAAGTTTGACTGATTGTGTTTATCAATCTGTGCACTTGTTCAATAGTGCCGTGTTTTTGCCTAAAGCCGAATTGATGTTCAGGAATTATATCATCTAAGAGAGGATGCATTCAGTTTAGAATTATTTTTTCAAAAAGTTTGCTAATTAGCGGAAGAAGACTAATAGGTCTGTAGGAAGAAGCCTCCACTGCTTCTTTACCTGGTTTCAAGATCATGATAATCTGAGCAAGCTTCCATTGGCATGGGTAATGGCAGAGTCTTAGACAGGCATTAAAGAGGATCACCAGGTACATTAGTCCTTTTTTCGGTAGATTGATTAACAGAGTGGCGTCTATTTGGTCATAACCTGGTTTTTTTTAACGGGAAGTGATCTAATTTCTCTGATAATTTCTCTGGGACTTGTAGGCTTTAATGGAAGACATAACTGGTTTGGTGACTGTAAAAAATCCGTTATTACTTTATCGTTTTCTGGATCACTACTTGGCAGAGGGGTGAAGACATCTTGGAGGTGTATTGCAAAGGCGGTTGCCTTCTCATAGTCTGATC
This sequence comes from Shargacucullia verbasci, assembly GCA_947562105.1. Taxonomy (NCBI): domain Eukaryota; kingdom Metazoa; phylum Arthropoda; class Insecta; order Lepidoptera; family Noctuidae; genus Shargacucullia; species Shargacucullia verbasci. The sequence continues at coordinate 8,115,053 of OX387284.1, read as the reverse complement.
TGGCCCAACCGTTGTCTTTTTTTCTTATTGGTAGCAAGTGTTCTTTGGGTCGTTTGAATTTTCTAGTTGCACGCCAAAGTGAGTAAGAATCCTTGTGAGGAGTAAGATGAGCTAGATAATTTTGAAGACAGGAGTTTTCATGCTCCTTGATAATTCTCTTCAATTCTTCTGTGGCTCTGTTAAAGATTGTTTTATCAGAGGGATATCTGGTCCTGTGCCATTCTCTCCTTAGTCTACGTCGTTCTGCAACTTTCATCATGATGTTCTTAGGATATTCTTTAATTATGTTTTTTGTTGATTTACTCGTGCTAGTAGATACGCTGGCTGCCAAGTGGACCGTGGAGTAGAATTTTTCTATGCTGCTCTCTATCTCTTCCTCAGTTTTCAATTTAACATTGAGTTCGATGTTGAGGGAAATAATTTCTTTAAATATGTCCCAGTTAGTGCTTTTGTTGTATATTTTCGCAGGAGGTTCGTCAAATTGAGGATGACCGGAGTGTGGTCAGACGAAAGGTCCTCGCATTTCTCTACTTTTGTATAGTTTCGGCCAATGTTCCTTGTTATGTAAAAATCGAGCAGATCAGGTATTTTATTATAGTCTGCAGGCCAATACGTTGGTTCTCCGTGAGATATGCATTTAAGGTTGAGATCCACTATGGTTTTGTGAAGCTGTCTTCCCTTTGGATTTATCAGTCGTGATCCCCAAGACGTGTGCTTAGAGTTCCAGTCTCCTCCACAGATAAAAGTAGGGCCAAGTTCTTCAAAAAATTGTTTAAATTCTCCAGCGGAGATTGAATGTCTTGGTGGACAGTATACTGCAGCGAGAGTTGTCTCTGTATTTTTATGGAGGATTTGAACCATGCTTGCTTGAATCTTGTCCGTTTTGTAAGGATTAAGAGCATAATGTTTTATATTACTTTTTAATATAACAGCAGTACCACCGTGAGATCTACCAGAGGGGTGGTTAGTCCTAAAAATTGTATAGTTATGCAATTTTATATGAGAGCGCTGGGTTAGTTTTGTTTCAGATATCAAGGCAACATCAATATTCTCCGATATCATGAATAGCTCAAGCTCCTGACGTCTGTCAGTTAATCCATTGGCGTTCCAAGTGAGTATACGGATATTTAAAAGCATTTCATCGTAATATTGTATAGTCTTTATTTGTACAAAGATATACCGAGTAGAATTTAACAAGCAATAAGTCCTATATCCAGCATCAAATCCAGCCAATAACCAGCTTCTTATAGTTCGCGAAGAGTATTAAAAAAAGTGGCGAAACGAAAAGTGTTAAATAGTTATTTGTTATACAAGAGTGCAAAGTTGCTTTTTAACCGCGTGCTCAATTTTGATGACCGAGCAAGCGAAGGATTCTAAAATTGAATCACGAGCGCAGCGAGTGATTCAAAACTTAGAATCCTGAGCGTTAGCGAGGGAATCAAAAGAGCACGAGGTGAAAAATCTTTGCACTCGAGTGCAACACGTAACTTTTCATCCCACCTCAGCGAGGAAATGACTAAATGCAAAAATAAAAAACATTTACAATCACAAGATACTTTTATTTCAATTTAGGTATTAACTACTACATTATGATAGGTAAGTATTACAGAATGATCTTTAAGTTATAACAAATAACACTTAGGTATAATTAAGAAAAATTGAAAGTAACGTTGCTACAGTTACTTATGTTGAGTGTAATATTTTTGTTAGGTACTGTAATGTTGGTGTTAGTGACTTGTGTACTGTTTTTCGGTAAACTATCTGTCATACTTAATAGTTGTACCGGATTTTCATCGGATTCCCTTGGAGTAAATGTTGGCGAGAGAGGGCGATGGTTAGGTGTTTCATAACGGCTCATTTTTGATGTAGAAGGACCAGTCCAAGAATCTGACTGAGGCTCTTTCAGTGTAATGGCTCCTACGATGCCTTTACATATTTTAGACTTATTTTGGATGGAATCCTCTATGTATCCCTCTACAACCGCATTGGACTTCCAGCCTCCATGGCGCTTAAGGGACAGGAGATCAGCTCCTGAATCGGCCAAAAGTGTGGCTGAAGTTCGTCGGAAACAATGACCCGTGTACAACAGGGGTTCTGGAAGTTCAAGAAATGTTGCTATTTCTCGTGGGATACTGCCAATTTTATTAGCACCCATAGGCTGTCTAACACACTTTCCGTTGCGATACTGTAGAAAAAATCGATTGATTGGAGTGTTAGGCGGGCGTAAGGCTTGATATTTCTCAACAATTGTTACGTATTTCTTGCGAATGACGAAGTTGCGGTCTCTTTTCAACCGACTTCAAAAAAAGGAGGAGGTTCTCAATTCGGCTGTATTTTTTTTTTTTTTTTTTTTTTTTTTTTTTTATGTTTGTTACTCGATTTCTCGAAGACGCCTGGACCGATTTCAAAAATTCTTTTTTTATTTGAAAGGGTATGCTTGTCATTTGGTCCCATTGTCATCAGGTCAGGACCTGATGGTGGAAACCCTGAGAAATCGAGGGCATCTCTTGAAAATTGTAGGCGAGCATGGGGTAAAAACTTGATATTCATGTGTATATCTGATGAGACTACAATACTATGGAGGTTTAGGGCAGATCTGATGATGGAGACGACAGAGGATCGAGGGAACTCCTCAACGGTACATCTTAACTACCTCGTGTTTGGGCTTATTTTATTCGTGTTGACAAGATCTTTACACCGAGATGGGTAATGACTGCCACTGCAAGGTCCGTGATGCAGGTGCAGTACAGTTTAGGGAACTCCTTAATGGTTGATAGCAGCTACATAGTGTTTGGGCGATTTTTCCGTCAATTACGGACCGATTTTAAAAATTCTTGTTTTGTTTGAAAGAGTATGCTTCCCATTTGGTCCCATTATCACCAAGTCAGGATCTGATGATGGGATCCTAGGGAAATCGAGGGATACCCTCAAATATTGTAAGACAAATAGCCCGTTTGAGCTTTTTTTCTTAATAAGTTAGGTATTGGCGTCTGAAAATCATCATTTAATGATGCTGAGCTGATGATGGATGTCATAGTCATTGTCCTATATTCCTCAACGGTAAAGAGTTAAGGGAATAAAACTTCCGAGTTTGGGATCACTCGATATATTTTGATGAGTCTCGTATAAAACATTTGGTATAGAGGGTCTGATGATGGAGCCAGGAGATAGATGGTGGAACTCTTCAGTCTTCAGTAGTACTTGTAAACCCCTCGAGTTTGGGCTCATTTTAAACCTCTATAACAAAAAATAAAAACCGACTCCAAAAAAAAAACTCAAAAACAAAACTAATAACTAAAAAGCAAAAAATAAATCTTTTATTATACAATATAGTAGTTGAAGAATATTGAAATCGGTGCCAAGTAAAACATAAAAGTAATATACCTTGCTGCTATAATAGCGACATTGAAACAATGGGTTCACGTAGAAATTGTCGAGTGCGGAGCGAATATTATGCGTCGGACAGGACAAATGCACTTCGCCAATCGTGTCGGTTTATCATTGCATGTTTTACTTGGCACCGACTTCAATATTCTTCAACTACTATATTGTATAATAAAAGATTTATTTTTTGCTTTTTAGTTATTAGTTTTGTTTTTGAGTTTTTTTTTTGGAGTCGGTTTTTATTTTTTGTTAAAAAATTTAATTATTGTCTTTGTATTAGGTAAATTAATTAATAGTAAGTCATCTGAATGTTTCTCAATGTTTTTGACATTAAGTTGTGTTAGTTCATTAGTTCGACATGCTCCGTTTATACCAATAATAAGAACAACCTGTAACGTAAAGAGTATTAGATAAGTTAATAAAATTGATATGCATGCATAATAGAGGGGCTCGTAGCTACATAGCTGCTGCGTAGAATAGTAATTGATCTGCGAGGTTAAGCAGCGCTAGCTAAGGTCATTCCTTGGATGGGTGACCGTTATTTACACATCGAGACCCCTCCGTGACTCGGAAAGCACATTAAGCAGTTGGTCCCGGGTGTCATACGAATACCTATGACAGTCGTTACGGGTGTCAGAAGCCCAAAAAATCTGATAACCAGTCTAACCTTCGAGTATCAGTGTCTCCCAGTAATTGGGTGGTGGAGGTCTGATGGCAGTCGCTTCATGTAAAATACTGATATTCAGCCGCAACCGGTTAGACTGGAAACCGACCCCAATGTAGTTGGGAAAAGGCTAGGCAGATGATGATATGCATGCATAATTATGCCTATCAACATCTACTAAGTACGTATTAGATTATGTTAATTAGTTGATTAATATACTTAAGTAGATACTGAATGTGCAACTGACTTACTTTTGCCGCCAAATATACGGAATCAGGTGCTTCGTTAAGAAACTTTTCAATTTCAGATGCTGTTAAAACCTTCGATTTTTTTGGTTGATGACCAGATGAGGCTCTTTTTAAAAATGCCACTAATTTAGGATAGGTGTCGATATGTATGTCTTTTTTCATCTTAATTGTTGCTTTTAGCATTGAATACATACTCCATAGAGTGCCTGATTTCTTGGTCTCGGATAATTCAATAAAATATGCCAGCAAAACGTTTTCTGAGAAAGTTTTTGCTCCTTTACCTAGTCGCCACGTGTTAAACATATCGTACTGTTTCAAATACTTCTCTCGTGATTGTTGAGGGAGAAAGCTCATTTGCGCATTATTAACAGTTTCAGTCAATTCTGTTGGCGTCAAATAAACTTCCTCGTCGCGTCGCTAGAATCACTCATTTTAGGTTTTTCACTTGTTTTCAAGTTTCTTGTTTTTTTTTTTTTTTTTTTTTGGGTTTATGGCTTCGCACTATTTGTGCATTTAGCCAACGACAAGTTGAGGATTAGGATGATAAAAAGGTAGGGAAACAGGAGAAATAAAGAAATTTGGACATACGAAATTTGGAATATTATCAGAAAAGTGAAATTGTTTTACTGAATTTTTAAATTAGGTTAGTAAAATAGGAACGATAAGAAAAAATATTTACATAGTATTAATAACAATTCAGAATGGAAATAACTACATATTTAAAGTTTAATATTATTAATTGTAATAAAAGATGCTATACATTTGTACACAGGAAAGTTATTAGTATAAAGTAGTGAAAGAGTGGAAGTAGGGAAAGGAACATTGAGGGATAGAAGATTATCAATGAAGGATCCACGGTTAAAAAGGGGGCAGGAAAATAAAATGTGATCTATATCAGCCACATTAAATCCGCATGAACACATAGGGCTGTCTACAATACGAAGTCTGGCAAGGTGGGCAGGGGAACAAACATGACCAAGTCTCATTCTTATTAAAATAGAAGTTTCCGCCTTGCCAAACTTAGACCTAAAAAACCATGGTTTCGCAGGAATCTGAGGCTGTATAAGGGAGAAATAACGGCCTTTTATGCGACTGCTAACTAACCAAGCCTCCCGCCAGGAGTCCAGGAGAAAAGACTTGGGTAGGGCCATTAGATCATGACAGAAATTTTTATATGGGAATAAGTCACCGCATTGCACAGCCTCATTCGAAAGTCTATCTGCTATTTCATTTCCTTGGATACCCGTGTGGGCAGGAATCCAAGCAAAATGAACGGAATAACCCTTTGAAACAGCACCAAAAGCTAAGTCCCTTATTTCAAAGATAACCGGAAAACAAGAGCGTGACTTAAATGGAAATTTTTTAAAGGCTTGAAGTGCACTTAATGAATCTGTAAATATGATTGTTTTTTTAAGTTTAAATAAATGCACGTATTCAACTGCTTTAAGGAGGCCAAAACATTCTCCCGTAAAAACAGATGTCTCCGGAGGAAGCTTAATTTTTTGGACAATATTATATTGTGCGTGATAGACACCTATTCCAACACATCCCGTTGTGAAGTGCTTGGAAGCATCAGTGAAGATGTGATGGAAGCCTTCGTAATTTTCTGCAAGAAGTATTTTGAAATTTAAATTGACATCAAGGACAGTTTTATCTACAAAATTAAATATAATGTTAGGAGAAAATAGTAGACTGTCATAGCTACTGCTGAATAAGGGAAGTCTATTAGAACGGTGCGTAGGAGAGGATATGGAACGATATTTTTGGAAACTTATAACCAAACATGGTAGGGACTTGTGGGCCCAATAATTAGATGATTGCGTGAACGTTACAAGAGATTCAAGAATTGAAATGAGAGGATGATCAGAGAACTGGAGAATTCGGAAGAAAAATTTATCAGAAAGGAATTGCCTTCTAATATGTAAGGGGGCTTCACCACATTCTACTTGAAGAGCATTAATAGGGCTCGATTTCATGGCTCCTGATATAATACGCAAAGCTTTTGACTGGATTCGGTCAAGTTTTTGAAAAGCCATTACATTACCTGGAACTAAGAGAAACATTCCATAGTCAAATATGCTTCTGATTATAGCATTATATAACAGCTTTAATGAGAAAGGGTGGGCACCCCACCACACCCCTGAAAGGCACCTTAGGATATTTAAGTTATGTTCACATTTGTTAACAACATAATCACAATGAGGGACACCACTAAGTTTAGAATCTAAAACCACGCCCAAATACTTGAATCTGTCAATTACAGGGATAGAGATATCATGGTACAGTATATTAATAGGAGGCAAGTTTCTCTTCCTGGTGAACAGAACAACGGAACTTTTAGAAGTTGATAGATCTAAACCATTTAAGGGCAGCCAAGAGGAAAGAGAAGATAAAGCAGAATTCAGAACCGAACAAGAATATTCAACAGAGATACTTGAGTGATACAATAGTAAATCATCAGCATATTGCAGAACTTGAACCTCATCAGAAAAGTATGAATCTAAATCATAAGTGTAAATATTATATAATAATGGACTCAAAACAGAACCTTGTGGGAGGCCACGCCATACTAGGCGAGACATGTGTTGATTTGAAACTGACAAATGAATAGATCTTTCAGATAATAGATTGAGAATGAAATTTGAAAGATTTATTGGAACTTTTAGGGCATGCAGTTTATTTTGTAGAACTGATAATACCACATTATCATACGCAGCACTAATATCCAAAAAAGTTGCTAAAAGAGAATGATTATTGGAGAAAGCTAACCGAATATCGGAAGTAAAAATACCTAAGCAGTCCATGGTACTTTTGCCTTTTCTAAAACCGTATTGGGTTCTCGACAGTAAACCTTCACTTTCAACATACCATTCAAGCCGATTTTTTATTAAATGTTCAGCTAATTTCATTAAAACTGATGATAATACAATAGGACGGTATGACGAAGCATCGGATGGTATTTTATTAGGTTTTAAAATTGGCAATACTACTTGACGTTTCCACTCCCGTGGAACAATACCTGTTGTCATAATGATATTTATCAAATCTATAAAATAATTAAGAATATTATCACTAACATTTGCAAAAAAGGAATATGGAATGCCGTCAATGCCGGGGGTAGAATCTACAGTATTGAGGACGATGCCTTTAAGTTCACTAAGAGAGAACGGAAGCCCCAGAACATCGCCAGATGGGACAGAATTAACATAATGGTTATCAGCAAATGAGAGTAAGTTCGTCGCTTGGGGAACCCAAGGAGGAGCCAATTTATCCAGGAAGTCGTTTGCCAGTGAATCAGCAAAGTGAGAATGCGAGTGAATTTTGAAAGCGGAACGGAATTTTCTTATATTATTCCATACAACAGTGGAATGGGTATTTGGTGAAATGGAAGAACAAAAGTTTTGCCACCCTTCAAACTTCTTTTTTTTAAATAATGCACGAGTTTCTGTAATTACTTGGGAAAGGATATGAAAATTGTTGGAGGACATGTCATTATTATAGTCACATTCTACTTGTTTACGTTTTTTAACTGCCAGTGAACATTCTAAATCCCACCAAGGAGGAGAGGGGATTTTGCTAGCATTACTGTTTTTAGCAGGAAAAACTTCATCTGCCACCAAGAGCATTATGCGTGCCAATGACTCTGCACATAAGTCTACATTGCCTATAGAAAGAGGGGGAAGAGAAGAGAATTTTGACTCAACAATAGACTTATATTTGTCCCAGTCACTATCACCCCTCTTAGGAAGTTTATGTTTAAAATGTGACCTTTTAACAGGGATAGAAGGTTTAGTGAATGGGAATGATATGATGATGGGGAAATGATCACTTCCATAAGTAGAGGGTAAAGTAAACCAAGACAAAGAAGAAGCAAAATTAGGGGTACTGATAGAAAGGTCTATCGCACTTCGGCCTTGGTGAGGATCGGACCGACGTGTAGGTGTCCCTGTATTTAAGATACATAAGTTGTGTAAGTCTATTATATCAAGCATGTCTTCACCATAGGAATTTGAGTTAGAACATCCCCAAGACTGGTGATGGCAATTGAAATCTCCAAGAACTATGAAAGGTTTAGGAAGAAAGGAAAAGAGGTGATTAACCTCCTGAAGAATAGAAGAAGAGGGATGAGGAATATATACAGAAACAAGACACAAGTTATATACACTTAGTTTTATAGCTACCATAGAAATTCCATCACTATGAGATGGCAAAGAAATAATAGAGAAAGGGAGTGAATCTTTAATAAGTATGGCAACACCACCATACCCATCAGTTCTATCCTCTCTTATTGTTATGTAGCTAGGTAATTTAAAAATATGATTTGATTTGAGCCATGTCTCTGCTAAAGCAAAGGCAAATGGCACATATTTGTTAATTAAATAAATAATGTCACTTTTTTTATTGATTAGACTGCGACAATTCCACTGAATTAGATTGGCTGATTGAGCCATTGTGGGAAGAAAAAGTTATTTTATCAAGTATTGGAGCAGCGTTGGACGGTGAAATTTTAAACTGGGCAAGAAGACTGAAGAGGGCAGACAGAAACTCATCCAAAGAAGGTTGAGAGTCTGTATCATTTGAGTTACTATTAAAAGCACATCCGTTTGTTGGCTCTGGAATACGATATTCATTAATAATATTATTGTGAGTAATCTTATTGTACCCCTGAATAGATTTACTAGGAGTACGAGGTTTTCTAAACACAGATTTTTTATAACTAGAAGGGGAAGGGGGGGAGGAAGTTTTATTTTGAAAATGAATGGGAGAATTATCTTTATAGTTTCTGGAGGAAGAAGTAGTTAAAACTGCATCCAAGTAGGATTTATCTACACGAGGGTGAACCTTAGCTGCTTCCTGGTAGGAAACACAATTGTGTGCCATATAGGCTTTAATATTTTTTTGCCTAACATATTCAGGGCATGTTTTATTTGTGGCATAATGAAAACCTGAGCACAAGCAACATTTTGCATCATCCTCCTCTCTGTTACATGATTCTGCCGTATGATTTTGACCACACTTAAAACACTTGGGTTTTGATCTACATTGAGCCTTGGTATGTCCAAAGCCACAGCAGTTGAAACATTGTATAGTTGGGAATATATAGAGATCAACTGGCAAGGCATTATAACACATAAAAATGCGTTTAGGTAAAACCTGACCATCAAAGGTCACCACTATCGTCTGTGATGGCTTCCAAACAGCTGAGCCATCCATAAGAGTTTTAAAATTAAGGCGTCGCACTTTAATTACGGGGCCGCACCCTATGGGTGTAGACAAGTTTTCTATGACTTCCTCCGGAGACCATTCTGTAGGAACTCCACGGACCAATCCCATTCTGGTAACATTAAAAGTGGGAATAAATGCTTTCAAATTTTGACTTTCTAGAAGAGTAGAGTTGCCTATGAAAGAATTGGCGTCATGAAAGGAAGTAAAACCAATTGATATCTTGTTACGACCAATCTTCTTCAAGCTACCTTCAACAATGTTAATAAATTTATTGCGCTTTAGAAATTTACCAAAAGTAATTGGGTGGAATGTGGTTCCATCGTTAGGAGAGATTTGATTTTTTTGCACGTGCACCATATATGGAGCGCTGTCCGTTTTTTCATAAAATTGTCGACCTACTGATACTGACTTAGGTTTTGGAGAAGCTTCAGTCACATGAATAGACGACTCTAAAGAGGGAGAAGTAATTTCATTATTTTTTAAACGACTAGGTTCTAAATGTGTCTGTATTGAATCAAAACAATTGCAACCCGACGACTGATCAGAGTTCTGGTGTTTTCGTCTTCGTTTATTGCAGTTTTTACAAACGTGCATACGACTTCTTTTAAGAGACCGTCCTGACGTAGAACAGTCGGTATCCATGCCGGATTCATTTGATTGTATTGTTATATTGTAGCCGACCGGGGGAACGGAGTCCCCCGGGTCGGGCGGATCGTTCATTGTGAACTATAAAATAAGAGATATAATAAACTTACCAACAAGAAGAAAACAAACACTAAAACTAAATATAGAATGAAGATATATACAAATAAACTATAATTACAACTTATCTGATTTTATATTATATTTTACAATAAAAGCAAGAAAAAACACGCCCGCCAAATTAGAAGTTTCCCGCGCTTTCTTTCTTGTTTTTAATAGGTTTTAACAATATGACGTGAAAAGAAAAGGGCGCGCGCAAAGCAAATTAAAAAAAAAAGTACACCAAGAAGGTTCCGAGTCTGAGTTTTTAACAAATTAAAAAAGGTTATATGATAAATTCGGCACCATGGAGGTAGAAGTAAATAGGTTTAATGATGTTTTGAATTCACAAACTTAGTGCACACGATGTTCCAAATTCAATTTTACTTTATCCTCTAGCGGATAAAAACGGCTTTTGCACTCAGATATCGAAGAGCAAAAATACTCTTTCCGAGATGGTGGGATGAAAAGAGTATTTAAATATTAATAACTGTTCAGACTGTCAAAATGTGTCTGATAATCAACATAATAAAGACATAATTAATGAGTCCGGCTTATGTCATAGTCAAGCGATATTGCCGAATAATAGGGAGGGTTCCGTAAGTTTAAATTTGATGGATGGACAAAATGAAATTGTTTTGCCACGAAGAACAATCCCAATGCAGTCTACAGATAATGACGAGGAAAATTGTAACGATTATAAAAAAAAGTGATATTCTAAAATAAAATAAGAAAACGGCCTACAAACACCTAGGCAAGAGCACTTACAATCCACAGGGCAGGGTGAATATTGGCATAATGGGATAACTGATTCGCTTACCAAGCTACGTGGAAACTCAGACAATGTTTCTGAAAAATTACAATTAAAATAAATAGTAATATGGATGGCCTACTAATTTTCAACAGTTCTAAGCATGAATTTTGGCCGATACTCTGTAATATATTTGGAATGATCCACACACCATTTGTCGTCGGCATATGCTTCGGTATAGGAAAACCAAAGAATCTAACGAGCTATTTGGAAGATTTTGTCACTGAAATGCAAGTAGGTACTGCTGGATGAGGGTATAAAAATAAAACAATAAAAAAATTAAAGTTGAGATAAGATGTTTTATTTGCGACTCTCCTGCCAGGACATTATATAAAAGTTTTTTTTTTATGTTATTGTGTAATGAAATGAGCAGGATGTTTGCCTGATGGTAATCAACACGCCTGATATAGCACCACCCATAACTTTGTTTTGCAAAATCTTATGCGGTACTGCACTGCGCTCGTCTTAGTTTTGCCAATGTTTAATCATTTTATCCTCTTTACATGGCCAAACCATCCGAAGGATCTCACATCACATCAAACCGCGTAAAGCGACGGCTCACAAAAAAGTAATAACAATATGTTGATAATTGTTGTTTTATTACAGCAGTGTGCAATTTCAACGGCAAACACGGTTGTTTCAAATGCACAACTGTGGGTGAATATTCTCACAACTTTCACACCGTGGCTTTTCCTGATGCCAGATGCCCAGATAGAACAGATGACCACTTCCGTAAGAATTTATGTATATGGACAACATCATAAAGCAGATTCTCCCCTGCTACAATTGCCCTTACGATTTTGAGAAATTGGTCCGTGTAACTTCTATGTTAACCTATGTTGGCACAAAGGTTTTTCCAAAGGCAAAGGTTTTACCAAATTTATGCCGAACCCTAAAGCGTTGCATTACAAACTCTTTGAACGATGCTCTAATGAAGCTCTACTACAGCCTAAACATATTTTAAAATACTTGTTGAAGCTTTTACCAAGCTAAAAGAATTACAAAGAATGTAACAAAAGCCTCAAGTTTTTAATTATGTTTACGCTATTTGCTTTGTATTTCGATGATATTTCAATTGAATTTTATTGTTAATACTAGCTGTGCCCGCGACTTCGTGGATGTCGGAACTTAACAATGTATTTTTTAGTGAGACCAAATGCACTTAACCCTATTTTTTTCTAAAATAAAAGAATTTTTCTAAAATAAAAGTAGCCTAAGTTACTCCTTATTACATCAGCTACCTGCCAATAAAAGTCCCGTCAAAATCGGTCCAGTCATTTCAGAGATTAGCCTATACAAACAGGCAGACAGACAAAAATTGTAATAAATGTTATTTTGGTGTATGTACCGTATAATATATTCATATGCATGTAGTAAAAAACGGTTATTTCAGTATTACAAACAGACACTCCAATTTTATTTATATGTATGGATGTATGGATAATGCTTTAAAAAGGATTTCAACCTATGGTATTGACTGGCCGCTACAAAACAAGTATCTATCATAATGACTAAAACTAAACATTTCTTCGTCAAAACATATTTTTTTACAATCCCACAATTTTTTAATAATATTTTTGTACCAAATAGCTCTTTATTTCGACGAAGGCGCATGAAATATTTGATACAAATATACACACACTTTCACGGTAAACTGATACTCGCAACCCTAATTCATTCATACAGAGAAAAAAAACAAGAGTTTAACATTTATATTATTTATTGAAACAGTTGAAAGAGTTATCACACACACCATATTCTTTTATTACCAGAAATTCAAAATAGCATTTTAAAATGTTTTTATATTGCCCTTGTAATGATACAAGCTGTATAAGATGAAGAGCTGTATAAGAAGAAGATAAGTGTAAGAGCTGCACTTAAGGTATGCGCACTGCTTTAACCTGTTTTCGCAGCCCATATAATGCGTTTATCCTTCCGGTAGACAACCAATATAATGCTGCTAAAATGTCATTCTAAAACCAAAGTCTGTATAATTTGTGCCAAAATTAGCATTAAAAGAGCTGTATAGCGGTTTGTAATGCCTAATTTTAGACTTCTTTTAAAGCTATGAGAATAGGCAAATTCTGTTATCCATCCATTATAAAACGATTTTGTGCTACTTGGGTTGGCACCATACACCACATACACACGCTCCGCCAGATTATACAGGAGACTGAGGAGTATAATCGGCCATTATGCCTAGCGTTTGTGGACTGTAAAAATCCTCTGATTGTATCGAGACCTAGACGGTATTGCAGTCCCTTCAGCGATGCCATATCGACTATAGGTATATCAAAGTGTTAAAGAGTTTTTATAGAAACCTCACCATGTTGATCCGATTACATGACGAGAGCATGAAACCAACCCAATTGCAGAAAGGCGTGAGGGAGACGTTATTTCTCCGAAACTGTTCACGAACGCATTGGAGGACGTTTTCAAGCTCTTGGACTGGAATGGATTTGGCATCAACATCAGTGGCGAATACATCACTCACCTTCGTTTTGCCGATGATATAGTCGTAATGGCGGAGTCGCTGGAAGACCTGATACTGTGCTCAACGACCTCAGTAGCGTTTCCCAACAGGTGGGTCTTATGATTTTTTTTCTTAAACATTACCCCACACATTCTCCTGTGTCGTGGGTACAGTTTACAAACATACCTACATGTCACATTCACACACAACCAGACCCGAAACAACTATCTGTAGATCATAAAAATATTTGCTTCGTGCGGGAATCGAACCCGCAACACCCAGCGCAGAAAGCTAATCACTTAGCCACTGCACCAACCGGGTCTTAAGATGAACATGGACAAGACGAAAATCATGTCAAATGTGCATGTTGCACCCGTACCGGTTGTCATTGGGAACGATACGCTCGAAGTTGTCAACCACTACAACTACCTTGGACAGATTGTTCAGTTAGGTAGGTCCAACTTCGAGAAAGAGGTCGCTCGAAGAATCCAACGGGGATGGGCAGCGTTCGAGAAATTATGTGATAACTTATCGTTCAAAATTCCGCAGTGCCTGAAGACAAAGGTCTTCAAGCAGTGTGTGTTACCAGTGATGACACATAGCACTGAAACGTTGTCGCTAACTGTTGGCCTCTTAGAGAGACTCAGAATCACACAGCGGGCAATGCAGAGAGCTATGCTCGGAGTCTCTTTGCGCGATAAAATCCGGAACGACGATATTCGCCAAAGAACCAAGGTCACCGACTTAGCTTTCAGGATTTGCAAGCTGAACTGGCAATGGGCAGGCCATATCGCTTGAAGAACTGACAACCAATGGGGAAGAAAGGTTCTCGAGTGGCGACCACGAACCGGAGCACGCAGCGTAGGAAGGCCTCCTACTAGGTGGACCAACGACATTGTCTAAGTCGCGGGCAACCGATGGATGCAAGTGGCGGAATGTCGTTTAATGTGGTGGTCTAAAGAGGAGGCCTTCGTTCAGCAATGGACGTCTTCTGGCTGATGATGATTCGTATTTTCAAGTTAAGTTTCATATATTACCCGTACTTTGTTAGAAATAATGCTCTATTTTTTTTTCAACACACCCGCATCGCTTATTAAATGCAGTGCAATCCTAGAGACGTCGAAATCAGCATCAATCATCCAGGTAGGTAACGTAAGAAAAATAAAATAACATTTTGTTAAAAATGAGCAGCGCCGGGTCTGGGGTAGAGCGAGTGGAGCGGTCGCTCTAGGCACCAGGTGGCAAGGGACGCCAAAATACTAATGTGAAAAACCATCATTACATATTATAAAACGAAGTCCCCCGCCGTCTCTCTGTCTGTCTGTTCGCGATAAACTCAAAAAGTACTGAACGGATTTTCATGTGGTTTTCACCAATAGACAGAGTAATTCATGAGGAAGGTTTAGTTATATAATTCGTTAAGGTTTTGTGTAAATTGGCTGAAATAGGACGATGATAGTTGAAGATGTCGGATAAAATCATGCCGACTTAGAGCTTTACTGGCGTGTGCTGAGTAAATGCTCGTCGAAACATACTGATATGACACTAGGACAGAAAAAAAATTAAGGCGTATATGCTCTGCTACCCGTGCGAAGCCGGGACGAATCGCTAGTTTCGAATAAATTTCGAATGGCGCCTTTTGAGAGGTGCGGGACTGCACGACTGCTTAGGTTAATGAAGCGGCCGTGTAATAATTTGAGCTACTTAATTTAAATTCAATATGTTATGACTTTTTCAATAGAGCTGATTTTTAAAAAAGTTGGTAAGTAATTATTATTAAAATAAACAGAAATACAATTTATGTGATGTGACTGCGTCGATCAATGGGCGCCGAATGAGGATTTCCCTCTACTCTGATCAAGGGCTAGGGCCGACGCTAAAAATTAGCTTTTTCTTTTAGATTTTCCAAAATTAACGTGTTCAATTCCTGGCTAGGGAAATTGTATTGTTTTTTCAAAAATGCAATGATGTAGTTTTTGTTTTCATCTAAATCGGGCTTGAGAATCCTTCGAGTATTTTTCGCTATTACTTTTAGTTTGGGATTTGGCCATCCACGCCCACTTGCAAAATTGACCTGTATAAATCTCATGTGCCATTTTGCCAGTTGCACTTTTGTAAATGCGCGAAGACATAAGTTTGTCTACATATAGTTATAAACTAGAGAGAAAAACTGGTCATGCTTTCGGTATGTATTTAAGTTCTGTACTTATGGAAATTAAAGCAATTTTAGAAACAAAAGATATTTTAATACAGCAGTCCCTACCTAACTATATTAGCTAAAGTACAATTTCTTACAAACAAATCGAATGTTCAAATCATGCAATTGTGGAACTGTATTCTCTTCGAACTCTTCATGCGACGTCACATGACTGTATATAACACATTTATTTACATCTGAACAAATGCAACTTTCCAGCATATGATTTTTGTTCTCGTTTCTTTCGCATGTGTAATGAGCGTGAGGATCGCTTATTGTATTTATACTATCTATATTAGCAGTTAATATCAAGTTAGAACTAGGATATATAAAAAATGCAAATATTGTCAAAGCAACTAAGCACTGTATAGGTATAGCTGTGGACCAATACTTTTGTGGATAGTAATAAATATTGAAGTAATGCAGATATGAATCAGGTGTGATGGCCCATAAACAATACATAACTAACATTGTTTTGCTAAACAAATACATGAAAAACCCATATAAAGATCTTGCGGGGGTCGGAGCGGGCGTGTGTTCTGGCATCTTGATAGTTATTATTATTTCACTACTAAAACCGATCCATTGTTTTTATAACCAGTAAAGCATTCTTGATAAATGCACTGACACATACTCTAAGCCGTTTCAGATCCTGTCCATGAAATTTTCTGTAACAAATAAATTTATTTGAAAAGTATTGAAATCATCAGTATTGAAAAGTATCATCATTGCCAAACTAATATCTGCTATATGCACTTTTTGGAGATTTCAACATTTTGTCACAAATAGCAGTTTTTATTTGACCATATTCTGGCTGATGCACATAACACATTTATTAAGTGACCACAGTTCCACCGTATTATGCTTAGAGCCACATAAAAGTCGTTTTATATGAAAATTTGCTTAATTAACTAGTCATAATGGTCAAAATGTCAAAATCTCCAAGAAGTGCACATAGCAGATGTTGGTTTGTCAATGACAATATCATGATCAGACATGATCTCTATTTCAATGTATGCACTTAATATTGAATGAAGACATCAAATCCACCTGTGTGCAACCCCACCATATCAATGGTGATGTTCAGTAGGAGAATGAACACAGAATATACTATTTTGGAAATTGAATTGAAAATGTAAATCATTATTTTTTTTATTGAATCTTTGATTGAGTCTTGTTTTTTAAATAAAACACGGCCATATATCAAGTCTACAAGTGCTAGTTAATTTTCATTCAATGGGCGTTCAATATATGCAATGTGCAAAATAATCAAATAGCTTTATTTTTTTAATCATACTGACAGTTTGCCTCACTTTGCAAACAAGGTTTGTATGATAGTGCAAAGAAAGGAGGAAAAATCAAAATTCAGATTTTTATAAAAAAAATATTATATCAAATAATCATGATTATTACATTCATATCTTGGTATTTGTCGCAATGACTTCTATGTGTAGATTCAGTTTTATGAGATCATACTCAAAAACTTACATTACAAGGTTTTCTGCACTGGTATCTAGTTTTCTCTGCACCCCACTACCTTTTAACTCCTTGTCGACATTTAGCACATCATAAGCCAATAAAGCACACTCAGGTGAAGTGAATGGAATAGTCAGACATCTGAAATTTACGAAAACAGCTTGAAAAATCGTTGATACCAATTGTTGTAACAGTATTATGTATATAACCTAATGATACACCTACATAAATAATGTGTCTATGTTGAGAACTGAACTGATAAGCAGGTTCACTTTATGGGGCACTCAGCAGTGCTACTTCAAGAATCAAGCAAGAAGGTGGTTAGAGGGTCGTCTTAGGGACGGAACTAAATGGTTTATCTGAAATACTAACGTTTGATTAAAAAATAATATACTTACATATCCATAATACTTGTATTTACTATAATATCATCAAGGTTTTATTAGCATTAGTCCTTTGTATCTAAATGAAACCGTCTGTTTATCTGTTATGTGATAGTTAACCTATAATGCCGAAATAAATCCTGAATACTATATAATAAGAAAACTTGAGATATTAAGTTTAATATACTGAAGTTTATAAGCAAAAATCTGAAAGTATTTCTTTTCTATTATTGAAAAACAAAAATCATTTTGTTTTTTTTTTTTTGGTTTATGGCATGCATAGAAATACTGGAAATACTACTTATAGAAAGAGCGTAACGACGTCACGGCAAGTTAAACAAGGAAAGTTTATTACGAAACACATATGAAAGAAGGAGATGCAATCTTTATTTTTTGTCCTTATCTGCGTAGCCGGTATTTTTCTAAGATAGAGAATTACTATAGATCTGACATTCGCGTACACCCGTAAGGGACAGATATAAAGTACATCGCGTACGCGGTGTTACCAGAGGTTTAAGATTTTACCCATATCTGTAAATTTAAACTTTATCTATCTATGGATTCTTTTAAGAAAAGGTTTATTCCCTTTGTGTTTTTAATTAGTTTGTATAAATTTTAATTTCTATGGTCTCTGTATAATTTAATGTAATGAACCAATTACACTAAATTATTCAGAAACCATAAAAATGAAAATTATTACATTTAACCACACCCCAGGACACAGTAGGTATACTTTGCGCTGAAAACTAGAAAAACGTAAATGATACAATTAAATCAAAATAATCTTTTTATGTTTCATCAAGCATTTTGTATTCTATAACCATTGAAGTATTATATACAGTCAACTAAAAAAACATGTAATGACGTAATAAAGGTGTAAAATTTCGATTGTAACTTTTCAGTGATGATTAACAGTTCTGCATTTTTTTTATGCAGTCGTCGATTTCTAGATCTCAACACAGCTAATATCTTTTTTCGTTGATTAGCTAGAAGAGTCTGTAGCTTCAATTTTTTCGCCATTTTCTTTTTTTGAGGAATAAATGTTTCACTACTCGGAGAAATTGAAAAAGTATCTTTATGCTGAAAATAAATAAAACGTATTTTAAGACAACGGTTCAAGAACAAACATTATTATGAGTTTGTAACATATTAATAAAATAAAACTTGTTACAACTTACAGAATTTAGCTCACAGTCCATTTCTGATTTTTGAAAAATTTGTGCTCTCTCCCAATATATCACTGATAGTGCAACTGGAATTTCCTCCTGATAGTGTACGGTAGATTTGTTATCACAAAGCGTGGGATTCTGAAATCAATATCATTATATATTGTATTTTTCAAATTATAACTATCAAAACTATTTATAAATATTAATATTTTTTAAATTATAAATAAAATTAATGAGTTGTGGCAAAAAAAACTACTTCGAAAGCATTGGGGAAGGCCTTTGCAGAGAAGAGGGACAGTAGAGGTTAAAAAAAGTACGTACGTGCACATTTTGGGCCTGAGAATGAATTTAGGTAAACCTTGAGAAGGGTCTTCCTAAAACAGTTCTCAACAAAATGTCTGGAGCAGATGCGATTATATTTTTAACCACGATTTACGCACATCTGGATATTTTAGAAAGCTAGAATAAAAAAAAAAAAACTTTAATAATTTTAACGAACATAATATACAGTTTATAGTTATGATATATATTTGAAACATAATCAGGATTAAATAATATAAATAAATAAATCGGCTACTTATGACTATAACTAAGACCGGTAAGAAATTGTTGACACCTAAGTTACCCAAGATAAGGGGTAATTTTAATAAGTAAAATCTGGTATCACTAAAAAGTGTATTATCCAGCTAAATACAAAACACATTTAATAATGGACGCATTACCCTAATGTCAACGGAATACGAGTTGACCTATACGACTTCTAAATTTGGGCGGGTATTGATCGAATATTAAAATTTTATATTTGCTATTTTACACATACTGGCTGTATTTATGGGAGTTATTTAATATACATAATTCATATTTATCAAGTTCGTCTAAGCATATAGCTAAATAATGACGTAAATCTAGCACTTACGAGTGAAAGGTTATGTTTTCCTCTTTTCGCTCACTACGGCTTTTACAGCCAATAATACTACAATGTACCATTTTTACCACACGTCACTTCACGTAAACACTTTAAAGAAACAAGTTAATCACAGTTTTCTTATCCAAATGACTACTTATTTTCATAAAATCTGAGAAACGTCAACTTTGTTGGGCACAAACAAGTTGAGGCCAAACAAACAAATGGCGATACGCAGAAAGTGACAAAAAATATGACGTCTGTCTTTCTCACTCTTAGGGTTTCGAGCGTTATTATATCTCGTTCACTCTCGGTATTATTATTACCATGTCAGGTCTAGTTTATCCTTTGTCTAAGGTATTTTTAGCCACAAATTGTCAAATTTGACACTTGCGTGGTCAAACAAATATGCTAAAGTAAGCACGAGATATAAATTTCGTTTAAATTTTAGTTTTCTATATTAAATAAGTTCATATAAAGTAGCAAGTGTGTCTCTAGAGAGTGTGTGGTGTGTGCACTATGGAATATTGCACTGTTTTAGGCTGCAAAAACCGTAGCATACGAAAAGATGCCGTGCGTACCATTTCACTGGTAAGTAGACATAATTCAATTTATTAGAGTTTCAATAACGTCGGAGATATCATTACAGATATCATGGATAGGAACTAACTACTCGTTGTTGAATATAGTGTGAAATTAATGCGTCATTTTGCTTATTGTTTGTAACAACCTAACACGTGAGATGTCAAGTGTTGCTTTCTTCAAAAGGCTATTCCACCCTATATTTGTCTCACATAAACCCTTACATCATTACAATCTGTCTGGACTTTAAAATAGACTTTGACCCCTGAGTTTGTTTCGGCGTTTTTTCTCAGGGATAGTCATAGGAAATGCCGACCCCATCTAGTTTTAAAAAGACGTGTAAAAGTGATTGAAAAATCCTAATTGCTAAATAAATAATTTCATTTCATTTCATTTGGGAAGAGTTGGCAGCTCGGCGTGTAGAATGAAGTTGTCGCTGTAGCCGAATACGGCTGTGAGGCTATATATTTAAGTAAAGATCGTAGCACATGGAGATCCAGTTTCTGGCTATCCTCAGAAATCCTCTTGGGAAAAAAGGTAAGTATGTATGTAAAATAAGAAACTATAAAAGATATCCAAATCTAAGATAATGAAGGTATTTTTTATCTAAGATACCAGCCATCCTCAACCTTTTTTCTATAAGGGCCACAAAATCGTATTAGTTAAGGTGCCGATGCCGCGGGCAACAATACAAAATTTTGGTGTTAAAAAAAACTTATATTTAAATACCGTAAAAAAACGTAACGAAAAAAAAAAAAATGAAAAATTGTTCACAATTCATCTGACTGAATGATCTTATAAGTCTTATAATGTGAGGTTATCATGCAGCCACATGCGATCTTGACAACATTTTGAAAGAGCTTTCACAATCCAAAACTTTACTTATAATGAGATCTCTGAATCTCTCTATCACTCACTGCAACGAATTGCGCGGTAGCGTTATCTAGGTACCTACTCGTATTGTACTACGCGCGCCCACACTCTCTAGATCTGCGCGAAATTTTAACCCTTAATTCGATAGTGTGCAATATACTGAACATTAACATTGAAAAAATATACAGCAATTTTTTTAATCCATATTTTATTTATTTTAATTCCAATAGTTTATTTGTAAACTATATAAAATTATGAGCAAGATGCGCATGCTCTTGGCTGGTATGTCGCCGCTGAGGAGGAAGGACGAGCCGCAACATTATTTTTCAATTTTTTCTCTTGTCAAATTACGGGTTGGTTGACACCTTGACTACTATGCCTGGTGGGCAACTCACAAAAGCTCGGCGGCGGGCCGCAGGTTGAGTATGATTGTTACATACGAACCTAAAGCGCACCTTATAAATTGTCCGCCGTTTTTTAGATTGGTGAGATCGCATTTCTGTGACCTTTCCCCTTTTTTCACATACGAGGTCGCAGAGAGGAGCGTAAACGAAATGCTAAGTCTATGCAGAAGGTATTAAATTTATTTAAATCTTCGTACATGTTATTCTATCCAGAACATATCTCCATGATTGTACCTTGATTTTCAAATCAAAACGTTCGAATTTTTCGATTTCTGATGATTTATTTCGACTCTTCAAATATACCCCCTCGCTATGTAGACAATAGGGTATTTTACTCTATATGAGAAAAAATCTAAAAATATATTATTGAGATAGCTTAGGCAAAAAACAGTCCGAAAACGTTAGTTTTAGTTCATAAAATAGCAAACTAAATTTTAAAATTCAATTCAAAGGTTTCAGCTTTTTTAATCTGTTTCATAACACCATTAAATAGTAGTCGCCATTAGCGGTGGGCTGTAGCATCTTTTTTGGATAACGAAACGCAACTGTCTATCGGATATCAATAACGGTTATTAAAACGCGCTATCCTGCTATTCTGCTATTGGTCGCTATTTGTCATACCGACTAATAGCGGGATAGCGCGTTGCACATCAACGAGCAACACGTAATATGATAGTGAGGTTTTGATGAGCTTTTTTTTTTTTTAGCTTACCTATTTACTCAAAATTCATTCATTCATGATGAATGAACGGCTCCGTGAAGTTTTGATGACCTTTTTTTTTTTTTTTAGCTTTCACTGATGCTCAAATTTCGCGAATTGTCGTTGTTGTTCCAACATAAGCAAGAGTTAATGAATTTTGGTGGCCCCGTAAGATTTTGATGACCTTTTTTTTTTTTTTAGCTTCCCTATTTACCCAAAATTGTTGTTCGTGTCGAGTGGCGAGGATTCATTAACGACTCCGTGAAGTTTTGATGAGCTTTTTTTTTTTTTTTTAGCTTCATTGATGCACTTCCATTTCATTGGATAACGAAACGCAACTGTCTATCGGATTCTTTGGATGTTAGCTACTTTAACGTTAGCATGTTAGCAGGTTAGCAGGTTAGCACGTTAGCAGGTTAGCACAGGTTTTTTATAGGTCAGGTCAGGTTTTTTATCAGGTTATAAAGGTTTTTTATTATTTTCGTAACCAACGTAATTTTTATTGAAATAATACCATGGAGGATGGTTTTGTAAAAGGAGACAACACAAATTTACCAAGAATAAACTCTTTGATGGTCGGTAAATTCTTTGCTGCAAATCCCGAATTCTGTTCTGCTTAGTTACGGAATGTTAAAACTTCGATGTAAGTAATGCCCTCTAACTCTCTTACACTAAAAAAAGCTATTTGATAGCGAGGTGAGGTGTTTAAAATTCAAACATTTTTAGGGCTGAAACGGAGTCTTACGGCGATGATGCAATAGGTTATGTGCAGCTAAAGAGGGAACAATATGTTTGCATTGTAAAATAATAAGTAATAATAACTCAATTTTAAAATATAAACAATTAACATAACCTACAAAATATCACTGCATTTGTTTACACAGCCAATTGACGTCATGACCACAGAGCAATATGGCGTCCAGCGTTTTCGTAAAATTACGCGCGAAATATGAAAATGCAAAATTTAAATGCATTTTTAAGGCACTTAACGATTGAATAAAAATTTTGTGAATTTTTTTGTGGTTCATTAGCACTAGAATCTAATTGAGACACTTTTCAAAAATGGGTGTAATACCCTATTGTTCAATTTAAAAACACTAAAGATTCTA
This sequence comes from Shargacucullia verbasci, assembly GCA_947562105.1. Classification (NCBI taxonomy): domain Eukaryota; kingdom Metazoa; phylum Arthropoda; class Insecta; order Lepidoptera; family Noctuidae; genus Shargacucullia; species Shargacucullia verbasci. Next base: position 8,091,709 of record OX387284.1, on the reverse strand, counting down.
TAGGTATAGAACGTCGGAAAAATAATAACGCCGAATTGCGGTTCTATTCCCTAGCTATTGTAGACTATTATGTTATAATGAAATGAAATGAAATGAAATGAAATGAAATTATTTATTTTGCAATTAGGATTTTTCAATCACTTTTACACGTCTTTTTTAAACTAGATGGCGTCGGCATTTCCTATGACTATCCCTGAGAAGAAACGCCGAAACAAACTCAGGGGTCAAAGTCTATTTTAAAGTCCAGACAGATTGTATTGATGTAAAGGTTTATGTGAGACAAATATAGGGTGGAATAGCCTTTTGAAGAAAGTGCCATAACTATTTGAGCTAACCTGTCGCAACAGAGTGCAAGCATGCATCAGTTATCGTGAGAATTAATGAAATGAAGAGGGCTCAGCCTAGATCTCACTCACATTTACAATGTATAGCGGTTATATATAAGAAATAATTTCAATTTAAACGACATTACAATAACAAAATAATGAAGTAAATAATATAATAATTAATGGCAAAATTTGTATATAAAAAAAAAAGGAAGGCTAAAGAGCGGCTCAATCCCAAGCGTTTTTGTCATCTAAATAGTCCGAAATTTTATAGTATCCTTTTTTACAAAGTTTAGATTTAATTACAATTTTGAACTTCTTTAATGTTAAATTACGTATATCATTGGGAAGCTTATTGTAAAAGCGTATACATTGTCCCATGAACGAGTTGCTTATTCTGTGGAGGCGCGTAGCATGTACAGCAAGGTTGTGTTTATTCCTAGTGTTCAAAGAATGAGTATCAGACAGTTTGACAAAGTTCGAAATATTTTTATAAACATATATTAAATTTTCAAAAATATATTGTGACGCTACAGTTAGAATATTAATTTCCTTAAATCTGTGTCTCAGCGACACCCTTGGACCAAGATTATAAATAGCTCGGACAGCCCTTTTCTGCAAGACGAATATAGTATTGAAGTCTGCAGAGTTTCCCCAGAGGAGGATGCCGTAAGTCATAACGCTATGAAAATAACTGAAATAAACTATTCTGGCTGTATCCACATCAGTTAAGTGCCGAATTTTTTTGACAGCAAACGCGGCAGAACTAAGCTTACCCGATAATTTGTTTATTTGCGGGCCCCATTGCAGTTTGGCGTCTATAGTGATGCCTAGAAAAACAGTCGAATCCACAATGTCCAGTTCCACTCCATTCAATTTAACATTGATTGGTACTTGTCGGACATTGGGCGTTGAAAATTTAAGACATTTGGTTTTTTTCTCATTAAGGAGAAGATTATTAACATTGAACCAATGAACTACATGAGATAGTGCAACGTTAACTTCGCGAAAATCTAGTAATTGTCGTCGAATTTTAAATATTAGAGAAGTATCATCCGCGAACAATACTACCTCGTGATTATCCCGTACGTAATATGGCAAGTCATTAATATAAACTAGAAACAAAAATGGACCTAGAATTGAACCCTGCGGGACGCCCATGGTGACCTCAGATCCCGAAGATCTCTTGCCATTAATATCGACTCTCTGAATTCTATTGCTTAAATAAGAAGATAAGAAGTCGAGAGCCTTGTTCCTTATGCCGTAGTGGTATAATTTCCTGATGAGTGTATAATGGTGTACGCAATCGAAAGCCTTTGACAAATCGCAGAATATGCCAAGAGCATCTTGCGAGTATATATCCTACTAATATTATAAATGCGAAAGTTTGTGAGGATGGATGGATGGATCTTTGTTACTCTTTCACGCCAGAACGGCTGAACGGATCTGAATGAAATTTGGCACAGATATAGATTATAGTTTGGAATAGCACATAGGCTACTTTTTATCCCGGAAAAATGTACTGATTCGTAAACCACGCGGGCGAAGCTGCAAGCGGAAGTTAGTCGTACATAATTATAATGTGCTTTGCATGGAAACGTGTACGTGGTAACAACATAGCATATTATTATTGCGGGTGAAGCAATAGTGTCGGCAATAAATTCTATAATTGGATCAACATTAATATCGATACGCGCTATCAACAATGTCGGATCTACAAATCTACAGGAGAGTAGTTTAAAGTTAAATTCAATAATAATGTCATATGAAGTGCTAACATTCAGGGCCGGACCGTGAATTTGTGGGGCCCTGGGCTAATACTACTTAGGGGCCTACTAAATTACTCAACTAATTGTCGATTTTTTATAAAACTGTTTTATATAGTGATATAATACGGTATAGGAAAAAAAATAGGACAATAAAATATTTTATTTATATAATATGACTTAGTATATACAAACATCAACTGTACGAAATTATTGCAAAATAAATTGACAGGTTATGTGTGGTTATGCTATATCAATTATAAAGCAACCTTTCTGCATTTTTGTGCTGCAAATTCCTTTATTTGCTCATCACATTGTAAGTCATTTGTTAAATCGCAATTTATGGAAAGAACTGATAAATGATTTAGTCGACAGTTCGAAATTGTTGTCCTATATTTGTTTGTTTGTAATCTGTGGCTAAAAATACCGACTACGCAGATAAGGACAAAAAATAAAGATTGCATCTCCTTCTTTCATATGTGTTTCGTAATAAACGTTCCTTGTTTAACTTGCCGTGACGTCAGTTACGCTCATTCTTTAAGTAGTAATTCTATGTTTCCTATGGAGGCTGGGGGCCTTTTGTATCCACGGGGCCCTGGGCTGCAGCCCAAAAAGCCCTTAAGTAGATCCGCCCCTGCTAACATTATATTTTGATATCTGTATTATGTATCCCATTGTCCATTGAACTGATGAAATAGATTTTATGCACATTAATGAATAAAAAAAAACAAATTCAGAACGTTGTTGATAGGGCGTGTCGTGAAAAGAAAGAAAAAAGAAAGATATTACAAACCCATCCGCCCTCCCCCCACCCCGAAGTCACTTTACTGTTAATATGACCCCAAAGTTTTGGCTGCGATCGCGCCTCGTCAAATTAGTATTTAAATCAACAACCAGGCAAAAAAAAAAGGAAACGATAAATTGTTTTTGTATTCATTGTAAAAGATTTTATTAATATTTTCAAACACAATTTACTATGTACACATTACTTTGTAAAAATATTCATTCTTGTCTTATTATTTATTGATTCATTATTTTTATAGGCAACATTATAAACATGATAAAAAAAATCGTGAAAACTGTTATGTATGAAAAATAGAAATTTCATTATAATTTTAAATAAGTACACGGAATCAGTTTATTATGCATACTATAAACATGCATAAATTAAAAATACATCAACATGTATTTATTATAAATATCAAAGTAAATAACAACTTAGTAGAATGGCATTACTCACAGATACATAATAATAATTCATAGAGAATAACGAAATGGCGTAACCGAATACTTATATAATAAAATTCGTTCGGCTCAACCTCACGTTATTTATAATTCGAAAAGGTTGCCACAAACAGAGGCGAACTCATTCGATAAATCACAAGTAAATCGTTATACAGCGTACTCCCCAATTTCACAATAATTATGGGCGAGTACGAGAGATATCTGCAGTTTTCAAGATTACAAGGATGATTAGCGGGCGCCGCAAGGCGACGATTTTACGGTCAGCGCACGCATCGTCGCGTCGCGACTTACCAGCTGAAGTTAAAACGCGGCGCACTCCACTATACACTATAGGCTTATAAAGTATGCGCGAGGGCACTAGCGGCGCGGGCCCCAGGCGGCAGAGGGCGCGGGCGCGGCGGGCGCAGGTGCGCGCGGACCGCCCGGCATGGTGGGGAACTCCTGCGTGGACGCCGTGTCGGGCGCGCGCTGCTCCCACGGCCCGCCTTTCACCACGAAGCCGGCGGGCGGTGCGGCGCCGGCTGCGCTGGCGGGCTCGCGCTCGCGCTCGCGCTCACGCTCACGCTCACGCTCACGCTCACGCTCACCCAGCACGTCGCCGAAGTCACCCAACGACGGCGCTGCCGGCCGCTGGTAGCGGTCCGCGACGTCCTGCATCTGTTGCCGAAAAATGAGCGGTTGAACATAAATAAACATTTCATAGGGCCAGCTTTATAATCACGGGGACTATTTTGTCGAACTAATTTATTTAAAAAAAACTTTCTACATTATAAGACATCTAATAAAAAACAAATTGTTTAATTATTTGCGTAGATGTGGACTACACTATAAGAATGTACAGTCCATTCCTGACGGATTCATTTATTTGAATCGTAAAATTTTTGTTTACGTTTGTTTGTATTCAGGACTTTAATACTTGTGTTATATTCATAATAAAAGTGTTAAGTAAACTAGTGTCCTTGTTTAACAATATATTAACGATACCTCCATTATTTTCGTATTACTATTAATTTTGTGCAAACCAAAGGTAATTTAATTAGAATATGGTGTTACAATTTGATCAGATTGCTGAATATCACTATTTAAAAACGCTAAGTTCTACCAATTAAGTTTAACAAATCTTCTGGTTTCTAAGACTGACTTTAGCTTGCCATAGTTTAATAAATACTTACATATTCTTCGGCCAAGTTAAGAAGGTGGTCCTTTGCATCGAGGACGTTATCCTCGTCTCCAGTTATGACGACAATACTATCGTCACCCTGTTTCGGGAATCGAATGTCGACTTTGTAATCATCCATAATGCGTCTGATGTTTTTGCCCCGGAGACCGATGAGCCTCCTGTGAACTCGTGGATCGATATCGACTTCCTCGCGACACTGATTATCCTGTGACAACAATGAAACATAATTATTTCTTGTGGCACTGGTACTAATTTGGGTGAATAATTCTTTGCTCAAAAAAGGCAACAAGGCAAAGGCAAGGCACAAACAATCATGAGCTCCAACGAGTTGCGCCTACAAAAACAATTAAGTAGGTGAAGCTAATTTCAAATTAAGATACTTGGGGAAAACTAGGATGATACTTGAATAACTAAATCACAATCGAAGGCGCCTGAAGGCGCTATATCTGACATCCAAACAAACAGTGCTGGAGCTCCCAATGTTCCATGTAAAGCAGGGTCAACTATAAAAATGCTAACTGCATCAGACTTTTTCTTGCTTTCAATAATAGAATATAACAAATTACTTGATCCAACATTATTGTAATTATTACAAATTAGCTTACCAATTGATGCACAATGGCCATGATAGCTTCCTTGGCTTGCAAAGCCTTGTCTTCGTAACCTTGAATAGTGATAATGTCATCATCAGGCTCGCCGCGTTTGGGCAAGTTTATTTGTACTCCATAGTCGGTGCGTATCTTTGTGATGACGGACCCACCCTTTCCAATCACCAGAGGATGATATTCGGGATCCACTTTGAATTTCAGTTCATAAGACCTGTGAATGTTTAAAAATTCATTAGTCTACTATTTCCGTGTAGATTAACGAACGAATCCCACACTATCTCGTGTGAAATTTTTGCTTAAATTAATTTACTATTGACATTTAAAACTAGCGACAACTCACCTGAGAATTCTATCTTCTTTTTCCTTTTCCATGTCAACAATTCTTTCAGCAAGCGCAACTTTAGCTTTTTCAACGTTTGTTGGGGTGCCTGTTACCTAAATTGAAGACCTTAATTAATAATCATTTTCGCAATTGAAAATCTTCAGCATTGAACAGTCATTACTACAGTTTGACCATATAAGCTATGCTACTACCGCGCGACGAGACGCGGTGGAGCGTGACTCTGTTCCGCCAATACGCCGACAATGACAACATACGTAATTTATGCACATGAGGTAAACTCCACCACACCCTGTCGCGCTGTAGTTTTGAAGGGCTAGGCATAGATACTCAATAACCACATTTTACATCCTATGGGCACAATTTCAAACTCCAAGCTGCTACTGAGAAGACTTTGGAGTTGAAACTCGGTACTCTACACCAGAAATATACCAATGATGCACTCAATACTTACAACATGAATATTTTTATTACCTTAACTAAGTCACTGGTGTCATCGTTAGGTGGTAGAAGGATGTGCACATCATATGTTTGCATCAATTCCCTCCTCTTCTGACCAGCCAGCAATCGATGCAATTCATTGGGAACTTCAACATCAATCGTAATTGGCACCTAGTGAAAAAAAAGATTAAAATAAATAAATAGTCTAATTAGTCTTAGATTGAAATATCCTGCGAATTAAAAATATGTTCCATGCATAAAATGTAATTCTGTAATCATAATACATTGTTTGAATTTAGTACTGAAATTCCAAGAATCGGAAAATATGCGACCATAACACATGTTGTTATATGCATTTATTTAAGCAGTCGCGTAGAAACAGTAATAGTGACTAGAATTACCTGCTCAAGTAGAGCTTTTTTAGCTGCTTCGCAATTTTCTGGGCGACCGGTAATTCTGATAATGTCGTTGAGGCCGGGCTCGACATTCTCGTCGTTTTCTTTGACCGGAACATCGGCGCCTTCGGTCGTGTCACGTTCGGGGAACTTTATTTGTACGTCGTGTTCCGCCGTGATGTCTTTCACCTTAGCCCCGCGGGCACCCATCACTGTGCGATGGTGCCTTTGAGGAATCACGCATTCTACTGTCACCTGTGTAAATAATAACGAATACTGAAGGACATTTCAAACAGCGGTTTATTTTTATATTAGTCATAATACTGAGAGCATAAAATATTGTCTTGCATTATAACTATTTAATAATAAAGGAGTTGTATTTTCAAAAGGTCAGGTGCGCCATACTCACAACCAGTGTGCATGTATGAAAAGATGCATGAATGTTTATGAAATAAAAGGAGCATGTAAGAATGGCAGCACAAGGTTTTCAGTAGTTCTTTGCCTGCTTCCATTGGGAAAAGAACCTTTTATACTTGAAATTCACATACAGGCCAGAAAGCCGCAAGTGAAAATTTTAGAACCATTAAATAAATAATAAGTACCTTCGCTTCCAAGTCTTCGATAATTTCATTGATGCGAATTTTGGCCGCTTCAATACAGTCCTTGGGCCCCTTGAGAACGACGCGGTCGCTGTTGACGCCCTGGCGCGGGAAGGAGATCTGCACGCCGCCGCAGTCGTCGGCGATGCGGCGCAGCACCTCGCCGCGCCGCGCCACGAAGTGTCGGTGGTGACGCGGCGCCACCGCCATCTCTCCCTCCGACACGTTGCTGATCTCTGCGACCGCTGCTTCCAGCTGCTTACGGGCGGCCTCTACTTGCTCTTCGCGACCTACGCAACAAATTTTATTATGAGTTACTTTTTGTTCACTTTGGCCTTCTCATCCTATCGACATTATTCCAACCCAATAAAGTTGCTTCTACATGCAAAACTTACCAATAATGAAAATGGCTTCCTTATCTTCGTCCTTATCAGTTGGGAAGATAATACGAGCACCAGTTTGCTCGCGAATTTTCTTAATGTTAGCACCATTTTTGCCAATCAGGAATTTGTGGTGCTCAGGCTTAGCACGCACGTGAGCAGTGTGGGAGGTCAGCTCGCGCTCCGACGCATGCGCAAGTAGCTGTTGCTTGGCTTTTTCAACATCTTCGATGGGCCCTTTGATGACCACCTTGTCGCTGTCACTCTCCGCGGGTGGGAACTTGATCAACACCCCGCCACACTCCTCCATAATGGAATGAATAAGTTTTCCACCAGCTCCAATTAATGAATTATAGTATTTAGGCGCAATCGTGACCTCCTCCGTTACAACGTTGGCTTTCTCATTGTGTATTTGCTGAATCCTTTTAACTGCATCTTCCACATTTTCACGCTTACCTCGTACGGTAATGACATCGCTATCGTCACCCTCGGCTGGAAGGTCGATCACAGTTTGAGTTTCGTCACGGATTTTTCTTAAATTAGCACCGCCTTTGCCAATAATAAACTTATGGAATTGTTTGAAAATCGGTACTTCCTGGACGTAAGACGACTCCGCTATTTCTTTTATAGTTTTGTGCAAATACTTTTCACATTTTTCAATGTCTTCCTGGGGCCCTCTTAGCTTAATGGGACTCCTCTTTTGTCCCTGATCAGGCAGAGAAATAAGCACACGTTCGAACTTTTCGCGAAGTTCCTTTATTTTTTCTCCTCTAACTCCAATAAGAGATTTAATGTATCTATGATCAACATAGACTTCCTTTGTCCTTTCATTCTCTAGTTTCATCACCATTTCTCTTAATTCCCTTTCAGCATCAGCTACGCCTTGATGGCTACCTTCAATGCGTATAATATTGTTACCTTCATTTTCGATAATGTTAATAACTACCCCAGTCTCATCCTTCAGTCTATTAACTGAAAAAAAAAAAAGATTGTTTCAAAAATTTTTTGAATATGTAATATTAAAACTAAATACTTTTAGATAAAAAGAAAAACTTACTGTTAGTTCCGTTCTTGCCAATTATGTGTTTGAAAAATTTAGGGTCCACTGTTAGTTCAACATAAGTAAGAGTAGCAAGCAAATTCTTGACAAAGTCATCAAGCTCCACTTGTGCACGCTCTACTTCCTCAGGGGGACCATCGATCTTTACCTTGTCTTCAGAATGAGTAATATCAACATGAACCTATTAAACAAAAAGTGGAATAATTACTAAAATGCTGTTCTAAAACCAGGAATATAAAACATTTATATAACAATTATATACTGTATTATAAAATAAGTATATACTGTACCTTTGAGAAGTCTTGAGTTATTTTTTTAATATTAGCGCCATTCTTTCCTATGATGTATTTGTGTATCCAAGTAGGCGCATCCACAGTCGCAGTTTTAACAGAGTTTGCTTTTTCGCATACCTTCGAGAGAGCTGTTGAGTAAAGTTAGTAAGCTTTTACAAACTGATGATTATTAACAGTATTTTCAATTATAAATATTTTTTAAATATAAACAATACAAACGTAAATGTTACTAACCTAGGCCAATCTTATTGTGGGGTCCGTGTAGAGTGATGGTGCCAGTAGGAGAATCTGGAGGCGGCATCTCTACAGAAACTTCAGTCTCCTTCAGAATTTCCTGAATAGTTGTTCCACGGGCTCCAATCACGTATTTGTGCTGAGATTTCGGTACTTCAACACGAACCGTTGAACATTTTTTGACCTGTTAATGTTATTAGTTAGATCCTGTTAAAGAATAAACTATTTAAGTTAGAACATACATGAACAGTGATTCATATTTACCATATCCTCATAGATTTGTTCAATTTGCGCTTTAGCAGCCAGTACACCATTTTTCTCGCCAGCGATAACGATTTCATCACTTTGGGTGGATGCAGGCGGGATGTGGATGCGCGCCCCAGTTTCAGCGCTGAGCGCAGAGGCACGCTCGCCGTAGGGTCCTTGAATGAACGGGTGGTAGATCTTCGGGATCTTGATTCGCTCCAAAGCTTTACGCGACTAGAAAAAAGTAAACCAGTTAGTCAAGTCAATTACTAACACAATGCAAAACGTTGTACGTAAACGTAAACGTAAATTTTGTAAAGACCGCTTTCATTTTTCATCATCTAATACATATGAATTCCGTCTAATAGATTAATTACGCTACTAATTAAATTAGGAACACTCAAACGTAATAAAGAGCAACATTAAATCAAATTCAGTTACCTGTTCTTCGGAGCATACACGGATCTCATGTTCAGCCTTTTCAATTCCCTCCTTAGTACCAGTGATAGTGATGGTCTCACTATTATCGGCAATACCAGGAACACTGATTTTGGTAGCAGTAACTTTTTCCAATTCCTTCAACTTTTGGCCCTGTTTTCCTAATATCCAACGGTGGTGTTCCTTAGGGATATTAACTTGCTTGCTGGCCTAGATATTAAAAACAAATTATTAATGATAATTAAATGAAAAAATAAATAAGATTCAAAAATATATTCTTATGTTTTTGTTATATACTTGTTGTTGGAAATGGGTCAAGATAAGGCGCCTCGCGTCGAGTACAGCGCTATGTTTGCCAGTTATCAAAAACGTCAGACTGCCATCCTTGCTAGTAGATATTTCGATGTGTGCTCCGGTATCCTTAGTAATGGACTGACAGGTTCTCAACGACTCGCCCTCGCCAAAAGTATTAGCGTTATCCAATTTTCTCTCTTCATATGGCACATGGAAAACCTATAAAGAGTTTTTATCAACATTAAAAAAAAAATGATAACTGCCTCTTAAAAACATATTATGAAACATACAATTAACGTTGCATATCACCCACATTATTGTAGATTTGATATGTTGTATTACCTACTGTAACTTTGGCTCAGTAGTGTACTGATAACATGTTTAAAATTACACTGATAAAAAAGGAAAATCTTCGAAAAATACATATTTGATTCACAAAAATATATTATTCATGAACCTAACTTTGTTTGTTTTGATGGCAAATTTGTTTATGTATAAGTAGTTGTTTATTCTGTTCACTTTATCAGCAGATATGTATCTCTTTAGATTATAGTGGAGGAAATAGATAGAGATATTAGAATGTATAGATTTTTTTTATAAATGGCTAATCTAATAAAAGTTTAGAGATAATATATGTAAGTTATAAACTCATTCGCTTTTTATTATCTGAAAGAACTAATATTATTACACAACATATACTTATCACCAGCCATTACTGATTACGTAAGATATAAACGCACATGTGCCGTCCACGTGTACATACCTAGCTTATGTTTAAAAGCGTACATGCATAGGTGGCGTTAATTGCAAAAATAAAATAAAGATAACGTGTAATTTTTTAAAAGAGAAAGATGGATTAAACCCAAACTTGAACATTATGCTGGTTTATAGAGAGTACAATGACTACCTGGGTATGCAGCGATGATCCAACGCGAAGCTTATTGGTAGCTTGTTGAATGCTGCGTTGGACAGGCGGCTGTGAGTGCGGCAGAGCCGGAAACAGATCGTCATATGCGTAAGAAGCGTTATTTTCGTAGGATACATTATTCATCTCCTCAACGTGCCCGGGTATCTCAGAGTGTGCGGAAATCATATCTCCAACCATCATGGATTGCTGATGCATCATTTTCGTCCCCTCCAGCAGTCCTTATTCGCGCCAAGTCGTTACAGTACTAAATAATTAAAATAGATTACAATTTTACCAGTAATGAAGTGAATTAACACAAATACCTATCAACAGTGTTAGTCTTGTTTGCATAATCATATTTGAACAATTGTTTTACAATCTATTCACACTAAAGTTGTGTTCATCATTGAATACAATATAACATTGATTGTAGTGTTAAAGTATAATGAAGGACACTGTGCAAATGCAGTATTTAAAATCTATATCAAATAATAATCTAAATCAATCTGATTTCAAGAATACAGAGTTTTAGAATGGTATTCAAAGCTTTATTTCAAAATGATGGCAACAATCAAGGCTAGTCATAGTTAAATTTGACCAGAGTTTAGTAAGGGTTGGTAAGATAGAATCCTATTTTTTTAAACTATGGTGTGGTGTTTAACCTATAACTACTAGATTTATAATTATATGTTAGCTAATTAGTGAACAGGATTTGCTACAACAGTCATATCATGTCCTGTTATGGCGGTTATCACATATACAGTATGGTAACGAAGGCTAGAAAATTATTAAGTACTCTTATTTATATTTAGTGTATTATTATCATAAAAATTCTATTCTCACAATAAAACTCTGCGAAATTTAAACATAGAACAAACCAAACTGACACTGCATATTTTTAAAGATGAATTTTGATAATTTTCTTGACTAATTAAAACATATATAATTTTTATAAAAAATAGAAAAAACAGACATGAGCTTGGCCTTGAAGTTCCATAGTAGGAGTAACAGTATAATATTAACTGTAACTCCATACAATAAAAATAAGGTACAATAAAGTCAGGGTCCATCATTTTCAGATATATGCTTATTATATATTATAAATTGTCAGCACAAATTAACGAAATCAATTAAAATTAAATTAATTTGTCAAAACTATAAGGGTGAAGTTTTTGGATTTAGAATGATTCCTGTAATTCACAACCTGATTATCTCACTGTAACATCTAATTATAGGTTACCACTTTGAAGTATCCAATTGGAACAATGAATTTTGAAGTCAGAACCAGAAGTGTTAAAATGAAATAGTTCTGAGTTCTGAAAAGAACTTTGGAAGAATTTTAGTAAGCATCTCATTTAATAATGAACAATATATTGGCAACAAATCCTTGATATTTCTTTATTATGTCTCATTTTATAATATTATAATTTTTTATAACATGATGAACTATTTTCAGCACAATGTAAATAAAATATTAAATAAGAACATACTTGGCAGAAAAAGGTACTTTTCTAGTGCTAATTCAATAACAAAGCTATTTATTTTAATTCTGAATGAAATCACCCCAAAATACAGTCAATCTCATGAAAGAAGGTCTTGATAAACTTGTGCTAAAGGAGTAATATAGTGATTTTATGAAAGATAATTTGTAAATATCAAATATATAGATGCTGGTTAATAAAATTATAATTAAAAGGTATAAATTTAATTTAATAAAGTCTGATTGAAGTCATTATTGAATTGTATTTAAAACTCTAGAATTTGTGTGATCTTTTATAATTGTAAATTGTAAGTACACACATATAGTGGGAGTTCATTGGACACTAGATATCATACATTTCTGTCTATTGCACTGAATGTGACGGGAATTACAAATAGATGCACATATTAGCATTTATTATAACATTCGAACCAATACGATTTCTATAGATGTGAAAAAAAAACGAGTCTACATTAAAATTGGCATCCCGATTTTGATAATACGTGTCACCTTCCAGCACATTTGACGTGGAACTCGTCTCAACAAAATACAACAACACTTACCGAAAGTACTGTAGCTAATCAATCTGGATGATTATCCTTTAGTCGCCAGGATCGGTTATTTTTTCTCCTGCGTAGAAATTAACATTAATTAATAAATAACTAATAATAAACCAATAAAATTATATTTTTTAAACAGACACACACGTACCCAGCTGCAGTAGCGAGAGAAATATGCACAGCCACAGATAATAAAATAATTCTATCTTATCGACGCGACATCCCCAAGATGGCTGAAAAAAAAAAGGTTTTGTAACGTGGTAACATTATTGTAATGCTGAGAAGTCGCGGTCAATGTCAATATTATGAATGTGTTCCTGCCTTTACAGATAGCTCCACCTAAATGAACACGGCATGTCAATATACTTTTTATACTTATATAGTTCTCATCTCTCTGAAATATGGACATACTCTTACCTTTTCCGAATTCTCGTATTATCACAATTCTCTTGAGTTTCGACATAAATCTCTATTGGAGACAGTCTCTCCTCTCTCTCTATAGAAAGTGCTACTAAAACCTCGACTGCGTCCAACCAGTAGTGGCAATAGTTGTATGTCGAGTGTTTGTAGCAAGTGATAAACAATAGAGATATAATAATCTATAATTCTACGAGACTGCCGAAAAGAGACGGCGATTGACATCCGCCATTATTAGATTTATCGTGATTTCGATAATTATAGCTAACCATGCAAAAATCGTCCCCGAACTTTTCTTATTTTGAGAAACGGCAGTAGGACAGTAATGGGTTATAGTATTATATTATATTTAAGGTTTACTCTAAACGTAACAATTAAGGTTTATTGTACCAAAGGGTTAACTTTTAGTACCTGCCGATCTATTAGGCCTAGTCCTGTTTAAACCTTTCCCCGTCCCGTAAATCACATATGATTAATGCGATTGTTTAACTATTGTGTTTACTGTCTGGACAGTGAATCTTGGAATAAATATTGTATTTTAATCCCGATAATTTTTTATTCTAACTCAAAAAAAAATATTATGGAGAAAACTCGATAAATAAATTTATATAAAAAAAATATTTATGGAATTTTTAAAACGAACTAATAATTTAAAATCATCATTATCTGAGGCCTCAGAGTTTCTTCTTCTTTTTCCTTGCCTGCTCCTCCCTCCTCGTTCATAGACGTTCTGTCCTGGGTTGTCTATGTGTTCAGCTGTGCTCGCTTCATATCTTTCATATAACACATCTTTCATATCATTATCCATTCTTCCATATCCTTGGTAACTGTTTTCCACCAAGTGGCCAGTGGTGTTCCCTTTTTAACGATCGGTCACGATCTTTTATAAATTTAAGATAAGTATAATGTTTTTTAGAGAGATTTGAATCTATGATTGACGCTACCGATTAGTAGCATAAAAACTGGGTAATATTTTTCGTATTTTTCGACTTTTCAAAAAGTTTTGGATGCAGTTTTTCTTACTTACATGTTTTGTAAATGATTCTTTTGAGTATTATTGGTGAAAACCTCATGAAAATACGTTCAGTAGTTTTTGATTTTATCGCAAAGACAGAACGCAAACAAAGACGCATACAGACAGATGCGGCGCGTATGGATATATTTTATTAATAAAATATATCCATATTAAATTAAATTAAACCAAGGTTTAAGAAAAAGAAATGTAGGCGTAAATTGCTCTGCTAGACGTGAGAAGTCGGGGCAGGTCGCTAAAAAATAAATATCAAAGTGTAACGCAGCAGTCGATCTCTCAATCACTGCACCAACCGTGCCGTCAAAATTAGTTACTAGTTGTACAAAAATATTAATCAGTGTTCAGTATAGTATAAATTCTTGTTTTAATGTGGATATAGTCGTTTATTCTTTTCCAACATTGAAACAGTGAGTAAACAAAAACAAATCAGGTCGCGGAGGATGGTGGAGAAAAAAATGTTGTCGCGCACGCACATCGATTGCCGCTCCGTCGCTCACTGACGGCTGGCCAGCGGACCGTTCGCGGCGTCGCGTGCGATCGCCGCGACAGGGGAAGGTGGGGGCGCGCGGGGGTGCGCGAGCGCGGCCGGCCCGTAACGAACGAATAACTGATTACTTTGAAATATTTAAAACCCCGCGTTACATCCTCCCCCTCTAGCCTAACAATGCGCCTCTGCAGTTGGGCTAGTAATCTAAATACCTGCGCGGTCTTCCACGCTTTCGCTTCCCTCTAATAGGAAGTTCTACTTGGCCGGAAAAGGGTGTGAGGTGCGAAACGTGGTACTTGCCTACACTCCCCCCAGTCTGTAAGCTCTCTAAACTATAAGTTGTCGGGCTAACAATCTTCCCTATCTTATATGGGCCGTCACGGCGTGGGATAAACTTCGCAGATTGTCCACGTCCTGCGTCGTTCGGTCCTTGTGTTTTAAGAAGGACTAGATCTCCTACCTGATATTCAGGGGGGGTCCTACGCTTCTTGTCGGCGTTCTTCTTCTGGACGCCCTGCGCCTTCTCGTGGGTGTCCCTAGCTTCGTCCAGCGTTTCAGCCATCCGCTTAAGGTACGGTGTTATGCTCGGCACGAAGTTGTCTTCATCCAGGATAGTCCTCATGTCTGTCGCCGAATCAGAAGGCGCCCTCAGCTCTCTCCCGAAGGTGAGGTAGGCTGGCGAAAATCCAGTGCTGGAAGTGGTTGCGGAGTTCATGGCGAACCTTACCGCTGCGAGATGCAAGTCCCATGTCGCATGGTCCTGTCCTACAAGTATGGCCAACTGAGGTTTGAGGTCCCTGTTTTTGCGCTCGATAGGATTGGCCTCCGGGTGGTAGTAGGGCGTGAGTGTCTGGCTTATCCCTAAGATGTGGCAAACTTGTTGCATCACCTCGCTCACGAATTGTACGCCATTATCACTGATGAGGCGGCGTGGTACTCCATACCTAAGAAAAACCTCATTGGTCAGGGTTCGCGCGCATTCAGCACTGGTGGCATTCTCCAACGGAAACAGCTCCACCCAGCGCGAGCAGACATCTTCTACTATGAGGACCCACCTGTTCTTCCTGGGCGTCTCAACAAGAGGACCAAACAGGTCCACGGAGACTACCTCAAATCTTCTGGACACGGCGGGGGTCTGTAGAAGCCCCGCCGGTTTGCGGTTATCGGCTTTATATCGTTGGCAAGGCACGCACTCTTTGACGTAATTGGTCACGAATGTACGCATGCCAGGCCAATAAAAGCGAGACCGAACGCGGTTTAATGTGCGCTCCACCCCAAAATGGCCAGCTGTAGGCGCGTCATGGAGGTCAGCCATTACCTGCCTGCGTTCGTGCTCCGGAACTACTAAACAAGAGTCCTCTCCATCGTCAGACTCTAAACTGTACCTGTACAAAAAGCCGTCGGACATGGTGTATCCGCGGTCAGACCACGGTCTCCCCCTAGAGGGTTCGTCCGACTCCAAGTCTTCTATAATCTTGCGAACCTCAGGATCCATCAATTGGTTTTCACGGATGTGGCCGGTATTCCTCCTCGGCATATCAATCGTCGTGAAACACACATCGCAGTCCGGATCTTGCGAGCAAACAGGTCGCGACAGCGTGTCTGCGATCACGTTCGAGCGTCCGGGCGTGTACTCGATGCTGAGATCAAATTCTTGTAATGTCAGAGCCCACCTGGCCAATCTACCACTAGGCGACTTTTGACTCATCAGCCAACGCAAGGGCTGGTGGTCAGTCCTGACAATAATCTTCGCGCACTCTACATAGCCGCGAAACTTACCTAGGGCCCAAACAACGGCGAGCGCTTCCCGCTCAGTCGTGGAATAGTTCCTCTCGGCGCTGGTAAGAAGGCGGCTGGCGTATTCGATAGGTCTTTCGTCGAGGCCCTCCCCCTGCATGAGAACAGCTCCTAGACAGTATCCGCTGCTATCCGTGCGGAGAACGAACGGCTTCGACTCATCCGCCTGGCGTAAAATAGGAGCAGACACGAGGAGAGACTTGATGCGTTCAAACGCTTCTTGTTGCTCAGTGTCCCATCGCCAAATACTTGCCTTCTTTAAGAGGTCCGTGAGGGGCCTCGCCACCTCTGCGTAGTTAGATATAAAACGCCTGAACCAACTCGACGTTTGCAAGAAGCATTTCAAATGTTTCACATTGCGAGGAATGTCCATATTATCAATTGCAGCCGTCTTGTCTGGATCCACTTGTATCCCGCCTGGTACGATAACGTGGCCCAGGAACTTGACAGACTCCCTTGCGAAGTAGCTCTTTTCCCTATTGACTCGCAGCTTAAACATAGCCAAACGATCAAAGACCGCTTCCAAATCAGACATGTGACGTTCGAAGGGCCCTGGAGACAGCAAGACCAGATCATCCAGATATGCTAGCAGTTCCACCCCCTTCAGGTTGGATCGGAATCGGTCCATCAGCCTCTGGAAGGTTGCTCCTGAATTCCGTAATCCCATCGGCATCCGTTTGAACCTGAAAGTACCTAGCGGAGTAGTAAACGCTGTCTTGTCCTGGTCTTCTGCAGAGACGTTGACCTGGTGATATCCTGATCGAAGGTCCAAGGTAGTCATATACTCACTGGTTTTGGCTGCGTGCAATATATCTTCTATGCGCGGGAGCGGATACCTATCGGGTTCCGTCACCGCGTTCAGCTTCCGATAGTCTATACATAGCCTTAAACTCCCGTCTTTCTTACTCACGAGGACGACGTTGGAGGCCCAAGGCGACTCGCATTCTTCAATGACGTCGTCTCGCAACAGCTTATCTAGCTCCCTCTGCAAGGATTCCCTTCTCTTTTGGGACATCCTGTAGGGTGGGGAAGCAATCGGCTCCTGGTCTGGACTTACTTTTATTCGATGCGTAGCGAAGTCCGTGGCGGGTCCGTTGCGCGCGAACTGCAACGCTCGGCTCCCGATGAACTTGTCGAGCGTGCGTCGTTGCTCCGAGGTCAACTTGGTTCCTTCATCACGACGTAACGCGAGCTCTGCGGAATCGGCACGCATCAACTCGGCATCCGCTGTATTAAGGGTATAGGTTTGAACAAAGTCGTAAACATGTTCGGGGTCATCCGCGAACATCCACTTACCCTCAGCGATATTAAGTACCATACCGGCCTGGGACAAGAACTCGACCTCACTACACCCGATTTCCCACAGCCGTAACATCGGGCCCCACGTTGGGCGCCAGTTTAATGTGGATATAGTCGTTTATTCTTTTCCAACATTGAAACAGTGAGTAAACAAAAACAAATCAGGTCGCGGAGGATGGTGGAGAAAAAAATGTTGTCGCGCACGCACATCGATTGCCGCTCCGTCGCTCACTGACGGCTGGCCAGCGGACCGTTCGCGGCGTCGCGTGCGATCGCCGCGACAGGGGAAGGTGGGGGCGCGCGGGGGTGCGCGAGCGCGGCCGGCCCGTAACGAACGAATAACTGATTACTTTGAAATATTTAAAACCCCGCGTTACATTGTTTCTTTTTCAAATGCTTTCTAAAGGTGAAGGTTTTTAGTTCTTTTACTGGTTTATTTAATGATTTGCTACCCCTAGTCAATGTAAAATCATAATTACCTGGTACGGTTTTTATGAATTTTTAACATCTGCCATCTTTGCCGTATTTTTCGTTTGCTTTCACTTCATTTTCTTGTTTTTATAATAAAAATAACTTAAGCCAAATGTTATAGCCGACACAAGCACCATGTCCGTCATGCTTGCCCGTTGCGACGAAAAACCGTTTCCAAAGACTGTTTTCTGTTCTGCGACGATAGAACCGTTTTACGTCCTCGTTCAAAACAGTCTTCGAAGTACTTGACGCGATTTTATATTTTACGATTAACAAAATACAGTCGACAACACAATGCTTCAACTATCACACTCGTAGCGTCGTCGTCATCCTTCGACGGCGAACGGTTCACAAAGACCATTTCATGTTCTGCGACGATAGAACCATGTTATGGCAACTTAGAACAAACTCCTATTTAAATCAAAATAGCGCCATCTAGCCATCAGATACCCAAAACAAAATCGTGAAAATGATCAGTGTTGCAATACTAAAATATATTATTTCTATGCTGGAAATTTACGCAAGAAGAAATTATACCAATAAATTTTTTAATCATTGAATCTAAAATAGCTACATCATAAATTAAAAGAATTGATTAATTATAGCTTATGAATATGCTCAGTTGCATTAAAATAAAGAATACGTTGATTAATTCCGATGCGTTTTCAAAATATGATAAGATTGTAATTTCGTAATGGCATCACTAAATCACTTAATTAATTGCAAATGGCTGCGCGCGAGTGATTTTTACTCGTGTCGGTATTGTTTTTACGATTATGTTTTGCTTATATTGTTTCGCATGTACATCCACGTTGAGTGTATTATTTATTTAGGATATCCTGAATTTTCTTCTAGCTAAAACAAAGAATTTGTTACATTATTTACTGTAGTAATGTGTTATTTTATCTCCACAAACATTCTTATGTTACAAAAATAATAATACTTTGAGATGCATTCATTTACATCTATACATTTATCTATACATACATACATACATACATACATACATATAAATAAAATTGGAGTGTCTGTTTGTAATATTGAAATAACCGTTTTTTACTACATGCATATGAATATATATACGGTACATACACCAAAATAACATTTTTTACAATTTTTGTCTGTCTGTCTGTCTGTTTGTATAGGCTAATCTCTAAAATGGCTGTACAGATTTTGACGGGACTTTTATTGGCAGGTAGCTGATGTGATAAGGAGTAACTTAGGCTACTTTTATTTTAGAAAAAAATCTTTTATTTTAGAAAAAAAATAGAGTTAAGTGCATTTGGTCTCACTAAAAAATACATTGTTAAGTTCCGACATCCACGCGAACGAAGTCGCGGGCACAGCTAGTTATAAATAAGATGTGTAACAAATTTTCTTGCTTTAGCGCCAAAAGAACAATAAAATAATTGTGCCAGACGGGCGTAGCTCGTAGCGTGTATGAGTGTATGGCTATTGCTAACGAGACGCTGACGTCCTGCACCTATAGGTTCCGAATGTGTGGGCGATAATAGCTGTCGAATCTTGTACGCCACTCAGCTGCAGCGAGGGAAGGAACGTTGCCGTTGAAATAAAACATCACTTAATTCTTCATAACTGTTCAGGAGACGGCTTCTTGACTATTTTCCTGAAGGATTATTGCGGTTGCCGATGACTACAATTTGCCTTGCGCACTCGTGCGCTTAGGTACTCGAAAACTTTACCGCCGCGAGAGCCGCGAAACCGTCTCCTGTTTTTAACTTTATTTATTGTAATTTTTGCTATCGTTTTTAAACATTTCTTACATTTTCTCGGTGATTATATGTGAAACTATATTCAACCTATATATTGATAGAAAGCCCTTTTAATGCCCTAGCTGGATATGTCATTACTTTTTCTAAATTAGAATTCAGTAAAAAGTTATTACAGTGAGAAGTCAAAAATTCATAATTTATTAAGGCAAATA
This sequence comes from Shargacucullia verbasci, assembly GCA_947562105.1. NCBI lineage: Eukaryota > Metazoa > Arthropoda > Insecta > Lepidoptera > Noctuidae > Shargacucullia > Shargacucullia verbasci. The sequence goes on along the minus strand of OX387284.1, from coordinate 8,071,468 downwards.
ATTTTTATATTTACTATATCTCCGAAACTATTTAAAATATTTTAATAAAACAAACTGTTATATACAGGGGAGATATCGGTCTAACTAAATGTAATATTTTGAACATTACATATCCAGTATATATAAGGGCTATTTACCTCGGAATAATACACCGTACAAAATAATGTTTATTTCGTTATTCTTACAATTAATTTACAAACTATCAACTTTGAAATTCATAACAAGTTAGGTTCAGACTTAAATTTGATACCTATACAACACTTATATAATATTTTAACATTTAAACTAAGAAACAACAACATTCAAATGGTGCGTACTTACGATTTTACATTTTTAAAGCGTAATCCTACTGTTATATAGACACTATTTACTTATAAATCTCACAAATCACTATATTCACTTATAGTCTTTATCTTTACCACCTATATAGGCAGGTACGTATATACAAAACACTTAATAACATTATGGTGACGCTTCGTCGCGAACAATAATGTGTATAATCATACATCATTTATTTATTTATTTATTTATTTATTTATTTAGTACAGCGATTAGCCATTAAAACTAAATAATCATTGACAAGTAAACCTATCACACCGTCTTCTCACAGAACCGCAAACATTCTAACATTATCGTCTTCCATTCATCAGCAAACACATCCAATCCTGGGCTGGTCTCCATGAGCTCGTTGAGCATCGCCAACATGCGCGGTATCGGGGAGGTGGATCGGGCTACTGTACGACAAAATGGGACATTAAATAATTTATGTTTCCTGGCGCGATGGTAATTATTAGGCACAAACAGTTGACACAGCTTCTCATGTAGATCGGACGCATCCGTATAACCGTGATCATATAAATGAAATGAAATAAAAATTTATTTGCTATGAATGTAGGTACAGAAATATGGTGTTAAGTAAAAATAGAATCCAATACATTCTACCATGAGGCATGCAAAAGATTTTATAGTCGAATTAATTATGAAATATCAAATTATTAAAATAGTCCAAAAATAAACATTCAATTTGTAATTAAAAAGTTAATAATTAGTCTTTAATAAGAAATAATTGGTCAACGAATACAATGTCAATAATAAGTTATTAATTAGTAAAAAATAATAAAATTAAAATCGACACTAAAAGAAATTTAAAAATTTGGAATCTTGAGGAAATTCATTTTTTATAAATAAAGATAGCAATAGATAAGTACATAGAGTATTCTATAGTCATATAGCTATAGCTACGTAAATGTAGCATTCTATAGACGGCTGTATACGTATGGCCTATATACGTATAGCTATACGTCATGGAGAAGTTTACCCTATCTGGCGGCCAGAGAGCGCCACTCGTTTAAGCACTGATAATACTCGAGTTGCCAGTCTATTTCCAGTATACTATTGTAGTATTTGCATAGAACTGTCTTACGTCCAAGAAGACTGTCTTCGTTACACAAAGTAGTTTTCGAACTAATTGATGTGATTGTTTACTTTACGACTAAGAAAATGCTGTCGAGAACGCAATGACTCGACTATCACACTCGTCTCGTCGCAAAACCGTTCTCTAATAGTACAATGAAAAGTGAGCTTTTCGTTAACGAAATGCAGTCGATAATTTATTACCAGTTATAAAAGTTTATGTTCTGCGACGATAGAACCGTTTTACGTCCAAACAGTCTTCGTTGCACAAACCAGTCTTCGAACTACTTGATGCGATTGTTTACTTTAGGGCTAAGAAAATACAGTCGAGAACGCAATGACTCAACTATCACACTCGTCTCGTCGCAAAACAGTTCTCTAATAGTACAATGAAAAGTGAGATTTTTTATCGAAATTAGGTCGATAATTTATTACCAGTTGCAACGAAGACCGTTTTCGTCATCGGGAAAACGGTTGAGTTTAGTTCGTCAAAAATTCGACCACGATCCACTACTACACTCGCAAGCGTGTGGATGGCGGTGTTTGATTCCCAAAATCAAGCCAAACGTTTGTAGAGGTTTGCAGTATACGGCCAGTGTAAACTGTGTAGTCGCGGCATTATGTTTGTTGTTAAAAATAATATTTATTTTTACTGGCAACCCATTTTGATGGCTTCTAGACTGGTTGAGTGTGGTTGATGGTATTTGTTCATTTGTTGAAATTCAGATTAATTATAAAGGAAAACGTCCTTTTTAACTTGTATTTATTTCATTGTGATTATTCCTCATGATATCTGAATAATGGATAAGATTCCTAGGACACACGAAGGTAACATTTTCGTTGTTTTGTATGCCAGCCATATTTTGTGTATAGCCTATTTTGTATTTCGGATTTGTTATAAATATTCCTAGCTGATGGTTTGATTTATTATATACTGCTTTATTTTAATAATAAATACATAAAAAATTGCAATTTTCTTTGTTTATTACAATTGGTCGTCAATGTTATTGATTACCACGCCTTGGATAAAGTGGAGTAGAAAATGTCATCAGTATTGTTATTTGTGTAGTTTTTGAGCTTAAATGTTTTGCTTACATATTTTTCACTATCATTAGACTCTGGTTTGAAATTCAGTTCCAAGATGTACCACAGATCTAATAACTCTCATCTAGAGTGCATTGAAAGTATTTGAAGGCTCTTAGTTGTGCGATTGATTAGTAAATTTTCAATTGCAAATATTACAACATATAGAAAAGCAGGAGTAATTAAATGTTATTTGTAATTTTCAGCCATTGAAGCACAGATAAGAGAAATTCAATCGAAGAAAAATGAATTACCAGAGAATGGTGCCAATAAGGGTGTATCACTAGGAGAGACATACTATGACAGTGATATTTATGATAATGCGGGACAAAGCGGGAAATCAAGATATGATGGTTATGTGACTTCAATTGCTGCTAATGATGAGGTGGAAGATGATGATGTTGAAAATGTACCAATTACTCAGAAGAGATCTGGTTACACAGCACCGGCTTCCCTGCTGAATGATATTGCCCAGGTACTTTTGCTGAATTAGTAAAATATATGTTGCATAACTATGCAACATGCATAGCCTTTAGAATGACGTTGGGTAGTGTAGTGCCAATAAACTTTTTAGGGATTTGCATTAGTAGTACTACAGTGCTAATATTGAAGTCTTTAATACAATATGGTTTTATTAGAGACCTATGGCTCTTTCGTACGTTATCTCTGTGTTATAATGCACAGAAAGAAATATACAGTACTTAGTTAAGAATAAATTGCTTGTCTGCACCCAGGTGGCCATATTGCTTGTTGAAGCAACCCTTGGGAGTATTGAAGTTTGTTATATATAGTTAATATACATTTTATTTACATTTTTTGACAAATGTTTCGATGTTATTTTAAAGGAAATATAGTCTACTTTATGCACAATTTTTTATATCATTTACAAATAGCATTAGAAACAAAAAAAAAATAATAATTAAAATTATCAATCATAAAATATATTTACTTCTATCTGTTTTTATTTTTTTTTAGGTATATACAGTGGTGGTCATATAATTAAGAACAATTTGTAGTATCAGACATTTTTCTTAAAAAACAATGTCATGTGTACTTTTATGTTCCTTCTTAAAAGTAAATAGTTATGTTATGAAATAGCTATATGGATAGAGTAAATAGGATTAGTAGTAAATATTAAAATCACTTACTATTACATACATACATTTATTGTATTTTTTATATTTATATTTTATTTAATTTATTTATTTATTTTTCCCATGGGTAGGCAGAAACTACAGAACGCCACGTGCTACGATCCTTATATAACCCTTTTGCTTCATTTACATTCATGCATCATTTCATACATGAACGCCGGTTGTGGGTATTTTACCACTTTCTATTTTTCTTACAAATTTAATTTATTATCGATAGTTACAAATTCAAATAGTAATAAAACTGGACAAATAATTAAGAACGATTCTTAAACTGCTCGAGAGTTGTTTCAGTAGATACTTAGATAAAAAAAAAAACACATTAAATAAGACCTTGATAATGTAAAAATTGCAATTTAATACATTTTATTCTAAGTTAATAGTTTGTAGCGTGTCTACGGCTTTTAAATACTGCCTTACACCGGCGAGGCATTCACTCTATCAATTTTTTACATTTTACAAGAGAAATAACTGCGCCATTCTTCTAAAAAAACGTTGTATAACTGACTTAGGTTACCACACCGTCAATTTGAAACCTTTTTCATGACTTCGCACCAAAGATGCTCTATGGGATTTAAATCTGGGCTGTTTGGTGGCCATTCTAAGACAGAAACTGATTGAGATGTGAGGAATTCTTTAACGGTGCGTGCAGTGTGCTTCGGATCATTGTCGTGTTCGTGGAAGCACCCCAAATTTTCACATTTCCACCACCATGCTTTAATGTCACTTTTGTGTACTTGGGGTCAAATGCTGTATTCGGAGGGCGTCGAACATATCAGAACATACTATGTTAATTTTTTTCTCGTCAGAGAAAAGAACATTTTTCCACTGTCTTACTGTCCAGCTTTCATACCTCCTAGCAAACGCAAGCCGGGCTTGCCTATGACACCGTTTCAACATGGGTACCTTTCTTGCTATCCTTCCGTTCAACTTCGTTTCTACCAAACGCCTTCGGATAGTGCGCACTGAGATCGCTGAAGAGTTGTTTTCACCAAAATATTATTTCTCAACTCGTTAGACCCCTTAAAAGGGTATTGTTTTGCCAAACGCACGATATTTCGACTCGCCGAGACGACTTTCTCTGTTTAGGTACACGCGGAATATTTGAAGTTGTTTGATACGTGTTAAAATGCTTCACAGCGTGGAATATCATCGTTTTTGAGCACTGCAGAAGATCGGCTATCTTTTTATATGACCAATTCTTATCGCGAAGTTTTATTATCACTTCCCTTGTAGATTCATCACAACTTTTATTTTTCCCCATTGTTTTTATATGAAACAATCAACTTCTTGACTTTTACATCACTAAATGGCGCCAAAATTACCCGAATAGTGGCCTAGTTACAGAGTGTTTTCTATTTAAATTTGAATAAAAACATAAACCATCCAGCGTTCTTAATTATGTGGCCAGCCAATAAGTTTGCAATAATATGTTTAATGTAAAAAGTTTATCTATATATTATTGAATTAATCATGTTATAACCGTATGCACTGATAGTGTGGAACAGTTTTGCGATAACAAGAGAGATACAAAAAGACATGCAATAAGTGTTATTCTCGTAAGTTTGAAAAAAAGCTTGTTTTTAAATAGTCGTTCTTAATTATATGACCACCACTGTATATATATATATATATATATATATATATATATATATATATATATATATATATATATATATATATATAGTAAATATTTTCATTAAGTTTATTCCTATATGCTAATGTAAACATTGGTATTCTTTATTTTGAAATTGTTTTGATGCTTTTCTTTTGATAAACATTTTTATCAGGGAAGATCTCGCAGCATTTTAGACATGCTGGCCATCAGTTGTACTGGGATGTTAGCCCCACATTACTGCAAGATAATATTATTAAATCCTTATTCTACTCAATTGGTTCATTGTTTATGATATTGAATTTGTTAACAAGTGTTTTTGTTTGTTTGATAATTCATAAGGAGATAGCCAATGCTACTATGGGATTTTTAAACTATCTGGTTTTCGTCAGCTCCTGGCTCTGACGGGATCACCAACAAGGTGGTCAAACTATTCCCCGCCCCGCTCATCGTCTTAATGACTGCCATCTTCGATGCGGCTTTAAGCAAAAATCTCTTTCCACAGTCATGGAAAGAAACTACCGTCATCGGTATTCACAAACCCGGCAAACCCAAGTCTGAGCCGTCCAGTTACAGACCCATAAGTCTCTTAAATATCCTTGGGAAGATTTATAAGCGCCTGATTTATATCCGATTAATGGATTACGCCGAATCCAATAAACTCATTCCCGACGAGCAGTTTGGTTTTCGAGCTAGACACTGCTGCGTCCGTCAGGTTCACCGCATCGTAGAGCACATCAGTGCTGGTTTCCAAAGAGGCCTCAAGAGAGGCGTTCTCTTTTTTGATTTGGCGAAAGCCTGCGACAAGGTCCGGCACAACGGCTTATTATATAAGCTGTATCAGCTCAAAGTGCCCGACCGTCTCGTGCTCATCATCCGATACTTCTTATCGAACCGCAGCTTTCGCTACCGCATAGAGGGTGCGCTCTCGTCCCCTCATCCGATTCGAGCCGGAGTCCCTCAGGGCTCTGTGCTCTCCCCGCTTCTCTTCACGCTGTACACCAGCGATATCCCGATCAGTGGCAAATGTCGATTAGTCTTATTCGCTGACGACACAGCCATCTACTATTCTGGCATTAAACCGGACTGCATCTCCCGATCCCTCCAGACCGCAGCCAACGCCCTAGGGAAATGGTTTACGAACTGGAGGTTTGAAGTTAACCCGACTAAGAGCGCCGCCATATTCTTTGCGAGACGCGGCGTGAATCCTACTGTCATAAGTCCCATCTCCATGTTCAACCAACAGATCCCCTGGGAACTAACGGCCAAAGACCTGGGTGTGACCCTCGATCATCAACTCAAATTCACCGAGCAAATAAAGATGGTTCGCCACCGCGTCGCTTTTGCTCTCGGTCGCCTCCATTTTATCCTCAATGTGCGGAGTAAATTAGCAATTAAGTCCAAGGTGCGAATTTACACCACATGCATCCGCCCTATCATGACATACGCTAGCGTCGTGTTTTCACACGTGAAGCCGTCCAGACTCCATATGTTACAAATCCTCCAAAACCGTTTCTTGCGCAAAGCCACAGGCTCGCCCTAGTACGTTCGCAATCTCCAACTCCACATTGACCTAAACCAACCATCAGTTGTTTCATGAAGAAAGCGTCTAAACGCTTCTTCGACTCAACTCCCTCGCACTCGAATCCCTAGTGGCATCGGCCGCCTGATATAACCCCTCCCGTATATCCAAAATTCGCCGTCCTAGGCACACCTTCACGTACCCAGACGATCCTCCATCAGGAGGCGCTCCGATTGGTTAGGAAAACTACCAACATTACAGACAACCGACCGTCATACCGTCCTCGCCGGCGAGGCCCGTCGCGAATACCCGTTCATTCCCCACCCCGACCTTTGTTCAAGCCAGCCCGCGCTGTGCCATTAGTAACAAATCAAATGTCCCTAAATAATCACGATCAAATCCAGCAAGTCCTCTCTGTTCTGTCCCCCAGCAACGCCCTAAGCCGAGGTTCGAGTCCCACTATGGGAAGCCCTTAGCAGTTGCTTAATATTATTTAATTTGCTCGGCTGAAGGCCATTCTGGTGTCGCCCGGTTAAGCAGTAAAAGCTCCTTGAGCGAACTGCGAGAGAAAACTAAAAAAAAAAAACTGGATTTCTTCACTAACTTCAACTTAAATCAAGAAATCAAACCAGAACACAGCAAAACATCAATTTAACATATTTTTTTCTCTAGCAGTATTGTGCTTTACATTTATATGTTTCTTTTCAGAGTGACAAGGACTATGACCCATTTGCTGATAAAAGAAGGCCAACCATCGCTGACAGAGAAGATGAGTACCGTCAGAAAAGGCGTAGGATGATAATATCTCCAGAGCGCACAGACCCATTTGCAGAAGGTAAATATTTTATTTAGTGACAGGCCTTCTACACTTCTTTAGAAACCCTAATACTATTAATTCTTATGTTCTTCAATTTTCAGGTGGTAAAACACCAGATGTTGGTTCTAGGACGTACACAGAGATTATGAAAGAACAGTACTTACGAGCTGAAGAAACAGAGGTATTAAATTAATTTGAATTCCTATCGAATTTCATAATATTGTAAATAAATATTTCATAAAAAATGTCTCCTTTGGTTATAGTTACGCAAAAAGTTGCTGGAAAGGGCTAGAGAAGGTACTCTTAAACCAGTAGCTCAGTCCAATGGTGAAGCTGCGAAACCTGCTTCAAAACGTAAGGGTCGCTGGGATCAAAGCTCTGAGGATACACCGGTGGCTAAGAAGACTATTTCAGCTACACCAACCTCTCAATCCACCCCATCTTGGGATCAAGAGGTACCTATGTGCTTTATATGGTAGTTAAAGTTATGGGATGAGATTAGACACAATTCAATCTCTGGTTAATTTTACTGAAAACGATTGAATTCATAAACTTTACTCACATCTGTATAATATTTGATATGATAAAATGTGGGTCCTTTTATCATATCACCTATATTTTTTTATAACACAATAGTTACCAGCTGCTAATATCAACTGATTTCAATTTTGTGGCATCATAAGAAGATATTTTAACAAAACGTTTTTTAATCCATCTGGTAGTTAAACCGAATCATGACTGTTGTAGAGAGGTGCTTGGGAGGAAACACCTAGTGCACCGGGACGGGGTGGCGAAACTCCCGGGGCGACACCATCGGCGCGCGTGTGGGACGCCACGCCCGGACACATCACACCCGGACACGCCACGCCCGGCCGGGACACCCCCGCGCAGCATGCCTCCAGGCGCAACCGCTGGGACGAGACACCGAAAACAGACAGGGGTAACTTAAAACCAATAATGATTTAATTTGATAATAAGAAAAGGTCTCTAATGTAATGTTATTTATAGAAACTCCTGGTCATAACAGCGGTTGGGCAGAAACTCCCCGCACCGACCGCGGCACGGGCGTGGACACCATCCAGGAGACGCCCACGCCGGGCACCAAGCGGCGCTCGCGCTGGGACGAGACGCCCGGCGCCACGCCGGCCGCGGCCACGCCCACGCCCTCGCACGCCACGCCCTCGCACGCCACCCCCTCGCACGCCACGCCCTCGCACGCCACGCCTACTCCGCACACGCCTATGTTCACACCTGGAGGAGTGAGTATTATTCTATTCACTATACAAGTTTTCATGTGCACTTAAGGAAATAGTCATAACAGCGGCGCCGACACCAGACAAATATTCAAAAAGCGGAAAAAGAGCCTCTTTCCTTGTTCCCCTGTGTGGTTGAGAAGGCGAAGGCGCCGAAAGCCAAAGTACTAATTTATTAAAGTAAAAGTTAGATGATAGAATTAATTTGACATTATTGGAAGTTAGAAAAGCCATTAAACTCGTATTTTATATTTTACAGTCTACGCCAGTGGGAATGAAGGCTATGGCAATGGCTACCCCTACACCTGGACATGTGGCGGCTATGACTCCAGAACAGTTGCAAGCCTACCGCTGGGAGAAGGAAATAGATGAACGTAACCGGCCTTACACCGACGAAGAGTTAGATGCCATGTTCCCACCTGGGTACAAGGTTTTACCGCCCCCTGCCGGTATGTACACATTAATGTGGGATTATGCTAATTAAGATGCTATATTTAAGACATAAAATTATTAAGGGTTTACAACATAGTTATTAATAACCGCTTTAGTTTCAGGACACATGTATTAAACAAAGCCAAACACCAAGTGGATATCTTTCATCGTAACTAAGTGTTATACAATACATGTGAAATAGACTAATATACCTACGTTTTAATACTGAATTTTTCTTTCAGATGAATGATGACAATATGGCTTTACAGTCTCATGCCGTTGGATTAACTGCCAGATTAAGCTTAAATGTTTTGTCAGTTGCTGATTGTACTTCGTTAAACTGCATGTTTACAAGATAATATAATTTGTGGCGGCATGCGACTGTAGCAATTTGTTAACTTGATGCATTGTTACCCAGGTTATGTTCCGATTCGGACTCCGGCCCGAAAGCTGACCGCAACTCCTACTCCACTGGGTGGTACCCCTATCGGCTTTTTCATGCAGACGGAGGAACTGGGAGGGTCGGCAGCAGCTGCAGCGCGCCTGCTCGACCCGCAGCCCAAGGGTAGCCAGCAACTGCCCTTCATGAAACCAGAAGACGCGCAGTACTTTGATAAACTGCTCATTGATGTCGACGAGGACACTCTCTCCCCTGAAGAACTGAAAGAGAGGAAGATCATGAAACTTTTGCTAAAAATCAAGGTAATGTATTTATAGTAACTGTAAGTTGTATGTGACCACGTGCGTTTTCGAATGTGTCCAAAAGTATATTTATAGTTATTTAGTATAGTTGGATAAGTGACCGTCTCCAACATCCGCACCCTAGAGGGTTTCATGAAGCAAAATAGAGAGTCACTAAATTAATGAATCAACAAAAGTCAGTGACACTTTTTTTGTTTGTTTTCAGAACGGCACTCCACCAATGTGCAAAGCTGCTCTTCGTCAAATAACAGACAAAGCTCGTGAATTCGGTGCGGGACCCCTATTTAACCAGATTCTGCCGCTACTTATGAGTCCCACTCTAGAGGACCAAGAGAGACATTTGCTTGTCAAAGTTATTGATAGAATTCTGTACAAATTGGATGATTTGGTCCGTCCCTACGTCCATAAGGTATGATGTTCATTATTTTTGTACACTTACTTAATTCAACTTAATATTTGTAGGAATTGCTATTTATTTATATATTTCTTCCAGATACTGGTCGTCATTGAACCTCTGTTGATTGACGAAGACTATTACGCCCGTGTTGAAGGTCGAGAGATAATCTCTAACTTGGCCAAAGCTGCCGGTCTCGCCACTATGATCTCCACCATGAGACCGGATATTGACAACATCGACGAATACGTTCGTAACACCACGGCCAGAGCCTTTGCTGTAGTTGCGTCAGCTTTGGGTGAGTTCAAACTTTCTTCATAAAATCTGAAATGTAACTTATCATAATTTTGTATTACCCTTCATTTTTCTTTTCCAGGAATTCCATCTTTGTTGCCATTCTTGAAGGCTGTGTGTAGATCAAAGAAATCCTGGCAAGCAAGGCACACTGGAATAAAAATTGTCCAGCAAATTGCCATCCTTATGGGCTGTGCTATATTGCCCCATCTTAAATCTTTAGTAGAAATTATTGAACATGGTAAGTGTATGATTAATTTATTTTAGCCCTAATTTTATTACTAAGACTACAATAGACTTACTCTCGAAATTATTAGGGATGCCAGATAGCTTTTCTGAAACTGTCTCCAATTAATTCTATCGAACGGAATGGGATTAATGTCAGATTTAATCTTCACTAGCCCCACATTAATATTTTTAATTGCAGCCATTTTTAAGCTAAAATACTGAAAACTTGGTTGAGAAATGTAATTGCATTTTCGAGAGTCATGCTTTGTGCATCCACTGTTAGATGTAGCCATGCTGGCTTTCTCTAGATGTCATGCCCTATTGAATGAATTCTGATCCTTTGTATAAATATGTAGTTATTTATTTTGATTACAGGATTGGTCGATGAACAACAAAAAGTTCGAACTATCACAGCTTTAGCGAGTGCCGCTCTCGCTGAAGCCGCTACACCGTACGGTATCGAATCTTTCGACTCGGTGCTCAAGCCTCTCTGGAAGGGTATCAGGACTCACCGAGGAAAGGGTTTGGCTGCCTTCCTCAAGGCCATCGGTTATCTTATCCCGCTCATGGACGCCGAGTACGCTAACTATTATACGCGTGAAGTGATGCTCATTCTGATTCGTGAGTTCCAGTCTCCAGATGAGGAAATGAAGAAGATTGTGTTAAAGGTAAGTGGCAAGTTACACTGTATCTAAGCAGTACTATAGTCCGTGATTTTATTGAATCGTTATCAAATTTCGTTGTACATGTTGACACATTTCATTTCAGGTAGTGAAACAGTGTTGCGGTACGGACGGTGTGGAGCCCCAGTACATAATGGATGAGATTTTGCCCCACTTCTTCAAACATTTCTGGAACCACCGTATGGCTCTCGACAGAAGAAATTACCGCCAACTAGTAGACACTACTGTTGAAATTGCCAACAAAGTAAGTACCACAAATTATACATAATATATATATTTTTTTTTTTACATACTCTAATATTATTAATATTTATTCACTGTTCACAGGTCGGCGCTTCGGAAATCATTAACAGAATCGTTGATGATCTTAAAGATGACAATGAACAGTACAGAAAGATGGTAATGGAATCTATAGAGAAAATTCTCGCCAATTTAGGCGCAGCAGATATCGATTCAAAGCTTGAAGAAGCTCTTATTGATGGTATACTGTATGCATTCCAAGAACAGACTACTGAGGTAATAATCAAAACCTAAGCTACCATTTAGCTAAAATTCTTAATACAGAAGTGTTAAATATTTATTTCGATTTTTACAGGATGTAGTAATGTTGAATGGATTTGGCACTATCGTAAACCAACTGGGCAAGCGCGTGAAGCCGTATCTGCCCCAGATCTGCGGTATCATTTTGTGGCGTATGAACAATAAATCTGCGAAGGTCCGTCAACAAGCTGCTGATCTCATTTCACGTATTGCAGTCGTCATGAAAACTTGCCAAGAGGTAAAATCTATACCCAATCACACCCCTTTTTAGTTGATATTCAGAAAATCCTTGTTTAGTCATATGTACACGCATTATGGACTATATTCCCCTAAAGTGGTTTCTCATTATTGTCCTGATATTTTTTGCTAGGTATTTGAGCGTCTAGAGATGAACAATTTATTATATTAATCAATATTTTACATTTCAGGAAAAACTGATGGGTCATCTTGGTGTAGTACTTTATGAATACTTGGGTGAAGAATATCCAGAAGTACTGGGTTCAATTCTTGGGGCTTTGAAAGCCATTGTTAATGTGATTGGTATGACAAAAATGACACCACCTATTAAAGATCTTTTGCCCAGGTTAACACCTATTCTCAAGAACAGGTATGTTCCGAGACACAAAAGATGCAAATTCAGTTGCTTTATTATGTGTCAGTAAAATAATAACATTATTTTTCATTTCAGGCATGAAAAAGTACAAGAAAATTGTATCGATTTAGTAGGTCGTATTGCTGACAGAGGTCCTGAGTTCGTTTCAGCGAGAGAATGGATGAGGATATGTTTTGAACTGCTAGAGTTGTTGAAGGCCCACAAAAAAGCAATCAGAAGAGCGACTGTTAACACATTTGGTTACATCGCTAAAGCCATTGGTCCTCATGATGTGCTGGCGACTTTGCTTAATAATTTGAAAGTACAGGAGAGGCAAAATCGGTAATTTACTAGCATGTACCCTACGATAATGAATTAATTGTAATTTTAAATTATTGTTGTACAATTTTCAAATTTTGCTTTTCAGAGTGTGCACAACGGTTGCCATTGCTATAGTTGCGGAGACTTGTTCGCCCTTCACAGTATTGCCAGCCCTGATGAATGAGTACAGAGTACCAGAACTAAATGTACAAAATGGAGTGCTGAAATCTTTATCATTCTTATTTGAGTATATTGGAGAAATGGGCAAGGACTACATTTATGCAGTTTGTCCTTTACTTGAAGACGCACTTATGGACAGGTATTAATTTGTTTAACATTGTGTGCATATTTTGGTCTTCAAAAAATTTACTGTACAAACAAAAAAAAAACAATAATTATGATTGTTTTTAAACAGGGATCTAGTGCATCGACAGACAGCATGTGCTGCAATAAAACATATGGCTCTGGGTGTTTACGGATTCGGGTGCGAAGACGCTTTAGTACATTTGCTCAACCACGTGTGGCCCAACATCTTTGAGACTTCGCCGCATTTAGTACAAGCCTTCATGGATGCCGTGGAGGGCATGAGGGTTGCTCTTGGTCCTGTTAAAATCCTACAATATGCGCTACAGGTATGGTTTGCCGATTTATTCGTAAAATCTGCGAATGACGTCGTCCATGACTGAAATGATTTAAAATTTAAGCAGATGCCATTTTGCAGGTGATTCTTTACTATATTTTATGAAAAATTATAAGCTGTTATACCTTTCCAGGGACTGTTTCATCCTGCAAGGAAAGTTCGTGACGTGTATTGGAAAATATATAATACCCTATATATAGGAGGACAAGACGCGTTGGTTGCTGGATATCCGAGGATACAGAATGATCCAAATAATCACTATCTTAGATATGAATTAGATTATTTGCTCTAATATTAATGTTGTATGGGATAGTTCTGTTTTCAATTTCTATAGTATCACAAAATAAGAAGTGTTGTTTGATTGTAGAACAAGAGCCACTACTACAATATTCGATCATTTCAATGTTACATAATTTTGTTTTCATGTGTGCAAAGTATTTTCAAAATGCAGTAGATCCATAATATAAGACATCAATCCATAAGTAGTAATAATATATTATAAAATGTAAGTATGGCTTTTGCTCTAAGAAAGAAACTACATTTATCCATAATAATAAACCAGGTTTTTAGTTATTAAAAATGCATATAATTACATAGCAGTTTTATTATTTATATGTACCTCTGTCATTTAAGCACAAGCTTTCATTTTGGTATATAATTTGATTTACATAAGTTTAGTATAATAAACACCAATGACTAGAGAAAGTAATATCGTTTCACTTAACTTGCTTAAAGTACATTTAAACGAGATATTCATAAGTAAGCTAATTTGGAATGTTTCTATCATTAACAATAAAAAAAAAAATAACAGGTAAAACCTCAGTTCACATTCTAAATAATACAAAAAGTCACAGATTTGTTTTTGGTACCATCAATACATACTCCTACCCTAATAATCCATTGTTTAATAAGATATAATTGGGACATCAACATTTGATTATTATTTCCAACCATTCATCGGTATCTACAATTGGGAAATTTTACGCCGGCGCCAGACGTTTTTGAAAAGAGCCATATATTCAAAAAGCATACTTTTTTGAAACGATAGCTATTAGAATTGACGATGATTTTGTAGCCATCGATGGGACAGAGACCCGTCCGGCTGCATTAATATGCATGTAGTTATCTGCGATAGACTCGGCAGTTGTGGACAAAAACTAATTTGATTACACGAAATTATCGAATTGGAATGCTAAAAAATCTTTGTTACCCTTGTAGGCAATAGTTTCTATATCCCTCCAAATAAAGTAGCGTCAGAATGAGGCTTCCATCTAAAAAATGTTTTTTGTGTATATTCATAAACCGACGCGAAATGGTCCAAGCTTCGTGTTGATCAAACATCCGAGGCAAATATCACAATGAGTTCATGAGTCTTAAAAGATTGAAACGAGTATACGCCCGGCGCTGGCATAAATATCACTAGGTTGCCAAAACCTAATCATGTCTAAAAGTTTAGCTTTGGCATTGTATGTCAGTAAAATGACCGTAAAACAATAGGTGAAAATAGGTTTACATTGATAGAGTACTGTAGTATAATACAATAGTCTACTTTTAGCCACTTATTCATTTCTTATAGCATTGCCTAATGTAACCGTTCAAACGCAACAATAGGAAATTTATTCGTACCTGTACATAGCTTGAAGAATTCACATTTATCAATGTGAATGCGCCCCAAGACTCTGGGAATATAGCCATTTAAACAGGGTGCAACCTGTACTCTCTACAGCAGGCAATTTAGCGATGATTTGACAAAGAATTCTAGGTATCATGCAACGTGCTGTGACACGGGACAGATTATACCGGCATATCACAAGGTACTTTGTGTCCAGTTGTGACGGAATCGAAACGATTTTTTTTTGCCAAATCATGACTTGATCCCCTCGACATGCCGAGGGTCGCCGGTGCATGCTTAAGCCTCCTTATAGCTGTATCCATCAATACCTACTTTCATATTTGAGTTTTATACTTATTTAAATTTAAACTTATTTCTAAAAAGTCATTTGCAAGCAACCTGTCGTGGTTCTGTCAAAGCGCTGGGTCTACAAGAATGGATTGCACATTGAGAACTATGCTTATGAAAGTTTGCATATTAACCTGACCAGATTCTTATATAAAATAAAATACGTAGGTACCTATCTAATCGAAATTGTACTGGAAACGTGTAAACAAGAGAATTTAGTCGAGATCATAGCTGCCACGTCCTGGCTTACGTGTTGGGTTTTAATATTACATTTCGCATTTTATGAGTAGGTACAGTAAAGCAAATTTAAAATGGTCCAAATATTCATGTGTCAAGTTAGAATAGCGACACACATAATGCAGTTAGTTCATCTTGCGCCCACCTTTTTCGCCGTATCGACACACTAGTCCATAACCATATCAAAAATAGCGCACAAGTAATGGATTTAACGGAGTTAACATTTTCCGTAACCGTTGGTTGTCGTAACGCGATCACGTTGCTAATCTTCGGTCCAAGTGTAGGTATCGCTATTATCTACATTAAGGCCTAAAACTGCGCTAAGCGGGCACCCGCGCGGTTTCATACAAAAGTGCTCCGTCGCGAGGACCTGCGCGGGCGTCCGTCACGGGGAGGCGCGCCCCGCACCCACGCAATGGGGCCCGCCTCCGTGCGACGGAACCCGTCGCGGGGGCACGCGCGGTTCCCGCCAGCGGTAACACGCACGGGCTTGTTCAGTCAATAAATAAATAAATAGTCAATAACGTTCTACGTATTAAGTTCTCCATTGACACATACATGCACACCGTTAAAATTGAACTAGCGACACTGCGTAAATAAAATAATCCGGTCTCCGCGACGGGGACCGTCGCGTTCCCACGGAGCCCACCCGCGTAGACACGCGACGCGGCGACGGTTGCCCGTCGCGGGCGCCCGCTTAACGCAGTTTCAGGCCTAAAACGCGAAGGTAAGCGGCGTATCTACTGCAGTGTGTTGATATACTGAAGAACTTAAAAAGCAAGCTCGCAGTGGTTCACGCAGCTTTAGCAGAGCCACTGAGGCGTCGCATGGTGTGCGCCGTTTGTTCACATGGCGTCCTTGAATGGAAGGGGAGCGCGATTCGCGCCAAATTCCGCGAACCATTAAAAAAGGCTATTAATCATACATAGTTTGTAAGACATTAATTTTACGCTTCGGATAAACCTTAAATCGTGTGGTTGACGTATGCTAAAAAATTCTATTGTAAACAACCTCCCCTTGCGGATACGTGGACTAAGCTGCCTGATAATACAGATTGCCAGGCCGAACCAACGGCGTTATCTGCAGTTATGCCGAGTCGTCGCTGGAGAACTCCATCTGAAGTAACTGCCCACACCTCCTGCTCTATAGCTGACACATGTTTGAATGTCAAATCACATTCTGAAACAAACACCGGTCAAAAGTTATTTTTTTTATTCTCTTTAATAACTATCAGTGTCTTTTTCAACCTTGACGTTGGCAAAATCATCGAATAACGATGGAACCATCAACACAAATTGAAACTGGAATCAAAAGTTATTATTATAATTGTAAATCAGTTGTCAGTATATAAATGTGAGTAGTTACTAATTTAATTATTTATTTATTATTAGTTATATGGTACAATGGAAGCCTTACTCTTAATCATGTCATACTATTAATTTACCTGTTAAATGCTTCCATTCTTTACCATCCTGTTGATTTCTGGAAATGCAAGTTCTTACAGCAATAGCACCATTTGAAAGTAACACCCATGCTGTTGATTTGGTTAACGACACAGCTTTAGCGCCCGCGCTAGACTTGTGGCCATAAGGATAGTTGCATTTAGGAGTTTCTATCAATTTCCAATTACTTCCAGATGGATTTTCTTTAGTAATATCTTGTCTGTAATAGAGTTCTCCTTTTCGACCAACTACCCAAACTACATGATTGCACGTGCTGATAGCTATGAGAGATTGTGGGTTATTGACATGTTCCCAATGTGCACCCTGAAAAACAAACATGAAATCATTGGTGTTTTCCAAATTATTGTATGAAAACATATTTGTAGACATGAGTCTGATATCACAAAACGTAACTGAAAGCGGTTGCCAATCCTAACGTATCGATATCTAAAAATTTACCAACCGCGATCACAATATTCACAATAACAGTCGCGAACGATAGTTGGAGGCGATGGCATCTAATAACTAAAATTATTATGGCTTCTTTCTCTAACATATCTAGATATGTGCTTAGGCGCGTAAAAGAGACAAAGCGAATATTGTCGCGAGTTTGGTGGGCGCCACGCTACATTTATGCGAGTTGAGTTATATAACGAAACGAAAAATAGACGTTAAATGTATGAGTATAAGATGTTATTTAGATTGCCAGAATTTTTATATTTCCGTAACAAACAAGTGGTCCTTCTTATTCAGTGATATATCGATACCATAGTTTTATATCTGTACGTTATTATGCAACCAACACACCAAGGCACTGATACCGATATTAAGCAACGGATATTGCAGCTAAATATCGGTTATCCAACTGATATCGAAAAAAACCGATAACACCCATGTCTACATATTTGAGATGCAACAGACAGTGATTTGGCCAGATCGGCAATATCGAATCCTTACAGTAAAGCTTTGTTTCTTTTCCTTGCAGTAGTATATAAACTAACTCTCCTCGGAAGCAGTTCATCCGCTCGTTTATTGACAGCAAACTACCTAAAAAACAGCCGGATAGGCCAAATACCCGATAGTAACCGGATATCCGCGTTATATCTCTAATAACATAACAATACGCCTGTATTCCCGAAAGGGTTTTATTTACTCAGTAAATAAATTTCCACCTTATGTTTACTGCCCTTACGGGTTGAAGTACATCTGACTGATCGCTAAATCAGACCAGCTTGGCGAGGACTGGCTTCCTTCGAGGCGACTGACCCCAAATCCTAAAAGGGTAAGGCAGAGGTGTCCTATTGTACAACCATATTTCGCCGATAGCGTTATTGAGTCTCGTGTAATAAGGAGCGAGCCTATCGCCATTCACTGAACACAGTTTTAGACTCCGTGCTGCTACTGAGAATTTTCATACAGAAAAATCTAATAACACTTTGCCCGACCCAAGAACCGAAACTAGGACCTCATACTTAGGTTTCCCGCTTGCGAACACTAAACCAATGAGTATAAAAATAATAATAAGTAAATAGAATATAAAAATAATAATAATTACCGTGGGTGTTGTAGAAGTAACTGCAGTGCGATAAATAGCGTCACCTGCCAATGTTATTGCCCAGACTGATACTTCGTCGCCATTGGCCTGTTAAATATAACGACGAATATGTTACAGACGATTAATAATATAAAATTTTCATTACTTAACCTTATATCAGATAAGTACGATGAATCTACTTATAAATATGACTACACGAGAGTGAAGAATTAGTTTCGTGACATTTTAGCGACGTACCTTAGAAGTTTGGTGCATCAGCGCAAGCTAGAATTTTATTCGTTAACAAAAATACGGCCCCACTGCTGTCAGCATCTACTAATTATGACGTGAATCCAGGTGAAAGGAGCGCTTGTGTGTAGCTATCAAACTCGTGCACTATGATACTTACAAGACCATATTACAGGACGACGCTCAGCAGTGATCCCTACATTCAACATCCAAAAAAGTTATTTTCACAAATTATGGCAGAACTTGGTCTTACCCATAAAGAAATATCTAATAAAGCAGTACTTCCAGCCCGAATCCATGGACCTTCTGTAATAATTTGAGCTTTTCTATACCATCTGCGTCGACGGACGCAATCGGTAAATATTTTCTTCCCATGATAGGGTGCTGGAAAATCAGTTGCATACTGCCATCCATCAGAATCAACTCCACCTGGTGTGTTATAGTCAATCATCCATTCAGATATCTGTAAACAAAAGATGGCCGTTATTTTGCTGTGTATTATGATTATGAACAATGTAAATAAAATTAGTTTTAAAGTGGCATACCCAATGCCAGTGACGATTAAGTAGCTTAGTATGTTCTCGAGTTCTTTTATGTTTTCCAGTTATATCGCTCCACATGTAACGATCAGTGGGCAAGCCTGTTGATGTGTACCCAGAAAGAGGATTCCATCTCTGATTTTCATATACACAGTAAGTTTGAGTGTCTGTCATAGAATGAATGCCTTCTTTGCTACCTATACCTAAAATGCCGTAAAATAATATTATATGTTTATTGGACAAAAAATATCAAGTCAAACAAATCTATCTTGTGTCCTAGTTACCTTTTAGAACTCCTCCTCCCCATCCACCTGTATAAACCCACACCCTGTGATCATGTGAAATCCCCCAAACAATTCCATTTTGGCAAGACTCAACTCGCCGCAAGTACCCCCCTATTATACGCCAATACATTTCTTCACATCCAATAATAGCATTTGTGGTTGAATATTCCATAGAATAAAGTTTTAGAGGACCTTTTATGGCAACCGTGGTAATTGTTTTAGGACTGAGTCTATGTTCAAAGAAGCAATAAAGTTTATCATTTACCAATATTTTAAAAACATTGGTGTCACAAATAATTGTTACAGAAAATTCTTGTCCTGGAGCTAATGGTAGATTGTGTCTTTCTTCAACTCCCCAGCTACCAAAAATTTTTGTGTTAATTACAACAGTTCTTTCATCAAATCTCACATTAAAATGCAAAGGGATTTCTGTAACTTCTGTTTCAATTTTATGTCTTTGTTTCCTTATTTCCGGGCCTTCTAAATTTATGTAAAATCTCTCAATTTCGTCATGTAAGCAGCCTGTAATTTTCAATGTACTCCCAGGTGGAAAATTGTTGTGCAAAGGTGTTGTTAAACCAGATACTATATCTTTTCCAAACACTTGAAATTCCTTAATATATTTGCCATTATTTTCAGTATTTAGCTTTGCAGGCATGGGGTCCCAATTAAGTACATCTCCTGAACTAGAAATGGCCCACACTGAATTAGCTGATGGTTTCCCAGTAAGCCCATTGATCTGGGATGTAATATCAACTAAAACATTAAACCATTCTTCTTGCTCCATTTCTGATATGAAATGAACTTTGATGGGACTTTTGTTTGTGCGTGGAACTGACAATGTTATTCTGGGACTCCCAGGTTCTGATGATGTTATGACACTGGTTACTTCACCCAGATTTAAAATAAATTTTATAGTTCCATCAGGTTGAAACACAGACAATGTTCCTATATTTTCCAAGTCATGCCAATATAGGGACAATATACAATCTTCACTTGAGTTATTTGCATTAATAAGTCTTGATTCGCAGCTCCTTGTCCAACCTTTCTCCTCCACTGCTACACCATAGTTAGATATATCCAATGTTTGATTTTTGTTTCTAATTTTAAGATTATCTAAAATCTGAATCCGCCACTTTGAGGTAAGATCTGTATTAAATGCATTGTGAGAGTCTGTGAACCAATGGGGTACCTGCATCACATCAACAGAACAAGCCCCAGCTTCGACAAATGCCCAAGTAGTTTCACAGGTGCCCCAGGCAGTCTGGCTAATTTCATCATCAAAAAACATTCCTGAGTCAACATCAAATACACTACTGTCGCTATCTGGTTGTGCTTCCATGCCTACAACTGAACCAACACTTCGTACAGGGCTCCAAGCTCTTGGATTTTTTAAAGTTGTTTCATAACTTTTTCCAGTATAGTCAATATTTTCAATATTTTCATTCCTTTTTTGGCGAGCTTCTTTTGGTTTCATTGGCAAGGTGTGTTCAATTGGTGCTGAATGTGATTCTTCCCAGGAATTGTGCAGATTAATGGCTGACTTGAGCTCTGTTGTTGTTTCATTGAGCATGTTGAGACTATGATGTTTGGCATTGGATGTTGAAGACACTACACTTGCTGAACTAGATGTGCGGCTGAGTTGCATGTTTGCCTGAACCATTCTCCATCTTTTGCCAGTTTGCTCTGCAGGGGTTATACCACTGCGCCAATAAATACACTTATCTGAATCACCAATAGCAAATACTTGGTCATTGATTCCAACAGAAATATAACTCATATTTCCTGTAATTTCTAGCCATCCATTTCCCATAGCAGCACCTTCAGAATTTCCAGCTGTATTTCCATCTACACCTTTTCTAAACCAGACTCTGGTATCAGAGCTCACAGCCCAAACAGCATTAAACCCAACAGAAAGAGACAAAAGTTTAGTGTCATTGGGAGATTTTACTTCCATCCAAGCTTCTCCTGTGGGGCAGTCTTTAGTTATCCCTTTTCTAATAATAGCTCTTCCTGTCCATAAAAGAGCCCACACTAAACCAGTAGGACCAACAGAAATCTGTTTAATGTCACAATTAGGGGGAATGCTTATGTTAATCCATTTTAGTCCTTCAGGTGATGTAGTACTGACACCAGCTCTATACATAACACGTCCATGGGCAGTGATGGCCCAAACTGATAATGTTCCAGGTGAAGCATATGGAATTTGATTACCACCAATGCTAACATCTATGAAAGGCTCCTGGGTTGGATCTTTGTGTAATGGAGCAATTGCACACCATGAATTCATAGCACTAAATTTTCTATACCTTATCCATTTTCTTCTCCTCACACAAGACTTCCATTGTTTTGCAGGGCCAAATTGTGCTGGAAAATCAACTGCATATGTCCATCCATCATGATCCAAAGGTTGACCATCTAAAGTGAGTTCAAGTTGCCAATCCCCTTCCCATTGCCAAGCCATTGATGGCAACCTAATGCGATCAATTGATCTGTCCTTTGTGCCATCTTGGGAAGAAAAATGATATCTATCGGTGGGAAGAAGTCTACCACTGAAACCTTCTAATGGTAACCACCTTTCGTTTTCATATGATTCCTCTTTGACGCGTATAGGTATTTCTAGGCCATGTACGTGAAGATAGATTTGGCGATCTCCTCCTACAGCCCAAAGGAAATGTGGAACAGCAGATAATGTTTTGAATTCCAAACCAAGATACATAAATTCTCTCCAACATGACCCACTTGTTGATAGAGCGTAAACTTTTCCTTCATTGTTAATGGAAAATAGTAATGAATTGCTGGACATTATGAATTTTTTTAATTATACATAAAAGCATATCAAAGCACGGCGAACTCTTGTATTGTTTGATGACATCGATTCTTGAGACCATGCTTTTTCATAACAGCTCCTTTTTTCTCTTTTACCATTTACTGACTTCCCTACCCATACTAACTAACTATAATAATCGGTACACAAAAACTATGAAAACAGAACAGTGCCGTACCTAATTCTCAAATCTTCAATCTAAAATATATCTTTCAGTTTGTCAATCAGCAGCCAATGACATTGACAGTACCTACTTTTTTTATACTCGTTTCGCTATCGCTTTGATATATTTAGGCTACGGTTCTGAGATCATACTGCTGCTATAAGGTAGTGACAAACAGACGCTACAGTAAGTTTTCCGGCCCACGATTGTTGCAAATATTTCAATATTATATTGAGCACTAGCTGTTGCCCGCGACTTCGTCTGCGTATATTTTGTATTTATTAGCTAAATAATGTGTTGCTGCAGTAGCAAATGTTCGACCGAAGCTTTGGCTTTGGCGACCTTAAACCAAATAACCACTTTCGGCGAAACCTTCGGCTTCGGCTAAAACGGGCCGAAGTTTTGGGCAAAAAAATGAATTTAATTTTAGCTAATCTTTAACTGAATTTCTTAGGGGATTTAAATCTTAGGCTTTGGCTTGGGCTGAAGGTTTTGGCGATAGCCAATTAATCGGCTTCGGCCAAAAATCATCCTTCGGTCAGACGCTAGTAAAAACAATCTTTCTACAAATCCCAGCATACCTATTTGTAAAATTTACGATCGGTTCAGTAGTTTAGTCATGATGAAGTAATTAGGAAAATCAGTACTTGAGAGTGGAAATACCAGGACATCGCGGTTTAAAAACAGGACGCAGTATAAGAATAGTGTCAATGAAACTCAATGAACAGCAATTACAATGTTTTATGAAATTATCTTCAGGCCCGCCGTAAGCGGGCGTGCAAGGCGTGCACCGCATGCGGGCGGCACGTCCAGGGGGCGGCAAATCGAGCGATCGATCACATAATTTTCAAAGTTATTGTTATAATACTCACTACCACTACCTCATCGCATTAGAAATGTCATAGTATGTGGAGTAAAATATCCGACCGGGGCGCAAATACCATTTTCTTTAAAGACGAGACAAGTACCCGTAGCTCATTCGATGCTTAAGCCGCCAATCGGCGTCCGAAATATTTTTATTCACCTGACGAGGCCGCCCATCGGCGTCTACATTTCAAACTTAATTATCTCGGCCAAAAAACAAATAAACCTTTTTTAATTTGTTTTAAATCATTCATTTTATTAAAGATCATTCCTACCCAAAACGTTTTGTGGATATCTAAGGTTTTAGGAAAAGCTAATTCTAAAGTTACATGCCGAAGCCGCCCATGGGCGGCTATTAGGCCTCGGTCACGAAGTCAGCGGCATCGGGGCGGCGGCGGCGCGGTGAGCGGCACGGCATCGCTGTACCCGGTCTCGAAGGCAGCGGGCAGACCGCGCGGCGCTAGAGCGGCGTAGTGTTTTGTGACTAGAAATTAACATCTTTATTCGAGAACGAAATGTCTAAACAGCTACGACAACATCTTTTTGATACTAATTCCTTCCTAAAGTTTGATTTACTGTGGGCAAAAGAAGATGTAAATTCCTACAACCGGGCGAGGAAGCAAAAAGGCGAGTTTCATCGGAATTATGAAGAACAGAGACAATATCCCGAAAAATTCTTTGACTATACCAGAATGAGCATAGAAACATTTGATTATATTCTTTATTATTCCTTCACATAACCAGTTAATTACCCTCCTATTTTTATGGTTTCCATCTTTGCTGTTCCATATCGGTGTTCTATCAAAAATCAATGTAATAATTTGCTCCAACACGTCGGTGGGCATTTTGAAACTTCGGTCGTTAAAAAGCAAAAAAAAATACTACAACTCAACACTACGTCAATGCAGACGCGCGGGCACCGCTAGATTGGTACGCACCGCTCGTACGCCGCTCGCCGCCCGCTCCCGTGCCGCTGCCTTCGAGGCCAGTTCCATATAAATGTATGCATTGAAACGCGCCGCTCACCGCGCCGCCGCCGCGCGCCGCCGCCCCGCTCCCGCTGACTTCGTGACCGAGGCCTAATGGACGTTCAGAGTTTACCAAACGGTAACTAAATAGTGGTTACCGGCTTTTTACCCGATTATAAATATACTAGCGACCCGTCCCGGCTTCGCACGGGTAGCAGAGCATGTATGCCTACATAATTTTTCTGTCGTAATGTCGCATCAGCGTGTTGCGTCGAGCATTTAGGCCGCGCACGCCAGTAGAGCTCCCAATCGGCATGATTTTTTCCGACATCTTCAACAATCAGCGTCATATTTCAGCCAATTTGCACAAAACTTTAACTAAATTATACATCTAAACCTTCCTCATTAAGCACTCTGTCTATTGGTGAAAACTGCATGAAAATCCGTTCAGTAGTTTTTGAGTTAATCGCGAACAGACAGACAGACAGACGCGACTTTGTTTTATAATACATTATGTAGTGATTTTAGTTCTTTTCACATAAATATTTTTAATTATAAATCACTTATAACTTAGCTTCACACTGTATCACTATTTCGGTTAGTAATAAATTATTTTTCACTGTTTTAATAAAAAAAAACAAAAAAATCTGTGTACCCCGAAACAAAGCAGTGCGTGTAAATTAGATAAAAGTGCTAGTGTCGATATCTACGAACACATTGCGAAGACGCACATTAGAGACATGCCGCGGATTCCGATGGGCGGTTGCTTCCAAGTGTATGGCGGTATGGAGTTAATGTATTTACTTCCTAGGGTGACAATGAATGGGATAGTCGCAGTTCCCGCAGACCTTCCTCGTCAGTTTGTACTTGTACGCATTCGAACAGTAGGTACTATCGCACATTAAATTGCATTTATTTTGTTTATCGTTTTTTGAGATAGATCTAGGTATAATTAATGATATTTTAAAATAAATATTATTTCTTTGTAAAGCATTTATTTTCCTTTTTTTCACGTGAGACAAACTTCACCCATAAGAGACAACACTAAAGAGCCTTTCTGGCAAATTCAGCATACGTAGTCGTAGTTAAAGAGGGGGCGCGGGCGGCATAATCGGTATCGCACACGGGCGTTCAATCAGCTAGCGGCGGGCCTGATTATCTTCAATTAAATTATATAATATAAGAAATGGAATACTGCCGAAAAAAACGCCGCTGATTAAACGCAAGGTTCGAGATAGTACTGGCGCGCGAATAATAAAATACAGGGCCTTACGAGGACTCTTTAAAAAGCCACCAAACTATCCAGGACAACCCAGGACACTCCAAAAAGCAGGACATGTCCTGGGAAAACAGGACGGTTGGCAATCCTATGATGAGGTAATAATCAGACAGACAGAGTTCCTTTCGCATTTATTATAGTGCGGATTTTGCTACATGGAGTGCGACAGGCGCGGGGAGCGATGCAGAGCGATACTATACGTATACCACGGCCCATACCGGATCGTAAATCGCATTTCGCAGACATACGAATTCTAATTTATAAGTGTTGTTTCTTGTTGCGTGTACTGTGAGACATACATATATGACTAAACAGAATATTTAATTAATATATTATATACATACTTATGTCGGTACGATTTATTTTGAAAAAGTACTAAATCAAATCATTTATTTTATTAAGGAGTTAATAAAGGTATTAATGTAGGTAAAATGTGTTTACAATTTTTATTTTAAAAAGAAATGTAATGTTTCCTTTGAGTACAGTTAACTATCTCCTATATGTACGGTACTTCCGGAACGTTTTTCCACCTTGAAAATTAGTCGTTTAGTAATATGTACTTGGCATAATCCCACTTCGTGAGTACCTATATTCTTCTTTTTCTTGCGTGTCACTAGTTAATACTGCACTCACATCATAGATTAAAGTAATATAACTCACATAACAGTATGCCACTTTATTGAGTATGTGTGTGAATGGCTATAGAGGAGATGATTCCAAAAAAATGTTAATGAATGTAGACAGGAGTCTTCGGTATATTTTTGACGAGTTGGCAGCTCTATTATACGGCATGGCTGAGAATGTTTTATACTCTCCTCGTGTAACTTGTGAATCAGCCAATTGTTATGTAGGAATGCTCTTAAAAGTAAATTGTTATCATTACCATGCCAATTATTGAATACGGGTCGATTAGCACAGT
Organism: Shargacucullia verbasci; assembly: GCA_947562105.1. Lineage (NCBI taxonomy): Eukaryota > Metazoa > Arthropoda > Insecta > Lepidoptera > Noctuidae > Shargacucullia > Shargacucullia verbasci. The sequence goes on along the minus strand of OX387284.1, from coordinate 8,044,523 downwards.
TGCTAATCGATAAGCTTTGCCTACAGCTTACGGATGGCGGATTCAATTCCTGCACGGTACTAAAATTTGTATGGCCTGCGGATATTTGGTCCGGGTGTATGTAAATATACCAATGGGACGACCCCCGGTCCTCCTTGGTCCTCCACATGTTGGGCTATATTCAACAAGTGCCCTAGTTTCGAAAAGAAATTTTGGATGAAGTCGCGAAGGTAGATGGTGATGCTGGGGTTTTATTATATTATATTCCCGGATTATGTATATCGAATGCTTTGATTTGAATATATAGCATCACGCCTGTATTCCCCAAAGGTTTAGGCAGAGGTGTACTATTGTACACCCACATTTCGTCGATGCCGTTATTAAGTCCTATGTAATGGAGAGCCCCCTGCTCTCCAGGATCTAAGCTATCGATGGGCGTCCCGCAGGGTTTGATTCTAGGTCCATTTTTGTTTCTAGTTTACATGAATGACATGCCACATTACGTACGGGATACGGGGACGGGTAGTATTGGTCGCGGATGATACTTCTCAAATTTTTAAAATTTGACGACAATTATTAGATTTTCGCGAATTTTACGTTGTTATGCTATTAATCTTCTCCTTAATGAGAAAAAAAAAACAAATGTCTCAAATTTTCAACACATAATCTCCGACAGGTACTAATCAATGTTAAATTGAATGGAGTGGAGTTGGATATTGTGGATTAGACTGTTTTTCTAGGTATCACTATAGACGCCAAACTGCAATGGGGCCGGAAATAAACAGATTATCGGGTAGGCTTAGTTCTGCCGCGTTTACTGGCAAGAAAATTCGGCACTTAACTGATGTGGATACAGCCAGAATAGTTTATTTCAGTTATTATTATAGCTTTATGACTTACGGCATTCTCGGGAAAATCTGCAGATATCAATACATACTATATTCGTCTTGCAGAAAAGGGCTGTCCGATCTATTTATAATATTGGTCCAAGGGTGATCCTCAGAGACAAATTTAAGGAAATTATTATTCTAACTGTAGCGTCACAATATACATTTGAAAATTTATTGTAATATAGGTATGTGTACTAAAATATTTGGAACTTTATTAAACTGTCTGAGACTCATTCTTTGAACACTAAGAATAAACACTACCTTGCTGTACATGCTATGCGCCTCCACAACTTCCCAATGATATACGCAATTTAACACTAAAGAAGTTCAAAATTGTTATTAAATCTAAACTTTGTAAAAAAGGATACTATAAAATGTTTCCGTCTTTCTTCCACCTTTCCTTCTTTTTATATACAATTTTACCATTAATTATTATATTATTTATTCCATTACTTTGATATTGTAATGCCGATTAAATTTAAATGATCTTTTATATACAAATGCTATACATTGTAAATGTGAGTGAAATGTAGGCTGAAATTCGGCTCTTAAATTCATTAATTCTCACGATAATTGATGCTTGTCCTCTGTTGCAACAGGTCAGCTCAAATAGCTATGGCAGTTTCTACGAAAGTCCATTCCACCCTATATTTGTCTCACATAAATCCTTACTATAATCTGTCTGGACTTTAAAATAGACCTTCACATCTGAGTTTGTTTCGGTGTTTCTTCTGAGGGATAGTCATAGGATATGCCGACGCCATTTAGATTTAAAAAGACGTGTAAAAGTGATTGAAAAATCCTAATTGAAAAATCCTAATTGCAAAATAATAATTTAATTTCTTTTGCCATCTACCGGGTAAAGTTCCAGACTGAAAAATTTCCATACAGAAAAAAAATCGATTTATCTTGAAAATTAATTTAAAATAAAAATAAAAAATGCCATTTCATACCTACACTGTCCAATTTTTTTACAGTAAAAGTACTTGTTTTGTCCTGCACATATATTTCAAATGCACACACACTTAAACACCTATCTGTAAGCCATACAAATATTCGTTTCGTATACTGGTAGCATATAGTGCAGAAAGCCAGTCGCTTAGCCACTGCATCCAATAGTGCCATCGAGTGGAATGGCCTATGGCTATTTGCATTTGGTATAAAATTAGGAATAGTAAGAAAATTACATAACATGACATAAAAAAAATATAATTGTCAACACAAGTTTGTAATATTGTTCATCACATAGTATATTATTTCCTTAACCTATGTTGGAATCCTGAGTTAAAAAAACCTTGCAAATCTTAATTAAATGTATATTTATCACACTGTTTTTAATCTCTTACATAATTTCATTAGATGAAATACATGTAGAAACTAGTAGGTACATAAAATAAGATTTATTTAATTATATACAAATATTATACATGTTTCATCAAATTGCTATATAGAACCATTGGGTTAACTAGAATTTTGTTTAGAAATATATATTATTTCTGTTTGTAACAGTGGAATAACTAATAGAATAGCCAATATTGCAATTTTAATATGTTACACACCTTTTGATTGTAATGTATTCTCTACTATATTAGCATTTTAATTTTATATCAATAAATACTATATTTGTATAAATACTTACACTGAGATAAGTTATAGCAAGATCTTAGTAATGAGTCTATAGACTTTAAATATCACACATAATTGAGATAGTATAATCAACATAATTATTGTACTAAAATAAATAACAACAACAACAACAACATCTAATAATATAATAAAATTGCCTAAAAAATTAACTAATATCTTCATTTTCATAAATTGGCTTTCAATAATTTAATAGGATTTGTACCTTTTTTTGCAACCACTTTTTCTTTGTCCAAGTGTTTCATATAGGCGAGGAAGCATGTCCATACAAGACTACATAGACTAATAAAAGGTACCCTGTTTCTTGGAGGAATGAGGCAGAAATTAATCATAGCAATGGCTGGCCATATAGAGACACCAACCTGAAACACAGAAATAAATAAATTAACAAAAAATAATTTAAATGTGGCTCACAAAATAATAGTGATAATATAGCACCCATACCTTATAAGTTGGTAGAAATTTGGCTTCAACTTCTGCAACAGCTTCGTTGAAAGGCTTTGATTCCAGTAAGCTCATGCCAAAATAAAAACTGCACATTGCAAATGGTGTGTATGTGAGGGTTTCCACAAATGTCTACAAAATAAATGGTATTAATAATACATAATATACTGATATCAGTTGCTTCTCCCTCACATCATGGTAACATTAGGATAAACATTACAGATTCATAAATTTTAAAGTTAATACAGTCATCATAACAATCATTGCATCATAATGAATATGCAACTGTCATAATAACACTTTAGCTTGTTTAGTAATTAATTCTGAAATGTATGTACTAATAAATGTATTGAAACTTTACCTTAATTATACCTGCCCGTATTGAATTGCCAGGCCACATTATACTGGCAATTGTTAACCAACTATACAAAGTAGGTGCAACATAACAGGATCCATATAAACCATACCGTGCACATCTCCACCAGTCATAATCATCTGTTGATTAAGGACAAAATAAAAATAAATAGGTTATACTAATGGAACTGCACTTTTACACAAGCAAATAAAGGGGCAATTTATGAAAAATGGACTCACCTATAGTTTTACCTTCAAATGTTTGTTGAATTAAACTAGAACCAGGCCATATAATACTATAAGAGGCCATTCCTCGTAAAAGAGGATATTTCTTGAAAGCATTGGCCATTTTGCTGTAAGCACCCATTCTTAAACAAATTACAGATCAAGAAAGTAGTCTTATATAAGATCATAATTCCATAACACCTTAGAAGTGGAATAAGGAAACGTCGCACTGCGAAATTTCCTGGTAAAATGCCAATGTACCACCTATAAATAAAGTAGATGGACGTATAACAAAACGCCTCCAACGTAAACCAAAATACTAAACTACTGCTAGCTAGCTAAAGCCACATCAATGATCAAGGCGAGGAACTCATTATCAAGGCCAAAACATTGAGAACAAACACAGAATTCAACCATTCAGTAAACCGCGTTTGACTTTGACCGTGAATGACAAATTACATTATCACGAGACAGCAAAAGACATATGATGAATGTCAGACAAAGTAGACAAGCGACAAATGACAAAGACATTTGTGTTTAGGGCTGCCAGTACATATAAACGTCCCAAGTTAGAAGTATTTTCATTAAACTTTGTCTTTAAACCATAAATAGAGTCTGGCTAACGAAAGCGTGACCTGAGAAAACGCGGCAAATTCAAAAAATCTTTATGTGGTATTACTAACTATAGTAGGAGAAAAATGTTTTAATACTTGAGTATTTTTTGTATTACGACAATTCAAATTCAAATATATTTTTATTCATGTAAACCATTTACAGGCACTTATGAATAGTCAGGCTCTAGTTGCCACGTTCCAAAGTGTTGATTTCCAATGGAGAAGAACGGGCAAGAAACTCCATGGGCAATTATTTTGTATTATAGTTTAATGTATATAAACATGTGGTTGACATCACTCTTAACATTGAGGCTCATTATCAAATTGTCATTTGTTGTTAAAGGCTCTGTTGGGTGCGATGGAGCCTTGGATGTGAGTAAAAAAAATTAGTGTGTAGATTTATTTATTAGTATGTACATATAATATTTACCTACTTAATATTAAGTTTATTAAATTTCTTCAACATATGTTACCTACAAACAAAGAGATCACATAACAGAAGAAGTAATGATGATTCCACTGATACAGAAGGATCTGATTTTGAGTATGATTAACCAATGATATTTAATCATCATACTCAAAATCAGAGTCCAAAAATTCAACCTCTAAGGATTCTTCTGTATCAGTGGAGTTATCATCACCTACACTTATTATGAATTTTTCCAATACTTCTTCTGTTATGTGATCTCTTTGTTTGTATTTATTTTCTACATTTATAACATGGTCCGTCATTTTCTTCCAATCATCAGCAGTTATTCGGCCAAACGAGGTTTTTATCAATATTTCTGTTTCCTTTGCTGGCAGATTAATGTTTTTTTTTGCCACCATACGCTTAGCTAAGCTCCATATCAGCTCGATCGGGTTGAGATCGCAGTGGTAAGGTGGCAGTCTCAGTACCTCATGGCCGTATTGTTTTAAAAGTTCATCAGCTACGTACAAGGGTTCGGGTTTATGTTTGTTAACTAAACATAACAATTCGGCTTTTGTAAAACAATCATCATAATTTATTCCATTGGAATTCAGCCACTCTTGTATTTCAGCTTTTCTCGTTTGTGTCGTAGGAACTTTATTCTGTTGTACAGTGTGGTAGCTCGCATTATCCATTACAATGACACTTGGCTCGTTCAAATTAGGTAATAATTTTTCTTTCAACCATTTATCAAAGTTTTCGGCATTCATGTCATGGTGATAGTCTGCCAACCTTGATTTGGTACTAAATACTAATAGTGCGTTTGGTACAAACCCTGTTTCAGAGCCAGCATGTACAATAATATATCTTTTCCCTGAAGAGATATGTTCCAGTGGGCTTGGTTCCGGGGCACCACTTGTTGTTGGACCTTGCCATGACATTTTAGGCTTATAATTTTTGTGTACATATGTTTCATCTAAATAGATGATTGGTTTTCCTTCTGTTCGTTTAGCAGCAATTTCTCGTAGATAACGATGTCTCAAAGCAGCAATATCAAAACGTTCGACGAGAACCGTTCGTTCATTTTTATTTTTCTTGAACTCATATCCATTGGCTATTAATATTTTACGCAGAGTTTCTCTGCATCCACTGAAGCTAATGCTAGAACGTAATTCCTCTAACAATGTTCGCAATGTTGGGATTTCCTTTCTTACAACATAAAAATAATTAATTTTATTTCTTATTGCATCAATATCGAAACTGTCTAAATCCGACACTGAGCTTTTGTGAGGGCGTTTTTTTCCAGGAGTGCTCCACATCCCTTCATTCACAGATCCTTCTTTTTTAATTTTTTTTAGTGTCGAGACACTGATCTCTACAAAACAAAGTATAAAATGCATATTTTATTATGTAGGTACCTAAACAGTCATATATAACACAACATTTTGAAATGAAACAAACAAATAAAAACACCCAAAACCGATGCAGGTACATACCAGTTAGTGAAGATATTTCTTCTAGATACTTAATCTGAGTTTCTATTAAAGATTTTTTCTCCAAATTCTTTAACGTTTCAACAATGTTTTTAATTTCGTAGAGTCCTTGAATATCTTCAAGAGTATCTATAAACATAAGAAAAGGTATCAACTTATCGTAAATATATCAAATAATCAGCCAAAAAGGATCTAGATTACAAAGTCATACTAACCCAAAAAATCCGACACCGTAACTAAATATTGTTGTTTTTCTTGGAAAACAACTTCTTTCTCCTCTTGTTTTTGTTTGAACTTACTGATCATAGTATATAACAGCTTTCGTACGCTACTTTTTATTGTTTTACCCATATTAAAGCAATTATTTTGGAAAAATATACAGTTTTACTAAATGCTGACAATAACAACCACAGACTTTGACGTGCCTTTGACAGCTTAATAATGTTGCCATATAAAAACTTTAAAAAAATCTCCGGACACGCTTTCGTTAGCCAGACTTTAATGAATATACGTATCCAACTCAACGCGAGTTATGAAAATGGTGAACGAAAACTTTCACCTTACTGGTACATATACAAGGGCGGATCCAGGGGGGGAGGGTCATTGGGGGCATGACCCCCCCCCCCCCCCCCTGGGCTGGTTATAGGTCGACCACTGATAATTTTTCTAATAATTTTTCTAAATTATTTTCTAATAAATTCATTGATTGTACAGTTCGAATTTCTGGCTGACTCGAAAACTTTTTATATGTTGTTCTCCAGTCAATAGAAGCAGTTTTATTAGCTTGTATTTATTATTGTAATCGAATAGGAGCCTGTCCCGACTAGACTTCAAACATGTGACCCCCCCTGACTTGAAAGCTGGATCCGCCCTTGTACATATACTGGTACATACTACTCGCGATTATCATTACTACCAAGTTCCTACCCGAATCATAGATTTATCTATACTAATCTTTACTTCTATATCTATACTATTATTATAAAGACGAAAGATCTGGGGGCACGGTAGTGCCCCCGCCAAGACGAGCCAAGAGAAGCGCAAGGGTACTACCTACCTTTTCTCGAAGTGTTTCGTCGTTTTTTTGAACCCTCATAGAGTTGGTTTCCGATGTACCAGATAGTTCATATTCTCAGGATATGATGTCAATAATAGACTAATTAAACATACAAAGTCTCAATTGAATAGCTCTAATACTTTAGATTTTATTGATATCTAAAATACACCGATATCGTCACTGACACACTGATGATCATCAAAATGTTTGGCTACTTCTGAAAGCTGAAATTTGGTATGTAATCTAAGTTTAGTATACAACCAACAAAAGAATTCATAAACTTATAACTTTCGCCCCCATCCCCTAAAATGGGGGGGTGGAAGTTTGTATGAGACTTCAAAATGTTAGGGTACTTCCTGAAGTGCTAGAAAGCCGAAATTTGGTATGTAAACAAAGTTCAGTATACAAAAAAACACTACCGTGCCCCCAGATCAAATTGTAGGGGGGGGAGGTGGAAGTTTGAATGAGACTTTCACCAATTTTATGAATTAGGACATGAAAGTTTACAGGGGACTCAGATCTCATGTAGAGCCAAGCTTCTGAATCTACACGGCCTAACTCTACCGACCCTAACTTCACAAATTCAATTCAATTGGCGGTTTCGTTACTTACTTCAGAAACTAAATATTCGATTCACCTCCACGACGGTAGCGAAACGACGAAGCCATACATTTTTACTGATATGTAGAATTTGTGAAGTTGTTGGGAAGTTACACTATCTCCGAGTGACATAGAATATATTATATTTTCAAAAAAATTAGGGATCCTTACTAAAACTCCAATAATGTAACCCAAGGTGTAAAAAAATGACCTAAAAAATTCCTTACATCGCGTGCGCTGCTAAAACTATTGATGATAGAACCAAATAATGTACTACGACTTTGCAGAACACATCATTATCTACAAAAAGTGACGCGACAGCATATGTCTAACTGTTATAGTTATGTCACAATAAGTGTTCTTTTATTTAAAAAAAATAATTGAAATGCCGCCGCTAGAAAAGGCTATTTATTTGTACCTTGGTATTAATCCTTATCAAAATAAATTATCATATTCAATCTTCATATTCAAGACTGCTTAAATACCTTTATATAACTTTTTGAATTATTCAATTCGGATATTCCATTCGAAAGATATCACGAGTTCAAAAATGTAAGTATTAGAAAAAAGTCGCGTGGTCGCAGCTCACTCCGTTTGGCTAACTATGCGATGTAGGCGTCACTAGGGTCCGATCCACTCCGGGCAAAAATAATATTTGCCGCCCTTTACAATGACACTTTTTAAGTCCTCATGACTTCATTCCATGAGTATTCCAGAGATAGGTTGGTACAATTTTTAACCGACCGACGTATGTATGTAATATTGTTGGAATTGTATAATATTCACAATTATGTTAGTCTACTGGAGCTTCAGAGCCCCTAGTGTAAGTTTCTTTCGACAAATTCGATTTACTACATCGAATGTGCGTCAAATTAGGCTAATCATTATTATTTTTGCAAATACACACGTCGCTATAGATCATATTTTTATTTTTTACACGACTGTCTAAAAAAAGAGTGTAATGATTTTATTGTTAATATATGTATGTATATACATATTATGTGAATTTCTTTGTTCCACCATAACTTTTAAATACCTGAACAAATTTGGATGTATGGGGTATCGTTACAATCATTTACATCATTCTGAGTAATAGTGGTTATATATTTTTTAAACATTCAATATGGTAAATAGTATGGCAATAGGACTAAACCCCATTTATTGCCCAATTTGATTAGAAATAAAAGAGTTCCACAGAACGGAGGAGGAATCTTATTTCAGACATAAAGGCACATTTTTGTGAATCTTTTTGACGGTACAGTCGAAATCTATTTATTAAAGTTCTTTCGTTAGATAATCGCTTTCCCCAGGTAACGTAGGGAGGGTTTTTCGAAATTTAAATTTTTCACGTTTTCAACGTCGGTGCTTAAACTTCTAAACTACTTTATCAGTTTATCCGAGACGCTTCCAAATAATTGCTGCCATTGCCGTATTTTTTTTATATTTCTTCATGAAAATTTTACACAATATTCTTCTAATGTTATACGTTCTAATATTATGGTTTTAATAAATAGATTTAAAATGTGTCGTCGAAAAAAAAATGACAAAATTGTGCCTTTTTTGCCCGAATTAACTATGGGAAATAATTACTTCTCTCAACATGGGTACCTACGTAATCCTTGTAAAACATAAAATAAATGAAAAGGGTTGCTAGTTCAGAAACGTAAGAATGTAATTATTAAAATTTCCTTGTATTCTCAACTCATAAATCGTAAAAATTCTTCACATTTCGGGTGCTGAAAACAGTTGGTCCTATTTTTCCTATTTTTTTTCCTACTTGGCTGCTTATTAGGAGACAGCATTTAGAAAATTATAAGATATTACTTTAAAATATACTGGTCCGTCTCAGAATTTACAGCCGCTGGCAAAAATAGTAATTACAAAAAAAAACCTTAATCTAATTTCTTGTCGGGCTGTTCAGCGCGGTAAATTTTATAAGATTTTTCTGTCCGTGTAAACGCCTGGCGCCCTTAATTTTGCCGCCCCTCATTTTTGCCGCTCTGGGCAATTGCCCGGCTTGCCCCCCCTTAGATCGGGCCCTGACTGGAGTACGGGAGGGAAGTCAATGTTATAGCACATAGGCTACTTTTTATCCCGGAAAAATACCAGAAAACTACCAGATTAAGAAAATAATCAACTTTATTAGCACTCCCAATATTTTTTATCAAATCCTTGTAAAAAAAAACTCTCTTTTTGCTTGCAATCGGCTTCTTTGCTGCGTTAATACCTGCGCGGCCTTGCGGAGAAAAGCCTTTCGGATGGAAATGGGAATTTTCTCTGGACTATCAGAGTCCGACGAGTTTACTTTTTTTTAACTAGTGTCCAAGTGATTGAATGGTTTTTCTACTGGTAAAATTTAGTCGAGCGCACATATCGATTTTTTTTTATAAATATCGGTACATATCGAGCACTCCTAAGAGAGACTATAGGGGCCACCTAAGATAAAGAATTACTTTGTCTTAGGTGGCCACTCACGGTGACTACTTATCTGTAGGTAGTTAATCTATGTTTAGCGTAATGTGTTTGGTGGATAGATATTAGCAGGTTATTTCAGATCGATGAAACCCGTGAAACCAGTTAACCGCTATTGTGACGTTAGCTCGTTTCAACAACGTTAGCGTTGCGCAACGACCACCGCTACAGCTTGACAGCGACAGTGATGTATCCTACATATATTATGAAGCTTTGTTTACTTTTCGATAAATTGGAGTGTTTTTATTACATTTCATTAATTATCTTAATAATTCTGTATCTCTCAGATCTTAACATTGAAATCGCACACATTGGCTAAGATGCCTGTATATTACGAATGGTTATAATCAGAATTTTCTAATAATGAATATAACAATAATTGGTTTTAACATTTATTTCAAGAAAAAACATTTCAAAATTGCAGGACATCCGCAAGGAAATCTGACCGGGCTAAACACTATCCTCCTAGTTTTGAAGTTACTAGCTATCCACTAAAAACAAATATAATTACAATGGTAAGCAAGATAACTATTCTCTAAAGTTCTATAAAAAAATGTGTCTTACGTTTGGTTATATGCTCCTCTAACATACGTGAATCAGCCATGAAATAAAAGAAAGCAATGAATAATCTCAACAACTTTAGATTTATTAATATGTGCAGGTGGTGGTTTGCTGACAACATAGTCAAAAATAATTTAAAGTATATTATTCAAAAATAATATATTTTCATTTGTATATAAGAGTTACTTTATTTACGACGAAAAGTTTTGTTCTGACCAAGAAAATATTTTGTCTGTAACATAATATGTATACATATTACATAGTTTGTGATTATGATATGTACTCTTACATTACTGCAATGCAAAATACAGATAAACTATTTGCAATAATTAATGAATAAAACAATAAATCTTTTCTAAAGTTATAGTAATGAATATAATGATATACCTATTGAATTTTGCAGAAGGAACTTCCGAGCTCTAGTATAATAGATCATATCAATAAATGGACCTCAGGATTTGAAGAGGTGGACCCATTGTTGCGATTTGAACAGATGAATCTGGAAGAAGTAAGTAATAGTAAGGGTAATCCTTTATTAATGTGTTTATTTACATTTTAAGTAACATGAAAGAGAGTGTGGGATCCAAATTGTGTCAGGGTAATTTGAGCTACTGGGAGTAGCTCATTGATCTAGAACAGGGTTTCTTAAACTGGGGTACGTGAACCCCTAGGGGTTCGCCATTTCACGACAAAATTCACGTAATGGCTACTGGATAGCTAGTAAGCGCATGTGACACAAATGATGGTGCGTGCGCAACATAGATAAGAGTAGGTATAGAGTAAGATTAAAATTATCCAAAATGTCTCCTAAAATAGACTCAGTTTGCGCTAAGAAACAAGCCCATCAATCACATTAATAGCTTTTTATTTTTAACACTTGCCTTTTACTCATTACTTACTATTTTAAATGATTGTTATTTTCTAAACAGCTGGATTTAATTTTTTTATATTATGGGAGAAGGGCCAGGGGTTCGCAGTAGTTTAGGAATTTTAACAGGGGTATGTAGAGCCATAAGTTTGAGAAACCTTGATCTAGAATAACAAGAAAAGTTTTCTTCTACTGTCTGTTAGACATAAAGGCCTATCATGGTACAAGTATATTAAAAGGCGAGGTTTAATAAGTATGAAAAGTATCTCTGTTACTGCATGTATAAATGACACTATAAACTATATTTTTATTGCAAATTTTTAATACAAGAATAAATTTATTTCATATAATACTAGCTTTTGCCCACAACTTCATATGCATGGAATTAAAAATGTGATATTTTCCTGCAGTAAAATGGAGCTTATGTTTTAAGTTAGATCTCTAGCAATACATCAGTGAAAACTGCATTCAATTCCATGCAGTAGTTTTTGCATGATGCATGTACAAACATACAAACAGACAAAAATTCTAAAACACTGTTGTTTTGGCTTCTGTTGCTCTAATAAAGACCCTTAAGAGAATATTAGGTTTTTCTCCAATATCTATGATGTACAGACATTGGCCTGTTATAATTTTATTATATGTATAGATGTGTATAACATAAAACATGAATTATTAGCAGTTCTTTCATGTTGTACTGTTGTGCACTCTCAGTCACCCATACACTGGACACTGACTGCACTCAATGCATTCCTGGACTCAAATCCAGACTTCAATTTGTTTGGGGATGTATTGAAGAAGATTATGTCAGAATGCATGAAGTATTGAGAGTGAATTATTTATAATTAATGTCTGTACCAACAATTTACTATGTTAAATAAAATTGTTTAAATAGGTTTAGGCATATTTAAAAATAAATAAATAAAATATTAAATTTAGGGTGTACTAAGTGCAGTATAAAATATTTTTGGAATAAATTACATCATTTTACTTACATCGTTACTCATCTGACTTAGTTGTGGAAAGACGTGTTGTTAATTCAAATATTCTAACGTTGTCCCGGGACTCTGATTGCTTTTAAGTTTGTTTTTTTATTTTATCGGTGCCTCTCTTACTATCTTGTGAGAAGTGTCATATACGGTCTGCGCCATTGTGGTTTTTGTAGCGCGCCATCCCTCTCATCTAGTGGTCGAAAGAAATATTTTATAAATTGGAAAAAGTCTCACGCTTTGCGGGGCGCGAACCGGCGGACGTGTGGCGCATCACCGAGAGAAGGCGACGGCCTAATCCACTAAGCCAACTGAACGTAGCGGCCATCGCGTGAATTTCTACATTGGTATATACTGCGGTGCATTTGCAGTAATTATACTCAAAATATCAACATTTACGTCATCCTTTTATTTGTCTACGTCACCATGAATTGTTCACCTGATGGTAAGATAAGCAAATCTAACCCAGATCTGTACTCAAGCAATGAACCTGTTGTCAATGTTACCCTAAGAAAACGGAAGCAACCCGATTGTGAGCTAACTGAGGCTATTACTCAACTGTCTATTGAGCTGAAGCATAGCATATGTGATCTCCGGGCTGACATGAATATCCAGTTTGCGAATATTAATACATGTATCGATAACCTTAGAGATGAGTTTAATACTTTATCTATTACTTCCTCCCAAATTCAAGCTGAGGTTCAGAGTCTCCGTGCAGAATACTCAGTTATCAAAAAAGATATCTCTGACTTGAATATGAAGCACGTAGAAGTATCACAGACTATAACGGAGCTGAAGTCGTCAATCAATTTTAACTCGGATAACTATGTTGACTGTGAGAAGCGCATGAATGAGTTGGAGTTGAAAATGAACGGTTCTGCGGCATTAACTATCGGTATGTTGGAGAGAAAAATAGATTCATTAGAGCAACAGGCAAGGCAATGCAACATCGAAATTGGAAATATGCCAGAAAGACGTGGTGAAAACTTACTGACTATCTTAGAGTCTATTGGTACTACACTCAACATGTCTATAACGTCAAAGGACATTATATCGATTCACCGAGTTCCGCACGCACATTCGCAAAATAACCAGCCTAAAAATGTCATAGTTAAATTCACATCTAAACTATTGCGTGACAATGTTTTAAGTGCATACCGGTTATCTAAGGGACTGACTTCTGACCGCATAGGACTCTCTGGTACACCATGTCGTATTTACATGAACGAGCACTTGACGCTGCGAAATAAGGATTTGTTTCGTAAATGTCGTGCGGCTGCTAAATCTAGCAAGTTTAAGTTCGTTTGGATCAGAAATGCAACCATCCTGGTTAAGGAATCTGAAGACTCGTCTACCATTGCCATACGTACGGAGGACGATATTCTTAACAAGCTTAAACCCACCTCGCAGCCTTCACCAGTGGTCACCCAAACGGCTTCTTCATAACTCATTGATGCATGCCCGGACTTTTATTACTTGTAAGGCTTTCGTTCATATTATGTTTATAAATGCTTTTCCAGATCTGATCTTAATATTTAACTGCGCACATTTAAAATGCTGTTTAACTTCAATTCTGCTCATAGTACTGTGTGGTTCATGGTGTATCTTTTTTATAAATGCAACTTACTGTCTAATAGCTCTATTAACAATATCTGCTGTTTTGGTCATGTTCACTTTGAGGGAACAGTCTATCTTAATTTTTACTAATCTAAGTAATAAACCCTCCTTTACACTACTTCAAATTAATACTAGTATGTTTCCTAAATGTAGCGATGTTGGATAGTGATTTGTCAATTTATTATCAAAATTGTCGAGGGATCAGGACGAAACTGAACACATTATTCATGAATATATTATCACATGCTTACGACATCATCATTTTAACGGAAACCTGGTTGACATCAGACATCTCCGATAACGAATTTATTGATTCCCGTTATGTAGTTTTCAGACACGATCGTGATCGAGTTATTTCTAATAAAAAGGATGGTGGAGGCGTATTGATAGCGGTTTCCAAAGAACTAAAACCAACTAGTCTCACTCTATCACCCCCATTAATCTTACCAGAACACAAAATAATTAAAATTCCCGCTCGTAGTTGCAAATACCTTCTTGTCTGTGCTACTTACATACCCCCTAGCGCCACGGATGACATATATGTAAACTTTATAAATTCGTTGTCGAATTTGGTAGACGATCCCTGCATAGATAACATTATTTTTACAGGTGATTTTAATCTACCTGAGCTGAACTGGATTAGTGCTTTCTCGTACATGGTATGTGGCTCTGATAAAAAACATTCAAATACAAGTCGAAATCTATTAAATTTTTGCTCACAATTAAACTTAAATCAATTTAATAAACTCACTAACTGTAATGGGCGGATTTTAGATCTTTTCTTCTGTAATACACATGCTGTTGCTCATAATCCGAAAATCCCACTCTTGCCTATAGATACACACCATCCTTCCTTTTACGTGCTAATACCATTTAAAAAACCAACACAAATATCTAAACATAAAAATCTTAATAAACTAAATTATTACAAATCGGACTATTCTAAGATTAATACTGACATTGAAACTGTAGATTGGAACAATTTACTCGAGAATTTACCCCCTGATCAAGCAGTTGCAACATTTTATGAAAATATCTACAAAATCATTAAATTACATACCCCCACCCACAAGCCTAAAAGTCTGAAATTTCCATGTTGGTTCACTAAATCTCTATTACACACATTTAAATACAAATCTCGCTCATGGATTAAGTGGAAAAAATATGGGAACACTAAAGACTACGAACTATTTTCTATTTTCTATTTATAGAGCAAAATTCAAAAAGGAGGCAGATGAATGTTTTAAAAAATATATGAACAGTGTGGAGGATAGGGTGATTAAGAATGTTAAGGCATTTTGGTCATATGTTTCTAGTCGTAAATCCACTAATAGCATACCAGCTTCAGTCTACTACCTCCAACAGTCCTCAAATGACCCTATTACTACGTGTAACCTATTCTCTAACTTTTTCCAATCAGTATATGAACCTTCTTCTTTTGATCATTCTTCTTGGGTTCCGCCACGTGCCAATCCGGATGGGGATATAAATATTTGTAATCTGCACCTTTCATTACAAAAAATACGAAAAGAATTACGATCGCTGGATGCCTCTAAAGGACCGGGGCCTGATGGTATCCCTTCAATCTTTTTAAAAAACACAAGTGACACACTGGACTCTCCGCTCTTCATACTTTTTAATAAATGTCTTTCCTACGGGGTATTCCCAGATGTATGGAAACAAGCCAACATTGTTCCGGTACATAAATGTGGCGCTAAGAGTGACGTTTCCACATATCGCCCAATTTCTTTATTATCAGGGCTATCCAAACTCTTTGAACGACTAGTACACAATGATATCTACCCTGTTCTTCATAGCATCTTAATAAAAGAGCAACATGGTTTCGTTAAAGGTAGGTCCTGTGTTAGTAACCTCCTTGTTTTTACAAAACATTTATTTGAAGGCATAGACAGTAGACACCAAATTGATGTAGTTTATACTGACTTCCAAAAAGCCTTCGATAAAGTCGATCACAGATTACTTCTTGATAAAATTGCATTTAATGGTATAAGAGGAAATTTATTGCGTTGGTTTGTATCTTATGTCACCAATAGGACTCAGAAAGTTGTCATCAATGGTTATGAGTCTGGCATGGTTAAAGTCACTTCCGGAGTTCCTCAAGGCTCAATTTTAGGCCCACTCTTGTTCATTTTATTTATCAATGACGTAAAAGATTGTTTTAAGAATTCTAAATTCCTCCTGTATGCAGACGATTTAAAGATTTATAAAAATATCGACAATCTATCTGATTGCTCAGAATTTCAGAATGACCTTCACCGTTTTTTGGACTACTGTTGTGTTAACAAACTATACTTAAGCATATCTAAATGCAATAGCATTACGTTTACGAAGAAGAAAAACATAACGGTATTCAATTATTCCTTCGGAAACACTCCACTGAACAAAGTTAATTCTCTTCGTGATTTAGGCATACAGTTAGACTCCAAGCTTCACCTTGATGCACATATAGACAATATAGTCAATAAGGCATTTAAAATGTTTGGATTTGTAATGAGAGCTTCAACAGAATTTCGCCGTCCTTCTACCTATTTACACCTATATAAATCTATTATACGACCGCAATTGGAATACGCAGTGCCCATTTGGAACCCCTATTATAAAAAGTACACTGAAATTATTGAATTGGTCCAACGCAAATTCCTACGTGCAATGCACTACAAATGTTTTAAAAAGAAAATGTCATATCAAAAGTTACTTCAAAAATACGATCTTATTACTTTAAAATCCAGACGCATCCTGCTTGAGATGATGACCCTATTTAATATATGTCGTAATAAAGTCGACTGTACTGACCTAGTGAACAGTTTGTGCTACCTGATCCCTCGTACTGTACATGGTCGTGAAGTTCGCTCGAGACACTTGTTTGCAACTAATTTTTGTAGAACCAACTCTGGCGTACGATCACCGCTACGTCGGTTGGTTGACACCTACAATGGGCAGTTTGGCTCAGCTGATATTCTGTTTCTCAGCAAGGCCACTTTTAGAAAAGAAATTGTTACCATTTTAAG
This sequence comes from Shargacucullia verbasci, assembly GCA_947562105.1. Lineage (NCBI taxonomy): Eukaryota > Metazoa > Arthropoda > Insecta > Lepidoptera > Noctuidae > Shargacucullia > Shargacucullia verbasci. The sequence goes on along the minus strand of OX387284.1, from coordinate 8,027,278 downwards.
TGATCAGAACCCTAGTAATTAAGTAATGTTATTCTTGTTCTATTTATCTCTATATACATATGTAGTTCTTTCTAACAACTAGTATATCTGTATAGTAATCTGTGGACAACGTTGTGAGTAGTGTATTTGTTACTTTTGTTATTAAGTTCTATGTTTACCTTATATTACACTGCTGTTTGTTATCCCCTAAATAAATAAAATAAAAATAAAAAAATAAAAAAATTTATAAATGTACAGGACATCATTCCATTGGACGAGGAAAAAATAGAAGGATTAAATTATTCCAAAGCTTGGAGTACAAGGCGTACCAGTATTCTTGGTAAATACACAACTGGTGAAAAACTCACAATTGTAAGCAGCTACCTACCAGGAGGCGAAAAAGGTAGGTCATATATTGTAAATGTATATTATTTTTGAATATACATGACAATATAAACACCCTATTGCAATATACTATGAAAACTAACATTTGTTGTTTTTGTTTATTCTTTTTGTTTTATTTTAAGTTAGTTCATTTTCAGCTCTTATTAGACAGGTGTCTAATTTGAATGAGAAAGTAAAACACAGGTTAGAGCAGCTGGACGACTTTGATGAAGGGTCAGTAAGAAAAACAATGGGTTTAAGTCAACAAGAATTTGTCACAAAAATTAACATGCTCAATGATGAAATTAAGAAGGTAATTCCAATAATATGTGTATAGTTAGAAATTCTTATAATACACTTCACATACTATGTATATATAGACTCTACAAACATGAAACAAAGTTAGTGCTTAAGTTAAGCACAATTAAAAAAAACATTACTTTCCAGGCTTGGGAATCTGAACAAAGAGTGAAGGCTTTTAAAATAGGAATCCAGTGCTCAAAGCTATTGTCTGATATTAGTGTAATGCAGTTTTACCCTAGCAAGTTTATATTAATCACTGATACACTCGAGACTTTTGGAAACTTGGTGTTCAACCGTCTCAAAGAAAAAAGTTTTGGGTGAGTTCATTATTTGATTATTGTTACCAAGCTGTTTTAGCGCCGGTTCGCATATACGCTTCAATTTAACTATTATAGATTATTTATGCGCATATTCCCCAAAGGGTTGGATAAGTGCTATTGTTTCTTCGACATCAACATTCAGTCAGTAGTGGGTGAGCTTATTGCCATATATTAATAACTAAGAATAACTCAATACTTCATCTGAACTTTAACATAACTAGGACATCATGCTGTGTACCTGCGTTTACAAAGACTATACCAATGAAGTAGAAGTTTAGATATTGTATTATTAGAACTATTTTTTTTTATATTTTACAGAAACAATAATCTGGTAAATCTTCAAAACATTGATTCAAGGACAGTCCCGGAGTCAGCTAAGGAAACATGCCAAAACTGGATGTACAAAATGGCGTCAATTAGAGAATTGCTGCCTCGCCTGTACATGGAAATGGCTTTGCTTAAGTGCTACGTTTTCATTTCTAAGAATGAAATAAAGCCTGCAATAGCAAGGATTACCAATATGATCAGAGGAATAGGGAACCCATTAGTAGCTGCATATTTACGAGTCTATTTATGTCACAATGCTTCTAAATTGCTAGGAAAAGATAGTGAGGAATATTTTTACGGCAATTTAAAAGAATTTCTTGAAGAATATCAGCAGGTAATTATTGAAATAAGAATTTGTAATATGTTTTTAATTTTAACTCGTTCAAAAAACTCGCTATCAAGAAAAGGCGAGACCACGCAGACCAGACGGCGATGGTAGTACTATAGCGTGTCGTATGTTGTTGTCTAAGGCTGGTTTTACGCGAGTTAAAAGGGCGTACGTAAGGTAGGCGAGAGTATTCGCGAGGCTAGTCATTTAGGCATTAGAAACGAATGTTTGAAGTACACGTGAGTTATCTGCCGAAGCGCTAAGGCATAGTGTCCACACAACGAACACAGATCAAGGTTGATACAAGTAGCAAAGAAAAATATATCAAGCAAGACAAGCTACGAAAACAACGACAGAATGTACACAAACTTTTTTAAATTGCAGCTCTATAAGTCGATTTGAAGCTGGTTGTTTGTCCCCCCTTCCGCCCCTATTTTATTCAATCTATAAAAAAGAGTTTCTCGTATTGAACTTTGTGTATACTATACTAACTATTCATTTTATATTCTAGATTTTCATGACATCTATGCGAAAAAAATATGAAACTCAATTATTAACACCAGACAAATATTTGAACCTTTATGTGCCCGCCCTTGATTGGTTGTTATTTGGTACGCTTAACTCTAATAAATGTAAAAGCGATCTTTTGGATGAATTCCTACAAAAATGTGAACAAATGGACAACAAGTAGGTATCTTTAGAACAAAACAAAATACACATTTACAGCATGTTATATGCATATCATAATAATCTACTGTTCCAGTGAATTATTCCTGTGTTGTCTTGTATCGGCTTTCGATGCTCCAACTATCATTAAAAAAGCACCGAAGATTCTGGACATGGTACACAGTCACGCCGATAAGATGGGTAATTAATAATTTTTTTATATACATTTTTATATAAATAATAAACTTCGAGCCTAATTAGTTCATCTTTTAATTTGTGGAATAGCCAAACTGGCAGCCTCCACGACGGACAGGACGCAATCGACGGTAGTATGCATGCAGTGTCCCATAGTAATAAACGAAGGATAAAGTTATGCCGAAGTATATATGTATTTTTTCGGTATGTTTTCCTTTACCGTTATAGCAGTAGACATGAAAAATTTACGTCGTAATAACCAGACGAACGCGGCCCGTGTTTCGCACTACCTCTACCTACGAAATATCGCATTATGAAGTTATGAAGTCTACGAGGACGGCCCAGTCTTCGTAGACTTCCACGGCTAAAATGATAAATGAATAGGAATGTAATTCGAAATACAAAATATGACTTCATAACTCTTTTGTTACAGTTTTGATGAACGAGATATTGACTTCACTCGGCGAACATTTGTGTAAAGCTGACAATCATCGCCATGTGGCATCTGAGTCCTTAATACAGACATGGTGGAAAATAGCAAGCAACATGAAATCAACCAATCATTTCTTGCAAGTTTTGGAACCGTGGCTTCAATTTGCTTGTACACATTTATCGGTAAAACTTTTAGTATAAAACTTTTGTTACGTCATTGTCTATATCATATATGTGAAACTCATAAACGGAGTTTTGGGCATGTCTATGGTTGTCGTGAATTTGTAAAAAATATACACAGGTAGAAGTTGTGTACAATCGACCTGTTTTTCTCTTTCTGTAGACCGTACATATTTTCTACGCTCGGGAATCAAACCCGCGACCCGTAGCGCAACAAGCTAATAGTTTCGTTACTGCGCAAATCGATCTGTCAAATATTTAAATAAGTAATTGAAACTATTAAATTAACATCATTATCTGTTTCTGTAGACACAACACGTAAACGTGATACTGCGAGGCACGATACGTTACATGATCAAATGCGGTAAGCCAGCCGACGAGTTCTGCGGGAATTTCCAGTTCGTCATCAAAAGAATGCTCAAGTCTATTCCTGACGTCGAAGAACTGTTTCTAATGGTAAGGAGTAAGGATCCATTTATGTATAAAGGATTTACCGTTATTTCACAATCTGCATGGATCTCTGAATTTAAATATAATTTGTCTATATGTATTTAGTCAATACCTACCTATCCGATCTTATCTTACCAATTTGATGAGCGGATTAGGGCTTTCAATATCGGAATGTTTTCAGTTCCGGAACTGACTTTCGATACTAGAGGTCAAATTCCGGAAGTCCGGAACTGGCAATAATTTGAACTATTTTTGGTTTCTAGGAAAAGAAAGGTTTGTATTACAAATCAAACAGAGTTGATTATTATATCAGTCTTTTATTATCCCTTAATATTATAATTGGACATCTTAAACAGTAAAATCAACTAGTTCTATCACGATAGGACTAAAGCAAAACATAAAATATGAGTCAAAACCATGCGATAATTATAAATCCTCACATATGAAGTTAGATAAACTAAGCGAAATAAGAAACATCAAAATATAATTAATGTTATTTTGTCAATAAACTGAGATCAAATGAACAACTAACTAACACAATAGGTAATTAATTTTTGGAGAAGAACCGTTGTTCTTGGTAATGTGTTCTCAAGAACAATAAAGCGTTCAACATTCTATCAGATAGCGAGCTTCTTATTCGGTTACAAAAGTAGCCGGCACACGAAAATACTCTCTCACTCTCGACACTTGTGGGCAGAACGGATAAAATATATTTATAAGCTTCTGTCAGATACACACCTCGATCTCCTCCATTATCGAATATAGCTTTTTCTAATTTTACAAACAAAGTTTCACAAGAGTTAAGAGTTATATCACTTAATGAATAAAACTTGGAAATATCGGCATTACGATATTACTACTCTCAATTTCGGAACTGAAATATTGGAAAATATGTTACGAGATTCCGGAATTTCGGAATGCATGCCCTAGAGCGGATCTATCGCGTAACGCTGGTGTTAATGGGCATCCATTCTGGCAATGAATTGAAACACTATTAAAGGCCTTGAGTTAGAGCTGCCGTGTCATTTTTTTCCTGATAATGACGATTACTCTCGAAGGATATGTTCAGAAAAAAAATACACAAACTTAGATTTTATGCTGTACACCCGCAGGATAACTTTCTGAAGAACTGAAACAGAAGACATTAAAGTTGGTACTATAACGACTCAGACTTGTCGGCACATGTAACTGATTCCGCTAATTTCGCTGGCGATGGCGGTCTCCGGAACACAACTACACTTACATATACTTACTATGTATGGTGAAATGGGTAGAGAAGCAGTACTATTTTTACAGTATACAGTGCTTATAAAATTACGTTTCGCAGGATGCGTTTATGCCTCTGGTGGAGTTGGTGCAGACCTCGAGTGCTCGCACTATGATGGCTAAGACAGTGCTGTCCTTATTCTTCTCAAGATACAACTCGGTGCACATTGAGGACCACATCGTTATTTCCAGCTTGATGAGGCTCTGCTGCATTCTACACGACGCGATTAAGTAAAAAGTTCAATATTTCATTTGATTGCATACTAGCAGCCCGCCGCCGCCCGCGTCTGTATTTCTCCTGTCATTGACATCCCGATCCGGACGTCGTCATCGGGATTATTCTTATTTTATTTTATGGGTCGCGGGTCTTGGATCTTAGGGGTCGCAGTCGGCGCGATATATATTTTCTTCCAATCACCATTATCATCCGTTATTTAAGTTCACCATGTCACGTTTCACACAAGCTTTTCATTTTTTCTTTAGTCTGTCCCTTCCTATCTGGAAAGTCCATCAACAGAAGTGGCGTAAGGCGTGGCGTAAGACATGCGATCTAGAGATTAAAAATGGTCGAGAAAACTGGCTATAAACATCGGTCTATTTTGTATTCGTCTGTGGACAACAGAAATGTAGACGCATTTTTACTTTTATTTATCCTACTGCTGCTGCAAATATTAACCTATGTAAAAGAGTTTGTTAAGCTTAGTTTGGCATTGGTCCAATTTGGTTGAGAAACTGTCTTTGCGAAGTTTTGAATTAGCTTCCAGTAAAAACGTACTTATTTTGTTAACTTATATTTTAGATCGATGAAAAAAGTTTTCATCCTGTAGTTAAAAAACATTGTTGCAGTGCTGTAACAGTTGAAGACGAAAGTAAAATCTGTGGAGAGCTGATCAATAAGTTCATACAAGCTGTGACGTATCAGGATGATCTCGAGAGGCAGCTGAACTTCTACGTGGAATGCCGGTCGTCGTTCATCAAGCTTGATGCCGTGCTCATTACATTAGTACATGTAAGTGTTAACACACATCATAAGACCGGACATTATTATCATTCATTCAATCGTCTATAGGTAGCTTGAGTGTTCTCTAAAAATCCAATTCCGATCATAACATTCTTAACATTTTGATATTTGTGCCAAGATATATGCGTTCGTGTAGTCCACGCTAAAAATAAAGCGTTACTTCCGTCTTTGGAACTAGGAGAGTACCAGTACCTACCTGTTTAGGCCAATACTTACCTGTAGGCATATAATAAACAAAGCTAAATTTATGAGAAGTACAAAGGGCTCAGGGGTGCCAGCGCAGTTCCAGGGGCGGTAGCTATCGTTTTTCGGAGTGCCTGTGGGGGTAGACCCGAGAACGCTAAGTGACATATTGATCATGTCTTTTTAAAGAAAATTTTGCCCCCTTTTTCGGAATAATGCCTGTATAGGAGGTCCGTTTACAAACACAATATATATTCACATTCACAAACATCCAGACCCGGAACAATCATCTGCAGGTCATTCATACAAATATTTGTTACTTACGCGAATCGGACATGCGACACGTGGCGCAGCAATCGATTGCTCAACTTCTACGTCTACCGTCCCGTCTAATTGAATTGAATCTCTGACGAGGAACAGATCGTTATCCCATATGAAGTAACTACATTGTAATCGGTGTTAATTGCTTTGTTCTACTGTCTCCAATCCGCTTTCCTACCGTGGAGACTGCTACAGTACATGGTTTACCTACTTGGAGCAACTCTTCCACCACTGTACGATAGGTGTACAAATTCTGTGTTGTTTAGGCTGTAAACGCACTAGCAGCGCGCGCGAGCCCGGCGCGAGGCAAGTGGCTGCAGCGTGCGTGCGCTGCGTACTGCTTCGTGACCGTGCCCTCTCTGCACTGCACGCTAACTAAAACCCAGCTTTATCTGTTGTCGGGACAGGTCGCGCTTCTGAACAATTGTATTGGACAAGGTAAGCCTAACTAATTTTTAGTCCCAGCTTTGGTGGAGGAAGAAAGAAATTTCTTACATTTTGCCTAATGTACAACCTCTATGGTCACTGAAGTAGTGGTCGGGAGATTTACATCCTGAACAGAGACCTTGTTGAAATAATGATGTACATGAAAACGTTTTAAAACCGATCATAATACTCATTGTTGCCGTAAATTTAGTCCTTGTACGTATAAGTGAACAGAATCACAGTATACTGGTTTTACTTTGATTTATTAATTTTATTGAATCGAATAAATTTTATGATAAATGACTTTTCTTTCGTGTTCTGAATAGTATATAGATACCTATTCCAGCTTAGTTGTTATTATTTCTAGCTGAAGCAAACTTCAAGGCACTGATTGGCTTGATACCCGACATACCAGATTACATATTGGAAGACGCACAAAAGAAGCCGACGCATGTTAAAGTTGGGGGCATTCTGAGCAACTTCTTATCGACTTTATTATTATTACCTGTAAGTGGCTATAATCTATGAGTGTATTTTTTATTATTATAAAAAAAAACGTTAAATAAAAAACGTAGATTAATGCAAAAACGGGGTTCAACTAATTAAATTTGACGGCTCTTGACTGCCTTTATCCACGTTTAATCTGAATTGGTATAATTCTTGTCAGTTTAAGAAGCGAGGAGTCTCGCATAAAAACATATTTATTATTTCTCCGTATCTTACATGTTTATAAACATATCGGAAAGAGGGGAGTGAGACATTTCCCCTGCAGTGGAACATAACAGGCATAAATCACGGGTATATTTTAGGACAATGTGGACAGCAACTGTAAGGCCTACATACTGAGCGGATTTATAAAGACGATGGAGAGAATACACTGGAAGAAAACAGAGCCGTTGTACTACACCACACTACTGCGCACGTTAGACTTGCTCTGCGAAATGACGCAGGACAATTATGTTCACCATTTAGAATCAGGTTGGTCCCTTTCTAAACTATGTCACGTCAATTATACAGGGTGGCGCGACAGTACAATATTAAATGAAACAATGTTTTTGGTATCACGTTCTAGAAGCCGTTGATACACACAACACGTTTGTTGACTTTTGCATACATTTCACTTTGCTCTCATTTTTGTAGCCATTTGGCTAGAACAATTTTAAGGATTTCTTATGGCATGGCTACTGGTTGGATTTTATTGGTGTTTGTGTAACATCACATAACGTGGTTTTCATTTACCGTCGCCACTTTGTATGTCTGAGTTTGAGGAAATAATGAAATAACTAATATAATCATGATTCTGCTAAAGATAAGAATCTTGTTCGTCTATAAATTCATAATTTCTCCTAAGCTTGCATACATTTTCCAAATTTCTTATTTTTAGTGCTCTCGAACGACAAACTATACGGATGTGATTCCGAATTCATAGAAGTCTTAGACAAATACGCAACTAACATTTGTCAAGAACTGTTAGTTGTGCTGAAGACTCTTGGTGACAATAAGGAGACTAAGAAGCAGTACATGTTGGCCCTCGAGCTGTTTTGGCGAGTGGTGCGGCGAGGGGAGCTGAAGGAACGCCCCATGTTGAGTCTGGCCGCTAACCTGTGGATGTTAGCGCAGAAAATACAAGACTCTAATAATAAATTCGCCGTAAGTACTTACAGCGGGAATATAAACCGCAGAAAATAATGGGAGATTATGTAAAAGTTATTCCTTAAAACGTTGAAAGAGATATTCGCGTGGAATTCAAAATGAGTGTATTACATAAGTACATTTATAAATGTGAATTACAAACGTAATAATGTAACCATTTACCTTCTTTGTTCCAGAAATCAATTCTATCAGCATTACAAACGGACAACAACCCGGCTATTCGTCAGCTACTTCAAAAACTTGAAGAAGGTGTGAGAAATGCGTGAAAGATCCTTTGATACAAATGTATATGTTTTAAGTAAAGTATAAGGTAATAGATAAGAATTTACTGGAATTTATTTAGGAACGCTATTGGTCTGAAGTTGTGACGAACGTAATTTGTTTAGGTAATAGGTTTTTCTTGATTATGGCAAGGTGTTTTTGCTCTAGTCGAGCTAAAGAGAAATTAGTTCGCCGACTACATGCCAATTACGAAAGATTTGCACTAAATATCTATTTATCTGCCGTCATGGTGGTACCGGTCAGTAAAAATGTTGTAATCTGACTATCGTTAATTTTAAAACAATTTGGCAAACTTCAAGCTTACTTATTACCTTTTGTTATTTCTTTCGAACCGACATTTTATTTTAAACATTCCATAGCGTCGTCATTGTATAAATATATTTGTACGCAATTTTTGTAATTTAAGCGTTTAAGGTGCATTAAGATGTATTCTGGTCACTGCCAATAAAGTTAAATTAATATTATAATTTGTTTTTGATTTATATTTGAGGCGAGCCAGAATTTATATGTACAATTTGATATACGTTTAGGCGCTGTCACTAATTGAAATGGTGGACAAAAAAAGAGAAACTGAAAATGACATTGGCATTTGTTGATAGGATGCGCTGGTGAATGCCTTACTCACACAAATACTTGATTGCCTGTAGCTAATGTTATATTGCAGGGACATTTCTTTGTCACAAAGAAGACTTTCCTATAGCCTCACTGATCCAGTGGTTACATAGTACCAGTACAGTTTGGATTTAATGCCAACCGGCCTTACCTTCGGAGTTTAAGATCCTTGTTTGGTAAATTGTAATACCTAGATAATAACAAATATTAATATTTTTATAACTCATTCCTTATCGCGAATGTTACTAACGGCGAACAATAATGTACGCAATATATCTCGGTCTAACTTTTGCCCGGAGGGGAGTAGACGTGATGTGCTTAATGTGTACGAAGGAGTACCCGCTAATCATATCTTCGAGATTATTAGGGTAACGGTTATGTTTTGTAAATAAGAGAATGTTCCTTATTTTAAAAACAAATCTTGTCGTTTCGTAGCCAGGTTAGATGCGCTGGTAGCAGATGGTCGTCAGCCGCAGCCGTAGCAGCTCACTGGTCACAGCCGCAGAGAGTGACCCCAACGGTTGGTCGCCGGATGGAGCAAGCGGACATTGTCCGCAAGACACGCTTGAGTGGTGCGCGCTCTGTTGCACCGATCTTTCACCTTCGCAATATTGACGCCTATAAAACCTTGTCATTTCAATAATGTGAAGTTACTTTCATTCCAACACAAACGAAGAATACAACTCTACCCACTGAAAAGTAATTTTCGTTAAAGAGTTTGACTTGGGTGTAAACCCATTTTGAATATGTCCAAACTCGGATGTTTGGTACGGCATTACAGATTTTTTCTATTATATAGGCATGTGCGAAACTTGTGTGTTATATTTATGCTTTAATCTTTTTGCAGTTATTAGTCTGGGCGATATGTGAAGGAGTTACCAGTGAAGAACAAAATGGATTTGTACAACCACTGGACTTTGGGCCTTTATTCGATTCCGGTGAGTAACTAGTGTGATTGAGTTTAATTCTATTAGAATATAGTAACTACAAGCAAGAACACGGGTATTGCTTACGCTCGCACGCTCATATATATTATAATTAAGTATTTTATTACACAGTTATCGTCTTTTCAGGCGTTACTTCGCTGGCTTCAAATCCTATTGCGGCAGCCGTACTAAATGTAGATAAGAGTCAATATCCCCAATTGTTCGATACTGTTGTTAGTAGTTCCATCGATTCCTTGCAAACTCGAGTAGCACCTAGAGAATATCCATTTTCTGCCGAAAACTTTGGTTTTAACCCAATTGCCAGTCAAAGCTTTCAAGTACCGCCAAGGAAATCTGCTCAATTAGTTACGCAACCAAGAAAACAGCAGAGTCAGCTGCAAGCAATTCCTATCGGGCAACAGCTTGGTCCCTTAAGATACGACATCCATACCGTGCATGACGCTGATTATAAAGTGTACAAACCTGAGGACAATGAACAGGGAGAAGAGATTTTAGCCGCTTTGAAAAAAAATCCCAGTGTGGCTGCTTATTTTAAACCTGCACAGACCAATGTTGAAGTGGCCCATCCAATAAACTATCGCAGGGAAGAACTGAATGAAAATGTTGAAATCGAACAGAACTACAAGCCAAATGCTTATATTCCAGGACCATCCCGTATCCGACGATACACTAGCGGAAGGCAAAGAGAAAACTTGAAAAAGAGCAATGATGAGGAAGACGATCCCTATAACTACAACGTGGAATATATTTCCAAGCCCAAAGCATTCGACAGCGAACTGTACAGCAGCGCTTATAAAGAACAAAAGGATCCCAAAAAAGACTATGAATATCCTTACAGTTACGATTCGGGTTACGACCATAAAGAATACGATAGAATTAAGGAGTTGTCAGAGAAACAGGCTGCAGAAATAAAGCAAAATCCAGGAAATTGCAAAGAAGTTAAGAAAGATGGTATGACTTGCACAACATGTAAGGACCCGAAGACTGGTGGAAATTTCGAGTCGTGTTCTTACGTCGCAGAACCTAAAAACAACAAGTATGCTTATTCTAAAGAAAGAAAGTTCGATAGCAACGACGAACCAGATGAAGCTGAAGCACCGCAACAAGCTGAACCCGCGAAAAAATCGGAAAGATATGAACGGGCCGATGACAGCAGCGAACAAAATTACGCGAAATTATCAGCTCCTGAGCCTAGTAAGGATGACGACTCCGGTGAAAAGTATGCAGCTTACTACATACATAATTCAAAACCCAGTCCAAGTGAAGCTTTGCGAGCGGCAGATGACAAACAGAGTTCTGAAGAAGAAGAAGACAGTCCTGCAGCTAAGCCTTACGATTATAAGAAAGCTATACCTGGTTTTTATACTGACAATGAGCCCAAAAAAGACGTGGAACATGTTTTAGCAGAGTTTAAAAAAAAAGATAGGTCTTCATGTAAGAAAGTACAGAAAAATGGCATGACATGTTATCAATGCATTGATAAAAATGGCCTTAAAAATGAAGAATGTATGTTTGTGTCAGAATCTGCTCCTAAGCGAAGCCATTTAGCCTATCAAGAACTAAAAGAATTCACATCTAAACCAGCAACTCTTGATCAAGGAAACGAGGGTGCTGAAAGTCAAACCGTGACTACTAGTGCTCCGCTTGTGCAAAGGTCTGCCGCATATGTAGTAGACAATACCTCTTATGGAAAAAAATTAAAGCGTAAGAAGACACCACAAACAATCAAGGCGGCCGCTGCTAGTCCAGTCGTCAGTGCTGTGAAACCTCATGTAGCTCAACCTGCTAATTCACGTAAAACTAAGAGAAGTGTAGAGGCCGATGCTGAACAAAATGCTAAGATTGTAGATGAATCCAACGTAGCACAACCTGAAGAATTTGCGGGCAGCGATTCTAAGGGCGCTTTTTGGGCAGAAACGATGCCAAGATACAGCGCAGCTTTAGGCGTCACACTGCCTGAATACATGCTGTCAAGGTCGGAGCATGAACTTTCGTTTGATGAAACCGTCGCTAGCGCGTAAAAGATATCTAAGGCTTGATTCGTTAGCCAACAAATTCAGTATTAGTAGAGCGTGTCGGTTGTACAACGCTTTAGATAAAACCTGAACAAAAGGTAACGGCTATTTGTTGCGTAATAGTAAAATAAGATTTCACAGACTGACGTGCTTCGAGTCAGATATGAAAAACAAAATATATCCGAAGCCAAACCGAACAAACAAATGAAATAATTGGTAGTGTTTTTGTTGGCTATTATAGTATTATTATTGTTATAGAGGAACTGTGCAGTAAGACGTAGATACAACACTTAATTTAAGATGTATTGACGAACTTTGTACGATGACTGTTCATTTTATCTGAAGTACTTATGTTACGTTGTTAACTAGTTATAGATGTTATGAAATTATTAAATTTGATATGATTGTTAATATACGCCTTTTAATTCTCTTATCAAATAAATTACCTCATGAGCGAAGGTAATACTATTGGATATTACTAAGTAATATAATGCAAATACCTGTGAGACAACTATAAGGACAGAAAATGCTTCACATGATATTTATTACTACTATGGCATTTCTAAATTATTTACATTAAATTGATAAGTACAACTATAAGTTGATTTTAGAAAGTGTCGACCTGCTATTTTATGTAGATATATGTATGGTTAAGAACGTTTATTGAAATAAATACCGCAGGTAACGACGGAAACCACAGCAATGTCCGGTTGTTTGTTTTCGCGGTTGACCTAAATATAAACCGGACAAATGCAGTCGGAACTACTTGATAATATTAAATAATGGACTAGGTAGGTAGGTATAGTAAGAATCGAATTTAAAATAGCTTAATCATACTAATCAATATTATAGTCATAATAAAAGTACTTACGTTACGCCTGGATACCGAGGTCAATTCGAACTAACAATTCTATACAAAAAAAAAAACCGGCAATTGCCACTCATGTAGAAGTAATGGCGGAGGAGGCAGCAAGCTATATTTTTACCGTATTCAATAATCCTGCATCATGGCATGAGAACTGAGAAAGAATAGTCTTTCTCAGTTCTGATCAATGTGTTCAAAATGGTTTCGATTTGATCAGGTGGTGTAGATATATGTTTTAGGTGTAGGTGTCCTCAATGGTTTAGTGATCGTATGCACTGCAGCTGAGTGTCAGGTTCTTCTATCAATTGAAATCAACGCTATTATCCTAGGCTATGATAGAATTGTCTTAGGTTAATAATAACATGTTAATTCCTACAGAAATAATTTAACTTATTGAGATGTGTTATAATATAATCAGAGAACTCTGATTGCATACAATGCACCCGCCGAAAGAATACGTTCCTGACAGTTAGTGATCTGAGGGCCGATATCAATTTTAGTGAAACATTTATTTTTATAATTTATGCATTAATAACTTTTGATAATATTATATAAGAATTTTTAATAATGATATATATATATATATATATATAAAATATTAAAAACAAATATAACGTCAACCTACAATCAGTGCCGGATTAAGCAAGCGCGGGGCCCGTAGCAAATTCTATGGAGGGGACTGATCTGCTATGGGCTCAGTATAAAGTGACTTTTTGTAGAACTTGTGCATTTACCGTATGAAATTCTGTGTTTTATTTTCGCCAACAAAATAATCGGTTAACGATTGTCTTAGTCGGAAAACTGGTGTAAGGTTTCACATTTTTGTAACATCAAGTAAATTTAAAAAAATTACGCTCTCGCTAGGCTTAGGTGGGTTTGGATACGCGGGGCCCGTAGCAATTGCTACTCTTGCTACGTGGTTAATCCAGCACTGCCTACAATAAGGTCAGATAGTTTAGCGCTAAATAATTAAAGGAACCTAACGAAACCCTTCTGGAATTACAAAACGTATAATTATATTTACTGAAGAAATTTCTCTGGATCGACTAGGTTATTGGTCTAGTCGTCACAAGCACAGTTACCTACTGAGCGTGAGGTCATGCAATGAAATAGAAATTAAATTTCTACTCTAAGAATGCTTGCACATGCATAGCGACAGCATCGACGAAACATGGCCGGTGTACAATAGTTTATATACTGCTGCCTAATTCCATTGATGATCTGCGTTAATTTTTTGGGAGTTGTACATATGGCTTAATTTCAAACATAGGTATCCTATATGTCGAAACTATATCGTCAGGTCACAATTGTTGGCATGATATTCGGTCAGTGTCCTAGATGTCAATACTGTTTTTAATGTTTCTATTTTTACTGGTAATTGTCCAAGATACGTACGTCACTAAGGAACAGTCTCGCATAAGCACAACCAGGCTACTAGACTTCGGAAGAAAGTAATTAATTTCAGTCGTGTTCGAGCCATACAAGAGTACAGTGTTCTGTGCCTGTTCTCTTTATAAATAAAGTCGTGTAAGATCGGAAGCCAATAATAAAATAGTAGATATATCTCTGCTTTGTGTAGTGACCGCTTATTATATTGCACGCCAGTTCCGTTTGAGTTTGTGTTGTTGAAGTTTGTGTAAGTAGTTTTGGATGATTAATTTAATTCTAGTCTGTACTAGAAACATATAAAAATTATCTATAACTATATCTGTTAAAAAAATTGTTTTTATTTTTAATTGATCGCACGTAAAAATACTTTAATTGTAGCTAAGTATCTTTTTACTACTTATGTATCACGTTGTTTTATTTATATGTAGGTATATAGGTACCTAAGGTATATTCGGTATATTACAGTATGGTACTTAGGTACTATCTTCATTCGAAACCAAATAAACAACGGGTTGGAACTTTACCGATACAAAGAATGTTACAGCCGGCTACCGATGTCGAAAAAAAATTATTTGTCGCTGTGCCAAGAAGTCAATTGAATAAAAAACGGGGTTATATTATTGCGCAGCCGTTTAAATCAGAGGCTGGCAGTGTTGGCTGCGAGACTTATTTTTATCGTTTTAAGACCCACGTCAGACGTATACAAAGGTTCTTGCGTAGGTACATTCTAATAATATCTATGCATTTCGATTATATCGATGATATGCCAATCGGTTGTTATCGTTTTATACACGTGGATTAGGTATATTAGTTACCTTCAAACATTTTTCACATAAATATCTAAAATGTCTTCTTGGTTTGTGTTCAAAGATTTCACAATCAATACTTTCTCTTACACTAATGTTTACATTTTGTGCTCTTGACTACCAACAAATGTTTACATACGTATTTGTGTGCTCGTCGTGACTAAACCTACCTTGTGTTATCGATCACTAAGATACCTACATGAAAAAAATAATGCTGCGAACTGCAATTAAAGCATGCAGTCAGATTTATTGACTCACCCAACAAAGATGTTTCTAAGCGGTTGCTGCAAACAAACCGCTTAGAAACCGTTATTCATACATTTTATATTCTTTTACTTCATGTTAGGTTTTAGATTACGCTTGATAAACTAAGGTCATCCCTATAGTACGACAGCTGGTAAATAGCAGCGGTACACAACAGGCTTTCTGCGCTACGGGTCACGGGTTCGATTCCCTTATGGCACACATACACCTATAGTATTATTCACGGTTATTATTTTATGGGCTGATTTCCGTCGATGAACTAGACTTGCCACATATATCACCGCTTTTAATTTAAGAAGTGGAATTGTCAAATAGAGAACCCTATCACGATTCAGTCTGATTACGAATTGAACTGACTTCCAAACTGTTACCTACCATGCTTGCTAAAACAATACCAACAGTCGATTAGGTATACACAGGATATTTTGAATTTACAGGTGAGACGCGTTTTAACGATGAGCGAACTGGAATTTGACGAAGAGCAGTATGTGGACGTAAGGAAGCTGCCGTTGAAACCACCGCAGCAATTGCTGCCTCCTGAGCGGCCGGTGCGTCGCCCATGGCACCCCGTCATGTGGGATAGCTCCATTATTGGCATTCCTCCACCAGACCATACGGAATCGGAGGAGGTAGGAATATGCCACTTAACACATTGTAAATGACGAGCTATTATTGTTACACGTTGTTAATTAAACCCTACAATCGGCTACAACGAAAGCTCTGCCGTAAAGGTGCCTACAGATTATGTCGAACGATCCCATTATATCAACTAATAACGATATACCTATTTTACACGCAGGCACTCAGAAAAATGAGCCCAATAAGGTTTTTAAAATGATGTTGAGTTAGAGTCAGATACATTGGAACATCTTACGTGTCCAAATAGAGCGGAGTATCTCAGGTAGTCAGTATTTTCGGCTTAGTTAGTACCTATATTCAAATATAATAGAAATAGTGTCATAATCATAATTACCCACGATAGAAATTTCTCATATTTTCGTTATAGTTAAGAAAATAAACCTAATTAATTCCGTTAATGAAAGTTTCGTTTATAGTTGAGCTGTGTTTATAAGACACACGGCAGCATTCAGAGGCCCTAGTGTAAGTTTCTTTTAACAAATTCGATTTACTACATCGAACGCGTTCGGCGCTCCGATTGGTAGAGAGGACGAAACGGACCAATCGGAGCGCCGAACGCGTTCGATGTAGTAAATCGAATTTGTTAAAAGAAACTTACACTAGGGGTACAGAAGCGATAATAGTTTTGACGAGTTAGGCGTTGAACAGAAACGCGATATTGTTATGTCGTGAATTCAACCCTGGGAGGTTGCCAATATGTTTTCAAATATATGAACAAAATAAATCATTGGATTTGTTAAAATACAGAGAAATATAGTGAGGAAATTCAATATTTTTTATAATACGGCACGTCACCTCTCATGTGTATACTTAAATTTCCAACGAGACGGATACTGTTTGCCAGGAGATTCTCAATGTCAGGGCCTACATGGGAATCAGTAATTTGAATACGTGATGTTTACCTATACTTATAAGGCATTAAATAATGGACTGTAAAATTTGAGTATTTACGGTGGTGATTTGAATCATGAAACTGATAAAAACTCACCACGCGTGTATTCCCCAAAAGGTTAGGCAGACGTGTAGGTACTATTCTACACCCACATATTACCCCGTTATTAAATCCCATGTAATAGGAGGAAAGCCTAATGCAATTTATCAGACACATTTCTAAAGCGGACTGCTATTGAGAATTTTCTAACAGAAAAACCTAATAACACTGACCGACCTGGGGATCGAACCCAGGACCTAACACTCAGCAGTCGCGCTGCTAACTGCTAGTAACTAATAAGAGAGTCAGTTGAAGAAAAAAAAAGTATTCTTCCTATTCCACACTTATTTTAGTAGGTTTTTTTAGATCCGTTTACACTTAATATTATCGTGCAACGCATATAAAATATTAGTTTTTAGCAGAACAGGATTGCACCTAAAGATTTAGGAACAATATAATAATGGGACGTATTTATAACACTGAGTAGTTTCAATGCTTGGAAATGGAAGAAGTCCTCTTCCATTTTTTAACGCCATCTATTATTCGTTGTAAAGGGTTCTATTGAAACACTGGATTATTTTTTTGTAAACAGGAAACGCTTTTATGTATTCACGTTTTAATGATGCAGCTCTGACGCACTCAGACAAAAATAAAAAACGCCGATGGTTCTTTTTTATTATCTTTACAGAATGACCGTTAAGTTTGGATTCTTCATTTTTTTTTATCTGTATCAACGTTGTCTTGTCTTGCTTCATAGGATTCTTGTGTTAGTTTTGGCTGCTTTTAATGCTCCAGCAAGCTCGTAAACTGACCATATCCAAATCGAAAAAACCAGTCTGTTCTAACGCTTTTCGCTTTCATCTGATATTATTATATTTTAATTAATCGTGATCAATTATCGAGAATCTTGACGTAGGTTTCTCTCGGTCTACTCGTACGTGTAATACACGTATTTAGAAAAGGTGACTACTTCTGCAATCGAATATAATTATATTCGATATCATATAAATGCTCACACTACATTAGGAATATTTAGTAGCGGAACATTTTATGTACATACATGTATCAGGAATGACGCACTCACTCAAACACCCGAATTAGAGAATGTTCAGATATAATCATAATACATGCACTGAAATGTTAATTTTATTCAACCGACTTCAAAAAAAGGAGGAGGTTCTCAATTCGGCTGTATTTTTTTTTTTTTTTTTTTTTTTATGTTTGTTACTCGATTTCTCGAAGACGCCTGGACCGATTTCAAAATTTTTTTTTTATTTGAAAGGGTATGCTTGTCATTTGGTTCCATTATCATCAGGTCAGGACCTGATGGTGGAAACCCTGAGAAATCGAGGGCATCTCTTGAAAATTGTAGGCGAGCATGGGGTAAAAACTTGATATTTATGTGTATATCTGATGAGACTACAATACTATGGAGGTTTAGGGCAGATCTGATGATGGAGACGACAGAGGATCGAGGGAACTCCTCAACGGTACATCTTAACTACCTCGTGTTTGGGCTTATTTTATTCGTGTTGACAAGATCTTTACACCGAGATGGGTAATGACTGCCACTGCAAGGTTCGTGATGCAGGTGCAGTACAGTTTAGGGAACTCCTTAATGGTTGATAGCAGCTACATAGTGTTTGGGCTTATTTTATGCGTATTGATGCGCACATTAAGCCGAGATGGGTAATATTGCAGATTCGATGGTCGGCTAAGTAATTTATTGGATTTTAAAATCACATAGTGCAATACCGTCTAAGGTTTTCACTCGACTTGGGGTAACATACATTTCACCTTTGTAAAGTTTTTCAAGAGAATCGTCTTTATTAGGTCTACCCATCACTCAAAATTAAAAAAATAATTAAATTTTTTAACAAAAAATAAAAACCGACTCCAAAAAACAAAACTAATAACTAAAAAGCAAAAAATAAATCTTTTATTATACAATATAGTAGTTGAAGAATATTGAAGTCGGTGCCAAGTAAAACATGCAATGATAAACCGACACGATTGGCGAAGTGCATTTGTCGTGTCCGACGCATAATTCGCTCCGCACTCGACAATTTCTACGTGAACTCGTTGTTTCAATGTCGCTATTATAGCAGCAAGGTATATTACTTTTAAGTTTTACTTGGCACCGATTTCAATATTCTTCAACTACTATATTGTATAATAAAAGATTTATTTTTTGCTTTTTAGTTATGTGCTTAAATTTTGTTAATTTGAGTGGTTCTCATCGTTTTTACACGCAAGATACAACACACTGACAACGCCTCTCAGTCAGTCAGAGTCAGAATTGTCAGTGTGTTGTACCGCGCGTGTTTTCTATACAAACTAAGATACTTCGGTTCAACGTTAAAAAACGCGGCCCCGCGGCGCAGTGTGTGAGAACCGCATTAGGATTTCGGCAAGAAATCTACGCACACGCAGTCGCACACGTGTTACTAGCGAGCGCAACAACCACCCACAAAAAGAGCCAACAGTACAATGTTGTTTCGGCTGTCCAGCGAAGGATTAACTGTAGATTGTATTTTGTTTGGATAAAAATATAATATACTAGCTGTGCCCGCGACTTCGTTCGCGTGGATGTCGGAACTTAACAATGTATTTTTTTGTGAGACCAAATGCACTTAACCCTATTTTTTTCTAAAATAAAAGTAGCCTAAGTTACTTCTTATTACACCTGCCAATAAAAGTCCCGTCAAAATCGGTGCAGCCATTTCAGAGATTAGCCTATACAGACAGACTGACAGACAGACAAAAATTGTAAAAAAATGTTATTTTGGTGTATGTACCGTATATATATTCAAATGCATGTAGTAAAAACCGGTTATTTCAATATTACAAACAGACACTCTAATTTTATTTATATGTATAGATTAAAAATGACTGAAATCGATTCAATAGCCGATTCTTAATCTACTTTCAAGTTGTGCGTTTATTATATTACAATGTCGTATTTATTAAATAAAAAGGAACTGCAACATCGGAGTTGATATTGCTTTAATGTTTTTTCCTTTAAATACAATAAGTACATAAATTACATTAGGTTGCGTTAAATATAATAATCATAACAAAACATTGTGTACTTTAATAGCACGTCTGAATCTGGGGTATGTTAAAAGGACGTAACTTAGTTTTCAGTCTCTACAACGTATATTTTTCATTTCAGACAGCGCAATCTCAGTCGCGAGAGTACCCACACAAGCAACGCATACGTAACCTAAGAAGGCTCATCGCTGATGGTAAAGTCAAGCCAACTCCAGAGACACTTATATTTTTCCTTTGTAATAAATTTGCTATATCTGACGAAAGACATAAGAAGGTCCATGCCCAATATTAGGTTTATGGCATACACTACAAGTATTATTTTATCTATTTATAACATAACCGTATCATATAATTTTGGATTTGTACTCTGAAAGATGTAAATATAAAATGATATCTTTTTTAAGTTGTGTTATCACTTTAATTACCCTCAACATTGATATATGTACAAATATACAATCGAACGGACCTTTGCGACTCTCCGAGCCGGGCCGGGTCTGGGGGCGGGGCGGACTTGCAAAGACTCGAGGCGGAGTAGGTACATATACTTTATATTCTCATAAAAATTATCTACACACAAGACTTTTAATATAAAAACAAAATCGAGTTTCTCAAATACAACTTATATAAAGAAGTTCAATTTGTCCGAGGCGGCGAGGCGGCCCGTCCCGCCCTCCACCAGGCTGGCGACACTAGCGCGCGGGCGTACAGTGCTGGGCGTCCGGAGCGCTCGGTGCGTCCGGAGTGCTCGGTATATCCGGAGCGCTCGGTGCGTCCGGCGCGTTCGGTGTATCCGACGCGCTCGGGACATCCGGTAATTTCGAAATGTCAGGCTCGCTTGGGGAGCCCGTCGCGCTTAGTTTGTTCGGCGCGCTCAGAACGTCCGACGTGTTTAGAGTGTCCGTCACATTCGGGGTATCCGGCGAGCGCGGGGCATCCAGCGATTTCAGGGTGTCCGACGAGCTCGGGACATCCGGTGCGATTGGGGTGTCCGTCACCCTCGGAGTGTCTGGCGCGCTCGGGGCTTCATGCGCGCTCGGCGTGTTCGGCGGACTTAGGGTGTCCGACATGCTCTTAGTGTCCAGCGCGCTTTGGGTGACAGGCACGTGTGGGGCGTCCGGCGCGCTTTGAGTATCCGACACGCTCGGAGTGTCCGGCGTGTCTTGGCTGACAAGCACGTGCGTAGCGTCCGTCGCGCTTGGAGTGTCCGACACGCTCGGAGTATCCGGCGCGTCTTGAGTGAAAAGCGTGTGCGTGGCGTCCGGCACATTTTTAGTGTCCGACACGCTCGGAGTGCCCGGCGCGTCTAGAATGACAAGCGCATGCGGGGCGTCTAGCCCCCTTAGAGTGTCCGGCGCGTCCTGGGTGATAGGCGCTTGCGGGGCGTCCGGCGCGCTTGCAGTGTCCGATACGCTCAGAGTGTCCGGCGCGCTTGGGGTGTCCGTCACGCTCAAAGAGTTCGGCGCGGCGGGCGGGGCGGCCGCCGAGCGCTAGGTGGCGGGTGGCGGCGCGGGCGGCGCGGCCGGAGTTGCTTCCGTCGCGGCGGTCGCACTGCTTGCGGGTTGTCCAGTCTGCTCTTCGTCCTCCTCCTCTTCGGGGTCGAATTTCAGCATCAACTGCTTGAACTGTAAAAGAAAGGTAAGTGAGGCACTGCACTAGGTATACCGCACCGGTTTGTTGTAAGCACGGTATCGATGTGCGGAGCTCACTTCAAGGTAGTCGTCGACGAGCCGCCGCCGGCCGCGCTCGTCCAGTTCGTCAGCGGCGCGGCTGTCATCCCGCAGCTGCGCGATTGTCGCCTTGGGCTCAAAGATAGGTGCGTGCCGTCGCGACACCGCCTTCTCGTACACCTTCACGTTCTCCGACGGCGAGTATTGGTTGATTTTACTAAGTAGAAATAAAAAATTGTTGCAATGAGCGATTTGTTGAATGATTCAAAGCTTAATAGTGTAATAAATTTATACCATGCTGTAAATCGTAAATTTCTTAATTATCTTAATAAAAGGTGATTCGACAAGAGTTAATATAAAAGGGATGTTTATGGGTCTAGGGATGTTAGGAGGGAGAATATCAAATAATGGAATTACAAGATTGGGACAAGAAAAGAATAAGTGTTCTAATGTACCTTCAGCCACACCGCATTCACAAAGAGAATGATCCTTGACACGAATTTTGGCCAAGAACACTGGGGACCATACGTGTCCCAGTCTCAGTCAAATAATAATTGAGGTAATTAGTTTATCGATGTTTTTATATTTAAAAAAACCATGGTCTTAATGGGATTTCCGGTTGAATGTTTCCATAATATTTACCCTTTGATAGTCTGGAATGCCGCCAAGCAACATTCCAGGACTCCATTAGGCGAAGTCCGGTAAGGGAAAGAAGGTCCCGGGAGGGAACTCTGGAATAACTATTAGAACCTATTTGAATCGCTTGTTTTGCAAAATAGTCCGCGGCTTCAGTACCTAAAATTCCAGAATGCAGGACATATTCAATGTACCGCATATATCCTGACAGACGTCAGGATATATTCGTCATTCGTCACTTTCGGTATTTGAAAGTGGCGACATGACTAGCTAGATTTGCTGAAGTGAACATTAAGTTGCATAAGTTAACAGTCAAGCTGCGAGATTCGATAATCTGTAGCGGTCTGTAGGTCACATGCGTTTTTTATTAACACGTCACGCGCTGTAGAACATTCACGTTCGCCACGTAACGTAAAAATCATGTGCATTATGATAGTTGAGTAGATAGAAAACAATAACACTCACGCATCTGTGAATCCGTAGAGTTGTTTGAGGTGTTGCTTAAGCACGAGCAGTAGCAGACATCCGCGCGCCTGCCGCATCGCGTCACGTAGTGGTCGCGTGGACTCCGGCAGTTGCGCCAGCAGTGTCTCCGCTTCCTCATCGTCCTCCTCCTCATCAAGTTGCTCTTTCTCCTCAGTACTTGGCTTATTTAAACCCTGCACACATATAAAAATAAGGAACTATTATAGGACCGTTTTAGAACTACGAGGGCTATTTAACGATGGAATTTAGGTATCTACCTCACGAAAAAGCTGCAATAAATTTGATCCTGATGTGGAAATAATTATATCGATGTGATGTATAATAAATAATGGTTCATCTTGAACTTGAAATGGAAAGTAGCTCAAGTTATCAGCCAGGTACAACATCTGATCCAATGGAGCAGTCTAAAACGAAACAATAAATTAATTAGACTGTAATATATTAATACAAATAAGAAAATTAAAAGCATAGACGAAAATTTAAGTGAGTGCATCACTTACAGAAACATCGTCAAATTGTTTGAGTAACGACAACACCAACGCGCGTCGTTGTGGCCGCGTGTTACGAAGCAATGAGTAAAGAAAACCGTTGAGAGCAGTTGGTAACTCATCTTGTTCCTTTTTCCTAAAAACAATATCATACTCTCAGTAAAAGTACCAAATACATACAGCAGATCATAATATACGTTCGAATTAATTTTCTTACCTAAACCCTCTTATAACTCCTTCATTCGCATTCACTTGTAGAATTTTTTGTAACTGATAGGAAAGTTTGATGCCAAGTTGTGCTTTCATGTGGATGAATCCAGGGTATTTCTTGTCTATCTCTTGGAGATGTTTGTCGGCCGTGTGAGAAACGGTTACTTCTAAGTCTGTACTCATACATATCAAATATGGAACAATCTACAACAGAAATTGTGCACAAAATATTAACAACACAATACGTATATAAAATGGCGCTCGAATTAATGTATTAATAGTGGTTACCTTCCCTGTCTACTATAGTAACAGAGTCCTGGTTCTGGTCCTTAGGAAACTTGAGTTTAATTTTGAAGATACTAAATCTTCATCTTTATTTCGAAAAAGTAGTAAATAGGAAGATAGAAAGTAGATATACATAAATAAAGATTGCCGCCCCATGCAACTTAATTTTCAATCAGGAAAGTTTGATTTAAATAAGTCGAGTAATTTTGTAGAGTATTTACAGCTGGTCATTGATATATTATTGCCAAATCGTACGAAAATATCGATTTAGGCAATTCATAAGCCATCATAATAGTAAATGTCAAAAGTTATACACACAATATAGAAAGTTCACGAGATAATGACCATACCTGTACAGGATGCACGAGTCCTTGCGCAAGCACTAGTTGCACTACTTTCATGGCGCTGGAGCGCACCACGGTGCTGGGGTGTAGGAACGAACCCAGGATCTCTTTCAGGTACAGCTGAATCACGGTCGAGGCCATACCCGATGACACGTCGCCCATCTCCTTGAGATTCTCGTGTTTGGACCTCGTCGACCCTGCCAGCAAATATGCTTTTATTATGAACATAGACGGAACTAACCAGGGTCGTTTATTTAATTCATGCAGATAAAACGGTATTTCATTAAAACATAAAATTTTTGTCTTCTGAGGACAATATTTTATACTGTACAGTGTAAGGGTAATATATATCATAATTAAGTGTCAAATTTATGTGCATGTGAATATTTGTATTTGTAAATGCACTCACGACACAGGAATTATTCCTAGAGCAACCTATTTTTATATAAAATATAATATTATTTAGTTACACTCTCTGTCCTGTCTTATCATCCTCTGCTCCTCTTCTTGTAAGTACATTTCAATGTTTCTTAGTACATCCGCTTTCATCTCTATTGGCGCTAAATCGGACGTGAGAAGTTGGTGATAGAATTCCTTTAGTTCGGGCCGCAACATGAACTCGTAATGCCGCACACAAACTGAACCTAATGCCTTCAGTGTGTGCGAAACAAAATCTTCGTCCTCAAGGCCGACGAAAAACATTAACGTTGAGAAAATTTGTTCTTTTATATCACCCTATAGAAATAAAATATATTGATTATAAAATTGCATCATAATCATGAAATAGTTTTCTGACGTAAGGCCACTTACCGGAAGTCCTTCTATGACTCTAGTTTCCGTAAAATCAAAATATCGTAGCAATAGTCCTACGATAAATAATGCGCGACGAAAATAAGGCCTTGAATGGAACGCCTTAGCAATTTCGGGATTCCGCTGCCAGCAGAGTTTCCATTGAAGAAGTACACCTAAAAAATTATATTACATATTATTTACGAGAAAATATTTTTTGAATGCTTGATCATCTCTCTTCAAGTTTAAATTTTATTCAACATTAAATACTGGGCTAAGATTTGAATTTCAAATGAAGTAATACAAGGTTCAAAAAAAGATAAGTTATTCTTCGAGTATTGCACTTAAACATATTTTTCGTGTCCCATTCGCGTATAATAGATATTTTAATAAGTTAAAACTTACCATGGTACTTATTGAAAACATCCCTAATGAGTTTGTAGTTGTGCGTTAGATTGTTGACGATGGCAGCGAGACACGCGATACACGAGGCGATGACGAGCTGTCCTCGTTGAAGAATAAGCTTCACGGCATCTTCCTCTAGCTGAGCCAGGAACACCTCACTCGGGTGTTCCATTAACGGCACCACCAGCTCTAGCGTTGATGCCACCGTCGACATGATCTGCTGCTCATACTGGTTCTAAGAAGTCGTTTAAAAAATAAGGTTTATTGTAGTAATATTTGTTGGATTAAGTGGTTGTAGAAGTTTCTTTCAAGCTACTGTCAATTTCAAGTCACCGTAAAAAAAAATGTAAGTAGGATTTCATTAGTTTCTTTTAATAATTTAGACCGCTGATTGGCCAGATCTAAGCTCTCCATCGATAGCAGTGCTGAACGCGTAAAATCGTGATGGTTAAAAAGAAACTTACACAAGGGCGTTAGCGCTGTTTTATGAACGATAAATTGCACTGGCAATAATTATTTTCATATATCATAGCATTGGAAACAAGTTAGTATAGTGGTTTATTTAAAACAGGTCAAGTTGTATCATGACATGAACGTGGGTGAATAATTTAAATTTGAACCTTATTATTAGTTTTACAAAAGGCGCAGTAACGATAACTATATCATCCATGATAGTATGTACTGGATAATTAATTGCCTTTAGACTTGTGCTTAATTAGTTCCCCTAAGATAAAACTGAAACTGCAGGCAATAGCTAGTATTACATAAAAAACGTACCTGACACTTTAAGCTCAGGTATGGCTGCAGAGTTAATGCATGATTCACTAACAATTGGGGTCTAATTCTCGCGAACAAATGCAATGTTGAAAGACAAGCTAGAATTCGCTGTGATGAACCAGTCCCTGAAAATATTCCTATATTATTTATATCCTTACAAAATCGCATTTAATAAAATGCAATATATGCAATTTATAATTTGTTTACCATCAGCACTGGTCTCTTCTAACTGAAGTAAACTTTCAATAAGACAGTCTACAATTTGCTGACAAGCAAGTAAAAGCGATTTAGGTGGTTGATAAATAATTTTCGTGGAATCATCCTTATCTTCCTTGGGTTTGAACAACTGTAAATAATATAAAATATGTGAAGACAAAATATTGATACAAAAGATACATTTGATGATTAAGTGAGGAAAAATGTACTCACACTAGTCAACAACTGCTGAAACCACTCGAGGCCTATGTCTCGTGACGATATAACAACGTCAGTGATGTTGAGGACCTTCCTGGTGAGCGGGTCGGCGGCGGCGGCCGTCATGTCGAGCGCGCCTGGCCGCGTCGTGTTTGCGCACGGACTAAACCACATGTTTTGAAACACTTCCATCACTAATTTCCTGATACCCTCTTCATCATTCACTCTCCTAATCATCTTTACGCAAATCTCAGGTATTTTAGGGAATTCTGGGCACTCTATACAGATGTCTTTTAGAATTTTTATCACACGTTTACGCACCGATACACCAGTGTCCTAAAAGATGCAATATTATGTGTAATGTAATAATTCATAGCACGAACACTTTATCGACAAAGTAACAATTAGTAGCACTCACCAATATTCTATTTGAGAGCATTCCATAATACTTGTCGATGAGGTCGGGGCGACTGAGCACGAACTTCCCGACGAGGTCGACGGCGGCCTCGCGCACGGCGGTGGACTGGTCCAGGAAGGAGCGGTTGACGCCGATCTGCATGTCAGGCCGCGCCAGCACCGCCGGATCCGCCTCCACTATCATCGCCAGGCACTTCATAGCTTTCGTGCGAATCGCTATTGTGTTTTCACACAATATAACGAGTATTTTCCTTAGGTATCTGTCGAAACTCTGAGAGAATGACCTCTTCGAAGCTAAGTACTGAGAGATTAATTCTGCTCCGCCGTAATCAATGTACGATTGCATCACTTGCACCTGAGTCCCACCTTGATACCGAAACGGTCGGATTTTCTCTAGAAAGAAATGCTTCCGTCTCTCCATTGTTTTGAATTTCTCTGCCGACACGAGCGCGCTAGAAATATTCTTCTTATCACTTTTAACGCGTCGTCCTTCGTCATCACTGTCATCGTCAGCATCGGACTCATCCTCGCTAGATTCGTCCTTCACGTAACGTTTTTTCGATTTGTTCTTCGGTCTCTTTGTAGGCGAAGTACTTTTTGGCTGGACCACCATGTCTCTGTACCACTGTGTGATATAAAAATGCCGGGCGCAATTCCAAGCCTGGTCTTTTTGCCCGTTAATGGCAAGATAGTCCAGTAATACTCGCTGTAAGAATTCCGTCCTTTCTTCATCTTCGTCTAATCCCGAAGTTGTATTCTGTGAAGATAAATTGGACATTTTGAATGTGTGTATAATTATGTTTAAAACATTTTTTATTCATAATTTTAGATTTAAAAAGAAAGCTAATTGATTGTAATGGTTGTATATCAAAATCAAGGTGATATTCTAAAGTCATGATCTTTTAAGCCCAGTCCGATTTGCAGATCCAATAGTCTGATCAAACGGAAATGCAATGGAGCTTCATTTGAAACTGGGATTGAACTCTAAGGCAAAGTAACAAATTTTGTATTTTTGTGTGATCGGATGTTGAGACTAGAGAAACGGAAACATGGCCTATACTTGTTTCGGTTATGTAATATGGAATCAAAAAGTTGAAGACTTACCTGAGCGTGGTTGCCATCTTTTTCCTCCTCGGCGCGAATGTCCCGCACGACGGCGTCCATGGTGGCCAGCTTGGCGCGCGACTGCACGCTGTCGCGCCGCAGCCGCGCTGCCACCAGCCCCAAGTACTCCAGCGACGCCACGCGCACTGACATCTCCATTGACTTATCTGACATGTACTTCACCTGAAATATTTTGAACAAGACGTATGTAAACTGATTATGTGTAGTTTATATGTATACAAGCACTGCCACAGCATTCCGACGTCAACGTAACTTTGGACTTAAGGTAAAGTTTGAGCACGCGTCGGATCAGAAAATCTGAATGTTAATAGTGTTACGAGATCAAGTGGGTCAGTTCTATTACTTCCGTCATAGCAACTATTTTTAAGCGTTGTTGTGTTCTGGGTGAAGTATAGGAATATCCAGTGGTATTATCGGACTACAAGACATTCAAACTTTAGCCTTTGTTCAGTAACACAGTCTTCATCATTAGGTTGGTCATGGGTGGCAGTGATTGCTAACAAACGAACGACAAGCTGAAATCCTCTCTCATGAAAATTACACTTCAGGGATGGGATTCTACAAATACAATTATGTAATATTAAACTTTCTTTTGTCTCACGTTGATACTGTTCACCCAAAGCACAGTCTATAAACCATACAGTTAGTCAACGGAGACGTGTAGACAGGGCAATCGTGCGGGGCATGAAGGGTGCGACGCGGCTGAGCCGAGCCCCAGCTGCTTACTTTACCGTACTTAGTAGCTTGGGACACGTTTTTTAGGGCTATCAAGTCTTTGATTTTTAATTTATTATTAATATGGTGCATACGACATGTGCTGTAAGTGCAAATCACATCTCGCATAAATAACTAAGATTTCATCAATTTCTGCACACGAAATAAAGGTAAACATAATTAATTATATTTTATTGCATTTCATTGTATATATCGTAGCGTGCATGTGTGAACGTAAACTAAGTGGCAGTCGTGAAAATAAGAGTGTATTGCACACCCCCGAAACGTTTGGTCTTTATAGGATCGAATGTTTTGAGATTTCAACTCTGGGTGCTCTCACACGAAATTAAACTTTTAAGACATTCATTTTCAAATACAAGATAGCAAACTTGAATTTTTTGAAAAATATAGATTTGGTGTCATTTTCGAGGTTCTCAGTGTGATAATTATGAAAAAGACATCCATTTTGAAATCCAAAATGGCGGACAAGCATTTTGTAAATATAGATATCGGTGTCATTTTCAAGGTTTTTTTGGGGGTGCTGAATATGAAAACGACTTCCATTTTTTTTTTAAATCTAGATCTGGGTATCATTTTCAAGGTTTCTCGGGGTGCTGATTATGAAAATGAAGTCCATTATGAAATCCAAGATAGCGGACAAGCCTTTTTTTTAATACTGATATGGGTGTCAATTTCGAGGTTTCTCGAAGTGCTGATTATGAAAATGACAATGAATTATTGTTAACTACCCCAAGAAACCTTGAAAATGACACCCATATATATATTTTTCTTTCAATAAAATGCAAGTTCGCCATTTTGGACTATATAATGGATATTATTTCCATAATTAATGCCTCGAGAAACCTCGAAAATGATACCCAGATCTATATTTAAAAAAAATGGATACAACAAGAGAAATTTAAAACTGATTTTAGCAAAAAGTTGTGATTAAAGTAACAATTTTTTTGCCAATAATTCTTAAAAATTATATCCACAGCTATCCAGTGTAAAAAATTTTCGGTTTTGAATTTTGCTACGTATATACATCTTTTTGAGGCTGACTGTACATACATTTATGTAGAACGTACCTCTTAAAAAAATTACTATAAATAAAGTGGACTCTACATAACTAACGATCAAAAGATGAATTGAATTTCAAAATGTAGTCAAAGTGGTTAGACCACACGGGTGGCGCAGTGGCTAAGCGATTAGTTTTCTGCGCTACGTGTCGCGGCTTCGATCCCCGCACGGAACAAATATGTGTATGATGTACAGATAGTTGATTCGGGTCTGCTTGTTTGAGCATGTGACATGTGTGTTTGTAAACTGTACCCACGATACAGGAGAAATCCTAGTGTGGGGCAACGTTTTTATTAAATGATAGCACTCACCAGCATAGTTCCAAGTAGACTAAGCAACAATTCAGTCGCAGGCCACTCTGGCTTGTTCACAGTGGTAAGTAAGTCATGGACGAAATTCTCGAACAGGGGCCTGAAATCGACTTCCTCGTTGCGACTCCGGCACTTATTCAGAAATGACGTCAGGAATGTACCGCCTACACTGATCGCTGCTTCGTACTTAGATATTATCATAAGATCTTTATCTACATTCTGTAATAAATAGGAAGAATCATTTAAAAATTGTTCACAGGCTGAAATATAATAAAGGCGTTGTTTGCCGCTGTCGCATCCCATAGTAATAAATCGATTACAAGATCCCCTTTCAGTATGTCTCCGTTTAAAATCCTTAAAGTTAATCACTTACTTTTTTGCTGTCAGATGCCTCGTGATCTTTATCTTTATCCTGTGACTTGCACAAAGATTCCGGCAGCGTGACCACGCACTGTACCAATTGGAGCACAAGCGCCGTCAACATTTGTATTTGTTGGTCCGAGCTCAGTTGGAAAGATCGCAGGTTGTGTTTTGAGCTTGGTATGCGAGCAATAGATGCTAGTATGTCTTCTAGCAACAGTCGTCTATGTTGCTCATACTTTGTAAATATCTATAAACAATGTTTATTAGGTGTTAATTTGAACAAACCAAACAATTACTTAAACATGGTAGCAATAAAGATAATTAGATACCACGTATTCAACTCTCAAGTACGTTACACAAGACACTTGCCGTAGTGACGAGCTTCAACGCGCTGAGTTGCAGCTCGCTGACGTTCTCCACGAAGAAGGGTGACACGCCGACAGTGGACGCGTGCAACACCGTGGTGTCGGTGAGATGGTGCGCCGCGAACAGCTCGGCCAGCAGCGTGACGGACTCGTGCGCATGCGTGTACAGCTCGCGCGTGGCGCGCTGCGATCCGCCGCTGCCACCGCTGCCGGCGCCGCTGCGCCGCGTGGCGCTGCCGGCGCCGCCGCCGCGACGCTTGCGACCGTCCACTGGACACGAAATTACATCTATTAGCTCTTTTTCTTTCATAAAGTCACAAATAATAGTTATTGATACACGTAAAGTGATTCCAACATCCATTTACTACTAGAAAATGTACATTAAAAAGAAAGTTACAAGCAATACGAACTGAAATATATACCTTTCTTCTTAGAAGTACTTTGAATGCTATACACAGGATCATAGACACAATAAATAGTATTGTTCAGCTGGAATTTTATGAACATAATAATTCTATCTATAACGTCTTCTAGAAATATGCGCTTCGGCATATTTGGAGAGGTCATTACATACAAAGACGTTAAACTAGCGTCAGATGCACACATGACCCTTTCTAGTGCCGACTCCAACCATATTTGCCGCATCTCTTCACTGTCCTCCTGAAAAGTAAAAATTCAAATTTATTAACATTATTTATATACTGATGTTATACGTCACAAGTCTGACTTGAGTACTTACAGGGTCGCTTACTAGCGACATTTTCTCCGCCGCCCTAATATTTTTCTCTAATATGTTTAACAATCGAACTAATCTGTCTGCAGGTATAGCTTCCATAGCACCAAGATTCTTTAACTTAGCTGCTTCTGAACATAACTCTTGAAGTTGATAACGTGGTAATAATAATTCTTCGGGAATATCTGTGCCCTCTGAAATATAACAACTCATTGTGTCATTCCAGATCAGTTTTGCAACGTGTGTCTAACAGTCAGGTGTATAATATGCTTACCCATTTCATCAGTAATTAATATGTCGTCGTCAATAGCTTCGAATACGGATTCAATCAATTTATTGAAACGTTGATAAGTGTTGGTCTCCATTAATTCGTCTACAGATAACATTTCTAGCACAGGTACTAATCTCCGTTCTACCTTTCGTAACTTAGGCCGCACTGAAAATTTGATGATATTAAATAATTTTTATAGTAAATAATAATGTCCAAAATAATCATATAGGCTTAAACGTATAAGTACCTATAGCGGCCTCCGCTTCCTCTTTTTTGCTTGCTTCTTCATGTTTCCTTTTCACGGCCTCCCAATTTTTCTCCCTAGCTATATCTATCGCTTCTCTTTCTTTATCTACAGTAGGTGTACCACTACTAGATTTCGCCTTCAGTGGGGCGTTATCGTCAGAATCAGATTCCAGAGCGCTATTTTTTCTTGATCTCTCATCACCAGTGAAATCATGCTTTTTCAATAACCCCTCCTGTAACAATCATATCATTTACAAATATAATCGGAACTAATAAAGCTATCTTGTTTTTTTTTATAAGGTTCACACCATTTATGTTTGCAGTACGTGATCGTCGCACCACCTGGTTTTTGTTATGTTTACAAAACAAAGGTTCAAAATTGTGTCTTATTCGCTCTAATTTTATGAAACTGTACAAATCAAAGCCTGTGTCAAGTTGTTTACTGCAATGGACCGAGTTTATAGGAAATTGTTGTACTTACCGATAGGCGTCCAAGTTTCACAACTGGGTATCTGTTATTTATGACGCCGGAACTTTTACTTGGGTCTTGCTTCTCTTGGCTGCTGTTTTGAGCTAGTTGCTGGGGTGCATATGGTGCGCCCATTGACGGCTGAGGCACTTGCGGTTCTTGACGGAGTGGCGACGGAGCCACACTAGCTTGTGCTGGAGACTGACCCGTCCTCACATTACCGTCTACAAATACACTCAAACATGAAAATCTCGTTGAATACAGAAAAATCATAAGTAATGTGTTTGACTAATTAAGATTGTACTAGGAATTCGGAAAAAAATTCTATGGTATGTCTCAAACTTTTCTAGTAGTATTGCTATACAGTTTTATTGGTCAAGTGTGAACTTCCCATACAAATTAGTTTGGATTAATTTGTTGTATTGGAGAAAAAATCTGAGCAGATGTTGGACTGCTACAACTTTCATTGTACATGGGAAGTGTTTATTTTCCAATGTGAAAAGTTCTAATTCTACTTGTTATTCACAATTTCCAAAAGTGTAAATAGGTCTCCTCAATAGACATGATAAGATAATGCATTCGAAGTTTAATCATCCAATGAAAAATCGACACTTGACTTCATGTAGGTACTCAGATACAATACAATATGGCGGTAGAATGAAACACATGGTTATCATCAAGAAGAAATGATATTTGACCAACTTTTGCAGCTGGAATATTTTTTGCTAAAGAAAAATATTCGAACGGTAGAAAAAAATTGGTCACTTACTGTCGAAAATATGGAATTGAGAGCTTATATACAGAGAGATATACAGTGGAATTGATAACCTCCTCCTTTTATTGAAGTCGGTAAAAAAATGCACCACCCGTATTTATTATCATATTTTATAAAAAATGCCAATATTTCTAACCAACCGTTTCCTGTAGCCGGCCTTGGGGGTCTAGGCCCAGGACTTTGAGGGCGGCAATTTCAAGTGTGACATGGCACATAGAATTCCCGATTATTAATTCATTTCGATTATTTTGACAAATTAACAATTTAAGGATGATGATTGGTACAGCACTATAAAATCACTTCCTTTAAAAATCATTGATTTGGGATAGCCTGTAACCTTTTTAGTTGAAAATTCACTATATACATTGTAAAGTTATAAATACCTTGTTCGAAGGCCTTCTCTTGCAATTGCATTAATAACCTTTGTTGATCAGGTTGGTTGCTTGGTGACATAGAGAGTGGATCTTTTTCTTCATTTAAATTAGTACCATAATTCCTACTGTCCTGTACTAGACTATTATAGAAGCCACCGTTTTGCGAATTTGGAACGGATGTATTTGACAGCGGGCTTGTGTACACATTAGAAGAGTTTCCACTGTTCCAAATAGGGGACACACTATTTTGAGCAGTGTTATTCACTTGGCTCCCTGGCCTAGCTTGCGAGGGAGGAGAGCCCATGTTTACATGAGGTGATGATTGACAAGGGGTAGCAAGCAGCTGCTGGTTTGGAATGGTTGGTGTGCCTCGTGACGATGGACTTGAGGGGACCGTATTAGGAGACATTCCATTAAACTTGTTGTGTGAGTTACAATTTGGGCCCCAGTGAGTTTTAGGCTGCTGCTCAAACACATTAGGATTTACATTTAAGATTGCTTTTAACAGTTCTGGTATATGTTGTGGAGTTGATGGAGGTTTTGCTGAATTTTCCATGATATCATCCTTTAGATCTCTGAAATATTAAATATGAGAAAATATGTTCAGTAAAGGTGAAATTACATGTGCCAGCATCAATTCTCATTTTATCTAATGAAAACGAGTATTTTCTATGAAGATGTGTACACATCTTCCCTTATACTTCATTTTTAAAGTATAAAAATTGGAAGTATACTAAAGTATTACATGTGCGATACTGATGTCTGCATGAGTGATTGAATGAGCAGCGACACTAATTTTTCATCGCGCGTTGCAAGCAGAATGGCCGCCTCTTCAGCAACACGCGGATGAAACAACTGCGACTTGTTGTTGAGCGTTGAAGGCAATGGTACCGGGAGTGGTAACACTGGCAATACTGGAAAAAGATAACTTATAGTTAATTTCTTGTTCATATTAAATCTTCATTCCAATCTACTCCTACGTACCTACCTTATTTGCGACAGGCAAGTGATATGCTTAGGACAGAAGGATGCCAGTGATCGTCTTAAAATTCATTGGTTTTTACTACTGCTCCACAGAAGTCCTGTTTCTACAATTTCTTCTCTACTTCTATAAAATACGATTTCGGTGTGTAGCTTCTGACTATCGTAATGTAATTGTGATAAACTTCAGAACCAATGAATAGATTTAATTGCAATTTTTAACTATATTGTGCATTTTTTCAAGGAATTCTTAAATTACAAACGCTTTAGGTACTATCCGGGGTCTATAATTATTTCCCAACATAAACGTTTCCATCAAAATAACCTACCGCATTGTATTAGGAAAATATGCAAAAAATCTCCTACACATTTTTTATAAGACACCTTCATATTCACATAATCGAAAATAACTTCACGCTGATCCAATTTGTTTAGTGTCGTAGCTAGATGGGAAAGGGCTTAGAGCAGCAAATAAACAATGGCAACAAAAAAAAACTTCTTTTTTTATCTCTAGTATTCAATAATATATTGAAATTCATTTGTAAAATATTATTTATCTTCACAGCATTATTCATATTCTTTTCAGGGTCTATTTCATGGATTATTATTCCGATTTTTTAAGTCTTTTCCTAATGGATATAAGTAGCTTATTAACACTTAATGTTGTAGGTCTTCCACAATAAACAAATCAAAAACAAAATAAAAATAACATTCATTTGAATTGTGATTAGTGAGCTAACAAAACATTTAATAGTGTTATTTGAGAAAAATTCAGTTAAACTGTATTCCTAAGCAAGTACTAAGAAAATCCGAGGAAAGGATTAAATAATAAAAATAAGTTTAACTTTGGTGTCCCTATCTAATAAATACAAACCTATTCTCACCACCATTACACAAAAAATTATTACCAAGGAAGGATTACAAATTATTAACAAGGAAAATCCACTATACCCTAATTGCTGGTTAAGTTAAAACATATCTTGGCAAAAATTGGAATGTATAATAAGAGAATATTGTTCATTACATATTATGGCATCTGTATTCCCCAAAGAGTTAGGCCAAGGTGTACTAATGTACACCCCCATTTTGCCAATGCCATTGTTGAGTCCTATGTAATTATAATTTATATGATGTATATTTCTGCCATCTTTTAACTCCACCAGAACTTAATACTCAGTTTTTGTAATAAGAAAAAACTAATTAGATACCCCTGAACTTTCAATAAATGGAGTAAATGTTAGATATATTATAAGTAGTACCATAAATTTAGGAGTTAGACTGTTGTTAGTTTAGCAAATTTCCTCATTATCTCTTTTCTTGATTTTTTTATAACACTGACAACATATCTTTTAGAATTCATCAGAAACATAATATGTAGTAAACTATTATAACATTGTAAAAATCAAAATAGCAGTATAACATTATATATATGTAAATAAACAGTAAGGTACAATTAAGGTTATAATATTATGCTATTTGACAAATTTTTGTAAATCACTACAAAACACTGACTATCATCTAAACTCACTAAAATACTGACTATAGTCTGTTGAATATTGATTTACTAAGAATATGTAACTGTTATAAAATGTAAATGTTAGTTGTCATGTACTCACAACTGAACCGATGTAGTTCACATACTTACAGTCTGTCAAGCTGGCTACTCCTGCTAATGTTGTAATAGGGACACTAGGGATATCCCTCTCATTCATCTTGATTGTACAGTTTATTTTCTCAGGTTCACTAATCTTTTCCTAAAAGTTAAAAAGAAAGCCTTTGCTGTGGTACTATAAAACACACCATACAAAATTGTTTGCGTATGAAGTCGAAGTTTCCATTATCATTTTACTTTCCACTCACGTAACACTAAGCACAAGTGATACATAACATAAACGATTATACATTTAATATAACGGAGCTTTTCACTGATAATTAGAGTAACATCAAATCTAAAGATTGTTGTGAAAATGGGGCAGCCGTCAATTTGATGCTTTGTTGTGCGTTGTGCATCAAAACGAAGGTCAGCGCATCTGTACGACACTCCCATCAAAAACTGAGGAGAGTAGTTTAACTGACACTAAACCATATTTTGATTTATAATGTAGCAAATACTCACTGAAACATTATGATAACTATGTCTAATTTATTTATCCAGGACAAATCAAACATAATCTCAACATTTAGATGATCAAGAAATTATGAATTGGTGTTGCCAATTATTTAAAAGTTTCACCACATGACGCTAAAAATATTTTAGTACTTTAGCCATAAACAATAGTATGTTTAGGAATGCGCGGATTTATTGCAATTTTTCAGCCAGCCTGGAGAGGTTTTTATTCAGTTACCTATTGAAGTGGATTGAATTTACTGTTATAGCACTTAGCAGCTACTACAAGCATCCTGCGTCGTGTCATTCACTATCGATAATAAAATTATACAATACCTGTAACGCAAGGCTTTTAATTTCATATTTTAGTTAATTCTCAGAAAGGATATCCATTACCACCACCTGTAGTTACGCGCAGTGGCGTAGGAAGGGGGGGGGGGGACCGGTTTTCACCCTATTTGCTTTTTTTGACAACTACAAGAACAAAATATAAACATTTTAAAAAAACGCTAGCACAGTTGTCTTTTTTTCGGGGATTCCCCCACAAGCACTAGCTCAGCTCTATGTAGAATTCGGAAATTCCCCCAAAAGCGCACGTCTAGGACGGTTTGCGTATCCGTACCATGAAGGTAAAGTGAGATTCAGTAAACTAAAATTAATAAAAAACTACTTGCGGGCAACAATGACCCAATCGCGGCTTAGCAATCTTGGTATTGTAGCACGTAGGCATATTAAGTTTAGTTAGTCTGTAAGCACGTTAAGATAAACAAATGACGTAGCGCATAAGAGTAGTACTTAAGCTTTTAACTGTATGTAACGCCCAAAGACTACTAGTAACGCCAGTCGTTCAGTAAACCTCATCCCGCGAACACGCTTTTTATTTGCCATCCTTCTGATCATAATAATACGTACACGACCATCACCCCCCTCGGAAAAAGTGGTGACCCTGACGTGACCCCGACATAGAACACGAGGCAATACAAAATATAAATTTTGAAATAGTTATTTCCGAATTTACAGCTGTCAAAGCTAGAAAGAAGAGATTTTAATTGTAAGATAAAAATATATTTTTTTGTGTCTTAGTTTTTATTGTTTTGTTATTTCAATATTTTAATTATAAATATTAAATAATCCATGAAGTTTATCATATAAAATTGATTGCTTTTAACTTTCGATGGGACTGGTGCCACCCAAGGTAGCTACGCCACTTTTTACGCGGTAGATTCACCGCATGACACGGAACTATAATTTAAAGTGAAGTGTGGCCATTAAATTATAATACCTACGTACGGTAACTGTGCAAAAGAGACACAATGGGGCATTTTAATGTTAAATATAACAGCGGATAATTCTCATATATACGGTGAATGAAAATGAGCTCTAAATCAACAGCCTATGGTTTACATTTCTTTAAGAACAAATCATTAAGAAAACAAGTATTCTAGATGGGGGTCATAATAATTATCATACTAGAATACGTATTTTTCTATGGAAATATCCGGCAAAGACTGTTCGTTTACTTCACTTTATTCCTTTTCCGTCACAGAAATGAGCGTGTGGTTTACAAAAGGGCCCTAGAGCCTTTTTCCTTACAGATAGTCCCTGATTAGACAACTGTGGTGAGTGTTTCAGCAAAAGGACACCGTTCACCAGACATTATACACTAATAGTCACACCTCCGTAGAACCTTTGATCTGTATACACGACCAACGTGTAAGCGAAATTCTAAGTCTAACTAAAATGATCGTGTAAAAGATCCTGTAAGCAGGCGAAGTCAGAAGAACACCAACATTGGTAATTGAATAATTTGTTACATGACAAATGACAAAAGGTCGGTGTCGCTTAGCGGTGGGCAGTAGCATCTTTTTTGGATAACGAAACGCAACTGTCTATCGGATATCAATAGCGGTTGTTAAAACGCGCTATCCTGCTATTGGTCGCTATTTGTCATATCATGAGCAACACGTAATATCCTAGTGAGGTTTTGATGACTTTTTTTTTTTTTTTTTTTAGCTTACCTATTTACTTAAAATTCGGCTCCGTGAAGTTGATGACCTTTTTTTTTTTTTAGTTTTCACTGATGCTGAAAATGCTCAAATTGTCGGTTGCTCCACCATAAGCACAAGAATTAATGGTTTTGGTGGCTCCGTAAGATTTTGATGACCTTTTTTTTTTTTTTTATCCAAAATTCATTAACGACTCCGTGAAGTTTTGATGAGCTTTTTTTTTTTTTTTTAGCTTCTTTGATGCACTTCCATTTCATTGGATAACGAAACGCAACTGTCTATCGGATTCTTTGGATGTTAGCTACTTTAACGTTAGCACGTTAGCACGTTTTTCAAATAACCTGCTAACCGTTATTATGGCTCGTTTCAATAACGTGTTTAAGTTGCGCAACGACCACCGCTATTAGCTACTTTAGCGTTAGCATGTTAGCAGGTTAGCAGGTTTTTCAAATAACCTGCTAACCGTTATTATGACGATAGCTCGTTTCAATAACGTTTAAGTTGCGCAACGACCACCGCTAGTGTCGCTGTCAAAGTTAAAGGTCCAATTATTTAATCTGCATGTTTTTATATAAATAATAAATAAGTTTATAATTATAGTATACAAAGTTTATATATACTGATAGTTTATTTTCAGTAAACGTTGTCCTGAATAATCATATTTCGGTGTTCTAACCAGTTTCCATAGGACCACTAACTAAAACCCGTTAGTGTTTTGTAATTTTTTTGTTGTAAAACAACATTCTATCAGTATGAAGTTGTACAGCAATATGAACAATGCAGATCACAATATTACTTGGTATTTGAAGTTCATCGGTATACCATTGACGATTGGTGCAACAATGTGTAAATTATTTAGTTGTCTTACTCAAAGTAGACGAAGAGCTGCGTTAAAAGGAAAGGTATAGTTTTAAAATGAAAGATTAGTAATAATTAATGATTTTTGCAAGCTATATTTAATCAACGTAATGTGAAAGCTGCCATGCAGACACCATTTTATTTAGACAACATTGCTTAAATCTAACTTGCCTATTACTTACAGTGATGTAAACATGACATAAAAATATTTGATTTGGTAGGTGGTAGTAATTACTGGTGCAAGTTCTGGAATAGGAGAAGCCTTAGCACATGCATTCTATGAACAAGGCACCAAAGTGGTTTTAGCTTCCCGCCGAAAATCTGAATTAGAGAGGGTGAAATATGACCTGATTTCTAAGAATCTGGTATGTATGATGATTTGTTTATAAATTAATTTCATTCGTTCATAGCTAAAGTGGGTAAGACTTTATGACAACTGTATGGGTTATGGAAAGCTTGGAATACTAATTGAATATTGATAATCTGGAGAGCTATTGAATAAACAAAATGAATGTGAAAAAAATGCAAAGTAAATAAATAATTGTTGATTATATTGTATTTATAAATATTATATATAGTTATAAGGATTAATATTGTAATGCCATACTGACATGTTCCTTTCCCATTGTTGATTGAACGTAACTAATAATATTTTGCATGCTGATTATATGGTCAGACATGATGTACCTGCCAATATCATTTAAAATCTTTGTGAAAACCATGTTTCTTGTAAATAAAATTCTTTATAGTACATTTATCTTAAAAAAAAAAAGGAATCTGTCTATCTAACTAAACATTTACTTTTTCAGACCATCCCTACTCTGGAACCAGTTGTATTAGAACTGGATCTTGCTGATTTTGAACATTTGGGTTCATTTGTCCAAAAAGTTTATGATGCATGTGGCCATATTGACATTTTAATAAACAATGGTGGAGTATCCCATCGTGGATCTATATTGCACACTGAAATTGAAGTGGACAAGAGGATTATGTCCATTAACTATTTTGGGTCTGTTGCTTTAACAAAAGGTATAGGAGTATATTTTATTATATGAATACTTTACTTAGTAGTATGTCTTCTTTAATTTAGTTATGTTTTTAGAATGTCTGCCAAAAATGGTTGAGAGAAAAGCTGGTCATATTGTATTTGTGAGTTCCGTGCAGGGACTTATTGCAATACCAGACCGTTCTGCATATGCAGCATCTAAACATGCCATGCAAGCTTTTGGTGATTCCCTCCGTGCTGAAATGCATCAACACAAAATCAATGTCACAGTTGTTAGTCCAGGCTATATCAAGACTGCTATATCTTTAAATGCTTACACGGGTTCTGGTGATGCTCATGGAGGTAGGTGTAGTGAATGTTCAAATTTAATGATATAACAAAATATATCATGATGAAAAACATCTGTTTCAGTTATGGATAAAAGTACTGCTGCTGGTTTTACACCTGAGTATACTGCACAGAAGATTCTTGATGCAATTGTTAACAAACAAAATGAGTTAATTCTTAGTCAGTTTGTTCCAAAATTGGCTATATCTTTAAGGCATTCTGCACCATCTATATATCATTGGATTATGGCAAAAAGAGCAAACAAGACAGCTTGAGTTGGAAATCAGAAAGTTGGCTAAGTATTCAGATAGTAATATGAAGCAAAAATAGATTTATTATTATTATAAGTTGTTATTTCCATTTATAATAGACATGAAAATTAAAGTAACATTGGAAATTAATTTTAAAGCAGTTTCTATGCACTAACATTTGCTGCTATATAATACTAATGTTGCTTTTCACATTTTTTGTGTAAGATAGGAAACTATCAACAATTTCTACTGGGAAGGTA
Organism: Shargacucullia verbasci; assembly: GCA_947562105.1. Classification (NCBI taxonomy): domain Eukaryota; kingdom Metazoa; phylum Arthropoda; class Insecta; order Lepidoptera; family Noctuidae; genus Shargacucullia; species Shargacucullia verbasci. The sequence continues at coordinate 7,985,500 of OX387284.1, read as the reverse complement.
TTATAGTTATTTTAGTTGAGCATTATGTACAGCATGGCCAAGATAGTTTATTATTACTTTATGTTAAATATTGTTACTCAAATGAATAAAAATCATATTGCATCATTGTTTTATTTCATGATAACAGTGAGGATATTATATTTCAGAGACCACTGTTAACAAAGCTTTTTAACAGAATCTTCCAATAAACCACTATCCCATTTGATTAACTAAAAAGCATCCTTAAATTACAAGAAAATATCTTTTGTACAGGTTTTTTTTTTTAACTAATTCTACTATTAATAACTTTATAACATTTTTACACTGCTTCCTACAACAAATTATATAATTACATTATTAAACTTCAGACATAAAAACAACTTATTAGAAAGCACTAATAGATTTTTATTTTTATGCTTTATGAAGGAGCATTGTTTCACTTCCTAATTTAAGCTTAATGCCATTGTAATCTGCTAGCTGCAGACTATATCTTCACTTAAAAATGTTATATAGTCTCCATAAGCATATTGCTGCCGCTGTCATAGACACTGTTGTATGTAACAATATTTTCCTCTTATTATCTGCATGTACGAGTACAACAGGTGATGCAGATGTAAGATCACTCAACATGGGTAATGTAGCTAAATGTTTTCGGTTTTTTTCTTCTTGATATTTGCAACAAGGATCCCACTGCCATGAAAGTGTGTAACAACCAGCACATAAAACTGACACAATGCCAAAGGGAGCACAGGCTATAGAACTCCATGCAAGACCTGAAATGAATTATAGTAAGACTTATTTATTAACTATTATGATCATGCAGTTTTAACATTCTTCTCAAAATGTAACAAAATAGTTTGTAACAGAATTTTAAAATATTTAAAGCCAACATATCCTTTCTATTAGCATGAATTAAATGATAATTTAACAATTCATTATGTATACAAGATAGATTTATAGCAGTTCAAACCAGCTCTTTTTCAATAGAGATATAATTGTGCGAGAATAATCTGGTACATTGTTTTAAGATGCTTATAAACTCTAAACTAGTGATCTGTGATTAAACTAAGATACACACCTGATGCAATGCTACAGAGTCCACTGTAAACAGAAACCTTATGCAAGAGGTTTCCTACATAAATCCAACGTGCTGTTTCTTCACCCAGTGGCTCCGGCTCTATCACAATAACGCTAACGCCGGCCTCCAGTGCTCTTTCCAGTTCCATTTCAAATTTGATGTGAGCATTTTCACTATCATAAACTTCTCTTATGATCGCGACACTGGATGGCTTTAGATCACTATAAACAAAGCCTGATTATGTAACAATAAAACTTAATATAAATTTCATAATAAACTGTATAAGTACTGGTTTACAAATCATTTGTGACTTAGTAATAAAAATTTATATGTAAGTTTTTGTATTTCATTTAGTATTTACATACCTGTCACTTTCATCACCCGCCATCTTAAATATATAGACAATAATATTGATATAGAGTTACAAGGTAATAAAAAAAAAGTTATGTTAATATAAATTATTTATGAGTCAATTTTAATTTTGATGCAGTGAATCCTGTACTTATTATTTAGAAGTCTCTTCTTTCTAGGAAAGTTTTTTTTTAACACAATATAATATTTGTAAGAATAAACAAGAGTGAAAGCAACTCTATCACTATAATATATCTACAGACCCTAATGTTGTAGGTATTAAATTTATACGATGAATGGACACTGCATATTGGGGATTTCCCCGAGTTATGTAATAGAGTTGAAGCTAAGAACAGATTTTTAACACCATACGCATCTGGTAATAGAGAATGACCTGCTAGGTACACTTTTGTTTATTTATAGTCTGTTTCACCTATGTTTAAGTAATATGAAGTTAAAACTTAACCCACGAAGATATAGTGTCGCGTACGTCTATCAGCCCTATAACCCATTGTCTTCGAAAATCGGCGCGTCACTATGCGCTGAGGCTATGCAAAAGCCACTTTACTACCGAACGTTCACATACGACAAGTTCATGCACGGCAAACGTTCGTTTACTATTTTAATTTTAGTAACCTTCCATTTTAAATACGTGTTTAGTGCAGATTATTTTGACTATTTTCTTGTTTTTCTAATTCTAAGTCGTCCTGTTTCTTTACGCACCGCTCTGCACTTTGCTACTGAGACAAGCATATGTAGTTATAATTTAATACTATAGATATTATGAGACGGCGATCGTTTCTCACACCGAGTTGACCTTACCCGATATCTTATAGTACTCTTTGGTTGACCTTATCGTGCTGGGCTTTGAAGATATGACAGGCCCTCTCGTTATTCGCTATTATAAGTTAGAACAAGTCCTTGATTTTTTTTTAAGCTAGATACACCAGCGAAGGCTTGCTTTACCTGCAGTAACGAATTCAATAATATTTTGTTCGACGATATTTATTTCGACTATGAAACTAAACTAGAATTTCTACCGATATATTAATGTAGAAGGTGATACGATAGTGTAATTTGTAAGTTTCACGAAAGACTCCATTTCTTGCTTCATATAGAATTCAACAGTAATATGTCTGTGCAAAAGCACAAGAATCGGAAGATGCTTTGTTCCAGCCAATCAAAAGAAACAAGTATCGTCCAATAGAAACTCGTAAAATAAAATGAATATAAAATGGTATTTTACTGCTGTCTATCTAAAATTATGCAGTTTTTTCACTCTTCTGAAAAGTTGCTATTTTTGGCAAATGTGTTGTAAGAACTTCAACGACGATATGTAACTCATTCGGTCTTATATTTTGGTCCTAATAGAGACCGATTAGACCTATTCGGTCGAATCTATCATGAACTAAAAGGCTCGGTTGGCCAAAATTCTGTTAACGTAGGTACGTAACTAATTTAATGTTAACTAATTTTCCTTAATTAAAAAAACTTTAAGGAAGTGCCAATCAGAGTCAGTTTTGCCAATTTAGCATATTTTTTCTAAATATTAAATAAAAGTTTAGCCATGAAACAAACGATCCGATAAGCGTACATAATTCATTACATTTTGATTAAATTCCACGTATTACCTTTGTCATTGTGTTAGTACCCCTGTCTCTTCAAGTGGCCTTTATATTCATTTATAAGTATTTTATTATTCTTGTGTAATTTACAATGCTTTTACATTTATTTTAAATTCAAAATAGTTCCAGAATAATACTTTACCGATCTGTACCGAGTTACTGACCACTGAATACTAAACAACATTTGATAATGGGTCACTTCGCTTTTTTTCTATCTATGTTGCAGACAAACAACTTAAATACAAAGTAATACTAGTCTCATAGATTTATTACCTATAGATGGAGAGTAACTGACGTCACGGCAAGTTAAACAAGGAACGTTTATTACGAATCACTTATGAAAGAAGGAGATGTATTCTTTATTTTTTTTCCGTATCTGCGTGGCCGGTTTTTCTAGCCATAAAGTGTCATATTTGACACTTGGTGGTCAAACTATTATGCTAAAGTAAATACGAGTTAAAAATTTCGCTTAAATTTTAGTTTTCTGTTTTAAATGACTTCATATAAAGTAGCAAATGTGTCTCGAGAGTTTGTGTGGTGTATGCACTATGGGATATGTTATTGATTGATATGGGGTATGATATGTTGTTATGTGTGCAGTGTTTTAGGCTGCAAAAACCGTAGCACACGAACAGATGCCGATTTCACTCGTAAGTAGACATAATTCAATTTATTATAGTTTCAATAACGTCGGAGATATCATTACAGGCATGGGTAAGAACTGAGACTACACGTCGTTGAATATACTGTGAAATTAATGTGTTATCTTGCATATTGTTTGTAACATAACTTAACACCTGAAACATTAGTGTTGCTAGTGTATTCTTTTATTTACCTCGCCTCTGTTTCGTTACGCGGCTTAATGTATGATTATAATATATGACGAGTTAATTATTGTTATACAGATAATTGTATGCTGGCGCCATCTTTCGAGCTTTGGTTGAATTGCTAAACATTTATCACATAATTACATCGCCCAAATTATTTTCATTAATTCGTTGGTTTATTTAGATAATTATTAAGTTTTTATTCTTTGTGGTTATTTTCACAGAATTATTTCATTTAAGATTACTGGTAAATAATCGTAATTTGTAGATTAGAGGTTATTTAAAAAATTGAAGTGGTAGTATGGCTGTTGCACGTCTGAATGTAAATGGCGTTATGACGTTCACACCATCGTTCCTATCATTGGTGACGAACTTGCCTATTTAGGGCGTTGTAAACGTTGTTGTAGTTGCGTGTAACCCCTCCCCCTTGGTGACACGTGGCGAGGTTTAAGACTAACCCTCCCTCCCCACCCAAAATCACGTGTATTTTTTAGTACCTACAAAGAATCCTAAAATTTTTAGAATATTATTTTTAAATACAGGTATAAAACATAAACGAGAGGACGGGTAGCAGCGTCCTCTCACTAATCGGTGAGCCACTGCGACCCCCAAGCCACCTGCCAGGCGTGGGGATTATGGCAAACCCCCCCTTGGGGGAGGCCTTCGTTCAGCAGTGGACGTCTTCTGGCTGATGACGATGATGATAAAGTATAATCTAATTATATTTTGAAATTAAGGACCATGATAAAAAATATCTAGACAGAAAGGTTGCAGGTTGTTTTTGATTGGCATAAAAATAATATTAAACTAATGGTGTAAACATGCGAAAAAAATATATTGTACTAGACGAACATATTTAATATACATACATTGCCTTGTGATATTTCGTGATTTTTGCCAAATAGTTTTACATCCATAATATCAGTCCATAATTCAGTAAAAGTTTCATAATATCTGTCAGTTCCATATTATAAATCTTAAACAATAATTAAATTTATACACATTTACCTGACAATAAAAGAAGATTTATTTAATATAAATAATAATGTTATTAATAATAAATACATTATCATTATTATGTAAAACAATTAGGGTAAACAAATGTTTTTTAAATAAGGGACATTGATTTTCCTGGCAACACCTATTGTCCGAGCGACAAAGACTATAGTGGCCACCCACCTCAGATAAAGGAAAGATAAAGGAAAATAGGTAGATAGATTATATTAAGCAAGAGCCGGAGACATATCACTATTTCCTTCGCAACACAAAAAATTACATATCATAGAAAGAGATAATGATAGTGGCTCAGGATATGCGAAACAAACGCAATGTCTCCATTTTGACTATACAATCCTAACTATATTTATACTGATCAACAGCGATGTTCATTTTTAAAGGATTTTTGTCGGTATCGATAAAAATCGTAAAGCCAATACCAAAAGATTAAATGTTCAGAAATGACGTATATTCAATAATAACTTCGGCCTGCGGTTTTGTTAGCATGATATAGCACTTTAGTTAATGTCATCTAAATGAAATTTTGAGACCGGTTGATTCGTGATCGTGAGTCAGGTTAGGTCTATTTCGACATCACAAATTGAATATTGATTCTACAGATTGAATAGCCGGATTAGAGTTCAAGATATCAAGCTGCATCTATTTATCCAATTTATGTATTCAGTGAAGTTCTTTTTTGAAAAGATACCATAAATAATAAATTTTTACCCAAAAAGTATAAGATACTGGGTAAAGAGAGCTCTCTTACGGTATTTTTATGCAAACAAGCGCAGTGGCGCCGTCTACAATTTGTTTCCGAACTAATCAGCCTATATCTAGTTATAGATAGTGGTATTGGTGGTATATTTTACTGGTATATTTAACTGGTACTGGATGGGACATTCATTGGTGCAACCGCATATCAAAGGTAACAAAACCATTTTCAGCGGACAGTGTTACAGAGGAAAGGATCTGCTTTTACTAGTTTTGTTACCATTGATATGAGGTTGACTTATACATACATGTACACATGTATGAAAGACTATTTCATAGAAATGTGGAATAAAACAAGTCAAATATGTTAATCACTTTTTATTTTAACTTAAAGCTCAACTCGACGCACTTTCTGGAAAATTTCACAACCGAAATACAAATGAAAAATGGAAAAGAGCTACGAAGTTGCACATTGGTAAAAAGTAGCTACCATTTTTAAATTTGAATTAACAATTCTTATTCTGACTGTCACCAGTTTAAAAATGACCAAAATTAATTTTATTTTATATAATCAAGAAAAAATCTACTCTAACAAAATATTAAAATTATCGATAAATATTCTGATTCACAACACTATAAAGTAGGTGAAATGTCATACATACATACCGAGTCAAACTTTTTAATTTTTTTTGTTAAACACTAACAGCTAGAATCACAATGAAACTGTGTACGCACTAAACACATGTATTACTTTTATTTTAAGTGAGAATAAAAAGCAAGATTTACAAGTTTGCTTCGTAAAGTTCAATAAACATGAATTCGACTTGCCTATGAAAAGATAATTTTGCATTATTTTCAGACAATATACCCGCTCGGCTAGAACAACCGAGAACATTACACGCCATAACTAATTTATAATATATCCACAGTAAGGAAAACTTCAAAATCGAGAAGAAAACCACTAAAAAGTCCGATTATCGTAACGACACATTGGTAACCAGCTGGTGACCAACAAATATGGCTGCCCACGGCTGGTGGCGCGCACTGATTCAAGACGTGCATAAACGGCTCTTGCTTTCTCTTTCTTTCACACATAAACTGATATTAGAACGAAGAGTGTTGAGTATGAATTAATTGTTCAACTTATTATGCTACATCTACCTATTTTCCTTTATCTAAGGTGGCCACGATGACTACTTATCTGTAAGTAGATAATCTATGGTCTTGACAATGAAGCTTCCACGTCTACATGCAAATCAGCTGCCGATGAAGACTAAGATATGAACATTTTATTCGATAACATAGTCGATTAAAACATAAAATAAATCTAAATTTTGTTGATTAATAAACATTTACAATTAAATAACATTTTATTTGACATTGTAAAATGTTAGCATTATTATAAAGCAGTGACCAAAATTTTAACAGCAGTTTAGACTTCTTGGCAACACTGATCAGAGTATTCCTGGTATTCCCCGCCAATTGACAGCATTGTTGGGGAGATATCATTCAGTCGTTTCGATTCAGTTTCAATCATCAAAATCAGTCCCTTAAGTAATTAATACCAAGTTTAGGGTTTAGTTTAGGTAAGCGATTGGCTTTTTTCGCGATCACCTATGTATAATCGATATAAGCGTTAGTCATAGGACTAGCGCTTATAATAGGTAGATGATAATTTAAATAAGCCTACTTTTCCAGGTGTATCTAGACGATGAGCGACATTGTCATCCGTTTTGCTAAATATTATTAACTTCTATGAGTTATTCATGACCACCTATTGTAGCAGTTACAAGGACCATATTTAACAGCGGGCGTTTATGAGCTGATAATATGATGCTCCATAGCAAATATTTGAACCATTTCATTTTATATTTATGTCACAACAAAATTCGGACCAATTAAAATGAGCTTTTATTCATTATTCTGTGACGAAAGCGGATAATCCCCTTTCTTTAAAGACCTAAATAAGGGGGCGGCGAAGTTTGCTTGCGCTCCGGGCGGCTGATATCCACGCTACAACACTGCTAAGTCTTTGATAAAAATTCACACGCTTGACGATCCACGCACCTTTATTTCTACAGTACTTATTACATTGTTAGGTAAGTGCAGAAATTAACACTAAGTTTAATACAATCGTAAAAATATGAATTCATGTATTAACCAAAGTATTTCCCTCCACTCACGACTGTCGCCCACAACCGCCGTTCTAAAATCCGCTTGCCTGTTTAGGAAAAGGTGAATGTTGCAAACTGTATTCAGGCAAGTAAAACAAAACCAACTCGTTAATTACAAGTTAGCAAGTTCGAACTTTATACCTGGGACATAAAGTGTAAATTGTATTACACATGCCTTGTGACATTCGACTTATTTTCTATATCATTATATCTTGTTGAGTGTTGAGATACCTACTTAAAAGGCATGTGTGGGTGCAAGGCTGACCTTATAGGTGCTACCCACAGTCTTCGCTAAACATTTAGAATGATTTCCCTGACATCCCACACTCGATTGCTATTATCACCATAAAAGATCCTAAGAAAAAACATGAATATGTTATTATAGCTATTTTCAACAGATGAAAGGATTTTTGTAATGTAGCGCGACCATTAGAATCCTTTCTAGTCGCCGCTGCAGCTTGAGTTTTTCATTTGCCTAAATTAATTTAGCAACGGCTAACTTAACTACTTAATGTGAACTAAACCTACTACTTTTGTTTCTCTTAGAAAATTGTCAGCAGCAACCCCCGTAGATAGCAATAGCCCGCAATCACATAGGACTTAACAGTAATTAAATCAGTGACATGTGGGTGTCAATATTACATCTCTGCCGTTTCTTTAAGTAGAGTCACAGCTCATCTTGATTGATCGTTAAAGTTCATAGAAGCATGGAGTTTCTTGCCGGTTATTTTCCATAGAACCAACTTATTGGAACCATCCCACTAAACTGCTATTAACGTTTTAAAAGTGCCTAAGAAGGGTTCAATATAACATAACATAACATAGCATCACGCATGTGTTCCCGAAGGATTAGGCAGAGGTAGACTATTGTGCACCGAAATTTCGCCGATGTTGTTATTTAGTGCCATGTAATGGGGCGAGCCCATTGCCATCAACCGGGCACAGTTTCAAACTTCGTGCTGCTACTGAGAATATCTATAGGTACAGAAAAACCTAAAACCATTTGTTTTTATTTGAAATAAAAACTATTCTATTCTATTCTAAGCATTACACCTCCTTGATGGTACAGTTGGCGCAGTGGTTCAGAGATCGACTGCTGCGCTACGTGTCACGGGTTCGATTCCCGCACGGAACAAATATTTGTATGATCTACAGATTGTTGTTTCGGGTCTGGGTCTTTGTCTTTGTACAATACAGGAATTATTTCTAGTGTGGGGCAACGTATTTAAATAAAAAATGTTTGTATCGTTGCTAAAAAGAAGCACGTTGTTTATTTCTATACATTTCCTTGTTAAAATGAGCAATATTCGTTTTATATAACGATATAATAAGTTGAGTTTGATTCTGTTATCAAATTTTCCGTTAAAAATGCGTACATTTTCACTTTTGCTCTCTATTTACCTATATTTAAAGTTCAATAGATATTGAGATTTTAGTTAGGAAAACGTCAAAAGTTGGTCAAAGAACAAAGAGTTGAAAACAATGTACATACATTATGCGACTCCGCATTCATGAGGTAGACAAGCGTACTATGTAAGTTAAAGAGTACATTATCCCGTGATTGGGAATTTTTAGATGTAACCGACACCGACAACGATATTAGTGGACACAGAATCTCATTATTGCTCATCGCTTTCACACGGTGTCGTTGCCGAAACGAATGTATTACATACTAGCTTTTCCCCGCGACTTAGTACGCGTGGAATTTAAAATCTGATATTTTCCTGGGGTAAAATGGAGCCTATATTTTTAGTTAGACTTCTAGCAATACATCGGTGAAAACTACATTTAATTTCGTGCTGTACCCCTAGTGTAAGTGTCTTTTGATAAATTCGATTTACTACATCGAACGCGTTCGGCGCTCCGATTGGTGGAGAGCGCGATACGGCCCAATCGGAGCGCCGAACGCGTTCGATGTAGTAAATCGAATTTGTTAAAAGAAACTTACAGTATGGGTACTATAGTTTTTGTGTGATGCCTGTAGAAAAATACAGACAGACAGACAAAAAATTTAAAAACTGTTGTTTTGGCTTCTGTGGCTCTAATAAAGACTCGTTAGAAAGATATTAGTTTATCTCCAATATCTACAATGTACAGACATTGCCCTGTTATAATTTTATTATATGTATACATTAGTGGTTTTCGTTTCTGCTGCACATTTGGGTATCGAGTGTTATCGGTCAGTATGAAAGCGGTCCAATCTTCTAAATATGAACCCTGTGGAATTTCCAGTGCAACTACAGAGTTCAGATCCACTTTCTGACTCCTGTGTTATTTAAGTACGAAATAAAGATATTCAAGGTTCATCTTTATACCATCGTGACTACTAAATACCTTGTAGAAATCCTAAAATATGCTTAAAGAATCATGAGAATTCTGAATTCTCCCAAGCATCAAAGATATTTCTTAGGTAGGTGCTTGTACCTAAGATCAACACTGGCCGTGGCATCAATTGTCGAACGAGACTTTGTGAAACTGAACTTCAAGTATTTACTTAAACATTTTGGCTTTACATGCACATGGATTACCTACTTTATTTTGGGTCGAAAAAATATACAAACACCTATAGGTAGCACGGTAGGAAGCCTATAATTAGTAAGCTCGATAGGATTAGGTAATTAAAACAGGGTATAATTATACGTCTTACGAAGACCACAAATACTAAACAAAAGTCTTCCAACATGACGACATGGTTGGCGTAGTGGCTAAGCTATTAGCTTTCTGCGCTAAGTGTCGCGGGTTCGATCCCCGCACGGAACAAATATTTGTATGATCTACAGATAATTGTTTCGGGTCTAGGTGTTTGTGTATATGAATATATGTGTTTGTAAACGCAGCCACGACACAGGAATTATTCCGAGTGTGGGGGCAACGTTATTTAAAAGAAAAACAGTAGGTATTTTACAAATTATTAAAAAAACATTAATTTACAAAAAAACATATAGACTAGTTTCCGCCCGCGGTTTCGCCCGCGTGGTTTACGAACCCGTACATTTTCCGGGATAAAAAGTAGCCTATGTGCTATTCCAGACGATAAATTATCTATCTCTGTGCTAAATTTCATCCGGAAGCGTTCAGCCGTTCTGGCGCGATTGAATAAAAAATATCCATCCATCCATCCTCACAAACTTTCACATTTATAATATTAGTAAGATTATAATTATTTTTAGCAGCCAATTTGAAATGGAAAATAAAATCATGATAAACTACATTTAAAAAATGTGAAAAAAAGTGCACCTACTAATGCACGGCGGCTAGTAGGTATTGTTGATACCATTGAGTTACAATTACGTATTTTCGTATGTCTACTCACTTTGTTGGATACTGTTTAAAGTGTCAATAGTTGATTAATTAGTTATTTATGTTGCGAATGTATGACATTGTCCTAAAATACGTGGTTTTATGAAAACACAAAATTCGCAATTTAGGTGATTAAAATAAAGCACAAAGCAGGTACGAGCTGCGAGCGGTTACCTCCTGATGTATGTGAAATATTAGAAAGTAGAACTTATTATTTAATGGTGGAACTATCGATATTGGAGATCTGTACAAACAGACTCTGTTCCCAATAAAACACCTGATATATCTTGGTACAATTTAGTTGGTTCACTTGAACTAACAGTTTTAAAGACAAGCAAATTACTAAATACTTACAGAATGTACCTATGTATCGTCCTAATTTTGTACGATCTGTAAGCATGTTTGAGTAAATTATGTATTTCCTTGTTTGCGGTAAAACAAAGAAATGGCACCGATGCATGTTCGACGGAGGCATGTGTATAAATATTTTTTAGTTAGGTATTATTCAAAGTATATTATTATGCACCTCAGACGCCTAAATTTGCAAGTTTTTCGTTTAATTAAAATAGATGAGAATAAAAACAAAGCTATAATTTGTATGTTTTAATGGCTATAGCTAGTTAATTGGACAATTACCGGCCGGTTATGATGAATGAAATAAAAAACAAGTCCTTGAAGGTTTACTAGGTATGGAGGATTCAAATAACTTATTCTTTATATCAAACATCAGGCAGCGAGAACTAAGACTAGTTAATATATATAGTAATTTATTTACTTTGTTAAGTTGGAGGTTCTAATGTCCAATACCTACATGTTGTGTTTTTGATGGTTTGCAATAAAAAGCAAATTAACTAACACATTGTCAATATTATTTCGCCTACTCAGTAAGTTAATGACAATTATTAAACTCCTAATAGGTATTGCTAGCGTCCTTATAATATGTGGGCGCGCGAATCTACCGTTTTATGATCCGACGACCAACGTTGATATTATAATATAAATATTTCATAATTCTTAAAGTATTTTCGATACTTAAATAGTTCAACATTGCTTTGTTTCTATAGAACAGTTCCATGACGGTGGTTTACCACGTTCAAGTATGGTATGGTCCCCATTGTGGATGGTCCGTGATCGAACGGGCGCGGGTAATGAACTCGAGCATCCGCGGGATTCACGACGAAGCGGCGCGTCGCCCGCGCGCTTCCGCCGAGCCTTGCACCGACTTACCTCGTGCTCACGAATTCACAGTTCCTTCGGGCAATACACTACATTGTCTATTTAACAATCTATTTTTGTTTTATTAAAATGAGTAAAATGATACATGCCTGGGTGACAAATTTTAAATGGACGAATGTTTAGATCCTGCTTGTACCGTACATTACATACACCCTTAATGTTTAATTACCAAATAACTTTTATTATTAGAAATTATTTAGATACTGATAATCCAGTTACAAACGATTAAGAGCTCACGTTCTTAACTGGAAACGTTCTTAACTGGAATATCAGTAAACTGATGCTTTCCCTATTATCTTTGAATATAGAGCACATTAAAGAGAGATCCAGTTCCATACTTATGACAAATCTAACCTAGCCCCACTGTGTAACAAATGCCTAACGCTGATAATATTATAAGAAAATGTACGTCACATGAACGTGATCGTTAGTCGCAACGGTCGGAGGCAACAGCAAAGCATAGCAAAGTCAATAATAATGTGTTCGAGTTGAATGTCATAGCAATAAGCAACGCAGCGGGCGAGTTCTCTTCGAGAGGCTCTTCGCGTGCCTGCATGGTACATTCTACGTTACCCATCTTTTTGTACCTATCTTTACCTACACACTAAGTGCCACCAGGAATGTTGTGCCACTGTTTAAATTGAGCAATTAGGCTGGACCCCTCTGCCGCGGAAGCTGAAGTAAGCTAGTAAGACTTAATGTAGCTGTAGCGATTCATCATAATATATTATGTGTGTGTTCTGGTTGAAACACGAACGTTAAAATTTTTACCTATGATGAAATAATTTTCCTTTTCATGGCTTATGGCACGTGTGACAACATGAGTGGAATAGTTGATATTCTAAGTATTTATCACTACAAAAATAATTTTACTGCACAGAAAGAGTATTTGTATTTATTTCATATCGTTGTGCTTTGTGCGTTGTCGCGTCCACAACTTGTCCGTCTCACAATGTCTGTGCCGCCGCACTTGTGGTCCCTTCTGAATAATAATTTCTATTTTGTATTCAACAGTCAACTAAAAGGATTTCGTTTTTGCAAATTGATGTCGTAGTAGGGTATTGTCGTTTACTTCGTACAGTGGCACGTGCTTAATTTTATTTCAATCTTATGACTTCATATTGCATTAAGGTAATAAGTTAGGTTTGTAATAATAGAAATATTGATAATTTTTTGTGTTGCAAGATTCACAGTTGCGGGAAAGAGCCTGCTGATTTCTAATATAGGTACTTACTAATATTTTATGATTATTACTATATCAATATGTGTTGCACAGGTAGTATTCCTTTGAATATGCGGAGAGTCTACTGTGTCTGTGTGATTGCGCAATTTCGGTAAATTAAGCAATTTTATCTTATAAATTGCAAAATGGCTCATAGAGTATCAAAGTTCAAATAAATTACTCGGAAATATACCATAAAATGACATAGGTTTACATTAATGGAGATAATGTGCTGACTGTCGTGTTCTTAGATGCCTTCATATTGTATTAATTTATTTCCAAGTAAACTGGTCGAAGCGCTATATTTGGTCTATTTTCTGACAAACGGACGGTCAAAAACAATTTTGACTGCTTCAAGATCAACGACTTCTTTAGCAAGTTATTCTTGAAAAGTACCCTTAACATATATATTTATAATCTTTACGTTACAAGTAAGTAAAACGGATATTTAAGATAATTATGTTGTATTGCAAGTGGGTTGGATTTATTTTATTGGTTGTATATTGGATATTATTTAATTTATTTTTCCTTGAAGAAAATTGCGGCTTGCGTACTGTTTGGTTACCGTTAGTATTGTCAGTTGCCTCGTGGGCAAGAGGGCCGGAAGCAGCCATATCCTGGGCAATGCCACGGCCGGAATGGCCGTTTGCATATAATCAGTGTGTAATACGTACCTAGTTTTGTTTAATTCGCAATTTATCTTGTTTCTTAATCGTTGATAACCATCGCCACGGGTTAAAAACAATTGCTAACTGAAAATATTTTCAGTAGGTAAATGTTAAACTTGATTCTATGTATGCTAAGGCCCGATTTTACAATGATATTCATCCGTGATCATTACTTGAGTCGCGTTTGAGTGAGTATTAAATGACGGACTCAAATTTGTGTTCAAGTAGAGATCACCGCTTGAGTATCGTTCTGTAATACGGACCTCAAAGTGTTACCGAGAATTATTCAGTTAGTATTCTACTGATGTTTTTACAACTACACAGCAGTAAGCAGTCGGTCATGATTTCCTGTCTCCTTTAAACACACATTATAAGGTGGTGTTGTCATGATGTGCGTCAGTCGCCGAACAGCCCCCCGCCCCCTACCTCGCCTCGACTGCCCCCCGGTACCCTCTGCCCGCCACGGTCACCGAGCACTGTGACCTTTCGCTGAATATCTCGCTGCTAATATTACGAAATTCTCACTACCATAGCAGACAGGATTAACGTGACTTCATTCTTAATTTTAATTTAGTAATTTATCCATTAGCTATCAAAATTTCACACTATCGGATTTTGATGATTTTCTTATTATTACGAAACAACAAACGATCGTAGCTGCATTTTAGGTAAATGTAATTGAAACCAATTGACCCGTATGTCTTGTACTTATTAGGAGAGTGATAACTTTAATGTTTACTATTACAATGAAATCAGCTTCTGGGAAAATCTTTTATTTAATTTACCAAATCTACCACTTTTTATTTTTATCACAATAAAAAATAAAAGTCAAAAAAGTTGCATCATAGGTATCATTTTAAGACTAAACAAATTTTAATAATTTGGTGATTCATATCAGGCGCAAGAAATAGATTATTATTTCGAGAATGATTCGTACCTTTTAGGTGCTTACGTACCATTCTATCGTACTCGCTCAGTCGAGATGAATTATCGGTTGATTAAAGTACCGGTGAGATAATCTTGGGTTGGGATCTGTTCAGCCATAGTGGCCATAGTCCAGTTTCCCAATAGTACTCTATTGTTATGTGACGGATTTGGTATTTTATTCATTATTTAGTGGCAAAGAACGCTTGACGTAGCGCGCTCGCAACTCTCTTACAAAAGAGTTCAACGGGACCAAACAGTAAAGACTCAATTGTAAACATTGACATTTTAATAAATTTTATGGTTTTTGCCATTCGTATTCATATGTTACGCATATCATGATCATAGGGAAAGGATTTAATACTCAAAATAATTTTAATCAATTTTTGTTGAGCAACTATGACGGATGTAAATACCTATGCAATGTGTGAAATTGAAATCTTTAAACTTTAGGTACACTTAATAATAAAATGTGTGTGTGTGTTTAAACTTTGTAGATAAAAGTACAGGAATATCCATCGATGATACTAACATAGATTTAAGAAGGCGAGTCGCTCGCGGTACCTTAACATCCGAATATACTTTTTTTTTTTATAAATGGACTCCTCTCGGAGCTTAAAGCTATATATTTTTTTCCAGGTTGCTCCTATAATTTTTAGATTATTTAAATATGACCCCTTCGATAGTCGGCCTAAGCTGCCCAAGTATGCATAAGGAGTGGCAGTTATCAGAATAAATTTTAAAACAATAACGATAATTTTGACTAAAGTTTCATGAAACTGTCGATTATTCTAGTTTATGACTGAGTATTACGCGATCTTTGTATATATATTACTATTTTGTATTTAGTTTTATAATTACGAAAATTTATCATAATTGATGTAAGTTTATTCGCCTCTCGCCTGTTGTTACCGTCTCCACCAGTGGCAGTTGACGATTCCTCGTAATTAATATGGTCAAGCTTTTCGGAAACTATTACTAAAATGTCATCCGCAAAGCATACATAGGCCTTCTACTCTATTCATTTCATACGTCGTTAATGTAAAGAAGGAATAATATAGATTTTTTCATCCCTTTAGATAATGTATGCGTCGTTCTAAACGATTTCGCTAGCGATGAGTCATTTCAACATGTTGCTTTTGGCTGGTGAGGCAACTCTGTATCTAAAGCGGCTTTATGATACAGGGTTTTATTTTAATTTCTCAGACTAAGTTCCTTGCTCTAAAGAAATATTAACTACCGTTGCGTTTGCGTTTTTTTAAAATAACTGTGTAGATATAGTATCGTAACCATTTGTGTTCATATCATAATCCTGTCTTGGGTTTGAAATATATTAATGAAATAGATATTTTAGACGTTTATTTATATTCTATACTTTTTTTAGGTACTGTATTGTATACACTTGGAAGCTTGTTATTAGCAATTTATAGAACACAAGTAGCGACCCGCCTCGGCTTCGCACGGGTGCAATTTTTATTAAGGAACTGAGTTTTCCAGTGGATTATCCGAAAATTTACTTTCATACAAACCTTTGTTCTGACAATTGCAAACGCAACAAAAAAAGAATAAGCCAAATAGGTGGAGCCGTTCTGAACTTATACGCTTACATACATTTTTGGCAAATTAATTTTTATTTATATAGATTTACTCTATTTTATTTACATTACATATTAGTTTGTAAGCTTTCCGAAAAATAAATAAATAAATTTCTTTATCTGAGGTTTCTTTAGGAGAAAGATGGTTTTTTATTCCCTTGGTGATGCATTTGGAAAAATTTCTATTGAGATTCATCGATGTGATTTTAAGCATTATTCAATAGCGCCTTCTACGTGGTATGGTATCTATAGGTATATATATTAATACGTGAAGCAAAAACTTTGTACCCCTTTTTACGAAAATTACGAGGAAGGAGTATGAAATTTGGCACAATTAAAGTTTATATGGAGAAGGAGTGCGGAAAGCTAAAATTTATATATAAGTAATATTTGTTATAAATACATTAAAATAAATTAAATAAAACATTCATTGTTTACGTTCATACTGCCAATGTCATATGTTAAATCAATGTCGCTCGCAATTGAGGTAATAAGTAGAACAAAATTAAAAATAAAATATATGCAATTACTACAGGGGTATATACTCTTTGACAAAAGAACGTCAATAATGTTTTAACTTAAAAATTGATACGGTCGAATGTCGGCCACTAGGCAACCACTAGTATCTTTTATTGCACGTACCAGAATGCTTAATATTCTTATCAATTTCATGTTATATTCAATTTCATTCGGTACCTCATAAAATTTCTGAATTATCGAGGTGGCGAACAATTTGTTAACCACAATTGACCCTTACAAATAAAGTCACATATACAAGTAAACTGGTAATAAAAACATGCTTCCTCATTTTGTGACATCCTCATGTGCCAATAAGTTTATACACAGATAGAGTTAACTGTAGTCAATTATTCTGTCTTCAGTTTCAAATTTAACTTCATTTTAACTTTCTGTGGGTCCTTTAATGGTGGGAATGTTTACATAACGAACTCGGCGAATTTTAACGCGAGATTCTTGGAGAGCACGGACAGAGACTCGTTTTTAAAGAATTCAAAATTACGTGTGTATAAAACGTGCCATTGCGTTATAATGGAGCCAAGTGATTTTTTTCCATTTTTGAGGTTCCGGTTTTTACAATACTTATTATGCTTTTTATTTTGTGGAGTTGTGAGCATACCAACATAATCTTTACACCGCACCGCGACACCCGTGCCGCCGGCGTTGCCCCTTAAAACTTGAGCGTGTAGATGGAATATGGGCACGATATTATGTTTTTTTGTGATAAATATGTGTGAATACTTATTGGATTCTCAGTCAGATTTACAATACGTGATACCTAATACCTAAGAATTACAAATCTGGCTGTAATTTGTGTAAACATGAAGAAGGGAATAAACTTAATTTTAAGCTTGAAGCAAATATGTTTGTTATAGTGGCGTGAATGCGTTACAGTTTTTCTATGTGCCAATTCAAGTAGAGGAAGTGATTAGGGTCAGGTAGTGCGTCGGCGGGCGTAGGCGACGCGACGTAGTGACACGGTCAACAGGTCGTTGTTCAGTCAATAGTCTACAACTTTGGCACCGAAGTCATAACATCTGCTCAAATACACGAGCAATGAACTTTCCGTAGAAACACTTTACTGAAACTAGTCTTATGTAATTACATTATGAACATGAACGTCCCAGTAATTAAAACATGTAACGTTATTGATAATATCCATGACATTTTGAAAAATAAAGAATAACAATGATGACGACGCGTGAAAGTTTAAAGAAAAGGTTGAATGCAAATGTTACAAGATTTAAGTAGGTAAATGGCGTGCAATTAACCACGCTATTGGTTGGCAACGCAAAATATATTGGCACGAAAAACTTAACATAAGAAAAATACGTTACTGGAGGATTTCAGTAACGCATTATTTCTTATGTTGTGTGTTGTGTGTGTGTTCTTTTGCTTTAAAGGTTTTATTTTCGTTGAGAAAGCGCGAGGTAAAGTTATCCTGCAAGTATGTGGATGGATTCTTGATAGAATTTAGAGATGACGTGTTTTGAGGTTGCAGTCCAATAAAATGTAAACTAGGTAATAAATTGTTGTCTAGGTATTAGATCAAAATACGATGCACGAAAGGTCAAAAATGTTTTCAGTTTCTAAACAACTAAATGAAAGGTCAAAAACGGCTTATATTATATCATGAATAATCATAAAAATCGTTATTACAAATTATCTATTTATTGATTATCTGTAAACCTAAGAATAATATTTTAAGCACTTTGCCTTTGAATAATTGCTAATTAAGTATGTACATATTCATTGACACATCATAGGTTTCATTATTGCGGTTACTTCATCAATGTAGCTAGCATGAAATCATCTAGGTATCATATTTTCATCATCACGATGTTTTTCAGAAGTTCTACATTTAAAGCTGCTATCCTTGTGTATGCAATAAGGCAGTAATCTATATATATCGCGGCGCCGACACTGGTATTAAAATGTTGTTGCATCGGATTTTCTAGTAGGTAGGTACTTGGGTATTTTCATTCAACATAGATTTAAGTAACTGCGAAATTTGTGCACGGTTTAGGCTTTAGACTAAATGTAGTCCTGGCGTCGATGGCCGTAGTTAGCAAGGAGCACGGGGGCAAGGCCCAACTCCAAAATGCCTTGAGGACTCGGCGCCTCTTAATATGATGTGACAAGAAAAGATTTTAAGTCATTGACAAGTACATACGGTAAGACCTGTACAAAATCCTTCTTAGTTGATAAAGGTCTTACTCTAGAAAAAAGGCTGTTACGCTGGCGCGAATTGTCAGAATTTAGATTTAATTTCAGAAATTGCATAATATCTCAAGGAACTATAATTTCTCAAGTCATGGAACAATAGAATAATTAAGAAATGTATTATCACAATAATTTTTGTGTACTTTCGCAATCATTCGTAAGTAAATCGAGTCAATGCGCCTAGGGTAGCTTTATTTGGACGGGCGACAGGCTCACGAAATAGCGGTCGAGGTCCTCCACACACATGCATAGACCGCAATCGCAGTCGTGTGTTGAATCAAACCATTTCTATCTATTTATTTGCGTAGCCTTGCAGGCCCGCCATCGTTTGCTTTGGTGACATCACTAAGTTTTACTTGACAAGGAGTCGTGAAGTCGTGGTTGTGGCTATTTGTTGTACCTACATTTTATTCTCGTTACTAATAAGCTGATGCTACTATGCTGTCATCCAGATTTATATTAACTAATCGTGCAAGTCAGTAAAAAATACTATATTTAACAGGCACTTAATGCACAATTGACGGGTGCTTATAGATTTTTTGTTTGTATGTTGTATATCCATTTATCGACATATCCTTATGCTTGTTGATTGGCAAGAAAAAAACAAGTGCAAATATATCCGTCATCTCTAAAAAAGCTATGATAGCTTTAGTAGTCACGGGTAATACTTTATTGCTCTAATAATTTCTTATCTCTGTAATATTCTACCTACTTTGGAGCGTGTAATCTTTGTAGACTGTATACTTACTATTTTTCATTATCTACACGTATTTTTCTTCTAGCTGAATCAAGCGGCAAAGAATAAAATTACCTATGTACTTATTAAGCAAAATTATCTGCCGTAATAAAAGTAAATGATAGGATTTGCCTAAGGATCTAAAAATATACAGAAAAAAAAGTTTTACACGGAGTGGTAGTCGGTATACATATAAGATAAATATCATTAGGTCTTTGAGACACCTCGAGTCGGGTCAAACGCTGCTGCGGAATCTACTCAGGGTGATTTTCTCTCGTAATGGGTGTCTTGTTATGCGGAATGTTGACGACTGTTATTGCTCGCGCATGCAGATCATCAGATCTGCATGCGCGACTGCTCGACCAGTAACGAGCACATTAAAATATTTATTGGCGTATAAATAGTCTTCATTCGTTGTTTTGTTTACTACTTTTATGCATCTTCTTCTACTTTTCTATTGAGTTTTACACATTGATTGTTGTTTAAATATATGAATGAATTCACATTTAAGTGTTTAGATATCACGGTGTCCATGTCAAACCGGTCAAGAAGCGAATAGAGTACCGAAAGCGATCTTAAAATGTTTGCCAATACATTTCGCAATGAAAATATTAGATCTGAGCGGAGTATCTCTAAGATTAGCATGAGGAATACTAGCAAAAAATTGTCGAACATCTCGTAACGTAGATATTAAATATCTGAGCCTAATGTCAAGAGTTTTTACGGCGTCGTGTGGAATGGAACGAATTTATATTTTATTGTTGGGGGCAGCGAAGCGCGAGACGCTGATGTCATGCTTAAAATGCATGATATGTAAAGCTAACATAAAGCTAACGTTATGCGTGTTGTGGTTTCCAAGAAATTATATTAAAATTGCCGCTTGATTTTTCCCATTACTTTCTTGAGAAGTTGAGTAAAGACTATTTTTACTGTGTGAATAATGTTTGCTGAATGTTTCATTTACTGTGATCCAGGTACCTAAAGTTAGATATGAAGGAAGTATGTATAAAGTGAACATTTTTTATTACTAATTTCTGTACGTATCTGTAATAGATGTGTTAGGGGAGATATCATTAGAACTTGTTAAAACCGCCATATTTATTATTCCCATACCAAACGATTATTCCTGTCTTTAATGAGATATTAGCGGAGGAAGACGTAAAAAGGATTAACGAGTATTGTAGCACAACTTCGAAGAGCTCTCTGTCGAGCAGTGGACTCTTATAATATATAGATGTACTTTATTTTTAAATACTGACGCGATTGAAATTTAAGAATGGTGTTTATTTGACAAGCACAGACCTTGTTTTAAACAAAAGTACCGATTGGTGTTAATTAATTATACACACGTATCATCAATTAACATGATAGGTACATTTGCTGAAAAAAAAAAAATGTGGCTCTTCTTTTACACTTACTTTCAAGCACTGCTTGAAATAAACTCATGACGAAATAATATGTACCTATGTAAGTTTAAAAGAATAGCCACATTTTTTTAAAATAATGTAATTTGCGTAAATATCAACAAATTATTTTAAAGTACAGCGCAAATAATGTGAAATAAATATCTCTGGTAAATTGGTGTAACTAAATCATTTTAGAGAATTATCTACCTAAGTAATGGGTATGACGACACGGTTGGCGCAGTGGTTAAGCGATTAGCTTTCTGCGCTATGTGTCGCGGGTTCGATCCCCGCACGGAACAAATATTTGTATGATCTACAGATAGTTGTTTCGGGTCTGGTTGTGTGTGTATGTGACATGTATGTTTGTAAACTGTACCCACGACACAGGAGAAATCCTAGTGTGGGGCAACGTTTTAAAAGAAAAAATAAAAAATGGGTTAGTCCTCTATCGGTACTTGATTGACTACTTATTCTACCAAAGTAATCGCGCTCAAAGATACAGATTTTGATTTATTGACCACTAGGGCATGCAATATCGGAAGGTTTTCAGTTCCGGAACTGACTTTCGATACTGGAGGCCAAATTCCGGAATTCCGGAACTGGTTCCGGAACTGGCAAAATTTTTAACTATTTTTGGTTTCTAGGAAAAGAAAGGTTTGTATTACAAATCAAACAGAATTGATTATCATATCAGTCTTTTATTATCCCTTTATACATTAAACAGTAAAATCAACTAGTTCTATCACGATAGGACTAAAACTAAACATAAAATATGAGTCTAAACCATGCGATAATTATAAATCCTCACATATGAAGTTAGATAAACTAAGCGAAATAAGAAACATCAAAATATAATTAATGTTATTTTGTCAATAAACTGAGATCAAATCAACAACTAACTAACACAATAGGTAATTAATTTTTGGAGAAGAACCGTTGTTCTTAAGAACAATAAAGCGTCTAACATTCTATCAGATAGCGACCTTCTTATTCGGTTTCCAAAGTAGCCGGCACACGAAAATACTCTCTCACTCTCGACACTTGTGGGCAGAACGGATAAAATATACTAATAAGCTTCTGTCAGATACACACCTCGATCTCCTCCATTATCGAACATAGCTTTTTCTAATTTTACAAACAAAGTTCCACAAGAGTTAATATCACTTAATGTATAAAACTTGGTAATATTGGCGTTACGATATTACTACTCTCAATTCCGGAACTGAAATATTGGAAAATATGTTACGAGATTCCGGATTTTCGAGATTCCGGAATTTTGGAATGCATGCCCTATTGACCACCTCTCGATTGCAACTTGTAACTTAAGCCACAGCTGTTCGACTATTATTCGCAAATAGCCAACGCAGTAATTGCGTCCGATATTTGGATGAAAATAATTAAATACAGTGCCATATTTGTGCGTATTAAATAATTTAATATGTACACGTTTATTTATTTATTATTGGTATACCAACAGCAATACATATCCAATCTGTTGTAAAGCTTTTCAGAGTTGTGTCATGGTTGCAAACTGAATACTATGTATGTATGTAGTTAAAATAATGTATAAATAGTAATTACTCATTATCTAGAGGAATTAATTTCTACCACATTCAATAGCTTGTGTAATTATTTTCTCGTACTTAATGATGGCTCTACGTGATCTCATCACGTATGAACTTGAATATCATGGAACATAATATGCCTACTGTGTTCATGTAATACTGTTTTATGGACGCCGTTTGCATTATAAGTGCAATAAGGGTTGAGTCGTAAGGTCATAAGAAAATGCAAAAATGTTGCTTAGTAACAATTTGAACGTTTTTTTTTGTAGGCGGTCAATTTATGCAAACGTGGGCGGAGAAGTGGAAAGGATGCGGTGCGGCTGTCGCGTGAGAATTCATCTCGTAGAAATCTCGCTAGGCCTGTCTCCAACATGGTGCTGTTTCTATGGTAGACTAGACTAATTACGGACAGATTGCATCGGCCATTGCACCTCACTCTGCCCCGGTTTATGCATTACAGCTTGCATATAAGCTATATCCTATAATTTTTTGCCTGAAGAAGAATTATATCTGAAGTTTATCATAGCTTAACACTCTAAGTGATTGTTCCTTAATAAACTAATAAACTCGTGTATTGGTAGTTACTATTACAGTAAAACATCGTAAGCTTTTCTATTTATTGGAGGCTGGTAGCGAGCAAAAGTATTAACACTTTGGTAGGTTGACTTTACGGAGTTAAAAATAAATAAAATATTTCAATAAGTTAACGATATTATGTTTTAACATTGTCGATTCGTGAGAAAATAACGAGTTTTCAATGTGACCTTTGATGTGATTTTTGCAGTATTTACGCCGGTGTGTCTCCTTTGTTGTGACAACCTTGACCGTTTGCTGTTACCTCGAAGATTCTGCTAATGAATAACTAAGTAATGTTAGCGACAACCAGTCGACTGTAATGCACATGTACATACATTGGCTTGCGTTTAATATGCCAAGATTTCCTTAAAACGTTTTCTTGTTGAGACTGCTGAATAGGAATGTTACTATTTATAGCTTTAATAAGCATACGCATATCACAGAAAATAAAAAAAGAACGTCAAGGACTAAATGAAAAATTTGTCTTTAAATATAGGTGTTCTTGAATTTATGAGTTTTTTCTTTTTTGTTTAATAAATATGTAACGTGAGGAAACAGCTAAACGTAGTGTTAATTTAAAGTAATTTATCTCGTCAAACTGGCGGCGGTCGTCTCTCTATGTTACCGGTTCGTCCAAAGAGCATTGTGCAAGCGGCGATTTCGACAGCGCGACCGGCGGATATAGCACGGGGCCGCTCTTTCGTAGCCCACACCCACACTAAACTATTTGAACAACACTGCCTGCATACACCACTTGCTAAACGCTTAAACAAACGTACCGCAAGCTCAGAATAATATTCGTCTCACGTTATCAGTTGACTCTACTATGTTATTGGAAATGGATTTGACAAAATCATTTTAGCGCCTCGTTTCCCCTTAATATTAATAACTGGTCTATAGGTCAAATTTTTGTACATGCATTATCAGTGTTTTAAATTGATATCATGTAGTATAATGATTTACGCGACGTTTTGCTGTAATTAGTCTAATAAGGCTTTTCTTGTTTTCAGACGCTTATTACATGCGATCATCTGCAATAACCGTAAATTATATTATTTAGTTTTTCCTAACGTCTCCACATCATAATAGGTATATTTACTTATGCCTACACCAACTATTCATGTTCTAGGATCTGAGTATTGTTGAATCACGTCTTGTGTCATCGGTCGAGGTCTTGGATGATCTCATTCTTTTGGAGACCTTCTCATATTATTGAATTTCAATTAGTTTTAATTCATTACTGCTGTAGGATTGATGGAAGCTTGCCGATAACTAGTGGCAGTTAGATAGAATAATTGATATTGATTGCATGCAACTACATCTAACTAATTACTTGGTTATGGTCAAGAGATTATTCCAAGGTTTATTTGTCGGATTTGCAATGGTGATATTAATGGTAGAAAAAAGAGGTTTATAGGCTGTGAAATATAGGTATTGAACAGCAAAGGTAGGTTAATTCAAATTAGGTAAAAAAAAACAAAAATAGAAGAAGGAAAGCTGAAGATCTCCGCTGAAGTCTGTAAAAAATAAAATGTGAGATCCAAACGAGAATGTTCTCAAGTTGGAGAACAAACGTCGCGTCGGCACAAAGTTCCAGGAATGTTAGAGGACGCGTCGCGCTCTGCCTGCATGAGAACATTGCAACGTTCGCTCTTCAACGTCGGCGCGTCGCGTCGCCCACCGGCCACCGACAATGGAATGAAATTGAATGAGAACTTGTATACTTATAACAAATATAGAGTGTCTTAAAGAACGACTTCGCTAATATTATTATGAATTTATGCGTTCTCGCGTCTCGAAGGCTGTTTTCGTTACGTGCATTTCATGATCATTCACGAGACAGATATACTTAGATATTATTATTTATGTACTTATTTTCTAGAAAAACATATTCGACCGGATCGACGAGCCGACCCGACGTATTCGGTTCTTTGCTAAACACCAATCGAATAATAAGTAAAACCAGTTGAAGCAATGACATCATCTTCCCGTACTGCAGAGGCCGTGTCCTTTGCGGATAATGAACATCTAAGCACAACTTTAATTAGATTTCACGTAGACATTTTTAAGTTTGGGAAAATATAACAATACCTCTTGTATTGTCGTGTTTCAAGTTTTACGCGCAATGGGTTGAAAATGAATGTTATTTACGTTTTTTTAACTAATGAATATGTACGAATACAAACATGAACTTCAGTCTGTTCTGATGTTGATTACAGACTCGGCTGTCATTATTGCCTGTTTACTGTGTGTCGAAAAAACTTGTAGATACTGTGATTTGCTATGATTAAAAAACCCGCACTCTTATTGTATCATTAAATGTTGTAAAGATTTTCGTTTTTCTCTTAAAATATTTTTAATTTGAATTGAGATATACATTAATGATAGTGCACTGAAATATACTTACATCAGCAATAAGATAAGATAGGATGTAACGCCCATTGTTTATTTTTTAGGGTTTAGTAACAATGAACGCTACGGATGACTTCATGCGCCTACCTATCTATTTAACTCGTTTAGTTAGTTTACGCAAGGTAGTATTCATGTGACCCTTAAGAAAATGTAATGCATAAGATAAAAAAATACAATAAAATTAGTCAATGATTTTGTTTAAATTGTCAGGTAAATATACGTACTTTATTATTTTTTTACTTAAACATTTCCATTTGATCTTGTAAACAATGGCAGTCTGAGCTATAATTTATCGTTCTTTTACTCCTTAGGTGGAGCACTTTCATTCGGAAGGAACAATAGATGTTGAAGTAAAGCCACTTTACTAGCCACTATTTTTGATTCGAAGTCGAAATATGTTGGTCTCTACATATATATGTATTAGAAATAACAAGAATTGAAAATTTCATATTGATTCATTAGAAATAAATGCAAAAATATTACAGAATCTTAGAAAATACGTCGCCTGCTCGAAGACTGGTATTTTTTATGATGTCGTATAAAACTTGTTTATTAGTAGAATCTTAAGATCATAGGATTTATAGAAGTGAGAGAAGCAATAAACCGGTCCAACTTTTTAGTATGCAATATCCTATAGTCTATGTGTTAAGAACATAAACATACTATTGAGCATCCCCCTGAGTTCAATGTCTCTATCATTAGTTGCTTTTTTAATAGCTGCTGCCATCGTAACCTCATCTGGCTAAAGTATTTGTAAGTTGACTGCGACGTCCTTGCCATCTAGACCTAACTCGTCCGCTACGGTCTGTGGATCAACAAGATGGCGGTTGGGGATCCTCGGGGCTCGTGCGAGGGACGGGGGTGGCCGGGACAGGTCTGGCGGCGCCGCCCGTATCGGCCGAGTCCGAGCCCAAGCTCTATTTTTAGCGCTGTGTCACCGTTCGTTTTCGCTCGCGCCCTGCTCGTCCATGCGAATAAAGCCTTACCTACAGCAAAGGTTGAAGAATTAACATTAAAATATGAGGTATCCTAACAATGCGCTGCAAGTGCTTTAACTTGGTAATTACGTATGTACCTGGACCGACTGCGCTTAGTAATCTTAAAGTGTTTAAGATGCATTCTTATTAGCCTTTATTTTAATTTGTATATATGACAGCATTAACGATAGTAATAACCATTTTTTACTCACATTTATTAATATTTTCCATGGCTTTCACAAGTCACATCAAGCATTAGAAGGTACTTAATATAACACGAGTTTTTTTAAATTCAGATCACGTGTCATGTTCTATGTAACAGTAAGTCGAGCGTCATGATGTCATCGGCATGTGATGGCTTGTGCCCTTTTGTAGATGCAGTATTATGTAACAACTCAATGTTTATATATACGTACACTATATTCATTATATATTATGACACTATGTATTATTGAGGTCTAGAGTAGCAACGCAGTGGTTCGAAGCCCGTTGTCCACTGTTTATCAATTTGTTACGTACATTACGGTTCCACCGCAAGTGTCATGTTATTGTTGTTTATCGCCGTTATAAAAGTTTTAGTGTCGTTAAGTAATTTTCTTCGAGTTTCTCACAAGAAAGGCGGATATTGTATGAGAAAAAGCTTGTATTGCAATGGTTACGGATAAAATAATAAGAACTTTGAAGTACAGAATTGAATATTTAAATGCTTATCGAAAATTTGGGTTGCGTCTTTCTTTTTTCAATCGTTATTGTTTAAAGAAAATTACAAAAAAAAAATGTTTTCGACCTAAATAATAGACCGAAAACGCGAGATTTTAGATTTATGTGGCAGCGACTTCATTATTTTAGATTGTACTAGGCGTGTTGGCATTAATGGTCTCCGGCGGAACCGAGGACTTTTACGGAGACGTGAAATTCTTAATACTACGTTCTATTAATAGAGGCTAGGTAATTCTATAAAAATGTACAGGTATTCCATATTCATAATCGTTACATACAAGTATTTATGAATGGTCGTATTTAAACTCGATTACTCACACGGACTGTGCAATAACATAGTGAGGTAACAGTATATCGGGCGTAGATTGCTAATGACGAGTTGTTTGTCAAGGCTTTCCATTGCGGGTGTCGCTCTACACCTACACGGACGCAGAGCTTTAGGTGTCGCCTGGTGATTGCTGGCACTTGACTGCCATTCCCCACTACCCACGCGGGCGCCGAGGACTCTGCCCACGGCCCTCCGCAGATTACACAATGTTTAAAACATTTTTGCAACCTGTACAGATTACCTTAAACAATAGATTTTCTTAAGCTGCTTCACGTTTTTATTTCTTGGGAAAAGTTCTGTATAATTTTATTACGCATACAATTTGGAAGAAGTCAGGGGACTTACACGCAGACACGCAATCACGAAGTGTTCATGATGTCAGACCGAACTTATGTATAGAAAAATCAACAAACATGCTTCAAACCGGAAATCGTGCCCTAGACCTTAGTTTTGCCTCAAGTGTTTATATATTTTGAGTCACCTTGATGAATAAGTTATTTTATAAAAATAATCAATGATAAACAAAAAAAAAAAACGAAAAAAAAATATAGAAAATTATACCATTTAATCTCTAAATACAATATATTGTATGAATCTATATTCCGAAACAGGACTGGAGAGTATTTAATGAACTAAAATCGGTTGTTTGAATTATTACTATTGCTTTTATGGTAGACAATATAGGCGTTATTTGGTCGGACCAATCAATTTTTTGGAATTTGTAAGTAACTACGACTATGTAGGTTTAAATTCGGTGTAAATTATTGTTGACTCACAAGTTATTGATTACCATTTTAAAAGAGGGTTTAGATTGCTTTAATCGACAAAACTCATATACAAGTTTCCTATTTCATATTCCACCTCCATATATTAAAATGAATCAGAGGCCATTTACCATTTCCAACGTATATAAAATTATCTGGTTGTTGAAACTTTAAAGACGGGCAATACTGTGAAAAGTTGACTGCCTTGATATTTGGATGTCATATTATAAAATGTCACAGCGCGTCATCATGAGTGTGCTGACGACTTGTTTGTGCAGACCATAGACTTAGAATTTCGCTTTATGGTGCAGACACAGCAGTTGGACGTTCGCGCTGTATTGCAACACAGCATGCGGAGAAAGCTGTACACGTCTGGCGAAATCACACCCACTACGCATACATGTGCCAAATCTTTCGAAGAACCCCTCTCTACATATATGGCAGCTTAAACAGACGGTTCAGTAAAAGTTGTTTTTGCATGCAAACAAAATACTTATCTGTACCAAGGATATGTCCACCCGTACATATTAATGTAAATAAAGTATTTTTACGATTAACGAATAACAAAGTTAATCCTTTTCTGCAAAGAAATCTCCATGTTCGCTGATCACGAACGTTCTGCGATTATAAACACATAGAACATAAAATGCAATATATAATAAGAATTGACGTAAGCACAGATTATTTTCGGGGGGAGGGAGTTAAACAGAAAATGACGGTTGCGATCAATTTCAACTACTGATAGTGAAAGAAATTTTGCATAATCATCAGGCTTGGTTTGATGATTTCAGTTTAAATTAGGTTATATAAAGATGATCAGGGTCTGTATTCAAGAACAATATTTTGAAAACACATGGTTAGCGTTGACTCACAGTGGACGAAATTTCGACCGACCGATTAATTATATCGCCGCATTTTCGCTTTCTCTTCACTGAACATCAGGGTTCTTGATGATACGAGAGTTCATTAGAGCGGGCAATCTGTAACTATGTACGTAAAATATTTTACAAAACCGGTATAGTTACTAGCATTTGTGCAGTTCTGATTTCTGTTAATACGATAAGGATCATAAGCTTATAAAAGTTGTTGTTGTGCGTTATGTGTTTATAATAACTCGAGAGCAATGCACACCCTACCGACTTAATGAATGTCATCTTCTCTTTAGTTATTATGTTCTTGGTGAATCCTAGGCTCGATATGTTACAGGACAAAACGTTGACATAACGAACTAGTGATGTCGCTGGATATTATATGATTGCGGTAAATTACGACGACATGGCATAACGTTACGTGTGGACACGTATGCGATGCAACCTTGTGCGATGGCGGGCCACGATTGCGATGGCGAGCCGACCGTGACACTGACGCGGGTTATGATAATGACGACTTGTATACCAACTATTGTCGAGTTTCGGTGTAAATATGTAGTTGGGAGTCGGCGTCTGCCCTCCGAGTGTGAGTACCTCGGCGACCGTTATCCGGTCACCGCTTCGCTGTACGCCGCCGCTGCCACGCCATGGAAAATGACTACAACGTTCAAGTCGCTGGGAATTAGAAACAAGAACGGTTTAGTTTGCACTTAGTGTAAGACCGAACATAATTATGACTGCTGCGGGTAATTATGGAGTTCATTAACATCATTTTTTTCACAAGCTTTCTATTTCAATATACCTACATAACTGACGAACTGCTGACGAAATAAAACAAAGCGGTGTTTAATATTACTGTCAATTGTTATTGATCAAGATGAGAATGAATTTTGAGTCGTCAAAACATAGTGACTATTTATTTTCATTGAGTGAAGCCATCAACCTTTCCATCATAAAAGATTTTTCGAATAAACGTAACAATATCGCATGTTCGTGCCGTTATAAAATTAATTCTCGCTACACAACTAACGTTTAGTTAGATATATATCAGATATCGCCAGTTTACAGCATCATTCCGTATAGATGCTCAGGTTTATAGCCCGGCGGGTTGTTAAGGTATTTCTTTAATAAGTAGAAGCCAATTACCTTTTGATACAATTAACTCGATTGCGGCAATACAACAGGAAATGATGGTTCCCCTGGTGCCGTAAGAATGACAGTGGCGTACCCGACACATTCCAACCAAAGTACACTTGTGCCACCAGCCTAGTGTTATTTATTACTTGTACAATTCAGTTATTTTAAATATAAAACTAAAAACCAAGCGCGAACGGCCCCGTTGCTTTGTCGATATAGCTTTAAGATAGAGCCATAAATGTAACTACTAGTTACAGCCAAAAAGTGGTTAAAAAAACTAAAGTATTTTTTATTTTCTTCGTAATTTAATCGAGATGATTGTTAATGAATATTAATGCAGCCCGGATAGTTCGATGTTTTTGTAGCCATTGGGAATTTACTACTATTATCGCTCCGGTGAAGATCTGCGATGAACGATATCTCGTGTTCAGTGAGACCTCCCGTTTGATATAGTCTCACGAATTGCATGTTAACCGAAGGTACCGATAAATCAATATTATCTGTTTTCCGCGTGAAATGACCTCTTCTATAAGGGTATTAAGTAAAGTATGTACATTTTAGAATGCTATTGTTTTTAACTTGGAAATTGGAATATGTATAGTTGTGTTTGCTACATTTATATTTATATATTCAATCAAGATTAGATTGAGGTGTGGTGTTCTTTATTTAAATACGACTAATAACCGGATTTGTTGATAAATTGCCTTAATATGTAATTTTTGAGGTTGAACAAAAATGAATCTAAATCTATAAGAATTTTATTTTAGTATTCATAAGCTTTGCATAATAATTAAAATTTAATCGGTGGTTATGTCAAATGAGGTGTATCAACAATAGGCTTTAGAGTATTTCCGCAGATACCTAAGAAGAATCTTGCGTTTCTAGTTTTAGGGGTTTTACTTATTCTATAACGAAGATTATGATGGGAAAATTCGTAGGAAGGAACACAATGGGTTCTTATTATAATATAGTACTTAAAAGGGTCAGTAAGCATTGTACTTTATTCATAGTAACAAATCTTTACTTTACAATACGATAAAATCAAAACATGGAGACCACCTCTTCCCAAACTAACTCGCCACTGCAAATCATCGTTCTCGTTCTTTGATTATGATGTGATATTGGTAAAGTTAACACCAAAAGTGAGTAATGAACCTTCAGATATCAAAACTTGCAAATCATGTTGCCTTAACTTTTTCGAAGTTCAGCATTTGATTCCGACTGTACTCAAATGTATATCCATATATATATAATCTATATTTATAATCTTATTGCTATCCAAGACACCTTGAGATTAATATTGTCTATTTTTGGGAGAGACGAAACGTTGTTACGTGATTCTGAATTACTTATTGTTTTATATTAATTCTCCCATTAGTTTTTAACTAAGTCTAACAGTGAAAACAACTGAACCGACTTTTTTCGTTACATAAGATATAAAAAACTTATATATTAATGAATCAAGACATTTGATTATTAATGAAAAAGTCAAACATTAATAACTAAGACGTTTCACAAGAAGCATTTGATAATGTTCCGAACATGATCACCTTTTATAAAGTGTACCTAAATATATTCGACTTTCTGACATCATCGCACGGTCAGGCTGTCTACATTAATTTATACATGTACAAGAGTTTGTATAGAAAAATGTTTTTTATCCAGATCACAAATAATAAGAGGAAAACATCTATGAACATGACATAAAATAAAATCTTTGTGTCATCTATTCAATGTCAGAGTGTAGTTCTTATTTGTTAACATTCATAACTAGCTGCCCGCCCCGGCTTCGCACGGGTGCACTCATGAAGAAAATGAGACCAAATCTTCCCTTTACAGTACGACCAAGTAATAAAATAAAATGACAGTTTAAAAAAATTCGACTATAATATATGAACCCAAAATTTTCATCATTTTCTTTTCCGTTTTCTTCCATACAAACCTTGTCCTGACAATTACAAACAGAACAAAAAAATAATTAGCCAAATAGGTGCAGCCATTCTGAAGTTACATACATCTTACATACATTTTTGGCAATTGATTTTTATTTATATAGATTTATTTACAATAAATAGATTACTGTCTGACTTCTCCGCAAAACTGTAAATTTACTATCTATATACTTAGACAACCTACTTATTATTACTAACTACTAAAACACTAAACAGATTAAAGATGTAAAAAATGTAATAATATTACCTACGCGTCAAAATACTCCTCCGCATCGCTGTCAACCGGCATTGTTCCCAGAAGACTGGCAGCATTGCCACGCTGTATGGCAATGCTGATTCTTTGACCAAAGAATAATCCAGCTTTCTAGTAATGCCTAGAGTCGACTAATCGCTTTGCGATATGTTTAAACAAGATGCGAGCACTCGGACCCCATGGCCCAAGTGTTTCGACCCCAAACTGCTCGAAAATATAACCACTGAGCAGGTTATTATATTTCCGCCGCTTATATAGATAGATTACCTTATATTACTGACGTTTTTCAAGTATGCTGACGTCATAAAATTCGGATTTTTCCCCTAGAAGTAGGAATAGGTTTACATTTTATTACCATCGAAACAGAAATTGCTCTTGAATTGCGCGCGTTGATGTCTAATATATGGGTCAGAATAAATGTGCTACATAATTATTCCGCATACACAATTATTACCTCGGCACTTTTCAAAGTGTTGCATAAAAAGGCTATAAACATGAAATTAGTATAATTATATTAACTTATTCATTAGATAAAATGATAACGGTAATATTATGATTTTTGTAGACGTCGGCACTGATTTTCACTACGAGTGGTAAGTTTATACGAGAAAGTAATATTTTTTCAAATTAATTAACAATGTGTTAATATACTTACATATATATTTTTATACTATAAAATATATTAACATTAAGGTACATTTACATACACATAAACTATCAATCAATTTATTAAGTATCTTAAACTCAATAATTAATATAATGATCTCATACATACATTCATTATATTTGTTAAATATTAGATATTAAATGAAATAATTGCAGTAATCCATACAAAAGTGAGAACAGCCGGCAGGCAGAGAGCCGCGTGTCTGCTGTTTAACTTTTTGTTTTAATGTAATGACATATTACCTACGGTTGTGTTATTTTGTATTCAATTTTGCTTTTACCGAGTGCCTTTGAATAACATCACCAGAGGCGTATTCTTCGGACAATCGAATTGTACAGCCATTACTGCGATTGTGTTTTTCAATGGACCTATAAAAATAGATGTAATTGGTGATGAGAAAAAAACGAAGAACGCTTATTGAGTTCCGCCGACTCGGACCGCCTTCTGGTCGCGACGAGGATGTTAATAGCCACACAGAAGCCACGCTTTTTATATCTCTTAGATGGACTTAGCAGGAATGTGTGCCGTGATTGAATTTATACAGGGCCGCTAAGGGCCCCGTAGAGGTAATGGTCTGAGGTAAACTGCTTTGTGTTTATGAGATACGAACCTTGTTGGTTCTTTCAGTAATATGTAGGAATGCTAACGCATGTTGCGTGTCTTTCGCAATATAAAATGTGGCCCTTTTGCTCATTGCAGCAGAATTCAGACAAAAAGTCTTAGAAATTAAGTCAAAATTGTTACTATGCCCTTGTATTCTAATCGTCAACCTTTCTGGTTAAGAGCTACATGGGTGCCGCTGTCTTTTTGCAATAGTGGACGAACGGGTTTGGTGCTCGCTTTATCGCCCTTGCAGCCGTAGTATACTGTGTAGATAGAGCAGGGCTGCAAAAGCTCGGCCACTGGGAACGCGTTCCAGAGTGAGGTTGCAGCGGGCGCGGGGCGCAGCCTCGGGGCGCGGGCCGAAGGGGGCCGCGCAACCTGCGCGAGCGCCGAAGCCTGCGACTGCGCGTTCAGTCATTGTCCGACCAATATCTCGGTCGTACGTCCTAACATCGACCGGCGTTGTCGCTACTTCATTTGTCGTACGAGTGCCCGTTAAACGAACGGTTCACTCCGACCCTTGGAGTGTAGGTGCAGTGCTAAGTGATAGTGTGTTTTTGGCTATACAACATAAAAGTGTATCGCTAACAAGTATTACTGTCTCCGCTGTGTGGCGAGTTCCACGGAGTTGCCTAACGGCTGTTCGCCTGCCGGCGAGGGAAGGCGGATCGCATCAACCGGGAGGAATGAGCCCCGTACACCACAGCTCCCGCACTCACCGATGATCTCAAGGTTGGTTTCACATTTATGGATAGCCGCCTCTCAAGACATGTCGATGCATCATGTATCATGCACTGTCGCAAGCGCAAATTCGCACGACACGACCCCGCGACCGCGCTCGCATTATACGTACACTCTATTCTGATCTCATTCCAATAACTTAACATTCATTTTAGCTCGCTCTTATTCACCTCTGTGAAACGTTCACTTGCCTGCTTCCATTTTATTGTTCTTAACTTATATAATTAACGAGAAACTCAGTGTTCCTTTTTCTCTCGTTAAAATTTTATAAGACTCTAATTGGGCATAACTATACATACATTGATATTATAAAATAACTTTGTCACTTGAAATCCTAAATCACAATATAATTGATGCCATACAATTAATTTTAATCATTTATACTAATATATTCATTCTAAGTTTAATAAAGGTAGGTAGGAATAAAACGATTAGAATAAAGAACCTGACGAACTAGCTTTTTTCTTGGATGGAATGTTAGTAGTGCTAAGTATTTATTCTGTGTAGAGCCGCAGCAAGACTCTTCTTGGTAATATTTAAATTACATTCACGAAGAGTATCACAAACTTTTAAAAAGGTTACATAAATGCATCTTATATCGGAACTTGTTGGTGACTGTAACGATTGCAAAAGCGTGTTGCAGTATTACTGCAACACGCTTTATTACTCTTACGTGGATTTATTCATAGAGTTACCAACTATTGAACGTATAAGAATGAAAATTAAACATACCGTCCATGGCGTTCACAACTAGTAACCTTTTATATAATAAAATGGCTTCAATTCAAACCGACTCATGGAAAAACCCAAATGAAATTCTTAAATTTCCATGTCACTTCATGTTAATTTTTTTATAATAAATACCTAAGTACGGATGTTTTCAAGGAAATCACTTATGAACATGATGGTATGGTAATGACTTAAGTATATAATTTGGTAACAAAAACTAAGTTGGTATATTTGTTAGTCTCAAGATGTCTATAATAGCTCGTTTTGTTCAACCTGATAAGGTTTTAAATCCATTGCGTTTTAATAATTACGGATACAGGGTTATACCACTAGGTGGCGTTAGTTTAAAGGGAGGTCTATTGCCAATTAAGTGAATTGACAATCCATATAAAACAGTAAAGCCTAGCCTAGTTTCTAGTTTGATGTATTGCCATACGATCCAGTTTTAACTCCCTATTAGCCAAGATATAGTTCTACTTGTATTCGTTTGGAAATCGGTTAAAACATTTTAGTTTGTTGATGATATCATTATCTAGTTGATGATCTCTTAAGCTATTGCATAAGCATTCACACTTTCGATATAAGGATGAATTCGAAAACTATAAGCAGTGAAAGTCCTGTCAAAATGCTTTCAATAGTTTTTGCGTGATGACCCAAGAGGAAGAAAAACGTAACGATTTTATATTTGAATTAATTATTTATGATTCAATCTGAAATGAGTAATACATGTATATACTTAGCTTTCAAAGAAATCAAGTTCTTAATTTTTTGTAAATGTTTATGCAATTTCTTGCCTCAAAATTATAAATTTGATTTTTTGTATCAAATTATAATAGAGGACGTATCTTCATCGACAAATATATAGTTATAGATTAAGTGTCTTTGATAATTAATTTCAAAATAAAGAAAAGTATTTTACGTATGGCAATGAAAAAGAAAGTAGATATTATTGCTGAACAGGGTAAAGGTTTTTTCTTTAAGTCACTTACTGGAATAACAGTCCAATCTATTCGTATAAGCCCTATAAACAGATTTCCATATACGGATAAGCTGATTTTCCTCGGCCGCATCCGGTACACTGACATTACGCCTCGTGATGCAATCGTTTGATAGGTATGATAACTGTAATAGTATAACGACTTATCTTTAGGATTATCACGACTGCACGACATTTACTATGTATAACATACTTGCAGAGTATAGGTCTACGACCAACAGTGAATGTCTCTTAGTCTGAATTATTGGTATTTTTATTTATATAATAGGTATTATGCCTGTATTGCTTGAAGGCTTAGGCAGAGGTGTACTGTTGGTTGTACACCCACATTTCGCCGATGACGTTATTAACTCACCACATGTAATAGGAGTCATTCCCTTACTGAAACACTTGAATACACTTTGTTCGACCCGGGGATATAATGCGCTCATGTGGAGTATTCTTTAATGCTATAATAACAACATATAAATTTGAAACTTAAAAAAATATAGACCTGAGCGGGATCTGAACCAACCACTTGGCGAATCGTATATTTTATTGATCTTTTGATAATTTTTCAAGTATTATTTGTAGAATTTCTACAAGTTTAGACTTAACATTTTTCACACATGTTTATGAATTGGTTACATAAATAAATTTTTACGTACACATATTTACTTATAATATTTACATATATACATATAGTTGACATCCAAACAGGTTAAATGGTTACCAAAAATATAAGGAAACGTCATACTAACTATATGCAATAGGTTCAAATTTCTACAGTTTTATCAGCCCGCATGTTTTAGCCACCCATATTTTAATTAACTTCTTGTTTACCTTTTCTAAGAAAAATACTTATTTGTTTCTAACTCTTGGTAACCTATTTTCTTTCTATTGTATGTATGTTCGTTGTACTGAAACGTGAAGGAAGTTAAGAGATCGTGTCATACATTTCACAGCGATTAAGTTACCAAACCGGACTTCCTAGAAACGATCAAACGGCAAATATTTGAACACTTTAAAAACATTGGTTAAGATTCTAAAAATATCTTGCAAGTCGACCGTGTTCATAAGTTTGAAGTACAGTTGATATAAATTAAAGATATCTTTAGCTGGTAATTAGGGGTATGAGACTTTCACTTGACAATAGATGAGATCTATGCTATAGGCACTCGTGTGCGCACGAACTGTCGTATCATTACTGTACTTTCAATTTGAATAACCAACACCAAATACTTCATTCGAATCTCTCTTCAATTGCGGCGCATCAGTCACTCCTCGTCTGGCCTACTTGGTGTCAGTCATCATAACCATATCTATATCTGGAATCTGGCCATTAATTTAATGTTGTTATGCTTTTTGTTTTAGAATCCTTATTATATTATACTTACTCAACTGAAAGACTTACTTAATGACATTAAGTAATTCGATTTGGCAATTAAATGACTCTGGCACACATGACGTGGTCGAC
The DNA here is from genome assembly GCA_947562105.1 of Shargacucullia verbasci. Lineage (NCBI taxonomy): Eukaryota > Metazoa > Arthropoda > Insecta > Lepidoptera > Noctuidae > Shargacucullia > Shargacucullia verbasci. The sequence continues at coordinate 7,947,184 of OX387284.1, read as the reverse complement.
AGCCTTGGTCATAGTTTACCATATATGAATATTTAGACAACAATTCAGCACTGTAGGTACGTTTTCTCTTCTCCGTGTCGCCTATTGTACATGTTTGGAAACTATTTCTTGTCTGAGGACATTTTTTGCATTGTTTGAATATACATAAGTATAGTATTAGTTACTATGGGGATAAAGTTCCTAAAATAGATTTTATCCTCGCGTGCAGTCTTTTATGCTTCTTCACGCTTGAAAATGCTTGTCTAAATTGGCCAGTTTATATCTCTGGACCAAAATTTGTATAAGAATATTCGAAACTATAGACTTGATTACGTAAAACCGCTATACCTGAAGGATCTAGAAGTAGGTGATGTTAGAGATGATGTAGGTCCATCTAATTTGACTTGATGGACTCGTGTTAGGTTTGTATTTAGAGTGCACATGGACCCTTAAAAAAATCTTATTTTTATTGAACTAAGATAATTTCCTTATAAGATAAGATAAGATAAGATATGTTTTTATTCATGTAGACCATATACAGGTACTTAAGAATAGTTACGACTCTAGGTGCCACGTTCCAAAATGTTGACTTCCAATGGAGAAGAACGGGCAAGAAACTCCATGGTTACTCTTTTAAATTCAGAATTTCTTACAATATTTTGTTAAAATACATTGTTCTCGAAAACTTATGTGAGGACAATGTAAAAAAAAAGTCTAAACTAAACAAGCCTGATTTTTAAATTAATAACAAATATTCTGATAAGATTGACATGGCAGCTATGAGCTGACCAGTCCCAACAGACGGCACCCGTTCACGAGTATGACGCACGTATCGGCATCGCTCAACTCAACCACATTGCAGGGAACTCAACGACCCGACACGCACGCCACCATCAGCAGGACATTTAAGTGAGCATGACATTCTCAAACTGCCAGACAACTATCACGTCAATTGAATAAAATATCTCTTTAGGGCTACATGGTGCTCACATATTACAAATTGCCAACATAATAACAAAAAATAGCAGGTAATACAATATGGCAGATACAAATTAACAATAAAAATGCCAATAAAGCCAATGAATGTCAATGAAAAATAATAAGGCCAATAAAGCCAAAAGATGTCAAAATAATAATAATAATACAATAAGGCCAATAAAGCCAAAAGATGTCAAAAATAATAATAATACAATAATGCCAATAAGGCCAATACAAGTCAATACTAAACTATAATAATAGTTGCAGTTCATTAGCCCTCGGCCTATTGCATTAATTATTCGCGTGGGTTATTGTTGAGAAGGATAGTGAGAATAGCAACAAAGGCACAGCATGAGTAGACGAGGTTGCACCCGAGCGTAGCGCCTCCTTCAAGGCCCCTTTGTTCTTAATGCAATATATTCCCACCGAGCGGTAATTGTAATCAGCTGCAGATCAAGACGCTTTTTATTATACCACGTTTCGAAATAGATACCACTTATTTTGCTATGTTAGTTACATTGTTAATTCTTACGTCTCTCATCTTGAGTGTAAAGTCCATACCTACCTACATTATTGAAATATTTTAAACAACAACGAAACATAACCCTATATCATTTTTTACCTGATAGCCGGATATTCTTAACACGCACGCTTGTATTTTTATTACTAGATTATTTGAAGTCATTGTAGCGTACCTAGTTTATTTTATCATTTACGGTCGGAAAACGATTATTTTTAAGAATATGAGCGGTATACTTCCTTCCATTTTGAAAGTGAAAAAGAATTATTTACAGAGGTAAACTGTAACGAATGCATCATTTAATATAATGAGGTCATACCATACTTTACATTAAAAATTAATTTACATTAATAATTGTACATACATTAACACTAGCATAGGTTCACATTAATTTTAGATTGTATTCGTTACATAAAATGGTGTAGATTGAGTCTTAATGTATAAATAATGTGACTGGATAGTCACAAGAGAGCCGGTCGGTATTGTATCTACGCAGGTGGCGCCGTATTAGTTGCGCGAGCGTAGAGCGCACCTGTCGCCGTTCGCCGCCCCTGGTCGGCCGAGCGGCGACATTGGCCCGTTATGTCATTCCGTAATACAACTATAATGTACGGTCCTAACTCATCCCATATTCTCACGCAACAACACATCAATATCCCATTGCCTGTGAGAAACTGTGTATCTACCAACCCATTAAGTTAGTACACATGGCTGAGAAATTCTTTCTTCATAGTCATACATGTTCCTGCAAACTTCATCGTTGATATTTCTCCTTAAGTATGCTGTAGTTTATGATTATTTTGTTACCTGAGCTGAGAATATATTGGGGATATTATAAAATATAAGTTGTTTGTATTTTTTTTATCTAGGTACTCTACCCTGTTAGGGTCAATAGATTTTTATTGGTTTATGGTTTTGTTAATAAAAATACAACGTTTATCTTAATACCCTAGTCTATAAGGACCATAGACGAAGAAGTTCTATTGAGTTAACTAGTGGTTAAACCAATTAAATTATATGAAACCATAGTGCTAATTTATCCATTTCATGATCCAAATGAACAGATTATTTAAGTTTCTCCGAATAGTGTGTGAACTAAATTGAGTGTAGTTTTGTTTTTTGATAGGTATTATGATCAGTGGAAGCATAGGATAAGCAGTGATAGCCTAGCGGTTGAACGCTTGCCTTCCGTGTAGGAGGGTCTGAGTACGAACCCGGCCCGCACCTCTGACTTTTCGGAATCATGTGCGGATCAGAATTTGATTATCACTTGCGTTTACGGTGAAGGAAAACTTCGTGAGGAAACTTGCACACTTGAGAGGGTCCATAAAGTTCTTGACGGTGTGTGTAGTCCGCCAACCCGCACTGGGCCAGCGTGGTGGACTAAAGCCTAAACCTTCTCGTTCTGAGAAGAGACCCTTGCCCAGCAGTGGGACAGTAATGGGTTGAATTTATTTATTTATTTATTATGATCAGTGAATTAGTAACAGAAACCTCAAATTTGTAACAGAATCCTCAAATCAGATATCTTTTTAAACTTACGTTTGATCAAAGTAGACTACATTTTTGTATTTATTTCGAAATTGTTGACTAAAATGTTGTTGGCGAAATCGACTACTTTCGGACCAGTTTTTTGAGGCTAAGGATAAAGTAGTTTGAATAGTTACTTAAAAAAACAAAAAAGTGAACTTACGCTTAATGTGTACAATTAATTAAGTATGTGCCGGATATTGCGTATTAAAATTACTTAGTTAATAAATGAAACACGCCCCTAGATTTGGATTCAGTACTTTTTGTATGATTTTTATGTTCTTAAATATCCTACAAAAATACAAATGTACAAGTCATAAATGTAGATTTCACAAGAAATTATAATAATAAGTTGAGCTACTTAATGTAGAGACTCACTGTGCTTAGGACCATATGAATAGAACCGTTTACATAACATACAATTCTATACTTATTTACGTGCTCGGTCTATTATCCTTTGCTCTATTAAACCACATCTTGATACGAATAAGCAGGAATTTTGAGCATGATGTCGTTTACGTCTCTACTCTGTGTAGGCCGGAGTATGGCTGAGATGCAGAATCTCACCTCCAGATCATCTGTATGACTGTAGGTGTCTTTTTTTCTATTGCAGCGACATTTATCGAGATTCTCTGGTTTTCTTTTACAGCTTTTGCTATGTATTCAGTAGTATACAGTTGTGGATATATTTAACTGTGATTTGTACCTCTGATAATATATTAGGACATAATTATGTATGCCATGGAGTTCATGGCGCCTTTTTGTTAGATTATTTATTAGGTCGAAATATCTGGCAGGCATTTATAACATTCATCAAATAACTTAATTGGTAGGTGAACGTAGAGTAATTTTGATTCTTTATAAAAATTATTCGACGTTTAGATCTAACAAGGCAGTCATTAAATCATCGATTTATTAAATATATAAATATTTTAGACACATTTTTGTCAGAAGGTACTTTAAGGTTTAATAGTTAGTTTTGCCATACTATTATACCTAATTGGGTAAAAATGTAACGAGGTTAAGAAGCTAAAATAAAACTCGTAATTGGTTTATATGTATAGTCGAAGCTAGGACTTATGAAACGAAAAAGATTTGAAAATAACGATTTATGTTATAACTAATATAAATTATATAGTAAAAATAATGCAGCGTTACTTTATCCTGAAGTCACATGCAGATAGATACTGTAAAGGCCTTTTAAAGTTTTCATAAGTGATTACTTATTTTCACTTAAATGAGTCAGTAATTATTTTTTATTTAAACTAGAACTATTATAATGTCGAGACCTTAGGTGCATGGTTCTAAAAGTGGGTTGGTCCCAGGAAGAGAAGACTGACAAGAAACACCATGGATACTCTTTTCAAAAAAAGTTGGTTTACAATTTAAGTGTCAAAGCACCCACTAATTTTAATCGAGATATAACACAGGCAAAACTATGCTTCTTGATTGTTTCTGTGCTAACGGCTGGGTACAATTTTTAATATAACAGTAGGATACTTTATCGTAAGAAACTCGCTCAGAAATTAGTTTAGAAATTGAAATGTAAGTCTAACTTGTAAGTCCGGCTTGATCCTTACTCATCGTTACACCCAAAATCCGACCAATTTGTTGATCTCTTCATTCCCCCGTTTCTTAAGGTCTTATACGCACGATTCTAAAATTGATTACTTTTTTCTTCCTCGCACGCAACGCTATAAAAGTAGATTTGGGTAAAAAATCTATAACTGAGTTTTTTTTTTATGTATCATTTAATTGGAAATTGGTTTTTTTTTTAAGATTTGCTGTAGTTCTGTTTAGTATGATACTCCGGAAAGATATTGATCGCGAATCGAGAAACGTAGCGTGGGAAGCCCCTAGCCTGATGGATCGACGACCTGAAGAAAGTAGTTTGCTAGAATGCACTGGATGCAGAAACCGGAGGACAGAATGATATCAAATTTAGACAGACTGTTATCCAGCTGTGCCTTGCGATAGGCTAATTTAATTGATAGTAGTAGAAATGGAAGGATTAATATTATAAGGCTATCTCCTTTTATCGGATGGATATACATATGTTACAGATGATGTGCTGTGAGGTAATACAAACACATATTATGTAATGAGACATTGCTACCACAACAACTGAATCACCAGTAATACTCATTAAATATTAAAGCCAGCAAACTATGTTCTTTGAAGTCTATCTACCTATAAAGTAGAATATAATAACTTTAAGTACCTGAATTATTGATTTCCGGAATAACAATATTAATAATATATAATAATATTTTTAAATAAGAATCGAGTTTGATAAAGGCTAGAACATAACAAGAAACAAGAAAGAAAAACAAGATCAAGTGAAGTATTAAGCTATTGTGGTACAAACAAATTTAATACGGAACAAGCCTGAATGATTCTGGTACTTTAATGCGGCGTTTCGAACGGTCGCTCCACTTGTTCGTCCCTCGGGCTCTGGCGGCGAAGCTTATTATGTATTCTTGACGCAGGCGCATAGCGCGCCGGTCGCCAGTCGCACTGTCGATCGCCGTCATCACCGGAACTTAGTCTCGGCCTAACCGCTCTTTCTCCTTTAATAGATACTTTCAATACATGCGCAATGTGCCGTCACGTCTAAAACGCGGAGGCATTCAATGGTCGTACAGAGGTATAAGAGGTATCTGTATTAAAATAACGAAAAAAATGGTTGTTAATAGAATTATATTTATAACTATCAAAGGTTTATTTCATATAAATACTTAAAATAAAAAATAAAAAAGCCGTTTTAATAAAGACTACCAGAAGTAAACTATGTAAATGAGCCACAATGTCAAATATTTACATTTCTGGTCTGACCCGGATCCGGATTGTCATTGCTCTACGAATCTAAGTAAAAAACTACATAAACCAAGGAGACAATGTGTTACGAATAGATATACAATATGTTAAGTACGTTAATGTATGAGTAATGAGTAAGGTGTGACGTGAGTGGCCAATAACAATGTAAACTTTTAATTCCGTATTGCTGTTGAAACAGATGGATTGTACCGCTAGTGTTACTACTGGTACCGTTCACAATGATCCGCGCGCCACTCCAATCGATTATTATCGATAATACCAATGCAATTTTGTACTCAGGTATCGAGATCAAGCAGAACACATTTACTACGGACGGGCGTAGTTGCGAGGCGCCTTGTGCCCTGACGTTTCACCCGCACGATTATATTCTTGATCACGTCTTTATACGTAAGGATGATTGCATAAGGTTCAAGGAACAATTTATATCTTGACCTTCCTTAATTAGAAGGCTTGCAGTTTAATAAAGCTATAAAACAATGCAGGCGCAACAATCTTGAAAGAATTCTAAAATAACGCTAGAGATATGGGGTCAGTCCAGACTTTGTTGTTCATTGTTCTATAAAAGTGACTAGGGGTGTATCTTTATGTAACTAAATAACATGGTGTTATGGTTTCAGTGTACTTAAAACGAGTCAGGAAAACCCTAGGTGAAGCCCACCTAGATACGTATATAAACAAGGATATCTAGTTTGTATAATTATATATTTTATCATTGCTTATATATAATATATTATATATAATATATATAATAACTTGTAAAACTACTATAGGATAAAAGACATTGGTTTTGAATAATCCTAGTATAAAATATGAAAGTCTAAGTACTACACTAATTCCATTCTTATCTGCTTATGACCCAGCTCGATATGTGATATATGTTAAATATATATGACTTTATACAAATAAAGCTAACTAACGTCCATACGTTACTACGTACTGACGTTTACTTTTGATGCGTTTACATTCCACTTCGAAATATACCACACTAAAATTACAAACCCTCGAAACACACAGTTGCAAATTAAAACTAAAATAATACGCCATAGTCCCAATGTAATCGAGAAAGTAGATATTCAATGGTAGTATGAATTTGTGAGAAACGGAACACAAGTATCATATCATGAATCGTCTTAGACGCCTTTGATACTATCGTGACTCATTTCTGGGAAATAACTCAGCAGTAAAATCACTCAACTGAAATTGTTCTTTGAAGAAAAAAACAATCAGGTTTTTGAATTAAACTCGTCAATTGTCTAAGGTTTTTATATTGGTCGAAGGTAGAATTAGGTATAATAATATCTACGAACTTGGGTTGTAATATACCAATTAGTTACTAGCTCTTTGAGTTGTCTATATTTTATAAAATAATTTGAAAAGTATAATCGTGGCTACAAGTGACATATAATTTGATTTATATTATAAATTGCCATAGTGATACAAATGTTTTAACATACAGGGTCGGTAGCAAACTAAGTCTACGAACTCTACGTGCAACGTCTACGACAGGTACATACGTAGACGAAACGCACCATTCTGTCCACCAGTAACGAATGAAGATGCAGCGGTAATCAGATATGGAATTGTTTACGAGGAGAGAAACTGCGTAGAGGCATTGTTCGTTCACAGCCCACTTTCAGTACGAGCGAAGTACACAGTGGTAGCGAGCGCTACGTGAAAGTGAATGGCGCAAGCGGGCTCGCGCGGGCTCGCGGACGCATTTTACGCCCGATTTGATACCACATTTGTACACGCGAACCCACATGGCGACTTGCAACTTCGTTCATGACGTAAGGCCTAATACTTACTGTGCGCTTACGTTGATCGTATTTTGATGAGTGTGCGAAATTATCGATATTGGTTAACTCTTATTTTCACTTTCATCAACCGTATATATACGTTTTCGTGAACACAGACTATTAACATGTATTGGTTGTCACCTTATCTTTTCAAACCAAATTAAACCTATGATTTTGCATTGCTACATAGAATTACTTAGCAATTTTTAAGGATGTACAAATACAATTCGATAGCACAGAATAATAATATGGAAATAAGAAATGTGAGTCCTATTTATAAAATATTCATATTTCAGACTGATAGATACAACAACAAATAAGATTTATACATATATACGTGTTTTTTGTACTTAATAGCCTGATGATGATATGGCCTTTATGATATATCCTTGTCTCTTGGATAAAAAGAGTTGCCGTCCTGACATTCACTTCACGACAACCAATCGTGAGTTAATATTTTGCACGTCAGACTTGTTTAAACTCTCACATTTCACCATTGAATATAAATGTAAATTCGTTAGGAAAAAATCTAACTAAAGTTTAATAATGATATTGGTAGAGATAAAATACTCCTCGATATAAATTTGAGGATTTACACTCTTAGAATGGATAGGTATGAAAAGTAATATTCTTCTTCTTTTTTGTGGGTTTACTAACACAAATATTCACATAGACATACACCCAAACCCGGAACAACTCTATGTACCCCTAGTGTAAGTTTCTTCGTTCGGCGCTCCTATTGGTCCGTTTCGTGCTCTCCACTAATTGGAGCGCCGAACGCGTTCGATGTAGTAAATCGAATTTGTCAAAAGAAACTTACACTAGGGGTACAGAGAGTTGTTCCGGGTTTGGGTGTATGTCTATGTGAATATTTGTGTTAGTAAACCCACAAATAATTGTTCCGTGCGAGAATCGAACCCGCCGTCGATCGCTTAACCACTGCGTCAATCATGCTGACAAAATATTTACAACTGTGTTCGGTAATAATAATATCTAAAAATAGTGAAGGATTAGTTCAATCGACCTCTAAGGGTAATATGATATTTGCAGTGTAAAACAGGCTATATGTGGTAAATGCGTGTCTGACACGCGCTCAGCCGATTTATCTTTTTTTGGTCAAGATCTTTTTTGTTTTTAATCGGAAACAATACCGTTTAACTCGCGCTACAAGCTTTTTTTGCATTTTGTATAATACATAACAATCCGATCTTTTTGTTTCATGTAAAAATAAATCTCGGTTTTTAATAATCGTCTTAAACAGGCAACGCTACGAAATATCCTTTTATATGAGAAATTGAGCGCAAGAATTATGATTGAATTGTGATATGAGGTTAAGATTTTCTTTGAATAAATTACTCCATATTTAATCGTGTCATGTGTATCGTAATGGATCTACGTTAGATTTTCTAAATGCACTGCCTACTAAATCTCATTGACATTGCATATTTTTGAACAACCTTAATTGGTTAGGTTGTACTTATTACGTCTTTACCGCCTACGGCTCGTAAATAACCACCTACATTCTGAATGAATAACTTGGGAATTATTTTTTATAGCTAAATAACTAATTTCTGTCAATAATAAAATACAAGCGTTTGTCACGAACACTTTAAGGTGTCAAGGCTAACGATTATTGAAAACAATATTAGGTGCTTTATCTTAGTGCCTTGCTTGGCCTTACTTAGGAAATAATGGTTTGTACGTAATTTGTGACACCATCTAAGAAGCCTTGTCTTTATTCTTAATGTTATTTACGTAGGCTTGGTGATAATAAATAATTAACGACGGCAAAATTATTATTTCAAAATGACTTTAATTTCAAGAAAGATAACTCTACGAATATTGTTTCGTTATTGTAAAGTTAACATATGGTCAGTTCGTGCTTAATGCGTTCACTTTCAAAGTAGCAATTATTGTTTATTATTACCGAGTACAAATAATAGATAATGTGCGTGTAAATGACGAGTGCAACGGGTGTGACAACTAGCACAACGACATGCGCGGTGAGGTCTGTGCTTAGGTTAAGTGCAAACGCACTTGTAAATTGGCATGCAATGAGTTAAACACGCAAAATCGTTAAAACAAGCGCCAAATTGTTCACAATAGATAGCGTAGTATGTATGCACAATGTATTTGCTGAACATATACCTATTTTAAGTTTGTTCATGCAATACAGACAAGCAGGTAAATGACAATATACCGCTCACAGTTATACGACCTCGCAGCGCAGCCTTCGCCTTTGTCGTGGCTGTAATTATAAACGAAAACTGACTCTGTTGGTACTACTAATGCATTCTCTCAAGCGAGATACTATTGCTTATTTCTTAATAATACGTAGAGCAACTTGCTACCTTTACCCACTTTGTAAAACTAAATTCTTTGTCATTCTAAAACTCAGGTTAGGGCCATGTGCCAATAAAGCTTAGGTATAATGTTCAGTGACAGCTGACTGAAAATTTAACAGGATGTTTAAAATGAAAATACTCAGTTACCGATATGAAAACGTAATACGGCAGATGTTTTCTTGCATCTTTTATATCGGTGAACTTGCGACACAGTTAACATTAATCATCGCGAACTATTTATGAAATATATTGACTCGCTCAAAGTTCCGCATTCGGTTGAAACACTTCTTGTTTTTACAAGAAGATGACGAGAGCATACTAGATCATTAATGTGTTTCATTGTGTTTTCTTTTAATACTAAACTATAAAGTACGTAAGAACTGTGTTTATGTTCCTGTAAAATAAAACAGCATTTGTAACACAACTCGGCTTGTGTGCTTCCTCGTGTAAACAGGTTTATTGAGTTGAGTACTTGAGAGTCGAACATTGAAACGGTTGACATAAATGATGATTTCATTAACCGTACTTTGGTTTTTACTCTACCGGTAGCTTTAGAACGGCTTTTTGTTTCTGCAAATTCTAATTATATATAGCATTATACTTAATTTCCCAAGGTTAGGTAGAGGTGTAGGTACAATTGTACACCACCATTTCACCGACGCCGTAATTAAGTCCCATATAATACGGGACGGGCCTTATAATATCTAACCTCCAGAGAGCTACTGAGATTTTACTCACAAAAAAATCCTATTAAACTGTGTCCTACTCTAGGAAAGGACCCAGGAGGGAACAATAGACAAGGCACAAATATCTATTTATTTCAATTGACCGGCAAGGTTCATAAAAGCATTATACTGTGTTGAATCTCTATTAGAAGTAAATACCTTGTTTATTTCTATACATTTCCATGCTGAAATGGGCCATATTTGTCATTTGTTATAATAAATGGAGTATAGATTATTCAAAGAATGTGCGTTTACTTTGTGTGGTTTAATACCTGTAATTGTACTTAGTTCAATGAACTGCAAAATCATCCGTGAAACTAGTTTCATTTCTCACGTGTACCCATGTTCATACATACATGTAGGTATTGCGAATCAATTTTTTTAAATGAAAATAACTTTCACTTTTAAATATCACGCTAACCTAACCTAATCTTTTACATTCGTGTTTTATTTTATTCCATAAACTTTATGTTAAGTTAATGTTTTGATCTAAACTATATACTTCTCAACACATTTCACGATTGTTTTCGTGAGATTTGACATTTTTCTCGACAGACTACCGTAAAAATACTCTGTTTCTTCTTCTGGCGTATCATGCTATGAGCGATTCCCAATGCGGTGGCAAGCCCATCCCGTCAGCAATGGTGATATTTAGCCATGATACGCTAGACGATATCTGATATCGTTACGCGTGGAGGCTCTTTTCTTTACTTGCCTCCTCAGTGTTCTTAGTAACTAACAATACTAACATATATTAGGTATACAAGATTAATTTGGGTGCCGAAGTTGGTATTTCCGACGAAGTGAGCATTATCTGGGATCGACGAAAATATTCTAATAGCCAGCAGTTGCCGATATGTACTCTAATGACATCTTAATGTTATAGTTCATAGAGTAGCCAATGATATATGTAGGTATACATATAACAATACTATACAAATGTAAAGTTCAAACTTGAAACACTACGAAGCCCGTTAATTTTCTCTGCTAATTTTGGGTTTTTCACATGAGTCGCTACAACTAACAATAAGCCGATGGATAAGGCGGTGGATATTGGCGTGATTATTAAATATATTTATTAAATATTATAAAAAAATAAGTATGTCCAAGCATGCTTTTGATCGAAACTTATGGTGGCGTTGACAAATGTTATGGTACAATTTTAATATATGTACAAACTCATCGTTGCCTGTATTGACGGTCTGTTGACATCTGCGATTGAGCTGACAGGAATTTATAAAAGACCTCCTTGAATATTGCAATCCTCTTTGAACAAATAAAGCAACAAACAGTCTATGATCATTTAAAAAGTACCTAGTACAAATATCAACTGATTCTGACAGTAACTACTTGTTATTTAAATATGTGAACTAAATTAATTATTCTAGAATGTCGGTAAATTATTATTTAATGAATAAAAGATGAATATATTTCGGTATTTGCAGTATGTGGTTGAAATAAATACTTATAATATATATTTGCAGCGCATAAATAAAGTCAAAAAACTTAAGTAAGTATACAAGCTAAAGTAGATATGAGAGACGTAATCATCTATATATCTATATTATAAAATAAAAATCAATTGCCACATATATTTCGGAGCATAACTGGAGAACGGCTCGACCGATTTGGCTGTTGTTTTTGTTGTGTTCGTAAATGTCAGGACAAGGTTTAAATGAAAGAAGATAATTGGAAAATCCACCGGAATAGTCGGAAATTTGGATGGTATTTTTGTATGAATATATGTATTCATTAATTAATTCTATATTTATTATCGTACGATTTCGTTTGTTACAGAGACCATGTATATAGACACCTTACCGCTCGTGGTTTGGACGCTTTTAGTCACAACGACAAATGTGAGTAATAAAATAAGTTTCTACGTAATACAGTCAATATCAGAAGTAAGTCATGAACAGAAAAATGTCTAAATTGTTGAACTAATAAAAGTTACTAAATACTCTTGATTTCCCAGTTTCGATATCTGTCTGACCATCATTTACTTTTGATGTTGATTGTATCTCTGTACAGGATGATTGGTTATTATGTAATAACTTAATAGTAGCCCTGAAATGCAAAAATGGTAGCTATTTTCATAAAAATAACACATTTGACTGTGTAGATCTGCTTTTCTCTTTGTGAAGTGTAGAAATATTGCGAGGGGTGTACGCAACCTCCTAGCTACTTACGCGGGATCAACTAAGTATCCTGTACACATAACTCATTTATCATTAGTAATTTGACCCCAACATTTGTAATTTTGCTCATGATTTATTTTCGAACTATGTACTATGTCTTCCACAGGTAGCGACACAAAGCCAGTATGGAATAGGATTAGGAATAAAACGAGAAGTATTTTTCTTAAATTTAGAAGACGGTTATTTTGGCTGTCAAGTAAACGAATCGACACAAATATTACAATTATATGAATTATCAAAGTTATGCGACGGTGTCAAGGATTGCTATAAGGGATCCGACGAACTCGTAAAAGAGTTAAAATGTACAGGTGAGAGACGCAAATTTAATGTATGTTGGAATTAAATAGCATACGTACATGGATTAAGTTTTTGTTATTTATGTGTATTTATTCTTTGTAGATGATTGTACCAAAGATGATGGCGCCCAATGTATAAATGGTCGTTGTCTAAACGGGGTGTGCCATTGTAATGATGGTTTCGGTGGGTGTAACTGCCAGGAACCAGGTATTTGCTGCTGTTATTTATATACTTACCAATATATAATTTACAAACGTGTACTCAAGTTTATTTTCCTGTCTTCTGCTTTTAGATGTAAATGAATGCAAAGAACGACCATGCGATGTTTTTGCTCACTGTACGAACACGGTCGGTAGTTTCCAGTGTTCGTGTTTCCCAGGCTACGAAGGCGACGGTTTCACTTGCAGAGGTAACGAACTTATTATAGGAAATTATAAATAATTAAAAAATACTACTAATGAACCCGTTACTGTACCACGACTGGGCACGACCCTCTTCTCAGAATCAAAAGCATTAGGCGGCTTTAGTTCACCACGCTGGTGGCGGGTTTGCTTACTACATACATATACCATTGAGAACCTTATGTGGCCATCTCAGGTATGCAGGTATTATGATGTTTTCCTTCAACGTATGCGCAAGTGATAATGAAATTCGTACATGAATTCGAAAAGTCAGGGGTGCGGAAGGGATATCAGACCATGGAATTATGAACGAGTGGAATGAAAATGAAAGCATCGAAGGCAAGCATTCAACCGCTAGGGTTTCATTTCTTAAACATAAAAATACATTCTTAGACACATGCAGTACAGTATTTTTTACAAATTATGAGAGGCCTGAGGAGAAGAGGAGAGTAAGAGGCATGTTAAAACGGGCGATTAGTTCCAGAAATAGTGAACTGTCCACTGTGTGTTCCTAATCAATTGTTTACTGACGTTCTTTGATCAACTTATGTGTTTGGGTTATCTTAATCGCCAAAGAATGTTTCTTAAATAATAATAATTTACAGATATAAATGAGTGCGAAGACCAGGAGATAGCCTCACGCTGTGTCAAGAACGCAGAGTGCTGTAACCTGCCAGCTCATTTTATTTGCAAGTGTAATCGAGGTTTCGAGGGCGACGGCGAAGATGAGTGCAGAGGTACTTTAAATCACATTGTACACGAAATGCATTTAAGCTGACTTTGCGTTGCATCAGTGGTTCTCGCTTTAAATACCTAGGTCTAAAAATATTATAGCAATTGTTCGTCTGTTATAGATATCGACGAATGTCGACGACCTGGTGCTTGTGGAACGAATGCTGTGTGTCAGAACTATCCAGGAAACTACACATGTGCATGCCAGGCCGGTTATACCGGAAATGCATTCGACGGTGTAAGTAAATTGGTTGGAGAATATAATTAAATCCCTTATTATGTTGTGCGTAAACTGCCGCTTGGAAACATTGTAATATTTTATATTTAATTTCATTTGGTACGTAGTGCATTGATATCGATGAGTGCGCAAGCGATGAGAGCTGCGGGCCGGGTGCTGTGTGTCGTAACGTGGAGGGTGGTTACGAGTGCAGCTGCCCGCCTGGCTTCGAAGGCGATCCTCGTGTCGGCTGCTACGATCAAGACGAATGCGCGCGCGTAACTTGTGGCAACGCCGCTCTTTGCGAGAATCTCCCAGGCGCTTATCGCTGTGTGTGCCCACCAGGTTTTGAAGGCGATCCAGATGTGGCATGCATTGGTAAGTTTTTATCTGACATGTCAGTAGGTGTGACCTAAATCTAACAAGTTTTCATTTTCTGTGGTCTAACGCTTTGTGAAACTTACCTTAACCTGATCGCGTTTAACTATCGAGCCGAATACCGTTAGAATACTTGGACGCTCGGAAGCTTCACGCTTTTACTAATCCAAGCGGTTATGACATTCATAACATTTATAGACAAATGAATCGAAATTTTCAGTGAGTCTCTACATCTGTGTCGTCGGCAACATTATACCCTTACGACGATCACGCTTATTTTGTGTTCCAGTGCTACATCGAAGGATGTTTTACTGTAGTACGTTCTTAAACAATCATTTCCTACAGTATTTTCTTCTTGCCTCTCGTCGTTTTCTCTGTCGCCTTTCGAGTCGTCTGTGTGTCTATCATTTCTTCTTCGTAGTGGCTGTCGGCGTACCTACTGTCTGCGTGTGCGTAAATAAGGGTGACGTGCACGCAGCAGATGTAATTAGACGTTGCGTTGTTTGTTATACCAGACGTGGATGAATGTAAGAATAGCGAAGCAGTGTGCAGCGAACATGCTCTATGTACCAACACCCTCGGCAGCTTCGTGTGTACATGCAAACCAGAATATACAGGAAACGCACAAGTGGCAGGGGGGTGCCGTGACATCGACGAGTGTGAAGTACTTGAACATCCTTGCGGCACATACGCAATATGTGAGAATGCTGCGCCCGGTTACAATTGCGTCTGTCCACAAGGATATAGAGCCAAACCAGATCCACAAGTTGCTTGCGAACAGGTAATATTGATGTTCAAAACTATACGTAAGTAACTTCAAGCGTGTTATTGTTAAAAAACCTATTCAACTTTCAGGTCGACGTTAATACATTGTGTAAATCAAATTTTGATTGCACCAATAACGCAGAATGTATAGAAAATCAATGCTTCTGTAAAGAAGGATTCGACGCTCGAGGTTCAGTTTGTATTGATGTTGATGAATGTGCTAAAAATTCTTCCATCTGTGGAGAAAATGCATTATGTATGAATACGCCAGGTGGATTTAACTGTGAATGTGCTAATGGGTTTGTCGGTGCACCTCCACGAGTTGGATGTCGAGCTCCATGTGAGGATGTAAAATGTGGCGAACATTCTTATTGTAAGCCGGATGGAATAGAAGCGTATTGTGTATGTGAAGATGGCTGGACATTTGATCCGACAGATATAGCGGCAGGTTGTGTAGATGTCAATGAGTGCGATACTTCAGTCGGACCTGATGGGCGTTGCGGTAATAATGCACGCTGTAGTAATACACTTGGTAGCTTTATTTGTCAATGCCCAGAGGGATACACGGGAGATGCTTATAAACAATGTACAGATATTGATGAGTGCCAAATAGACAGTGCTTGTGGAGTTGGAGCCGACTGTATAAATCGAGATGGTTCTTACACTTGCGAGTGTCCAGAAGGCACAATACCTGACCCAGACCCCAGAGCACGCTGCGTTGAAATACTAACATGTAAAACTGATAACGAGTGCCCTGGAAATGCAGTTTGTGATCCTAATTCGAGGTGTTTATGCCCAGAGCCGAATGTTGGCAACGAATGTCGACGTAAGTAATTTTATTGTAAACTTATTTTGTTGGTTTTTTGTTTATTTTGTTTACTGAATTAAATTACAGCTTTTCATTTCTTACAGATCCTTGTGAAGCTTTACAATGTGGAAGCAATTCAGAATGTCTTTTAAATGACCAGATTGCACAATGTACCTGTAGAAGCGGATTTGCTGGCGACCCATCATCTCCAACAGGCTGCCAAGATATTAATGAATGTATTGACAATCCTTGTAGTCCTGGAGCAGTTTGTAAAAACCTTCCTGGTCGTTATCTTTGTGAATGTCCTGGTACTTTCAGCGGCGACCCTTACGTTGAAGGCTGTATTCCTGGAAAAATGCCAATTGAATGTAGCAGTATTAATCCCTGCCCTCAGGGAGAACAATGTATGTTACATGACGGGGAAAATGTTTGTATTTGTACACAAGGATTTTTACGCAGCACGGAAAGTGGATTATGTGAAGATATAAATGAATGTACACAACATGTTCGATCACCATGTGGTTTGAATGCCATCTGTAAGAATTTACCAGGAAGCTACGAATGCAAATGTCCCGCAGAATATAGTGGCAACCCATATAACCTATGCGAGGTATGCAACGATATAACTTGTCAGTGCCAGCCACCTTACAAAGTAGTTGATGGCAATTGTGTTCTCTCCGGCTGCACAAAAGACAATAAATGTGGAAAAGGTGCAGAGTGCATTGTTATTTCTGATGGGGTGAGCTATTGTGCATGTCCTGTTGGTTTCTCACAAACTGCTGAAGGTTCATGTGAAGATATAAACGAGTGTACATCAGGTCAATCAGCTTGCGGGTTCGGTGCAGAATGTGTAAACACAATTGGCTCATTCACATGTAAATGTCCTCCTGGTTATAGTCAAGATTCAATTTCTGGACATTGTACATTAAATCAAAAGCGATGCATAAGTGATTCAGATTGCTTCCCAAATGAAAAGTGTATTCAACCTGGTAAATGTGTATGTCCTCCACCATTTTATTTAGATGTTACCGATGGGCAGAAATGTAAAAGTCCTTGTGAAAGATTCACTTGCGGTATTAACTCTAAATGTACACCAAGTGATCCTCCTCGATGCATGTGTATGACAGGATACGAAGGCGATCCTTACACTGGATGTACAAACATTAATGAATGTCATAGTGCACCATGTGCCTTCGGCGCGATTTGCCACGATCAGAAAGGTGGCTATCGATGTGAATGTCCTCCAAACATGGTTGGTGATCCATACAAAAGCGGATGTAAGTATTTATCATACAACCCCGTAAAATGTAATAAATTTTTTCAAGAAAATATTTTGATTTTCATGTATTTTTCAGGTGCTATCGAAGAAATACCAACGGAAAAGCGTTTGTGCAGTTCAGACGATGACTGCGCTAATACCCTAGCTTGTTTAAACAGCACCTGCTTGTCTCCATGTACCAGTATTTCATGTGGACCAAATGCATTTTGTGAAGTAGACGATCATGCAGCTTGGTGTCGCTGTAATCCGGGATATACGAAACCAGAAGGTGGCAAATGTATATCCGGTAAGAGTTGTAACTCATTAACCATATTGTGATGTTTATACCCTTGTTTTAAAGGGTATATAACTGATAACGTATTTTGTTACTGTTATTTATAGGATGTGATTCATATTCATGCGCTTCTGGTGCTCAGTGTATAATATCCAAAACTGGGCCAACATGCGTTTGTCCCGAAGGAATGGTAGGAAATCCATTCCCCGGAGGTGCTTGTAGAAGAGACACTTGTGGACCTGGTGTACCTTGCGAAGAGCCGCTGATGTGTGTGTCTGGCCGTTGCAGGCAGCGCTGTGATGGTGTTGTCTGCGGCGTTGGCGCTTCATGTGATGAAGCTAGTGGCAGATGCGTCTGTGACGCTTTTTTCGTTGGAAATCCTGATTTACTTTGCATGCCACGTAAGTAACCGGAAACTATTTAGTCACTTGAACTTAATACCTAAATACTTATTTATTGGATTAATTAAATTACGATTATTTTACAGCAATCGCTCCACCGGCATGTGAGCCTGCATGTGGTCAAAACGCTCATTGTTTCTATGGACAGAATAATGCTTGTAAATGTAACAAAGGGTTTACAGGAAACCCTTATAAGAAGTGTTTGCCTCGAAGACAAATAACGTGTGCTAAAGCTTCTTGTGGCCTTAATGCAGTTTGTCAACAAACAAGATCACATGTTGAATGTTTGTGTCCTCCGGGTTACATAGGAAATCCTAACATACAATGCACGGATATAGATGAATGTAGTAGTAAACCCTGTGCTGAAAATGCTATATGCATAAACACACCAGGAAGTTTCAGTTGTATATGCAAAAGCCGATATGTTGGAAATCCTTACGAATTATGTTCACAAGTGTCTTCCATAGCGAAATGCGCCGACGGTAATATTTGTACATGCTCACGTAATGCTACATGCCCTGAAGGCTATATCTGTGACAAATCAAAATGTGTTGATGTGTGCCGAACAATGATGTGCGGTCCAAAATCTATCTGTGAAGAAGGCAGCTGTCACTGTCTTCCAGGGCACAGCGGAAATCCTAATGATGTACAAAGAGGATGCATACCTGACAACAAATGTATGGTAGATGGGGACTGCAAAGATTCAGAAATATGTTTCCAAGTAGCTAAAAATGTTCGTAAATGCGTAGATTCGTGTAGTAAACTGCAATGCGGACCAAATTCTCTTTGTATTGGTGCTAATCATCAAGCCCATTGTATATGCGCAGAAGGATATATTGGAAAACCTACGGATGTAAAAACCGGTTGCCATTTGTTTGTGCAAGAGCCCAACGAGATGGAATGTAACGAAAACAGCGATTGTAATAAACCTCAGATTTGTACTTCAATAGATGGTTCTACGAAACGATGTTTGGATCTGTGCTCAACAATAGCCTGTAGTGCTAATGAAGTCTGCAGAGTTTTAGAAAGTAATCCGCGCTGTGAATGTAAAGAAGGCTTTTTATGGAATCCTGTAAAATCTTATTGTGAACAACCATCAACTCCGAATTGTTATTCTGATGATGATTGCGATGATAATAGGTCATGTCAAAAAGATGTTCTTGGAGTGAAAAAATGTGTTGACAGTTGTTCGTTATTCACTTGTCCTCAAAATTCCAAATGTGTGACGAGAAATCATAAAAGTCAATGCGAGTGTTTGACCGGTTTTGCGGGAAATCCAAATGACCGTGATGGCTGTATAGTAATAAATAAGAATCAATGCTCAGATGATGTACAATGCAGGGAAAGCGAAGTATGTAAACACGCGGGTGACGTTAAAAAATGCATTTCAGCTTGTCAACAAGTGGTATGTGGCCCTAACGCTGTCTGTGTTACTAATAACCACATCGCAAAATGTCAGTGCCCTTCTGGTCCGTTTACAGGAAACCCGAATGATTTAGAGAA
This sequence comes from Shargacucullia verbasci, assembly GCA_947562105.1. Taxonomy (NCBI): domain Eukaryota; kingdom Metazoa; phylum Arthropoda; class Insecta; order Lepidoptera; family Noctuidae; genus Shargacucullia; species Shargacucullia verbasci. The sequence continues at coordinate 7,927,220 of OX387284.1, read as the reverse complement.
AGGATGTCAATCTGTGCCTTGCATTTATAATGCGGACTGTCTATCGCATGAATTGTGTAATCGTATGACACACACATGCATGAATGCTTGTGGAGAAGACTCATGTGGTGATAATGCTGTCTGCATAGCTGAAAATCACAAAGCAAGTTGTCAATGTCCTAATGGTTATAAACCAGATCCTATACCTGATGTTAACTGTAGAAAAATTGAAGTATGTAACCCCAATCCTTGCCATTCTTCAGCTATTTGTGAGCCAAGACATTCATCATACGTATGTAGATGCCCCACGGGTTATGTAGAGGATTTAAATGGGGGTTGCAGAAAACAAGACGAATGTATCAGAGGTGATGAAGACTGCCCATTGGAAACCACATGCGTTAACAATCGTTGTGTTAACCCCTGTCATGGCGCTTGCGGAATCAACTCATTATGTAAAGTAGTTAACAGAAAAGCAATCTGTATATGTCCCGATGGTTATGAAAATATAAAAGGCAACGCATGCAAGAAAAAGTTATTGGTTTGCACAAACGAACTTGATTGTAATGGTGACATTTGTTCCAATGGTCAATGTTTTACAACCTGCATTCATTCAAGCCAATGTGACCCCGGAGAGGTATGTGAGAAAAATTTCTGCGTCACACAGTGCACAAAGCACACTCAGTGCGGTATAGGACAAGCTTGTGTAGGGGGGCAATGTCTGATTGGATGTAGAAGTCAAGAAGATTGTCCTAGCGAGGAGGCTTGTGTTAATAATAGGTGTGTCAATCCATGTTTGTCGTCTAGACCTTGTGGGCCTAATGCAATCTGTTCAAGAATCAATCATAATACAAAATGTGAATGCCCTCTTGGATTTCAAGGTACACCAACTCCTCAACAGGGTTGCGTACGAAAACCAAGTTCATGCGCGAGAACGTCAGAGTGTCCCCCAGACCACATGTGTATTGGATACCTTTGTCAAGTACCCTGCCAAGATAATTCTGGATGCGCTATAGGTGAAAAATGTAGTGACAATAGATGCCACAAAATTTGTCATTCAAGTAGTAACTGTTTACACGGAGAACATTGTAGTTCTGGCATATGCATACCAGGTTGTAAAACAGATTCTGATTGCTTAAACAACCAGCTGTGTAAATCAACAGAATGCCAGTGTCTTCCAGGATTTGAATTAACAGGTGATGAATGTTCAAATATTAATGAATGTACCGAAAATCCGTGCCATCCATCAGCACAATGTGTGGATACGTCTGGTTCTTATAAATGCGTATGTCCAGTTGGAGCAATCGGTGATCCTTATACGAGTGGTTGTTTATTGCCAAATCAGTGTAGAAACGATAACCAGTGCGAAGACTCACTTGCTTGTATGAGAGGGAAGTGTGCAAATCCATGTCAAACCAAAACGTGTGGCCTAAACGCATTGTGTTCAGTTGTTAAGCATAGAGTTACATGCGCTTGTGAAAAAGGCTTTCTTGGTAATCCCTTTGACAAAAAAATTGGCTGCTTTAAGGTGGAATGTATAGATGACGTTGATTGCTCAAATGAAAAATTCTGCAACACACGCATCAATAAGTGTTCTGGTAAGTAGTTATACAAAATTGTACCTACCGAAAGAAGGTTTTTAACTTTGAAGGCTATTATTAACTAACAATATTTTTTTCCAGACAAATGCGAAGAATCTGCATGTCAAGGTGGGATCTGTACGATAGAAAACCATAAAGCTCTATGTACTTGCCCAAGTGGATATGATTTAGTAAACAATATTTGTGAAGATATAAATGAATGCTCAAGTAACCCATGTCCTTTAAATGCGAATTGCGTCAACAATCGTGGATCCTATACATGTGGTTGTGTAAACGGAACAATTTTAGATGCAAGCACAGGGAATTGTAGATTACCTGGAGAATGTTACTCTGATGACGATTGTTCCGATAAAACAAAATGTAACGAAAATTACTGCATCGATCCCTGCGAAAAATCATCTCCTTGTGGTAAAAATGCAGAATGTATAGTTTCGAAGCATAATCCTATCTGCGAATGTCCACCTGATAGTCAAGGCGATCCTTACAAACAGTGTACTAAATTTGAATGTATTAAAGATAGCGATTGTTCATCAGAGGAGGCGTGTGTTAATTATAGATGTAAAAACTCCTGTAGTATTCCTCGGGCATGTGGAAGAAATGCAGACTGCCTTTCAAGAAATCATATCGGTCATTGTTCATGCTCACCTGGATATACTGGCGATCCTGTGCTTGGTTGTGTTCCAATTCAGTACTGCACAGACGATAGCAGGTGCTCATCAGGAACTAAGTGTATTGACAATTTATGTGTTGGTAAGTGAAATTTAAACTGTTTAATATCACTCATACTAATACTATATATCAATATCAATTAATTATTTTCGTCAAATCAGTTTCCCAATAAATTAGGTATTTCAAATATTTAAACAATAACTTTAATTCCAGCATTATGCAAAAATTCGAGAGACTGCTTAAACGACCAACTGTGCATACAAGATACCTGCCGTGTAACTTGTGACTCTAACAGTACCTGCCCAGATTTTCAGTTCTGTTTGAACAGAATTTGTACTAAAGAAGTTCAATGTATAGCGAACGAAGATTGTGCTGATGATGAACGATGCACAGCTGGTAGAAAAGGTGTACCACAGTGCGTTAAAGTGTGTGAAAGACAGCCATGCGGAAGACAAGCTGTATGTGTCGGTAAAGATCACCAACCTACATGTTCATGTGCGCCAGGATTTTTTGGCGATCCTTTACAAGGATGTAAAAGAAAAGAATGTGAAGTTGATTCTCAATGTTCTGAAGATAAACAATGCCATCAAAATATGTGTAAAATAGCCTGTCTCGTGGAAAACACGTGTGGCGAAAATTCGATCTGTTCGTCAGAAAAACATAAACATGTCTGTTATTGTCAACCGGGCTATACTGGCGATCCTTCAAACGGTTGTGTTGAAATAAATAGGTGCGCAACTAATCCTTGCGGTAATGGTGCTGAATGTAAGAATTTAAGGGATCGAGCTCAATGTGCATGTCCGACGGGATACGTAGGAAATCCTTATGAGGAGGGTTGTCGCAAATCTCAAGAATGCAGATTTAACAGAGATTGCCCCACCGTAGCCCGTTGTACAGTGGTCGATGGTATTCGGAAATGCACTGGTAAGTTGAATATTAAAAAATAAATACTTAAAAACAAGACCAAGACTAGGGCAAATTATTTTATTATTTTCATTTTTATTTTGTAGATGCGTGTGAAACCGTTAAGTGTGGAGTTAATGCTGAATGCATTGCTTCACGACATACTGGACAATGCAAATGTAAGAATGGATATATTGGAAATGCTGCTAGCGATAAAGGTTGTCGACTTCGTGAAATATCATGCAAAGTGCGAAATGATTGTGGTGAAGATCAGTACTGCAACAAGGGCCTCTGTAAAAGTGCGTAATTATTGAAGAGGCGTTGATGTCTTTATAAAGTATCAAATGATTTATGATTTTATGTTTTTCTTTAGATCTGTGTCTTATGGACGAAGAATGTGGATCAAGCGAGAAATGTTTCAATGGCCAATGTGTCAACCCCTGCCAAATGGAAAAAGTTTGTGGTTTGAATGCGTTATGTCGAATCGATAACCACGTGGTTCAATGTAGTTGCCCTAATAGTTTTACAGGAGATCAAGATATAGAGTGTGTAAGAAGTAAGTTCAAAATAAATCCTACAGTAGAATAAAAAAATAAAGTCAATAAGATACACGGCAGAATACTGATTTGTATGTTTTTTAGTACCAAGGTTATGTGGTGCTGCTGGTGAATGCGAAGATGATTACATGTGCCAAGATTCCATGTGTGTACCCAAGTGTAAAGCGGACGAGGAATGTGCTTTGAACGAAAGGTGTTCCAAAGGCACTTGTTTGTGTACGTATACTAGTTATAATACACTAATATTACTTGACTACTACTACTACTACTACTACAGAAAGTCACTAATACAATAAGTTTCCATTTAATCTTTAAATTATTATTTACAGTAACCTGTCGTGTTGACAATGATTGTTTCCTTGGTCACATCTGCTTGGGAAACAGCTGTCAATATGGGTGTAGACACGACGAAGATTGTGGACCCGATGAGTTTTGCAAAAATAACGTATGTCAAAATCCATGCGATAATGATATAAATCCGTGTGGTCCCAACGCAGCATGCTCAGTCGCAGACAGAAAAGCTTCATGTTCTTGTCTAGAAGGCTTAATACCTAATCCGACACCTAACATCGGTTGCGTGCGCGCTCCCTCTTTATCATGCCGTATGCATACGGACTGTGGTACCGGGTGGCGATGTGAAGATGACCGTTGTCGACCTGCATGTACTACTGATGGCTCCCAATGTTTGCAAGGCGAACGATGCGATTCAGGTGTTTGTCGATACGCCTGCACCTCAGACGAACAGTGCTCAGATGAGGAAGTTTGCGATGGCCGCATCTGTGTCACAGGTTGTAGATCACATTCCGATTGTTCTAATCAGCTAGCGTGTGTATCAGGACAGTGTTTGGATCCGTGTACTGAGCCAGCTACATGCGGTGCTAATGCATTATGTACAACTAAAGACCACCAACCTGTATGCACATGTCCACCGACATTGTTCGGAGATCCAAAAGCTGTGTGTAGGAGAACAATGTCATCTTGCGACTCCAACAAGAACTGTCTCGATGGATTTAACTGTTATGGGGGCACATGCCATCCATCTTGTAGAAGGTAACATACTTTTATATCCTCTATCCTCATCTCTTCTCTCTGGTTCAAATAGTTTTCGTCATTTATTTGTTTCATTTTCAGTGATAGCGTTTGTCTATCTAACGAAAAATGTATTCGCGGCATATGCAGAGTTGTATGTAATAGCGACGAAGCATGCAGTGAAGGCTACATTTGCGAAAACAGGATTTGTAAACAAGGTTGTCGAGACGATAATGCTTGCGACATTAACCAAGCCTGTTTGAAAGGACAATGCAAAGGTAATGATGAATTTATAGTTGATATCTAGATACCTAAGAGCTTTTTGTGAGTTAATTCATGTTAAATTTTATTTTTAAATGTCTTTGTACAGATCCCTGCAGTCAAAGTGCGGTCTGTGGAATCTGTTCCGAATGTAAAGTACAAAATCACCGTGCTCAATGCAGTTGCTCCAATAATTACACCGGGAATCCCCTTGTTGAATGTAAAAGGAAAACAATGTTATGTGACGGATTTTGTCCTTGCGATGACAGTGGATACTGTGTGTCGCTTTGTGAAATTGACACCGATTGCTCATGTGGTGAAAAATGTTTCAATGGGGGTTGTAGGTCCATGTGTTCTATAAGAAATAAATGCCCCGAAAGACAAATATGCCTTCAAAATGTTTGTGTACCAGGATGTACCACCGATGCACATTGTGGAGACGATATGCAATGTTCCTTGAGGCGCTGTGTGAAGGCTTGTCAAGAAGATACTTGTGGCAAAGACGCAGCTTGTTTTGCAATTCGGCACCGCGCTATATGCAAATGTCCAAGTGGATATACCGGTGATCCTTCCGAAGAGTGTAAAGCTTATGAATGTTCCCACAATGAGGATTGTGACGCTGACGAGGAATGCTCGGACGGAAAATGTAAAAATGTATGTTTAGGTGCATGTGGTGTTAATGCTATATGTCGATCAGTAAATGGAAGTCCTCAATGTACATGCCCACCAAATTACATTGGAAATGCGAAGGTGGAATGTTCTAAGCCAGCGGCCGGTAGCTGCTTGCGGAACCCCTGCGGTGTCAGTGCGCGTTGTCGTGACTTGGAAGATGGTAACTACGAGTGTACGTGCCCTCCGAATTGTGCCGGCAATCCTCACAAGCAATGCTTCTGCGGTGCCATGGAACCATGCGCATATAAATCATGCGGTACGAATGCACAGTGTGACATCGGTGCACATGGCGAGGCACAGTGCTTCTGTCCACGAAACTATCCTAACGGCGATCCCAATATAGAGTGTGAGTAACTGTTTGTCGATAACTGTTTCATTATGTATTCTGGTTTTGCTTTGACCTAAGGTCTATGGCGCCAATAAATATTAACGAAGTTTTCATTATCTAATTATGACATAAATTTAGGTCCTACATATTCAATGAATTATTACATACTTATTTCATTAATTACTTTTCCCCGCTAATAGGTCTCTCTCAAAAGACATCTCTGACTATCTTAAATGATTTTACGATCTTATTAAGTTATGTCAGGTATAATTTTCAATGTTATTATTTTAGGTGCCCAGGAAAGGAGTATAGTTGACTGTAGAACAACCGGTTGTGGAATAAATGGAGAATGTTTAAGAGAAGGTGCAGAATTTGTATGTCGGTGCATACCCGGCACAGAAGGACAAGCTGATGTCGAATGTCACACCAGTGAGTAGATAATAATAGTTTATCGTTCGTCTCGACACCATGTAAAAATGCACTATATAAAGTCTACCTGTACCTCACAGTTATGTTCTATCATTATGAAATAGGCGAGTTCATGATTCAGGTAGTTATCATGCTCAAATTCTTACAATTAATATAAACAAATGTAATATACCTACTGTATACCAATATTAGGGTGTTTACCACAATTTTGTATATACAAGTGGTATTTTATTGGGATAACGTTCATTTATTGATAAATAGCCATGGGTGCCAAAGGAAGTTCATATATTACTTTCAATACCATTCATTATACTCGTATATAATTGTATAATGTTGTATTAAAATACATGATTATTATTTCCGTTGGCATTAAAGTACATACATCCTTGGGAACCCTTATGATAAAGGAATGATTCTAATTATCTATAGCTAATAAATAAAATACTTTGTGTACAAATATGTTTACCATTAAAATATTGATGCCGTAACATATCTGTACGTAACGGTATATTTAATTAGTGGAAGCATTCTCACCGTTCGTGCTTAAGTTATCAAATCGTCAGTAACATTTTGTTCGGCTTCATGTACATATCGCTTGTATTATAATATTCCGTTATATACATTTCTCTGGTCATAAACTATCAGTTTCAACAAGCATGCACTGTCTCGTGAGAAAGTTTCCTCTTCGCGGCTGAAGGTACCGCTCTTTCGACTCTGCTTTCTTCTTTCACATCTTCCTAGGTATCGAATGTACGAGCGACAAGGATTGCCCAGTAGACAGAGCTTGTTTAAGCTTGCACTGCGTGGACCCCTGCACGGTACGTGGCGTGTGCGGAGAAGATGCCCTCTGTGTGCCCCTGATGCACAAAGCACAGTGCTCATGCCCGCAATGCTATGTGGGCCAGCCGCGGTCTGCGTGCCGCCTTGATCCAACATGCAAGCCAACGGATGAACATAACGCCACCTTCACCTGTTCTGACACCAAACCATGCCCATCAAAACTAGCTTGTGATGTCAGTACTAATAAATGCCGCAATCCTTGTTTGGGATATCAAAATTGTAGACGAAATCAAAAATGTGAAGTCCGGGATCACAGACCGATTTGTGTATGTCGGAATGGGTTTGCCTTGAATGAAAAAGGAGAATTGACTTGTGCACCAGAACACGCAGAATGTACCAGAGACGAACAGTGTCCATCAAATGCGGCTTGCCGTAATTCCAAGTGTGTGAATCCGTGCCAAGCGTCTGTAGAACCTATGTGCCCAAAAGGAAAACAATGTGAAGTAGTAGATCACCGCGCTATGTGCGTATGTGTCGAAGAATGTAATCCAACCTTGTCAATATGCTTGAGAGATAGTGGATGCCCAAGTAATTTAGCCTGCAGAGATTTCCAATGTAAAGACCCATGTAAAGGCGCTTGTGGTGGTGCCCCATGTTCAGTAGAAGACCACCACCCGGTTTGCAAGTTTTGTCCTAACGGATTCACACACGATGAAAAACATGGCTGCATTAAAGGTAATTTTATAGTTACCAAAATGTTCAAATATTAGTGTACCTACCATTTAGTATATTAGTGTCTTATATGATTCTTAATAATCTTGTTGTTCTTCATTATTACAGGATTTTTTTATAGTTTCTACTTTATGTCTTCATGCGGTTCTTTTTCTATCTTTGTTTTCTATTGTTTCTAGCATGTTCATATTTATCTTTCTCCACAGTATGAACTTTTCTGCATCAGGTAGTTTTTTCATGCATGATTTTATATCGTAGTGTACATAATATTCATTTTAAAATTAATATCACACTCATTTGGTGATGGATGCTCTAATTAAATTTTATTTTAACGCTTTTAACGCTTTGGCATTAATACGATATGCAACAAACCGCCACGAGACAGAGTTTGCAGAATTATTTAGAATGCCTACTACACACTACTTATGTACGTATTTATTATATTAATAATTTGTGATATTCAAAATAATTATTTCTGTTTACCTATAGAGTTAATTAATTAATTTCTACTGACAAGGGAAACAACGTTATTACAAATTTCCCTAGCTCTTTAAGGCATCTTGATACAAAAAACCATTTATTACGGTACCTACCTATGTAGTCTTTCGTATCATGTACTTACCAAATTATTGTACTTCAATCCAAATATTGGAATCCAAATGTATAAAATAATGTGGGTATGCATATTTCATGTATGGAGGTAATCTTTGTCCAAACGATATTTTAATTGAATGAATGAGGTTGTATGAAAATCATATTCAAAGTAAGAGAATCAACGCTGTCACACGGATTCTCCGCGGCAAGCTTTCGCTGTAATGATGCATCTAGAATAGACTGCTATGATTTTCAAGCAAGCAAAGTAAGCTTGCTGAATAAATATCTAATGATTATATCAAGGCGTCTATTTTTTATAAGTATGTTTGTATGCATACCTACCAAAAACGACTATTCAGTCAATAGGTATATTAATATGATTTTCAAATGCATTGACACTATCGTTTGATATAATTATACAGCTACAGAGTGCGGCGGTCACGAAAATTGTGCGCCAACGCTGGCGTGCATTGGTGGCCGGTGTGCCGACCCATGCGCACGCGGCGGGCCTTGTATCAACGGCCAGCATTGTGCTGTAGTCGACCACCAACCTGTTTGTTCAAAGGGTATGCATTTAAAAAATAACAAGAACAGTTGAATTTATGATTTGTTCGAAATAGATATCAACTGAAATTGTAGTAAGTAGTTATTTATTTATATGATTTATTTCTCTTGTACAGTGTGTCAGTGTCAAACATCATCGGACTGTGCAAGATATCCAAACACGTTTTGTGACGGTTGCGCTTGCATTCGAGGTAAGTTTAAAATCTCTCAGTAAGAAAAGTTCTGCTTTTTAGTATTGTACCAATACGTCTGCCAAGCGTTGAGATTACGTCAAAGTCTTCCTATCATGGTTCATTATTGCGGTTACAGACAACCGTAAACTTCATAACTAGTGTAGTTTTTGGATTTAATGCATCGTTTTCGGTCGTCTGTGTCACTCCCTTATTGGGCTGTACAATTTTGAAACCGATGTTCTTCGGCGTAAGACGCTGTCTAAATCGTCTATAACAGACGTATGGGCCTATGATGATGATGATATTAGCATCCGCATGTGCTGCAGTGGATGTGGATTTCTATTGTCCTGGTGATGTTCCCACACAATTTATAAGGAATAGCGGAACTTTAATGATTAGTGTAATTGTTAGACAAGATGATTTTACGATAAATTAATTTCACGATTACAAAAAGTTCATCTACTTATATTGTTTTTTTTCATATACCTATTGGGTCTTTTTTTGCAGAGGAACGACATCCGTCAACAAACTGTGCACATTGTCGCCCCGGAGTCCCATGTGACCCGTTTTCGGGCGCCTGCATGGAAAGTAAGTGCTATGTATATACTAGAAGATAATTAGCTAATTTTATCGTTAACATTGCTAATTTAAAATAATTTGAGCTAACTGTAATAGTAATATACGATATTCACTCGTATTTACATTATGGCCATTCAGCCTTCTGTTCCTTTCGTAATTGCTATTTTCACATAATTTGATGTTTCGTGGACTTTAGCTGTAATACTTGTAAGTCTACTACTATTATTTTTATTATGTGAATAGCAAAACTAACTCCAGATGAACTGGTTATTGCTATGATATTAGTATATTTACCATTTGTCCGATAAAACGCCACAAAGTACTGGCTACGATATCTCGGCAGACCCGGCAGGCAATCTCTGTTATACTCACACTACCGAAACACTTTGAGACAGTGTAAGTTTCACAGGACTATTTATATATTTGACATTAGTAAACGGTTTTAGGCTTAAAGACCGAAACGCTCATTCTATTACAAAGACAAACATAGAGTAGGGTATGAATCTTCTTTCTTCTCCATGTTATATTTATGTGAATATATTTGTCTGTTATTGTAACACGGCTACTGAATATACTGGCACACTGCTTTACTATTAGTTGGTCAATTAAGCCTAAAAACGTTATTTTCTTCACTTTTCTCTGATCTTCCTTTCCTTTCTGTTGTTTTTAGATCTGGGTACCTATTAGATCACTACTGTAGATAGATTTTCTATTATATATTTTTATGCTTAGACATAATGTACACCTACGAAGTACTCTATTTTCCATTTCGTTACCTTCTGGACTATTGTAAAAATAATGACTTATCTACTCATTTGTGCACATGTAGTTCGTTTAAATATGTAATAAAATAATAAATGTATTAATGGTATTGTAAATTCCTATTAACAGATGGAACTTATGTCCCACTAACTGAAACTACTACGTCAGGAGGAAAACGTGAATCTGCCACTACTGTAGACATAACTATGCCCACTGACCACATATCACAGTCCTCTAATGATGACGATGACTTCCTCTTTACGACTTCCATTCCCATAGTACTCAACGATAATAACATCGACAACACTGCTTCTACGACAAGCATTATATCAACGACATCTACTGAACAAACTACTCTGACAAATTTAATTGATATTCAAGTCATAGATACTACAAGGCCTATTATTGAATCGACTGCATTTCAGAATGATTTTGAATCCACTACTGACATTATTATAAGCTCTAGCAGTTCCACTAACATAGTAAACAACGTATCTGAAGATGGGAAAGAATCTTATAATAACAAGGATCCTAGTACTATTTCCACTATCGATGAATCACTAATTGACACATCTACAGTTTCTCTAACCACTTTCAATGACGGTAAAATTACAGTGAAAATAAAGATAAAAGACTCGTATGGCACCACAGATAGTACTTTGCCAGATTCTGTAACTACGCATGCATATACGGGTAATATCGAAGAAGAAAGAAGTACAATTCACTCAAAAACACCGTTAAAACACACGATAGAATCTAGTAATAAAGTAAGCGAACCAAATGAAATTACTACAGAATTTCAAAATAACGTAGTCACAACACAAATGACTACACCTTATACTAACATCGAAGATTACCATTCATCATTAGATTCTGACGTTCTTCTACCGAGTAGCAGTACAATTCATGTCGAAAGCACCATTAAACCGTATACTAAGAAGACACCCGAAAATAATAATTCTTCAACAGCGTCTATTGAAAATAAAAATACAAAAACTCCGGAAAATCAAAGAAAGTTAAGTAGCAACTATACAGGGATCACATTAATACAAGATCTGCCTAAGATAAATATAAGTACCAATACTTTGGGCTCTGCTACAGATGCTCCTACAAGTATTTATGATCAAGGAAAAGAAAATATTGAAACAAGTACTGTATTTACAAAGACTTCACCAGCTGTCGATTCTAATATAGCAGTTAAAAAAAGTACTTCATCTTATAGTACATATAGTGTAAATTCTGAAAAAACCGGATTCACTGACATTAGTAGTGTCATTCCAACAGAAACAGTTTCAGTTATTAGTGGTGATACTACAACCTTGCATAATAATATTGATAAGTATAGTGATATAACTGAAATAATGTTACCAACAACACAATCACTCGAATCTAAGACATTTACTGAAATGACTACACAAACGAACACGTATTTGAATACGGATTCTGAACTTGATGTTAAAGTAACAACGAGTTATTCAGAATTTATATATACCCCTCAATTTACACCCCCATCTCTTGAAATTACATCAATGTCTGATGAATTAACCACATTGAAAGAAGAAAATAATATGTTGAGTACATCGACTAATGACGAGTGGCATTTAAACACACAATCAACCACTTTGTTAAACAGTCATAAAGAAGTCATACCTAGCTTAACTTCTAATTTGGCAAGTGAAACTTTGACGACACTTACGCCAGTTAAAGAGTCATTGCCTGATCATGTACAGATTCACGACATAACTTATAATACTGATACTACAACTTTAAAACTTTTAGAAACCTCAGATATATTAACAGTAACGGTTCCTAGTACTTCAGAATTACGGAGTCCTACCGAGTACATAGGTTTAACGGAAACAAAGTATACAGATTATTTAATTACTCAAACTTTTGATGATATTACTACAAATGATAAAGGCGAATCAACCACAAATGTACCTTATACCAAACAATTTAACATTTTAGAAACAAATACTCCATCTAGTGAAGCATCAACTTTAAGAAACAGTTTTGATAAGGAAGATAAAACGTATGATTCCACAGTAAAGTCAACAACAGAAAAGAGTACAGATGTAGTAAACACCCAAAGTACATTTTTAGACACAGACCGAACAAAAGGTGACAATATAACAGAGGTCACGACATCTAAACTACTAACTTTTAACGTAACCGAATATATAACAGATCAACCAGTAGAAACTGCTACTACATCGTCTACCTTATTACTATCCGAATCAACTACAGACGAATCGATGTCTTTACAAGCAATAGATGGTGTATCGATTACAACGCAAATTATTAAAGAGTTAATTCCCTCACAACCTACGAATAGTGAAACAACAATTACTACAGTAAAACACATACATGAATCAGTTCCTACAATAGCAACAGATATGAAATCAGCTACAGCTGTTGTGGACACAAATTATTCAGAAACAAAAGATTTCGTATCTGTTACAACTGAAACAGTAAATAATGTTGAAGATACCAATCTTTTACACACTATAGACGTTGAATCCGTTATAACTGAACCGGTAAAGAATGTTGAGGGCGCAAAGCCTTCAGAAGCTTTAGACGTTAAATTAGTTACAACTGAAACGGCAAAAATTGTTGAGAGTACAAGTCCTTTACTAGTGATAGGCGCCGAATTAGATACCACTGAAATGGCAGAGACTGTTGAGGATACAAATTATTCACAAACAAAAGATTTCGAATCAATGACAACTGAAACGTTAAAGAATGTTGAGGGCACAAATCCTTCACAAGCAACTGACGTCGAATTAATTACAACTCAAACGGCAAAGATTTTTGGGGGCACAGATCCTTCTCAACCTGTAGATGTCGATTTAGTTACCACTGAAATAGCAAAGACTGTTCAGGGCACAAATGATTCACAAACAAAATATATTGATTCAGTTACAACTGAAACGGTTAAGAATGTTGATGGCAGAAATCCTTCACAAGCAACAGATGTCGAATTAGTTTCAACTGAAACAGCAACAATTGTTGAGGGCACAAGTCTTTCACAAACTATAGATGTTGAATTAGCTACCACTGAAACGGCAAAGACGGTTAAGGATACGAATTATTTACAAACAATATATATCGAATCAGTTACAACTGAAATGACTAAGCCTGTTGAGACCACAAATTATTCACAAACACAATACATCGAATCAGTAACAACTGAAACGGTGAAGAATGAAGAGGGCACAAATCCTTCACAAGCAACTGACGTCGAATTAGTTACAACTCAAACGACAAAGATTTTTGAGGGCACAAATCCTTCTCAACCTATAGATGTCGATTTAGTTACCACTGAAATAGCAAAGACTGTTGAGGGCGCAAATGATGCACAAACAAAATATATCGATTCAGTTACAACTGAAACGGTTAAGAATGTTGATGGCACATATCCTTCACAAGCAACAGATGTCGAATTAGTTTCAACTGAAACAGCAACAATTGTTGAGGGCACAAGTGTTTCACAAACTATAGATGTTGAATTAGCTACCACTGAAACGGCAAAGACTGTTAAGGATACAAATTATTTACAAACAATATATATCGAATCAGTTACAACTGAAACGGTGAAAAATGAAGAGGGCACAAATCCTTCACAAGCCACAGACGTCGAATTAGTTACAACTGAAACGGCAAGGACTGTTAAGGATATAAATTATACACAAAAAAATGATATCGAGTCAGTAACAGTTGAAACGGCAAAGGATATTGATAGCAAAAATCTTACACAAGCAATAGTCATAGAATCAATTACAACTGAAACAGTAACAAATTTTGAGGGTATAAATCCTTCACACTCAACAGATGCCGAATCACTTACAACTAAAACGCTAAAGAATGTTGAAGACACAAATTTTTCGCAAGAAACAGATATGAAAACAGAATCGGTAAGGCTAGTAAATGCGACGACTCCTTCAGAGGCAATATATTATGTTACAACCGAAACGGTAACAAATTTTGAGAAAATTAATACTTCTTCGACAACAGACGGATTAATTACAAGAAAAAATCGGGATGAATTTCTATCTTCACAAACAGTACATGGCGAATACGTTACAACAGAATCTATTACAAATATAAATGAATTTAGTGCTACGCAAGCCACAGATTTTGGATTAGTTACAACAGATAAGGGCAATAACGTTGAGCAAATAAGAATAACAACAGATAAGAGTAATATCATTAAAACAAAAAGTGAGGACAAAGTTACACCTTCACAAACAACAAATTATGGATCCTTTACAAAGGAATCAGTAAGAAATATAAACGAATTTATTTCTACACAAGCAACAGATTTTGAATCGGTTACTACTAAAACGGTAAAACAACCTTCACCAGGCAAAACGGCTCCAATTGCCACAACAACTGTAGAGTATTGGACTCCTTTTCAAGACACAATTGGTGGATCGGTTACTGCAGAAACTGTTACTGAGTTTATTCTTTCGAAAATAACAAATGTTGGATCAGATACTACAGACATGATTAAAAACGTACATGAAGCAATCCCTTTCGAAACAACAACTTTTGATTCGCGTGAAACTGTACGTTTTACGAATGTTATAGAGTCTCAATATCAAGCAACACCGTCAGCAAGTGATATAACAATAGAAACAGAAGACGAATTAGCGACTACCAAACGAAACTTTGACCAAGGAGAAGCACTTATCACAAAAAGAACCACGCCCAAAAGCAACGCAGAAATAACATACTCAACAAGCTCTGATAGATCTGTAACTACAACTTTGGAACTAAACACAGACGCTTTAGAGGATACGTCTTTTACAAATTTTGTAGATGCAGTTTCAAATGCGAAAGAAAATAATCTGTTTACATCTCCTCATTTATTAACATTGAACACAGATATTACAACAAGCCAAAATTCTGTAAAGCACACTGAATCTACTAGTGCGAGTAATACACGACAATTGGTGACTAATAGCGCTACTGAATCTACGCAGAATGAAATCTTAACTACCAATGTCCCGGTGATATCAGACAGTGTGACTTTATCTTCTACTGATTCTATAACTAAACGAATCGAAAATCAAATAAATGACTTGGCCAGATCGGAAAATACAATATTAATAAATAATACAGCATTCACATCTGTGGAACCAAAAAAGACTATTTCTGATATAAACGCTTATACGAATGCTCCGAATAATATTGATTACATTACAACGTCAAATACACATACGGAATTACTTAATAATGATACAGTTAGCTACTCAACAGAAAAAAATAATGAAGTTATTTATAAGCCCTCAGTTACTACAGAATCGCTTATTACACTTTCCGTATCACAACCAGGTAAAGGCCAGTTTACAAATGATGATGCTCAGCAAAATTTTGAGGAAACCACACAAAAATCGTTCACTGATACTTCAGCATTGACTAACATGCCTGAAATGGCTAGTTCTTCAACTAAAAAATATTTTGAAAGTAGTACAAATCAAATTGATACTCTAAAAAGTTCCGAAAGTGTAGATATTGAAAGTAATCTTGCACAAATAACCATGACAGAAAATGAGGCAACTTCCCAATATGATTACGAAGATGTGACAAAAAATTCAGAAATGTTTTCAACAACTTCGCCTACCGTGTTGAATAAGATAACAAACGTGGATGATATACCTACTGAAAACGGTTTTCAAGAAACTACTGTAATAGATAGATCAGATGTAACTAACACTAATGATAATACTGAAGCAACAATGCAAGATACCCAGATGGTATCAAGTAGTACAGTACCTATTGATTTTATTATTTCTACAGGCAGTGAGGTGTTAGATACAAAAATGAAAACAATAACTACAGAAACTTATGAGCCAGCCAGTACGAATATCGTTACTATAAGTGTGGATACACCTACAAATAAATTTAATTTAGAAACTGAAATAACTTTTCAAACTACGGATACTCAAGCATACATTGAAACAACACCTATAAGTGCTGTTGTTACTGAAATAACATTTCAATCCGGCCCACAAAATATTGATTCATTAACGACTTCTACAATTCAGTCTGTTACAAATCCCTCCAATCAATTTGAGTCAACTACAGATACTTTTGGTACGCCACTAGCTACCAGTTCCAATATAGATGTGACTGAATTAGAAAAAGTTACAGTAGAAAAACCGGTAACACAAAATGTTAATGAGATTTCCCGCACAACGACTGATTTAAATAGTATGACACAATCAACAAACAGTATTATTTCCTCAACAACACGGGAATATGATATAAGTACATCCTTTGAATATACAGAAACAACAACAAAGATGCAAGACCAAGATAACTCTACAGTAATTTTTGTTCCACACAATAAAACAACTGTTACATTTAAGGACGAAACACTAGATCCTAATATATTATTAGTAACGAATGAAATTAATGATAATGTTTCGTTACCTACTGAGTCAAGCAATACTCCCGTGACACCAAAAACACATTATACATCGACGGGTATCAGTACGTCTACTGAAAGTTTATCTTCTCGTAGAAAGGTCGTTGATATTTCTGCTTGGACTGACACAACTCTTATTACTGACATGACTTCTACAGAGACTACTGTACAAAGTACTGACATACATATTAACACCTACTGTAAAATAAACACACATTGCCCGACGGATAGAGTCTGCCTAAATGGAGTATGCCGGAATCCATGTGAAATGGTTGGGAGTGGTTGTACAAAGAACGAATCATGTTTAGTTGTCAACCATGCAGCTGTTTGTGTATGCGATGACACCACTGGGAAGCACTGTTTACGTAAAGGTAGGCTTAGAGGTGTTAAGATTATAAAGGTTTTAAAATAATAAAAAAAAAACATTTTGAAATATTATACATAATCAGAATATATTGTACCAGTACTAGTTAAAGGTCGTTTTATCGGACAGATGTGTAAATTTTTATCGGACATGATTAATTATTCATTGTAAATACACTAATGATCACCTTCCTTTAAGTGTAACATACTAATTTTGTATCTAACGTGTAACATACTAGAACCACCTGGAACACCCAAGGTACCAGAACCTTGTCACTCTGATCGGGACTGTATAGAGACAGAAGCTTGTTTTATGGGATTGTGTCAAAATCCTTGTGAGTTCGACAATGTATGTGGCATTGGAGCCAACTGCCAGCCAGTAAAACAAAGGCCTATGTGCTCGTGCCCCGCTGGACATGATGGAGATCCTGCAGTTAAATGTTCACCTAAAATATGTAAGCTTAACTGATACCTACTAATTATGTAATTCCATTGACTACAGACACTATTTAACGATGGCACTTATTACAGAAAGCAGTTTTACGTTTACCCTCTTATAAGCGTTATTTTAGTCTGTAACCCCGAACACATAATTTTTGGGCGCCATCGTCAAATAATGGAGTTCAAACTTTAATAACACAACACTTACTTATGAAAAACTGTACTAATTATGAAAGATGTGAAAAATAATTTAAATAGCACAATAACGTATTGTAAACAAAAATTAAAAATTACTTTTTTTCTTACTAGATAATGTACTTTATTTTGTAAAATGATGATGGTTGTGGCTTTATAAATAAATGTATATATAAATGCAAATAATATAAGACCACAATAAACAGTTAGATATTTAGTTTGACTGGTTATATATACATTTGTATAATATATAAATATCTTACATTTTACTCAGTTGGTTGCACTCGAAATGAAGACTGTCCCTTGACTGAAGCTTGTATAAATAATGCATGTCAGCACCCATGTGCCATACACAATCCATGCGCACCTAATGCGGTCTGTATAAACACAAACCATGGATCAGACTGTAGTTGTGCTGAAGGATACCAAGGAAATGGTTACGTTGGATGTGTGCCAGGTAAGATTGTTGACGACATCCATATGAAGTGTTTATGTTTACGTCTAAATATGCTCTAACTAAAAAAATATGATTTTAGTCATACCTCCTGGTTCAGTATGTCAGTATAATGAGGACTGCCCACCTGAACTGTTATGTGACCGATTAAACAGAGTATGTATTAATCCTTGCGCTGTCAACAAATGTGGAGATAATGCAGAATGCATTCCATCAAATCACGGCATTCAATGTAAATGTCTGGCTGGATTCTCCGGAAACCCGTTCTTAGAATGCTTCCAAGGTAAGAAATTAATTCTGAGTAATAAACATTCATCCAAATTTTTAATTCATAACTTTATTGAGTAGTAATTACATAGTATATTATAGTAAATAGTATATATAGTAGTAAATAACATAGTAACAACATAAACTTACGTTGTTGTTATACTGTGATACACCTGAAGGTAATGTATAACGTAAGATTTACCCACATACTATACTAGCTACGCCGGCGACTGCATCCGCGTTGAATCTAAATAGAGATTTTCGCCCCTTAAGGGAGTGAAAAACGGGGATTTAAAATGTATACGGAAGCAGTATAAAGAACCTACCGATTTCTATTTTACTTTGATATAATGTATTTACATTAAAGTATATAACTTGTATGTATATACATACAAGTTATATACTAATATTATATATTTTACCGTTTCAGTGCAAGGATGCCGTTCGGATAATGAATGCGCCAATTCAGAGGCCTGTATAAATGGTAAATGCGGATCTCCGTGTCGGTGTGGAATGAATGCTGTCTGTGACGTCTTGAACCACCGCGCGTCTTGTAAATGTCTGCCGGGATACACTGGAAACCCGCAACATGGATGTGAACCTCCAACAAATCCTTGTATTCCAAATCCTTGTGGAACGAATGCGCTGTGTGAAAGCGACAATGGAAACCCAATTTGTTTCTGTCCAAAAGGATTGACTGGAAATCCTTTCAAAAATTGCAGTAAGATAAATACTTATTTTCGATCCTTTTCATGATAATCATTTTGGTCTCATCGACTAAGTGTAATTATACCGGCAACACATTAATGAGGGATTCTATCCAGAATTTATCTTATATTAACAAGTTTGAATGTACAAAACTAGTATATTTATATCTTGTACCTTTACGAAACATTATAATTATTAAAGCTTCCTTAATCATTTATAAGTAAGATATATTATTATTTGTTGCAGTACCCGAAGGTAACGAATGTGAACCAAATCCGTGTGGGCCATACTCTGGATGCAGATTAATAGACAACAAGCCTGCCTGTTTCTGCCTACCTAACTATGAAGGAGATCCTCCTCGTCAACCGTGTCGATTACCAAATAATCCATGTAATCCATCACCTTGTGGGCCTAATACTCAATGTACAATACAATCGAATGGATTTGCTAAATGCACGTGTTCGCCAGGTTTTATTGAAAGTCCTAATACAATTAGAGGTTGTGTGGAATCACGGAATCCCTGTGAGCCGAACACTTGTGGTATCGGAGCGAGGTGTGACCCCAATAGATCTCCACCCTGTTACTGCCCAGAAAATGCTATAGGAAATCCTTATAAATCTTGTAACGGGCAAGGTTACCTGCCACCTGAAGTACTTTGCCGACCTGGACCTTGTGGGCAAAACGCCGATTGTTACGTGAGTGGCAACATGGAAATGTGCTTCTGTAAGACTGGGTTTACTGGCGATCCTCATGTTGGGTGCCAACCTCAAAGAAGTCCTTGTACACCAAATCCATGTGGACCTCAAGCCATTTGTCAAGTTAACTTTGAAGGACAAGCATTATGCATATGTCCTGAAGGTAGTACTGGTGACGCTAATGGAGTTGACGGCTGTCATTCTCGAGAATGTGAAGTAGATGATGAATGTAAACTGAATAGAGCCTGTATAGGATACGTTTGTCGTGACCCTTGTCCTGGAGCTTGTGGAATTAACGCCAAATGTAGAGTCGAAACTCACCGGCCAGTTTGTGTTTGCGAAGATGGATTTGTTGGCAATCCTTTAATGAGTTGCTTACCACCTGGAGATCAAAAATCGAATACCAAAAAACCATGTAATACGGCACGATGCGGCGTTAACGCAATTTGTCAAGATGTTGGTGACAAGGCTCTGTGCATTTGTCCCCCTGACTTCTTTGGAAACCCAACCATAGAATGTAAGCCACAATGCACAATGAATTCAGACTGTTCACCTAACGAAGCGTGTATTAATAATAAGTGCACAGACCCATGCTCATTTAATAACGTATGTGGTATTCACGCAGTATGTTTGTGTTCGGATCACACAGTATCCTGTTTGTGTCCAGACGGATATATTGGAGATCCTTTGACACAATGTCTTTATCGACGTAAGTATTAACGAATCACTATTGTATACTATTAAAAGACTGGAGTACATTTTCCTTACAATTTTTGCGCTAGAAAACAATCATGTATCCTTTAAATATATTTATATTATGTTTCAGCAATTATTATTGGATCCGACAATACCACCGTTCAGCCCTGCTCACCCAACCCTTGTGACCCCAACGCTCCATGCGATACTTACGGAAATCAATTCGCCATTTGTGATGCTTGCGTTGGTCCCAATGTCAATAACAATCCGGCTTGCAGACCAGAGTGCGTATTTAATTCAGAGTGTGCTTTCAACAAGGCATGTTTGAGAAATAAATGCGTAGATCCGTGTCCGGGTTCGTGTGGCGTCAATGCTGTATGTTCCGTTTACCATCACGATCCTATTTGTCATTGCATAGAAGGCTTCGAAGGAAATCCATATGAACATTGTAAACCAACAACAAAACGTAAGTAGACGATACTAAAAAATATATATTATTTTCTAAATAATGTCTTATTTATTATTTAAAACGTTTTTATTTTTAGCTGTTCTAATTGAGACTTGTGATAATGTTCGATGCGGTGCTAATGCGATATGCGAAGATTTAAATGGTGCACTGACTTGTAAATGTTTGCCCAACTTTTACGGTAATCCATATATGTCATGCCGTCCTGAATGTGTCGTCAACAGTGATTGCTCACCAGACTTGGCATGTCTAAATAATAAATGCGAAAACCCTTGCAAAGACATTTGTGGTATTAGAGCTCTATGTAAAACTGTTAATCACCACGCAGTTTGTTATTGTGAGACCGGACATACTGGCGATCCATATGTAAGATGTCAACCTGCAATTGCCGTGCCACCGTCATTGTCTACGTGTGATCCATCACCATGTGGAGCATACAGTCGGTGTCTCGTATCACCGTCTGGATTTGCAGTATGTTCGTGTTTACCAGGCCATAGAGGAGTTGCCCCAATGTGCCAACCTGAATGTGTTAGTAATTCGGATTGTTCTCAAACAGAGACGTGTGTAAATCAACGTTGTTCCAATCCTTGCCAAGGCAGCTGTGGTGTACATGCTGATTGTATTGTAGTGAATCATAATCCAATATGCAGCTGTAGCCCTGGAGAAACAGGAGATCCATTCGTAGCTTGTACAGAAGTGATAGGCCCAGTGCCTACGGATAAAAATCCTTGCGTACCTTCGCCCTGTGGCCCCAATTCTGTTTGCGAGATTAAGTCAAACCATCCAGTGTGCTCGTGTCGTCCGAATTATTCGGGAACACCTCCATACTGCAGACCAGAATGTGTTATCAGCCAAGAGTGTCCATCCAATAAAGCCTGTATCAATGAAAGATGTATGGATCCGTGCCTTGGTGCATGTGGAAACAATGCTAAATGCGACGTGGTGAATCATACACCTCTCTGCGGATGCCTGGAAGGGTATAGAGGCGATGCATTTGTAGGCTGCGTCGTAGTGGCTAAAGATGAATCTCCCACGCCATGCAACCCATCACCATGTGGAGAGAACACTATATGCACCGTAGTAAATAATGTAGCTCGTTGCTCATGCATACCCCCCAACATTGGAAATCCGTATGCAGGCGGCTGTCGACCAGAGTGTACCATAAACTCAGACTGTCCAAGTCACCTTGCTTGCCTGTCGAATCATTGCCGAGATCCATGCAGAGACTTATGCGGCGTAAATGCAGAATGCTCTGTAACTAATCATGTCCCAGTCTGCACGTGCTTTAGAGGTTACGAAGGCGATCCATTTTCTTCATGTCGTCAGAAATCTTCATTACGTATGTACCCGTTTGATAAACCTTTGTTAAATATTTTACTTCCCATAACATACTGTATATAGTTGTTTCATATATAATATTACTTGATTGTTGAATATTTTAGCATCCCCATTCAATCCATGCGACCCGTCACCTTGTGGTGCGAACAGCGAATGTCACGTGGTGAATGATCGCGCCGCATGCACTTGTCGCGCGGGTTACTTGGGCGCACCGCCAGCCTGCCGCCCCGAATGCGCTGTTAACTCTGACTGCCCCGCAAACAAAGCCTGCATCAATCTGAAGTGCAAGGACCCCTGTGTACACAGCTGCGGCTTGGACGCACGCTGCCACGTTGTTGGGCACAACCCCATCTGCACTTGCCCAGAAAATCTACCTGAAGGAGATCCATTCATCAGATGCTATAGGAAAAGTAAGTCTTCTACAAACTAAAACCAACCTATACTGTTTCACTTACTCTCTATTATGATTTTATTAAAATTTTTACTTTTTCAAGTCTTTAAATATATTTTTCATTGAACTTTTTACGCACAAAAAACATTATACTCAAAATTCTTAAAGTAATTTTAGGATCGGATTATGTATAATATCGTTGCCACCTTATCTAACAACATCTTGACGAATATATCTGTAATTGATTAGCAGAATGATTTCACAACATTTTCATACAAAATCTTAATCACGAGGATTTCCTTAGCGCTACATGGATGCCTGGGAAGTGCTGAGACTGGCGTCCGATCAATTATTTTGACAGTACAATTATTGATTACTTTTTGTCATGTTCATAATCGGTTGCGTGCATGGCATTATTTTATGACAATTCTTTTGTTGACAGCTATTACTCAACCGGCACCTGATCCATGTCTACCGTCACCTTGTGGGCCACACTCGTCATGTCGGAACGAAAATGGCCGTGCGGCGTGCGCTTGTGAACCGGGCACGCTCGGAGCTCCGCCGTCTTGTCGTCCACAGTGTGTTATCAACCAGGACTGTCCCTTGGCACTAGCTTGCTTAGCTGGTACCTGTGTCAACCCATGCAGTGGCTCCTGTGGTTTCAACGCGCGGTGCATAGTGCAAAACCATCAACCAATTTGCTCTTGCGATGAAGGTTTTTCGGGCGATCCGTTTGCTGGCTGCAATCCTGTTGAAGGTAAGTTTCATAGAATAATTCTAGTTTATAATCGCACAATATATACATCATCACTTTGCATGGTTTCAAAACTATATATGTGACAGCATGTTTTATGTATACATATTTTCAGCTTCGAAAGATGTGCCTCATCAACCTTGCAATCCATCACCTTGTGGACCTAATGCCATTTGTCGAGAAAGAAATGGTGCTGGTTCTTGTACATGTGTAGATGACTTTTACGGCGATCCTTATAGAGGCTGTCGTCCAGAATGCGTCATGAACACTGATTGTCCTAGAGACAGATCTTGTTTCAATAATAAGTGCGTGGACCCGTGCTCTGGTGCTTGTGGACAAAACACTGAATGTAGAGTTGCAAACCATGCACCTTCATGTTACTGCTTGCCTGGACATAGTGGAAATCCTCTTCATGCATGTACTCCTGTTTTATGTAAGACTTTCTTTCTTGATCTTTCTTTATATATCTATTTCTGTATTTCGTGCTACACTTATCTGTCTATTTTCTTTCCTATACCATGTAGCTCTACCGGAACCCGTGGATCCGTGCAACCCCTCACCTTGCGGGCCCTACAGTAAATGTCGCGTATTTAATCGGCATGCTGTTTGTACATGCCTTGATATGTGTGTTGGTTCTCCGCCAAACTGTAGACCTGAATGTATCGTTAGTTCTGATTGTCGTCCAGATAAAGCATGTATTAATCAAAAATGCCAAGATCCGTGTCGTGGTATGTGCGGTATCGACGCTCAATGTCAAGTTGTAAACCACAATCCTATATGTAGTTGTTTTAATGGATATACCGGTGATCCTTTCGTAAGATGTTTCTTTGATGAAAGTAAGTAAAAATGATATATAAATTGATACTGATATTGTATTAATGAAATATTTAAGATTTAGAACGATACTAAATGTTCAATTATTTGCCAGGACCAATGGAACCAATAAATAACTGCGAACCAAATCCTTGTGGTCCGCATTCTCAATGCAAAGATGTTAACGGTCTGCCAGTGTGCTCGTGCTTAGAAAATTACGTGGGGCGCCCACCTAACTGCAGGCCTGAGTGTATGATAAATGTTGAATGTCCTGGTAACTTGGCATGTATCTCTGAGAGATGTAGTGACCCGTGCCCGGGTTCTTGCGGATATCACGCAAGTTGCAATGTTGTTAAACATGTTCCAATATGTACCTGTGACCAAGGATATACAGGAGATCCTTTCTCAGGATGCTCCCCTATCCTATGTAAGTTTTTATTTGTTACTAATTAGAATAATTTTCAAAGAGGCATCAATGATAAGAATAATCATTTATACTTGTAGCTATTGAACCGCAAGTGGAAAGCCCTTGTTCACGATCACCATGTGGGGCGAATGCTGTATGCAAAGAAAGACACGGAGTAGGGTCATGCTCTTGCCTTCCTGATTACTACGGAGATCCATATGTGGAATGTCGACCAGAATGTGTGTTGAATACAGATTGTCCGAAAGATAGAGCGTGCATTAACAATAAATGTAAAGACCCTTGTCCTGGAGTATGTGGCATGAACGCCGAATGTCGAGTCAACAACCATGCGCCGTCGTGCGCCTGTCTCCCTGGTTACGAAGGAAATCCGTTTACATCATGTTACATCAGTAAGATTTTATCTATTGTTTTCAAAGTTATCAATTCAAATACATGTATTTGTTTAACACGACACATTGAATAATTTTACTAAATTATTAATTTTAGGCCAAAATGAAATTCCAATTGATCCGTGCTCACCATCACCTTGCGGACCATATAGTTTATGTCGTGTAAGCGGAAGCCATGCAATATGTTCATGTCAAGAAAAATATTTTGGTTCTCCGCCCTTCTGCCGCCCCGAATGTATGGTTAGCAGTGAATGTATGCCAAATAGAGCTTGCATCAATCAAATATGTGTAGATCCATGTATTGGAGCTTGCGGCAATAATGCTAAATGCACAGTAGTCAATCACAACGCGTTATGCAGTTGTCCTCCAAATTACGCCGGAGACCCATTTGTGCATTGCGCCTTTGAAAAAAGTGAGTGCTCCGTTCTGTTGATACATACTTTTTATTCTTAACAACCTTGTTTTAAAAATTAACACCTCACTACATTTGTAATGCTACGTTTTCGTTAACGTTCCATAATTATTTTAGGGCCGGATACAAAGCCATCTGGAAATCCGTGCATACCGTCACCATGTGGTCCTAATTCTCAATGTCGAGTAATAGGAGAAACCCCAGCTTGTTCTTGCCAACCTGGTTATATTGGAAGAGCACCAAATTGCCGTCCTGAATGTATATATGACGAAGAATGTCCAAGTAACTTAGCTTGTATTCGTGAAAAGTGTGTTAACCCATGTGGCGGATCCTGTGGTTCTAATGCAGAATGCGTTGTCATAAATCATAAGGCGGTTTGCCATTGCCGTGAAAGTTATACGGGTGACCCATTTAGTGGTTGCTACTTTATTGGTAAGTTTTGTGAATATTTGAATGATTCGTTAATGTTTTCTACTGATGTTACTCGTCCTAATGAAATATTTTCCTTCATAGTCACAGTACCAAGTGAAGATGAGACAAACCCTTGTAACCCGTCACCGTGCGGCCCGAATTCAGTTTGTACTGAAAGAAATTCTGTTGGAGCATGTACATGTGCCCCAGGATATTTTGGAGATCCATATCTGGGATGTCGACCTGAATGTGTGACAAATAACGACTGTCCATCAGATAAAGCATGTTCGAATAATAAATGTATAGACATATGTCAAGGCGCATGCGGCATAAATGCTCAATGTACAGTGGCACATCATACACCGGTATGCCTATGCATTGATGGCTATGACGGCAATCCTGTCGTGTCATGTCACCCTCAGAGAAAACGTTAGTATTAAGTACCAATGACGGATGATACAAATTTCAGTAGTGACTATGTATACAAAACTTACACATAATATCATTTCATTTTTAGCGTCACTTGCCGATGAAAATCCTTGTGTACCATCGCCATGCGGTCCGTACAGCAATTGTAAAGTTGTGGATGATCACGGAGTTTGTTCTTGTCAAGAAGGATACGTGGGTTCACCTCCCACTTGTAGACCAGAATGCGTAATCAGCACAGATTGTCCCCAACATCAAGCATGCATTAAGCAAAAATGTAGGGATCCATGCCCCGGAACCTGTGGAGTTAATGCAAGATGTCAAGTGATAAACCATAATCCAATATGTACATGTAAAGCCGGATTTACTGGTGATCCATTCGTTACGTGTCAGTTGCAGCAAAGTAAGAATACGACTAAAATAATAATAATAAAAACAAACAGATTGAAATTTTCATTTTGTGTATTTAAAACCCCCTTTAAATATTACAACAGTTTATTGAATTTTTTTTATATTATTTACACATTTTCTATTCTTTACCATTTTTCTTTTCATATTTTCTCTGGCTTTTTATATTTTCTTTGTGTTTTTTTATATTCTTTTTATATTCTTAATCTATCTTATTTTCTTTCTTAGAACCTTTCTTAGAGGGGCCTAAAGGAAATCCATGTGTACCTTCACCATGTGGTCCATATTCTCAATGTAAAATAGTTGGAGAAGCGCCTGCATGTTCATGCTTACCGAATTATATTGGTGTAGCACCAAATTGTAGACCGGAATGTTCTATCAACGCGGAATGCCCTGGTAACCTTGCATGCCAAAATGAAAAGTGTGTGGATCCGTGTCCTGGCTCTTGTGGTTTTAACGCGGAATGTTCTGTTGCCAATCATGTTGCATTATGTAACTGTCTATTGGGCTATACAGGTGATCCTTTCAGTGGCTGTTCACCTTTCGAACGTAAGTTTTTGGAATATAGGGTTCATTGCGTTGGATAGCATGCATGGTTAGATTAATGAGAAAATTTGTCATTTTTTCTTCCAGAACAATCAGAGCCACCACCGAATCCTTGCAATCCTTCACCCTGCGGCGCAAACGCACTGTGTAAGGAAAGAAATGGAGTTGGCTCCTGCGCGTGTTTGCCAGAATACTTTGGCGATCCATATACAGGATGTCGTCCAGAATGTGTATCAAACTCGGATTGCGATCGTAATAAAGCGTGTTCGAACAATCGATGCAAA
Source organism: Shargacucullia verbasci (assembly GCA_947562105.1). Classification (NCBI taxonomy): domain Eukaryota; kingdom Metazoa; phylum Arthropoda; class Insecta; order Lepidoptera; family Noctuidae; genus Shargacucullia; species Shargacucullia verbasci. The sequence goes on along the minus strand of OX387284.1, from coordinate 7,899,294 downwards.
GACCCATGTCCAGGAGCTTGCGGTCTCAACGCTGAATGTAGGACCGTTAACCACTCTCCTACATGCACTTGTCTTACTGGGTACAATGGAAACCCATTAGTCAGATGTGAAATAGAAAGTAAGTTGATAAGTTGTGTCAATTTAAAAAGATTTTCAATATTTTCTCCCGAATCGATTTTTCTAAGGAATGTCGATGAGACAAATCTTTTTTTTATGACTTGGAATTTTTCCATACATGATATTGATTTTTCGCCCCTGAAAACTCCTATATTGTAAATTTCATTAAAATCGTTAGACCCGTTTTCGAGAACGCGATTGCAATCAAATATATATTTAAATATTGCTCATATAAAAGTAGTGCTATATATTTATTCTTCCGCAGTTGTTACGGAAAATCCGAAGATTCCACTAGACCCTTGTCAACCATCACCTTGTGGGCCGAACAGCTTATGTCGAGTAGTAAATGGTCACAGTGTTTGTACGTGCGAGAGTGATTACATCGGCACGCCACCTTCCTGTCGTCCCGAGTGTATCGTCAGCTCTGAGTGCCCGCAAGATAAAGCTTGCATTAAGAAGAAATGCAAAGATCCATGCCCCGATTCCTGCGGTCTCAACGCTCGGTGTCAAGTTATAACACACAATCCTATTTGCACCTGTAGTCCGGGATACACTGGAGATCCATTTACGCAGTGCACTCAAGTAGAACGTAAGTAATTAAACAATTTTAACACTGCAAAAATGTTAATTATATAATATCATACAAAGTACATCCCTATTTTTAGTATTACTGGAAAAGTTAAACAACATTTAATAAAAAAAAAGAAGTATTTTTTTACGCGCGACTCAGGCGGTGCCTTTACTGATGAATTAATCTTGTATGTACACTGTATTATCTTTTATCTATTTACATCTAAATATATTTTTAGGCGTTGTCCCAACCAACCCATGTGTGCCTTCTCCATGCGGGCCTAATTCGGAATGCCGTGTCATTGGTGACCAAGCTGCTTGTTCCTGTTTACCAAATTACATTGGCAGAGTACCAAACTGTCGACCAGAATGTACCATTGATCCAGAATGTCCTAGTAATACGGCTTGTATTAATGAGCGTTGTAAAGATCCATGCCAAGGAGCATGCGGTGTAAATGCTCTTTGCTTAACAATTAATCACAAACCAGTATGCTCCTGCCAACAAGGTTTCACTGGCGATGCCGTGAGAAATTGTGTACAAATCTTAATATCATGTACGTATTTTATTACTTATTTGATAAGTGTTTCACTCTACCTTTTCCGTTGATATGTACGTACAGTGCGATGTCTTCTAATTAGTGACTGAACGATTGATAAGACTTTTCTTATATTTATCGATTTTCTAGCTACCGAAATGACTCCAACATCAAGTCCATGCACGCCATCTCCGTGTGGCCCTAACGCAGAATGCCGAGAGTATAACGGAGCCGGTGCTTGTGTTTGCTCCGAGGGATTTGAGGGTGACCCATATAGCACGCAAGGGTGTCGCAGAGAATGTGAGAGTAATGACGACTGTTCACCAAACTTGGCATGCACACGGTTTAAGTGTATTGATCCTTGCCCAAGAACTTGCGGTCAATTAGCACAATGCACAGTTGAGAACCATATTCCTGTTTGCACTTGCCCAAGAGGTTATACTGGTGATCCATTTTTCCAGTGCAAGGAAATGACAATATCACGTAAGTGTTATTGATTTATTTTAAACCAAATTTTATAAGAAACTGAAAGATGTATTATTAAAAATGTATTATATTTTCAGCAACTCCACCTCAAAACCCCTGTGAACCGACACCTTGTGGTCCAAATAGTCAGTGTAGACAAGTTAACATGCAAGCGGTATGTTCGTGCTTGCCGAATTACATTGGATCGCCGCCCTCATGTAGACCTCAGTGCATTGTAAACAGTGAATGTGATGCGTCTAAAGCCTGTATTAATCAGAAATGTGACGATCCTTGCCCACACTCCTGTGGTTTAAGAGCACATTGTATAGTTAAGAATCATAGCCCCATCTGCACGTGCCCATTAGGCATGACTGGCGATCCGTTCACACAATGCTATGGTATGTTTATACTAAATAAAATATCTGTTAATATAAATGATACAACAGCCATTTCCATTATTACCGGTATTAACGATGCATTTTGTTTTTCAGCAATTTCAACAACAACCGAAAGGCCTCCATCTTGCACTCCTTCACCCTGCGGTCCTCACTCGCGTTGTCAATTATTAGCCAGTGGACCAGCGTGCTCTTGCCTACCTGGTTACGTGGGTTCACCGCCCTCTTGTCGACCAGAATGTACTATTAACGCCGAGTGTCCAGCTTCACTTGCATGTGTACGACAAAAATGTGAAGACCCGTGTCCAGGATCATGTGGGGTCGACGCATCCTGTCATGTTTTGAATCATGTAGCCGTATGTGTGTGTAATGAAGGGTACACCGGTGATCCGTTTGCAAGATGCTTACCCATACTTGAAGGTAGTTATATAAACCTTAAATATAATTAAAAAATCGCAGTATGCTTACGCTATACCGTGTATGTTTATTATTTATATTTTGTTTTAGATTCAACTACACCAGTACCTTCAGACCCATGCAATCCGTCTCCATGTGGCGCAAATGCTGTATGCGATAATGGATTCTGTACTTGTTTGGCTGATTACAGTGGAAATCCTTACGAAAGTTGTCGACCAGAGTGCACTGGAAGTCAAGAATGTCCTAGAGATAAGGCTTGTTTCAGAAACAAGTGTCGCGATCCGTGTCCTGGAACTTGTGGTCAAAACGCCAAATGTGACGTTATAAATCATATTCCCACCTGTTCTTGCATGTCAGAATACACCGGTAACCCGTTCACGCATTGTCGTCGTATGGAAGAAGGAAAATCGAGACCAAGAGATCCTTGTCATCCGTCACCTTGTGGACCTAACAGTATCTGTAAGAACGTTGATAATGCCGCTGTTTGTGCTTGTCTCGAAGGATTCCAAGGATCACCACCGGGTTGCCGGCCAGAGTGCGTGGTTAGCTCTGAGTGCCCATCTACAAAAGCGTGCGTCAATCAAAAATGTATAAACCCTTGTATTAACGCCTGTGGCATATCTGCTCGCTGCGAAGTGATTAATCACAGCCCAATCTGCAGTTGTAATCCAGGACAAACTGGCGATCCATTTAAGAGTTGTTATGATATAATTATTCCACCGTCTCAACCGGTAGACGCATGTAATCCTTCTCCATGTGGACCAAACGCGCAATGTATTGAGAGAAATGGAAAACCTAATTGTAGGTGCATTGAAAATTATATTGGACAACCACCTAATTGTAGACCGGAGTGTGTTATCAATCCAGATTGTCCTTCAAATCAAGCATGTGTCAAAAACAAATGTATAGATCCGTGCCCTGGATCATGCGGAGTAAATGCTGACTGTATAGTCGTAAGTCATACGGTTTCTTGCAGTTGCAGAGAAAAGTTTACAGGCAATCCGTTTATGCAATGTGTTATTCAAGAAGGTGTGTTTCTGTATTTTGTTTAATGTGATGACAACTGTTTCGTAAAATATACATAATATTTTCTGATACATATTTAATGTGACATCTTTTTCCAGATAATGTTGTGCAGCCCTGTGATCCATCGCCTTGCGGTGCGAATGCAGTTTGTAGTCAACGAGACGGAGCTGGATCATGTTCATGCTTGGAAGGTTATCAAGGCAATCCTTATGATGGCTGCCGTCCTGAATGTGTTCTAAGTTCCGATTGTCCTGCCGATAAATCGTGCATAAGGAATAAGTGTGTGGACCCCTGTCCGGGAATATGTGGTAGAAATGCCGAATGTAACGTTATAAACCACGTTCCTAGCTGCGCTTGTTTCAAAGGATTCACAGGAAATCCATTCGACCAATGCACGAAAGAACAACCTATAGAGATCATCAAGCCTTGCCAACCTTCACCTTGTGGCCCTAATAGTATTTGCAGAGAGAATGGAGGACTAGCATCTTGTGAATGCCTTCCAGACTATAGGGGTGCACCTCCTGATTGTCGACCAGAATGTACTGACAGCAGCGAATGCCCATCAGATCGCGCCTGCCATAAGTTAAAATGCGCTGACCCTTGCAGAGGAACATGTGGAATAGGCGCTCATTGCCAAGTTATTAATCACAGTCCCTTGTGCAGTTGTTCAGGTGGAATGACTGGTGATCCGTTCAAAAAATGTATAGAAATTGAAAAAACAGTGTACGAACCTGAAACACCCATTCATCCATGCCAGCCAAATCCATGTGGGCCGTATAGTGAATGTCGACCGATTAATAATAGTCCGTCATGTTCATGCGTCCAAGGGTATATAGGTGCTCCACCGAACTGCCACCCAGAATGCCTTGTCAATACAGATTGTCAGTCACACCAGGCGTGCATTGCTGAAAGATGTAGAAATCCATGTGAGGGGTCTTGTGGGTTTAGAGCAGAATGTCGCGTACATGACCATATACCGATTTGCAGCTGCCCCATTGGTTATTCTGGTGATCCGTTCATTCAATGCGCGGAAGTTATAGGTACGTATTAAATATGTAATCAAATTGTTGTCAATTTAATATTCATTCACAGGGTTTTAACGTTAAGTGTGTGCATTTATTCCGTAAATATACCTAAGAACCTATTAACGGAATCAATGTAATATCTGTTAAGATATTACAAAAATTTCAACTGACATCGAAAATACTGTTAAAAATATATCGACTTGTTTTTTATTATTTATGTAATTTCATTCAAGTACATAATGAAATAAACTCTAGCGCGCACTTAACTTCAACCGTGTATACCTACAATGTACAGCGCAGCAAATAATTATTTGCTTTATTTCACAGTCACTCCACCACCCTCACCTGATCCTTGTAATCCGTCTCCTTGTGGCAGTAATGCGATATGTGATGCAGGAGCGTGCTCTTGCGCGCCTGGATATTTCGGAGATCCTTATTCTGATTGTCGACTTGAGTGCAGTACTAATGGCGAGTGTTCACCAACTCGAACATGTCAAAGGGGCAAATGCGTCGATCCATGCCCAGGCGCATGCGGGACCAATGCTATATGCTCGGTCAATAACCATATACCATCTTGTACTTGTCCTCCCGCTACTTCAGGAGATCCTTTCAATTTATGTACTGAAGTACAAAGAGGTAAATTATAAAATATATAAACTATTATAGTGATTTTTTTGTTGCATCTACAACTTTATTGTTCAATTAACGAATGAATGATTAAACTATTAATTGTTGCAGATATTCCGGTATCACCTTGCTCACCCTCCCCATGTGGTCCATACAGTGAATGTACAGTAAGTGGTAATGGTGCCGCGGCTTGTTCATGCAAGGCTGGACATGTTGGGTCTCCACCTTCTTGCCGACCAGAATGCCTCGTAAGCGCAGAATGCAAATTACAGTTAGCTTGCATTGATCGGCGATGTCGCGACCCTTGCGAAGGAGCTTGTGGGCGAGGGGCTCGTTGCCAAGTTATTGCGCATTCACCTATATGCACTTGCAACGAAGAATATACCGGAGATCCATTCTCTTATTGCTATCCTAAACCAGGTATTTAAATATAATTCATTTTTCTCATTAGTCTTATAAATACATATCTCATATTCTTGCTATTTTTTGTAATGTTTTCGTTTTTTAGCTCCGCCATCAGAACCGATTGACCCGTGTGAATCGTCTCCATGTGGGCCAAATTCGATTTGCATAAATTCAGGAGATACTCCAGCATGCAGTTGTCAGCCAAGTTTTATAGGATCACCTCCAAACTGCAGACCGGAATGCACAATCAGCGCTGAATGTCCAGCAGCCTTAGCTTGTGTCGCGCAGAAGTGTAAGGACCCCTGCGAACAAGCTTGTGGACCACGAGCAATTTGTTCGGTGGTCGACCATCGTGCGATCTGTGCCTGTGAGCCAGGTCTTGAAGGCGATCCTTTCCAAGGCTGTTCACAGCCAAAAGGTAATCATTTAAAACATTTTTGTAGTATATTTGACACTTTTTAATTACTATTTTACAGAATACCTGAGTGGTTTACTATTTGAACAGTTTTTAAACTTTTGTCAAATTAATTGAAAATTCATAATAAATGGGTTTTGGTAGGTACTTTATTGTATTAAAAAAATTGTAAAGATTAAGGTTAACGGAAATGTGTATAATATTAATGCTCTAAGGAAATTGATGTACCTACCATTTAAAATGCATAATAACCCTCAGCTTCGCAAAGCGTGATTATTTGTTCATGCTTTAAATGACGTGCTTGTCATATAAGAAATAGATTTACCTAGCGTTCACGCCTCACACGGTTTACTAATGTACATAGGACTGTATCGATGTATTTACTTTGGGACTGTGTGGTGACCATGCCCGCCATTTGGTTTAAAGGTGATTACGTCAATACACCTCCTATGCAAATGCTTTCAACATAAGCCTCGGATCACTTCGGTAGGTACCGATACGATGATAAATAGATGAATAAGACGCTTCCAGGAGGGACATAACTTTATAATAATAACTGTTAATGTGATATAATGCCTTTGCTTTACAACGGAGCACGCGGAGATAACATAGCACTTACAGTAAAGCTTAGGCCGTTCGCCATGACGGCCGCTTTTGGACGGTGCTGCTTGAGATAGTGACGCTGAAGCCGGAATAAGGAGGTCACTAAACGTCGCCAGGCCCAACAAGCTTCAACTAACGCTTCGGAACAAGGAAGTGCTTCCACGGTGACAGACATGTTTATCGGTAAGTCAATTTATTCTATTTGAAAAACATTTCAGCTCCTCCAAAGGTCGAATATCTAAATCCATGTGAACCTTCCCCTTGTGGTGCAAATGCTGAGTGTAAAGTACAAGGAAACGCGGGATCGTGCTCATGTTTGCCGGACTATTTCGGTGATCCTTACCAAGGTTGTAGACCTGAATGTTTAGCTGATTCCGACTGCCCCTTGGTTTTGGCATGCAACAGGAACAAATGTGTTGATCCATGTCCGGGAGTTTGTGGATATAATGCGGATTGTTATGTTGCGAACCATAAACCTATGTGTAATTGCAAGCCGGGTTACACTGGAACTCCACTCTCGATTTGTCATCTCGTCAGAGGTAAATATTCACAGTTAATTTATTGTTTAAATTAATGATTTTGAACATATTTTATAAAAACGAAAAATTACTTTCAGAAAACGACATTTCTGTAATAAATGTTTGCAACCCTTCGCCATGTGGAATGAACGCACTTTGTAGAGAAGTAAATAATCAACCAGTTTGTTCATGTCTTCCAAACTATATGGGATCACCTCCAAATTGTAAACCAGAATGTATGGTGAATTCTGAATGTAGAACAAGCCGAGCTTGCGTTAATCAAAGATGCATTAATCCTTGTCCGAAGCCGTGTGGGCAAAATACAGAATGCAAAGTTATCAACCACAGTCCAGTATGTACCTGTCGGTCGGGTTATTCTGGAAATCCGTTTACTACTTGTAGCCTAATTTTCCGTAAGTTATTTTATACTATTATCTTTTATCTCTTTTCTCATTGGTTAGGAAGTTTCTAATGATTGTAATTTATTGAATTTTGTAGAAACATCTCCAAGTGTAGCAGCTCCTACCGACCCCTGCGTACCATCACCATGCGGTCCTTACGCGGAATGTCGAGATAATAACGGTTTAGCGTCCTGCTCATGCTTGCCATCCTACTCTGGTTCACCACCATATTGTAAGCCTGAGTGTGTTGTCCATTCTGACTGCCCAAGTGATCGTGCATGTGAAGCAGAAAAATGTCGAAACCCTTGTGAGGGTTCTTGCGGTCTATACGCCCAGTGTTTCGTTAACAATCATGTTCCTGTCTGCCTATGCCCAGATGGTTACACTGGAGACCCATTCAGACAGTGTACTCCAAAACCCATTGAAGGTAGGTTTCTGTTTATTTATTTTGTTACTTTAGTACTCAATATCTATTATCTAGCTACAGTGTGATCATAATTGAAAATATCTGAACTTATTAAGTAATTTCATAAATCTATAGATTTATTATATATATATATATATATATTAGTATATGTATTAGTACTAAGAGGTGAGTTGTTGATTCATTAATGAGTTTGAGTACGGTCCACAGTAGGTGTAATTTATTTGGTTAATTACAAATATTATATTAATTACATAGTTATTATATTAATTACAAGTAGTTTTAACAAAAATCTCTATAATATCATATATTATTTTTAAGATGTTCCCGCGCCTGTACCGCTTGACCCGTGCCATCCAAATCCGTGTGGACCAAATAGTGTCTGCAATAATGGTGTTTGTTCATGTAGCGCCGGCTACCATGGTGACCCAAATCTTGGCTGCAGGCCAGAATGCGTGTATAATACAGATTGCCCACTTGATAAAGGATGTTTACGAAACAAATGCGTCAATCCTTGTATCGGAACTTGCGGACTCAACGCCATCTGTGATGTTATGAACCACGTACCAATGTGTTCTTGTCCCAAGGGTATGAGCGGCAATGCTTTTGTAGAATGCAGACCGTCGGCGGGTAAATATTTTTTTATCTTTATTAATTATATAACTAGTAAAAAATGTTTTACAAAATAATGGCGTTTTAAATTTATTGCAGTGTATATCAGCAATCCATGTAATCCGTCGCCTTGTGGACCGAACAGTCGATGCCAACAATCGAATGGACAATCAGTATGTTCATGTGTACCTGGGTATCGCGGCAGTCCACCGACTTGCCGACCTGAATGCGTCGTCAGTTTAGAGTGTCCGTTAAAAGAAGCTTGTAACAATCAAAAATGTATAAACCCTTGTATAGGAGCTTGTGGTACAGCTGCCGTTTGTGATGTAATCAACCATAATCCAATTTGTACATGCCCACCGTCATTTACTGGCGATCCATTTGTCAGGTGTACAGTTATACGTAAGCACTTCTTATATATTTAAAAATTGCTCCTTTCATATTATTTGCTTTTTTATTCAATGTAATCGGTGACTTCTTAATGCTTAATTTATGATTAAATCTATTTGTTAATTACAGTTGCAGTGGAGGTACAAGTTAATCCGTGCGAACCATCGCCTTGTGGACCGCACTCTGTATGCAGAGTAAGTGGTGAAAGTCCAATCTGTGCATGCCTGCCAACTTTTAAGGGAACACCTCCTAACTGTAGACCTGAATGCATAAGCAATAGTGAATGTGATTATAATATGGCATGCCTTAATCAAAAATGTGCTGATCCTTGTATCGGCGCGTGTGGTTCTAATACTGAATGCAGAGTTGTGAGCCACGCTCCCATGTGCTTATGTCAATCAGGCTACACTGGCGATCCATTTTCCTACTGCAGTGCTATGCCTATTATGGACCAGACCGAAGTTTTAACGCCTTGCAATCCAAACCCATGTGGTTCAAACGCAGTATGTAAAGAACAAAGAGGCGTTGGATCATGTCAGTGTTTAGATGGCTACTCGGGTAATCCATATGAAGGATGTCGACCTGAGTGCGTGGTCAACTCTGACTGCCCCCTTAACAAAGCTTGTTCTAGGATGAAGTGTATTGATCCTTGTCCGGGCACATGTGGCTCAAACGCCATGTGTCAAGTACACAACCACATGCCAACGTGTATATGCCAACAAGGGTATACTGGGAATCCATTCAGCCACTGTGTCATCATGCAAGAACGTAAGAATAAAATTTGTTTTTATATGAGGGTAACATGTTAATTACGTGAATAAGAACTCTTCACATTAATAATCAAATCATTATGGTAGCTATAGGTTATATTGAATTATCGACATAAATCTAATTCATTCAATTTTCAGCACTATTCGTGGAAACAAATCCATGCAATCCGTCACCATGTGGAGCCAACAGTCAATGTAAAGAAATCAATGGCCAAGCAGTATGCTCTTGTTTACCTAGTTTCATGGGTGCGCCACCGAATTGTCGCCCTGAATGTGTAGTCAGTTCGGAATGTCCGCCTCATTTGGCTTGCGTGAACCAGAAGTGTTCAAACCCCTGCGAAAACACATGCGGAGAAAATGCTAACTGTAACGTCATCAATCACAGTCCTATATGTGTATGTAAACAAGGCCTAACAGGAAATCCGTTTACAAGATGCTATCCAATCAAAAGTAAGTAAAATTACAGGCAACTTCTGCTTTTCAACATTTGTTCCTATTCTGATCTTGAATTTCTTTGATTATTTTCAGTATCACGGCCACCTCAAAATATACCATCTCAAGACTCATGTTCATCATCACCATGTGGTCTTTATGCAGAATGTCGAAACATTGGCAATTCTCCCTCGTGTGCGTGTAAGCCCAACTACGTTGGCAGTCCACCAAACTGTAGGCCTGAGTGTACAATTAATTCTGAATGCCCCAGTAACCTAGCATGTATTAACGAAAAGTGTCGCGATCCCTGTCCGGGAGCTTGTGGCATTAACGCTCAGTGCACAGTGTTTAACCACATTGCTCAATGTGGCTGTACTGAACAGTACACTGGAGATCCATTCACTCGATGCCTGCCAATGCCTGACAATGATGGTAAATATACATTTAAAATATTATTATAACTTTTTGATTGTTAGTGATACGTAGAAAACATACATAATAAAAAAAAAATTTTTTTTTTTACAGAAACTTTTACGGAAACCGATTTATGCAATCCATCACCTTGTGGTGCAAATGCTGTATGCAATGATGGTCTTTGCTCGTGTTTGCCTGAATATCAAGGCGATCCTTATTATGGTTGTCGACCAGAGTGCCTTTTGAGCACGGATTGTCCTCAAAACAAAGCTTGTGCCAAAAACAAGTGCGTCGACCCTTGTGTCAATACTTGCGGCAGAGAAGCCATTTGCAATATCTTTAATCACGTGCCTATGTGTACGTGTCCAAAGGGGTATTCAGGAAATGCATTCCTTGAATGTCGACCAGTCAGGGTTGTTGAGAACATAAATCCTTGCAGCCCATCACCATGCGGTCCAAACAGTCAGTGTCGTGAAATAAATGGTCAAGCCATTTGCACATGCTTATCTGGGTACTTAGGCGCACCGCCCACATGTAGGCCTGAATGTATATCGAGCGCGGAATGTGCTCTAAATCGAGCTTGTTCCAATCAACGATGCGTCGATCCGTGCAAAGGCAATTGTGGATCAGGCGCTCAATGCCAAGTAATAAACCATAATCCGATATGCACATGCCCTTCAGGTTATACAGGAGATCCATTTAGTAGATGCATATTAGAAGGTGATTAAATCGTTTATTACTCGTACTATACAGTTTTATTACTTTAGTAGGTAATCTATTAAAGTCTTATTTTTCTTCATTACAGACACTCAACCACCTATTTATGTTAACCCTTGTGAACCTTCACCTTGTGGCTCTAACTCTATATGCAGAGAAATAGGTGGATCACCTTCGTGTGCTTGTCAAGATTATTTTATTGGAAATCCACCGAACTGCCGTCCAGAATGCATAGCTAATTCAGAATGTCCTAATGAAATGGCTTGTATTAATCAAAAATGCAGAGATCCGTGTCCTGGCTCTTGTGGAACTGGAGCAGAGTGCCGGGTTGTGAGCCACGCTCCTCAATGCTTGTGCCCACCAGGGTACACTGGCGATGCATTCATAGGATGTCAAATTATGGACGTACAGCTTGCACCCTGTTCGCCGTCACCCTGTGGCCCGAATGCTATATGCAAAGAGCAAAGAAACGCCGGCGCATGCGTTTGCCTACCAGATCATATCGGAAATCCCTATGAAGGATGTCGTCCAGAATGTGTAGTCAATTCCGATTGCTCAACAAACTTAGCGTGCATCCAAAACAAGTGTAAAAATCCTTGTAATAATATATGCGGACGGAATGCCGTGTGCAATGTTATAAACCATGGTCCTACATGTCAATGTCTGCCTGGCTTAACAGGAAGTCCGTATCAAAATTGCTACGAAGAAACTTTACGTAAGTTTTATATTTTTTATATTTATAATAACATTCCCAAATATTGTATACCCGGAAATGTTATTATATATAGTTAAAGTTTATACTATAATTAAAAGTTTAAACTATTTATTCGCCACTTTAAACGTGCAACTTTGTTTTTCAGAAATTCCGACTGTGCCGAAAGATCCTTGTTCGCCGTCTCCATGTGGTCCAAATAGCATTTGCAAAGTATCTAATAACCAAGCTGTGTGCACATGTCAACCAGAATATCTAGGAACGCCACCTTCATGTAGACCTGAGTGTATTGTTAGCTCTGAGTGCAGTCAACAATTAGCTTGCATACATCGCAAGTGCAAGAATCCTTGTGAAGGCGTCTGTGGACAAGACACGGAATGCAAAGTCATCAATCATAGTCCTATATGCTCATGTCGTCCACAATACACCGGCGATCCCTTCAGTAGATGTTATAGAGCACCAGGTATTAATATTTACAATCAGGTAGCACTTCTAGATTTTAATGAATTCATTAATTTGATTAAACAACAATTTATTAAATTATTTTAGTTGCGGATGTTGTTCCTGTGTCTTCCAATCCTTGCTTACCGTCACCATGTGGACCCTTCTCTGAATGCCGTGATATAGGAGGGTCACCGTCTTGCTCCTGTCTGCCACAGTATATGGGCAGTCCACCGAATTGTCGTCCAGAGTGTACCATTAACACGGATTGCTCTAATGAGCTAGCATGCATTAATGAAAAGTGCGTAGACCCGTGTCCGGGTTCATGTGGAATCAACGCCAATTGTAGAGTGCAGGGCCATGTGTCTATTTGTACTTGTTTCGACGGCTATGCTGGTGATCCATTCCAAAGTTGTTCTTTGCAAGATAGAGGTAAACTATTTTTATATAGTTTAAACAAAATATCTTACATCATCCTGTAAAAGCATCACAAAATATGTCCTTTTTATTTCCAGAACCTGTAGTTGCAGATTTATGCAATCCATCACCTTGTGGGCCTAATGCAATTTGTAATGATGGAGTTTGTACTTGTGTGCCCGAATATAACGGTGATCCGTATTTCGAATGCCGTCCTGAATGTACAATGAGTTCTGAATGTGCGAAAGATAGAGCATGTGTTCGAAACCGATGCGTCGATCCATGTATCAATACTTGTGGCATAAACGCAAACTGTGAAGTTGTAAGTCACATGGCTGTTTGCACTTGCCCTACTAGAACTACTGGAAACGCTTTTATACAATGTACCCCTGTGAGAGGTAAGATCATAAAAATACTAAGTACCTAAGTATAATGTTTTGTAAGTTGATAATTCATATATTGTTTAATTCTTTCACAGAAATGATTTCATCAAATCCTTGTCAACCGAACCCATGTGGCCCTCACAGTCAATGCAGAGAGTTTCATGATCAAGCCGTATGCTCTTGCTTACCTGGGTTCCGCGGGGCACCGCCCTCGTGCCGCCCAGAGTGCGTGGCAAGTTCTGACTGCCCTCTTGATAAAGCATGTAGCAATCAAAAATGTATCAACCCTTGTCAAGGAACGTGCGGTGTAGCAGCTAAATGTCAAGTAGTTAACCATAATCCTATTTGTACGTGCCCATCCGGTATGACGGGTGACCCATTCACGAGATGTATTGTAATGCGTAAGTGTTAATTTCCAGTGTCAAAAAGAAATACCACTGTTCCTTAAAACTATATCGGAATTAATGTTTACTGAACTTTTTTTATAGCTGTCGCGGTACCTGAAGTAATTAACCCATGCCAACCATCGCCATGTGGGCCTAATTCTATCTGTCAACCAACGGGTGGAGAGATTCCTTCGTGTCAGTGTCAACCCAACTTTATAGGAGCACCACCAAATTGCCGTCCTGAATGTGTCGCCAACAGCGAATGCGCTCAACAGTTAGCTTGTATAAATACCAAGTGTCAAGATCCCTGTCTTCAGGCATGTGGCACTAACGCTGAGTGTAGGGTCGTTAGCCATACTCCCATTTGTATTTGCCCTGAGCGCTACACAGGTGATGCGGCAGTTCAGTGCACTATAACGTCTCTGATATCCATAGAACCAGTTTCACCATGCACACCATCACCTTGTGGGTCAAACGCGGAATGTAGGGAACACGCCGGAGCCGGTGCTTGTATATGCATTACGGGATACTTCGGTAATCCTTATGAAGCGTGCCACCCAGAATGTTTAGTAAATTCTGACTGTCCAAGTAATAAAGCATGCACAAGAAACAAATGTATAGACCCCTGCCCGGGTACATGTGCTGTAAATGCTGAATGTCAAGTAGTCAATCATTCACCTTTGTGCACATGTCGATATGGTTACGTGGGTGACCCATTCACGCAATGTATTCTCAAACGTAAGTACACTTTAAGTAAACGACTGTTCATTAATGGTACATTTAAATTTAGAAATTTATCATCATTATATAATTTACAGAACAAGAAGACGTACCATTAAACCCCTGCCAACCATCTCCTTGTGGTCCTAATAGCCAGTGTCGGGTATCGAATGGTCAAAGTACATGCTCATGCTTGCCAGAATATCATGGGTCGCCTCCGAACTGTAGACCTGAATGTGTTGTCAGTACAGAATGCTCCGCAGATAAAATCTGCAAAAATAAAAAATGTATATCTCCGTGCCCTGGACCATGTGGACGCAACACAGATTGTAGAGTAATCAATCATAGTCCCATATGTACATGTCAAAATAGATACACTGGAGATCCGTTCTCCAGTTGTTATATAGTAACAGGTAATACATTATATTTCCTATATAACCTATATTTACGCAAACTACCAGGTGTGATAGTATTTATAATATAAAGTTTATCATTCTTTCAGTTCTAGAACAACCTCCGGAACCTGAAAGGGATCCGTGTGTGCCTTCTCCGTGTGGTCCTAATTCACAATGCCAAAATCTACATGGCATCCCGTCGTGTTCATGTTTACCTAACTTTGAAGGCAGCCCACCAAATTGTAGACCAGAGTGTTCAATCAATGAAGACTGTGCTAGCAACCTAGCTTGCATCAATCAAAAATGCAAAGACCCATGTCCAGGTTCTTGTGGAATTAACGCAAACTGTCAAGTCATAAAACACGTATCTGTTTGCTCCTGTGCAGAAGGTTTCACTGGAAATGCGTTTACTCAATGCAATCTCATTCCACCAAAAGGTAATTAATATTAAGTAAATGAACTTTATTATTTATTTTGGTAAGTCCCGAGATTTTAATTTTATGTCCTCTTGTAGAGAAAGACGATCCATGCAATCCTTCACCATGTGGAAATAATGCAGAGTGCAATAATGGACAATGTAGTTGCCTTCCGGAGTTTATTGGAGACCCGTATACTGGATGTCGTCCCGAATGTGTGCAAAGTTCGGATTGCGATCGCAACAAAGCCTGCATCCGAAATAAATGCAAGGATCCTTGTCCAGGCACATGCGCCGCAACTGCTATGTGTAGTGTAGTCAACCATATTCCTATGTGCAGTTGTCCAGAACGAATGACTGGCAATGCATTTGTAGAATGTCGACCAGTATATGGTGAGTAAATATAAAATAATTACGTTATCACACAATTGCTTCAATATTCGAACTCCAACTATAAAACAATGTGCACTTACAGAACCAGTAGTATCGAATCCGTGTCAACCATCTCCTTGTGGACCGAATAGCCAGTGTAGAGAAGTTAACGGCCAAGCTGTCTGTTCATGCGCTCCTAACAATATCGGTGCTCCACCGGCGTGTAGGCCTGAGTGCACCATAAGCGCTGAATGTCCGCTTAACCAAGCCTGCAGTAACCAACGTTGTATCAATCCTTGCGTTGGTTCTTGCGGTGTAAATGCCGAATGTAAAGTAGTGAACCACAACCCTATTTGCACCTGTCCAGTATCATATTCAGGAGAACCATTTTCCCGATGCTTTAAACTACGTAAGTATGATTCCTTTATCAAAATATAAAGAGATTTCAGTGTGGTATACAATTCCTATTTTGAGTGTCTTTTATACTATCTTCATTTTCACGAAGCTAAGGGATACTGAGACAAACTGTTTTGCCTAATAACATCCAATTACATGTTTTCGGTTTTATTACAGCGGAGCGTTTGCCCGAACCGGTGAATCCGTGTACACCGTCACCGTGTGGACCAAACTCGCTATGTCGAGAAGTAAATGAAGCACCATCTTGTACTTGCATGGAGGGCTACCACGGTCAGGCCCCTCACTGTAGACCAGAGTGTACGAGTAATGAAGAGTGTTCTATGCATCTGTCATGCATCAACAACAAATGCAAAAATCCTTGCGAGGGTGCTTGTGCTACTAACGCAGAATGTAAAGTTGTTAGTCACTCTCCTATCTGTCTTTGCCCGTACGGATATACTGGAGATCCATTCTTTGACTGCGTTCAAGAACCGTTACACATAGATAATATCGCTACTCCTTGTTCACCGTCGCCATGTGGTGCTAATGCTATTTGCAAAGAACGCAACAATGCAGGGTCATGTACTTGCCTGGAGGGATATATAGGAAACCCATACGAAGGTTGCCGACCGGAATGTGTTGTAAACACTGACTGTCCTTCTAATAGAGCTTGTATCAGCAACAAATGTGGAGACCCCTGCCCTGGTAGCTGTGGCACCAATGCTGAATGTCAAGTTGTAAATCACGCTCCTCTGTGCACGTGTTTCAATGGTTACACTGGAGATCCATTCCGATATTGCGTTTATCAAGGTAAAGTTCGAATTTATGTTTTTGGGACATCATCATATTCACTTTACAAAAACTATATCCTAATAAAATACATTTATTACAGAATCAGCACCATTGGCCACACCAGTTGACGTTTGTTATCCGTCACCATGTGGACCGAACAGTCAGTGCAAAGTGGTCAGTAGTCAGGCTGTGTGCTCATGTTTGCCCGAATATGTAGGTTCTCCACCAAATTGTCGGCCAGAATGTATCGTTAGCTCTGAATGCTCACAAGACAAAGCATGTATCAAACAGAAATGTGTCAATCCTTGTCCTGGACCGTGCGGTACTAGTACTAATTGCAAAGTAATCAACCACAGTCCTATTTGTTCGTGTAAACCTTCATTCACTGGTGATCCGTTTACTGTTTGCACTCCTATTAAGTGTAAGTTATAAGTGATTTATTTTTATATTTGATATTAATTTTATCTGTGTAATGTGAGTTACATTTATTAATGATTTTAGATGAGGCTGTTCCTGATGTAAGAAATCCATGTATTCCATCACCATGCGGTCCGAATTCTGAGTGCAGAGATGTCGGCAATACACCGTCTTGCTCTTGTCTACCTACCTTCATTGGCAGTCCACCGAACTGTCGACCGGAATGCACAATACATTCAGATTGTTCTAGTGACAAAGCTTGTATAAATTCGAAGTGCCAAGACCCATGTCCCGGATCATGTGGGGTATCAGCCGTATGTAGTGTACATAATCATATCCCAATATGCACGTGCATCGAGGGATATATTGGTGATCCATTCACCAGTTGTAGACCGAAACCTTTGGAAGGTATTATTTATTAATGTTGAAGATTATTTTCCGATCACTGAATAATTGTCACTTACCATATAATTCAACTGTTATTTTATTTGTTTCAGTTGAACCAGCAGTAGTAGATGCTTGCACAAATATACATTGTGGTTCAAATGCTGAGTGTATAAATGGACAATGTCAATGTTTGCCGGAATATCATGGAGACCCTTACTTTAATTGTCGACCAGAATGTGTTTTTAGTACAGATTGTGATCAAAGTAAAGCATGCGTCCAAAGAAAATGTGTTGACCCATGTATTGGCGCCTGTGGACAGAACGCCGTATGCCAAGTGGTTAACCACATCCCAATGTGCAGTTGTCATAACGGATTCACTGGCAATGCTTTTGTTTTATGCAATCCCATTAGAGGTGAATATACTGCTTAAAATTAATTTGATAAATTATCTTCATATATTTATTATGGCCTAGTTCTTTCATCTACATCTTCACGTGTAAATTATTTTAACAACATAATAATTTATTTAACAGAAGCACCAGCTCAAAACCCCTGCAGTACTGCAGTGTGTGGGCCCAACAGTCAATGCCGTGAAATTCACAATCAAGCTGTGTGTTCATGTTTGCCCACATATTTGGGAATTCCGCCTGCTTGTCGACCGGAGTGCGTGGTAAACGCAGAGTGCCCCCAAAACCAAGCTTGTATGAAACAGAAATGTGTGAACCCTTGCATCGGAACGTGTGGCTTAAGAGCTACATGCGAAGTGGTAAATCACAATCCGATCTGTGCTTGTCCTGCGGCGCATTCCGGGGATCCATTTGTCGAGTGCACTTTTATAACAAGTAAGTTCATACTTCTAATGCAATATCGTTGTATTTATGTTATCATAATATTTAAAATTATACAAAATACTATTGTACAATTTTATAGACGCGCCTCCGTTAGAAATCAACCCATGTCAGCCGTCACCGTGTGGACCAAATTCAATTTGTCAAGATATTAATGGCAGTCCGTCATGCATTTGCCTGCCAGAATATAAGGGCCAACCTCCTTATTGTAAACCGGAATGTATAAGTAATAGTGAATGTCTTCCGAATTTAGCATGTGTTAATCAAAAGTGCAGGGATCCGTGCCTTCAAGCGTGTGGAACAAATGCTGAGTGTCGTGTAGTTAGCCACTCAGCAATGTGCGTTTGTCCACAAGGTTATTTCGGTGACCCATTCTCACAATGCACACTACAAAACGTGAATGAGCTATTGACTCCATGCTCTCCATCACCTTGTGGACCTAACGCAGTATGCAGAGAGCAAAACAAGGCAGGATCGTGCGTTTGCAATGAGGGATATTTTGGTAATCCATATGAAGGTTGTCGTCCCGAATGTGTTAGTAACTCGGATTGCCCAGGAAATAGAGCTTGTATTGGAAATAAATGTCAAGACCCTTGTCCTGGAACGTGTGGTGTAAACGCAGAATGTGCAACAGTACATCACTCTCCAACATGTACATGCATTGTTGGCTACACAGGAGATCCATTCCGTCGGTGCAACCCCATTCCTTGTGAGTAATATTTTAATAATACCATTTTTCTAGATAAGACAACACAATCTTAAAATAACATTTATTTTTATTTATAATTTCAGTACAAGATACAACTCCAGTAAATGTATGCTATCCAAATCCATGTGGACCTAATAGCCAATGTCGTGAGATAAATAGCCAGGCAACATGCAGTTGTTTACCGAATTATATTGGAGAGCCTCCAACTTGTAAACTGGAATGCGTAATGAACTCCGATTGTGCCTCAGACAAGGCTTGTATAAATCAAAAGTGCGTGAATCCTTGTCCGGGACCTTGCGGTCAGCGATCTGAATGTAGGGTATTCAATCATAACCCTATCTGTAGTTGTGGTTCTGGATTAACTGGTGATCCTTTCACTAGATGTTACTCAAAACCAGGTAAATATCGACTTGGAGATAAATCTTGCTTGATTAAATATGTCAAAAATACCCCAATTTAAAAGCACATTTTTATGGTATTTCAGTTCCGCAGCCAATCCAAGACGAGACTAAGGATCCGTGTGTACCATCTCCCTGTGGTGCTTTCGCCACTTGCCGTAACTTTGGAGATCAAGCTTCGTGTTCTTGTTCTTCGGGCTACATCGGAAGTCCACCAAATTGTCGTCCTGAATGTGTCACGAATCAAGACTGTGTTAGCTCGTTAGCATGTATTAACGAGAAGTGCAAAGATCCTTGTCTTGGTTCGTGTGGACAAAACGCACGTTGCTCAGTAATGAACCACGTGGCGATTTGTACTTGCGTTGAAGGTTTTAAGGGAGATCCGTTTACTGCGTGCGCTTTAGTACCTCTACAAGGTATGTTAATAAGCTTATACGCATTTTGCCTTATTCTTAAAAGTTCATTTTTCAATGGCTAGGCAAGATCTATCCAACAGTCGAATTATTTAAATGTTGTTTTATTTAAATGTTTTTGTGAGGATAAATTAACTTCGTAAACAGGAATTGAAAAATTGGCCCTGATACAAATAATATTTACTATCACCCATAGTCTACAATAATCTTTTATTACATTTCAGACCCTGATCCAATCGATTTGTGTAATCCATCACCTTGTGGCTCTAATACACAATGTAACAACGGAGATTGTACATGTCTGCCCGAATATCACGGTGATCCGTATGTCGGTTGTCGCCCTGAGTGTACTATTAGTACAGACTGTCAAAGAAATCAAATATGTGTGCGCAAAAAATGTGTGAACCCATGCTCGGATACTTGCGGTGCCAACGCTGTGTGCGAAGTTTTTAACCATATACCAATGTGCAGTTGTCCGGCGGGCTATACAGGAAATTCATTCGTTTCTTGCAATGTTCTTCAAGGTATATCCATATGTATCTAGTATAAATTTATGCCAATAATTCGTTAAATGAACAAGGGACTAATACTGTGATTATTTTTCAGCACCTTTGCCCACAAATCCATGCAATCCAAGTCCTTGTGGTCCGAACAGTCAATGTCGAGAAGTAAACCAAGTAGCTGTATGTTCGTGTATCCCTGGTTACTCAGGGAACCCTCCGACATGTAGACCAGAATGCACTACAAGTGCTGAATGTCCACTTAACAAAGCATGCAATAATTATAAATGTATTGATCCTTGCACCGGAACTTGTGGAGTTGGAGCAATTTGTGAAGTCGTTAATCATAATCCGATTTGCTCGTGTCCGAATGAATTCACTGGCGATCCATTTACTAGATGCATTCCAAAACGTAAGTACCTAGATACAAACATAAACTTAGGTATATTGTATTTAACTCTCTTTTTAAAATCTCTTGCTAACATGACCATAATATTTGCAGCACTTGAAATTCCGCCACAAATAAATCCTTGTTTGCCGTCACCTTGTGGACCTAATTCAATTTGCCAAGCAATCAACGAAGCACCATCATGTACTTGTATAGCAGAGTTTGTTGGATCGCCACCGAACTGTCGACCAGAATGTTCAAGTAACAGCGAATGTCCGAACCACTTAGCTTGCATTAACAACAAGTGCAGTGACCCTTGTGTAGGAGCATGTGGTTCTATGGCAGAATGTCGTGTTGTCAGTCATACTCCAAATTGTGTGTGTCCTCAAGGATACGCTGGCGATCCGTTCGTGTATTGTAATGTGCAAAACGACGTGACACCTGTTGAGCGACCTACTCCTTGCACCCCATCACCGTGCGGAAGTAATGCTGTTTGTAATGAACGTAATAACGCTGGCTCGTGTGTTTGTTCGTCTGGATACTTCGGAAATCCTTATGAAGGTTGCCGACCAGAATGTACAGTAAATACAGATTGTCCTTCAAATAGGATATGTCAGCAAAATAAATGTCAAGATCCATGCCCAGGAACTTGTGGTACTAACGCTCAATGTCAGACAGTGAATCATGCACCTATTTGCACATGTAACAGTGGATACACTGGCAATCCATTCCATCATTGTATGCTTCCACAGAGTAAGTAGTTTTAATTATCGCCTAGTCCCTTTGATTTGTTTAACTTAAATTGCAATGATGACCCTATATTATTTTTCAGACAATGATCCGCCAACGAATCCCTGTTCCCCATCACCATGCGGTCCGAATAGCGCATGTAAAGTAATAAACGACCAGGCAGTGTGTACCTGTTTACCAGACTACAGAGGCGCACCACCGAATTGCAGACCCGAATGTGTTATCAGTGCTGAATGTCCTTCAAATAAAGCATGTGTCGCATTAAAGTGTACTGATCCATGTGTTGGACAATGTGGCCTCCATGCAAACTGTCTTGTCATCAATCACAGTCCAATATGCTCTTGCATAGGCGGTTTTACTGGTGATCCATTCAGCAGGTGCTACCAATCGATAGTAAATGCCCCAGTAGAGACACAATCACCAAAGTACCCGTGCCTACCTTCGCCTTGTGGGCCGTTTAGTGAATGCAGAGATAACGGTGGTATACCTTCTTGTAGTTGCCTTCCCAATTACATAGGAGCCCCACCAGGTTGTCGACCTGAGTGCATCATCAATGCCGACTGTCCAAGTAACTTGGCTTGTATCAATCAGAAGTGCAAAGATCCCTGCCCGGGTTCATGTGGCTTAAATGCACAATGTATTGTAAAAAAGAACACCCCCATTTGTACATGTCTTGACAATTACAGCGGGGATGCCTTTACTGAGTGTAAACTACAAGGTACGTTCATATCATCATTCTGAATGTTTAGTGTGATATTTTTTTCTATCTTAAATATTATATTTAAAAATATTATGTTACAGAGGTGCCTCACGATGAAGTTGATTTATGTAATCCGTCACCTTGTGGTGCTAATGCAGTTTGCGACAATGGTGAATGCTCTTGTCTACCGGAGTATCAAGGCGACCCATACTATGAGTGCCGCCCTGAATGCGTTCTTAGTTCGGACTGCCCTCAAGACAAAGCATGCTTACGAAATAAATGCGTGAACCCGTGTAATAGCGGAGTTTGTGCTAGTAACGCAATATGTGAAGTAATAAATCACGTGCCAATGTGCCGGTGCGCAGAACGCATGACTGGCAATGCATTCGTTCAATGTTCACCAGTCGAAGGTAACTAACCAATTGTGTTCTTTAAAGTACGATTAAAAACAAATTACCGAGGTCATTCTAATCATGATGTTATGTTTTCAGTCGTTAATACCCAACCTTGTCAACCAAGTCCATGCGGGCCTAATAGTCAATGTAGAGAAATAAACAACCAAGCAGTGTGCTCATGTCTTATTGGATACAAAGGCAGTCCACCATCTTGCAGACCGGAGTGTACTGTGAGCACAGATTGTTTGCCTAATGAAGCGTGCAGTAATATGAAATGCGTTAATCCATGCCAAGGATCCTGTGGCGTCGATGCAAAATGTCAAGTGATTAATCATAATCCCATTTGTTCATGCCCACCATCATACACTGGAAATCCATTCGTTAGATGCATTATTCAAGAATATAATCCAGAACCAACCAATCCTTGTCTTCCGTCGCCATGTGGACCAAATTCAGTTTGCAAGGAAACATCTGGCGCTCCGTCATGTTCATGTCTCAGTGGCTTCGTGGGATCACCGCCGTACTGTAAACCAGAATGTATAAGCAATTCTGAATGTCCTCTACAACTCGCTTGTATAAACCAAAAATGCGCAGATCCTTGTATTGGTTCATGTGGTTCAAACGCGCAATGCCATGTTATAAGCCACTCTCCATCTTGTTCCTGCCTCGCTGAATTTACAGGCAATCCATTTGTAGAATGCCATAGAGTTGAAATATTCCAAGAGGTCACGTCACCCTGCCAACCCTCTCCCTGTGGTGCGAATTCCGTGTGCAAAGAATACAACGGAGCAGGATCATGCACATGTTTACCTGACTTCTTTGGCAATCCTTACGAAGGCTGCAAGCCAGAATGTATTATAAACACAGATTGTCCATCGAACAAAGCTTGCCTTCAAAATAAATGTAATGATCCTTGCCCCGGTGCTTGTGCGCCAAATGCATTATGCCAAGTGGTCAATCACGCTCCATCATGTTCTTGCCAACGAGGTTATACAGGCGACCCATTCAGATATTGCACTCCTGAACGTAAGTATTTCTTGATTTCAATATTAACAAATATAATTTTATCAACAATTTATTGTAACGTTTAAGAAAATTAATGTATTTATATATTATTTTAGAAATTTTGGATACACCGATTGATGTTTGCCGACCATCACCGTGCGGACCAAACAGTCGATGCCAGGAAGTCAACAAACAAGCAGTGTGTTCGTGCCTACCTAATTATATAGGAGTACCACCGGGATGTCACCCAGAATGTGTCACAAGCGCAGAATGTTCGAGAGAAAAAGCATGTATAAATCAGAAATGCGAGAACCCATGTTTGAATGCATGCGGTACAAATGCCGACTGCAAAGTTATAAACCATAGTCCTATTTGTACATGCAAAACTCGATACACTGGTGATCCGTTCACAAGATGCAACCCTATACCTCGTAAGTTAACAAAATAAAATTTACAAAGAAATGTGACATTTATTCTTCTGTATTTATTTGGTTCGTATCTAACATTTCTTGTTTTCTTATTTTAGCACCGGTAGCAAATTCGGTTTTAGAACCATATAGGAATCCATGCATCCCATCACCATGTGGTCCTAATTCCTTATGTCAGGAGACAAGAAACGTACCTTCTTGTACATGCATGCCAAATTATATTGGAAGTCCACCGAACTGCAGACCAGAATGTACGATAAACGCAGAATGTCCCACTTCCCAAGCATGTATTCAGCAGAAGTGTCGGGATCCGTGTCTTGGTTCTTGTGGTGTCGGTGCTTTATGTACTGTATCACGTCATACTCCTATATGTACGTGTCCGGATGGTTATACCGGGGATGCCTTCACGATGTGCTCCCCTAAACCACTAGGTATGTAATAATTCATTGAATATATTTTATTGACGTATATATGTATATTCATCCTGTATACAAACTTGTTTTATTGTGCTTACAGAAGCTGAAATCATAGACAAATGTAACCCATCACCTTGCGGAACAAATGCTATATGCAAAGATGGATTATGTTCTTGTATAGATGAGCATCAAGGTGATCCATACGTTGGTTGTCGTCCTGAATGCGTACTTAGTACTGACTGTCCGCGTGATAAGGCTTGTGTACGTAATAAATGCGTAGATCCTTGTCCAGGCACCTGCGCTCCGAACGCAGTATGTGATGTTATTAATCATGTGCCCATGTGCAGTTGTCCTCAAGGCATGACTGGTAACGCGTTTTATAATTGCGAAGCCATTCAAGGTAAGTAATCCAATATAAAAAAAAAACAAAACCAAATATGTATAATAAATTTAACCAATGAGGTCTTAACATACATTTTCTGTTTTTTAGTTCCCATTGTAACGAACCCATGTGTCCCGTCTCCTTGTGGACCTAACAGCCAATGCAGAGAAATAAACGGGCAGGCGGTGTGTTCTTGTGTTCTTGGATATCTGGGAAGCCCACCTCTTTGTAGACCAGAGTGTGTGGTCAGTTCCGACTGTCCACTGAACAGAGCGTGTAGTAATCAGAAATGCATTGATCCGTGCGTTGGCTCCTGTGGTGTTGAAGCCAAATGTAACGTGGTGAAACATAATCCAATATGTACTTGTCCAGCGAAATATACAGGAGATCCATTTATAAGATGTGTGCCATTCCGTAAGTACATTTAAATATTCCCACATACGTTACTATTCATACGTCTATTAACTGCTGGATTCCTTAAAATATGTTTGTTTCCATGTAATAGATAAATAAGACGAATATTTTGATTTCAGGGGCTCCTATTGCTGATGTAACTCCTTGCACGCCCTCGCCTTGTGGACCCAATTCTATTTGCAAAGAAATCGCAGAAACTCCTTCATGTACTTGCATGCCGAACTTCTTTGGTTCACCACCATATTGTAGGCCTGAATGTTCTAGTAACAGCGAATGTCCTTCTAATCAGGCCTGTGTCAACCAAAAATGCAAAGATCCCTGCATCAACGCATGTGGTGTTAACGCTCAGTGCAGAACAATAAGTCATTCTCCAATGTGTTTCTGTGATAATGGCTTCACTGGAGATCCATTTTCTAATTGTTATCAACAACATGACGTTTACCCTGAGAATCCTACGCCGTGTGATCCATCGCCCTGTGGGCCGAACGCCGAATGCAGAGAGCATAATACAGCTGGTTCCTGTACTTGTTTACCAGATTACATTGGCAACCCCTACGAAGGATGCAGGCCGGAATGTACTGTGAATACTGACTGTATACCAAGCAAATCATGTATTCGTAATAAATGTCAAGATCCATGCCCAGGAACATGTGGACCAATAGCATTGTGCACGGTTGTTAACCATCTGCCAACGTGTAGTTGCCCAGGTGGCTACAGTGGGGATCCATACAGAAGAT
The DNA here is from genome assembly GCA_947562105.1 of Shargacucullia verbasci. NCBI lineage: Eukaryota > Metazoa > Arthropoda > Insecta > Lepidoptera > Noctuidae > Shargacucullia > Shargacucullia verbasci. Next base: position 7,873,299 of record OX387284.1, on the reverse strand, counting down.
GTGACGTTTTGAGAGGTGTGTATTGAGAATATGAAAGTCAACCACTTTTGTCGTTCATTTAATCGTCTAAGATAGGAGTCCTCTAAATAATTATTTATATTTTTCAGACCCTATTCCAGAAATCACGACTCCATGTGTACCGAATCCGTGTGGCCCGAATAGCATTTGTCGTGCGGTCAACGGTCAAAGCGTGTGCTCTTGCATGCCGAATTACATTGGTTCTCCTCCTGGCTGTAGACCAGAATGTACAGTTAGCTCGGAATGCTCAAAAGAAAAAGCGTGCATTAATCAAAAATGCTCTGATCCCTGTCCAGGACATTGTGGATTGAACACAAACTGCAGAGTTATAAATCATAGTCCTATATGTTCTTGTAGTCAAGGTTTCATCGGCGATCCGTTTACTCGCTGCTATCCTCAATGTAAGTACCTACCTACATATTTTATAATTATGGCGTATTTGCAGAAACTTGTGCGAATACCGACCTTAATTTGATATTACTTGAACTTTTTTATTTTTACTTTGCTATTTTATAGCGTATTATGTTACGTAATACCTATTTATAATTTTTAGTATATTAAGTATAAATTCTTTTTCAGCGCCGATTCAGCATCTTCCAGAACCCGTTAGGAACCCTTGCGTACCAAATCCTTGTGGTGAGAATGCCATCTGTCGCGATGTCAATGGTGCTCCTTCATGTACTTGTATGCCTGACTATCAAGGACTTCCGCCGAACTGTCGACCAGAATGCGCCATAAATCAAGACTGTCCTTCAGACAAGGCGTGTATTAATCTGAAATGTCGCGACCCATGTCCTGGGAGCTGCGGGCAGAACGCACTATGTTCAGTGTTTTCACATGTTCCCGCATGCACATGTAGTCAAGGATTTACAGGTGATCCGTTCACTTCATGCGTTGTGATCCAACCTATCGAAGGTGAGAAAATTTTTCGGTAAACTATTTATCTTTAGTAATTTCCTTATAAGTTTATATTGGAAATAGGGTCCAAATTACCCATGGTTACTCCAGGTATGCTGTTTATTATTAATTTAGCGTTTAATATCCCACAGCATGACTAAGGTCTACATTTCCCTTTTCCGCTCTTATCTATCTTAAGCTGTACGTTTTCTGTGGGCGCCCAGCTGCTTCGCCCTTCTGCCCTTCGTATAAACATAAAAAAACAGATTTAAACATTATTTCGGGAGACATGACGCGAATAATAACTATGTTAATATTTTTTACAGATGAAATTCCGGCAGATCCTTGTAACCCTTCCCCTTGTGGATTTAACGCTCAATGTAGAGACGGAGTTTGCACATGCCTCAGTGATTACCAAGGAGATCCTTATTTCGGGTGTAAACCAGAATGCTTAACAAACATGGATTGTCCGATAGACAAAGTTTGTTCTGGAAACAAATGTATAAACCCGTGTCCCGGTACATGTGCCCCAAGCGCGCAGTGTAATGTGTACAATCATATTCCAATATGCACTTGCCCTGTTGGAACTACAGGAAACGCATTCGTCGAATGTCATACATACGAAGGTTCGTTGACTAGCTTGTTTTATGCCATCAACTCATTAAGAAGAGGAAGCTTGTTTTATGCAATAATATTATATACAAATATATCATATATATTGTATTTATTTATTTATTTATTCTTTATGCACTATGTACAGAGGCAATGTATGATTGCAATGATAATTATATCTATTATTATTATTTTCAGTTTTGCACGTTGAACCTTGTAATCCAAACCCGTGTGGCCCAAACAGTCAGTGCCGGCCAATAAATAACCAAGCCGTGTGCTCATGTCTGCCAACGTACGTCGGTAGTCCTCCGTCTTGCAGGCCGGAATGTACGATTAGTGCTGAATGTCCACTGAACGAAGCCTGCAACAACCACAAGTGTATAAATCCGTGCATTGGTAGCTGTGGTTACGCAGCAAAATGTGAAATTGTTAATCATAATCCAATATGTTCATGTCCTCCACAATATACAGGAGATCCGTTTGCGCGTTGCAGCCCAATAGGTATGTACATTACTTTACAAGATACCATTGGTCAGCATTTTATTTGAGTTGAAGAAATTGTCTATATGCGTCTCGTTTCTTTCCAGTTCATGCCCCATTACCACCGGTTGATCCTTGCACACCATCGCCTTGTGGTCCCTACTCAGTATGCAAAGTGATAGGCGACTCGCCTTCGTGCACATGCCAAGCCGACTACATAGGTGGCCCACCTAATTGTCGACCAGAGTGTGTCAGTAATTCTGAATGCCCAAGCAACTTAGCATGTGTTAACCAAAAGTGCAAAGATCCTTGCCCAGGAAGTTGCGGATATAATGCGGATTGTAGAGTTATAAGTCACGCTTTAATATGTTCTTGTCCGTATGGTCAAACCGGGGATCCTCTGATATCATGTGCTCCTGTTAAAGGTAATTGTACTTCCACTTAAAATGAATTATTTACTACATTATTGTAACATAAATTATCACAAATTCGAACTAACAATATACCTAATATTACAGATACCATGATTGAATATAACTCTCCTTGTGAACCTTCACCATGTGGCCTTAACGCGGAGTGTAGCGAAAGAAAAGGCGCAGGAGCCTGTAGATGTATCGACGGTTATGTTGGTAATCCATACGAGGGATGTCGTCCAGATTGCGTTATTAACTCTGACTGCGCTCCTATGCTGGCTTGCATACAGAACAAATGTAGAGATCCTTGCCCAGGCATATGTGCACCGAATGGAATATGTCAAGTGGTAAACCATCTTCCTTCTTGTTACTGTCCTCCAGGACTGACTGGAAATGCTTACGTGAACTGCATTGAAAAAGTAGAAGGTAGGTAACTTACTTCTGAAATATAATTGGCATTCTCTTGACAAAAATGTTACTTACCTGTCTATTTACTGATTTATTACAGATTTCGTTAAACCGACCCCATGCACACCATCACCGTGTGGTCCTAACAGTCAGTGCAGAGAAGTGAACTTACAAGCAGTTTGTAGTTGTCAGCTCGACTTCATGGGGACACCACCGAACTGTCGACCGGAGTGTACTATAAACAGTGAATGTTCAACTGATAAAGCCTGTCTGAACCGCAAATGTGTCGATCCATGTGTCGGTCAATGCGCTAGAAATGCAAACTGTAGAGTATTCGCTCACAATCCTATTTGTTCATGTCAAGATCGCTTTACTGGGGATCCGTTTACTAATTGTGTACCCAGTAAGTATAGTGTACCTACTAAATGGTAATATCTGATAACATTATTTTTATATTTTATACTTCATGGCTAATATCTTTTTTTAGTGCCATTATCACTTCCGGCGCCACGACCAGATATAAACCCGTGCGTACCATCACCGTGTGGACCGAATTCTCAATGTCAACAGTTCAACGGCAACGCACGCTGCACTTGCCTTCCGAATTATATAAGTTCCCCACCGCGCTGCAGACCGGAGTGTACTATCAACTCTGAATGTAATGCGGTCATGGCTTGTATAAACAACAGGTGCACGGACCCATGTCCCGGAGCGTGCGGAAGTAACGCGCAGTGCAACGTCAATAATCACTTGCCTATCTGTTCATGCTTGCCAGGATTCACTGGGGATCCTTTCAGCAGCTGTCAAATCATGCATCAAGGTAATTTAACAGTTAATCAATCCATTACCCTTATTATTGAGCAAATTTTATGCTAAAGGCGTCAACATTTAAAATTTATGTCTTTTGTTTTTCTTTTAGAAATAGAGCCAGTTAATCCTTGCTCTCCATCACCATGCGGTGCCAATGCTGTATGCGAAAATGGGGCATGCTCATGCTTACCGGAATACTTCGGTGATCCTTACGTTGGATGTAAACCTGAATGTGTGCTCAACTCAGACTGCTCAAGAGATAAAGCTTGTATTAGGAACAAATGCAGTGACCCATGTATTGGAACATGTGGTACCGGTGCAATTTGTGAAACTATAAATCACATTCCAATGTGTTCATGCCCACCAGGATTTACAGGATCACCATTCCACTACTGCAATGAAGTGAAAGGTAGTTTATTTTATATTTATCTGATCTATGTATACTATTTTCCTTTCGATATCGATAAGTTAAAAAAAAAAATTTCTACGTAAACCCTTAAATTTTACAGAACTGGCAGCACCGATCAATTTATGTGAACCGTCTCCGTGCGGCCCATACAGTCAGTGCAGAGAGGTGAGCGGACACGCCGTGTGTGTTTGTGTGCAGGGATACGTAGGCAGCCCGCCTAACTGTCGTCCAGAATGCATAATCAGCTCGGACTGCAAACTGAACCAAGCTTGCTCCAATCAGAAATGTATAGATCCATGTCCAGGTGCCTGCGGGCGGAACACACATTGCATAGTGGTCAATCATAATCCAGTATGTACATGTTTGTCAGGATACTCCGGGGATCCGTTCTCTACTTGTCAATTAATCCGTAAGTATAAACCAGTATTTACTGAATTTAATGTGTATTGCCTCATTTTATTGTATACCATACTAAAATAATTATTTATTACAGCTGCAACGCCACCAGAAATAGTTAACCCATGCCTACCTTCACCATGTGGGCCCAATTCACAATGCACAGAAAACGGAAATAATGCGGATTGCCGGTGCTTGCCAGATTTTATAGGCTCACCACCGAATTGTAGACCTGAATGTACAAGTAACACAGAATGTGCATCAAATATGGCCTGTATCAATAGAAAATGTCAAGATCCTTGTCGCGGTTCGTGCGGTGTGAACGCCGAATGTAGAGTCGTTAGCCACACGCCCATATGTTTGTGTCAAAACGGCTACACTGGCGATCCATTCCTGTACTGTAACATCGAAGTTGCTGCCACGGTACAAGAACGACCAACGCCTTGCGTGCCTTCACCGTGCGGTGCAAACGCTGAATGTAGAGAACAAAACAATGCTGGATCTTGTACATGTATACCTGGATACTTCGGTAATCCTTACGAAGCCTGCAAACCAGAATGCTTGATAAATTCAGACTGCCCTTCAAACCTAGCATGTTATCAAAACAAATGTCACGATCCCTGCCCAGGCACATGTGGCATAAATGCTCAGTGTAACGTGATCAACCATATTCCGAGTTGTTCATGTCCTGATCAGCATTATGGTGATCCATACAAAATGTGCACATTCAAAATTCAATGTAAGTTTTATTTCACCTACAAAAAAAAACGCAAGTTTCACAATTAAATTATTAATAACACATTTATTTTATTACAGCTGAACCAATAGATCCTTGCAATCCCTCACCATGCGGCCCGAACAGTCAATGCAAAACACAAAATGGCATAGCTATTTGTACTTGCTTGATTGGTTATCAAGGATCGCCACCGATGTGCCGACCAGAATGCGTTACCAGTTCGGAATGCCCACTGGACAAGGTGTGCGAAAACTTCAAATGTGTATCTCCCTGCGATAGAGCATGCGGTATACAAACAGAGTGCAGAGTGATCAAACATAATCCGATCTGTAATTGCAAACAAGGTTATACTGGCGACCCATTCTCGGTTTGTTACATAATTCCCGAAAAGCAACCGACATTGATGGAGCCGATTAATCCATGCGTTCCATCTCCTTGTGGGTTGAATGCAGAATGTCGCGAAATTGGTGGAGTACCATCTTGTTCGTGTACAGTTGGATTCTTTGGCAGTCCCCCTAACTGCAAACCTGAATGCGTAGTCAACACAGATTGTAGCAATGACAAGGCCTGTATGAACACGAAGTGTCAGAACCCATGTTTGGGCTCATGTGGCCTTAATGCAATATGCAACGTTGTCAATCATATACCGATTTGTTCATGTCCTAACGGATATGAAGGCGATCCATTCGCAATGTGCAACGTCAAACAACCGGGTAAGTTCAGTTGATATTATTTATGCAAGTATTTTGATAAACCCATTATGATTAAATACAATCACCTTTTATTATTTAATATATCTTATGACTTTATTAACGTTAATTTAAAGTTTATTAAAATTATTAAAAATAAAAATTTATTATCTATTTATTTTAGAAACACCACAACAAATTGATCCTTGCCATCCTTCGCCTTGTGGTGCTAATGCAGTTTGTAACAATGGCGAATGCAGATGCTTGCCTGAGTATCAAGGAGACCCATACTTCGGTTGTCGACCTGAATGTGTTCTGAGCACTGACTGCCCCCTGGACAAAGCGTGCCTACGATCGAAATGTGTAGATCCTTGCCGCGACATGTGCGGTGTGAACGCAGAGTGCAATGTATACAACCACGTTGCTATTTGTAGCTGTCCAAGTGATATGACAGGTGACGCGTTTACACAGTGCGTGCGCATTGAAAGTACGTATTTTTAAAAGCCTAATTAAAATGCGTTTTATTCTAAAAAAATATATATTATTATAACGTAATGCGGTAACATTTTTATTTTACTTTCAGAACCTGTCGGTAGGCCTTGTGAGCCTTCTCCGTGTGGTCCAAATAGTTTATGCAGAGAAGCCAATGGCCAGGCTGTATGTGCCTGTCTCCAAGGTTTTATAGGCAATCCACCAAACTGTCACCCTGAATGTATTCAAAGTACAGATTGTCCTCCATCTCTGGCTTGTATAAACAGCAAATGCCAAGATCCATGTCCCGGATCATGTGGTCATAATGCAATATGCAACGTTAACCATCATAATCCAATATGTACATGTCCCTCAAGGCATACTGGTTCTCCATTTAATCACTGCTATGGTAATTATTTTTAATTAAATAATATCAGACTTTATGGATATATCTTTATCTATGATAAATAATAATACATTTATATTTTTAGTTCAAGCGATTGAAGAACAGCCTTCTAACCCCTGTGTACCATCACTTTGTGGTCCAAATAGCATATGTAATCCTACACCTAAAGGAGATTCTTACATTTGCACATGTCAGCCAACGTTTGAAGGCACACCACCGCAATGTCGACGCGAGTGCACCACAAGTGATGATTGTCCATCTAACAGGGCTTGTATGAACTACAAATGCAAAGACCCGTGCCCTGGATCTTGTGGAACTAATACACAATGTGTAGTACGTTTGCACAGTCCTATGTGCTCTTGTCAGGAAGGATACACTGGCGATCCATTTACATCTTGCTACCATATACCACAAGCAGTTGAAAAATTAGACCCTTGTAATCCAACACCTTGCGGCGCTAATGCACAATGCAAAGTTTCAAGAAACGGCGCTGCTGCTTGCATCTGTGAACCTGGATATTTCGGAAATCCGTATGAGTCTTGTAGACCCGAATGCGTGGTGAATACTGACTGCCCTTATAATAAGGCTTGTCTTAGGAACAAATGTGAAGATCCCTGTCCAGGTGTATGCGGTTCTACGGCATTGTGTCAAGTAATAAATCATATTCCATCATGCAGTTGCTCGCCAGGTTATACCGGAAATCCGTATACCTACTGTCACATCATTATAAATGAACCAAGTAAGTTTATCAATTTTAATTTTATCTTGTTTCAGTCTAATTATATCCCCGATTATACGAAAAATTATTCTAATCATACTGCTATTTTACAGCTCCGATACCTCAAAATCCTTGTATACCTAATCCGTGCGGAAGCAATTCTATTTGTAAGGACAACAACGGCCAAGCAACATGTTCATGTATGCCAGATTTCTTTGGATCTCCACCAAATTGCCGACCTGAGTGCACAGTCAACTCGGAATGTGACGCTACCAAGAGTTGCATCAGGCAGAAATGTGTGAACCCATGCATTGGTTCTTGTGGACAAGACGCTGAATGCAGAGTTGTAAACCACGCACCGATATGCTCCTGCAGAAGAGGTTTTGAAGGAGATCCATTTGTTAGATGTGCTATTGTTAGAGGTAAGTGCACTAAATATTATATAGAATATCTTATAACAACATGTTTCTTTTCCTACACATCTCGCAGTAAAGGCAAATATAACATTTATTTACTCATATTTATCATTCAATTGTTTTTTTTAGAAGTTACGATGCCACTCCAAGATCAGAATCCATGTGTGCCATCACCTTGCGGACCAAATTCTCAGTGTCAAGTTGTCAATCAAATATCGTCATGCACTTGTCTAGAAAACTATATGGGCTCACCACCAAACTGTCGAGCGGAATGTACTATCAACTCTGACTGCCCGAGCACTAAAGCATGCATCAACCAGAAGTGTCGCGATCCATGCCCAGGCTCATGCGGCCTACAAACAGAGTGCCAGGTCTACCAGCATGCTGCTATTTGCAGTTGCAGAGAAGGATATACTGGAAATCCATTCCAAAGCTGTCACGTGAAGGAGAAGATCGGTAAATATTGGAGATAAATTTATTTTGAGTTGCCAAGTTTTAATTTTTATTAGTTTTATCATTCACACCTTACGATAACGGGCATATTTACGTTATTTTTAATTAATTAACCCATTCTCCATTATTATTTACAGAACCTATTCCTACTGTATACGACAAGTGCAATCCGAGCCCATGCGGAGCAAACGCTGACTGTAACGATGGACAGTGTACATGTAGACCAGACTACTTCGGCAATCCCTACTTGAGCTGTCGTCCAGAATGCACCCACAATTCTGACTGTCCTCCTACTTTGACATGTGTTAACAATAAATGTGTAAATCCTTGCACAAATCTATGCGGACAGGGTGCATTGTGTGAAGTGTACAACCACATACCTATGTGTAGTTGTCCATCGAACACCACCGGAAATGCATTCTTCTCATGCAAACTATTAGGTAATAAAAAATTTACTGCAGTGCATTATAATACCACAAAATTTTACAGATACAAGAGCTAATTTTTTTTATTTTTTTAGTTACACCAGAATATAGAAATCCTTGCCAACCGTCCCCATGTGGACCGTATAGTGTGTGTCAAGAAAAGCATGAACAAGCAGTTTGTTCGTGTCTTATCGGCTACATTGGAGTGCCACCATCATGCAGGCCAGAATGTTTGGTGGATTCCGATTGTACAAGTCTCATGTCTTGTTCCAATCAAAAATGCGCTGATCCCTGCATTGGTTCCTGTGGATTAAGTGCAGAATGTCGCGTTCACAACCACAAGCCTATTTGCTACTGCAGAAATGGTTACACTGGCGATCCGTTTACGAACTGTATCATCATTCAAAGTAAGTATCAAATAATATATTATTATACAGTAAAATATTAAAGCATTACAAAACTTTATGAATTCAACTATCCAAATTCCCTAACTTATGTATACTTGTATTCTGCTAATAGATGAACCGCCGCCGAAGAGGGCACCTTGCGAACCTTCGCCATGTGGTCCCAACTCTGAATGCCGAGCAGTGAACGAAGCACCCTCGTGTTCTTGTCAACTTGGTTACGTGGGTCAACCGCCATATTGTAGACCTGAGTGCGTTACCAACAGTGAATGCAACTTTGACAAGGCTTGCATGAACAACAAATGCGGTGACCCTTGTATAGGTGCCTGCGGGCTTAACACAGAGTGTCGGGTCATTAGTCACTCCCCGCAATGTGCATGCCAACCAGGATACGAAGGGGACTCGTTTTATCAGTGCACGCCAATAAAAGGTAACCCTTAAAACAAATTCTTTATGATCCTTGATTAATTAATTATACAAGGAGACAACTATACTTGATACTTTACGCAAATAAATGATCTATCAAATACATTCAATATATACCCAGAAGAATTTTACATACATCAAGTTTTTCCAGGCAAGGTTTGGTAAAATTTTAATCTGCGAAAACAAAATTATTTTATTTATACAAGTAGAATAGACACACACTATCTTATATATTATTGGTATTTATTGTTAGGTGTTATCATTTCAACAATATTCTTCCTTTTTTCAGTTCTCACTTCAAAACCTGCACCACCGACCGAACCTTGCGTACCTAACCCGTGTGGACCAAACGCTGTTTGCCAAGAGCGTAATAATGCTGGCAGTTGTACATGTGTCACCGGTTATTTCGGCAACCCCTACGAAGGTTGTAGACCGGAATGCGTCCTCAACTCGGACTGCCCGGAAAATCTAGCATGTATCAACAACAGATGCCGAAATCCCTGCCCTGGTCTGTGCGGAACGAATGCTCAATGTCAAATGATTAATCATATTCCCAACTGTGCATGCTTATCAGGATATGCTGGTAATCCATATGACAGATGCATTCTTAGAGAAGGTAAATGATTTTTCATATATTATTAGTGAACCGCCCGGATTCGTACGGGTAGAACACAAAAAAACAAAGAAAGCAAAAAAAAAATTGTTTACCCGTTCCCTACCAAATTTCACAGGATCACCCGTTGGGCTAATCTGAAGATTACCTAAAATTTTTATTAAAATCGCTCCAACTGTTTTGGAATCCATAGGGAACATACATGCACACATTTATTTTTATATAAATAGATAGATAGATATAGATTCTCATCGTCAATTACGAGTACTAAACTGTGCAATTGAAAAAATGCGTTATAACATATTAAATCTATCTGTATATAAGATTAAATTTTTTAAATTTTCAGAATCTCCGACTGACCCTTGCAATCCATCACCATGCGGTCCGTATAGTACATGCAATGCTGTCAACAACCAAGCGATATGTAACTGCATACCAGAGTACATTGGAAACCCACCAAATTGCAGACCAGAATGCATGCTCAGTTCAGAGTGTCCTCTCAATGAAGCATGTGTCAAACAAAAGTGTGTGGATCCATGTATCGGAGCATGTGGAGATAATGCACAATGTCGCGTTTATCATCACAGCCCGTACTGTACGTGTTTGCCTGGTTTCGAAGGAGATGCATTCATCAGATGTTCAAAGGAAAAAGTGTTACCACCACAAATAAAATCTCCTTGCGAACCCAATCCATGTGGTCCATTTGCTTCATGCAGAGAAACCGGTGGATCAGCTACCTGTAGTTGCAAGGACGGATACTTTGGTGCTCCACCTCGTTGTGCCCCAGAGTGTGCCATCAACGAAGATTGTCCAAATGACAAGGCCTGTGTCCGGGAGCGATGTGTTGACCCTTGCCTTGGATCTTGCGGGTCTAATACTGAATGCAGAGCAATGAACCATCTAGCTATTTGTACTTGTTTACGAGGCTATCGTGGGAATTCCTTTGTGGGATGTTACCAGTTTGATGGTACGTATCTACGTATTCCAAATATTTTAAATAATCCGTTGAAAATTATTAAAATACAAGGCCCTTCTTTTTTCACTTAATTCGTATATAAATTATACGATTACATACAAAAAGCTACTAAACACGTTCCTATACGATATTTTATAAAAATCTTAATACAAAATTTTTCAGAACCACAATCACCGGCACCAGTTGGCCCATGCGCACTTAATCCCTGTGGAATCAACGCTATCTGTAGCAACGGCACATGTTCTTGTATTCCGGAATATCACGGCAATCCTACAATAGAATGTCGACCGGAATGTACGATTGATAATGACTGTGATAAACGAAAAGCCTGCGTGAATTACAAATGTGTCGACCCGTGTAAAAACACTTGCGGTCTTGACGCAGTCTGTAATGTCTACAATCACATCGCGATATGCGAGTGCCCGGCACCTCTACAAGGGGATGCTTTTATAGCATGTCGTCGAGTAATAGGTATATACTAACTTAATAATATCATTTACACACTGGACTTTTTGTCTCATTAAATATACAAAACATTATGATTAATGTTAAAAAACAAACATTTTGAGTGAACACTTTTATGAAACGCAGCCCCAGTGGAGACAGAGCCGTGCTCGCCGAACCCGTGCGGACCGAACAGCGTGTGCCGCGCACAAGGCACGGTGGCGCATTGCTCGTGCCGGCCACCCATGCAATCCGATCCGCCCAGTTGCCGGCCCGAGTGCCGCAGTTCGGCGGACTGCCCGGCCACATTGGCGTGTCGCTCTGCTAAGTGCCGCGACCCCTGTCCAGGCGCATGCGGCGCGCATGCCCTCTGCCGCACCACCATGCACTCGCCTATTTGTACTTGTCCCCCTGGCTACGCTGGGGATCCATTTATTCGTTGTATACCAGGTAGGCGGATAACTTTCACTTATAGTGATCGGCGATGAAGCTCGATAAGCGAACGATTCAGTATTCATTATTTATAATTTTTCACAGCCCTCGAGTCTGAACCCAAAAAGAGTTCACCGTGTCCGGATTGTGGTCCGAACGCTGACTGCGTGGATGGCCGATGTCGCTGTCGTCCAGGCTTCTTCGGAGCACCTCCATTCTGTCGTTACGAGTGTCTGAATTCTAACGACTGCGAGTGGCATCTAACATGCATTAACAGACATTGCGTAGATCCCTGTCCGGGAGCGTGCGGTCAGGACGCTGAATGTTCTCCTGTAGCTCACGAGCCACGCTGCACTTGTCCTCCCACCACTACCGGAAATCCTCTCACGGCGTGTCGTCCCATCGACAATATTCGTAAGACAGATTAGATCAAACGGAAGATTGCTTAAAATGAAAATGTTTTCTTTAACGCGATTTAGATATGTAGGGTTTAGGATGCGGCAATCTTGCGTCTTCGCTTTTAAAGCTTAGGCATGGGTTTTACTAGCGAAACCAAGTGCGCCGTTAGCCTTTTATTGTGACGAGATTTTAGCTTATTGAAGAGTGCTTTCCATATTTGCTACTTTGTTATGACCTTTTTAGGCACGGGTTTTAACTTTCATATACCATGTTACAGCTAAACAACCAAACGATCCGTGTGTACCATCACCGTGCGGACCTGGCGCTTTGTGTCGTACGAAAGGAACTGGCGCTTCTTGTGAATGTGAACCTGGCCTTCGTGGCGACCCATACACCGGATGTCGACCAGAATGTCTTGCGGACTCCGATTGCTCACCTTCCAAGGCTTGCATACGCTCCCATTGCCGTGACCCTTGCCAGGGCACTTGCGGTGTTGGAGCTGACTGTGAAACCGTTAATCACATACCTTTGTGTTCATGCCCACCTGGAACTCGAGGAAATGCATTTGAAAGGTGCTACGTTGAAATGACCCGTAAGTGTCAAAAAAATCAAAAATCAAATAAATATATACATTAGCATATTAAGTTAACACATTTGTAATTGACTTCATCTGTAACAGAACCACCGTGTACTCCATCACCGTGCGGCCCAGGCGCTTTGTGCACAGTGGTGGGCAACAGCGCTATGTGTTCCTGTCCGAGCGGCACGAGTGGCGACGCAACGACCACGGGCTGTAGGCCCGAGTGCGTTGTAAGCTCTGAGTGCCCTCGAGACCGCGCCTGCGTGCGCAACAAGTGTGTCGACCCCTGCCCCGGCACGTGCGGCAACAGCGCTATGTGCCGCGTCTTTAACCACGCACCCATCTGCTGGTGTCCACCATCTACGACTGGAGATCCATTTGTTAGCTGTATAGGTTAGTATTTAACAATAAACATATTACGATACTATATTATGAGACAAAGTACATATATACCTACCTATAAAGAACAATAATTGAGTCCTTTTTATTCATTTTAGAAACACCACCGAAATCATACGACCCATGTGATCCCAACCCCTGTGGAGCGCACGCAACATGTCGTAACGGAATATGCACGTACTACGAGTGTACCGTCAACGATGACTGTTCTGGTGACCGCGCATGTATCAACAGAAAGTGCACAGATCCATGCGTCAGCGCATGTGGACTCAACGCAATATGTACGGGTGTTAGACACTCGCCAGTTTGCTCTTGCCCGACTGGATATACAGGCTCACCATTGGTAAGGTGCGAGCGCATCGTGATCTCATCCCCGGCGCCGCCGGTGCCCGAGTGCGTCACGGACGAGCAGTGCACCGACAACGCCGCATGCGTCGACGCACGCTGTTCTCCTGTATGCGGACCTAATAACTGCGGACTCAATGCGCGCTGTTTAGCCAAACAACATAGAGCCCTCTGCACTTGCTTGCCCGGTTATGAAGGCGACGGTTACACAGGATGCTATTCAGGTATATTTTTTTTTTGAACAGAAATCATTCCCTTCATTTGACCTTTGAACAAAATAAGATACTTATTTTTTTTTTTACGTTTGTTTCAGTGCAATGCCATAGCAACAATGACTGTCCTGATGACGAGAGCTGCGAAAGCGGCTCATGTGTAAAGGTCTGTTTGCGCATACGTTGTGGCGTTGAGGCGCACTGTGTTGCTCGTGGACATACTGCATCATGCGAATGCGACCCTGGCGCTCATGGCAACCCTTGGACAGGATGTCTGAGAGCCGAATGCGTTGTGGATGACGATTGCTCGTCATGGTTGGCTTGCTCTCGTGGCACTTGCAAAGACCCATGTCTCGGAGCGTGCGCTCAAGGCGCCATCTGTACGGTTGTCCGTCACGTGCCAACTTGTGAGTGCCCGAGAGGCACTCAAGGAAATCCTAAGATTGAGTGCAGACAAGGTTTGTTATTTTCCTAAATCTCAAAAAATGTACTGCGTTCATTATGAAAGTGAACCCTATTTATTAATAATATTCCTATTTGGGTTTTTTTAGTTCTAGAACAAGGACAATGTGAAATCGATGCTGAATGTGGACCTGGCTTAGCGTGTCTGCAGGGTATATGCAGGAATCCCTGTGAACCGACGTCTTGTGGCGTCCGAGCAGAATGCAGGGTTGCAAATACATTACCTTTCCGTACACTTGTTTGCGAATGTCCAAAACCTCTCGTTGGAGACGCCTCAGTACAATGTAATTCAAGTAAGTATATTGGGTAGATACCTAAATGAATAATAGATTTATTTTTCGTCTCAGTTTAATATTATCAATATGAAATCATGGCCATCCACAATAATGATCATCTGTAAAACCCATGCAGAAATTATTTACAGATACCACTGGAAGAAATACTTTACAATATTATTATAGGTAGTTGTTCATTGCCATGAATTTTATAACACAGTCCATCAAATATTGTACACTTGTACAAAAGCGTATGAAGAGCCGTTAACGGTAGGTGAGAAAAAATAAACAGCAAGATCTATGTATAAAGCACTGTGGATACTCACCCTTTATGTACATTGATACATGTAAATATATACAGCATTAAAAGTACATTCCTATATATAAATAAATAAATTTTAAAAAATTACTTTCCTATGGCACCTTAATATCGGTCGTTTGAGGTTCTTCTAAGGGATGAATTACGATATACTCGTACACACTTGACTACATTCGCCGGCGCACACGCCCTTCGGGTAAGTAACGCACGCGCAACGTGAGTGTAACAAGTGCATCGGGAAATATGTATATATGTAACGAGTCGAGTGTTGGAAGAGGGAAGAAGTATAAGAAGGTTTTATTATTATTGTAGGAGGCGAATGCACCTCGGATACTGACTGCGGTTTGGAGGAGCGTTGTGTAAATCACGCGTGCGTCAGCGCGTGCCTCGATGTGACGTGCGGGCCGGGCGCTGAGTGTCGCGCTAATGCCCACCGCGCCTCCTGCACCTGCGTGTCACCTCTGCAGGGCAACCCTCAAGTTGCTTGCACGCTCGGTAAATATATTATTTGGTGATTCCAAAATTTTTCACGATCCCTGCGTGTATTTTTCTGTATCTACGTATACTATGTGCAATTTATATCCACAGGTGCACCGGGTGTCGAATGCACGTCTGACTCGGAGTGCGGAGGAGCGGAGGCGTGCGTGTCACAGCGCTGCGTGTCAGCGTGCGCGGGTGCATGTGGCACGGGCGCGCTTTGTGATGCCGCGCAGCACCGCGCGCGTTGCCACTGTCCACCCGGCACCGCCGGTGACCCTGCACGCATCTGCTACACACGTAAGTCTTACTGTAATATCCATTCAGGGGTATATTTTGCAGCGCTCTAGTTCGATAGATTAATTTTGAATTTGTTTACAGCTGAGTGTACATCGGACGATAATTGTCCATTTGACAAGAGCTGTGTTAACGGATACTGCCAAGACCCATGTGCGCTCGGTACGCCATGCGGGCGAGATGCAAACTGCGTGGCCGTCGCGCACATCGCCAGCTGCCGTTGCCCACCCGGTACCCAGGGTGACCCGAGACGTGCCTGCGTCTCTGCCATCTGCCATTACAATGAAGACTGCGATGACACTCAGATCTGCAACCGACTCAACCGAGTTTGCCAGCCGGCGTGCTCAGACCAGTCATGCGCACCTGATGCGCAGTGCACCGCTCGAAACCATCTCGCCGTTTGCTCTTGCCCTGCGGGCCGCACCGGAGACCCGTACGGACGTGGTTGTAGCGCAGCACATGACGAGACTGAATGCACCACTGACGCCGATTGTTTGGCACCGTTTGCCTGCGTCAATGCACGCTGTATCGACCTCTGTCTCGGAAACCCATGTGACTCCGGCCTCATTTGTAAGATTGTCGATGTGCTACCGTTACGCGCGGTGGCTTGTGTTTGCCCCGACGGTGGTCGTGTTGCACCAGACAACGGGTGTAGAGCTCCACCAGAAGCCGAGTGCTCCGTCGATTCCGAGTGCGCCAACAGTCAAACTTGCCGGCGAGGAAGCTGTGTTGAGTCTTGTAGAGCTGACCCTTGTGGACAAAATGCACTCTGCGATTCAATCGATCATACATCTCGCTGCACATGTGCACCGGGATACACTGGAAACCCGAGAATAGAATGTAACACAAGTAAGTATTAAGCAGCTTGACTTTTTGTTACGTAGATAGTAATTTTGACTAAGGTCTTACTTACTTCGTTTTTTGTTCTAACAGTACCTCGACAACCAGCAATCTTCGAGTGTTCCAATGACGAGGAGTGTGGACCAGAACGAGCATGTATCGAACGTACTTGCGTGAACCCCTGTAACGATGCATGTGGCCTCGGAGCATTATGTCGAGTTATAAACCATAAACCGCAGTGCTCCTGCCCGAGAGGATATTCGGGTGATGCTAACACTCGATGCACGCCTCGTAAGTTATTTTAAACCAATAGGATTATATTTTATACCACTAAATTTGACGTCATAGTTTCCGCAATGTATGACTCGACTCGCTCGACTGCTGCGCTACGTATACGTGTGTGTGTGTGTATGTTTGGGCCTGGGTATTTGTGCATGTAAATATTTGTGTTTGTAAACGCACTCACGATACAGGAATTATTCCTCGTTTGTAGCAAAATAAAAAAGAACTCAAGCCAACCTAATTAACGGTAATTTTTTTTTCAGCATCTGATAAATCGGTTATCCCTGTAGGCTGCAAAGCCAATTCTGAATGTCCACTATCACAAGCATGTGTTAACGGAGCATGTGCTGACCCATGCGCTTGCGGTTCCAACGCTGAATGCACTGTAGTAAGACACCATCCCGTATGCTACTGTGAACGTGGATACTCGGGCAATCCATACGTGGGCTGCACTAAAGGTACGTACTCAATGTAAAAATTTTCCATGGCACTTATTAAATTCTTATGATTTACGGTCGTAATACCATACATATACTGTTATGTACCTACACCTCATTTAATCAATGTTTTGTCAACAGTTGGATGTACCTCAGATTCAGAGTGTCCCGACAGCGATACGTGTTACAACGGTGCTTGTGTCAACCCTTGCGTAGTCGATGCTCCTTGCGCTATCAGCGCGGAATGCTTCGGCAAAGCACACCGACCGAACTGTCGCTGCCCTGCGGGAACCACAGGAAACCCCTATACTAGATGCCAGGTCGCTGAATGTGAAATTGATAATGACTGCAACGATGACAGCGTTTGCGTAAAAGGATCTTGTCGAAATGCATGCTCAAGCGAAGGCCGAAACCCTTGTGCCAACAACGCAGAATGCTTCGCACGGAACCACGCCGCCTCTTGCAAGTGTCCATCAGCACTGCCTCTCGGAGACCCTCTAGTGCATTGCCTGAAAGTTGATGTTATTGGAGAGCCTGAATGCCGCATGGACAGTGAATGCCCCAGTGGCTACGCATGTCTCAGAGACGAATGTCGCGAGGCTTGTAACGAACTTAAACCATGCACTGGCAACGCTCGCTGCACTGTTTCTGACAGTGTACCATTCCGAACCTTAATATGTCGCTGTCCCGATGGATATATACCTGAAGAAGGAGGGTCTTGTAAACCAGCACAGCTACCAGCACTTAGCTGCTCTTCCGACCAGGACTGCGACGACCACGAATCTTGTGTTAATAGGATTTGTCGTAACCCATGCAATTGTGGAGATAATGCAGAATGTTTCATTCGCAATCATCGACCTATCTGCTCTTGTCGCGAAGGATTTGAGGGTGACCCATACCGCCGGTGTCATATCGTTGGTTGCCGCAGTAGCTCAGAATGTCAATCTCACGAGGCGTGCGTCAATGGTAACTGCATCAGTCCATGTCTCTTGAACAGCACTTGCGGACCTAATGCTGAATGTTACGTAGAAAGGAATGTACCATTGTGCAGATGCCATCCTGGATTTGAAGGTGACGTGTATTTAGGTTGCCATGCAATAGAATGTAGGAGTAACGGCGATTGCCCACAGGACAAACAATGTCATGCTCACAGATGCGTTAATCCATGTCTAAGCGGAAATATATGCGGTACTGGAGCTACTTGCTTGGTGAGAAATCATATCGCCGTATGCAAATGTGAACAGGGCTTCACTGGAAGTCCATATATAGAATGCAAACCACAAGTTATCGCAGAATGCTACGTGGACGCCGATTGTCCTTCAAGAATGGCATGTTTATCCTCGAGGTGCGTAAACCCGTGTACAGAATTGAGACCTTGTGCTACTCCAGCACGATGCGAAGTGTCACCCACCCTACCTGTACGCACAATGCTGTGTACTTGTCCACCGGGATATGTCAGTAGCGGCGGTGGTATTTGCCGCCCAGCAACAACTATTGCAGACGTCGTTTGCAGTGCTGATGATAACTGCTCAGCTAATCATGCTTGTATTACATCCGTTTGTCAAAATCCTTGTGAATGTGGACCGAATACAGATTGTCAGATAAAAGACCATAAACCAGTATGTGCTTGCCAACCCGGCTTCGTGGGCGACGCCCGCACAGGGTGCTATAAGGTTCTCTGCCAATCTGATTCGCAATGTGGAGATGATGAAACTTGCTTTAACAGCCGTTGTATACCAGCTTGCTCGGTTGATCTCGACGTTTGTGGAGACTCTGCTGAATGTTACGGTATTGAACATCGCGCATCATGCAGGTGCAAGATTGGAACTATTGGAAATCCATTAATCGCCTGCACACCTATCGGCTGCCGTGCAAACTCTGATTGTCCCCCAGATAAATCGTGTATGAACTCTAAATGTGTAAACCCTTGCAATGCCACGACCTGTAACGAACCGGCTGAATGCCGAGTATATCTTCATGAGACACACTGTATTTGTCCGCCTGGCTACCAAAGTACTGAAACGGGATGTTTGAGTACTAGGCAACCGCAGTGCATCACAGATATTGATTGTCCTTCTGGAACCGCTTGCTTGAATGCCAAGTGTGTGAACCCGTGTCTGCAAATAAAGCCTTGTGGTACTAACGCCGAATGCAAGGTCATCGACACCCTGCCAGTCAGAACTATGATCTGTGAATGCGAGCCAGGATACAAAGGAAATGCTCTTGTCGAGTGTACTTCCAACAGACGTAAGTATTTTAATTATTCTTTAACTAGATAGAGATCTTCCATAAAATGAAAACGGTCATAAGTCTTCTATAAGAAAGGGTTTCGTGAAATACGTGTTTGCCTATGTGCGTAAAGATATCGTTCAATTAATTTTTGTGCACAGACATGATAGATTTCTTATTATTTATTTACCACTTTAAATAAGTATTTACCTTATATTTCACTCGCTTATCTGACCACACCACGAAGAATAACAATCGCAACGCCAAACATAGGCATATCTATTCCAGTGAAACCGTGTGCTACCTTTGACCTAGTCTATATATTTTAAACAAATAGGTATATATTCCCTATCTACTATCTATACATCTATACATCTATACATCTATACATCTATACATATAAATAAAATTGGAGTGTCTGTTTGTAATATTGAAATAACCGTTTTTTACTACATGCATATGAATATATATACGGTACATACACCAAAATAACATTTTTTACAATTTTTGTCTGTCTGTCCGTCTGTCTGTCTGTCTGTTTGTATAGGCTAATCTCTGAAATGGCTGGACCGATTTTGACGGGACTTTTATTGGCAGGTAGCTGATGTAATAAGGAGTAACTTAGGCTACTTTTATTTTAGAAAAATTCTTTTATTTTAGAAAAAAATAGGGTTAAGTGCATTTGGTCTCACTAAAAAATACATTGTTAAGTTCCGACATCCACGCGAACGAAGTCGCGGGCACAGCTAGTCTACTATAAAAATATTTTCGTGAAATGTATTCATTTTATTTTTATTCATATTTTAAACATCCGTTACCTATTTAACTCTAGATTAAATGCTACCCAAAATAAGATAACTTAATAAAGGTATTTGAAGTTACAAACATTAATATTTTCTATAAAAGAGAATCTACAAAGCAACTTTCATGTGCGCAGGTCCGATTCCGTGTATAGACGGACAAGGCATCGACTCTAGCGGCGAATGCATACCATGCCGCGTTGCGGACGGTCGCGTGGTTGACGCACGTGGTCGCTGTGTGTGCGATACGGCACGCGGTTTCGTGCCGCGTGGTGAGCGCTGTGAGGAGCGCGGCTGCCGCGCCGACGCGCAATGCGACGATCGCGAGCGTTGCCTCAACGGAACGTGCGTGGACGCGTGCAAAGCCGAGCCTTGCGGTACGTCGGCAACGTGCGACGCCATCGGTCACCGCTCGCACTGCACCTGCATCGCCGGATATACCGGCAACCCGCGGGTTCACTGCAACAATACCACCAACCTGACAGGATACCGCACCGATTTTCCTCTACCCGATATGGAGGTATGAATTCTAAGCCTAGCCCACTACATTTAAGTAGGTACCAGCTTGTGATCTCGTGAACTTCGTTAATAGTTGGAAAGGTCCATACAAAAGAGTTCTTAAAAGAGAAGAGTGTCTACGGTCTAATCATATTTATTATCTTACCTTTACAGATTTTTATTATGCTTTTCGATTCACAGCTTACATTTTTTTACTGTTTGCCTGAGGCACATTATGTAATTTTTGTTAATAAAACTGCCTTATTAGTTTAATATTTGATTGCGCGGTTGCTGAGCATGAGGTTCTGAGTTCGATTTTCAGGTCGGGCAATACGTGGCTAAACTACCACTATATTAGTAAAAATCTATAAGAAATAAAAATAATTTCTGCTTCCTTGAATTTGATAAAATATTGTTGTATGTCAGGTCCACTGCCTAGCCGACGGTGTCCGAGTCCGCCTTAAAATCAAGGACTTCAACGGCGTGTTGTATGTGAAGAGCTACAGCAAGGATGAGCGTTGCCGCCTAGCTGTGGACACGCCTAAAGACGAGGAGACCTTCGTCGACTTCACCGTGCACTTCGGTGAATGTGGCTTAGTGCACGTGAACGTAAGTTTCTATTCTCCTGGACACTTCTATTGCTCCAGACACTACTAATAAAATATAATTCGTGAATGTATGTATGTCTCTGAAGGTTAATTAATAATAAATAATAATAATAAAACTGTTGTATTACCTACAGGGTTTGGCAAGCTTCGTCCTAGTGATGCAGAAACATCCGAAACTAGTGACTTCGAACGCCAAGGCGTTCCACATCAAATGTATTTACCAGACAGGCGAGCAGAACGTGACGCTGGCGTTCAACGTGTCGATGCTGACGACGGCCGGCACCATCGCCAACACCGGACCGCCGCCAACTTGCTCCATGAGAATCGTCTCCCGGTCCGGCAGCCAAGTCAGCTCCGCTGAGATCGGAGAGAATCTCGTCTTGCAAGTGGATGTGCAACCGTCAAGTGAGAATCTTTCTTAAATCTTTAAAATATGGAGAAACTAGTGAAAAATAGAAAAATAAGTATGAACATCCTGTGTTAACTAAAACTTAACGTTTATTTCCTATCGTCTAATATTATTTTATATTTTTATAGATATTTACGGTGGATTCGCACGTAGTTGTATAGCAAAGACGAGTGAAGTAGCCACTAATGTAGAAAACGAATACCCGGTCACGGACGCTGATGGATGCGCAACGGATCCATCGATCTTCGGAGAGTGGGAACGAAGCGAGGACGGCAGCGTTCTGCGAGTCGCCTTTAACGCATTCAAGTTCCCTAGCAGCGATAACATACGATTCCAATGTAACATACGCGTCTGCTTTGGAAAATGTCAACCGGTAAGAATCGCAATCATTGTTGACTACACGGCTGGGTATTATACGAAATTCATCCATCTTATGAAAATACATCCATACAATCTTTCGTTATCCGCAGGTGAACTGTCGCGGTGCCGACGCATTTGGCAAGCGGCGCAAACGTGAAGCGATCGACAGTAGTAGGGCGTCGTCAACGCCCGCTGGTCAGTACCGCGAGGAGGTGACGGTCGAGTCTAACCAGATCCTGACGCTGCAGCGGCGCGACGCCTCGCAGGTTGCGCGGCAACGCGACGCGGGTGGAGTGGGAAGTGCGCCGGGCGCAGGTTCGGGCGAGGTGTGCGTGTCGGCGGCCGGCCTGGCCGTGGCGCTGGCCCTTACAGCGCTGCTGGCGCTGGTGGCGGTGGCGGCGGCCGTGGCGTGCTGGCTGGTGGCGTGGCGACGCGCGCGCCCCCCTCCTGCGCCCCTGCCGCACCCGGCCGACTTCCCCAACCCGCTGTTCCAGCGCTGAGTACGCTAGTCGCGGCCGCGCTCCTCCGCCGGCACCGGGCGGTGTCGGTCTTCCTCTCTCCTTATCTCTGTGCTGCCGCCGGAGGACCGCCGGCCTGGAGCGCGCCGGGCGCCGACTCGCGCTCGCCGCGCCCCACCCTATACTTTATTAATTTTATAATATTTTTTACGTTTTACTATTACTAATGTGGCATCCGTCGCTCTTCGAATTTTGTGATATTCATATAAATATTCGAAATCACCATAATTTTATGTAATATAAAAATCGATTATACCTACTTTAAGAATAAATAATTAATAATAATAGTTTGGTTTTATTTCTAACTAGCGACCCGCCCCGACATTGCACGGGTGCAATTTACAAATTGAAAAGACCGATTTTTCAAAAATATCTTTTTTACAAACCTTGTCGTGACAATAACCTACGAACACAACAAAAAGATAAACAGCCAAATCGGTCGAGCCGTTCTCAAGTGATGCTCCGACATATAATTATATGGCATTTGATTTTTAAAATTGTACAGTTCTAGTTTTAAAATTGTATCGAACTTTGGTTATTAGGCAGCAATATTAAAATCTAACAAAACAATCATCTTGCCAATGTTATAACATAACATCATAGGGAACATCTATAATAAAACCTCGACAGCTTCACTAAGCGAGAAGTGACCTGTGGATAACATGAATGTCTGTTTTTCGGCACTTGGTTCCTTTCAGAGTGCCTCAAGGCACTATTTTGTGACCATTGCATAAATAGGATATATGTATAGAGCTTGACGATATGAATGTTACTCGTCTCCATAACCATTTGTTATCATCATCATCATCGTCAACAGCATAGGCCTCTCCTCGATGCATGCCACTGAGCTCGATCCTCGGCTATCCTCTTCTAACCACCACCATTTATTATAGGGCTCTAAAATTAATAAAACTTGGTTACAGTTTAGATACAAGGCACTACTACAACAACTATTATTACAGTGCAGTTTGTGGGTTATCGAAACATGGAACAGTCGAAACACAAATTAAAAAAGAATCTGTAAGTCTTTGATAAGGTTCAAATAAAAAAAGTTTCATTAATAAATCATTATCATATAATATTCATTTGTAACACTGCAGTGAAGTCTTAAAATCTCGAAATGAGTTCGGAATACCTAAGTAGTCTCATTTAATATGCACCAAGGCATATTATCATGTTTAAATTTCGTGTTTAAAGTAAATAGGTCCTAGACAAAAATTGTGTACTTCCGCCATACATTCGCGTAATACCTTAACTATCATAATATTTGAACCAAAATCAGTTCACTTATATTTCTCGGACTGCATTATTCGTCCAGTGACGTGTGAGTGAGTTCTTGGGTTCGATGACAGGCTTAATTATAACGTTATAGCATTTTTCTTACCAATGACTTTATTAAGTTCGGCTTTACACGTCATATCTGTGATCTGCCAACCAAACCTAAGTTTTAACTTTTTTTTATATTTCCAGAAATGTACATTGTCACTAGTTAGCTTACTTTGATTTTGTAACTCTAGCCATTACATAATGCAGGTGATACCAATGATATTTTGATGTAGGTGATGTAGTACGTATTACGTTGTCAGTCAAATAAGTAAAAATGCGGTGCGTCAAACGTTTAGTTAGTAGATATAAATTAATGGTAATATACATATAAATTATAAGTGTTAATCGGTAGGGCTTGAATAACAAATTAGCAACTAAGAGGGGCACGGTCTTCTATGTGAGAAGTAACATTATATTATCATTTAATGTTGACTGTGGTCACTGATCGGTGGGGTTTCTATTAATTATACTTATATTTTTTACTTTGACTATTCAGTGTAAACGTAATGTCTAAACAGTTCCAAACAACAGTCAAGAATAATTATGAACCAATTTGGTAAGTTTGAACAAAACATTTTTTTTTCATTGTGTATTACTCATCCTCATCAACTATCCTTAACACGTATCTTGATCAGTCACTCACATCACAGTTCGTCCTTTAGCGTCCATAACACTGAATTCTTTCTACCGCTTCGTTCTATCCTGGATATTTTTAACAGAGGGTTTACGGTTTTAGCCATACTTTACTATAAAATTTTCAATAGAATATGAATCCTTCCGGTATTACCATTGAGGTCTAGTTAACAAGTTGACAAGCAGAATCATTGAAAAATCTAATATTTAAATTGATAGAGCGGCTGCAGTTCTTTTTGCGTGAACAATAACGTATGTAAACAGTTAATCTAAGATCACAAATAAACCATATGGATGTTATTTATTTATTTAGTACATGGAAGACTTACAGCTAGAAAAACTTAAATATAATACAAGCTTATTCGTTTGGAAGCCAATTACAAGTCTTCGCTTATAGATATAGTTTAAGATATTAAATGTGAGCAAACAAAGTTACAGCACTAGCAATTATTTAATTACATACAAATATTTGCTAGTCATCGTACTAGATACACTAATTGGGTAAATTTAACCAGGAAGATTTTATAATTTTTATTTTAAGAGAAAAAATTAAGGCTTAGACACTTTCTTGCCGAGGACACACTAGTTATAAAGGGATCAATATCAGGCTGTTTACATAGATTATTAAAACTTCTGCTTGCACGTACAAGATAACTATTTTTCCTATAATTTGTTGATGCATTAGGAATACGAAGGGGAGGATGGAAGCGGATTGGTTTAGATGGCACATTAAAATACACTTTATGTAACAAGTCAGGACAGTCAATATCATGATTTATGATCTTTAGAAGAAAGGTAAAGTCAGCTATTACACGTCGATTTGTAAGCGGTAAAAGGTAGTATTTTTTTACATAATTGCAGGTAGTCTTTTGATTGGTAAGCAATCCTTTGATTAAAACACAGATACTTAATGAAGCGAGGGTTTCCATATTTGGGACGCATACTCTAAGTGACTCCTAACAAACGTGCTAAACGTGCAGTATAGCATTTTCAGAGTTTTAGCTTCAGTAAAATTTTTTGACAGGCGCATTATAAACCCAAGAGATTTCGAAGCTTTTTTCACAATCGTGTCTATGTGCGTGTCAAAGACCAGCTTACTGTCATGATGTACTCCCAGTTCTCGAATAGTGTTACATCGTGGTAAAGTATGATCACCTAAGCTGTAACAGGTGTTTAGCACGTCGCGTTTTCTCGTGTATGTTATTATTGAACACTTCGCGGGATTAAGGTCAAGCTTATTTAGGTGACAGTACTCTAGGAGCCGATTTAAATCATTTTGGAGTCTTATCATGTCGTTGATGGAAGATATTGTTGCATAAATCTTCATGTCGTCCGCAAAGCATAGTAAATTTGATGATTGCAGGCATTGGTCAATATCATTCACGTAGATCACAAATAAAAGTTATCCCGAGGTCTAGTATAGGTAAGTTCCGATTGGCCCGCTCCAAACTCTTCACCAGTTATAGCGCCCAACGCCGACGTTGCGTAAAACTTTCTTCAGACCTCAAGTCTATGAGAAGGACCACTGTCACCATACCCGGTAACGGATTAGTGACTAAGAAGTTCATGCTACGAGATGCTGTTGTTGGGTCCCTTAACATCGGTCTTCGGTCATCGGTATTACTTTAGTAACTCTTAATATTCGTCGTTTTTGTGTAGAATGGTTTCTTTGTTGGATCTCTTCATCATCGGTAATCGGCGATCAACCCCCAAAAAATCTATTTCTCGCCTATCGAAGCAAGTCTCCAAAGGAAGTGATAAATGATTTTGCTAGATTTTGTACAATCACGGCTACACCTTCTGGTTTCAAACACAATGTTGGTAAGTTATAATTATTAGCTGGTACTTATTGAATGTTAAGATAAGTCTATTAATAGGTGGCTTTATGTATTACGTCAGATTTGTTGCAGAAGTGGACTTAATCAGTATTATTTGGTATGAACCTCAAGTTTGGAAATAATCTGAACTTAAATTCTGATCTGATAAAGAAAATGTAAAGTCCGTACCTGCTATTTTTTCCCAATAATTGTTTAATATTGCGCTAATGAATTTCAAGAGTTCTTTTTTAAGAGATGTAAAGTAAGTAATAGTATAAGTATGTATGCATAATAGGTATCTAGGTGTGAGAGAATGAAGCACCTTGGCTACACATAAAAAACCTATTGTATTTGTTGTAATCGTTAAAGGTTTTAAAATAACGGAGTTTTTTTTTTTAATCAAATGATTTATACTTGCTATTGTGACCCAGTCGTGAGATAAACTCAAGCGCACCGCTGTGGCCGCCACGACGCATGCGCGACCCTCCCCTCTCCTTCTGACATGCCCCCACTACCCAGAGCTAGAATCGCACTTTGTTTACCAATTGCCTTACCGCGATTGACGAACCAGTCAGGGCAGTCGGTCCGCCAGCTACACCGACCTCGCTCGCTGTCGCGATTGTTCATTATTCACAGTCGCGCGTCGCCAGCGACGCACGCGACGATAGTTACCGCGTCATGACCCTGTGACGTGATAGTATGAGTAGAAACGAAAATTCATCGGAAGCCGCCGCGCCCAGCGTGGCGACCCACGTGGATCAGTATGACGAGCAAATCAGGGAGAGCTCGAAGCTCCTCGATCTGCACGCCCCGGCGCCGATGATAACGCCCTCTGGGCAAATGCGCAAAGTGAAGAGCTTTAGTGATACACACAGGATTCGTGATGTGACAACAGCCTCTGGTGCAGCATCCGCGCGGTGTCTACGGCCTTACGAACAAGTGGCCACTTATCCTGAAGGTTCTGATAGCGGTACCAACCACTATGGCGCTCCATCTGTTCGATCTCTCGCCTCTATCGGTATGGGATGTACGGATGGCCGCAAAATGGTCATAAGACGGGTACCAACATCGCCCACGGAATTGTTCCATCTAGTTCGTCCTCCTACGTGAGTACCACCGCGAATGATACATCCTCTGGGTTGCCATTATTCAATTGACTTTTATCAACCGTACACATCTCCCGTCTTCCGTGCATGTTATTCTGTTGTTTGTGATTTCCTTGCAATACTCCACAAAGCCAACAAACTTGTATAGAGCTCTTTCGTTTATAACCTAACTTTAAATAAATATAGATACTTACTTATACAAAGTAGTCTAGGCGTTCTAAGTAAAGTGGCTGTTATGAAATATTTATATAATGCTAAGATCGCTGTCTACTTAAACCTTTGCTTGCATGAATAAATAATATAATAAAACTCAGATTACTAGTAATAATCAGCCACAAGCCATGGTTTATTTTATAAATCTAATCAGAGTCGTTCAGTTTTTCGTAATGGACAGGCAGACCGGATTTGCAAACATATATCTCCCATGGGCCATGATGAAGCGCTTTATTAACGGTATTTTTTTAGCTTCGTTTAAGTAAATCTAGCAAATTAAAAATTCTTATACATATAAACATATACAGATTATATATGTTTGTTGTAACTATAATTCGTAAAATTTGAAGATGACCTCAATTCTTGAGAAAAGGATGATGGTGATGACGAGTACGTCTACATAATTATAATTGACTAATTTGATTAGGTACATGCATAGAAACAAGAATATCGATTCCAATTAAAATAAAGTTATTTAGTGTCGAGTTATAATGAAAGGATATCAAGGTATCACTGATAAATTAGGTGTGCCTAATACTTAAACAATGTTATTAATGTATAATATGTATATCTTCTTATCGCAACAATATTATGTAAATCTTTTATGGAATTAATAATATTATCAGTTACATAGCAAGAAAATATAATTTAAAAAGTGAAGAAAATATGATTTACATCCTTAATTACATTTTGAATGTAGATGAATGAACGATAACAATAAAGTCTACAACTTTACACCTGTTCCATACAGACACTGAAATATAATAACCTCTTGTTGTTCCAAAAATATAAGTATTGTTTTGAGTATTTTAAAACATCGAAGACGTTAATTATGATACTCGTACATAATAGATATTTTTTGTAAAGTTCCGGAAGTGCATGAAATCGAAACATCTACGTATGACTTGTCAACTAAAACAATGATTCACGATCATTTCTAGAACTGATATTGTCTTTTAGTTGGAGTAATATCGTGATAGTATCATATAAAAATTACAGACTGATGCAGCAACAGAACCCTATAAAAAATTTAGTAACTTTGGATATAATATCTGGATTTTAATGACAAAAAACGTATGCATAGAACTACCTAAGCATAATAAATCTTGCTGTACAGCCATACTCAATAAAGAGAAGAGAAGCCTAAAATTATCGGTTAGGAACATAAAAGCTTCACAAACCGTTGTTATTGCTGTATAGTGTAGAACAAAGGTCTCCAATTACTATACGAATAAGTGGCTCTTACAATGTGCGTTATGGCCGGAGTTCCGCATCTCGCAATCGCATACGTACATTTTATTGATAATCACTCTTGGCTTAATTTGACAAAAATTAGAACAACTTGGTTAGTATTACATGTTTTTTGTTTTTAATTTATACTAATATTATAAAGATGTAAAATTTGTTTATTTGTATGTAGGGGTAATCACCGGATCTAATGAATCAATTCTAAAAAAATGTTCACTGATCGATAGCTATAAATTATTATATAATATGTAGGTCACGCGGACGAAGTCGCGGGCAAAAACTAGTGATTAATATAAACCTTTAACTGTAGTTTGCCAAATCGTACCCTTGACTTATTTTCACAGCATGTACATATAGGTAACTGTTAAAAAGTTATTATAGATAAATGTATCAAAGTATTATTATCAACAGAAAACTTGTTTGATTGTTTGGGTTTACGTAAAAATTGCTTATCTGATTGATATGAAACCTTCAGTGTCAAGCGTCAAATACTTTTACGACCATTTTCAATTACCAAAGTATCAGTAGATTTCCCACAGATCACAATTTTTTATTAGTTTCATGACACTATTCCACTATATGTAGGTACATAATAATAGATACTTTTGCTGTGTAGACGATAATCAGTACCTGGAATGTTTCGGTATATTTGGACACAGCTGTTTCAGTGAATCTGACGCTGATAGTTTTTATCTGCTTGAATAATAGAGCAATATTTTACAGTAAAAACTTAGCGTAAGCAAAATTCTAAGTCTATGGTAAAAACAGTATCAGAGTCCAAATAATATTTTATGAACTGTATGTAGCCACTTCTAAGCAACCGACAAATATTTTACGTCACCGTGGTTAATTAGAGAAAACAATGTTTTACTTGTTGGTTAGATAGCCGGTCATTTGGCAAGGGCGTCTGGTAAGCAACTCCAAAGACGTTTCTGTCCATATGACCGCTAACACACATCTATACACACATGTTATTAAGACCCGTTATCACTAAGATAATATTTAATATGTTTTAGGAAGGATTTATTTGTCCATCAAAAGTCAAAATTGACAAAGCTTTTTTTATACCAACGTTTATAGAACCTATTAAGTAATCCTTAATGTTAGGAAAGTGTTGGTGAATAAGAACATAACTTATTTTGCCTATCAAAAAAGTGTCACCTATCTAGAAACTAACTTATCTCGCTGTCTTTACAAAGAAAAGTGGCCTACTTCCGATACCCACTTACTCAACATTTGTGAAAATTTAAAGGAAATTGGTGAAAGTCTACATTGACCATACAATTGCCAAAGGAGTCCCAGGAACAATCTGTATCCAGCTTTGGATATGTGTACCTGTCCCATTCTGTCTGAATCTCATTCCATGAGAAAACCTATAACATAGTTTGCTTTATTCTGTGTGGTCGACCGTTAAGTAATAATAGTGACTTGGGTACCATACAAACTTCTTTAAGCTGCCTACCTGTTTCCTCTATCTAAGCACCCATACACTGTAACCATGGCCCAGTAACTATAACCCAACCTCAAGTTTCACGTCATTGCACAGGTGATAAGCAGCTAATACTTTGTTTCCTTTATCCTCAATGGTGGAGCCAGTTCCAAACTCACATGATGTTTATACGCAAGCAGGAAGTACCTAATCAATTTTGCACTAATTTGCCTATGGTCTCATTACGCATAACCTATCTTAAAAAATATCAATGTTAATATCAACGATCATTTAAGTATGATAACATCAGATATTATGATTTATTGCTATGCATTTCACGTCATTGGTTAAGAATAAATGATTTATGTGCTTTTTTGTTTATAGAAACTTGATAGAACTTAAGTAGGTGTAATGTTTAAAAGGCCGAAGTTTACCTACAATATACCTAACAGTTGTTTTTGTTAAAATTAACGGTTCAAGTTTAGGGTCTATTAGGGTAAACGGTTGAATGAAAAATAAGAGGATTAACTTATGATACGTAGGAATGATTGATGCCAAAAGTGTATTATAGACTAAGACTACACATACATACATAATTTAGGTACCTGATATAAATACCAAGGAGTGGAGCATAGAACAAGGTTTACTGTGAAAACTATAACGGTTAATATTAACGTATATCAAGCAAATATTTTTGTTCACCTCTTAGTCGAGGTGATCGGTGCATCATATGTACCTCCATTTCCATTTAAATTGTGAGGTTCTCACAGAAAAGCACAGTTTCATAAACCTAGCTACACTGACTGTGCAGAAAAGATTTAAGAACGAATTAGAACGAACGTACATTTAAAAATTTCAATCACAAAAAAAACAATATGTCTTGACGGTGAAATCTTTAACGGAACCCAATTTTACATGCTGTCATTGCCACTTATATATCAACAAAATGACATTTTAAAGCGTATTAAAGTCAAATGTGTATTAAGAATTCGAAGATTAAGTAGGTAGTCATGAAGTATAATATCTCTCATTCAATCTTTAAAAAATCATTGATCTTCTATTTTTCACAGTTTCGCAAGAGCAATAAGTGACAAAGGTTTCTTTGTTTCTCAGACGTATCTCATGACGTCATCTCGGTAATGTTCGGTAATAATGCTCTTGAGCACATAACTAAAATAATGTAGGCATTGTCATACGATTTCCATTTCTTATATTACTAAAGACGACGTTTTCATTTTGAGGTACCTACATATCTTTTGAACTGAGTCTGTGGCGGTTTCAGGAATGGAAATATTTGTAGAAAGAAAACAATGAAACAAACCTTTACAAATTCAATTACCTGCCTGAAAGAAAATAAGTATCCAAGGTTACTATTTCTGCGTTTATCTCTATGAATTATAAGTATTATTCGTATATGAAATATCATAAATCCGGTGAAGTACATTGCTTCCAGCACTTTCACTGTCAGGTGGAGTATTTTAATGCGTCCGATTTAACTTATGACATGCACTACTTGAGAAAATCCTAAAATCCCAACAGGCTTATGGTTATAGGGAGTTTTGGTCGTCTGACCTTCATGCCATGAGCCGATAACACTGCAATGCTGCTATCTCTCCACACACACATATCTCGCACAGGTACGACGGCGACGTGGATACGACGATTGATCGTGCGCCCGCGCCGCTTGCTCTTATCACTGCCTACTTGATAATGATTTTAAAATACGTTTGCCTACTTACGCGATGACAGCTGAGGATTACTTTCATAATTTTTTCTTGCATGTTTTGGACATTTGAAACCATTTTCTCTCGAAAAACCATTAAATATACCCATCGTGATTAAATATATCGACTGTGAACTGGCAACATGATTTCTCGATTTTATGAGGATTTTACTTGGTTATACCATTTTAAATTATTTCATACCCGGCAGCGCTGCAAAACGCATATTTTACTTCAATAAAAATTAGACGCCAATATATATTTAAAAATCTATAAAGTAACTTTCGACCGCGTTGTATGCACAACGTGGTCGATAGTTTCTTCTTAATCCTGTAATGTTGTCAAAAATGAGATAGTATCAGTTGCCAGTTCACAGTCGATATGTGAACTACTTGAATGTTATATTCATCATACAAAACTATGCGGAAACTTATAGTTACCAATATTATTTATGTACGTGTAAAAGTGCATCGAAACTCAGAAGGAAATATATAAAATACGAGTATATCTCAATGGCACCTATATATGTACGAATATCTATGATCAAAATGACTGTTGATTCGTGCAGAAAAACAATAAATCTTAGAGCATAACGAAACGAAAATTTACCTACTTCTTTCTATTTGGCATTTCTGGCTTTATTACAGAATTTTTATAACATAACATAACATCAGGCCTGTATTTTCCGAAGGGTTAGGCAGAGGTGAACTATTGTACACCCATATTTCGCCAATTCTGTTATTGAGTCCCATGTAATAGAGGGCGAGCCTATTCCCATCATAGCGGGCAGTTTCAGATTTCGGGCACTGAATATTTCCATACAGAAAAACCCAATAACGCTCTACCCGACCAATCGAACCCAAGATCTTATGCACAGCAGTCGCCCTTGCAACCATTAGACCTATGAGGCAAAAAATGTATCTGTATATTTTTTGAATAATGGGTACTATTAGGTATCCTCTCGTGCTAAAAACAACATTCTGAGAACACCATTCAGTTTGCTTGCGACTGTTCATATTGGTTTGCTCATAATTTATTTCCTTATTTTCCTTATACCAAGACCGATAAATCTAAGTCAGCTCAAGTAAAATAACATCAGGAAATGCTGATGCCTGAAATCAAATTTATTAAATTATTTATGATAATTAAAAATGTTTATTTTATGTTCCACGACGACATATCAGAGAGATTAAAATCGCCATCTCTGAAATTGTAAACCTACGTTTACATACGTATTATAAAAAGTAGGTAAAGCCTTTGAGCAGAGTGACGTCACTTTAATCTACTGTCATTGTACCTAGATCATTAATCATTAATCCAAACAGCTCGGTTTATCAAAGTTGTGTATATCTCTGTTTACCATAGAATCTATTCCTTAAATAACCGTACCTACGATAGGAAAAACCCTGAGCGATTTAAAATAAAAGGAACAAGAAAAATTACTGCAAGCAGCCAGTTTTAGCTTCACTTGTATTCCTTGTTATCTGCATATATTTAGTATTTCATTAGTTGTGCAAACATGTCATTTCATTTAAAACTCAACACACACCCAATCTACATAAATTATCTACGACATGTTGAATCTCTTTTATACATTTTACAATTCTCACAAATATTTGCGGATTTTTATTAATATTATATCTACAACACATTAGTATCTCTTAATAGTGATTTAACTCTACATACGGCCATAGCGAGAGCTTTGTATTATTTACCGATTTCAAGGTGATTTATACTTTCTAGTATCCATATACAATTTTAATTACTTATAATATGGCTGCAATTTCATGTACAGGAACATATCTTGATGATGACAAGAATTGAAATGAAAATCTTTTTAATGACGTTACAATAATCTTAAAAATAAAAATTATGTGTGTAAAGAAAGTTAAAAATAAATATTTTTTCAGGCCTCCCGATGAAGACACGGCTTCGCACGAGAGCGACTGTGAAGAGGAGGAAGAGGATACGACAGCCCACCTAAAGCCCCGCCGACCGTTCTGGGCTAACAAGATACAATTTGTATTAGCATGTGTTGGCTATTCGGTTGGCCTTGGAAATGTGTGGCGGTTCCCCTATTTATGCTATAAAAGCGGTGGAGGTAAGAAAATATGGGAATGTTAAAATTAGAAAAGAATATATCTTTATTTCATGTAAACCAATTACAGCCACTTATGTCAAGACTCTAGGTGCACGGTTCCAAATAATAGGTCCTACGGTAAAGGGAAAATAATTACGACATCACGACGTGACGATTTAACCACATATAAATAAACGTTATTTGCAATAATAAGGCGAATACGTTTTGCATTTACATACGTGCATACCATAACATTACGCCTTTCCATAGAGGTAGGCAGAAACTTCTATATTCAAATGCTATATGTTACAATATTTAAGTCTACATTTGGTTCTTCGACGTAAATACATATTTTCATACATGCACACCAGTCGCGAGTACCTTACATTACTCATCTGAATTTTAGAAGGAAGTTACCAATAAGGTGAGTGTTAATCCTTCTGGGGCGTCCCCTCTCGGCCATCAGGTCACTTATATTTTTGCGTGGAGAGGATATCTCTACTCTATCTGTCTACTCCCTGCTTCAATTAATCATCCAATTTAACAAAGTACTTACGCTGTGGTCAATTTCTATATGCGGATGCGAAAGTAATTTAATTTTATTGTAAATTCTTGATCGAAGTAATAAGTACGTCAAAGTTTAAGTTTTAAATTTTTTATTTTTATTTAAACGCGGTTTACCTGCTACCTTCTCGGTCATCATCATTAAACCTTCAACGTTAGATAAACTTATCAAAATCTCAGTACGATTATATGTAACCTATAAAATCAATGCAAGTTTAACCATAATATATGTAATAGGTATTCTAAGGACTGTATTACTAGATCCTGAACTCCAATTTTTCTACCTCAGGTACTTTTTTTAAAGGTTTTCATATGTGTACATTTCTGATTATTCGTTGCTTATAACAAAGTAGGCACATTCGTACGCTTTAATCACAGTGTTTTTCATTAGTCCGCGCTTGTTGGACGATTACATCAATCCATCTATTCTACGTTGCGCATGCACTTTATCGTATCCTCCCGTTTTTCTCAATTATTAAAACTCAATTCATAAAAGGAAGAAAGCCACACCGATATTATCCTACGTACGCTACGATCTAGATTTTCGTTTACTGATATATTTTAGGGATCATTTTACAGGTGGCTTAAGGTTGCAACGGTACTGTCCTGAAATAATTAATATTCATCTATAATATAATCAATCTGTCTTGCTCAATCAATCACTCAATGCTTGGCAAAGCATCGAGTAGGTATAATAGGGCCACACCTAGAAGCCCCATTCGAAGTGTATGTATATAAAATTAGATGACACTATGCATATATTATATTATATATTATAAATATTATAAATGTGAAAGTTTGTCAGGATGGATGGATGGATGGATGGATGGATCTTTGTTACTTTTTCACGCCAGAACGGCTGGACGGATCTGGATGAAATTTCGCACAGATTATAGTTTATAGTCAGGAATAGCAAATAGGTTACTTTTTATTCCGGGAAAATGTACGGCAATACTGTTTCTGTCCGCTCAAAAAGAATAGATAATAATGATACATTGATAGAAAATATAATAACAATCATAATTGTTACAATCTCGTTCTCATGTCCATCTGCAGTCGACCAAATCAGACAGACATCAGTATTACGTAACGCAATGATCGTTTTGTAGTTCCAATAAACAAAATATAGGCCTAACTCCATACGGCATACAAACCTAGATAGATACAAAACATTTGGATTTGGAACATATTATTTTCCTAAAACTATCAAATCCATAGAATAGAAAAAAAAAAAACAAGATCATAAAACCTATGTGATGTAGAGACTCGATGTTAGGAGCGTATCATACTGCGACTTCAAGCCCAGAAACCGACGTTTAGATTAACAATGAGACACACCCACATCCCACATGACTGCCAAGATTAAGATGTTTTTTACCGGATGGATACCACTTTTATTTGCTGTTAAAATTCTATTTGTGAGTTGTGCCAATAACGTCATCTCGGCCACTGTTAATTAACTCATTAAGGCGACAAAACGACGATCGTGGCAGTCGTGACATTGCAATAAGTCTATACAAATAGCTAGTCACTTTACACATAATAAAAAAAATGTCATGGCACAAAATATGGATACAATTGAGATGACCGTCAGGACATCGATTAAATTCACGAGTCGTGATCTTAAAATTAGGCCAGACTTATGAATTTCTAGTGATATATAACTCTTATCCAAATAAAGTCCCACCTTATACAATTCTCAAATTTATAGGAGCAATCAACTCAGTGGCATTGCGTGGATTTCAGCTGCCCGGTGCGCAGGCAAATTTCGCGGCCCCTTTATTAAGGTCTTTAAAGAAAGGGGATTCCCCGGTTTCGTCACAGAATAAAAATAAATAGACTTTGACCCCTGAGTTTGTTTCGGCGTTTCTTCTCAGGGATAGTCATAGGAAATGCCGACGCCATCTAGCTTAAAAAAGACGTGTAAAAGTGATTGAAAAATCCTAATTGTAAAATAAATAATTTCATTTCATTTCATTTCAATAAGGAATAAAAGTTCTGAGTTCATTTTAATCAGTCCGAATTGTGAATGCGACATAAATATGAAATGAAATGGTTTAAATATTTATAAGATATAGGTATTATTATTATTTACTGTGCCGCCCCTAAAAGTGCCGCACGGGGCGGGCCACCCCTGTCGCCCCCGCTACGCTACGCCACTGAATCAACTGTATACAAAATAGAGTACAAATATTCCGTAGCAATTTGTTATTATTTAAAACGACATCACAGTTATTATTACTAGACTTTACTGATACGATGCTCTACCTACGATCACGTACCTACTCGTTGCCAGCGAGGCTATTTTCTATTCTCAAAACATAAGTAGTTTCATCATTGCATTTTATCTATTTGCATAGTTATTATTTAAACATAATGATAGCGCCATACATAGCACAGTAAATCATAATCTCAAATAATAGGAAATACGTTAGTCACCAAGGTAAAATATGTAATGTACACATTGGTGTGAGATCGTGCCGGGTTGTTTGTGTCGCGCCAGGCGTGCTAACACGGGTTGACACCGAGGCTTCAATTCGCTCCACCAACACGGTACAATACGGTGTAAATTACAGCTGATGCCTACTGTAAACTGATACTTGACACCGCGTACACGTATTAACAAGATATCAAATGATTTATTGCCTGATAAATATAGAAATCACTGCAGATATTTAAATGACATCAATTTGTTTATACAATGAAAAAGTTGCATGTTCTATAGATATAGTTATGTACTTCTGATAGTTATGTCATGATGGTATAAGATATACCTAATATTTTTCTAAATAAGTTCCCGTACTTTATTATGTTTAGTCTTCAATTAAGGAAACATAATATGCAAAATAACAATGTAGAGACTTACACAGAAATCATAACGACTCAGCAAAATAAATAAATACGATGTGGGAACAAATACAATATAGTCACTTATTTATAAATTTATTTAATCAGCACTACAAGTGTAGTGACCTACACAAAACAATAATAATACTTCAATAGATTAAATTAATTAACACCGTACATTCAGGCTAGGCGTATAATATTT
The DNA here is from genome assembly GCA_947562105.1 of Shargacucullia verbasci. Taxonomy (NCBI): domain Eukaryota; kingdom Metazoa; phylum Arthropoda; class Insecta; order Lepidoptera; family Noctuidae; genus Shargacucullia; species Shargacucullia verbasci. The sequence continues at coordinate 7,835,315 of OX387284.1, read as the reverse complement.
ATCTTCGTCTGGAGAGTTCGCCATTAATTTGTCCAGATTTATTAAGTTTTCTGCTATACTAAAATGCTGGACCATCACACATTTACACCCCTTAGCAGCTCAAGAATCAACAGCACCACGTAATCTAAATGTTCATAGATTTCCACACTTTTAGGTTTCTTTTTTCTCTTTCCGATTCTAAGCATTCTCAACCACTGCCCTCTCCCATACCAGCCTCATAAAATACAGAACATTACCGTCGAAACTTATCGAATGACTTTACCTTTGTCCACATAATCGGATGAGCAAATGACTAGGCTAATTACGCCAGTTCCTGTAGGTCAACTCATTGGTATTAAGGATACAATTGGTCCAATGATGGCCACTAGAGAGAGAACTACCAAATGTACAACATTTTTGTTTACTTTTTTTATATTGCTTCGAGTTAAGTTACATCTCCTGTATCGTGACTGCGTTTAAACAAACAGATCTCACATGCAAATACCCATTTATAAAGATTTATAAATGTTCTTTTCCAAAGTTACGCGAAATATAATTAGTGATTAATTATATGAATAAACTCTTTCTTCGAGAAGCGCGTATCCAAATGCGTCCCACTTGCCATTAATTATTCTCACGTGGGGTCTAAAGATAGGTACTAATGAATGTGACATTACAAAAATAACGTCCCACCTCGATGTTGTTCACGTATTTCTAGATATAAATAATTTATATTCAGAGCAATATTAATACCTACATTCATGATCAGTAAAATATTTAATTTCACTTTATTTAATCCTAACAAGATTCAAGTGGAAGAAACTCAGTCGGACTAAGGTCCCCCTATAGAGGGGATCTTGTAATAATCACACCTTGTATATCGTGAAGGATATTTGCTGTTGGTGTCACCGCCAATAATATACGCGCACCTGACCAGCGTGGAAGACTAAGGTTTGACACTTCTCTTTTTGAGAAGAAGAAGTGGTCCTAATACTGTGAACATTGCTCTGTAATCACATACATGACCCCAACATACTTAATTTTTCGTTACGTATAGCAGTCGGTGTAAAAAATAATAAATAAATATATAATAATAAATTCAGCACATTACTTGTCCAACTGCTGGGCAAGAAAGAAGCGTCTCTTCTGGTTGACGCACACCATCGAGAACTTTATGGAACCCTCTAAGATGTGCAGATTTCCTTAAGATGTTTTTTGTTTACGCAAGAGGAAAAGTCTGAGGTGCGACAGACCCTCTTTCGAGAAAGGCAAGCGTTCAACCGTTAGGCTATTGCTCCTGAAGAACAGCGAAAAAATGATGACGATAATAAAAATTAATGATCCTCCTAAGCATACTATAAAATTCATATCACTCATGTTACTTGTAATAATTTTGTTTCAGGAGCCTTCCTCATACCTTATTTCATAATACTCTTAGTATGCGGCGTGCCAATGCTTTTCATGGAATTGGCTGTGGGCCAATACACAGCTCACGGACCCATTGGTGCCTTGTCACAAATCTGTCCACTTTTTAAAGGTAAGTTTCCTTTAAAATTATCATTGTCCGGTGAGCAGACACAGTTCCTAAACAATCATCATACATCAATGTGGTGACTAGATAAAATTTGGTTAATTTCGTTATCGAAAGTGATATTTTTTTATAGGAAGAATTTAATATTATTCTCATAAATTGGTTGCAGGTGCGGGCTTAGCAAGCGTAGTGATCTCATTTTTAATGTCCACCTACTATGCGGTGATAATTGCGTGGGCAATATTCTATTTCTTCACGTCATTCAAGACGGAGGTGCCGTGGGCAAGCTGCTCCAACCGGTGGAATACGCCGCAGTGCTGGGTACCCAACCACAACATCACCAAGCCAAACGGCTCACAGACACCCACCGAACAATTCTTCGAGTAAGTTTTTGATATCACAAAAAAACAAACTTATGTAATTATTTCAATCTCGCAAGAATTATTATATACTGACGGTGTTTGCAATAATCCGGTGACATATTCAAATGCCCGCGACTCCCAAATTTCACACTCTGGAGCACAAAGAAAGAGCCTCCTCGAATGACGATATCCGAGATCGTCTGGCGCTCCCTCGACGCTCAATAGCTCGTGTTTGGTTATAACCCCCTTCCGAGATTATATCCGTAATATAACTAAGAATTAGGAACCCTTACCTAAAATGAATTCGTATTTCATTTTAGGTAAGGGTTCGTATTCGTATTCTTTATCTTCTTAGTCATAATACCTACATGTATTTTAAGAACTACGAAACAGTCAAAATATATATACTGACATAAACTTCTAGTTCCGGATATGAATAATTCTTTAGTAGATAACCAATTGCCTATAATAACAGAGCTAATAAAGATTACCTACTTCTTTCTCAGTTATGACACTAATAAATATTTATCAAGAATATTTTGAGGTTCGTTTAGTTCCTCGAAATGATTATTCACAATGCGCTGTCTGGCTTTAATGTGATTTTATTATTTGCCGCCTTGCTATCCCTAGCAAGGCTGCAAATAATAAAACCGCATTAATTTTTAATATGGATTTCTACATATTTAGATCTTAAAAGTGGCGGAGGCTACATCCGCGTTATAAGTTTTTCTCTATTGGCTAATACAATTTAGTACGGACTACAAAAATCACCTAACGTAGAAAGTTGGGTATTAGTTGAAATTTACACCAATGTTATTTTTTATTTTCAGGAAAAAGGTACTGAACATGAGTGCCGGTATTGAATTCCCTAATGGAATGCGGTGGGAGTTGGCAGCTTGCTTGGTCTGTGCTTGGGTGCTAGTTTACTTCGCTCTTTGGAAAAGTATCAAATCTTCCGCCAAAGTACGCTATATCACCACAACACTGCCCTTTCTGCTGATTATAGTTTTCCTCGGACGCTCATTGACACTCGATGGAGCTGATAAAGGGTTGAGGTTCTTTTTTAAGCCAGAATGGGAACTTTTGAAACAATCGAGACCGTGGGTTAACGCCGCATCACAAGTATTTAATTCGATCGGTGTCGCTTTCGGTTCTATGATAATGTTCGCATCATACAATCGATTCGACAATAATTTTTTGCACGACACCTTGGCTGTTTCGCTAATCAACGCAGTCACCAGTCTCATTGTAGGAATCTTCACATTTGCGACTATTGGAAACATCGCTTTTGAACAAAATACTCCTGTGAAGGACGTCATTGCTGACAGTAAGTGAACTAATTTACAAAGATTTGGCGTTAGTGTTTTTGATGTGTGAAATGTAACCTGTTTTTACTTGTTCTTACTTTTGTTTCAGGTCCTGGTTTATTATTTGTAGTTTATCCGCAAGCTATTGCAAAAATGCCGGCTTCTCAATTATGGGCGGTACTATTCTTCTTTATGTTCCTTTGTCTTGGACTTAATAGCCAGGTGAATATAATAAAAACTTAATAAATACAATTATACAGCATTAATGGTCGAATTAATTACTCACTACGACCTATCTTTTCTAGTTTGCAATAGTGGAAGTGGTGGTGACGTCAATACAAGACGGATTCCCAGATTTGATCCGCAGAAAACTCGTGTATCACGAACTACTAGTGTTGTGTGTGTGCGGGGTGTCGTTGGTGTTCGGACTACCACACATCATACACAGCGGCATATACGTATTCCAACTGATGGACTACTACGCCGCATCACTAAGCATCACATACCTTGCCTTCTTCGAAGTAGTAGCTATTGCCTGGTTCTACGGTGTAGACAGACTATCCAGGAATATTAAACAAATGACAGGTTTGTACATTTAATTATAATATTATTGTAGATATCTACATAAGTGTCATAAAATCTACGTCTACTAAATCTGATATATTCAATTTAGTTAGATAAGTACTCAGTAGGTACACCTGTTAAAAAAACACATCTGCAAGTGAACAACCGTGAACAATACCTACATTGTGACGTCACACGGGATGTCCTACCATTTCCTCCAGCACAACTTCCGTTTTTGTTTGTGGTTACCCTCGAAGATAATAATCACATTTTTTTTTTTGCATATAAACCATAATGACCGAATAAATTACGATGACTCATGAAAATTGTAGGTACTTATTTGTAATTCACCACTCCCTAAGAGGTATTATATTTTATCTAATGATATATTAGGTAGGTGTATGATAGGAAATACTTATATATAGTAACATAAAGTACGCCTAGAACACGTATACTTTGCATACACAACACAACAGGTGAAGCGTTACTAATACGTAATTACTCTATTATATACTTATATAAAATACGAAAATAATCAGTAAATAATTATTGATATGGAATCCGCATATTTGTACAAATTTAAACTGTCATGCATCTCGCATGATGTGAATACTAAATCAAGACCATCTCATGAGTCATGAGTGCCATGGTTATTGTGAAAGTCAACAAGGGACTAGATACCTACATTAGCAAGTAGACGGGGCAGCACTCGGCAGCAGTCCATGGACCAAGTAAACAGATTTTAAAGTTGCTTCGTTGTTTAAATGAAGAAGAATGAACTCATTAGTTTTTCGGATCAAGGTACTAGGTATGTTTTAACCCATACCTATATTACCTACATATATTTCGATATCTTTTCAGGTCGTCGCCCTTCGCTGTACTTCCGAGCATGCTGGCTGGTAGCAACGCCGGCGCTACTGTTGGCGCTATGGGTGGCTAGTCTCGTTGACTATACGCCGCCCAGCTACCGGCAGTACCAATATCCGATATGGGCGCAGGCGCTCGGCTGGATCATCGCTTCTCTCTCATTGCTCTGCATACCAGTTTACGCAGTCTTTATTGTTATTGCTTCGCCTGGAAACAATTGGAGAGAGGTAAGAACATAAAGCGACTCACTTTCGAGACCCCAGCCACAGGAAACACGTTCGATTCTGATGATTATCATACAAATTATTACCAACTAGATGCTCATTATAATAATAGTTGTTACGGGAAATCAACTGCCTAAAGTGTAAGGTTAGCTTTTAGTTTATCGAGTTACCTATCTCCAAATTTGTTGGGTTATTATAACTTATAAGATTGCCACAATTAGGATAAGGAGGTAACGAACATATTTGAAAAGATTACACAAACCGCTCAAATATCAAACATGGCAAAAAAAATATTTATCGTTAAATCTAAGTCCTAGAGTTTTTAGTCAGTTGTTGAGTACCTAAACAACGGTTACAATTCTGATAAAAGAAACTAACTTGTATAACATATATATGATTTATATGAACCAGCTGTTTTCATAGTAGAATCATAAATTACTCGTGTTGTTGTGTTTGTAGACAACAACGAACTTTTTATCAATTATCTATTTACATAAAGAATTAGAGTTTTTCTCATACTGTCACTCAGACGTCTGTGTTAGTTCAAACATAATAAACAATAAAACATATTTTTTCTTTATTTTTACAGAAATTGCGTCATTCGATACGTCCTACATCTTTATGTGAATGCGGTGTGAATGAATGCGATATATGCTGCTCCGAATCCGAATCACCGGACGACAAAACCGTTATCACCTAGTCTGAAAACACCTTAGAGAATAAGAACATACCTACTTTCTACAATAGCATGAGAAATACTTTGATATCAAGAATAAACAAGACACTAAGATAATAAAACAAGACGGTATTCCATCATAATTAGATATCATTAATTTACAATGAGGCGGAGACCGCACTCGACCTAAAACAGTAATGAAGTAAGTACGTAGTGCTGGCACAGTTTTAGAGTGATCACTTGAAGAAGGCGATTACTTGATTTATAAGTTTAAATTATACTTTTAAACGAATTCCTCTGAAGTTTTAAAAGCAACTGTACAAATAAAACCAACACTACCTACATTTTTACAATCCAAACGATGACGTAAAAAAACGTAAAGTATAACTAAATTGTAGATTGTAGAAAGCCAACAGAAACAGTATTAAGTTTTATATTACCTTGTAAAATTTAGACTACGTGACACATTTAAAGTTTGTCATAATAATATCTACAAGAGTTATGAGTTGTAGCGTAGTAGGTAGGTACGTTTCCTACATTTGTGATCAAAGTCATTCCATTGTAATTCGTATGTTAAATAGTTAAGCTTAAATATCTATTTATTCTTATTAAATATATTTATGTACTAGCAATAAAAAGATTCGAATTGTGAAATTTAGGAAAATCTGTCACTGTAACAATCTCAGTGCACCAGTTAAATTTGGAGATAAAATAAAATAACGTTATGAAGACTTGAATGAACGGTTACAGCAATATAGCTCAGCTGGTTAAATAACTTCTCTTAATTAACAATCTGCGGGTTGCTTGCTACCATGTCAGTAATATTTATGTAGGTATTCCAAAAATCAATTATATCAAAATAATAATAGCATAAATCAAAGTACAATGTAGTTTAAATTTAATTACAGAATGTAAATAAGTGACTAAGTATTTGTAAATAAAAATAAACGAGTACTAAACTTGTTACTGTAGTAGTAAGTTAATTGAATATAATATAAGAATAATACGCACCAGGTGTTTTATTAGTAGGTACCTACGTATTATCATAGCTACTACCCGTAACTGTAACATCACGCCTGTAGTCGAGATTCTGCGATTTTTTACAGTAAATCCTAACAACACTGCGCAACCTGGAAATTGAACACTAGATTTCAGGTGCAGCGCACAAGGTACAGGGTACTAAGCTGGCTTCAATTGCTCTTAGACTCTTTTTGTACATACCTACGTAACTTTTGAAGTATTCCAAAAACCTTTATCCATCATCATCCACCAACTACTGCTGAAATTCTTAACGCAGTGGTGTAGTGTAGCGGGGGCGGCAAGGGCGGCCCGCCCCGGGCGTCATTTTTAGTGGGCGGCAACATTTCACAATAAATAATAATAATAACTGTGTTGCCTTCATTGGCCGCCCAGAGTGGAGTCATCAGAGCAGAGCTCTGCTCGTAGGGTGGATGCTGAGCGTAAGTGGCAAGTGGACCAGTGATGGGACCCTCAGGGAGCAAGTGATCTGGTTTAAAGTCCAGCGAAGCCTCTTCACCCTTCAGCCACTCACGTCCCTGTTGCCCCCTTGTTGCGACCCTAGCAACTATTTTTGGGGGCCCAGTTAGTGAGTTGGCGAGTTTCCGTCTGCCATTTTTACGTGTAACATATGACATTGTTTCGGCAGGCGCCATAGAGAGTTTCCACTCACATCCCACCACAACCAAGTAGTTTTTCTCCACATGTTCTGCAATAGTCCTGCGAACCCAGAGATTGTCCTTGGGTCCATTTCTATAGTACATACAGTTATAATCGCTGGGTAATTTACCACAACATTTTCAGTAAAGCTGTCTAAAAGGGCCTCTACATGTTGGCTTCGGCCCCACGCACGCCTTCCAAACGTCCGAGACTCTGTAGTCCCGTGCAAGGAGGAGGGATAATAATAATAATAAACATTTATTTCAGGCCAAGTCCATATTTTGTTAGTAACAATGGACTTAAAAAACTAATGTTAGTATTGGTCACAATATTAATAATAATACCTATATCTTATAAATATTTGAACCATTTTATTTAATATTTAAGTCGCACCGATTAAAATGAGCTTGGAACTTTTTATTGCTTATTCTTACATAAGGGACGGCGAAATTTAGCCGCACCCCGGGCGACTGAAACTCACGCTATGCCACTGTCATAACGTCATAGTAAATGCCGAGCCAATGGAGAGTAGCCCTCGGGCGAGTTCCGGCTTGCTGCCTTGGGAAGCCACTTCAGAAGGCGGGTCTGTGCAGTGGCGCTTGTCCTGTGCTGAGCGCCTTGCACAACTGCCGCTTTCCCTGTCCATTCACTCCCCCAAGTGAATAGGCATTATTTGAGCTTACGCGATCCATCCTCGGCAGCATTATCACTCACCATCAGGTAAAGTGCCGCCAAATGCACTCAAATTAGTAATAAAAAAAAACCTAGTGTGGAAAAAGGTTCTTTTTTTAAATAGTATGGAATCTTTCGCGACATGAAGTAGGTAGCTATATTTACCATTTCAAATGAATTGCCGCTAATTTAAATGTATAACCGGCACTGAACTGCATACGCAACTGTAGGTACCTACTTTGATATTTAATATAGGAGCAAACAAGCCTGGGAGTGCCGTAACATCACAGGAGTTGCTGGTACAGTACCGCCCTTCTGTCCCTGCATCAGATTACGGAGATTATTTTGAATAGTCTTTTTTATTTAGGCAAGCTACTGAATTTCCAACGTATAGTACAAAATGGCATATCAGGAGGTATTTTACAATTTCCTGACGACATACTACCCTTTCCTGGCGACACCTTAGCAAGCAAGTCATGAAAGCCTTACCATATAAGCATTATAACCATCAAACTGGTTTTAGAGAATGTCAAAGACTAGATATAGTTGTACATAAGGGAAAATTATTTATAACATAGTAATATTTGATTCAACAATTTATAATTTCAAATAAAATAATTATGTATACATTAATAAAAAGGCATTTAACCGCTTGTATTCGGTTTTAGATAGTAAACATGTTGGATGTATCTCAATGAGAACTGCATTCGCTGCATAGAGATATAATGATATAAAGCATTACAGGTTCAATTAAAAACATTTTTTCTTTTTGCATTTACTTTGTTCATTCTGATTCTCACTGTGTGATAGTGGCTTATCATTACTATCATCTTCTTCACTATCATCATCTTCTTCATCCATATTGAAATCACCACCTAAAACAAAAATAATGTGTTTTTATTATAATTATATTCAACCCCAAGTTTTTTCTTATTCCTCATGTATATCTTTGTTCTGGATAATGTTGTAAGTTACACAATTGTTTTAATATTAGCTAAGTTAGATATAAGACATTATCAGATACAAGGTAGATAATAATCAAACCTGCGCAATCTAAATGTATCACTAATATGAACATAACAACATTAAATTTGTTTCTAGTCATAAGGCATATTTAGACTGGAAGAGGGACCATGAGTCTATAGGTTTTTACATGGTTAGAATCGTCATGGACTACTCTACACCTGGGGCAGACAGAGGGCTGTACTAAGCTCCTTCATTTCATCGCAATCACCATGGTAATCCGCTTCGGTACCTGACGGTGGGCATATAACGTAGGAGACTGTAAAGAGGTTACCGCTATGCAGTGCACGGCGGAACGTGACTACATAATGATATAGTTTTCCCGGGGATTACTCAGTAAGACCAGCGATCTACCTAGGTTAATTGCCAAGACAATGATCATATACTAACCGGCTTCACCAAGCTCTTCTATCATCTTCGTTAGTGCGGCATTTGCTTTTACTTGAAACTCCTCTAAAGACTTGATTATATCCCGCATTTCGGTTGTTTTAGTAACAGTTTCAATTAAGTTATCATCTTGAGATACCGTGAGCTTAATTTCGCGTAACATGTTTGTAATTCTAATAGTCTTTGATGAATTTTGTTTGTATACCTATCTACTTGGTTTCTTTGGCTGTCACTGTCAGCTGTCAGTACGTTAATGTGTTAGTGATATAACATGTATTCTAAGATAGAGAATTACTATGCTTATGCTTATGCTTATGCTTTGTCTTAGCATGTATTCATGATAACACTTAGTATTTCGATGATCAGCAGTCAGACAAACCAAAATAATGCTACACTTTTGCTCTGAAGTTTTTCACCAATGGTCACCATTGGACTAACTTTCCGATCGTGAAAAAGATCCTTGATCATATAAAACATCAGTCTGTCAGTTACAACACTGTCTTTGCTTGAGATGAGTTGATCTGTGAATTGAATCCAATCTGAAATCAGCTGATTGATTACTTTTTATAAAAAATATATACGAGTGTCATTTAAAATTAAACTGAATTCACTATGTAATTACTAAGTTAATATGCGGGAATTCGGCAAATTCGGTCCTTTAATTGGTGCTGTAGACGAGGGAACTTCGAATGTTAAGTTCCTGGTAATATTTTTTTAGATGTATCTTCTTACAGTACCTACATACATCAATAAATTGCCGGTTTATACTATAAAGTAAAAAGTTGTACTCCAATAATTACAGATTTTCGCAGCAAACACATCTGAAGTATTAACCTACCACCAAATATCATTAAAAAGGTTTAGTCCTCAAGAAGGCTGGATTGAACAGGATGCTCTAGAAATTCTAAATGCAGTTTTGGAATGCATAGAGGTAAGATTCTCATCAAAATAATGATCTTTCAATTTTGTGATGTATACTGTAGTTCCAGTTCCAGTTTTAATTTAATGGCTCAATAAAATAAAAATGATTGTATAGCATGGTTGATCTTGAAATTGATCATTTGTTGAAAGGGTGTGTGATTAATTATTTTCATATAGGGATACCTTTTCTACAATCTATAGTAACAATGTACTCCATTGATGAGGTGTACAATTTAAAGTCAAATTGACATTCCAGGTAACTACTGACAATCTAAGAAAGTTGGACATAAACCCTGAGGATGTGGTCGGTATTGGTATTACAAACCAAAGAGAAACTACAATAGTATGGAATTCTGTTACTGGACAACCTCTTTATAGTGCCATAGGTAAGATAATGATATGTTTATTTTTGTATATAGCATAACATAGCATCATGCCTGTGTTCCCTGTAGCATTAAGTAGAACTGTATTATTGTACACTCATATTTAATAAAATTGTTTCAGTAATAATGTAATCAGTGCACTCTGAGCCTGCTTTGCAAATTGTGGCCTAACCCCTCCCTTAAAGAAGCCCGAGGTGTAATTATTAGTGTTAACAACTCCACACTATGATCACTCTTGTTTATCAATTAAACACAAACATAATAGATGAAATTTCTTTTTCTGTACACTGATCATGAAATGAAATAGCTAAGAAACATTCTTTAAAAAATTCGTTTTTCTTATGTATTGATATTTTTTTACATTTCAGTTTGGTTAGATGTGAGGACATCAAACATTGTAGATGAACTGATAAAAGCAAAAGGAGCGCAATGTGTTAATGCTATGACACAGACTAGTGGGCTTCCTCTTTCCACATACTTTTCATCTGTGAAGCTCAAATGGCTGCTGCAAAATGTATCTGCGGTAAAGGCTTCCGTAAAAGCCGGAGAATGTATGGCAGGCACCATAGATTCATGGCTAATATGGGTAAATTATTTGTTCATCTCTGTTTAAATTAACTAATAGGTTAATTCTGTTCTGTACACAAATTACCAGATTGTTTTTGAAGCCCCACTTTCAATCATGACGGCACGGTTGGAGCAGTGGTTGAGAGTTCGACTGCTACGGTACGTGTCGCGGGTTCGATTCCCGCACGGAACACCTGTAATTAGTTGAATCTAAAAAAAAACAATGAATTTTGTGACACTGGCCAATGTCCCACATCCTTCTAGTCCTACAGCTGGGCAGTCTTCTTTTATTATTTATTTACTTTCATCTTAACATTTATTTATTCTTGTACAAACAATAATTAAATATGTATTTATTAGGGATTGCAAATCCACCAAAGTGGGATCCCGCAATCCAGCTGGATCCAGCATAATTTTAGGAACTGCCGGACCGAGCAACCTCCTGCGGGGTGTACTGCCAACTATCAAACCAACAAGTGTGGAGGCAGAAATAGCCTTTTCGGCCGCTAGCTCCATATGTTCTTGTTTTTTAAGAAGTAGATTGGGAGATAACACTATTGATGTTGTTTGTTTTTTAAGATCATATTCCCAAAAAAGTCGTGAATTATTTATAAATTTGTTATTTTTTTATTTGTTTCTTTACTTTAGTAAGTAAAATTAAGACAATTAGTAAACTGAAAATAAATTTATATGATACTCTAAACCTCTGATTAAAATAACTGATTATAATTACCTCCGATAAAGATAAGAAGTAATATTTTTAGTTAACTACAGTACAAAGACTACAATAATAATTACCAAATATTTATATTTGCTATTGTTTTTGAACTTTATATTAACGAATAAGTAGTCAAACAGTAAAATAATTAGTCAATAAGGTGCAGTAAGATATTGTTGAAATTCCAAAAAAAACTATAACCTTTGCGGGATCCCATGGGATCCCGCTGGATTGAAGTCAATCCAGCAAAAATCCCGCTGGATTGAAAACAGTGCTGGATTGCAATCCCTAGTATTTATACAATAATAGGTAGACTTGGGTACAAAGCTACTTTATAATTTTTAGATTCAAATTAAATATTGTCTCATTTTTCAGAACCTTACTGGTGGCAATTGTGGTGGTACTCATGTCACAGATGTCACAAATGCCTCCCGAACACAGCTAATGTCATTAAGGAGTCTGCAGTGGGATAAAGGATTGTTACGGTTTTTCGACATACCAATAGAAATACTACCAAAGATTAAAAGTTCTGCTGAAATTTATGGTTACATTTCTACAGGATCTCTTCTGGGCGTACCAATTGCTGGGGTCAGTTTTTTTGTTTTTACCTGACTACCTACGGCGAAGCTTACAGGAGGTTAATGTTTTTCCTGTGTTTGTACCGTTTTCTATTTATTATAATAAATAATGTATGTATGTATTATGCTAAATGTTTTATCATGAAGTGAAGATACCAGGGGTTTCGTGAAATTCAGGATACCACGACACCCCCATATCGGAATCTGCCGAAACGATTCGAATTTATCATTATTACTAACTTAATATTTTTAAATTAACATCAAATTAAATAAAATTATAGTCTACTGTAGTTGCGGTAGGTTACGAGCATAAAACCACGCCTTTATGCCCCGAAAGGGTTATGTGGAGGTGTAGTATAGTATATTTGTTGTACTAATAGTATGGTATACCTTGATATTCGACATTTGTGATTTCGTGGTATCCATAGGGATTTCTGGAAACCCCTGATGTCCTCAACTCCCCATGACATCTACTGTATATATTTTTTTTTATGTCTAATGCTGTTGTCTTTCGTTGTTCTTTATATACCTATCTGTTATTTTAGGAAATGTATAATGTAACTTATTCACATTAAGTACCCTTTTTTTTTTTTAATTCGAACTGAAAAGCGTATACTCAATTTCCTGCTTACTGTCAAACGCACGATTAGGTGAGTCGACTAAAGCGTATTGACTATGTTAATATGATCACCTCCATACTTATGAGTGGTGACCGATTACAAAAATTGTTATTTGCACTGCGAACATTTTAAAACACGTAACGTAATATGCTTAAATTCCAAATACCTCCACTTTTACTATGCTATATATTTGAAGAATTAATTTATAATATTATTATAATATGCTAAAATGCCAAATACCTCCACTTTTACTATGATATATATTTGAAGAATTAATTCATACGGCACCTTGTAAAATTGCATTATTTGAAAAAAATTGCATCTTAATATAGTATACTCCTTTCAGTGTCTTGGGGATCAACAAGCAGCTTTAGTTGGACAAGGATGCATGCGATTTGGCCAAGTGAAATGTACATTCGGCACTGGGTGCTTTCTTTTATATAATACAGGTACATAAATTAATCACATTGTATTTAGTACATATCATAAACATACATACATAAAGTCACGCCTTTTTCCCATGGGGCTAGGCAGAAACTACGGAACGCCTCGTGCAACGATCCTTACATAACCCTTTTGTTTCATCTACATTCATGCATCGTTTCATACATGTATATCATAAACATCTTAAATTAAATACATTTTAGGTGACTCGATTATCCACTCACAACAAGGTCTTCTTACAACCGTGGCATATAAACTAGGCCAAGATGCACCACCCGTTTACGCTCTAGAAGGATCTGTTGCCGTTGCAGGTAAATCACTGAACCATTATTATAACAGACATTTATTTATTAAAAAATAACAGGCTCATTGAAGCATATGTATTCATATTTTATCTAGGTGACACATTGCAGTGGCTACGAGATGGCTTGGAGCTTATTAGTGACATAAAAGATTCGGAGGCCATCGCTGCTGAAGTCGATGATGACGAGGAAGGAAGCATTTGTTTTGTGCCAGCATTTAATGGGTTATATTCTCCCTATTGGAGGAAAGATGCCAGAGGGTAGGTAAACAAATTATAGTGTCTTAATTCATATTTTTGATAAGCTCCAGTCCCCTAGTTACTTCTTAGCCTTAGGGGATAGAAAGGCATAATGATATGAAACTTAAAGCTTCCCCCGAAATAAACTTTATCCACAAGTTTACCGCAATTACACAAAGAATTAGATAATCGTATTTTATAGAGAAGTAAAAATGAGAAGATAGACGTAATGTAATATTCAACTTTAATTTATTTCATCCATAAACAGAATAATGTGTGGAATAAGTGGAAATACACGTAGAGAACATGTAGTCCGAGCAGCTTTAGAATCGGTGTGCCATCAAACGCGTACCGTAGCAACCGCGATGGCAGCTGACTGTGCGCCGCTGAGGCGACTGCTGGCTGATGGGGGAATGGCGCAGAATACTGTCCTCATGCAAATGCAAGCAGACATTCTGGGTATCCCTGTGGTATGTTTACAATGTATTGCGCAACTAGAATTATAACGTTTTAAAAGCGCTTGTAAAGGTCCAGTTGAAATAAAAATATTTGACATTATTTTTGACTTATTTAAAAAAAAGTTACATCTGTTCATTCCGACTGGGCAGTCAACTTCGACATACCACTGCTTACTAGCAACCTTCCACTAACGCATGAGCAATTCCCATGATTTAACTCGCGTCACGTCCCCAGAAGGGGAACAGAAAAAAAGGCCACCTAAAGCTACGCCCTTCCAGACTTGGGAGTGGCTTACTTAAACTAGTTGAAGTGCCTCTCGGCAATTTTTTGTACGACCCTACGCTAACAAGAGTTGTACTACCAAATATTCTAAGGCAGTGACTGATGCAGCGTGCAAGAGGTCTGAATATAGATTCTAGATTGGCGAATATTGTACAGTAGTGAGATTACATTGTTCTTCCTTATTATTAATTTAAAATTTATTGGTTAGATTCGACCTCTGATGATGGAAAGTACGGCGCTTGGAGCGGCTATAGTGGCGGGGCGAGCTCTGCGGGTGTGGCCCACCTCCACTCCCAGCCCGCCGGCCGACACCTTCCTGCCAGCTATGACTTCCGAAGGTAACACCAATCACGAGACACATTGTGATGCATGGTTTCCTAGCAGGTTTTTTCATATTGGTAAATAATTTCATTGCAGAACGTGATATTAGACGTGTCCGATGGGAGGAAGCAATCAGCAGGTGTATGTCATGGGTGACAGATGGCAGCGAAGAGAAAGAGAAAATTTGCCATGGTGAAAACCACTAAATATTTATTATGATTGTATGTTCTGAAATCATTGAATAACTTGTATTGATTTATTGTAGATGAGGCAGACCGCACAACCGCAGTTCTACCTCCCGGCCTGTTTTTCCTTGGCACGGCGCTTCTAGTGATCATAGCGGATAAATTAAAATCTATCTAACCAATGGGCTCAAACCATAACAGTCATTAGTAGAACAATTCTGTGTACCTCCAAAGTTAGTCGTAATATAATAATTTATTCATAGCTGGTTGTTGATTATTTGTTGTCATAAATAAAAAAAAACGTTATTAACATTAAGGTGTTTATTTTTTATTTAGAAATGCAAACTTAGCATATAAATTCACTTACATAAATATTACAATAAATATCGAAAATAATGTAATTGCTTCATCAGTCCAATAATGAAAGTCTTGTAATCATTAATGAGGCAAGTACTTAGATCTTCAGCCTTTGATAACTGCAATAGGTCGTAACTTAACAGTCTTCTTGCTTATACCAGCTGCATGACATGTATTGACGACGTCCGTAACATTCTTGTATGATTCAGGTGCCTCCTCCATAACCAGCTTTGGTGATGCAACTCTGATGGAAATGCCCATACTTTCCAACTTTGTGAGCACGTCCTTATAGTCTATATTACGCCTTGACTTGGCGCGAGATAAGGCTCGACCCTGAAAAGACACAAATATGATTAAATTAGTTTTTATGTTTCGCGATTATAGTAAACATGATATAGTTATTTCAAACTTTCAACCCACGGCTGCTCTGATTAGCTCTTATGAAACTTTACTAATATAAAGTTCATACTGACAGGATTCCTGCACGCTCTTAAAATGCCCAGATGTAGCAATTCGATAACGAATTATATTTTACTAGCGACCCGCCCCGGCTTTGCACGGGTAGCGAGCATATACGACTTATTTTTTTTTCTGTCGTAGGGTCGTATCAGCCTGTTACGTCGAACATTTACTCGGCGCACGCCAGTAAAGCTCCCAGTCCGCATGTTTTTTTCCGAAATCTTCAACTATCATCGTCATATTTCAGCCAATTTACACAAAACCTTAGCGAATTATACACCTAAACCTTCCTCATTAATCACTGTTTATTGGTGAAAACTGTATGAAAATCCATTCAATAGTTTTTGAGTTTATCGCGAACAGACAGACAGACGCGGCGGGGGACTTTGTTTTATATTATGTAGTGATAATTTGCAAACTTGTCACTCGACAATTACTTACTGCTCCATGACAGGTTGATCCAAAGGTTTCGGTCATTCCTTGATGTGTCCCAGTCAAGACATAGCTGCATGTACCCATAGTGCCACCAATCAGGACTGGCTGTCCAGTCAACTGGTAGTCCACAGGTATAAGAGGGTGATGTGGAGGGAAGGCTCTAGTTGAACCCTAAAATAATTTTAGAATCAATATTAGATCAATCAATATTTGCTTTCTATTTCATGATTAAGTAATATGTTGAAAATCATAAATTACCTTCCGATGTACCAATAGGGTCTTTAGTTTTCCATCCACAACATGTTCTTCTGTCTTAGCAATATTATGAGACACATCATATATAACATGCATGTCTAAATCATCAGGTGCCATTTTGAACTGCTTAGCAAATGCCTGGCGAGTCAAAAATGTCATTGAACTCCTGTTCACCCATGCAAAGTTAGCAGCTGCAGCCATCGCCTTCAAGTAATCTTGACCCTCCACAGAGTTTATTCTTGCACAAGCCAGTTGGCGATCGTTTGTCTCAATCTGATCTCTTTTCATGGCTTTCTCCATTTGGACCAGAGCATCAGTAGCTACCTGATGGCCAAATCCTCTGCTACCAGAATGAATCATTACACACACTTGCCCAACCCTTTCAATACCCATTTTCCCAGCAGCATATTTATCAAAGATTTCATCTACTACTTGTATTTCAGCATAATGATTGCCAGCACCCAAAGTACCCAATTGTGGCAACCCTCTTTTCTTAGCACGTAAACTGACTTTAGAGGGATCAGCATTGAGCATACGTCCATACTCTTCACAATGTTCTTTGTCTTCAGCCCAGACATAACCTTCTCTGAGAGACCAATCCATTCCCATTTCCAAGGCTTCCTCCAGATCCCGAGCATTCATTGGGATTATACCCTTAGAACCCACACCCACAGGTATGTGATCAAATAAGCTCTGGGCAAGTTGTTCCTAGAAAAAAAGATAAAACAACTAAATTCCAGTCATGGATACTCATAGGATAGAGAAATAAGTGGCTTCCTACTGCTTCAGTATCAGGATGTGACCTAAATAGAAGTCAGTCAAATAATCTTGAATAAATTATAGTAACATGTTTTTATTTAAATCTGTATTTAGTAAATAGTTTCTGTAAATTCTTTCTTTCTAAACTGTGATCATAGTGAATTGTTAAGCAAACCTTAAAGTTTATTAATGCATTGTTTGCAATTACCTTGATTGGCTGGACATCTTTCTCACTTAGATTAGTTCTCAGCAGGCGAACACCACAATTGATATCAAAACCCACTCCTCCCGGTGATACAATGGATTTGGGGTCAGACATATCAAAAGCTGCCATATTTCCTGAAATCCAAATACATACTATCTGTATTATCCTTCTACAGTGAGAGAATAAGAGATTTCATCATCATTATGCTATTAAAGATTGCACCATAGTTTTGATAATAAGGCTACTTGGTAAGCTTTTTATATGGTGATGGAAAGTGTTAAGGATAAAATAACAATATATAATTCTATTAGATATGAAGAACACCATTTTTTTAGGTTTAATGTTAACTGCCTAGCTTTGGACAGGAATTATTCAAAGTAATATGTAGAAAATTGTGTGTCTTTTGTGATTCATGACCTTTCTGAAGTAATCTGGCAACAGTTTTGAATCGATATCTTTAAAAAACATTGTTATATTTGTTACTCATATCAGATGGACAGTTAATTGGTAACATAGCCTGTATACCAGTTTCCCTAAATGGTTAGGTATAGATGTATATTGTACACTACTATTTTGTGATAAAACAAAGAATTGTATTATTACCTATAGCAAATCCATATCCCGAATGTACATCTGGCAAGCCGATAGACCGGCCCACGATACCTGGTAACGCCGCTACGTTAGCTATCTGCTTCACACCCGGTAGAAATCCACCAGTCATACCTGGCCTACATGCATTCTTCAGTTCATCTAACATTAGCTTTTCAAGAGTACTGTTGACGTAAAATACGCCTTCCACATTCATGTTTGGCTGGAAACCTTTTTTAATTTTCCAACAATATGGATTGATCTTTTCAAGATACTTTAACTCTTCATTATATTGTCGTACTACCATTTTTACAAATTTATGAATCAAATATGATACACAAAAACAATCAAACACTTGCTTCGAATCCAAATAAAAAAAGGGCCGGCTCAAGAATGTGAAATGATATGAATTCTTTGATATGAATGAAACCAAAGGCAAAGAGTATAGAGAATAGAGAGACAACTGTGAACTTTTTTGGAGTTAATTTTTTTTTTTTTTTTTTTAATTTATTAAGGCTTTGGAAGGAGTTCATTTTGAATCGCAGGATTGCCAGATGTCAGAATTTTTTCCTCGTACCAGGGAAGCCAAATATCTCGTACTTTATAATAGAACAATCTCGGACTAGTATAAATATGAAAAATCTCATAAAATCCATAATTTACACAATGTATTACTACTAGCTGGCTTGGATAAGGTATTTTCCTTGAGCAAATTAAAGAAATATTACTCTGATTCATGTTTAAATAAATTTACTTAGATTTTTAAGAACAATACAAATTATTAATTTATAGAATGAATTCCACTTGAATTGACCCGGGTACGTCTTAAAACTGCGACCAGACACCGGAGGACGTGCAGCAGCGTCCTCTCGTTAATCGGTGAGCCACTGCGATCCCCTAGCCGCCTGCCAAGCGTGGAGATTATGGCAAACCCCCCCTTTAGGGAGGCCTTCGTTCAGCAGTGGACGTCTTCTGGCTGATGATGATGATGAGAATGAATTCTATATATCTACTAAGTTTAATTAATAATTGAATAATTAGGATGAAATATCGAAATGCACTCAAACTTGACAAACTTCAAGTATTAATGAGTAAAAATACATTGCCCTACGTTTCCGTTAGTGCAAAAGAGATAAGAAACCGATGTAAACACTCGTACATCTAGCGAGGATTCCTCGTCTCGACTCAGGTATTGAATCTAGTGATGTGTTGAGCCAATCGTTTATTGCGCAGACATATTAACTTTTTATAAATTTTTGCATTGGACACATGGCGCAGGCAGTCAACACTGTTAAAATCTCGTACAAAAATGTACGAGATTTTTGAATATGAACATATTCAGGTATGAGATAAACAGCAATTATGCTGAGTTAACCTGAGTATTAGAAGCAATTTGAAGAATTCTAGCTTTATAGCATTTAAAAAAAGAAGAATTAATACAGCCAAAATTAGTACAAAAAAATGTTCATGTAAACATAAATTATAGATACATTAAAAGTACTTTATCATATGTCGATATAGAAAATTAAAAAAAGAAAAACTATTGAAATATCATTTACTAGCTTCCGCCCGCGGCTTCGCTCGCGTGGATTACGACCCCGTGCATATTTTCTGTCGTAGTGTCGTATCATCCTGTTACGTCGAGCATTTACACGGCACACGCCAATAAAGCTCCCAGTCGGCAAGATTTTTTCCGAAATCTTCAACTATCATCGTCATATTTCAGCCAATTTACACAAAACCTTAACAAATTATACACCTAAACCTTCCTCATGAATCACTCTGTCTATTGGTGAAAACTACATGAAAATCCGTTCAGTAATTTTTGAGTTTATCGCGAACAGACAGACAGACAGACGCGGCGGGGGACTTTGTTTTATAATATAAATACGCCGGCCCCCCGGCCGGTACCGCCGCAACCGCTATGACCCTGCATTTTAAATCTGTAATATCTTCGAAAATACTCATTTCAATTACATGCTGTAAAGGGCCATATTGATCTATATTAAATGCACAATGTATTAAAGGTACTTAATTGGATAAGGATTAATGCTGAATTGCTTAAAATCGCTTCGTAAATAAGCCATTATTTCTCGTAAAAAGTAAAGGATAAAAAATGGTTATTGTGGGTTATCCCAAGAGATGGAGATATACATATACCATCGCGGACTTTTTTGTACACCTTTTTAAGGTGTACAATACTGTAGTACATTATTTTGATCTATCTCGGGTTCGGCCAGCGTTTGCAAAGTTAGCGCAAAAAAATGTGTTTATTTACGACATCACATTAGAAACCTCTAAAATTATCAGTGTTTCTCTACTATATTATGCATGTATTATACATATAAACATTCCTCTTGAATCACTCTATTTATTAAAAAATAGAGTGCATTTAATTGCATCAAAATCCGTTGCGTAGTTTCAAAGATCTAAGCATACCTAGAGACAGACCGACAGCGGGAAGCGACTTTGTTTTATACTATGTAGTGATACTAAACAAAATAACTCTAAATGAACACATTTGATAAAATTAATGCATACATAAAGAAAAACATAATGTACATTCTTGATCGCAGCTTGCAACATTTAGCAAAATAGTTAGGGGGGCAGATTGTAAGATGACGCCAGGGAGCGCTTCGAAAACGCATCCCTGTCAGCTGAAGATAGTTTCACCCTCAGAACAATAACAGCATGCTCAGTTATTGTTCTGAGGTTTCACCGGTTTCATCCTCCTGTATGAAACTGACAGTGTCAGAATCAGGAACAAACCATAGACTTAGAATTTCGGTTACGCTAACAAACCTGAAGGACTTGAAAAAGCGCGGGAAACGTTCGAACTTGGCGGACGCGTCCTTTTGGGTTTTTTTTCAAAATAAAATATTTTATTAGTGTAATATAAGATCAGTAGCTGTAGTTTTTCGTATATATTCTCTTTATTAGTGTTTATTTCGTTTTTTTTGTACATTTTCGTTTGGTAAGTCAATTTTACATTTTTTTTTTGGAGCTATTATGAACGACCCGCCTGATCCGGGGGGCTTTGTCCCCCCGGCAGGAAATTTCGTTACCATTCAATCCAACGAGTCCGGCATGGACACTGATGGGTCCACATCGACCCGAACTTTAAAAAGAAGCCGATTACATGTCTGCAAGCATTGTAACAAACGTCGTCGTCGACACCACGGCTCTAATTCAGTTGGTTGTGGTTGTCAGGACGCTCTACTGATTGAACCGGAACAAAATGTAACGGATATTAACAACATATCTTCCCACACTGATAAACTTACTCCTTTAGCCTCCCAGAGTACCTCCCAGAGTACCCCTGTTGGAAGAAATACTTACGAGAAAACTGATAATTCACCATACATTGTACATATCCAAAAAAATTCTTCCACACCAAATGACGGCACCACTTTACACCCCATTACATTTGGAAAATTCTTAAAACAAAATTCTATTTCAAATATTATTAATGGAAGTGTTAAACGGATAGGGCGTAACAAAATATCTATTGCGTTTTCTTGTCATATGGATGCTAATTCTTTTATTACAAATAACAGCCTAGAGGCCCAAAATTTGAAAGCCTACATTCCAACATTCAATGTCACTAGGATGGGATTAGTTCGAGGGGTTCCTGCAGAATGGTCTCCGGAGGAAGTAATTGAGAATATCTCTGTACCTATTGGTTGTGGCCCTATTCTCAAGGTAAGACGCTTAAATTTTAAGAACTTTATAGATGGCTCTGTAGTTTGGAAACCTACACAGTCAATAGTTTTAACTTTTGATGGCCAGATTCTTCCGAAACGCATATTTATGTGTTACAATGCCCTACCGGTAGATTTATATATTTTCCCCACTATACAATGCTTTAACTGTTGTCGATATGGTCACACAAAGCTTCAATGCAGATCTAAACCCAGGTGTTTCAAGTGTGGTCAAAACCACACTGGGGAAAGTTGTGATAAGGAAGAAGAATCTGCTTCCTGTTGCATGTGTTCAGGATTTCATTATGCTACTAGCAAATCCTGCCCTGAATTTTCTAGGCAAAAACAAATTAAGACCTACATGGCACAAAATTCAGTGTCTTATGCTGAAGCCATGAAAGTTCATCCCCCAGTAACCAGGTCTTATGCTGAAACTCTTCTTTCTTCCCCTTCTAGAAATTTCTCAAATAAACCAGCAGTTACCTCTATGTCCAATAGAATACCTACTACTAGTCACAAAAAAACTATTTTTATGAAACCCCGCTCTCCACCAAAATCCACCCAAGGTTATGATAGAGAAGCTCACAATACTATTATTAAAGAATTCAATGCACCACAACCAACAAATGGATGCGCTATTAGAAAAAATGAAAATAGTGAAATAACAAATAGCAACTTGTCAATTAATGATTTTGTCTCAGCCTTCTTACAACTTCTTTGTAAGTTTAATATTTCACCGTCCAACGCTGCCTCTTACATAGATCTCTCTCTTCCTGTTAACAATGACCAGTCTTTCCAAAATAATGCAGTGGAATTGCCGCAGCCTGATAAGCAAAAAAAGTGATTTAATTTATTTACTCAATAAATATGAGCCTTCAGTTTTTGCATTAGCAGAAACTTGGCTCAAACCAAATCATGTTTTTAAAATAAATAATTATTTTACCATTAGAGATGATAGATCTGATGGGTATGGTGGAGTAGCTATACTCATCAAGAATTCTATCCCTTTCTCTATTATCTCCTTACCTCCTCATAGTGAGGACATTTCAATTGTAGCTATTAATGTATATAATATTTGTCTTGTTTCTATATATATTCCTCACCCTTCTTCTTCTTTACTTCTAGAGATTAACCATATTTTTTCTCTTTTTCCAAGACCTTTACTAATACTGGGGGATTTGAATTGCCATCACCAATCATGGGGTTGTTCAATTTCTAGTAACTATGGGGATGAATTACTAGATATAATAGACCAGCATAACTTATGTGTCCTGAATACAGGTACTCCTACGCGTCGTTCTGCTCCCAATCAGAGTAAAAGTGCTATTGACCTTTCCATCTGTTCTCCTAACTTAGCCTCTTCACTAACTTGGAATACCCTATTCTCTACTCATGGTAGTGACCATTTCCCAATAGTTATTTCCACTCCTTTCTCTAAACCATCCATTTCCAGAAAAAGATCAAATCTGAAACATAAAGTTCCTGATAGGAATAACACTGATTGGGAAAAGTATAGAAACAGTGCTGACTCAAAATTTTCTTCTCTCCCACCTATTTCAGATGGTAATGAAAATATATGTGCTAATGCTTTAGCTAATTTATTAATTACAGCAGCAGATGAAATTTTCCCTGCCAAAAATAATAATTTTACTTCAATTCCTAAGCCCCCATGGTGGGACTCGGAGTGTACAGATGCTGTTAAAAAACGTAAACAAGCTGAACTTAATTATAATCATGATATGTCTGATACTAACTTTCACGCCCTAATAACTATTAATACAGAAACAAAAAAACTTTTAAAAAAGAAAAAATATGCAGGTTGGCAGAATTTCTGCACAGCAATATCTCCAAATACTCACCCCACTTTAGTCTGGCAAAATATACGTAAATTTAGGTCCGTTTTTACACAACCTTCTCCTCCTATTCCCGATACCTTAGCCTCCGACTTTTTAGATAAATTAGCCCCACCGTGGGTTCCTCAGGATATCAACGTAAACACATCGTGTGAATCTATTACCGTTAGGTCTCCTACGACTTTACACCTCCCGTTCACCTTTAATGAGTTGAAGGGCGTAGTACTAAATACTGTGGATTCCGCTCCTGGCCTTGATGGCATTCCATACTCATTTTTTGCTAATATAAATGATAATATTCTTAATTATTATTTAAATCTGATTAATTCTATTATGAAAACGGGAAACATTCCAGCTGAATGGAAACGTCAAATGGTGTTGCCATTTTTAAAACCAAATAAAGAACCTTCTGATGTTTCTTCGTACCGTCCCATAGTGTTGTCCTCAATATTAATTAAATTAGCAGAACACCTAATTAAAAACCGTCTAGAATGGTATATTGAAAGCGAAGGCCTACTGAGCAATTCACAATTCGGTTTTCGAAAAGGCAAAAGTACCAATGACTGTATAAGTATTTTAACTACCGATATCCGTTCTTCTTTTTCTAATAATCAGTCTACAATTGCAGTTTTCTTAGATATAAATGCTGCTTATGATAATGTTCTACTATCCGTTTTACAAAACAAATTAAATGCTTTAAAAGTGCCACTGAATCTTTCTAATCTTATAATTAACATTTTAACAGATCGTTCTATTGATCTGCCAATTGCTGATCATCACTTATCTCGCAAGGTATGGAGAGGCCTCCCGCAGGGATCTGTGCTTAGTCCCCTCTTATATAACATTTACACATTTGATTTAGATTCATCCATAAGCAATGAAGTCAAAGTACTTCAATATGCCGATGATTTACTATTTTATAGTTCAAGTCATTCTATAGAACCAGCTTGCTCTGTTATTACTTCTGCTTTGTCGTCACTATCCTCATGGTTACATTTGAATGGTTTGGAATTATCCACATCTAAAAGCGCAACTGTTCTTTTTACACGTAAGAGAAATATCCCTCAATTTAACCTTACTTACAATGAAATTCCTATTCCTATTAAAGACAAATTTAAATATCTGGGTGTTATTTTAGACTCTAAGCTTAGTAGCATTCCACATTGCGATTATATCGTTACTAAGTGTGAAAAACATTTAAACATGCTGAGGTGCCTCTCAGGCGTTTGGTGGGGTGCACATCCCTTTTCTTTAAAGTTGATTTATAACGCAATCATTAGAAGCATTTTAGATTATGGTTTATTTATTCTTGAACCTGGAAGTGTTATGGCTTTTAAAAAGTTGGATAAAATACAATCTAAAGCACTACGTATTATTTCTGGTGCTATGAAGTCCAGTCCAGTGAATGCACTCCAAGTGGAGTGCGGGGAAGCCCCGTTACATCTTAGGAGACAGTTCCTCTCTGATAAATATTTCTTCAGAATTCTTCAGTTATCTGATCATCCTCTCATCCCCAAACTGGATCTTTTAACGTCTCAAATTGAATCATCTAGCTACTGGTCCAATAAAACTACACCCTGTTTAGTTGTTAGTTATCAGAAATTCATTTCCCTTTGTTCCCCCACACATCGTTCAAATAAACTCCCTTTATTTAGCGTCAGTTATGACAGTTTACACTTTTCTCCTATAATAATATATAATTTCATTCATAAATCTGATCCCAGTATCCAATCAAAATTTAAACATTTTATATCTAAGCATTTTGAAGATTTTCATCACATTTACACAGATGCTTCTAAACCCTCTCCAAACGACTGTGTTGGTGTAGGAGTATACCATTCACAATACGATATTGTTCAAAAAATTAAACTTCCTCCGGAGACTTCTGTTTTTACAGGTGAATGTTTTGGAATACTCAGGGCTGTTGAATATGTTCAGTTATTTAACCTCAAAAAAGTTATAATTTTTACAGATGCATTAAGCGCTCTTCAAGCTATTCAGAAATTTCCATTTAAACAAAAAACACAGTTACAGATAATTTTTGATGTAAGGGAATTAGCGTTCAGAGTTTACTCGAAGGGTTATAATTTGCAATTTGCATGGATACCAGCTCACACTGGTATCCAAGGTAACGAATTTGCTGATAAACTGGCAACTGATGCGGTGCAATGTGGTGATTTATTTCCATACAAGAACTATTGTCGAGACCTTATGGCTTTGCCAAAGTCTTTCCTCCAAAACGCCTGGAAGGAGGAGTGGTACTCTAGTAGTAAATCAAAGGGCCAAAATTATGCAACCATTCAGCCCGAAATCCCTGCAAAACCTTGGCTGTTCAGAGCAAAGTTGGGTAAGATGGAGACATCGGTTTTAGTTCGAATGAGACTGGGACATGTTTGTTCTCCAGCCCATCTTGCCAGACTGAATATTATTGACAACCCTGTTTGTGAGTGTGGTACGGATGTTGGTGATCTCAATCATATTGTCTTCTCCTGTCCTCTTTTTGATCGTAGTTCCTTTATAAATAGTCTTGTATCCCTCGATATTCCTTTTCCTACTTCCATTCTTTCTTTACTTTATACTAATAACATAAATGTTTATAAAAGTATAGCTTTATTCATCTCATTAAATAAAATAAAATTGTAAATATATAGCCGATCTCCATTATTTCACTCATCCTCTTTTATCCCTATAAATAAATGTAAATAATTACTTTTAGTTCCTCTTCCTTTGAATTACTGATCCTATATCCAGTTTCCAATCTAAATTTTACGTTCCGTTATACCTTAATTTCGTTTCCCTACCTTTAATTTTGTCATTGGCTAACACAAGTCGTGAAGAGCCAGGAAAAAAAAAAAAAAAAAAAAAAAAAACAAACCTGAATTTTACCTACAGTACCTATAGACAGTAGAAATGGGCGAAGTCGTGACTTTGGAACCACAGTGAGTCGTTCCTGTGACAAAAGAATCACAGTGACAAATCACTGTGACTTTGTCACGTCGATCACGCCATCACGCTGTATACTTAGAGCAATTTTGAACATTGAATGAACAAATATCTAAAAAATGGTCAACCTATAATTTACTCGATTCACATTATCAATTCTTCAACTAGCTCGAGTCCAGAATTCGAGTCAATATTCGAATTTTCGACCTTATACATGAATCATGAAAGTGACTGAGACAGCTCAACAAGTACGGTGACTCACTGACTCAGTGACAGTTACGGCGCGGCGAGCAAGCCGCGGAAGGAACAACGTTATTTTGTCACAACGTTATTTCTAAACGAGTCACTGTGATTTTTTTAAGTCGCCGATCACAGTGATTTTTTCACTGTGAAGAGATTTATCGCCCAAGTCTAATAGACAGTACCTACTAAACCCTAAAACCTTCAGAACAATATTGTTCTGAGCTAAAACCTGACCGACAAAATAAGTATCGCCACTTTGCCAGACCGCAACGCTCAAATATCAAAATTAGAATCGGTTTACCTAATTACTACTTTTATCGTAATGAAAATATAGAAATAGAAATTCACTCACAAGAACATGAAGTGTTAACAATATTGTGGTTAATCAAGATCAATACCAAGTATACAATTTTTTTGTATGAACGTATATATTTGAATAAAAATTAGTCGAGTAAAAAATCAACTTCCGTCTTCCGATTTCTCAAATGGTTTTTTGACATTTACTGTCCAACACTATCTTGTCATTTTGTGTTTCATAATCAATTTTTAACCTTTTCGTTGAAAAATATATTGAAAGACTGGTATTTAACGAAAGTAAAGATATAAAAGCTTTACAATGGCTGCATTAATAAAGCTTCGTCATATGCCTGTAATGCAGAGAAGTGTTTGGACCCATTTCAACAAAATTAGCCGTAACATTTCTACTTCGAAAAAGAACAGTGATAATGCGACAACTGCTCCTTCTACAAGTTGCGAAGACAAAAACTGGGTGAGCTATGGGTTCGACTATAATAGCAAAACGGAAGATACAAATGCACACAACGCTTCGTTCTTTTTCTCCGTCACTTTATGTTTAGTGTTTGGTGGATTTGCCTGGGCCTATGCTCCCGACACACATTTGAGAGATTGGGCTCAGCGAGAAGCATTTTTGGAACTGCGTCGTCGTGAAAAAGCCGGTCTTCCTCCAATAGACCCTAACTTTATAGATCCTAAACTGATTAAACTTCCCACAGAAACAGATATCTGTGATGTTGAGATCATTATTTAATTTGTTGGAATGATTTGTTGTAGATATGTGTTGTAATGAGTAGTAAACTATTCAACTTATACTTTTCTTTTATTACAACTGAGAGTTATCTAACAGTTTAAAAGTAATAATTTTACTACATGTGGTATACTTTTTAATCTGTATTTTGTTCTTCACTCTTATAGTAAAAATACTGTAATAGATCAAAATTTTGCTTAGAATTTATTTTGGGCTTAAGGGTCAATTGTAAATATTTCAAGTATTGTATAAAAATAATTGTTTTAGTCTCAGACAAAAATAAAATACCTTACAAATTAATCATTCTTTTTATTGCAAATAATGCTTCAAATTTCCATTTTTAGACAAAAGATCAGTTTACTGTTGCTGGTTTATATAATAAATACATCAATGTAACCCAAACTAAGCCTGTATTATGCTATAATACAGCATGCTTTATAAATGCCAGTAAATACATACAAAATGTGCCTGTCATAAATGGGACAAGTGTCATTTATATTTTACTTATCTAAGATCATCCTCATAATTCTGAATGAATGAGATGATTGAATAGGAAACACTAGAAGGCATAATTAAAAGGAGTGGGTGGGGGGGTGCACTTTGCACCAATGGTTGGACATAACAAAACCATAATACTGAGGCATACCAACGGGCGCAAAGTAAAAAAAGCTATTTACAAAATCACTTTTGAGGAGAGTGCATAATAAATGAGAGTACAATGTAGACATAATTAGCTAAAATTGACTACACATATGAATACCTAACTTTATAATTATGAAGTGAAGCAAACCACAATTAATTCGATTTAAATTTAACAAAATGGCTACAATTTTTCATAATATGCACTCTCCTCAAAAGTAACTATTTTGTAAATAGCTTTTTTTACTTTGCACCCGTCGATACATACATTAACCTCATCCTAGATTACCAGTTTTCAAAAATACTCTTTAGGTGCTTATTTAAAAATAATAAAAAAGTTCAAATTATATGACACTAACATAAATAATTTTCCCGCCACTTACAGCTGCATAAGCCGTATCACCGGTAGCAACTAAAGAGTTTATACAGCCGCCGAGGTTTAAATCTCCTGCAGCTTC
Organism: Shargacucullia verbasci; assembly: GCA_947562105.1. Lineage (NCBI taxonomy): Eukaryota > Metazoa > Arthropoda > Insecta > Lepidoptera > Noctuidae > Shargacucullia > Shargacucullia verbasci. The sequence goes on along the minus strand of OX387284.1, from coordinate 7,806,087 downwards.
TAGTTTATCGCCAACTATCTTCCACCTGCGCACGAAACCATCCCAACCGCCAGTCCACACGTAGTCCCCGCTTGCCGATAAACTTGTGACAATCATGTCACTTACCTGTAAATTGTACAAAATTCAATGACTGTTTATTTAGCAAAAATTCCAAGATATATCACCAATGTATATTGGGCTCTAAGTTCGCAAGGAGATAGACGTCATGGCCATCGAGTACCCACTTACATTGGCACCAGTTCTCAGTTGGCTATTTCAAATCGTGCGGGTGTTACTCATCTTTCAGATTACGTCTCGAAATAGGTCTCTACCTTTCTCAGAAACAATTTAAAATGCCGCGGGAGTAACTCGTCTTTCAAATTACGTCTCGAAAGGTCTCTACATATCTCTTAGTAATCGTAGCGTTCGCTAGTATAGTGTTTGAGCAACCTTATTTTCAAATTCAAACATAATCGCCAATAATATATTTAAATCTCAAAATTAATATTAATAACACCAATCCCATCACCGTTTCTTTCATACAAGAGATTGGCAAGGCCAACCTGAGATTCGAACCTAAAACAATTCATTTGAGACTTTTGGCCTCAGACCGATGGCGACGTGTCTTTTAATACTGCATACAAGTATGGATGGTAAGTGATTTCCGCAATACGAAGAAAGTAGTTGATATGTTGTTTTACTTTTGTCCCTTTTGGGTGAACTTATTCGATTTCCAGTATTGGCGCTTACCGTGAAGAACGTAACTCCTTCCCAGTCGAGCCAGCCCGTGTACGAGCACAGCTATACGACAAACACAAATTACTAACTACAAAAAAAAAAAAAACAACTCTCTCTTTTACCTTAACTTCATCGAGTTGTTTGAAATTAGTCTCAATGGAGAGATCATGTAACCGCAAATGATTACCATCCCTGGTCATGAACACGAGACGATTCCCTGATATCCGCAACGGCGCGCGACCTTCCATTGTGTGCCGCGTCATGAAACGGGTCTTTGATTCCTCTGAAAAGATAGCAAATACGTTTATTAAAAAAATGGTTGAATACGGTATTTAAATCTTTAGCTGGGGGAGGATATGTCTCAAGCAAACTCGTTTTAAATATTTCAGGTCATCTGCTGGTCAACAATTCAGAATCTACTAGTACCTGTCGATGAATCTTGTCATGATTAAAGTTGTTCAAAAGAACCTACCTTGCCTTTTACCTGCCTTTTATAATTAAATAAGAACGCCTACACTTTTTGTAATACCAATTTAAACTCTCTTGTAAGTATTTGCTATTACGTTATTTATAGTGTTTATGAAAAACGCAGGAGCGTAAAGATTGCCATAAGAATAGAGAACTATGTGCCTGTATCAGCAGTGCGTGAAGAACTTATTGGAACTCAGCAGTAGCTAGACACGGCCTCTGGGTGATAATGTTGAGTAAGAAGGTACCTGTTTTAATTTCTGAGAATTTGGCATATTAACCTCTAACTATAGAAGAACGTATTAGTGAATTAAAAGTTAAGAAGCTGTTTACCAGGCTTAATCTCAGTGGCGGTAACGTAGAGATCACGAGCCGTAAACAGGAATGGTGAGCTGAACCAGAGATCTTTCACTTCTTCCAATACATTGTATTGCGCTTTTACTACATTATTTTCATAAATTATAATCTGAAATAATATAAAGATACGTATTATGTTATATGTATGTGTGTTTTATAGTTATTACCGATACCGCAGCCTATAAAAATTAGCCCTGTACCTACTGCATAATTGTTTACTGGTGCGCAAATTTTAATTATTTTAACCATTTATTTAAAACTATGTTAACGAAAGATATTTTCTTTATCGATTAGATTCGATAATCCATGATTTGTTTATTATAAATTCCGATATGATAGAAAAAAAAAGTACAGAACAATACAGAACCAACAAAAAAAAGTGCTTTGGTTAAAAATTATATCCATAAACACGGCGTGGGTAAACATTAGGTAGGTACATACATAAGTTTCCCATAGTAAGTACTTGTATAAAAAAATTGTCGCTGCGAGAGAGGTAGGAGAGACTCTTAGGAGTTTCTATAAATAAAAACATAGCAAGTACCTATCTTATGTGCCTTATTTGCCATCATCAGTAACCATTACCTCGATCTCCACTATATTTACTGAACATGGATCTCAGGCAGCAGATTGTTCAAGGGAAAGGTCATGAAAGGATTGGGATCTGATTGGCCATCGAGCATATTTTTTATGGTAGCATAGGAGCGATTTCATCCATTCTAGTCGCCTTTAACGGCGCCTTCAGAAGCAGGTAATATAGACCTAGGTATCTCATTCGGTATATATTTTACAGCACTTACGTTTCCAACTTCGTCGCCAGCATAAACATGTTTGTCAAAGACATGTAGAGCGCCCACATCAGCTCCCGTAGACGGTAGTTCAGAGATTTTGTCACCCGTCATAGACCAAACTCTGATCCCCCCGTCGTTAGACGAAGAGTATAGGATGCCTCCACTTATAGCTAATGCAAACGGCTGCACTGCGTGCGCAGCCCATGATTCCTTTGGTACCAATTTAGCGTCGAATGACTGATATGAAAAAGAAAATAATTAATTTTATTTAGTACCGCGATTCCTCTTGACACCTAAGCTAATTACAGATTATTGCAAAACTTCTAGAAATTAATGTGATATCTATTGATTTTCCAAATAGTAGGTAGATATTTATGATATCTAAGCAGACCCTAAGATTATTACTTGATTGTTTATTATTATGTTCCTGGCATTTCCCTTGCACTGGTAAATTCTCAATTCAATTCATCAATTTATCAGTGTATAGTTTTAAAAGAAAAAAACCAGCTACGTAGGTAGATATATATCTACTATATTTTACTTACTTTTATAGAACCATCCTCAGTCCCAACAAACAATTTATCACCCCAGGTTAACACACACGGCTCTGATTCAAGTTTCTTTTCAGCTTCAATCTTTAATGGCATTGTTTTCAAATGATTAAAAACTAAATATTATGCGTCCGGTCTTGTTTCAATATCTGTGAATACTGCTATTGCCGACAACACCAAAGCTATTCGAGACCAAAATAAACTAAGGAGGCGTTCAATGATCTTTACGAACTTTCTGTACAGAAATAACGATTCTAGATCAATCTAAATTCTGCCAGAATGAGATGGTTTATTATTGTTTAGTAGGAAATTAAATTAGGACTTAGGTATCATTAAAACCCACAATAAAAATGAGTGTGTGCGTAGGTAGATATTATACAACGTATTTAAAAATGAGATTATTTGAAGGGTTTGCAGAAAAATATATTCGGGCTATTTCATCGACCAGACACGCCAAAATAATGTAAATATCTACTGGAAGATTCGAGATACAGAAAACAATCTTCTCCGCTAACTCGTAACTTTGTATAAAGCGAAATAAAGAGATCTACCCCTAGTGTAACTTTTTATAAAACATTGTACGAAAACCCTTTGCGTTGTAGGTAAATGTATGAAAACTTATTTCACGCCTCTATCAGGGAATAGCGGAACTAAATTGCGTGAGTTTCGCAACAACGGTTTTGGTTTTGTAAACCATCGACGAATAGTATACGATTACCTAGTGCTCGTTCCACTATATAAAATTACCTTTGCTTGAACATTTTAGTATACACAAACAATACACTATACAAAACTACAGCATTGTTATAAATATCTGCTGATAACTATCTGAAATACAAACAAACAATATTTTCACTAAGGGGCGAGAAATCTGGGGCGAATAACTGCGTTCACCAGAAAACTCAATTAGCCCTATTTTCATTTGTCATGTATGTGGACTACGAGAAGATAGGTAAAGTATCTAAGTATCTACTTATTAAATTCTGTATAGGTAGTACTTTGCGTCCTTCAGTCGGGTTGCAATATATTGCATTATTTTAGAGTTAGTTAAAAAAAACTCTCCGACCTCTAATAATGATTCTTGAGGCGTCAAAAATATGGCAGGTCATCACAATATCTTTACACTCATTAAATTGTAACGTAATGCTTGTGATGTAATACAAATGGTGTCTTTCTAAATAATGGTAAGGTTGCTATATTTTCAACGTTTATTCATTACTCATAAAGTTAATTGGTCTTTGACTGTATTATAGACGAAGAACGGTCTTAACACATTTCCAATGGAAAGTAGACCGCCATACCAATTGCAGTGACAATAAAACCACAGGCACGAGTGAGTCATATTAATTTTAAATTGTTCGGTAGCCAACAACTACGTAATATTACGGGAACGACATAATGTATCATTGTTACACAATCCCATTGGCCATAACTCAAAACAAAGAAAAGGATGACTAACTCTAAGTAATCGAAAGTAAAATAAACCATTTGATAGCATGACATCTCATGACATACATACATTCATTTCTGTTCTATATTGTTTTGATAAAAATCCTAGTTTACGGAAGCGTCCATTGACCACATTTGTAACACCCGTGAAAGTGAAAATGTTGAATTGCTGACACATAATAGAGCCGTGAGACGTTTTGTACTATTGTAGGAGACCTAGTAATTGTTCACATTACATCATAATATACCCACATACACTAATGTGTCTGAAACTACTTGCTAAATGTAGAGTAGCGTTTGTGGTCACCTAATATAAAAAAACCACGAAAAGTGTAACGTTTCAAAATAATTAACACAACTTTCCGAAAGACGATTGACATATTTTGTTATGAAATTAACTTAAAGCAATGATTCTTCATCATTATATCTGTAGCTTTGGATAATAATCATACTACCCACTGAGTGATAACGTATCGTAATTTACTCAAAGCGAGCACCGGTTGATCTTGACCACCAAACTATACTCATGTAGAATATTCGTTTGGAGTTAATTATAAAATGTAACCAACCTCTTCCTATAAAATGGTTTATTCTAAATAAGTCACAAAATCGATGCGCAACAGCTAACTACAATCATGAAAAGTAAATAGAAAAAAAAAAGGATCGGCTCACAAAAAAAAAGTAAGAATATCTCATAAAATTGTATGATCCTTAAAATAAACTTTTTCGTAGAGGTGCTACGCCGGGGTCTACGACAGCGTAGTGGCCTCTGATATCCAACAGGTTTAAAGGGCAAAGGTAAGACTGTTTTCTGGCTGAATAACTATCGTGCCAGCTGCCTTCATCAATAAACACCCCTTTCGTCAGTCGCAGGGCGCTTAGTGCATTGAGATAACGTGGAGGGAACCTAATGTATCGGAGGTTCGTATGCGGAATGTCCCTAGTTCTCCTTGGATGGTACATACCACGTATATACGATGTTATTTTAAAAATATATAATTAGATGAACTTGCTAATTGCATTTAGTATGACTAAGCCCTATTTTCTTTTTCTGCAGACTTACGTAATTTTTCGGTACTGTCTCACAAATTTTATTGCATTAATAATTAATTAAAAGTGAATTCTTTACCCGCACATTATTTACATTTAAAAAAGCGTATTACGCGACGTTGGACTATTAAGTAACTCAATTGCCATTTTAAATATAATTCACATGTTTTCCCTTTTAGCGCGCCACTAATCAGGGTCTCCTGTTGAACACTACTTAACACCTTTCGCAACGACTCTGCCGACAACATTTTCATGTATTGTATGCAATAAGTAACTACTTCACGTCATAATCACTTATAAAAACATAATCATCGTCTTGTACATAGGCAAAATGCAAAAATATATTTTATGAAACATAACATAATATAGCTTTACGCTTGTATTCCCAGTAGGGTTAGACAGAGGTGTACTACTGTACACTCACATTTCGTCGATGCCGTTTTTGAGTCCCATGTAACAGGAAGCGAGCTTATTGCCAGCTCGCAACAGGCAAAATTCCAATCTCCGAGCTATTACTGAGGATTTAACACTTTGCCCGATCTGTGAATAGAATCTATAACTTCACGCTAAGCAAGCACGCTTGCGATTACTTAGACTAATGATGATTTTTTAGGACAAAGGAACATTTGTATGTGTAAACTGGGCTGGAAGGGATTTAATTTGTAATTCTTATAAGTTATTATTTCTCTTACCTTACCTACCGATAAGTATATTCCCCAGAAGTAGTAGCCTAAAGTAATTTAAAAGTACTTTAGGCTGTAGGAAATTTAAAGTATTCCTATTCTATACCTACTCATGGAAATGAGAATTCGTTCAAAATCCAGTTTACTGGTGGAGTAACTTAAGCATCTCGTAATCGTTTTTTGAGGAACAGCAGTACCCAGTACCTCCAGTAATAGCCGTAGTAATCAATATCTTTACAATAAAACAAACAGATTATAATTATTATAAAACATTTTAATCATATAAAAATAATATATTTACAAACATTCACATCAATTTGATGTATTATTACAAGTTGCAGTACAGTTCGACGTTAACGCCAGCGTGCTGCCATCAGTGTTCCGCCTTCTTCTCCTAAGTAATCTATATAGTATCACAGCAAAGGCATGGATGAAAAAGGTATTATTATTCTAATTAATCTATATTGATCTTAATGCCCTGTTAGCCCGCTGTTTCTCAGAATATCAAAAAACGCCATAATCGCGTCAGATTAAAACGAAACAACACAATTTGATGCGAAAATGCCGTTTTGCTAATTGAAAGAAATATCTATTATATTACTTAACCAGGAAATCATCAGAAGTATTTACGTATAATATTGTTTTTTAAGAGAAAGTGGGTCACAAATATATCCGTAGCTAGATTATAATATAAGATGTACACTCAAACTTTTAACTTTATTCTAAGTAGAATAAAGTTACCTAAACAACACGATTACTAGGTTATTTATAGAAAATTTCTAAAGAAGAAGGCAAGCACTGATGTACAGCCGGTTTTTGGTTTTCAAGGGTGGTCGCCTTAAGGAGCACCGTATTCTGAGGAAGGCGCGGAAGCGGGGGGTCCGTATTCGGGTTTGGGAGCGGCCGCCGGGTAGCCTTCCTGTTTCTGAAATGAAAATGAACATACATTATCGTAAAACTAAGTTACATAACAAAGAATTTAAATTACATATATGAATTTAATTTAATCAATACACATAGCGTAACCTACAAGTCGTTTGTACATAGTCGTTTTGATAAATAATTTAAAAATTACACAGTTCCTATAGCTAATTCCAACATTAAATACAAATAAAAACTCTGCAAGCAGATAAAAATACTTCGCAATAAAATAGAGAATGCACAGAAATGCATTGCAGATGAAATGATTGCACGAAAGGTCGAACTTTTTCACATCATCAGGTGAATGTTCATTTGACACGGACCTTGAAAGCATAGTACTAGGATACAGTTTACACAAACTCATTTAAAGTATTCCATTGTACTAAAGAACAAATTTAATTTAATTAAAATTTTAGTGTTATTTTACTTATGGTTTTCTGGCACTTCTGACGTTTTATTAAATAAATAATGAAGTCAGTATTACTGTGATTAGGTAATATGTAATAGTAATTCAAATCAAGATAAGGGGATTTTTTTTTACGATAATTTTTAATTTTTCTTTCTGATATATCTATACAAATATGTACTTATGTTTCCCAAATCTGTAATGATAATGACTAACAATTAGATTTAATAGCTGTAGGGACTTGGACTGTAGGAATTTGATCAAATTTTGATGAACACTTCATAAAAATTGTGATTTTAAAGCTGTATTTATTAAAGCTGAACCTCCGACGACGGAACAAGTCAATTTCCTATGAAGACGAAACTTGATTTTGCACTTTCGCGTTGATTCTGTAGGTACTTTAGTTGTAGACACCTAAACATGCGAACTTAAGTACGAGTATTATAAATTGACCTAGTCTACGTAAATTTTACATGTTATGCGTGCAGAGCCTTTACGTGTTACAATGTAATCATTCTACGCGTACTTTCGTTTGTGGCTTCATTTTGATCTTCGAATGACCCACCAATTATAAAGCTATTTGTATGAAATACACACTATTAAATACGCATTCTGATATGTTACGTAAACGTATCAGAATGCGTATTTTTATTTATAGTCTTAGACAAATTCATTCATGTTTTTGTATTTCTATTATAGATAAAATTATTTCATTCTAGGTATATAAGTTTTCGAACAAAATTTTAACTATTAAGGTTACTTACAATTATTTGCAACTATCGTTTAAATACTATAACGAGCAGACTGGCATTACGGTTGGAATAGCATAATGAAAACAAAACACAGTTTTTAAATATTTTAGATAATAATTATGATTCTAGCTCTTACACTACTTGAAGAGAATTAACCTCCTCACGGTAATGATAAAAAAATCTACTTGCCAGCTTATTGCGAGAGATATTGCGTTAGAGAAAATACGGGTTGTCTGAGTACAGTGGCATCCTCAGTTGCGTTATTGTAATGATGATAGCAGGTGTACCAAGTACTAGCACGCTAGGTCTTGCAGATAATGCCATATAATACTTCCTAGATTGTTGTAGGAAATGTTTACGCGCACTTTCACGAGGTAGTGCGCGTACGCATCCTCGACCCATCACCATGACATGTGACGGCTTCGCATACGCGAATAAGACGATATTAAAAGTCAAGATCCGTGAAATAAAATTACTAATGCGTTCTGTTTCTGATGTTAAATGGTTTGTATTATAGCGCAAAAGTCATCGTTATTATGGTGCTAAATTAAGCAACAATTATATTCAAGACGGGATTTACTGTGCCTATATTAAACATGTGTTAACGTAGGCACTATGCCTAAGATGATTCCTGTTACAATTTTGTACGGCATTCGTCTTCTATGTGTACATATGATTTACAGTCTTAAGAAGAAACGATTCTTTTCGTGGCTTTACTGCCACATACTTAGTATTGAAACTGCGGTAGGTGAAAATTTTCTAAAGAATATATTGACGTAGATTTGAAATAACTACAGGCGTGCTTGTTGCGTTTAAAAAACATAAAAAATACATAATATGAATTCCTAATGGCAGAGTTGTATGATAATCTGGATTACAGTAGTTAGTCAAGTTAAATCCCATTAAATGCCAAATACACACAATTACGTGAGAATTCCGTTAATATCGTTGTGTGAAACGTGAAGAAAAAAAATTACTCAGCCCACCCCTTGAGGACATGTTGTTAATGAAATATTTTAAATCTAATACGGGGAAATATAAGCTTGGTGTAAAAAAGGGGACGCTATGTATGATTAGTCACGAACTACGAATGTAGATATCTAATAAATTAAATTCATAGCGATGAGCTACTGCTTCAATGTTATTCGCACTCATACCAATTCCCATGAGATTGTTTTCTCATTTCGATGGTGAATATCGGTCAAAATAAGAACCTCCTGAAAAAGTAGGACGGACTCAAAGAAACCGCTGAAGATACAAAAATGGCGATCTCAAAGGATATCGTAGAATATACCAACGTAAGACGTAATAGATAAAGAGAATAATAATTAAGTGCTTAAATATTATACTACAACATGAAATTATCTTCTTACCTGTGTCTTGTATCTGATGAAGTAAACTTCTGGTTTGGATGGTTGCGTGGGCGCAGGTGTCGGGATCACGATTTCGGGTTGCTCCTCGGGCTTCTTCACCAACACGTAGACAAGAGTCTTCTCCTCGTTTTGAGGCTGCACAGGAATGATAGGTGCAGTCGGGGTAGGCGGGGTCGGTGCCTTGATGAACACTATCTTGTAGTGTTTCTGGGGAGGAGGCACCCAGACTTGCTTGCGTGGTGCTGGGATCTCGTTGTCAGGAGGTGGGACGTGCACGTACACATGCTTGTGTACTATGGGCTGTTGAGGAGGTCCGTACTGTGGTGCGGGAGCACCGTATGACGAAGACGGAGCACCGTACGATGATGAGGGAGCACCGTACGACGTCGGAGGCTCTGGCCTCGCGACCGCACATGCGACCACCACCGCCACCACCAAAGACCGAAGTACCTGCACACACAAATTAACCAATATAATACTTTAATTTATTAAAATTTAAGATAACGATTTGGAAATAACGACCACTTTAGCACTATTATTGTTTTGAAATATTGATGTCATATCGGGAATTCACTATGACATGTCACCAGATCACTGTTGATCAAGGATGTTCCTCACAATATAGCGCGCGACGAACACCTACCATTTTGTCACACATCCTGGACACGCGATAGGACGCAGTAGATAGTGTAATGTCCAGTACCCAGGCGCCACCTGTGTTTATAAGAGTTGTGCGCTCCATATCCGGGGGAGGGGGCACTTTCGATGGTTCACATACCTTTCGCAATAAGATGGTGCTCACGCGCCGCCCTCCTACTGACGACGTAGCAAGTAACGTGCTCGAGGGCACACATACCGTAAATACTTCTATTTTTTACGCCTTCTTCAGGCTGGCAATAGATATTTTCTGTTCAAATACATTTGGACTGTCTTATATGGCATTTTAAAGATATGTAAATTACTTTTATTACAACCAAATTTATGTTCTATTTTTTCCATTAGATATATGTTCTATTTTTTTCCATTAGATATATGTACGTACCTACATAATTATGTAAGTATTTTTATTACAATTAGACCCTATCTGGTGTTATGTTCTCGACTGTCATAGTACTGGATATTATGCAAATATAACAAGGTTCAATTCTGGGGTCGCCTTGTGATGTATTTCCTGCCTATGGCTACATCTAACGGCTATTTCTGTATATTGATAGACTCAGTATCGTCGCTCATGAATCTTGATCCTTTAGATAAAGGTTTATAATTTGTATGGAAGGTTATCATGTGTTCAATGAACATTAGATAAGCTACCTATGTTTATATTTTCCATTCCCATAAGAAACGAATGCGTTGGAAAATGAATTTTGATGTGATATTCCTTCCAAAATGTATAGTAGGTACGTACTTAATAAGAAAAAGTTTTTTTATATTTTTTGTTGAAGGTATTTCGACCAGGCGGCAGGGATTACCTACCACTGTTACCAGTTATAGCTTTTTATGGGTAAATATTGCTTTGTGACAAATCTTATTGACAAACCATTTAGCGTTAGTCAGAAGCACCGCTCTCAACCACGATATTTTCTCCGGCTTCTCTCAGATGAGATTAATATGAACACGAAAGAACTAAATAGGTATGTAAATAGTCGGAATACCCTCATTTGGCTAAATCGCACCATAAACATAATATGATTAAGTGACACTGTATAAACGCAATTAACGATGGTGTTGTCGATGCATTTGATATAGTTTTTACAGTCCTCGAAGTTCTGCTCATCAAGTGAAAACGAGCGTGAAGATATAAGCTTATGAAAAAAATATTACATTAAATAGCAGCAAGTAATCTAAAGTGAAAATAATAAAGTTCCTCTTTTGTGAGAAATAATATTGTAGACAACGTTAAGTAACAGCGTGGTGGTCTATTTACCATTTAAAACCTTATCATTTTGTAGAAGAGACGCGTGCTCAGCAGTGGGTCTGTTAAATACATACTTACCACATTGTATGTCTATTTGAGAAAAAAGATAATACTAATTTATTGTATGACAAATCCTTTTTTTTTTTTCAGCCGTAACAGAACTTCAGTAAACAATAAAATATATTGCCAGTGATGACCGTTTATATCTATATTGTTGAAATTAGTAATAGGTTCTTTGAAGTTCCATAGCATTATCACACACAGGTACCGAAGAAGCAGACACCAGGACGTTATTTCATGTAATAGAGCAAAATTCATTTTCCAAATAACGAGTAAGTACCTGTTATTTGTATCTGAGGATGGTATGATAAAATTATGTTACTTATATCCATTACTTACTTTTACGTGATTGCACACTAGTTGTGTATGTCTGTGTTTATTATTTTCCACGCTCGCGGGCATGCTGGATGATGTAGCGAAATGTTCCTCCGTGTGTAACCAGGTAAACGCAATTTGCTATGAGTTCAAATGTTAATTTACGGTGGGCTATCCGACGCTCAACTTTAGTAACTCTTATCGGCGTCTATGCAACACGAAAGTTAAATCAGTACCTAATAAGGAATGTGAATGTTTATAGATGTAGTCCTACTTACCGTATAAAGATTGCCAGATAAAATTAAGATTATATTTTTCTACAATATTAAAATCGTTTTACCCGCTATCGATTCCTCGCAAAATGTACCTGCTACGTAGGTAGTGCAACAATACGTTGTTGATTAAAACGTACCTAAGTATAACCATATTTCTCAGTTTCTTGTTGGTTTACTTGTGATTGATTCCATCGAACCAATCGTTTCCGATACGACACGCTTGCTTGTTTCGCAGTATTACGTTCATTGTGAAGTAGGTGCGCGATTCTAATACATATAATGTTTCATGACAAGTCGCAGGAGACGCGCTGCGGATGTAATTTGTAGTGTGAACAAAGCACTTAGTGACAATCTGTCAGTGCATCATTGTTTACGGTCTGTGTTGAAGCGAAGCGGGAATAATTGACCCCTGACCCGGCGCAGGCGCAAGGCCCATAATGTGGACATACCAGGAAGGTAGGCGAGCATCAGAGCCTATTTCTGCGAAACCGGTTGATTTATACATTTATACATGCGTTTACCATTTGTGCTATCTAGGACACGGTGTTCTATAACATCTTTAGTAATCTACACCCTGCTTGTTATTTTGTTATTATTGTGATAATTGTTTTGTTACAAAGAAGCCCTAACCCTAGATTTTATTCAAAATCTAAAATGTTTTATTGTTTTACACTTGGATTATTGTCTGATGTTAGTCTTATTTTCTTTTTCAAAAATATTCTTAACCAACCGTAGTCTGATTTAAATAAAAACTGCACCTTTATAATTTTCAGTCAACAAACTGTTATAACAACAGCTAATCACTCTTTCGCTACTGAGTGCAGTTTCCTTATCGATGTTTTATAAACTATTAAACGCCTAATACCTATAAGTTAGTTTGACTAGGCACATAACGAGGCGCAGGCGCACGTCACTCGAAATCGATTAAAGATTTTACTCATTCTCCAGGACACCACGACGCCCTCGATTGACAATTAACTATAGAGGAAGATTCTTTGAGTCAAATGTGGACACATCCGAAAAAGCTCCACTTGCGACGCCTCGTGCAACGAATTATTCCGTGCTCGCTGTCTTAGTCACAATTGATTGGTCTACATATCCGGCACGCATCAGAACCTCTCAGCCTCCCAGTATCTATTTTACGAGCAAACTGGTGTGGATCGCCTACAGCTACCTAATGAAACTAACGCATATTGAGAAATGTGTAAAGAAACCTATTAAAATCAGTGACGAAATAACGAATTGACATAAAAATAATAATAAGATAAGTACCGAAGAAATGGCGTTAAATTACAGAACATTGCGGTTTAGGATTCCCGGCAAAAGAGAGGTGAGTTTCATCTGCGTTCAATAATAATTGCAGACGCGGAAAAATGCGTCCAGTATTTATTAGGTTCTATGATTTATTATATTAACCAATTGAAGATAAGATACATATATAATAACTTCTTAGGAAGGCATTTGATAGCAGCAATAGATAATGTAGTTTATTCCGGTGTACATAAGTGCTAATCAGTGTGATTTAAAATCTTTACGAGCTGTGTATAACATAACGAGCTATCTACGGAGTGTGTTAATAGGAAAACTTGTTCTAAGAGCTTTAACCCTTAATTCGATACTGTGCAATATACTGAACATCAACATTGAAAAAATATACAGCAATTTTTTTTACCTATATTTTATTTATTTTAATTCCAATAGTTTATTTGTAAACTATATAAAATTACGAGCAAGATGCGCATGCTCTTGGCTGGTATGTCGCCGCTGAGGACGTGCCGCAACATAATTTTTCATAATTTTTTCTCTTGCCAAATTAAGGTTTAACAGTGTTGATAATTTGTAGGTACTTAGTACTAGACCTGAAAGTTTAATTTTACAGTGAGGTTTTCGTTCGCTTTTATAGTAATTTTTTAATACTCTGTGACTTATGTATTCGTTTCCAACTTTATTCTATTCAATTATCAGTTAATATATCTACCGCTAGCCGAATTTAGGCACTGCTGTCAATTCTAGTATATCAAAATAGTGGGTATTATCTATTCTAGGTCGTAAGTACAAAACCTAATTAGGCACCTATATTTTAGTTTTACAACCAAAATATTCCAAAAATAAGATTTTTTACGAATTAATTAAAAGAATCAATTATTCAAGTACCTATTTATTAATTTTACGTTGCATTAACTTGCGTAAATTCGCCAAGGATAAGTTCAGTGTTGCGATCGCAGTTTGAAATAAAAATATGTTTTAACTCTCAATGTAATTAGCGGCCATACGAAATAACCTTTGACACCTAACAAGTCTTCCTAGGTTTAAGATCAAATAAGCTAACGCAGTTATGTAATACATAATATCCAAAAAAATCTAATGGAAAACATAAAAAACACCATAATTTCCTAATGATCATTTTAATGTAATTATGTAGTTTATGATTTATCAAAAATTATACACTAAGTATATAAACTATAAGTGGAACCTTAGAAAGTTCTAAAGGGCGCACGAACATTATCTTCTTTCTTACAATACAGTGATTTCTTTTCTGAACTTTTCGAGGTAATAACTTTGTTTCAAAAATCTCAAGGCTTTATTAAGCCAAATTGCAGAAATTCATCACGAACAGTATGGCAACATCATCACCGAGAATTGCGAAACCAAAATTATTCAAAACCTGCTAGAGTATCTATCTACTACAAAATTTTGGAAATCAAACTTTCATTCTGATTTTGAGTTTTGTAAATTCTGTTACGCAAGTTGAAGTTATATATGTATGTAGGTATGATTCAAATTGTATATTATTCGGTATGCTAGATTATTTTGCTTTTTATTTAAAATCATTTTATAAATTAATTATAATATCCGAAATAGTTGCATCCGATCTGAAATGGAATTTTTAGATTTAATTACACATACTTATGTATTAGATACTTACCTAAATAATAAGCTTTATATAATTTTTGGCAAATACTGTCGCAAGCAGCAGAATCCTCGTACGCTCAAAAAATTGGGTACGTCAATCGAATACCAATCAGTTGGCAAAGTCAGGCGATAATTTCAAGTACATTATAATGCGTATAATTTTATGTTTCCAATTTTAAAATTTTCACATACAAAAACATACTTATTTATTTTCTCGATTGACATAACTACCTATTAATTAAACTAACAAAACAAAAACAAGATCTATCAACAGCTATGCTTAATTGTTTGGAATGTCGTGTGACAATTATACTAGTCCCATGCCCATGAGCTGGCTTCGAACTATTCATTGAAGCGTACAGTCCGGAACTATCCGGTTCGAGGAAGCTAGCGCGGGTACTAAACCGGCTTATTCCGCCCTTACATTAGCTTGCGTGTGGGTATCGCACGTATCGCCATCATGTTCAACTCAAGACTAATACTTTTGAGTTAACAAACTTACTATTAACAAACTTGCGTGTACCCAATAATCAAAAACCCCAACAGTACCTAATGACGATGGTGTGCCATGCGAGGTGATTATAGATACTTATTTTTGGACAGAATCTTATTCTCTACTTTAATTTGTTGAACTCAGTCATAGCCCATTGTCTTTTTTCTGTCATCACCATCATCACTCATCACTTAACATCTACGTATATCATACAATTTTACTGGATCAAATTACGTACCTACCAAGATCTTTAGATAATGACATATTAGACTACGAGTTGACACATCGTATAGATTTTATGTCAGTCTCCGGGAAAACCTGTTTCCGGTCAGACGCCGGTCGTGACATTGTAACTTTATGTAGATAATAAAACCACATATTCCTGAAAATGTGATTACGTAACATTTTTTTTTTCTGATTGTTTTGATAATGTATTGTGATAACATTGTATTATGTCCATATATATATGTTATTCGTTCGTTACTAATATATATATGTGTGTTCCTTATGTTATATATATATATGTTATTCGTTCCTTACGAATTGATTGCTGACGTTAGAAAATAATGTATAGTTAAATTCACACGGGAAATGTTCTACCTAAAATGATAAAAATAAGATCAGGATAAGTAGTTCGTCTGTTCGGATCTACACAATTTATTGGTTGTTACATTATTACCCTTCATTAGCAAACTACGGCAATTTTAAACAATTTAAAAGGCAATTGAAATTGTGTCTGTTCTTAATTAAAAAAACACTGTACGAACGGACATTATTTCTTATTGTGTGACTGTGTAGGTACCTACGCTGGTATCGGCCCACTCAACGATTAAGCAATTATGAATAACGTATACGTATATATACATACTATAGGTACGTAATTTTGGGAATGATTGATATGTGTACGACGCTATGTAATTAAAGCGTGGATGGTTAAAACGAAAGATGAGCGAGAAAAAAATTAAATGCAAACGCAACAGCAATAACGCGGTAAAGATCAGCGTAACTCAAATGGCTAATTTAATTTCTAACATAACCATCTCCTTTCGTAACTACACATTATATTGAATCATGGTTATTAAAAGTCTTAACTTGAATATATTTCGAAAAATTGACATAGTTAATGTTTAAATTTCAGTGGTAAACTTCCAGGTGCATCTAGTATGATGCTCATTATAAGATAACTACTATAAGGCTTTGCTCTTTTGACTTGAAACATTGCGAAATATACAGGGTGGAAGAGACATCGACGCGCAAACTGTTGCCATGAATTCAGTACATAATTCTGAGGCCCTAGTGTAAGTTTCTTTCGACAAATTCGATTTACTACATCGTACGCGTTCGGCGCTCCGTTTGGTCCGTTTCGTGCTCTCCACCAATCGGAGCGCCGAACGTGTTCGGTGCGTTAAATCGAATTTGTCGAAATAAACTTACATTAGGGCCTCTAGGCCCTGTCCCTGACGTTAAGTAAATTCTAGTATAAGATTCGTGTGGTGTGGTGTGGAATAGACGACGAAGCTATTGGGAAGAGATTTTTTTATTTGTTTATTTACTTTAATTATAACGGTAATAAACCAATTACAATAATTAGACATTAGAAATTATAAAATAGTGAACATATTTATTACTACGTATCTCGGAGTTGGTTTGCGCCATCAGCGTTTGTAATGAAAGTCAAACCTACTTACCGAATTTTATTTATATTATTTAGGTGTATATCATCTCGTAAGCAAATAGTGTCGTTTGCTAGGTTCTACATTACGCGTTGTCATAACAAACCGTTAAATCTGAAAATGTACCGGTAAACGACTATTCATTTCGTCGGAAACGGTTTCATACAATTTTACTTTTATTATTAAATAATCACTCACACATAGAGTGAGAGAACAATTTGCTAAGCATTTAATGTATGTATTTTCAGGTTATATTATTAACGCTATTATGTTGGACATTAAGTTCAATACCAGTCATATCAGCATCACTGAATATAACAAAAACCAAGAAAATAGATTTTGTTTCGTTGCAAAATGAAACCGTGTTGGACGTTCTTTTCCACTGGGAGGACTACAGCGTGCTAGCCGCTATGCTTCTTATTTCCTGCTTGATTGGCGTATTTTATGGATATTTCGGGGAAAAGCAGACCACTGGCGACGATTTCTTACTCGGTGGCTCATCTGTGGGCACATTCCCCATGGCCCTCAGTCTTGCTGCAAGGTTAGTCTTCCAATCATTCTGTTTTTTTTTTAAACGTTGCCCCACACTTGTTTTTCTCCTGTGTCGTGCAGTGTGTTGCAGTTTACAAACATACATGTCACATGCACACACAACCAGACCCGAAACAATTATCTGCAGATCATACAAATATTTGTTCCGTGCGGAACATTCACTAAATTGGTTTCATTGGAGTTTATTTATTAAGCAACTTGAATGTTTTCAGTTTCATCACCGCAATAGAGCTTTTGGGAAATCCAGCAGAGATGTATATGGCAGGTGCACAGTTTTGGATGATTTGTGTCGCCTTTGTACTGGTTGTGCCGATTGCAAGTCAGCTTTATCTGCCCGTGTTCATGAGACTACGATTGACATCATGTTACGAATATTTGGTATGTGAATAGCTTTAAGAAACTTTCTCGTGGCGTGCAATGACATACCTAAGTTTTGTAACTGCTTGCAGTCGATCAATACAAATGATTGCGCAAACTCAAACAATAATATCCTTTAGTCATTAGCAATAAGAATGACCAAAATTTTCAAGCGTGTTCATTATAAAAAACATCTCCATAAGACATAATGAGACGTCAAGAGATTTTTTCATGGTTAGCCTTAAATCTAAGTACCTAGGTAGGTACTTATCCATAATTGAACAACCAAACAACATTTCTTTCTGTGTATCTTCGGGCGCTAAAATATATCACAAGCCGTAGAAACGTAAACGATTCCGAGCCTCTATGCACACAGAGCCTTCTTCAATGTCGCTAATTAGATGCCGAATTCTCTTTTAAGATTCATCATCATCAAGCCTTAAGTACCGTTAATGTTCACTACATTCACCATAATTATGGCATGGGCGATACAATTGTAGGTAATAACATTAATCAATATGTTCACAGGAAGTTCGTTTCTGCAAGTCAATCCGCGTGTACGCTAGTGCATTGTATTTGATGCAGATGATACTTTATACGGCTGTTGCGGTATATGCGCCGGCTCTCGCACTCTCCGATGGTAACTAAATTTTGCAACCTTTTTAATTACACAACATCTTTACTCCATACTGAACTGTGAACTGAGTTATGAAAGTACAACTATATTGCTTGCAGCACAGATAAGGGTAAGTCTAAATAAATTAATGACCTGCAGTTGAGAATAAGATCCGTATGAACTACAAAGTAAACGAATTTGGTTTTTTTCGACATAACCCACTCAAAAATTTTCCAGTAACATAATCCGTTAAAAAATCTCAACTTTATGATTGACAAATATTTATTTCTATTTAAGTGATGTGACAGAAATGAAAAACATCACATGATTGCATTTCAGTAGAACTCATAAAATACCTATGCATTGCTTAAACTTCAATATACTTATTACATAATATATAGTTATAATAAATTAGCTATAAAAATTATTATACCTACATATATCATATATCTACGTAATTATCATAATTACCTACTGTTATTGCTGGTTATATCTCTTTTGTAACTAACGCAAATGTATGCCTAATACCGGTACAATAGGTAACGGCCTACTGTAACTGGAATGATGCAGTTTAATTAACTTAACTACAACGCAAAACCAATTTTACATGTTACATAATTAAGTAGGAAAATATATGGAAAAAATATATGTATATTGCATCGTACGTTTGCTTGTGTAGTTATTCAAATAAATAATGTCTGTCCATTTAAAAGTCATCTAAAAACTATCCTTAGTAAAGATACTTAGGTCATTAGACAGGCCTTGAAAAGTTTCGTTACAATCACTCATAAAACTAATGTTTCTAGCACAAAACAATTTCAATGTTATGAAAGCGATGCGTTCGATTTCATTTACATAGAACACAGTCAATGTCAATAGAAATTTTGCAACAGTAGTGTAGTCAAATATGGGGTCAAGTTAAGGTATGCGGCGTGCTCCTGCCCCATCCAAACATTATTCAATGTCACTGCATTCGCTTTTCACGCAACAAGGTTCCCTAATCGTCAATTGGCGTTACATTAATTTGTAAACCAGAATCCTACGCCAAATATTTTTCCACTACAGCTGTAGATACCTATCGCCATTCCGAGATAAATTATAAAACTATGTAACATGCAATTAGTTTTAATAGCCCATTTTTATGTAATCTTAACAGACACTTACTAAAACGAATTGAGATTTTAAGGTCTTCCGTAGGTACGAATTAATTATCACCGGATGAATTTATATAAAATTTGTTCCGTTTTAATTTAACGGATTGTGAATAACTTTTTTATGAAAATACGTTTTGGTATTTACCACTAGTACCTATTACTTCAAGTATTCAGATTTTCTGCGTTGGCAAGATTACATCCGCCAAGAGCTGTACACTTACCTACTTGTATAGGTACCTACTTACATAAGCAAAATGTTATTTTTATTTAGTAATACTGATCACTAGTTATGTTACGATTATCGATTCGGCAACTTTGCCTACTTAATATTTCTTAAGTGGTACTACAAAGTATGCAACACAGCCGAAAACCAACAGTAGAATTATAATTCAAAGCGTGCAAGCGTTTTCTTACATCACATCCCTAAACATATTAGGTGCGCGACTGCATGTAGGTATAGGTACTTGCAAAGAAGAATGTCCAATTTTGACTTTTCAAACCATTGCCAAGCAATAATCAGCGCGTCTAGCATGGGCATAGGGCGATGGGGGGAGAGGGGGGGGGGGGGCAGAGGCGAGGAGTATATTTTTTTTATTTTAAAAATATGCCTTGTGAGCATTACAGAATTTCCAAATGAACCTGTTTCGACAGTCATTTCGTATACTGACTTGTAAATAATAAACAGATAAAATTATTATTTGTAGTCGTTCGATGTGGTGGTCTAAGGGGGAGACCTTCGTTCAGCAGTGGACATCTTCTGGCTGGTGATGACGATGATGATGAAACAACGCCAGTAGATAACTTTTAAATTAACAAAAAATAAAAACCGCCTTCAAAATACTCAAAAACAAAACTAACAAAAAAGCAAAAAATAAATGTTATACATATTATACAATATGTATAGTAGTTGAAGAATATTGAAGTCGGTGCCAAGTAAAACATGAAATGATAAACCGAGATGATTGACGAAGTGCATTTGTCGTGTCCGACGCACAATTCGCACTTTTT
The DNA here is from genome assembly GCA_947562105.1 of Shargacucullia verbasci. Lineage (NCBI taxonomy): Eukaryota > Metazoa > Arthropoda > Insecta > Lepidoptera > Noctuidae > Shargacucullia > Shargacucullia verbasci. Next base: position 7,785,241 of record OX387284.1, on the reverse strand, counting down.
TATGTAGAAGCTATTTTTTTTATTGATACATTAGTATAAGTAGTTAGTTTTAAAATTAGATATAAGTTTAAGTTATTTACTACAATATATTTAAATAATTACTGAGAATTTTTTATCTACTTTATCTGATCACCTTTATACCAATCTCTTTATTTGACTGTACATAATTTCACAACGTTATACAACAAGGTTATTATAGACAATTATACTTATGGATAAAATTCTATATTATAGCATCCATATTGCGCATTTTAATATCTAGCCGGGGCAGTGAAAGTGAAGTCTGTATAAAAGTCGGATCTATGGTAAATACTGTCGCGGTCGTCGTCGTGTGAACAATCACAACGTACAAGTATCGTCCGAATAGTTTGTAGTCACTTACTATGCTTTATTTTATATTATATAGTAGGCATATAATAACACTAAAAGTATTTTACGAGAAGAACCTACACATTGTTTATAGAGCCTTTTGCCCACCAAGATGATTCTAACAAATTGCTAAAACCCATGAATCTCACGATGGGTGCAATAGCAATAGGCAGGAGCTGCAACAGCAAGAATAAGAGGATTTTTAATAAGTAGGTAACAGTGATTGACCGCATTATGTCTTGGATGAGGTTCTAACCAATATGTAATGCCATTAGTAGGCATAACTACACAGTTAATGCTGTCCATCACCCTGATTGATAGGTCATGAAAATAATGTTTTTTAATACATTCGCCCTAGTAAAACCGAAATCAGTCTTGCGATACAAGTGGAGAGAAATCATCCTTGACAATGCGAAATGATTTCACAAATTGTAATTTACATACCACAATTTTAGAAAAAGGTTTCTCAACAGTGAAGTTCTCAAAAGGTTTGTCACAGATTTTGCCCCCTTTGTTACAGATTTTTAAGTGAATTGGAATACCATTCATTCAATGGTGCAACCATATTATTATTACATTAACATGCAGTAGTCAAAGAATACCATAATCAATTGTACCTAAATATTCGCATCAGATTTTTATTAAAGCTTCTATTGCCATCGTTACGAAAGATGTAGGTAATCAAATATTCAGCGTGGACATGTGTTGGTAAATTCATCGGTATTTTATAGCTACGACTATAATGGTTAGCACATTTACTGATGGATTGTAAGACCCGTGCCAATAAGGTGCATCGATGACACCTATGCACTTCAGTCTGCGTGCCGATACTAATATTTATATTGCACAAATTATGTAACTTCGCCATTAAATCAAGTAAGGAACCAATAGCCACTTATAATGAGCCAACCTAGCCATCATGTCGTTTTGGCGATTGGTGTCATACGTTTTATTGTGTCATTACAATATCCTAATGGGTGACTATTGATATACAGTACGACGTTTTTTTACCTTAGTTACTGACTTACTAACATACAATAGAGCTTTCAAGTTCAGCGGGGTGAATTCGTAATCAACCCTACTGAGGTGTTCCCCAGGGATCCGTCATTGGCTCCGTTCTCTACAATATTATACGTTAAAGCGAATAATCATTATTAATATGACTGTGTTTATGTTCTCTTGTTGCCTTGGAGCACATCCGCACATTTTATACAGCGCTAACACGTAGAATGTAACAAGTGGTCGCGACATGCACACCAAAAACCACAACACGACACACACATAATATAATATTTTGATGATGATGGTTTTAACCATGGCAAAATACCGGATTTATCAAGATATTTTAAAACATGTAAAAAGTTCTTTTAGGTAGTATTATTAATAGGACATCTTTAGTTATATTAAGTACCTATATCTTACCAAGAAAGAAAAAATAATAATACAAATAGTAAGTTTAGTTGTTCCAAAGACAACAAAAATTTGCAATTATACGGCGGAGTAAATACTATTTAGTCACTAGATGAGTAAATAGTATGGTATTACGGTATTTTATTAAAAACTAGCTTTTGCCCGCGACTTCGTCCGCGTTTCAGTCGTTTTTTGTAAAAAAGTAGCGTACGTCCTTCCTCACGGTTCAATGGTTTTGATGTAACAGACAGATTAACTTTCGTATATGATTTCTATGTAGCTTTAACCATTAAGGCTGCACACGCGACGGAAGCTTAAAAAATGGATTAACTTCTCCCGTTTTCCCAACATTTCCTTTCACTGCTCTGCTCCTATTGATTGTAGCGTGATGAAAAGTAGTACTATAACCTGCCCAGGAGTATGAAGAATAATTGTACCAAGTTTCGTTAAAATCCGCCGAGTAGTTTTTGTTTCTATAAGGAACATACCGACAGACAGACAGACAAAAATTTTACAGATTGCATTTTTGGCATCAGTATCGATCACAAATTACCCCCTGATAGTTATTTTGAAAATATATTTCATGTACAGAATTGACCTCTCTACAGATTTATTATAAGTATAGATGTATTCCCCGAAACCTTACGGAGAAGTGTACTGTTGTTCTACCACATTTCGCCGATACCGCTATAAAGTCCCATGTAATAAGGCGAGCCTATTGCTATCAACTGGACACAATTTTAAATTCCAATATGCTACAGAGAAAGTTATCAGAAAAAAGAAAAACGAAAAAAAAAAACTGTAACACTTTGCCCTACTCAAAAGTCGAAACTCCTGGGACCACTTAACCAATACGGCTTATTCAATTATAAATAAGTTCAGTTATACAGGTTTTTTTTCAAACATTACTGTTTTAGGTGTCATTTAATTATAATATAAATTATCATTGACAGTTACCGGACTAAACACCTACTTGGCTGTTTCCCTGGTTTACGTGGTGTGCATATTCTACGCTACACAGGTATGTACAAAAAGCCTTTAGCAGTCTATTCACTAGTATACATAACACGCCACTCCTCCACTCCACTGGTGACAGGTGAGAGCATACCACCCACCCAATCCACTATTAGATACTACCAGATGATACCAGTGTGCGTCACGGGCAGTATTCACACCTGGATTCTCAAATACGGGTCTTATTTCACCAGCCGTCAAATCTAATGTTATTTATTAATATTCATAGTATTGATATTGGTTTGGTACTCCATCAACGACGATTTGCTATGTGCAGAGAAACAGCGTCAAGCTGGCGAAAATAGATGTCTTGCCCTCAGCTAGTTTGACCAGAGCTGAATATTTTGCTAATTCTTAATTATTTTACGTAGGTACCTAAATCTACTAAAATATTACCTTATTTTAAAATAATTAGATTCGTTGTCCACCAGGGCGGTATGAAAGCTGTAATAATGACAGATTCGTTTCAATCCGCTGTCCTCGTTGGCTCACTGGCAGTCGTTCTGGCAATGTCTTCAACACAAGTCGGAGGATTCGACGTAGTTTGGGAACATGCATGGCGGACGGACCGGCTACACTTTTTTGAGTAAGTGTGAACACATAAAGGTATCCTAGCTACATTATGAATGAACGAAAGATAACAGTGCTGCTTGGCGTTCCACGAGTATTTTATGATACCTTATTAGTAACGGGGGGTACCTTGAACATATAGCTAACTCGATTTGGTTCTCTTAAGCCGGAATTTGATATTACTAATGGTAAGTAGCAGTGGCGGACTAAGCCCGTCAGAGGCCCGGGGCAGCAAAGCTGAATGAGGCCGTCTATTTTAAGAAGTAATAACTAATCAACGATACAACAAAAGAGTTTTGGAATGAACGCGTTCGATGTAGTAAATCGAATTTGTCAAAAGAAACTTACACTAGGGGTACCGATCGGAGCGCCGAACGCGTTCGATGTAGTAAATCGAATTTGTCAAAAGAAATTTACACTAGGGGTACAAAAGGTATCTACCAATACCGATACCTTTATGTTGAAGTTATGCGAACTTCGCTCACGTCACCTCATAATAAAAATAATAAAAATAAATGTAGGTACTTAGTTAGTCTAAGAAGTAGTATAGATATGACTAAGTTAAAGCAAACTAATTTCGTTAAAATCTACCTAAATTACTTTTAGCATGAACCCTGACCCGACGGTGCGTCATTCGTTTTGGTCGGTGGTCATAGGAGGCACCATGTACTGGAGCAGCATGTTCTGTGCTAACCAGGCATCAGTTCAGAAGTACCTGTCAGTGGAACGCATCTCGCAGGTTCGAGTAGCTCTATGGATTTCGGCCTTCAGTCTGATCGCCATCTACTCGGTGAATTTCATCACCGGCGCCGTCCTTGCTGTCCATTATGCAGACTGTGACCCAATTCAGGTAAACACGTAGCTGGATTTAAATAATTCAATGTTACCCTGACACAATATTACACCCATTATTTAGTCAAAAGTCGTTTGGTGTTGAAACAGTGCTTTTCACATACTTATTGGGCTTTAAGAAAATGAGATAAAAGTATTTTGGGTATATTGTGTTATTTATGCTAAAATCAACGTTAAGATATTTTACTTAACATAACCCCGAACTAGATGATCTCCCGTAAAATTATAATGTCAATACCATAAAACGGTTCTATTAACGCCTCAAATTCACTGGTCATTATTGCGAAATTAGCTCCTATGACAACTGCCATCGATGAGTGGTAAGTCAAACTCAAAACTTTTTTATTCGTGTAGGCCATAAAAGGCACTTACAAATCGTTTAGGTAGAATTGTTACGAATATAATTACTGTAATATACGCTAGCATATGTCGAAACCGTAGCTCCTTATCGTCTTGGTAATAAAACTAATCTATACATATAAATAAAATTGGAGTGACTGTTTGTAATATTGAAATAACCGTTTTTTACTACATGCATATGAATATATATACGGTACATACACCAAAATAACTTTTTACAATTTTTGTCTGTCTGTCTGTTTGTATAGGCTAATCTCTGAAATGGCTGGACCGATTTTGACGGGACTTTTATTGGCAGGTAGCTGATGTAATAAGGAGTAACTTAGGCTACTTTTATTTTAGAAAAAATCTTTTATTTTAGAAAAAAAAATAGGGTTAAGTGCATTTGGTCTCACTATAAAATACATTGTTAATTTCCGACATCCACGCGAACGAAGTCGCGGGCACAGCTAGTATATAATCATTTGCAATCACCCAAACCAGACGAAATAATGAAGTGGTTATCTAAGTAGGTACCTACTCCTAATATATCTCAAAATTTTATTAAAGGACTTTATGAAGTACAATGTTAATTTGCGATAGATGAATGACTGATTAAATACTAATAATATTACCTCAGGCTGGTGTAATCAACGCATCAGATCGTCTTCTGCCGCTCTACGTGGTGAAGCAGTTAGGAGGATCACGCGGTGTGCCAGGATTCTTCGTGGCCGGTATTTTCGCAGCCAGTCTTGGGTATGGTATTTGTCACTAATGTAATGTTTAACTAGCACTTGGAACATACCTCAACACTATCTTTGCAAGAATCAATGTGAGAGACGTAACAAAAAGATTTGCACAAGTTGGCACAATCAAAATCTAGAGTGCGAATCGCATGGAAGCATCCTGAGAACTGACGCTGTTGGTTACCACATAATGGAATTAGGATGAAACTAGAAAATTCCAGTTGGAATACCGGTTTCAATTTGAGGGAATCATATGTGAACCGAAAACCTAATTTATTTGCTTCATATCTACATAGATAAGTCACCGACGCAATGCTTATTGTAATGATGTATCTTTGAAGTCTTCTTACAAAATTAAAGTTAAAGTATTACTTCAGTTGAATAAATCACCTAATTAAATAAGTGTGAACAACCATAATTTCTTCTAATTTATGATATTTCAAGTAAAGCGGGTTGTTCATTAACGTTAGAATTTTATACAGAACCGTAGCGTCGGCGCTGAATTCTCTGGCTGCTATACTTTGCCAAGACCTTGCCACGGGGCTTCTTGGAATTACTTTGCCAGAAAACAAAGGAGCAGCAGTAAGTTATGAATAACTGTACTACTTTTACTTTAACTTCTAGTTTAGTATGATCAACTGGAGCATTAATAATATATTTATGTTATACGACAGATAGCCCGTTGGGTATGCCTGGCCTGCGGTTTGGTGTCCTTCGCCCTGGTCTTCGCCGTGGAACGGCTCGGTCCTGTGCTTCAACTGGCGCTCTCTTTCAATGGAATGGCAGGCGGCGTAGCCCTTGGACTGTTCACACTTGGCATGTTCTTCCCATGGGCCAATGCTAAGGTATTCCTAAACTGCCCATTTTTTTTTTAAACTCAAAACGGTACTTATTTTTATATACGTCAGTTAGCAGGTTGACATTGAAAGTAAACCCAACTTTTTAAAGTTCTTTATTTAAAAAAGAGTAATTTTATTCAATTAATGTTCACTATAATATTTAATATAAATTTAGATTAATTATAATTATTTTTATTATGACAAATTGTGAAAAATCAAATCAATCACTGGTTCACCAGCTTAATAAAAATAATAAAGCAAAATTCCTCTGACAGTAATTATTAAATTATATGCAAAATATTTTTTCCGCGTTACTAGGTAACCGATAGGGCGCGCGGGGCAGGGAATCACCGATCGATCACCTTACGAGTGTCTGACGAGCTCCATAATTTGAAATTTTCGCGCGGTTTCGAAAACGGGACTATTTTGCGTCCCGGAGTTTTGTCTGGGGACAACGGGACAGGTGACCGAAAAAAGGGACAGTCCCGTTCAAAACGGGACGTATAGTCACTTTAGGTATTCCACACGGTTGCAGAGCAAATATTGTGATTTCTGATGATTGTTTTGATGTCTTAATTAATGTAGTAAGTAACTTAATTACTATCTTTAAGTCAAACATATTTTTAAACCTTTAATGTTTAATGACCAGGAAAAAGTAAAAAGAAAGCGTATTAGGTAATATTTCCTGGGGAAATGATGATATTAATGATTTATTATTTGATTAGAATGGGTACCTACAACAACCGATATCCGATTAGGTAAGAATTCATTCACCAAGCGTAATAAAGCATTACATTAGGCTAAGCCTAAGTCTAATGTAATGCTTTATTACGCTTGCGCTTGCTTTCGCGAAATCCTATACATACCTAATCGAATCGAGTTAGTGAAAACATCTCACAACTAAGATAATAATAATAATAATAATAATTTATTCAAAAATCATTACAAGATAAAATTATACAGAGGTGCTTAAATGTTAATTATATTCCTAATTCTTACGTGCCTGAACTAGGTAAATCCTGTGTTTCAGGCAAGAAGAGCTAAAACAGTCTAAAGTAATTAATAAACAATCAAAGAGTTATTACATAATGTTCAAAAAGAAAATAATCCTAAATATAAAAATACAGATTATAATTTTAAATAGGCTAATTTTTAGTTCCTAAATTAACTAAATGCTTAGTGTAGGTGAAAATTTGTATACTTAAATATATTTACTTCGGCACAACTAGTATCTCTACTAGATTCTCTGTATCTTCGTAGGACATACTTTGAAGAGAATCCTTGAGAATTCTCTTACAATTAGTGTGATTCAGGGAATAAATATTCGCTATAGAGTTTAATCTATTATAGAGGAGAGGACCCAGGAACATGTAAAATTTTGATGTAAAAGCATGTTTTGTTTGATTTTGAGGACAGACTAGATCTTTACGTCTTTTATTAGTATGTTCAGTGCTGTATGGTAGAGCTGCGTGTTGTTTTAATACAATGCCCATTATAAATAGATGTTTTGTATTTCGTAAGTTCTGAAATGTAATAAGTTTATGCTAATGAAAAATGTTGAATAACTGATCTGTCACGTTACAGGGTGCAGTGGCTGGCGGTGTGTTCGGCCTGGTGTTAGTGGTGGCAGCAGGTGGGGGCGCACAGTTGGCACAGTTACCAATGCCGCGACTACCCGCCTCCACGGTAGGATGTGTCGCGCCTTACAACATGAGCACTCACATGACAATGAATCCTAGGTAGGAAAATACTTAATTGGTTATCACCGATTTAACTTCAAAACGTGCATTTTACCTACGATACGATACCAGTCCACTGCTGGAAAATGGAATCTCACCAGCTAAGGTATTTGAAATTATGAACATTTATCGATCAACAGTGAAAATGTCCACTGCGCAGAGGGGAACCTCCCTTTACGTTAACGTCTAGAAAATGTAGAAGCGCCTACCCTTAGGTACATTACGTACCCTTGTTTCTATAACATTATAATTTACGTAACTATTTACAGTATTTGTTAAATTTAATCACAATAGGTAGATACCGTCCAACCTCTGGATAGTTGAAATCATTATAAGTAATTGAATTATTACTTAGTTTATTTACTTAACAAACATTGACCGATGCTTAAATACTTACCTAAAAGAGATTAGAAATACCTACAAGTAAAATTTAGGTCATCTTAGTTAATAGGTACCTACCTACGTTTAGGTACTTAAATAAAGGTAAACAATCTTGATGTGACTTTTTACACAAACACATATTAAACAAATATAAACTACTGCTTAAACTAGTGGTTATTGTTGTTTTACATTGGTTTTTAGTCGGGTTTATTTTTAAACTGAGTATTTAAACAAAAAATATTAAAAAGACACGTCAAGATTGTTTACCTACCTTTAGTTAAGTACCTAAACAAACCGAGTATAATTACTTATATAATTATTTCGTATCATTTTTAATTTGTTTACAGCGAAAATCACGATGATGCAGTGTTTTGGTTATTCCGGGTTTCATATCTCTGGTATTCCGGACTTGGATGTGCTGCCACGCTAGTGGCGGGACTGATCGTGTCCGTCTTGACAGGCGTTACCGACCCAGCGCATGTGCCCATAGACCTGATATCACCGCCTATCGTCTCACTCCTCAACTCGCTGCCTAAGCGATTTAAGGTAGGGTACATTCGTTTAGATTGATGTAATATAAAACTTAATTCATCGTTTGCCATATCATATTCAATTCATTTTGTATTTATCATAAGAAATAACTAAAAATAAAGAATAATTCAACATGTACGTTAAAAATTTTTCTATTCCTATCTACTAAACTAACAATAATGAATTTTTAATTTACAATAGCGAGCTTTAAGAATACCAACTCGGCTTGGCTCGGAACGTCGACGTAGTTCGAGCGTCCGTCCCCCAAGCGTGGCTGACGACAAAGATACGCGACGTCGCCGTAGACTCTCTGAGATGGCTGGAGGAGTGTTCTACAGCGACACTCCCAACCTCACGCGAGGCTACGATAACTTCGCCCTTGGTCTCGACCCAGAAAAACCCCCACCGGATGAACATAACAGATCTAACAGTATTAGGCTCGAACCCACTTTAGATAGTCACTTGCCTGAGACGTCCACTTGTTAAGGTATTAGATGTGTAATTATCTAGGATTAAGTAGGTAGGTATTTTGTAGACGTAAGATCAACAGTTGAGTAGGTACATACACCTCAAGATTGAACCTCATCCATCCCAGACTTTGTATCGTATGACATTCACTTTTATTGTAAATATATCTAAGGCAGTTGAAATAACAAGTAACAGATGTTTTACATACCTGATTCGCACTGAAACTCTCATACCCATTATTTTCATTCATTAAATTAAATACATAGGTACATACTATATGCATACACAATCCTAATAAGTTGGTATTATAACATTAATCAGTAGGTACCTATCGTGATAGTTATGTAATCGTTAAAATTAAATTTATTTAAAATTCCCATGGTATGGTTAGATCACGTATTATAATGAAGGAACCACATTATAGCTCGCTTACTTATTTTCTCGATATTTACTTTTGCTGCAAACAAGAGCCTGCTTGTTTCGAGACCTAAGGTTTTTACACCCTTCCATCCAACCTACAGCTATCCCTATACCCTTGTTTATCTAGATAGTATACATATAGATATATATTTGGATGCGTACTATCGCGGTTGGGTACCTAACGTATAAATCCAAAAAAAGCCACGTAGTACGCATAATTTAATGCGTTCATGGACAAGGAAGTAAGTTCTCGATGGTGTGTGTAATCCGCACCAACCATACTCAGCGTTTGCCGAACTATAATACTTTTTTACAGGGGAATATTTGACGCAAGGACATTTAACTAAGTATACATACCTCAATGACAATAATATAGTATTTTAGGAGGTAATTATCAAAATTTCATCATTTATTATCCAATATACAACCATCACTTAAATAATCCTGGCTTATTTCATTACAATTTTGCATATTAAAATCTACCTACTTCGTAATTTAAATATCTACCCCCTATAATTTAAGTATCTACCCCAATGAAACAGGTAAGTCGTCAATTCTTTATTGAAATGTTTCTGAATAATCGATGCACATGATATTTCTGATACCGAAACACCCGTTATAATTGTGTTATTGTGTAGATTGGACACGCTCTTTCCACACGACTAAAAATATTGTTAGAAAAACTGTTAAGTGTAATAATATATGATATACTTAATGTAGGTACTTACTTTAGTTTGATTTAGTTTTATATTTTGAGAACGATTAATATTTTTATGCCATGACAAAACAGTACATATTACAAATAATTAATAGAAAATTCCATCAAATGAATAATAAAATAAAATGATTAATTTAATGTAGTTTTATAATATGACGCTAAGTATGTATAATATTATTTTATATTGTTTTAGATTTTAGTAAATAAATAAAATAATGATCTTTTTGCTTTTTACTATCATTTATTTATCATTTTGAATGTACACTTATAATAACTTTGAAGGCAGACCTAAAAGGAAACCTTAAGTGTATTATCAAGTACCCAGCTTTTGGTACATATTTTTAACATTTGCACTTGTTTATAATAAAGTTACAATAAATGAAAATTATATTTATAATACAATGCTAAAATCACTACCTGCCTTCCAAGCACATGATTTTAGCATAACAGTTAAAATAAACTAAAATAAATTTTGGGCCAATAAAAGAAGTCTCTGCTTATCAATATTAAATAGGCATATTATTATAGTTAAACAATTTTATCTTTTCACGATAATAAATCTTGATGTTGTTGTGATTGCTGTTGGTGTATTTCCTGCATGGTAGAGACAGGTAGTGTGGCACTAACTGTAATAGAAGGCATTCCTGGTAATGAGACAGGTGTCACCACTGGCAGTCCGGTGGAAATTGGAGGTGGCTGAATTGGTGCCTGAGCAAAGTTGCTCATGTCAAAAGTTGGAACTAAATTTGGGGTGCTTTGTGGATAGGTAGAAGGTGTAGGGACTTGAGATGCAGTATAGTTTGGCATAATAGGTATGTAGGGTTGGGGCTGGTTCATAGGAATACCAGGTAGATTAGGGAGTGGTGCTGGAGGTTGCATATTAGACACTGATGGTATACTTCCCAGATTGGTTAATGTTGCATCAGCTAAATCTGTAAGATCAATATAAAATGTTAAGACCCATATGTATGCAAAAGTAAATTAAATTAATGGGATATAGAGAAACTTACTGCTTGAATAGGCTGCCATATTGGATACAACTGATTGTGTTTGGGACATGGGCTGCTGCGTTGAGATTATTTCTTGTGTTGCTTGTTGATGAGAATTAGTAGGACCAACAGCACCAGAGGGACCACCAGAAGCAGCATAGCCAACAGGATTTACCATTGGAACCCCTGACAAGAATGGTGGTGGTGCAGTCTGGGGATATTCTGCTTGAACGTTAGATACTTGAGGTGCAGACATCAATGGTGTCTTATCATCATTTATATTTAGATTCTGAACACCTGGCACAAGGTTCTGTTGAACATTAGCAGCTTGTGCTACCTGAAAAATTATTTAATTAATTAAAACAAGACAAGAAATAATTATAAGGAATTTAATAAAAATACAAAAAAGAATGCATACCATTGGTGCACTTGCTGCATAAGATTGTTGGGCAGGCAGTGTTTGAGCACTTCTGATTGGAATTCTGTGCAAATATCCATAGCCTATGCCACATCCAAGGCTTCCTTCCCCTCCCCAATTATGGTTAGGTGTAATATGCACTTCTCTACAAGTGTCATCATTCACATTGTACACATAAAGCTTCAGAGCCCTGCCCTCGTGTGCCTCAATTAATGTAAATAGGTCTTCACTTTCATGCATTATAGAATCTGCTCCTATTATGTAATCAGAAAATGGCCTCAAACCAGCCAATTCTGCAGGAGATGATGGATGGACTTCCTGTAAAAAATTAATCATATATTGAACAAGGTAACTAATCATACAAATCAATAATATTATCATACCAATATTTCTATAACATTGATTGCAAGGTATGCATTAATGTTATAAAAAATATCAGCATAATCTAAAAGCAAATTATGTAAAGACAAAGACATGTTTCCTACATGTCAATAACTAATATAAGTTGTACCATAGTACTGCCACTTGCAATCAAAACAATAAGAAAATGAAGAAAACAAGTTTTATTTTTAAATAATGGAATTATAAAGAGTATATGAAATGCTTTGTATTAAAATAAAATAAAACATAAACTGAGTTTTTATCATTTTCAGACTAATCCTATTGGTTATAATACTCTAATTTACCAGACTAAAAATCTTTCACTATAGTATAATAGTATGCATGAAATTACTCATTATATTTGTGTTAATAAATACTCATTATTGATCTCAATATTCATAACTGGTCCCCATTAATATGACAGAGGCCTAGCTCTATGCTCTTTTCTATCCTCATTTGTTACTTATAAGAAATATCTAATAGTGAATAGTGTTAAGCCAGCTTGAAAATAAATTTCAGAAATCATATAAAAAGATTATCTTGTTAATACATACCAATACGTGCCAGACATTTTCATTAGCACCTTCAAATGAGCAAAATCGAATACTAACTCCAAGTAGACCCTGACCACCCCAGTTTGCACTGGGTGTTATCATGACTTCCCTCACGGTTTGAGTTTTACTACTGTAAATTAACATTTTGATTGTTTTATCGACGTTTGTTTTCAACAATTCCTTTAGGGTATCATTATCCTGGTCCAATCTAGTATCTTCTATAGCTACTATAAAATCGAAAAATGCTTCAAGATTTGCCATTTGACCTGGAGATCCATCTTGGACCTAAAAGGTAAAAGACAACTATTAAAAGGAGATATCAGGAGATAACAGTAACGAAATAATTTAACAATACAAACCCGCAAAACATGATATCCTTCAGAGCCGCCTCCTGGGACTTCAGTACTTTGGGAGGAACCCATTGGATATTTTAAAAAAGTGTAAATGCCTATTACCGGCTTTTTTAAGGTATATTTGGATTTTATAATATTTTTTCGTCAAATTACAAATTCTCTAAAACCGCAACAATTTTGGCATTAAATTTGACATTTCTATTACGTGGCATGCACAGCACTGGTTAATCAGTGATGTACTCAAATGTGTACACATCATCATTCGCCTATTTTAGTTCTAAATTATAAAAAATGAGAGAAATAAATTTCAAAATATTTTAAACGTAAAAACGTAAATTTAAAAACGTAACTTTAATGATAATTTTCGTTTTACCAAGTTACCATACCGTAGATAGATGATACACTACTACTACTTTAAGAACATCAATCGAACCCTGTATTCAGCGAAAATTCATACCCTTAGCCTTTGATTATGTAATATAGAAGAGGATATGTCCTATTTTACTCTGTTATAGATATATAATATGGAATAAGTTGAGAATAACGAATAAAACTACGTCTGATACTTTCTCACTTACTGACACCTACGTTATTCGAACGAGATATATGTATAATATGTATATAAGCTATTGCGTAGTTTGTCAATCAAATGTCATATGACGTCATTCCATATGATTTATGAAACCACTTGTTTTGCACTTTGTATAGTCAAAACATGGCGTTTCTTCTTTTTCTTTTAATTATTTTCATGTTTTTCTGACGTAGTTTTAATAATAAACAATGGTGAAGTGTTCAGTTATGGGTTGTAAAAACAAAACGAATGTTAAATGTCCAGGAGTTTCATTTCATACGTAAGTAATTAAGTTTTCTATTGTTTCTGTTTGCAGCGAGTATTTTAAAAGATTTTCAGTTAAATATGGTTCTTTATATATTCTGATTATGAGTATAGTTTATGCGCTATTCTCAAAAATCATGCTACAGATAGTGTTGGAATTATATTGTTTACAAATAAATGTAATATCGATAAAAAAATCTTAATATTACGCGTTACTATTCATTCTGAGGGGTAGATACAGATAAAATAAAAACTATAAGCTTTTAATAATATTGTTGAACCCACTTTAGTTAATTCTTTTTTTTATCAAAATAATAACGTATCGCGGGTCCGATTTCCTCACGGAACAAATATTTTTATGATCTACATCATCATAGTTGTTTTGGGCCTGAGTCTTTGTGTATGTGAATACACACCGTGCCGCAGAAAGCACGTAAAGTCGTTGGTCCTGCGCCTGATCTCTCTCCGGTCGTGTTGGATTGCCGTCCCACCAGACGGAGGAATAGAGAGAGCACCTGTGTATGCGCACACACTTGTGCTCTATAATATCTCCTACGTAGTTGGCTAATCTCTAGTGAGATTGGCCGCCGTGATCGAAATTCGGTCAGGAGGACATTATTACTGAAATATACCACAGTCAATGAGTTAAACGTCTGTTACAATAAATTTTAACAGTAATATTAAAAAAAAAACATATACCATGTATATATAACATATAGTATTTAAAGCCCAGGAACAATGTATAAGGACCATGTTCAAACTAAAGGTCACAGAGAGCTGTAAACCATTTTTCATAAAATATAAAATATTGACATTACCCCCTCTCTTTATATTTTGGAAAACGCAATGTTTGTTAAGGGCAATCCTAACGTATCCCCACATATGTCTGATGTGGTCGTTCGTAATAGACGTGACAAAAGTAAACTTCGCCTACATAAGTCAAAAACTATATATCTGCCGTAAATTGCATTTCTGTACATTTTATAACAGGCATGATAAAAATGGCAAAATGGAAAACGAATACTACTGGTTTTCAAAATAAAAATTTAAATAGTTGTTTTAATCCATTTTTATCGAGTATTTTTGTATCGATAAAACTCATCGCTTAGGCTCCATCCACCACACATATACCATTTTTTGACTACAGGTAGCTTCAAATGAAATTTTATGATTCATATCCTCTTCTATTTACTTAGTCTAAGCTCTAGCGCGAATAGCTCTATAGCGAATTAAATTATTTTATCAAAAGACAACACTAGTCGATAATGATATGCTATTTTATTAGTAATGTACAAGTTTTATTGAAACATTCGTACAATGATCAGCTCCTTTTGACACTGGCTGGACAGTGTTAGTTACATAAATTTTGGATAAACCGTTCAGACAGAACAGCTCTTTTAATTCGCGCGCGGTGCTGGCTGAAGGCCTGAGTCATGAATACTGCCGTTGACAAGACAATTTTTCACAAACACTGATGACTGAATGTTTGTACGCAAAACTAAGAAACCCTCTTACTTTAACCTTCGGGAAAGTCAGATAAACAGACCCAGACTATCAGAGCCATAATTATTGATCAGAAAAACACAGTCGCAGAATTTCCTGTCAGCGAAATTCAATTCAATTCGAATGACATTTTAATGAGTTTTCAAGTTTCGTCGAGCCGAGGGTATTAAACTTTTAAAAGCAAATAATATCTCTATCAAGAATTTTAAAATATTGATAGTTTAAAGTATTTATTTATAGTTTGAATTTCAACGTAATTACTTTGATTATTATATTTCCAATTAGGTAAGTGCTTAAATTCAAATCCTATTCATACGATTATTTCCACCGACTATACGTTGGATCGGATCACTTCACAATAACCTATGATTCCCATCTTATTCATAATTTTGCAAGAGTCGCTTTAGTAGTTGAAAGATATTTTTGCACCCGAAATTTTTTATTTTTAAATGTTGAACATGTCTGGCAACCCTGTATTGTAGTATTCAGTATTGAGGCTAAAGGACACCGATATCCAAAGCCTTAATAAATTTAAAAAAAGAAAAAAAGCATTCAGTATTGTAAATTGATAGAAATGTCATGCCTATACGAAGTTGGTCCATTAAAAAATAAAAAATGGTATTTTTTATTACAAAATGTGTCTAATGTACAGCAACAGTAAACGATCGATAGAATCAGTTTATCAACATTAAAAACTTAGATTAGAAAGGTATGTGACAAAATTTCGATAATTATCATTTTCAATTTTATCCATTTATGTAGGTACCTTTTGTTAAGGACTGAAGTAGGAAATAGTCTAATAGAATCAATCTTACTTTATAGGTGCTACGTACTAATTGCAATGATAATATAGTTATTGGGTCATGGGGTGTGGCAGAAAAAAAACAGAAAAGAAATCCTAGAATAACTTAGTTTCTCAGCATTACAGTTTTTCATGTATTCTTTTTAAACAAAAATATTGAATTTTGAAAAGAAAAGCTCTTCAAAAAATAGGTAAATTTATATACTATTTAAATAGACTATAAGAAATGATCATTATTTATTACAAGTATTGTAAGTACATTTCACCTGCATTGCAGTGCATTCCACACTGAGTAATTACTTATTTAAGAATACATTGAAATAAGATTGAAAAAACAACAGCTGAATTTTTTACTGTAGCATCACCTGTAATATTAAATAATAAAGAGATTATTCAGCACTGTTTATTTTTCTAGGACAAGACTGGATATATTTATCACAATGGCTGAGTGGAAACATTTGATATCTGAATGGCTCAATGAGTACAACTCTTTGCAAGAAAATGAAATAAAAAGTTTTGCCGCTGAACATGAACATAATCATGAAATTGCCACTGTCATTTTTAACCTGTTCTATATTGAAGATGAAGCTGATGCTAGTAATAAATTTGAGAACCAAGTACAATATGAGCTGGTGACAACCATTTTATTATAATCATACATATATTTTTATAATGGAACTTCTGGAAGTCCGATACACAGTGTTTTTTACCCCAAAAAAGTGACATCCGCTTTTTATTGAATATTTGTATCAATAGTTCCCATCAAATGCATGAGTAGAAATGCCAGGTGTCAATTTTGTATAATTAGTTTTTTTTTATTTTAAAGTTTTTTGTGACCCTGACAGTCATAATACAGAAAATAATTCATACAGAAAAACTGTATATAATTGAGTTTTGTTTGTATTGGAGGTTTATGAAACAATTCTAGGTGCATATTATTCCATTTTATTAAATCTAAAATGATAATAGAACAGACAAAAAAATGTTTTACTGAAATTAGTATATTTTATTTTTGTTTACTTTTCTGTCTCGAAGTAGAACCTCTGTCTGATACAAATAGGTTCCTTATACTAAGGTTTATCACCCAAAAAAATATTACTTTCAACTTGGGCCTAGGTCTCGAGAAAAACATTTTCAAAAATATGTCTTAGGTTTGTCATTATTTTAACCTTTTAAGACATATAGTTTTTATTACCTACCTTTTGACAACTGTCCCTATAGTAAGTATAAGAGAATGTCATGTCTACAACATTTTCTATTTTCCGCTGGCCAAACTCGGCGACGAAGGCAGCGATTTCAAATGTTGAGCATACATCAACAAGGACAATAATATTTACTGTAAACTGAAAGAGTTTGCTTTGCTCTTGGGCTATGAAAATGTTAAAAAGGTTGATAGCGTTATTCTGGATGAATGGAAATGTCCATGGAACATGTCACGAAAAATTTTAGATCTTTAAAATAAAGTTTACAAAATTGACATCTGGGAGTTCTACTAATGCATTTGAAGTGAACTATTGAATACAAATATTCAATAAAAAGCGGATGTCAATTTTATGGGATAAAAAAAAAAACAAAAACACTGCTATAGTACTATAGTAAATGTGAAAAATGATTGCTGTATATATGAATCTTATGATATTATTCATTGAATATATGAATCTTATGATATTAGTCATTTTAGACCTGTTTGAAGTTTATGAGTGTGTATGGTTTTCTTCACCATTTGATGAATTAATCAACAAGTCTCAAAAACGCAAAACTGTACAAACTCATAAATATAATTAATGTCCAAAACTAAGATTACTAGAACTATTTAGAAAGAAGAACCGTTTAGATTTAATTTGTATAATGTTTCAGATATTAGAAAATGTTTGTACTCAATTGTTCAGCTTCTACAGATCAAAAGAAGTTGAGTTACAAAGGTTCACACTACAGTTTGTTCCTACTCTTATTTACAACTATCTGAGTTCAGTTGCTCAGGGCAACAAGCAGACATGCCGCTGTATAGAAACATTATTAATTGGTATTATACAAAAAAAAAATAACATTATTTTTTATTGCTGAAATGTATTTTGGCCATATTCATTTATTATACTTCTATTTCTTTAACAGGTTTGTATAACTTTGAAGTTGTTGATGAAACTGGCAAGCCCAAGGTTGTGTCCTTTAGACTTCCATCATTGGCCCAATCTTCCATATATCATGAGGTAAAAACATTTTGTTTAAGATTGTATTTAGTAGGTACATATAGTCTTCACTATAACATATTGGAGTTATCATATGGAATTAGAGAATTTTATGTTTTAAATCTTTCAGTTCTTCATTATAAAATGTATCTATTTACTTGGTAGTATTAGTATGTATAAGCAAGTAGATGACCCCTGGGTGGATTTTCATTTTATGATTTAATGACAGTTTGTTTGATTTTTTATTTTACTTAAAAAACGAAGATATAACAACTAAATTATGATGCTTTTTAAAAATCTAAACCAGTTATATATTTAAATTATGATTAAAATGGAATGTTTATGAGAAAATTTATAAAATAGATATATTGTGTTGAAGTGAATGATATTATGTAGAGATAAATATTAAAGCCTAGTGAGGTTAATTACAAGGTCTTACAGGTAATGATGAAAATCAAAATGTCGGCGTAATCGGGTTTTTATTTATTAAGAAAAATAACAATATTCCTCTGATCAAACATAATTAGGCATCAGTCATTGCTTTCTAATGATTACTTAACTTAAAATATTTTGTTAAAAAAACTTTGATTTGAGCATAAAACAACATTTAATCAGCGTTGATGTTTTGTAAAAATATTTAATATAATTATGTTTATAAAAATATTTCAAACTTTATCAAACTGTCTGATACTCATTCTTTGAACACTAGCAATAAACACAACCTTGCTGTACATGCTACGCGCCTCCACAAAATGAGCAACTTGTTCATCGGACGATTTAACACTAAAGAAGTTTAAAATTGTAATTTAATCTAAACTTTGTAACAAAGGATACTATAAAATTTCGGCCTAAATAGCCTTTCCTTCTTTTTATATACAATTTTGTCATTGATTATTATATTATTTACTTTATTATTTTGCTATTGTAATGTCGTTTAAATTTAAATGATTTTTTATATATAACCACTATACATTGTAAATGTGAGTGAGATCTAAGCTGAACGCTCTTAATTTCATTAATTCTCACGATGACTGATCCATATCAGTTCAAATAGCTATGGCATTTTCTTCAAAAGGCTATTCCACTCTATATTAGTCTCACATAAATCCTTACTATAATCTGTCTGGACTTTAAAATAGACCTTGACCCCTGGGTTTGTTTCGGCGTGTCTTCTCAGGGATAGTCGTAGGAACAGCCAGAACACCATCTAGTTTAAAAAGACGTGTAAAAGTGATTGAAAAATCCTAATTGCAAAATAAATAATTTCATTTCATTTCTCTCTAAATTTGTAATCGTTAATAAATTCAATTGAAATTATTATTGATTACAATTAGGAATATGTGACAATATATTTCTAAAGTATAAGGCATAAACTAAACAATTATTCTTTTATTTCCAGCCTTTATCTTTGGGGTCTCAGTTTTTAACTGAAAGTGCATTACGGAGGTGGGAAGAGTGCAACACTAAACTGGTGACTTGGGGACCACTATCACAAGTTGAAGTATTAAATGCACAGAATAGGTTGAAAGTAATGTCAGCGTTGCTCTTTATTTACAATCGCCAGTTGAGTTTATTACCAAAACTGGCATTGCGACATTTCTGCATTGCAGCATCCAGGTAATTAATTAACAAGACAACATTGATTATTTATATAAATAAATAGGCTTTATATGAATGCCTAGAATTGGAATTGAACATCAAAAACTACTTTCACTTGAATATTAAATAATAATATTATTTTAATTTGCAGAATAGTTACCCAAGGATTTAATAAGAAGAAAAGTGGTTCAACTTCTAAACCAATATCTAGAATCCCGGTATCACCAAGTTTCCTGTTAGAAATGATTGAAGGCGCATATTTCGCGATGTTCAATGAATTCTATACATTGGCTCATCAAGCTGTGCAGGACATCGACCAGAGGGCACAGTATGAACTATTTCCTGATGTCATGTTGGTTTCTAGTGCTGTGATCAACTCCTTGAAAAATAATCCTTCAGGTAAACAAAGACTGTATTTGAATAAAATTTTGCTGTCATTTCTTATTTCTGCCACTATGCAACTGGGGCAAAGTGGATCTGTGGATGGCTAGCCGCATTCTCCTGGGTGCTATTTCTCTCACTGAATGCTAAGTATGGTGATTATTATGATAAAAAGGATAAATTAAATTAGATAATAATGTGCCCACCAGTGGTACAGTAATGTGCTAAATTATTAATGAGTGTATTTTAATTTTTTCAGGTCAACCATGTGACGGCCCTATGGGTATCAGTGTAGCATTGTCCCCAGCTACGACTACTGTCACTATGTCAAAGTCTATGATTACTAATGCATCATTCCGTACGAAGAAGTTACCAGGTAAGAATTAAAGATTCATAAATCTGATATTAGTTTTATAGTAAAAATTTCAGCCAGAGACGTTATTCACAATTTTGTTTTAGTTGTAAGACCTACTCCCAGTAGTATTGTAGACAGTTGTTGAGATGCTCAAAATATTTTGATTCCTAGTTGATATTATATTGTATATTTCAATGGTTTTGGTTTACATACAGATGAACGTAACTGTATGCTGCCAAATGCATGTTCTTCGCCTCGTACTTTGGATTGTAGCTTGTGGACTAAACGCATTTGTATGTGCAGTGACATTGATAATGCTACATAAACTCACGTCATAAACGTCTTCTATAGGTATCAAAAACTTGCAAGGGTACCAATAAAGATAATTATATAATTTATGTGATGATCACTCAAAAAATATTTTTTCTTGTATCTTACATACATCAAAGTCAAGTGACAGGGTGTCCAAGCACACCGGCTCTATAATATTTATTATAAATAAACTAATAAATTGTATAAAGTTTTATCGCATAATTTTTAATTGCCATAGTTGCCTCTAAACTTTTTGGTTAATGAAATTATTGCTTGTTTTTAATTTACTCATAATATCTTTAGTGACCATAAAAATAGAAGTAATATAATATATACACATAGTAATCAAACGTCTAATAATAATTTCATCTAATATTGGCGGATACATTTTACGCTCGAAGTTCCTACTTCTAGTTGAGTTACATGTGTGATATATATTCGAATGCCTCATTTTTATTTCGAAATCTATAAATTATCGCGAAACACACATGGAGGCGATTCGGGTACTTCTAGGGTACTCTTTGGACTTCCGGTTGACACTATTTTTTGGGACAGTCTGTACCTATAAATTTTACATAGAATTATCTGCGACCAGATATGGACCCTAATTGACACACTGAGGTATTTTTGGGAAAATAAACCACATCAATACATTTTATTATAGTTAGAGTATCCACATTGCACTTTAGGCATAATATTATTATTAGAGCACATAAGCCGTCTAAAACAACGGCCTATTCTTGATCATTAACCACACCACGTATCTATTTATCAGTGCGACAAGTCTTGTCGATTTAAATAGTAGCTCATGTCTCAAAATATATATTTTCCATTGCTTCAATAAACCTAGTCATACTTATATGTAATTACAGATCGAAAGCTTATTTCATTGTTGAGATGAGACATAAGAAACCGTTAATTAACATTTCTGCACTCACCTAACGTCACTGTTACATTAATTATACTATTTTTGTGAATTACAATCACAGGTACGCTAAAATCGGATTAAATAATAGACCCGCATTGTTGTAAACTATGTATAATGTGATCGTTACCTAGCTTACTTAGTTAGTAGATAGTTATAAAACAGCAAGCTAAAAACCACTATCTTGAATGTTACACTAAAATAAAAAAATCACGATACTTTTTTCGATAATTAATGTTTACGATATATTTATGTATCTCAATATTTCATCAAACCACACAAATTAATATTATAATTTTCATGCAAACTTAGTGGATTTCTTACTATACATTAAATAGAATAAAAAATTTATTGTCTGTTCTAAATGAAATATTTGATAAATTGAATGATCACATTTATTTACAGATGACATTCCTATACAAGCTGGACAAGTAGTACCAACAGATTCGGCCGACATGCTTACTGCAATCACTGAAGAATGCGAAGCGGAAGCTGCTCCGATACAACGCGGTGGCGCCGTGCGGAGTTCCAAACCTAAACTAAGCTCATTCCCAGTACTTGGCAAAAAGTCTAAAGACGGTAAAGACAAAGGTGGAGCTACGAGCGAAAAGAAGGTAACTCTCAAGGAGTCTTCAAAGGGCATATGGAATACACTCAGTGGTGGCGGCGGTGATATGGTGGATGCCCAACAGAAATCTAACACCGTTGACAATTCTGTCGAAGCAAACGGCAGTATGAAAGATGAAAAAATGTCTATGACGTCCATACAAATTAGTACTGAGAATTCTGATACACGGTCGCAAGTCACTACTGATTCACTGGATATCGAAACTACTCCACGTTTTGCGGCAATGCAAGTCAGTTCGGTATAAATAATTATTATTTAGGTAATTATGAATTACTGTTAACGGTTTACGGTTATTAGGAAATTTGATGTTATGAAAATTGTTTCAAGGTTTTTTGCGGACGGATATTGTGACGGTACTTAAATTTAAGTTACACAAATTGAAAAAAAAAAAACAAATTTACCTATAAGTACCTAGAAGTATTGTAGCAAACTAATATATTTTTTGTTATTTACTTAGAGAAATGTTTATTATGCATATTCAGTGAACAATGTAGTGTAAATTTTTGTTTTTAATATATAACATAATTTATCCAATATAAATGTCTACATTATTAATCGTTTTTAATTTAATCTGAATGTTAAGTACCTAGTGTTTCGGTGAAATAGATGATTCAGTAATATGTGGTTCTGTGTTATTTGCTAATGTAAAGTAACTACTGAACTGAGCTGGCATGATGATATATCTAACAAAAATCCCCTCATAACAAAGTTTCCGAAAAATTATAATCAATCTCCTATTACTAATACACAATTGTGCAGCTGTTATTTATTATTACCTCGTTGCTTATCTTTGCGCTGTGAACTCTTTGGCCCCACTTATGGAGATGCGCGTGATGTGGAGCGTAAAGCGGATACTGAAAGCATATGACTACGAATTTGAGCGTTTTTCTATATATATTGTGTATTTTTTAAGTAATTTTATTGAAAAACAATGGATTTCATCGTAACGTGTATACGTTACGAATGTTACGATGAAATACATTGCTAAACTCATCCTCATATGAAGATTAAACAATTCTGTGCATCCGTACAGACAGAATCGGATGCCGGATCCTGCTGCGTGTTCTGCAGCGAAGCCTGGCCGCTGCATGCGCATAAAGCGACGCCATAGGCCTGTATCACATTTATCAGCAACGATTCGCGTTTTAACTATTGAAATCTGCTATTTTGTATGAAGATGCGTACGCATCAATGATCCTTTCGCATGCATAGGCATCTTATCTTACATGATGAGAATCCGCTCCGCAACACGCGCAGCGTCAGACTCTATGATCAAGGCTTGTAAAGGTTACCGCTATCTTGAACGAAAACATTTTGTGTATCATTCGTGGTTGACATCATAAAACTTACTTTCTGATATAAAGCAAGATACATTTCGAGTCTCATTTAGTCAGTCAACAAAAGCATACGCAAAACAATTGAAATGAAGTGTGTTCTTGCATTAAGTGTTTTCGTACTGATATCAATATATTCATGTATAGCCAGTGATTTAATTATTGGCACCAGCTACAACGGCCGCTTAACATGGCAACAGAAAGCAGAATACATGGGTATTCCGTTCAAAAAAAGGGTCAAAGAAGTGTTCTATTCGGATCCTGGTCAGCAAGTAATTAAGGTAAGATTGCAATTACTGATTCGCCGACTCCGCTCGCGCGAATTCCGTGATTTGCTTATAACCATAATTTATTAATACATTAATAACACAATAAAACCTATACAAAAAATAAAACGTTGTTATCTAATTTTATAATACTAAAGTGTTGGGGTATTAGAATATTATGACGGAGGAAGAATGGATGCCGTAGCCTCGTCCTACGTTATGTGAGCTTATTTTAAAAAGTTACTCTTTATAATCTCCTTTTGGATTTTCCCTTTATGCTGCAAGTTCAGGCGGAAAACAACATCCTACCTACTGTAATGATGGCAGTATTTCTTCACAACCATCCACTATCGATCTATGAGATGGTAGGTGTATTGAATACTAATTTAATAATGCCGTTATTTCAGGGTATCATAGCGAGAGACATCGACCACACAGGAGCTAGCGCTATTGTAACCGCCGGCGGAGTTGGATTCAGTTTTGCCAACATCCGTCTTAAGAGTGAACGTGGTAGTGGGCTCAATTACCAAATTGAAGTATATGTGTAATATTCATTACCGCTTTTGTAATGTATAAAATAAAAAGAAGTTAATCATTTTACTATCAAACAATTATAAATTCCAATAATACTGTATGATTTGGTTGTTTTTCTAGACTACTCCATCTTCAATAGCTAAGCATATCTCTATCTTATAGTCGGATTAAAATCTAACTAACTAGATGTTATAGATTGACTATAATTTATACGGAGTGATTCGAATGCTGTCTGACCTCTGCAACCCAATAGTGATTGAAACCCATAGGAGCAAATTGTTCCTAAAGCTTACCAGTAATTACTTAAACGTTACTACTACGACTACGTTAGCCAATCTTGAGTTTGTAAGTGCCCGGCTTTTAACCGGAATGCCACATCACACAGAAGAACACTTTCCTCCCTTTCGAACATTACCTACTTTAGTTTTACCTGCACTTATTTACATTCCATTTTTCTCTTTTTTGCTCATTAATTTTGAATGTTTTCAATCGACAGTCACTCTCTTTCAAAACAGCCAAACAATGTTGGTGTGGCTACTCCCTCCTGTCTAAGAAGACTCCAAGAAGATCTCAAGCTTTCTCACAGATCTATTTATTGGATACAAAGTAACTATAAGTAGATAATATATGTAATTATCTTCTTACTACCCTTCACTATAACCTTTCCAATTATTATTTCAGTCTTATTAAAACACATCTTATCCATTTAGTTTTAATTGAAATTGTTGATATAAGGCTTATTTAATCTAGAATGACCGTTAAATCTTTTATTAACACTCATGTTTGTATTTCTCGGGACAATGAAAACGTTTCTAGTAACGACATCTTCCGGTTGCGCTGCAAAAGAAATGTTATCTAAGCCACGCGGGGCGGTTCTTTGATTATTAACTTGAAGAAGGTGTTGTAATTTGGTAATGACAGCCGCCTGCTCGTCCCGTTCCATCTCGTTTATAACAATGGGTAGATTGGCAGCACATAACCATAAGTAAAACATTCCCACTGAAACATTTAACAAAACTTTAGCTTTATCGGCGCTTTGTTGATGACATAACAAACAGAGAAAAACAGTGAGAACTTACGAAGCAGGAAACCACCTGCAACACTTGCCCCTATCAGCAAACCAATGTCCATCGTGTTTTGCTTAATGAGAAGTAAAAAGGTTGCCACCAAAAAAGATAATATAATGAGGCGCAGCAGTTCCATCAGGATGTAGGTGACCATTAATATGTTGTTACACTTGGAAAAAAAAAGTATTGCTTAATTCAAAAAAATAAAATTACTGTTGAACGCTTGCCTTCAATGCAGGATTCCGATAATGGTTAAGACAAACATTGTGAGGAAACCTGTACTTGTTGACAAATGTACAATGAATAAGGCTTCGATAGATACCTTTCTATAGGTATTTGTATGATTTATGCGTAGTCCGTCAACCTGCTCCTAGCTAAGGTGCTGGGCTAAGGCCTTCCCGCCTATTTAATAATAGGACCGTGCGCATTCGTGGAACATTAATGGCCTGCCTATTATTTATGTGTGAATAATTCAGTGTATGTACCTTGTAAGCTCCGTAGATGAATAGAATGCATATGATCATATAAATACTTGTAAAACTAATTACAAGTGTAAAATGTTTATCTGGATCTGCAAAATTAAATAAACGGTTATTAAGTAAATAAAAAAATAGGTACGTATACTTACTATTGTAGGTATACTGGGTAGGTAATACAACTTTCCTATCCATCTCACCTGCTTGTATGTCCTCTAGGTAATTCTTTGCATAGATAAGATTGTAATCATTAATCCAGTTGGTAATCTCATCTTTTACTAAGAGAGAATTACTATGCCCTACGCAACATAATATTAATACCAGAAGTGCCTGAAACTGAAATAAAGTTTATTATTAGCGAGTCGACTTTATAAACTGATACAGTGTAACAAATTATTCTATTTCAGAAACGATTACCTATCCTATTATATTTACTTACCAATGAAAATATTCCAATCAAAATTCCTCCCAAACGCAATGAAAACCAAAAGCAGCAGCTATATACTAAAGCCATATTTATTTTTCAATGAATATTACATTTTGAAAAACGACGTTTTTTTTTTTGATAGTATCACAACAAACTACCTACGCGAATAAAATGTTACGTGACTAACAACAAACCATCGCATCATGATAAAAGCTATGTAATAGCTTTACAGCGAATCAGTTCACGATAATTGCTTATAAAGTATATATATATTGATCTACGAGATCTTAGTTTTGATACCGTTTTAGGAGTCGGTAGCAAAATAAAGAATCCAATACACATTGTAACCAGATTTATTTTAATACATAGGTAACTAGTTGGTCTAAGAAAGCACGAGGAAAAATGTAATTAATATTCTCCTAGGATCCTCTGCTCCAGTGGGGTGATACCTATGTTTAACGCCCGGAAGGCCGAAACCCGACGGTTGATTTCGGACTTTCGTAGCTATTTTATAGGTTAGTTTCATATTTCAATTTTCATAGTGCGATGTGGGATTATAGTTGTCTCTTGATTAGAGTCGTATCAGTGTCGTTTCCTCACGAAGCCACGGCAAGGACGGCAAGTGACGATTGAATTTTGAACCACACATGAGTTAGTGTAAGTTTCTTTCGACAAATTCGATTTACTACATCGAACGCGTTCGGCGCTCCGATTGGTCCGTTTCGTGCTCTCCACCAATTCCAAAGAGAGAGAGTATAAGTATTCCAACAGTAGGCTGACGCCTTTGATGTTGGCCGATGCCGCCGCCTGTGTAGGCATTTACGCAACTGCGGAAGGGTTGTCACAAATTGAAAAAAATACATACCTATATGACTAATCATTAACATAAGGGTTACCTTAGTAGTTAATTTATTTGTGCTTGTTGGGGTTTCCTATAATTTAAGTAGTACACTTTATTTGATACCGTATGTTTAATTTATGAATATATTCTTTGTTGGAGACCTTTAAATAAAATAAAAATAAATCATTAAATATTATGAAATGCGACGTCTGCCTATCTGTCCATTAGCACGCTTATAACTTGAGATTTTGAGAATCACTTAAAAAATTTACATCATTTTCTTAGGTATTTCGTCTGGCTAACTAGACAAAGGATTATTATGCCCTACCCCCAGATACGTAGGAAGATAAAAGTATGTTTGTCTATCTGTAACTTTTTGATTTGAACGGCTCAACCGATTTTGATGAAATTTAATATGTAGATAAACTAAATTCCTTCTTCCTTCTTAATCTGCGGCAAAATATTTTTTTAAATGCTTGTACGCTTTCTTGGATTTCAAAATGGATGTCATTTTCATATTCAGCATCCCAAGAAATCTGGAAAACGATACCCAAATCTATATTTTTTTTAAAATGCTTTTCCGCTATCTTGGATTTCAAAATGGATGCTATTTTCATAATCAGCACCACAAGTAACCTTGAAAACGATACCCATATCTATATTTTTCAAAAAATGCATGTTTCTTGGACATCAATCCCCCCCCCCCCCTCAGTCCAATGACAGCACATGTCGTATGCACCATGTTAATAATAAATTGAAATAAAATATCAAATACTCGATAGCCCTCAAAGTCGTGTCCAAAGCTACTAAGTGCGGTGAAGGATGCAGCTGGGGCTCGCTTCACCCCTCACGCCCCGCACGATGGCCTTGTCTAGACGTCTCCGTCGACTGACTGAAGGGTTTATAGACTGTGCTATAGTGGTCATGGTGACTACTTATCTGTAGGTAGGGATGTGAATAATGGTTTAAAAAATTAAACGAACTTAACGTTTAATTTTTTTTATTTTAAATTCAATTTATTTTATTGCTTTGTTGCTCAGGCGTCATTCATTTATTACGTAAGACTATTATTGCTAATTTTTGACCGCTTCCCCCTTACATAAGAAAAAATAAGAATAAACCGACCCCCTCCCCCCCAGTTTAATATTTATTACGTAAGAATCTAAAGGAAAAAATTAATACACGTTTGGTTTGTTTGTTTAATGTTTATTTTTCAAAGTAAACATTTTTAGCAATTTTTATTTGTACCTACAAAGACAATCGCGCGGTTTCCCGCGCTTTTTTAAAGTATAATCTTAACTTTTCACATTTTTGTAATATTACGTAAGAACCATCAAGACTCCCTCCCACCCCCTTGTAAGAAAAAATAAGACATGCTCGACCCCTCCCCCCTAAATCGTCTTACGTAATAAATGAATGGCGCCTTATCTGCTTATTTTATTTTTTCATTGTGATCAAAAACATTGTCTGTTGTTTGCTTATCTAACTAAAATACATTGTTTACTTAAATTTACTAACGAATTTAACGGTTATTGACTGTTTGAACAATTTCAATGACAATTACATTCACCTATTTTAGCATCTTGATTTCTTTGAAAAATGTTCCAATTTTCGTTGTTAGAATTTCAAGACATTGCTCTTAATTATGTAATATTTACAAGGTTTTATATTTACACACAATATTAGCACACAAAATATGTATGTATATCTACACCGATTATTAAATTATACCTATATACTTACATGAAAGTTCAATTTAATATGTACATATAAAACTTTCAAAACAATTATTTTTGATATTCACTCACAATTCGCGCAATAATTTGAAAGCAAACAACAACCAAAGACTACAATAGTATACTGGAAATAGACTGGCAACTCGAGTATTATCAATGCTTAAAGGAGTGGCGCTCTCTGGCCGCCAGATAGGGTAAACTTCTCCATGACATATAGCTGTACGTAGGTATACAGCTATCTATAGAATGCTATTTTTTATATATATATTATATAAGATAATTTTATTGCATTTACGTAGCTATAGCTATACGACTATAGAATACTATATTTACGTAGGAATTGCTATCTTTATATGATGTATGATTATATCATTTTATTGTTCTTGTGGCGCTAAAGCAAGAAAATTTGTTACACATCTTATTAATAATGTAAATTAATGCATCTCAAAGTATAATTATTTATGTAACTTAAGAATGTTTGTGGAGATAAAATAACACATCACTATTAATAAGAAACAGTAAATAATGTAACAAATTCTTTGTTTTAACTAGAGGAAAATTCAGGACATCCTAAATACATAATACACTCAACGTGGATGTACATGCGAAACAATTAAGGCAAAACATAATAGCAAAACAAAACCGACACGAGTAGAAAACACTCGCGCGCAGCCATTTGCAATGAAGTGATTTAGTGTTGCTATTCCGAAATTAGAACCTTATCAAACTTTGAAAAGGCATCGGAATTATTCAACGAATTCTTTATTTTTAAGCAACTGAGCATATTCATAAGCTATAATAAATAAATCCTTTTAATTTCTGATGTAGCTATATTAGAATCAATAATTTAAAAAAATATTGCTATAATTTCTTTTAGCGTAAATTTCCAGCATAGAAATAATATATTTAAGTATTGCAACACTTAACATTTTCTCGATTTTTTTTTGTGTATCTGACGGCTAGATGGCGCTATTTTGATTTAAAAAGGGGTTTGTTCTAAGTTGCCATAGCATGACAACAACAATAGTGGTTCAATGACGTAAAAACGCAGGTTTATAAGCTATCAAGAACTCGAATAAATGATATTGTATTATATTCGGAATACTATAAAGTACGTCAAGTGATATTCAATTTGGTAAGTTTACATTTTCGACTTATAAAATTGTATAAACGATTTTAAAATTTAAAACTAACGGGAATACGTTCTATTTCGGTACTAAAATAACTATAACCAGAGGCCCTAGTGTAAGTTTCTTTTAACAAATTCGATTTACAACATAGAACGCGTTCGGCGCTCCGATTGGTGGAGAGCATGAAACGGACCATATGCCATCATGTCATGTCATGACACTGACATATCACTGATGCCATATATGACACGATATTAAATCGTGTTTATTGCTTATTTAGAAAATTAGTGTTACGTTATATGCTTTTCGTTTAAACGCCCATCTTTATCTGTAGGTATGTAATCTATGATATGACCGTAAAAAAATCTGTAGAAAACTGTAAATGTTGTTTACTTCGTTTTTTAAGTTACAAATAAGAATGTAAAAACTTGCAAAATTAGTCCATTTTAAATTTTAACCCTTTAGAAGGCGCGCGCGAGCAAAATGCTCACGTTGTTTTGAATACATTTATTCCATCCAGGGTATAATCAGTTGATAAATACTGATTTATATAATTAAAAGACCATTAATTGACTATAAAAAGTGTTTTACTTAACTAAATAACATAAAATACAGTTTTATGCATAAATATAAAATATTCTAAACTTTGGTCTAAACTTTTGGAAGACGTAGGAAAAAAAATGTAAAAAAAAAATAGACAGAGCATAAATTCAAAAGATTCATTCTTCCATAACATCTTAAGAAGTGTATCTATCATACCATGCATTGCATATGAATGTCACGTGATCGATGTAGAGTAATTTACAACACAAAAAAATATGCTTTTTAGAGCGTCTATTTTTCCTTCTGGGACATAGTACACGGGTCCAGGCTCAGTTTCAACATTAGAAACTAGTACAAATCGCTTCATAATAAACTACTGCACAAAAATTCGTTGCGAAATAGGCGGCTTTGCCAACTCCAGAGACATATTTTTTTAGGAATACACGACTCCCAATCAAAGTTTAACCCGGGTACGTCTTAAAACTGCGGCCAGACACCGGAGGACGGGCAGCAGCGTCCTCTCACTCATTGGTGAGCCACTGCGATCCCCAAGCCACCTGCCAAGCGTGGGGATTATGGCAAGCCCCTCTTGAGGGAGGCCTTCGTTCAGCAGTGGACGTCTTCGGGCTGATGATGAATCAAAGTTTGTGTGTTCGCTTTATATCCAGATAATATTTGCATCAATCGTCCATTTTACATGTATTTTTATACATAAAATTATTAAAAACTGTTAAAAATATAATCATTTATTTTATATATGAAAATAGAAGCAAAAACGAAAATGAAAAACAGTTTTTTATAAATATATTTGTAGAAACTAATTATTATCATCATCAGCCAGAAGACGTCCACTGCTGAACGAAGGCCTCCCTCAAGGGGGGCTTGCCATAATCCCCACGCTTGGCAGGTGGCTTGGGGATCGCAGTGGCTCACCAATGAGTGAGAGGACGCTGCTGCCCGTCCTCCGGTGTCTGGCCGCAGTTTTAAGACGTACCCGGGTAGAAACTAATACTTACGCGGAAAGGCACGCGATGAGCAAAATCCCGTGCTTTTGGACACAGCCTGCACAGTCACTTCACTAAGCCATCACAGCTGTAATAAGCGGTGCTTGAGTTGGACCATGGATAGGGGGTGAATATTTGGGAAGGTACTGAGAAGCATGCGATGCCACGGTGTTGCTAACATCGAAAACAATCTCAATCGGTGTTTGCGTGAGCAAAATGCTCATAGCGCGCCTTCTCACGGGTTAGAACTAGGGTTGGTAACACTGACGGCAGGTAGAGATGGGGTAATAGGGTCATTAGTTGGTAATACTATTATTAAATATAACGCTTTACTGATATTATATTATTATAACTATTACTCGGCAATAGTCAAATAATAGTTTACGGATTCAGTATTCGTAACCCAATAATATATATTATTCATTTAACGTACTCAGACGTATGATTACACTATTATCGATACCGACTAACATATTACGCGAAACGGTCATTAAAATTTTCTTCATACTTTTACAGGCTTAGGACTAGAATAGTTATTTGACTATTACTGAGTAACACTATTACTGCAGATTTGAATAATCTATTATCATATTAATACTTTATATTCATCATCATCATCATCAGCCATAAGACGTCCACTGCTGAACGAAGGCCTCCCTCAAGGGGGGTTTGCCATAATCCCCACGCTTGGCAGGCGGCTTGGGGATCGCAGTGGCTCACCGATTAGTGAGAGGACGCTGCTGCCCGTCCTCCGGTGTCTGGCCGCAGTTTTAAGACGTACCCGGGTCCTTATACTAACATAATACTTTATATTATATTACCAGTAACTATTATGATTATATTAGTGACACCTCTAACGTCAGGTGTCAGTTAAGTCAATTGTGTCAAACAGGAGTGTTATTACGTTATTACAATACCTACTCTTTCTTTTATAATTCTAAGTACAATCTCTGTGGTACAATACTGATGTCTGATACTGTGTTTTGTGTTAGAATGAGTTGAAGTAAGTAGATATTACAGGAAATAATATATACCTAAATAATATATATAATATATGGTACCTACGTAATTAATAAAAGTACCTAGGTTTTAAATTATAATGTTCTGTGATTATTGTGGCCAATAGCCTCGATCAAATAAATAAATAAATTTATTAGAAATTTTAAACTATTGGGCATTGAACCTCATCACTATATTAGGAAACATAATATTGTGTTACATTTCTGTTATAGATAGTACAAAGGATAAATAACATACCTACTGATGCACTAGTTAACTTCGCAATGGCAGCAGTACGCAAGGAATGTCCACAGATAGGATCGTTGCCTAGCGAATTACTTTCTATGATCCTACTAAACAACAATTGTCGTGCAATATTAAATTTTGCATCAACATGTAAATATTTTCATAAATTTGTATCTGACAATCAATACATATGGAAGGAAAAGTTTAAACAGATGTAAGTATATAATTCTCTACTACAATACAAGAATCTAAGCTAAGCACACTAAACATGAATTGCTACAACAAAGCTATTTATTGTGTTAGTTGTTCACTTTTGAAATACAAAATGCATCTGAAGAACTATAAAACAAATACAGACTATACACAATAAAACAAACATAATCTGGCTTATGTTCTGCAAGTGTCACTTAATTAAATACTGACAGATCTGAAATAACACTGACCATAATGCCCATATTATTGAATAATACTTGGACATGATTACTCTGGTATTTGTATCGAATGATAGACTTAAATCTGTGTGCTCGAGTTTATTTCCATAACACAAACTTAAATATGCCATTAACTCATTGAGATATGCGGCACCTGGCAATAAGATAATAGATTTTGTATTATGTCTCATTTGCATCATATGATGAGTTAAATGCTTAAATCATCATTTGTTTTATGTTCACTAATTTACCTGATTGTAGACCATCCACAAGTAATTTAGCTAAGTACCACATTGAATGTAGAAATACATTGGCTTTTGGTGGAATAACTCTTATGTTCTATTAGTAGTTAGAATACAAATTAAAATATTAAAAGTTACAAACAGTTAGACCTCGCAGTTCAGTGATTCTAATAGAATAAATTCAAGTATGATCAATGATCAAAACCAAGCTAGTAAAGTCATATGTTTTTATAGAAGTTATGATCCTTTCATATAAATTATAAGATTGGTATTTTAACCTGTCAAGCGAAGAAGATACCAGGAAAGCATTTGTTTGTGAGTGGCGGTGACTGATCACAGCTTAGGTGAGGAATATACACAATTATATAAAGTTAAAGTACAAGAAATAAGACCAGTATGCGTGTTGTAGCCCTGCTGAATATTAACTGTTATATATATTACCATAAAAAAGGTTATAGTGAGTCAACCTTAAAAGATTTAAGTATGCTTATATGTATGCTGTCGTGAACTTCTTTTTAGAACTTTTAAACAATTAACTAAAATTCCGAACAGTTCCGTCATACATGATTTTTGCGTAACTTCAAACGTTTACGCTACGCACGCAACTTTCAACACTTTCAAAAGGAATAATTTTTCCCGTTTTTGCACCATTTTTCATTGATGCTCAGCTCCAATTAATAACGATGTTGTATAGCCTATGGCCTTCCTCGATAATTGGATTATTCAACACAAAAATATTCTTTCAATTCGAACTAGTAGTTCCTGAGATTAGCGCGTTCAACCAAACAAACTCTTCAGCTTTATAATATTAAAAAGTATAGATAAATATAGTATAGATACTTTATTCTTTTAGTGGTTGCATGCGGGGCTGCTAAGCATGAGATCCTGGGTTCGATTCCCAGGTCGGAAAAACTAATATTGGGATTTTCTGAAACACGCAGTAGCAGCCCGGAGTTTGTAGGTTCGTCCCCTATTACATGGGAGTTAATAACAACATCGGCGCAATGTAGGTGGAAAAATGTACAACTCTGCCTTCCTCCTTAGAATATCGCTATGTTTATTAAGAGAAATGCTAACCTTTCATCAACTTTTGATATGTTACAAACTTTCATCTTTTCTTTAAAAATAAAACGTCGCTCCACACTAGGAATAATTCCAGTATCGTGGGTGCGTATACAAACAAAAGTTCACATGGACATACACCCAACACCCGAAATGAGTATCTGTAGATCATCAAATATTTGTTCCGTGAGGAAATTAAACCCACGACCCGTAGCGCAGCAGTCGATTAGCGCAGTGGTTGAGAGATCGACCACTGCTGCTACTATGTTCTGTTTTACAAGTAAGTACCTACGTTGCACAATTTCCAGTAATTGGCAGGTGACTCTCATGATATTTCTGTTGTTTTCTTTTCCAGCCTACCACATATGTGCCATGTCATTGAAAAGAAAGGAGACAGAGATTGGATATCAGAATTAAAACGATTTTTTACTGTTAAACATGAAGTGTTTGCCGAATTGCGGGCAATGTCATCCAAACACTATTGGTAGGTATCTACTTTTTCTTTCTGTTATTATAGATCTACGCACTGGCGCACGGGGATGCGTTCGTCAAGTTAATACGAATTGAAAATAAACGAAATAATAATAAAAAAAAACACAATTTTGAGCCATTTTTGACACCCCGGTTCCTACATTCGCGGATACATATTTTATAGCTCACGAGGTCGTGAATGTAGACAGTAGACAGTAGTCTACTGTCTTCTGTGAGCTCATGAGGACAGTAGTGGTCAGCACAGTGTTTCGATTCTATTCACAACTAGTTGTACCCGCGACTTCAGCCACTTAGAAATCGGATAATTGAATTTTATTATTATAAAATACATGTTAACAATATTTCAAAAAAGTTTATTTTAGTTCCTGTCGGATTCGAACTCTAAACCTGTCAACCGTAACTCTACCATTTGTCGCTAGGCGACATGACTGTTATAGTGGTTATTATAATTATTCAAGTTCTAATAACCTTGGCTAGCGCGCCATAACTTGTAAATCAATCGTGAATCGTATTTTCTTTAATTTTTTTTAAATCATTCGCATAATTATCGATGTTGGTAATGCAAAAGAATATTTTTAACTGCTCAGCTCCTATAAACGATAATGAAATATATACTTTTTACGTAATAACTCAACAAAAATGTCGTACAGCTCCATAATAACAGTCCATGAATAACTTCAGACACACCTGAATTGTAAACATGCTGTGTAAGAGGATTGATGAATGGCAGGCAGTGTCGCAAACAAAAAGGTCTATAAAAAATCATTGCACAGCCGGGAAAAAATACTAATTTCGTTTTAACGTTTAAACCTTTTTACTTAGCATTTTGCAATTAGGTACATTTAGTTTTTATTTTTATATAACGTTTCGTTCATTTTTTTTTACTTTTTGAAGAATATAAAACATAAGAAAAATATTATCCCAAAAATAAGATTATAGATTATAATAAATTCAACCCATTACTGTCCCACTGCTGGGCAAGGTTCTCTTCTCAGAATGAGAAGGGTTAGGCCTTAGTCCACCACGCTGGCCTGGTGCGGGTTGGCGGACTACACACACTGTCAAGAACTTTATGGAGCCCTCTCAGGTGTGCAGGTTTCCTCACGCTGTTTTCCTTCACCGTAAAGGCAAGTGATAATCAAATTCTGAACCGCACATGATTCCGAAAAGTCAGAGGTGCGTGCGGATTTGAACTCCGACCCTCCTGCATGGAAAGCAAGCATTCAACCGCTACGCTATCACGGCTATTATTCTTTAATTATTTATTGATTATAGATTATCAATAAATAATTAAAGAATAATTTACAATATTAATTATAATACAATATTGTATAGAGAAAGAAGGAATGAAAATATTTTTATTTTAGAGAGACTTTGTATTAACATATTACATTCACAGGCGGACCGATGAAATAACGATGAATGATGTCGAAAATTTCTTCAAACTGGCTTTAAGCCATAACATGAACCACTATTATGTGGTTCGTATATTACAAGCTATACTGAGGAGAGCTGATAGCAATCTATCTAAGAACTACTGTAAACAGTAAGTATTCTACATATTTTTATAGTAAAATTTGTTTCAAAACAAAATTAAAATCTATCTTTATGGGATAGTATGACCCTGTGAGCATTCGTTACCCGTAAACCAACTCTTATGGATATTTCACGCCGGCCGTCGCATATTTTTTTCGTCGCTTATATTAGCTATATCGACGCAATCTTACAGTGGCTAAATATATGAGAAGGGCCATTAATTGCGAAAATGATGTCAACTTTTAGCATTCTATGTCTTACGTTATCTGAAAAAAACGACGACGGACCACGGATGAATGCCGAGTTGATTCCATACGTACCAAAATATTCCACTTTGCCAATTTTGGAATAGAACAACAGGAGCTCCCCCTAAATTACCCCTTCATCATCATCATTCAACCGAAACACGTTCACCTCATGTAATTATCCATTACCACATAATAATTATTTATATCCCACAGGCCATACACATTGACTGAAATGTATTACGCAAAAATTGCTCTTTTCTATTTATCACATACTTATCTTATTATGAACTGGTTCCAAAAACAAATGAGAAGTAAATTACGAGCGACCTTTGTGCTGAATTTCTTCATGCGGTGGACCGACCCGATGAATGTTCATACAGACGACGCTGTGGAAACTGCAGTTAGTACCTACTACGCAAATATGACACTACTTTTGTCGTTTTCTGGACGTAGCATAGTGTGTTATGAACCCGATTTTTGGGACATCATATTTTTATTCAAGTATATATAGTTTATATCATTTCTAATACCAGAGTTCAACTCGGCTTCGATATATATAATTTTTTTAAATTTCAATGTCTCTTAAAAAGAAAAAAAAAATCAAATATGTTTTATTTCTAATTTTTCTTTTTTCTTTTTTTTTATTCATCTATAACACCGTATTAGCCCCTGATTTCTACATGTTACTTGATACTATTGCTTTTACTTTCTATTATGTATAGTATTTTAAGCGTTGGGTAGCTTACGAAATGAAACAGCGTGTTCTGATCTCGGAAGGATGCGAAGAAATGTATCGGAATGTGTATATTTGAAAAATTAGCCTATTTATATACAATATTACTATGCTACACTTAGTCACTAGTCTATTCATATTTACATTCCACCGACCAATACGATGCGCCGTAGGGCGAGACGCGCGCACGGGGCGCGGGGCGCTGTTGCGAGCGCGGCACTATTCGCCGCGAGGGCATAAATATGACTCGCGCCCAAAGCGCGTTCCTTTTCTGCGTGCGCCGGCGTCGAGTGCGGACGGGGAGACTGCGCGTCGTCGGCGCCGGCGTCGTGTCCTCGCGATCGTCTTCGAGTCATGAAGCTTCATCCAGCTGCTGCATGCTTGCTTCGCTTGCCATGCTCTCAAACCGCTTCTTTCGAAGCGAAGCCCGTCGTGTGTGCGGCGTTGTAGTGACGCTCGTGCCGCGTCGGTGCGTCCATCTTATTTCACGTACTGTCGTCTTTATCAAGATGCTTGAGCTTCACTGTTTCTTGATGGAGTGTTCTTAAAACGTGCTTGGTACTGGTACGGTGGTGAAGGTAAGTAGGTACTGTGCTGTGCCACTACATCACTCCCCCTCTAGCGAAGCGTACGTTGGGTTTCACTGCGCGACCGGACCGAGTGACGTATGAGTCGGGCGGTGCGCTGGGGGTCGATGACCGTGGCTCGACGCTCGCAGTGGAACTCGATGTTTGCGGAGCTTGAGGTTGCACGCATGTTGTAGGCGTGGCACATTCTTCTTCGTTCAGCAAGTGCGCTGGCTTAAGTCTGTCTATTGAGACAACTGTAGTTCGAAGTGGCGTCTGTATGGTGAAGTGTTTGTTATCACGCTGAATCACCATAAACGGGCCGTCGTAAGGAGGGGTCAATGGACTTCGTACGGTATCGTTGCGCACGAAAACATGGGTACACGTGGCTAGGTCCTTGTGCACGAACGTGCTTCTGTTGTTGCTGTGTGACTTGCTCCTTGGTGTAAGTGATGCCATTGTTTCAGTCAGCTGGCGAACGAAATCTGCGTCATCATTTTTCGGCTGTGTAGGCGCGAAGAAATCTGACGGTATTCGCAGTGTCGATCCGTAGGTCATCAGGGCTGGGCTGACTTGTGTGTCTCCACGAAGCGCTGTACGTAGTCCAAGTAGCACGGTCGGTAATTCTTCGCTCCAGTGTGTGCCTGCGCCTCTTGCCATGAGCGCGGCCTTCAGCGTTCGATGCCAGCGTTCGACTTGACCATTTGCTTGCGGATGGTATGCAGTAGTTCGAATCCTGGCGATGCCGAATCTCTTCATCAGTGCGTTGAATAGCGACGATTCGAATTGTCTACCTTGATCCGTCGTTACACGTAACGGACAGCCAAATCGCGATATCCATCCCTCGTAGATCGCCTTAGCAGCAGTGTCGGCGGTGACGTCACGAACAGGGATTGCTTCAGGCCATTTAGTGCAGCGGTCGATCATTGTCACTAGATATCTGTAGTCGTTAGATGGCGGTAGTGGTCCGACGATGTCAACGTGTATATGTTCGAAACGTGACGATTTTTGAAACTCGCCGAGCGGACTGATAACGTGTCGTTGAATTTTCCCGCGCTGACATCCGATGCATGTTTTCGCCCACATACCAACTTCTCTGTTCATACTCGGCCAAAAGAACTTCGTAGAGATTACTTTTCTTGTTGTTCGCACACCGGGGTGACTTAGTTCGTGCTGCGCTTTGAATGCTACTTTACGATAAGTCGCTGGTAGGTATGGACGAACGTTGCCGGTTGATGTTTCGCACATGATGGGTCGTTGACCTCCGGGTAATGTGATAGGAGCGAATTTCAGGCTTGGGTTGGACATGCAGGTTTTCAGTTCTTCGTCATTTTCTTGGTCTTGAGCGAGTTGGTTGTAGTCGATTGCGGAGTGTGACAAGTTGATTTCTTCGATGCGTGATAAGGCGTCAGCTGCTTCGTTCTTATCACCATGAATGTACTTAATGTTTGTGCAGAATTGACTTATGTAGTGAAGCTGTCGTTCTCTTCTCGGTGTGTCGCTGCTGCTCGGCGTTCTTGTAAGCGCGTACGTGAGAGGTTTGTGGTCAGTGCATATCGTGAGTTCATTGCCCTCTATCAGTCGACGTAAGCTCTTAACAGCTGTGTATATTGCTAATAATTCGCGATCGTACACACTGTATCTTCGCTGCGTTTCGCTCATTGTTTTTGAGTAGTAGGCGAGTGGTTTCCACGTGTTGTCGACTTTCTGTTGCAATACGGCGCCGAGGCTGGTATCAGATGCGTCGGTGAGTAAGCATAACGGCGCGTTAGGTATCGGGTGAGTCAGTACGGTCGCCTCGAGTATGCCTTGGCGGCATTTCTCAAAAGCTTTCTCGGCTTCGGGCGTCCAGGCAATCGGAGATTTGTCATTCTTTTTGCTGTTGTGTAAGTACTGATTGAGTAGATATTGATGTTCGGCTTGATGGGGTAGGCAGCTGCGGTAGAAATTAATCATGCCTAAAAATCTTCTTAATTCTTGTATCGTAGTTGGTCTCGGGTATTTGACGATGGCTTCGATGCGCTCTTCTGTGGGTTTGATTCCGTCTTGCGTTACTTCATATCCCAAGAACTGTATTTTGTTCGTGCCGAATTCGCATTTGTCAATGTTGAGTGTGACGCCGTAGTTGTTCAATCGTTCGAGTACTTGATGTAGGTGTCGCTTGTGTTCTTCTTCATTGATTGAATGGACTAGCAAATCGTCGACGAAGCAAAAGACGATGTTATCGAGTCCGCGTAGTACTTCGTGCATGAATCGCTGAAATGTTTGACCTGAGTTGCGTAGGCCAAACGTCATGCAGTTGAATTCGAATAGGCCGAATGGCGTGATGATGGCGGTCTTCGCGGCGTCTTCTTCATGTATAGGTATAGAAAAGTAGGCCATCTTCATATCAAGCTTCGAAAAAACTTTTTTCCCGTGTAGTTGGTACGTAAAGTCTTGAATTCTCGGAATTGGGTAGCGGTCGGGTACAGTCACAGCGTTGAGTCTACGATAATCGCCACATACACGTAGTGAGCCATCTTTCTTCTTGACTACGTGCAACGGACTGGCCCATGGACTCTTCGACGGCTTGCAGATACCCATCTCCATCATCTTTTCAAATTCGATTTTTGCCGCGTTGTATTGGCTCGGAGGGAGGGGGCGTGGCCTCGAGTAAATAGGTTGGCCAGTTGTCTCGATGCGATGTTTGACTTCGTGTTTCGCAGGAGTCTTGAGTGACATAGGACGCAGAATGTCTGGATATTGTCTTAGTATGTCGTGGTAAGTATGGTTACGGTCGACTATGTACACCGCTTCTTCTGTAGACTGGATCTTGATGGCGTTCACACTGAGTTCGGTAACACGGTCGATGAGCTTCCTCTGATGCAGGTCGACTAGTAATTTGTGGTTTACTAGGAAGTCTGCGCCCAGTATCGAGGTTTTCACGTCGGCGACGACGAACGTCCACTTAAAACTTCTACGTAAGCCTAGGTTGAGCTCGAGTGTGCGCTCTCCGTAGGTACGTATCGGGGTGCCATTTGCCGCGAAAAGTTTGTATGTACTTTCTGTCGGTTTCAAATTCTTGTTTCTAGCTGCTAGAACGGATATGTCGGCTCCGGTGTCCACAAGAAACTTCTCTCTATTGTTGATGTCGATAACACATAGGCGGTAGCTTGGCTGGTTAACATCGACACCCGCCACTGTCGATGCACGTTCTAGTTTTCCCGCTTCTCGAAGGCACATGGCGATTCGCATTTTCGTGCCGCTTTGCCGAATCGGTAATGGTATCGGCACAACCAGTCGGGATCGCCGGGCTTGCGGCCGTTGTCAGTACGCTGTCTCGATTGTGAGCGGCTGCGTTGATGTGCGGAGTTTTGGCGGGAACGGCGATACGAGTGTTGCTGGTTGCGGAGTTCGGCGACTTCGAGCGACAATTTTTCGAGTTGTTTTGATAACACATTGATCTGCAGGGCTGTTATGGAGTTGATATTCTGTACCTCTTTGCATGAATTTGATGGCGGAGGGTCTGCTGTGGAGACTGCGGCGACTGTGGTGGGTTCAAAATGCTCCATCATTTTGTCGGCCATCGCGGCTAGGACTTCGAGCGATGACTCTGTGTTGACGGAGAGCACGGCGCGAACTTGTGTGGGCAGCTGGTTGAGCCACATAACCTTGAGTGCTTCGTCCGTCAGTAACTTGCCGCTGAGGTCACGCATTTTACGCAGCAGCTGGCTTGGCTTCTGATCGCCAAGATCGAGGCCGCTGAGTAGTTTCTGTAACTGCCGGTGATCTGACTCTTGATACGTCGAAATCAGTCGGTTCTTGAGCGTGGAGTATTTACCAGTTGCCGGGGGGTTCAGGATGATGTCGCCGATTTGTTCCAAATCGTTGCAGCCTAGCAACGGGACGACGAGGTTGAACTTCTGATCTTCACCGATTTTGCTGGCGGCGACGGCGGCTTCAAACTGCGCGAACCACAGGCGAGGATTTTGGCGCCAAAACGGAGGTAGGCGTGCAGGCAGCGAGATGGTGGCGACGTCGTTCTTCACAGTTGTAATACCCTGGGCGTCGCAGAAATCTTCGGATTGTTCCTGCGGCATGATGGTTCTTCTGTGCTGAGCTTCCTGTGGGATCTTCTTGCAGATGTTCTCAGGAACTCAGGTAGGTACTTCCGGATCGTATAGGCTTCTCGGGGTCACCAATTTAAGCGTTGGGTAGCTTACGAAATGAAACAGCGTGTTCTGATCTCGGAAGGATGCGAAGAAATGTATCGGAATGTGTATATTTGAAAAATTAGCCTATTTATATACAATATTACTATGCTACACTTAGTCACTAGTCTATTCATATTTACATTCCACCGACCAATACGATGCGCCGTAGGGCGAGACGCGCGCACGGGGCGCGGGGCGCTGTTGCGAGCGCGGCACTATTCGCCGCGAGGGCATAAATATGACTCGCGCCCAAAGCGCGTTCCTTTTCTGCGTGCGCCGGCGTCGAGTGCGGACGGGGAGACTGCGCGTCGTCGGCGCCGGCGTCGTGTCCTCGCGATCGTCTTCGAGTCATGAAGCTTCATCCAGCTGCTGCATGCTTGCTTCGCTTGCCATGCTCTCAAACCGCTTCTTTCGAAGCGAAGCCCGTCGTGTGTGCGGCGTTGTAGTGACGCTCGTGCCGCGTCGGTGCGTCCATCTTATTTCACGTACTGTCGTCTTTATCAAGATGCTTGAGCTTCGGTGCGTCCATCTTATTTCACGTACTGTCGTCTTTATCAAGATGCTTGAGCTTCACTGTTTCTTGATGGAGTGTTCTTAAAACGTGCTTGGTACTGGTACGGTGGTGAAAGTAAGTAGGTACT
The DNA here is from genome assembly GCA_947562105.1 of Shargacucullia verbasci. Taxonomy (NCBI): domain Eukaryota; kingdom Metazoa; phylum Arthropoda; class Insecta; order Lepidoptera; family Noctuidae; genus Shargacucullia; species Shargacucullia verbasci. The sequence continues at coordinate 7,741,877 of OX387284.1, read as the reverse complement.
GTGCTGTGCCACTACAGTATTAAAACCACAATATAATTCTGTGTTAACTCAGAAGTGATTGCAAATTTTATATTATCGTCAGGGCTGTTTAGTATATCCGAAAACAGAACTGATGTATTTTATCAGTTAAAAAAAACAATTAGTGTCGAAATTGTATTAAGTGGTAAAGCTAAACTCACCCTCATTACTAATTACAAACGTTTCAAAATGAAAATAATTATTGATTGTTGGATTTTTTAACAGGTTTGACAAACTCAATGCCTCTACTGGTAACGGCTTATTTTTTTACTTGTTTCTTCCCCTCTAACTGGTTGAAATCAAATATAATTGTAGAAATCACTTAAATAAATACATGATGTCTCAAAAATCGGGTTCTGTTATGGACTGTGCGTAGGTATTAAAATGCTCGTGAAGATTCTACAGGCTTTAGAAAGATTGACTTTAGAATGGAATTAAAAGGAATGTACTAGAAAGACCGAAACCAGATTGAGAAAAGAAAACAAAATTAAAATAAACTATAGACAAAGTAAACTCTACTTCGGTTTAACAGACTATATTATGAGCATAAAGCTTAAGTTAAACAAGTTTAAACTTAATGAGAGTATTTAACTTAGGCTTTAAGCTCATATAGGACAGTCAGAGGCACGAAAACACAAGTATTTTTAATATATTTTTTTATCAGTAATTTTATTTAATTTATAAAAATAACGATACTACATATTTTTTTTAAATAAACTAATTGGCGGCCTCAGACAATTTACTCTCTAATCTATTAATCTACTCTAAAATTTCTGATAACTTTTATTTATAAAAACAACTTGTTTTTTCGTGCCTCTGCCCCTGATCCCTTAAGTAATCTAATTGAATATTTTACTTCATCAGATTATGGCGTTGGTTAAGGAAGTAGGCGAACTGTTTCCAAATGATGAGGGACAGCCAAATTACACCGTGCATGAGAAGATTCTTAAGGGTTTGCTAAACGATAAAGACGTGCTTCACGCCATATCTGAAGTAATATTCCGTCGGCATCGCTTGGTGCTCATGCCATCTGCAGATCTGGACACACTCGATATAGTTCGGGTAAGTTATAATATACATATTGAACTACGGTAACCGTTGAAATATTTTTCTACCACTTTTGTGTACAAATGTACAATCTACAATACAATCGCTAGATAATTATGTTATTAAATTGTAATATATTGACAATGGCTCTCGAATAACTCTTTCAGTATGTATATGTAATATGTATATTGTATAATAAAAATAATGTATATGTGAGTTATCTTTAACGAGTGGAACAATTATGATGATATTTCATCATCATCATCATCTCAGCTGAAAGAGTCCATTACTTGACATAGGCCTCCCTCAAATATCGACCGGTCCTGTGCTACCCGCATGCATCGGTTTCGGTTAAACAAAATAATTCGATTTATTTTTTATTACAGGTTCTGAAAACAAAATGCGGCCACGTAATCACTATTGGGGTCATATACCAAGCCGTTGCTCACAGATGTGGGGTGCTGTGCAACCTGACCGTATTCCCGAACCATTTCTTCCTGGAGTGGCGTGACCAAGACCGACCTCACGTATCCACCATTATTGATCTAGAGACTGGAAGTTTAAAACCAAAGGGCCGCTGTCCCTATTCAGTCAATCCTCACAGACCCGAATTGCGGTATTGTCCGAATTCATTTCTTCAATACATCGTGGTAACATTCCTTAAGAGCATGGGAACTCTTAAAAACGGGTTAGTGTGCTTCTTTTTAAAGTTTTAATCTTTCTCCGCTTCGTGTCGTAGGTTCGATTCCCGCACGAAACAAATATTTGAATGATTCTACCAATCTACCAATAGTTGTTTCGGGTCTGACATGTAACATGTACAGTCAGCATCAAAAATATGTATACATGTAGAGAAATTCAAACGCTTATTCTTGGAATACTATTGGGTAAAATCATAATATTTATGATGATGAGTATTTTTATATATATACTATGTGTAAACTTGTTCAAGATTTTAATCACAATTTCCTCTAAAAATCGTGTTTGAATTGTATACATCTAAATGAAATAACTTATTGTAGGAATTCAAGAAATGCTTTGCTGCTGCAAGACTTTATGAACACAAGCCCTTCTGATGAAAATCCATTCAAGGAGTATAAAGCATATTTGATAGACCTCGATCGCTTGCCAGCAATGGCCCACCATCTTGATAAATTTTACGTAAGTTATACGAAGTACGAATGATTGTAGGAAGCGATATTCAGTAGCTATATTGCTTATAGAGAAACTGGTGGTCGCTAGATAATAGGTAGCCCGCGAAATTAAAATTTCTATCGTGTGGTTCATTGTAGAATATCGTACATATTTTGAAATAAATACAGTCAAAATGTATATACCTAATGATTGAATGGCTTAACTTTGAAATACGTCAACTACAATTAACATTATGATTAAAGTGCCTAAAATAATTTTATGATCTGATAAGTGTAACACAGACAGAGGCTGTTCTTCTTTGTGGCCTTGTATGCCTGGTCACAAGAAAACATTATAAAAAAATATTAATTTTCAGCATAGTTTTTTTTTTTTTTTTAATAATTTCCTACCTATTTTTTTTTTAAGTTTTGATGTGTATCCATATTCTTCGGTAAACCATAGGGCGGTGGAGTATGCGTTGTATGAAATCTTAATTGTTATTTACGAAACATCTCTCCTCACTGCCCCTCTGGTTTGATGAATGCCGACGACGCATTCCCATTTATTTAATGTTATCAATTAAATTGCAGATAGACGACAGCCATTTAAAAATTTTGGAACATTTGGTGTCTATCACTTATAACCCTTTACCTATGACCAGACCAGTGAGTATAACCTTCGTAAAATTTTAAATGTGTAATATAAACAGGAAGATTCATATTTGGGAAAACCAGATCAATATTTTTCACATTATACCCAAAAAAAAAAAAACTGTTTCAGGAAATCTTGTAATACGTTTGAATAAAGTCTAAATGGATTTCTAAGAACAAAAAATCATATATATATATATATGAATTTTATCGGAAGCCCTAGAGAACCCTAAAATACGTACCGTTTTTAAAATCACCATCATAAAATATTATATACTCCATTTTTCAGATGACTGTGACTCGCCGCGACAGCCGCGTTTTATTAGCCGTTGGAATGATATGTTATCATCAAAGATACAATTACCTGGGTGTGATCCGAGGCTGGCACCCTAATGCTTCAGATGAAATTCACCTCAGTGAAGATTTCACTACGTTAACCAACCATGGGCAACCGTTCTATAACGTTGTGGCACTTGACGGGTCAGATAGACTTGTCGCTCAAGGTACATCAACATGATGTTGCAAAAACATACGGATCATTTGCAATGGACAAATTTTAAATCAGGGGTATTTAAAAGCCAAATTGAACAATTCATTTATGAATCTCTATAGTTACTATCAAATAGGGCAAAGGCAGGTCCAATGATGTGGTCCTGACACGAATCTTAAGATATTTTGATATTTGTAATGTGAATAATGCTTTTTAGACCCTGATACAGGCTTTCGATGTTTAATCAATATTTTATGTAATTTTATATCTATAACATTTATCAGTTTATCAATAACATTTATTTGTTACAGAAAATCTTACTGCCGTAACAAGCCCAATCCGCTTATACCACTTTGAGGATGTTATAGCCAAGGATTTTACTCATTTCGATGGTTTCTGTTATGTTCCAAACACGGAAAAAGAACAGGAGTATCCAGATGACGGTCCTATAAGAGCTTTATACAAAGATCGATTTAAACTAAGGACTCGTCAGCTATTCAATATGGAGTAGTATTTTTATTAAATAAGCAAACAAATTATCTACGCGTTATAAATCATTTATTTTTCGTTTTATGGCAATTCACATATTAAGGGGCTATCTCGAAAATGATCGCGGACCACTGAGCGAGTTTAAAAATGCTATTATTGATGTAATTAATTTAAGTACGCAAAGTATAAGATGACTCTACTGAGCGCTGGCTCGCGTAATAAACGACATTCCGCCTTATCCTATCGAGAAAGTTGCAAAGTATCGTGTTTTCGCAGATTCTAGATCATATAGTTAATAAACATATACCAAAAAATCGGATACATAAAATCTATAAACTAAACAAAAATGTGGGATAGAAGATCTACAAAATTCCCGGGGTATCCCCTTATTTAATTAACGGTTTTTTGCCTATCATTCTGTGTAGTAGTGTAACGTTCAGCAAAAAACCATTTGATAATCTATAGCACAGAATATTAAATGTGGGCAAAAATCAGCTAGTACGCTTGTAGGACGCTGTGCCGCAATGCTAAGCTAATAGCTACCTGCGTACGTGGTATCGTACCGTTGAAAGTGTTTAATACATTTGTATCATGATTGTGCTTACATTATGTCGCATTGTTGCATCTTTCTTTGTATATTTGTCATTTTTGTAGTGTTTGTAAATAATAGAATAAATATGCCTTGTTAACTCGTAAATGTTTGACTTCTCACCATGCTGCATATACCACGTAATAATAATACAAGATTAATATGTAATAAGATAAACATATCTTCTGGCATATCACCATCCTTATGTACGAAGGGGGAGAGGGTTAGAGATACAAATGTCTTAAAAATATTTCATCAAAATATTCAAGGTCTCTCTTCCAAAATACTAGAAGTTGAGTTGTTCCTAGAAAAAAGCAAATATGATATTGTTTGTATAACAGAACATTGGATGAAAGATTACCAAATGTTAATATATTATGAAAATTATTATGTGGCTAGTTGTTATAACCGAAAGTCCATGCTACATGGGGGTTCTTTAATATTAATTAAGAATTCCATTAAGTCAAAAGAACGAACTGATATAGTCAGATTGTCGGTCGAACATTCCATTGAATTGGCTTGTGTTGAGCTGGATAAGCATATTATAGTTTGCGTTTATAGACCCCCAAATAACCAAAATTTATCAACATTTGAATGTGTAATGGAGGATGTATTGAAAAAGATTTTTAGTAAAAATAAATCCATTATAATCTGTGGCGACTTTAACATTAATATACTAGAAAATAATTTGATGACTAATAAGTTCTTGTGTCTTTTTAAATCTTTTAATCTGGTAAATATATTTTCAGAACCAACTCGAGTAACGTCTACATCTGCTACTTGTATTGATAATGTATTCTGCAACTGTGACTATTCACAGGAAGCTATCATGAATTGCTTACCTTCAGATCACAGTGGGCAAACCGTTACTTTTAAATACAATAAGCACCCAAGTAAAATTCAAATTAAATCTAGGTTTATAACAGCAAGGAAATTGGAAAATTATAATAAATCATTAATTCAAAAATTGTCTGTTCTTAAAAATTATACAAAAGACTGTGATAAACTGTATGCAGACTTCTTTGCCATAGTGAAAACAGAGTTTGACAATTTTTTTAAAATAAAAACAAAAAATATTGATCATAAATTTAAGTTCAGCGACTGGGCGACTAAGGGTATTCGTAAAAGTAGGGAACGTTTATTTGAACTGTATGAACAGAAAAATTATAATAAAAGTAAAAACTTTTTTCAATATGTCACTAATTTCTCAAAAACTTATAAAAAGGTGTGTCAACTAGCCAAGGCTCGGTATATTAGTGACAAAATTAAGCATGCAGATAATAAAATTAAAACTACTTGGCAGATTATTAATAATGAAACTTGTAAATCGAAGTCACACACCATTGATTACACAATAAACACAGCGCGTGGTCTGTTATATACAGATATTGATGTAGCTCAAGAATTCGAGTCTTTCTTTACTAATATTCCCTTAAAAACTACAGAATTTCTGAATTCATCACCATCTCTTTCTGCTACCTTACTCAGACAGAATGTTCCTGCTTGTACCGTTGAATTTACATTCAAGCGCGTTAGTCCTCAGTCAATTATAAAAGCTTTTAATGAAATTAAAATTAAATTAACTGAAGATTTATGGGGTTTATCGGTAAAAGTATGTAAAAGTATTATTAAAACTATCGCTCCCCACTTAGCGATCATATTTAACAAATGCGTAGATCAGGGATCCTTTCCGGATTTAATGAAACACAGTAAGGTAATCCCTTTGTTTAAATCCGGTAACAGTCGAGATCCGGGTAACTTTAGGCCAGTATCAGTTTTGCCTGTTCTTAGCAAGGTTTTTGAGAAAATTATGATTAATCAAATGCTATTGCACTTTAACTTAAACAAGCTTTTTCACAACCAGCAGTACGGCTTCACTAAAGGACGAAATACAACTGATGCGGGCATCACATTAATCAAACACATCTTCGATGCTTGGGAAGGTTCTCAAGATGCCATCGGTGTATTTTGTGACCTCTCAAAAGCTTTTGATTGTGTAGGGCATGAGACGCTGCTTCTAAAACTAGAGCATTACGGGCTTAAGCATGAATCACTAAAAGTTGTTAAATCATATTTGCAAAACAGGCAACAAAAAGTTCAAATAAATGGAGTTAAATCATCTGGCGCTCTAGTGACAATGGGTGTACCCCAGGGTTCGATCCTAGGTCCGTTTTTGTTTTTAGTGTACATAAATGACCTACCTTATATGCTTCAGGATAGAACAAAGATTGTGTTATTTGCTGATGATACATCTTTAATTTTTAAAATAGATAGACGTGTTTCTAATATTGACGAGATAAATAACGCTCTTCTCAAGGTGCATGACTGGTTTACAGTTAATAATTTAGTATTAAATGGGCAAAAAACTAAATGCATAAAGTTTGCCTTACCAAATGTAAAAAGCAGAGAATGTAACGTTGTGTTAAATAAAGAGAAGCTCGAATTCGTCGATCAAACAGTTTTCTTGGGAGTAACGCTAGATTCAAAGCTTCAATGGGGCCCGCATATCAAATCCCTAGCAGGACGGCTTAGTTCAGCTGCTTATGCTGTGCGAAAAATCAGACTACTTGCAGACGTAGCCACCGCAAGACTGGTTTATTTTAGCTACTTTCACAGCATTATGTCCTATGGTATTTTATTGTGGGGACGGGCTGCTGATATTGAATCTATTTTCATCTTGCAGAAGAGAGCCATTAGGGCTATTTACAATCTGCATAGTCGTGAGTCTTTGAGAGAACTTTTTAAAGAAATTAATATTATGACAGTCCCATGTCAATATATCTACGAAAATATTATGTACGTACGAAAAAATATAACTATGTTTAGTAAACAATGTGATATACATGATTATAATACTAGGAATAAGACCAAATTAGTACAGCACTATCATCGCTTAGCTAAAGTCCATACGTCTTTTATAGGATACAGTATCAAATTTTATAATAAAATACCAGACAGCGTGTTAAATTTACCAGAAAATAAATTCAAAATACTAGTTAAACGTATTCTTTGCAAACAAGCATACTATAAATTAGAAGATTATCTTGTAGATAAAAATGTTTGGCGAAATGCTATTCCAGCTCCGCAAGACCATGAATAATACAATATGTATCTAATGTAATTTTTTTTTAAAATTGGACATCATATATTTATGTATTTATTGATGTTGTGACATTTTTTTATTATAATTTTTTTTTTACTTACTTTTGACTTCATATGGCTTCATATGGTATTTATCTTGACTTAGATTCGGCTTTATTGGCAATATAGTTTAGTATTGACTTGTATTGGCCTTATTGGCATTATTGTATTATTATTATTTTTGACATCTTTTGGCTTTATTGGCCTTATTGTATTATTATTATTATTTTGACATCTTTTGGCTTTATTGGCCTTATTATTTTTCATTGACATTCATTGGCTTTATTGGCATTTTTATTGTTAATTTGTATCTGCCATATTGTATTACCTGCTATTTTTTGTTATTATGTTGGCAATTTGTAATATGTGAGCACCATGTAGCCCTAAAGAGATATTTTATTCAATTGACGTGATAGTTGTCTGGCAGTTTGAGAATGTCATGCTCACTTAAATGTCCTGCTGATGGTGGCGTGCGTGTCGGGTCGTTGAGTTCCCTGCAATGTGGTTGAGTTGAGCGATGCCGATACGTGCGTCATACTCGTGAACGGGTGCCGTCTGTTGGGACTGGTCAGCTCATAGCTGCCATGTCAATCTTATCAGAATATTTGTTATTAATTTAAAAATCAGGCTTGTTTAGTTTAGACTTTTTTTTACATTGTCCTCACATAAGTTTTCGAGAACAATGTATTTTAACAAAATATTGTAAGAAATTCTGAATTTAAAAGAGTAACCATGGAGTTTCTTGCCCGTTCTTCTCCATTGGAAGTCAACATTTTGGAACGTGGCACCTAGAGTCGTAACTATTCTTAAGTACCTGTATATGGTCTACATGAATAAAAACATATCTTATCTTATCTTATCTTATCTTATCTATTAGTCGCCATGAGACCGAGTGCCTGTATTAATCGCAGTAAAAGTGAATTATTACCCAACCACTTCTTAATTACGAGCGCAATGTATGCTAGGTTTTGAAAATTATATAATAGCATCATTATATAATAATATTTTTTGGTGTCGGAGTATACATGTTGACTGCGGGAAAACACACACCGTGTGTTTGCAAAATTAACGCAGTGCGGCGCGCACACACCCGTTTTTGTTCGCTAAAATGGATTACTTTATTCATTTCTTAAACGGAAGTCGGAAGAATCACTGATTAAAAATACGAATAATTTCTTCTTCAATAGTTCATATTCTCATTGCTAATAATTATACAACATTTATGAAAATCTAAATCCAACAGCACATAGTTTGGAATACGCTCGGTAGATGGCAATAGTAATGGGTCTACAATAGTCAATAGAACACTTCCATAGACTTAGAATTTCGCTTACGCTAAAACACTTCTGTCTAACCCTTCGGGTAACAGGTACAGGCGTGATGTTACATTATGTTTACATATTATTATAAATAAAATATGTCGTCGGGCCGGTTCGAACTCGATACCCGTTAATCTCAGTCTAACGAATTGTCGGTTAGCCTTCGTAGTTAGTAATGATTATTTGTTCAAATAGCCGATTGAAAATCTATCCAATTATTAATTTATCTGGTTATGTTATGTTAATAACTAAATAGAAAATGATGGCTGGAGTACACAATTAATAAAATATATGAAGTAGTCCGGAGTATCTGACGCCGACTCCCTCATACTCACTCGTATAGGTCATACTTACTTCAAATAGCTCTTCAGCGAGTCTCGTGCAAATCGGTGAACTTTTCACATCGTGATAAATGGCAATATTCTGAACGTTAAACTGTTTCAACTGCTTTATGAGTTTCCAAAAAGATAGACTGACGTTCCCAAAAATCGGCCTTCTTTTCGATAGTGGAAGTTGTACACACAAAATTACTGAGATATCTGTAACTACAAATATCAGTATTGTTGTGATTTGTAAATAAATAAAAAATCGAATATACAAATTATTTTTATTTATTAATTCTTCCTGCAGTGCTTAATAGTTGCTGACAATTTAAGAACGAGATCTTGTAGTTAAACATTATTATTTACATTTAATGTGTGCTAGGCTCTTGCTTTTTCAGGTTTAGTAATGGCACTATTTACTAATAAAAAGCGGTATCCGTTGCACTGCGTAATATGAATTTAATTGAAATCAAATGGTATGCAACAGAAATATTAAGTACATTTTCAAGTGAAAATAATGTTTAAGAACTATAACACAGTAACGGTAATTTTGACTTTATCATAAACCCAAAACTAAATTTGAATAAAATCTTGGCAAAATCTATCTTACAAAGCTATTTTTGGCAAACACATTAATTAAAAATGTTATACAAAGATAAGTAAAACGTAAATCTTTCCTTTGCGTTACATACATTTCTGAAATTTGGAAATGACTATACGGTACAGTCTTCTACATATACGAAGTGAATTCTAAAGTCCAGTCTAGAATGTGACGTCAGACTTTATGAACTAGTGTAATTAAATACTATATAATATTGAATAATGGTATTTTCGGTTTAATATTAAGTCTTGTAATAAACGTGAAAATAGTGTTTTAATGAAATATATTTGACACACTTGACTATGTATGTATTACAAAGAATAAGACTGACTACTTACGTTCTTATTATAGGGCGCTGACTATTTCATAGGTTTTGGAGAGATATTTTTTCTACACAGAAATATTTATATCATTATAAATACCAGATAGTAAAATACGTAATTGAAATTAAAAAATCTATGACGATATAATTTTCCAGTCAATTAAAGCTTTTCTATCAACATGAAAGTCTTACAAAATGTAATTTAACTACAAAATTGAAACTCCATCAATTTAAATTACGTTTCATTATTTTGAATTTATACTCAAATGAATTGTAATAAATTTTCCTATCAGCTGTAAATATTTTAACAAAATTGAAATTAAAAATATAATGTGATTATATGTCTATACCCTATTTGCTAAAAAAAATAAAACTTACGTTGGCAGCAAATTATTAAACTATCGTCGCTGTACACAAAGTTAATAAGATCGAGGTGTCATTTTCATAATTACCTACATACTCATTGAGTTGGAGATCATCGGTGGTACACATGCGACGACAAACGGATCCTAAAATTCCTAGAGCGAGATTTATACATTGAGCAGTTAATACTCTAAAATCTCACTCAAATTATAATTATTTAAAGTTAACATAAGTAGGTATAGAAGCAAATAGTAACCTATTACTACTAAAATTAGACAGGCATTATTTTAGTTTAGACATTTCCACCACTAAAATTTACAGTGACTGGAACAACATGTTTAAATAAAGCAAAATTATAAATTATAAGTTGGAACTCATAAATCGCATAACATGTTGAGTACATTTGGATCAAGTTTGGTTATAAGCTACTACATCATAGTTTAACTATATGTTAATGATTGAGGTACGCCGTTGACAGTCTTTGATTTCAGGACCCCGTTCTCATACGACATTACTGTCTCTCGACCGTTCTCTGTTACCCTGGAAAAATTAAAACAATATTAACGACAACGGTTAATGTATTTACATTTTCCCGAAATGTGATAAGTGTCACTTACATCATGATTAAGTGACATGGATATTGTATCAATGTAATGTATGATAACCACATTATTGACTTTGTTTTTGATATCTATGCTCAGTCAACAATCAAGAATGCAAGAAAGCGTTTCCTAAAGTAATGATACCTAATTTGGTCAGACGCGCCATGTGCAGTGACCCCCGTAAAGATCCTTGCTGATTGGTAAAATATTCCATCCAATCCATTTATGCAAATCGATTTAACAAGCTATTCTAGGGCAGGTGAAAAATGAAACCTTTTACAATGATAGGTAAGCAAACTGCTGGATGTAAAAAAATAATAAAATGAAAGATTGGAGTTAAAGTAAAAAATAAATAAATTATAAACTTGAGTATTTAACTCAAGTTTATAAATTTATAAGTATTTTTATAATATTGTTAACGGAATAATAAAAGAAACCTGTAACGGGGAATACCGTTATGTCTATACCTTGATTAATAAAGGTGATTTTGTCAAACAAGGTGACGGCTGTACACTTTTAATAGTATTTTAACTCGTCAAGTGATACAAAGTAGAAATCAATTCAAAGTCCCTCATTTCGAATAAATGTTTACATAAAAAGACATTGCTTTGGTCCCAAACTAGGCTAAGCCTGTATCTTGGGCACTTTATATTAGAAAAATATTGTAACTTTATGGATTTATAGAAATACTGGCGACCCGTCCCGGCTTCACACGGGTAGCAGAGCATGTACACCTACATTTTTATTCTGTCGTAGTGTCGTATCAGCCTGTTGCGTCGAGCATTTAAGCGGCACGGACCAGTAAAGCTCCCAATCGGCATGATTTTTTCCGACATCTTCAACAATCACCTTCATATTTCAGCCAATTTACACATAACCATTAATTATACACCGAAACCTTCCTCATGAATCACTCCGTCTATTGGTGAAAACCGCATGATAATCCGTTTAGAAGTTTTTCAGTTTATCGCGAACAGACAGACAGACGCGGCAGGGGACTTTGTTTTATAATATGTAGTGACATAAGTACTTTTAGTAATGTTGCGTATTTGCTACTCGGATCGAACCATCCAAAGAACGTAACCACACCCGGGTCCCGGGAGATACCTAGCAACTTCGTAATTGAATATTTATGATTCTATCAGCATAATTGCACATACAGATATTTCTTACAGTATATATACATAATTTACTAGCTTCCGCTCGCGGCTTCGCTCGCGTGGTTTACGAACCCGTACATTTTCCCGGGGTAAAAAGTAGCCTATGTGCTATTCCAGACTATAATCTATCTTCTGTGCCATATTTCATCCAGATCCGTTCAGCCTTGACGTGAAAGAGTAACAAAGATCTATCCATCCATTCTCACACACTTCCACATTTATAATATTAGTAGGAAGTAGGAGTAGGATTAAAACTGACGGGGAAAAAGGTAGGGCAGCAGTATTTTGTAATGATAATTATCGTATCTATAGTTATAATTACTATACTTGAATCTTGGAATACACCGTTCCTTTCTATACATGAATGTTTATCAAGGTTGCTCGTTCTTTCAAGCACAAACTCGAAGAAGCCAAGGTCACCGTGGTAAGTTGCTGCATTCTATGTATTACATAATGAGTACGGTAACAGGTATCAATTAATAACGTACAACGGTTGCCTATCGCAGTCCTCTGCTGGTCACAGGCCTCTCCTAAGATGAGAGGTGTGCACTTAAGAACATAACTATACTCACTTCTTAGTCGTAATCTTCTTCCCGTTGACGATGCGCGTGGTGGTTGTGGTACTTCTCATGTTGGCGCTGCCAGGCCCCGCTAACGAACTATTGAATGTAGAGAATGAAGTGAAAGTGTTCCCGTTGGATGCGGCATGTGCAAATATATCATCGAGCCCTTGCATGCCGAACCCGAATGGACTGAATAGGGATGAGGTGAGGGAAGTGCTCGGATGACTTCGACGACCGTGCCTATGATGTCCATGACCGTTGATTTCTGAAAGTAAACATATCCATATAATATAATCAGGAAATTAAGTCGCAATATTAATATAATATGTTATCACAATTATCGTTGTTATCAGTGTTCTCTTTCGAGTCACTACGTACGGCTCCTGACAGCGAACCATAATTAATGATAAGTTAATAGAAAACAATAAATGTAGTCATTTCGCGAATCTAAGTAATATTTGATAATGCGTTGATAGCTTCTTTCTTACTGTTTAGGTACCTACAGTGAGTAAGGACCGCATCTCCAAATTTATGTGCGGATTATCAATTGGGGGCCGTCCATTAATCACGTGATGTTTTTTTAAGCATTTTTGAGCTTTTTTAGATGCTCAATGTTCCCAAAATTCACGAGGAGTCACTGTAATTCCAAAACGCCCATGTCTCTTAGCAAATCAAAAAAATAAATACATGTGATATCTTACTACACCCCCCCCCCCCCTTGTGATATTTAGCGTTTTTTAACCCCCCCCCCCCCCCCTTTCGAGCCTCACGTGATTAATGGACGGCCCCTTGCGATAATGGTGCAGGAAAACATATTTCGGAAACCTGCACACTTGAGAGGGCTCCATATATGATTTTTGAATGTGTGTGTAATCTGCACCAGGCCAGCTGGTAGACTCAGGCCTCACCCTTCTCGTTCCAAAATACATTGTAACAAACGTTAGCTTTTTTTATATTGTATAAGGCACATAAACGTTTACCAGCAAATAAATCGCCAAATGGAGATCCGCCAAAGAATTCTCTGAACACCTCCTCGGGGTCACGGAATGTGAACGGGAAACTAGGGTAGCCGAATTCGTAATCGTCGTCGGGGGCGGAACGTCTGCCTCTGCCGTTGTTTAACCCTTCTTTGCCGTACTGATCATATACGCGTCGTTTCCTCTCTGAAATAAAGAACATGTTTTTTTTAAAGTAGGTATTATCAAGTGTATGGTTTCCCGTCTATCACACATACGATCAAGTTATACTGTTCGTAGGTATCCTAAACTCAAAGGTATATGGTATTGCAGCACAACAAACAGGTGATGTCACCATCGCACGGAAGTTCGGCAAAAACGACCTTAACGGCGAATCTGTGTCTGCGGTGAATTGCTTAGTAGCACATTATTATATCATGAGATTATAAAAAAAATATTTTAATATTAGACTCGATTTGAAATGTTTCAATAATGAAGTGTCTTTGGTTATTTACCAAACATGATGATCATTATTGTTTAAATATTGAGTTTTTTTTTTTTATATTATAAAATAACATTTATATCAATCATATTACGAACTTACCTATACTTATTGTAAAGTATGTAATATCAGTACCTACTCACTTAACCAAAGGTTTTGGGAAACATAATCCAAAAGGATGGAAATAAAGTACTAACTACAAAGCGTAAGCTGTGAAAAACCAGTTCTGTTATCATTAAGTTCATAATATATCCACAGTGATAGGTTGTAAATCTGTCCTATCCTTATAAAATGATACATATTCAAATATATATTTAAAAAAATATATATATTTGAATTTAATGCTTAGTTACTTTTCAGCAGTAATTCTTTTAATAGTTGTGGCTAATGGCTACTGGCAAGTTATGTAGGCAGTTATTATTATGGATTAAAAAGCAAAGCATTTTATGTAAGCATATAAAATCACATTTATGAAAACATTTTTGTTGACGTAAATATGGCACCCACGACCAGAGTATGGTTTGGGCTTTAGAACAAATATCAAATAAACTGGATAAAAAACCAACGACGTTAAACGGAGATCATCGCAATTGAAAATGAAAATAACTCTAACATATAAGATCACTGGCTCGAAACTTCGCTTAGGTATGTATATTATCATCATTTGAGTATGACGCGTCAAGTATACAGACAGAGTACTGTAATCTAGGCTACTCTTTTAACATTGTCACCGTTACGCCTGAACGGGCAGACAAAGGTACGCCGTACTCTCACAGCTAGCCAGTATTTACAATGCCATACGACACAATTCAAACCTAGCTAAATAATTAAATATTGCGTGTGATTTCCAACAAAAACAATGGAAACCTCTCTCCCACTCGTAGATGTGGTCTATAGCGACTAAACGATCTATCAACACAATGGGCAGCAGTAGGTAAGATTTTGTTCTTAGGCGGTCAGTCAGGGGGCAGATACTTATATAGGTCCTACCCTGTTGTAGAACTTTCGAAGATTTTGAACGCGTGAAATGAAGTACTAATTAATAGACAGAAAGAAAAAACTCGATATTCGTAAACCTCGATCCAAAACAACCTAAGAAACGGTTGACAGAACTTCAACGAGCGCAAATCCACATTGCTGATGATGGGCCTCCTAGTAACTCCTATAATAACTGGTCATAGTTAACAGTTCGCAGTTAGTAATCGTAAAAATACTAGTTTTCGGGAGGTAGTATTTTAACAATGCAACGTTTTCGTAACCCCTAATTTACAGAAGTTTCGAAAACGTTGCATTATTAAAGTAGTAATTAGTAGTTGACTTCCGTATTTCCAAAGAACCGTTACAATGACTCGCCAAATATATGTTATGAGTCCATTTTATTTATCACCGAGAAGGTGAATCACTTCGTGCGTAGGATGTGCTATACCATGAATATTTTACTTTGCAATTTTCATGTTAATTCGAATTGGAACAAAAACGAAGTGCATCATTTATTCACTTTCCTGTTCGCGTACTGAAGTATCTAAGTGTCGTGTTAAAAAATAAAGATTACAGATCTAGAACCAACAGCATACATTTCATGTTCTAATTTTATCAATCTGACCGAAATCGCCAAGTTATTGTTCTACGTTTTGTTTACAGGTTGCTATGCTTGAATTGTACAAAGAAATTGACTTTGTCTTATTACTTATTAGTCCTATTGTAGATATTATGATTTCGTATTCATTAAAAATGATTATTCACGCTTTCATAAAACAAATAACGCCATTATTACAAAATTACACAATTAAGTAACTTGGGCATTATGTGCAATAATTATTAGATTTACTCACACAAAACTCATTTGTTAGTAATAAACGGTAAGTAGACCCAAACAAAATAAATTAAAATTATTTTTGAAAACTGTTCTGAATATTATCATACCTATCCCAAATTGCAAGCCTTTTGTTGAGTAGGCTCTAAAATATATAGGTATAAAATTACTTTGATATTTTTTGATTGAATGATATTATTACATAACTAAAATGATAATATTCACAACTACTAAAGCCAATCCTGCATTAAATAGACAGCTACCAAAAAAGCGGTGGAATGGCGTGTCTCCAAAAAACCCTCTGAAGTTAAAGTGCCGATGCCCATTGACTCCATTCTTGCTTTGGTATCTGTGCGCGTGATGACTGGATCCCCGTGCATCATATACTTTCCGCTTGTTTGCTACCCAACAACAAAAATCATTTTACACTTCTATATCAAGCAACCACTAGGTATTTGGTTGACTACATTTAGAAATATTAATAGTGCTGTACACTAGTTTACATATTTCCTTTTATAAGTTTAGAGTGAGCTAATAAAATGTTAAAATCATTAAAAGGATGAGAAGGATCAAATACAATCATTATGTCCAAACTTGCTGTGTGGCTTTAGTATTTTTTGATCTAACATTACCTTTTAATATTGATGGAACATTAATAAAATATGTTTCAAATGACAATAATGATTAAATAGTAAAAGGCATAAATATTACAGCAAAATAATAAAGTTTTATTACAACACATATTAAATTAAAATACCTTGATAGGTACATATATGTTTATGTAATTTGGAAGCATCGTTTATAACTGAAAATTACTCTAGCTAGTAGCCACTTATAGTAAGTTTTATTTGAGCCACATTGACTACTCCAGCTAAACAAAAACACTTAATTATAGAGTATAGAGAGTATAGAGTATGTAGGATATAATTAATAAACTCACACTCACCATCTGAAAGAACTTCATATGCCTCAGATATTTCTTTGAACCGTCTATTTGATTCATCAGCGTTATCTGGATTCTTATCAGGATGCCATTTCAATGCTAGTTTTCTGTAACTGTCAAAAAAAAAAAACCAAAATTAGTTTATTTGAAATAGCTGCTTCATATCAATAAACTGCATAGTAAACATACTTTTAGTTGCAGCACTTTAACTGTCAGTTAAAATGATACCATTTTGATATTATAATCAAATAATATCATATAAATCATTTAATATATATAAACACAAGATTATGTTCATTAATTAAATAACATCTTGAAAATAGATGAACAACCATTTAATTAATTAATTATGATTTTAAAGATATTCATCCAATTTATAAATAGCTTCCATAAAAGGGATCACTTGAAACAGAACTTTCCTGGTAATAGCTATGGAATGTTGTAGAAAAAACCATTGCAATGCACTTTCCAACATAAGTTATAAAATAATCAAGTGAGTTAAAGCAATTTTATTGGGTTTTTATTGTATTCTTCATATCATATATTGTTTGGGGTTTGGTTATAATATATTGTACAAAGAGTATATATATGCCTCAACCTTTTTTCCATACATCCAATAATGTATTTAAAATAACTTACGCCTTTTTTATTTCCGCCTCGGAGGCAGCTCGAGTAACACCTAGTACCCTATAGTAGTCCACCATTGCTGGTATCCCTCAAGGGACGTGAGAAGATCTGAAAACATTTAACAATAAACATCACAATAAAGGTATGACACGGGTTACTTAATTATTCAGCTACATTTCTAATTACCTTTCTCCTTTCTATCCTGAAAACGATAAGCAATAAATA
The DNA here is from genome assembly GCA_947562105.1 of Shargacucullia verbasci. Classification (NCBI taxonomy): domain Eukaryota; kingdom Metazoa; phylum Arthropoda; class Insecta; order Lepidoptera; family Noctuidae; genus Shargacucullia; species Shargacucullia verbasci. Next base: position 7,724,000 of record OX387284.1, on the reverse strand, counting down.
ATATTATAAAAACGGTTTCGTTTTGCGAGCCTAGTAGCAGCAGGAGTATAACTTTATGCGAAGAGTGACAGTTTGACAGTAGTAAAAATAAAATGGACTGGAGACTGAAAGTCAAGTGTCACATTAAAGCTTTACGTATTAGAGAAACAACAACAAACAACGGTAGCCTTATAATTCCGCGAATAATGAATTATCTCAGCTACATCAATTCAGTACAATCAAGGTTCAAGATTGAAGATCTGAATGATCGAATTAATATTTGACAAACTGCGTTCTAGATTATTTTATCGATTTTGATGTATCAGTTTTAGCATGAAATAAACGTTACTACTCTGTACAACTTACCGATAGTAATGTGAACAATAATTTATCAAAGAATCCAGAAAAATGACAATAAAGGGCAGAATTTTTAAATTGATGTGATTTTTTTTGTAAGTACCTCAAAACACAAAAAACATTTCACACATAAATGTCAATAATTTCAAAATAAACGTCAAATATTTGACGAACAAAAGTAGTTGCTGCTGTATTCTGCAATTTAAGCTCTTTGACCAACACTTAAAGTTTTGTACCTAGTATAATACTAATTTTATAAATAAACAGAACTAGAATACATTCTTACAACATCGTAAATCTAATTTAATTTATTGAATGTTGTAGATGTTCGGGACTTGAATTTGACCTAACCCTATTTCCGATTTGTATACAGATCAAAGCGCTATTTGCATGCCTGAAGTTTTTAGTCGATTCTTGTCTATGGTTACTAATTTATTTATTTATTTACTTTAATTATAACGGTTGTACACCAATTACAATAATTAAATAAAAGTTCAAAATAAGATACAAAATTAACTTATTAACTTAGACACAAAATTAACAATGAAAAAAAAACTTGTAACTTAAAAATATATACCGAATTAGACACAGTCATTTATCCTTCTCATAGAAACGCAAACATTCTGACTTATTGTTCTGAGATTCTGACAATATATCAGGCCATCCCTGGCCATCCATCCGCAAACACGTCACAGTTAGGATTAAAGATGTGTATAACGGCTTAAAAAAATAAACGAACTTTTCGTTTAATTTTATTTTTTTCAAATATCTGTTTTTTTGTTTGCTTATTTGCTTATCTGCTTATTTTATTTTTTCGTTGTAATCATTTAAAAAACATTGTCCGTTGTTTGCTTATCTAACTAAAATACATTGTTTGCTTAAACTTAGTAACGAATTTAACGGTTATTGACAGTTTAAACAATTTTAATGACAATTTTCAAACATTTCAATTACATTCATACAAAAATATTCCAAATTTCGTTGTGAATTTCGAGATATTGTTCTTAATTAATATTTACAAGGTTTTATATTTACACCGAAAATATATCTACACCGATTACTAAATTATCCCGATATACATGAAAGTTCAATTTAATATGTACATATAAAACTTTCAAAACAATTATTATTGATATTCACTCATAATTCGCGCAATAATTTGAAAGCAAACAACAACAATGTTGGTTTACTGACGTAAAAATGTTCCAGGTTTATAAGCTATCAAGAACTCGAATAAATTATGTTGTATTATATTCAATTTGGTAAGTTTACACTTTCAACTTATAAAAGTGTGTAAACAATTTTAACATTTAAAAATTTAGAATTAAGTTTATTTTAGTATTACAATAACAATAAGCAGATAACGAAACAGCGCTTAATAACTCAAATAAATTACGTAGATCCGTATTCTGAACATTTTAAAGTACATCAACTGATATTCAATTTAGTAAGTTTAACATTTCAATGCTGCATTCAGTCTATAAAAAGCGTGTAAACAATTTTAAAATTAAGCCTCTTTGGAATAAGTTTCATTTTAATACTAAAAAAATGTATGCAAATAGTTCTCTCAAATAATCTTAGATGGCGCTATTTCAATAATTCATCGAAAGTGCGCGACCGTTAGGAGGAACTAGGTTATGTAGTAATACGCTAATAAGCACGGACTGCATTCATATTAAATTGTGTTTATTGCTTATTTTTAAAATTAGTTTTACATTATATGCTTTTCGTTTGAACGCCCGTCTTTAGTTAGGATTAGCGCACAAGAGAGCGTTGAATGCAGAGAGGGTGCGCGGTATGGGTGATATAGCGCGAGCTACGCAGATAGTTGTTGGGAGCAAAAAATTGAAACAACTTATCATGTATGTCGGGCGCATCGATTTTCCCTCGAAGGATTTTAACCATGACAGCGATCCCGTCTGACTTCCAAAGAGTTATACCCTAGACAACCTAAAATAATTCCATATTTTGTAGGATACATGTATGGATAGTAACCGTTGACTCGTCGGTATAAGTACCGGAGGAAGACCTTTTGCACCTTTTCGAGCAGAAGAGCGTACGTGCTCTCGTGTGGATGCCATACACACATCGCATTTTCAAGTTTACTATACGTTACGTACTATAGTTTAAGTACCCGCTATGCAGATATTTTACGTTATTTACACGGTTTGACTCAATCCAGTAGCTGTTTTATTCAATAATTAAATGCGGAAAAAGCCAAATGGTTAAGTTCTCTTGCTGCAGAACGTTTGTTAATTTGAACCTCACCTATTGATTGCCCTGCCCACTAAGATGACTCCAACCGCAAACTTATTCGGATTAGTTTGAGTTAACAAACATTCTAGTAGCGGCGGTCTACGAGTTATCCTAGATCTCGATCATTGTAATAAACGTAAGCCAAAAATGAATGAAAATAATCGATGAGTTCACAAATATGCGGGTCCGATTTTTTCATTAATTTTTGACTAAATGGAACATCGAGATCGAGGAAAACTCGTACTAGACCCCTGAGGCCCTAGTGTCGCGTTCGGCGCTCCAATTGGTAGAGAGTACGAATCGGACCAATCAGAGCGCCCGCGCCGGCGCCGAACGCGTTCGATGTGTTAAATTTAGTTTGTCGAAAGAAACTTACACTAGGGCCCCTGGTATTCGCTTCAAACATGTTTGTTTAGATTAAGTTTGGGTACTAAGTAGGTATTATAATGCTGTTTGGTCAGGCTAATTCTCGATTAGTTGTCGGCAATCGGTAATGAGAAATTTTTAGTGCCACCATTGCAGCGATCGAGGCAGACATTATTGATTTATCACTAGAAGATCACGACTGGTATTTAAAACAACTTAAGTGTTTGATTCGCAATTTCCAACAGTTGGTGGCTATTTTAAAACGACGGACTCATACAATGATCGGGTAGTTCGTGATGTACAGGCCACGCAAAACACACTGTCGTTTACACATATTACCGTTACTGTTAGCCTGTTGCATCCCACTACTGAAACTAAAAGTCCTCTAACCTTAATTTCCAACCTGTTCTATTTTGTACCAAAGATTGAACGAACTTTATACATATGACAAAGACGAACATTCGACTTTATACATTTAAAGTCGTCTTTGCTAAATGTATAAAGTACCTCTCGCCATCTTTTCCGCGATGCCGCTTTGCTGTGTTTTAAGAATTCCACTCTATGCTAGATCATTACACGGTTTGAGCAGTGGCCAACAAAATCAAACAACATAGGTAATTATTAAAATAATAATTACACTCGCTCGGTATACTGCCCATATTTTCATTGCTACTATTGCAGAATTGTATTAAACGGTGACTGTTACTTAAGTATGTATAATTTTCTATGAAATTGCTTGCAGGATGCGTCGAAATGATTATAACAGTATGCATATACATACGTATGTATGTAAGGAAAAGGTTAAATTGCAAAAAGTTGAGGAAGTATCTTGCAAAATGTACAAATTGCTGTGATACTTTGCTTAAAGGGTAAACTGTATTATTAAGTACATAACTTTTTTATAGTTATGGAATATTATTCTAATATTATGCATATATTAAGTTCAACCATTGGCCATTAATACTAAAGTAAGTGTAACTATCCAATAATCTTGACTTCAGCTTGATACTTCAGCGAAAATACCATTGAAATCTGGCAAGTAAGAAAGAAAAAAAGAAAGCCGATCTTCTGGGCAAACTCTTTGTGTCCAAATGGACCTTGGATGACGGGGGACAAGCGCCGCCTAACATACCATGGTATATCACGGTTTAATACCGCGGTTTGAGGGCTGTATGCTGGATATCCGGTTCCACCAACGCGCGGTGCGTTTAGCGCTGCTATCCTCGATATCCATAAGTCGAGTGGGCCTGATGGAATCCATCCTATTGTATTGAAGATGTGCGCTCCAGAGTTGGCACCAGTTTTCACACGTCTTTTTCGGCTCTCTTACTCTTCTGGCGTAGTCCCAACATCATGGAAGACAGCATTAGTCCACCCGATCCCTAAAAAAGGCGACCGCTCAAATCCGTCCAACTACAGACCAATAGCCACAACCTCCCTTTTCTCGAAGATAATAGAGTCCATTGTTAACTGCCACCTCCTTCGGTTCTTAGAGGATCATCAGCTGTTTAGTGACCAGCAGTACGGCTTTCGTAAGGGTCGGTCGGCTGGTGATCTTCTAGTATACCTGACACATCGTTGGGCACGGGCGATCGAGACTAAAGGCGAAGCCTTGGCGGTTAGTTTGGACATAGCGAAAGCCTTCGATCGGGTCTGGCACAAAGCGCTTCTTTCGTAACTTCCTTCCTATGGGCTTCCGAGAAACTATGCGAATGGGTCACCAGCTTTCTTGCAGACAGAAGCATAAAGGTCGTAGTCGACGGTGAATGCTCTGACTCCTTGTTTGTAAATGCTGGTGTCCCTCAAGGCTGTGTGCTATCGCCTACTCTGTTCGTCCTCCATATCAATGACATGTTGCAAATCAGCGGCATTCATTGTTATGCGGATGGCAGCACAGGCGAAACCTCTTTGGAGAAAGTCTCAGATTGGGGTAGACTTAATTAGGTCCAATTTAACCCCACAAAGACACAAGTTTGCGTATTCACCGCTAAAAAACTGCCGTTGGTCGTATCTCCTCGTTTTGAGAGCACCACCTTAAGTACCTCAGCCAATATTGGAATACTTGGTGTCGACATATCGATCGAAGTCCAGTTCCGCGGCCATTTAAAGGGTAAGGCTAAGTCAGCCTCGAAGAAGCTTGGCGTCTTCACTTTTGTTTACGACGCGAAGTCCTGGCTTCCATGAACTTGTATAAAATTAAATTGTCAGACATTTAATATAATATATATTACAATATTGCATATTACAATTATCACACTATATTATTTGGTCCTAAAACTTATTAGAATTGAGCACTAATTACCTCAAAATATTGTACTTACACTTTCACAGAATTTAATAAAGATTCAGTTTTAACAATGAAAATAATAACTTTAATTGAATCGTTATATTTGACAGATAAACGAATCAGTTTAGGTTGTGAGACCACGTCATGGTACGAAAATGAATGAACGATACGAGTTAGCGAACCAAATGCTATCCAACTCTCAATTGAATCGCAACAAAACAGTTGCGCCTATACTGGGTCGAATTTATAAAGCAAAGTGTCCACTAGCAATAAAAATTGTGGAAGTTGACTTGCGCAAGCGACTTGTAAACGTGTAAACGCTTGCGCAAGTAGACTTCTGCAAGTTTTAGTGACTAGCCGAACTTGCTGCAAGTCCCACGTGTATACGGTTGTTTTGACCTTGCAGCAAGCGCTTGTGTCTTTATTTTGTTCACACAAAAAGTTGCAAGTTCAATTTCTTTAAGCTGGAAATTATGAAATTATTTGCTGGATACACTTGATACATTAATTGTATGTGTCAAATTTTAAATTAGTAACTTCAACATGAGCGAGAAAAAAGTATGGTCTCGTGAAGACACGGTGAAACTCATATTTTTATAAGAGATTAATTCCCATAAGACGAAGATCAGCAGAAATATAATTACACATATGAGTATCTTGTCTTTGAATGTCACAGCGACTCAAATTGGGCAAAATATTTAATGTGACTACAGTCATTCGTAGGAAGTTTTTTAATTGCACGGAATCTTCGTTTTGAAGTTCTCTTAATAATTGGTTTTGAAGACCTAAATCATCACGTCTATCCAAATAACACAATAGACGCAGCTCGTACTTTTCTAGAGCTAGGTATCTTGTTTGACCGCTCTTGCTCAAGTAATTTGTATGCAATTTCTGTCGAAACGGTTCTACAAGATCTTGCAGGAAGTTAACTTCTACACACTTCTAAAAGCGACTTGCAAATAGAAAAATCGTAGTCAGTGAAAACAGTCGTCAATTGCCTTCTGCAAGAAATTGCGGAAGTTACTTGCCAGTGGACATTTCGCTTAATGCCAGGGTACGAAATAGCGACTTAGTCCAGTTTAAATGAATCGCATTAAGAGTTGATGGTAGGCCTCTTGATGTAGGTAAGGATTGTGTACAGTCACCCCCTCCGGGAAGTGCCGTTTGGCATGGCACCGTGGTGGGCCTCGGTGCGGTCGTCTAAGAGTTCCCGAGGCCCACCATATGGTGTCGAGGCGGACCACCGTGGTGAGTTTAGCCGGTAGGAGTGCGGCACACCCCTCCGCACCCACCCCAGGCGGAGGATAGCCCATGATGGGTTCTCAAACGCAAATAAAAAAAAAAAAATTGTTTGATTGTGTGTAATCCACTTAATCTATGCAACACATGAATAACTACCCTTTATGGGCATGAGGTAGAATATGGGCGATGCGTAGGATTGATAGATCTAGAACCAACCACCGCTGGCCGTTTCAAAACAACGATTCAAGAATAATTATCGATATAGCTAGGTATAAAATGGTCTTCAGCCATACAGACCCGAGACACAAACGGTAAATTATTAAGTGGTCATCCAGTTTTTAATGACCGTAATGCATGTGTCTGAAGATTTGACAATATTGGTCTAATTGCAACAATACTAACCAGAGGTTCTTGAGAATAAGACACCCTTCCACGCAAGCTTACGACGTTGACGCTCTACAAGCTACGTCACAATTAATAAAATCTAATAAGCTTAATCACAGTTCACTTTAAATACTTATCACGCTAGCAGTTGGCGATGTAGAGAAGAAGATGAAGATTCTGCAGACTATGAGTCTATATTTCTTGCGATCTGTGCGACCACAACACAATAATATGGTATCTACGGGACACTGTAACTATAGAAGAGCTACAATATTGACGATGATATATTACCTAATATCAAGCATGCAAGAGACTAACTAAGGAAACAAGAACAGACTGCGCTTTAAGTAGGGTTCAACATGTGAAAACAATATAGTTACATACATAAGATTCGGATTCTAGCCGTCAATAATTGCATCTTGATTCTGTTTAGATTTTCGTCCCAAACTCAACATTTCGAGGAAACCTTTGAAGTGGATACAGTAAGTGTCAGATTCATTGTAACAGCTAAGGTTTTCAAGAAAATCACAGTTTTCTGTAGGTCAACTAGAGCTAGAGCAACACATTTCAGAAAAGTTAACTCATTATATTCATCTTAGCATACTTATTCAAAAATAGCAGAACAATGTGTCGCAATCATATTATCCATTACAGTCAAAGTGTTCATTTTGTGCTAAAAGTTAGGAAAAATAAACCTTATTGTGACTTATTCCGATCGATGAAGGTTTTTTATCATATTCACAGAATAGGTGCACAAATTTATAATATTTTTGGCGCGTTGACAGTGTCGCCACGAAGTAATGATGAAATGTAGCATACCTATAGATTATATTATTATTTTGTGATTTTCAGTGCTTATTTTTAGCAACTATGTAGATACCTACAACGCGTCATCTGAAATTCTAAATAACTTCGTAACTTAGTAAGTGCCTAATTAGGCTGGGTTGATCAATCAATTAATGCCACTGATAGTTCAGATAAGTGGACAAATCTGATGTACCAGCATATTATTATAATAGGTATAGGTAATAATAGTACCAGTTTCTAAAAACATGTTGTGATGAAGTAATGGTTACCTAGATACCTACTAGAAACGTCGCAACAGTCGTAGCAGAAAACATGTACCTAGGCTAGCCTAGCTACATATTATACACCAATACCAATCGAATTGATGACTTTATTGTTAATTAAACATATTAAAGTGATAACTAAACAGTTGCCTAACGAGAGTAGATTGATTTGAAATAAAAAGCCCATTCAATTTTATTTATTTAACCACGCGGACAAAGCTGCCAAGACAGATTAGAGGGCGCCACTTTCCACCACAACTGCTGTTATTGTTTCGTTATTACATATGCAACTGATCAGCGTGCGTTATCTGTTTTAAGCTACCTAGCTTGTTATTTTGCACTTTATGCAAGACACACCTATTTCACACTTGTGGTGTTAACCATTTGAATATCGTTTCTTTTTTTATGCCAGTGTCATATTTCAGAAACAGAACATTGACCGAGAGAGCACAGCGTATTTAGCGTACAGCTGTTATTAAGTAGTAACCCATAGGAGTATAAGGTCCCTGTGAATCTTGTTTCTGTATAGTGTAGGTAGGTAATAGGAACGAACCTTAAAATAACATTGGCTCTTCCGGTGACTATAACGTTGGTGCCAACCACGGATAGCAAAGCGATCTCCACCTTCACTAGCGAATCTCGACGTTCTTAGCACTTCTCAGATTTCTTCAGTCTTATGCAACTTCGTTTTGTTCTCAAATTATTGTACGACACTATCACGCTTTATGTCGAACACACTTGCACTAAATGGATGACTGATCTTGTCCAATGACACTTGTTTTCAATCTGCATGAGTAACCAATAACACTAAATTAAAATTATCCGTTGTTAACAAAATCACCAGCAAATGGAAAATTTTCGCACATAAAATCATTAAAACACAGATTCACAGTGGTGTCAGTGTGGGCACGATAAGACAAAGCGTAGGTAGAGGTAGCGGTAACGTAACCGCACCTACTAGTACCAACGATCCGGGCGCACGTTTTCCATCGACTGACATTCGAAGACGCGAATACTTACGAACGATTCCCGAACGCCGACGAACAGCGGGTACACGACACAATAATAGCGCTAGCAGCGCACACCAGCTGACGTGCGCGCGAAGGACACGACAAACTCGACGTTGCGCGTCGCGTCGCTCTGAGGAATACTATAATCATAAAACTTGTTTAATGTCCAATCCAATGCTTAAGGCAATGTGGACCCACAAAATGCATACCTACCTATCATTGTAATTGTACATGAAACACTTCACAAAATGCCAAAACCGACAGAGGTAGGATTTCTGGGACACCTCTGTATGTTTTATACTTCTAAGCTATATTTAACCGGCTACTTAATTATACAAACTCAATTTTACCGTTTGCACTTCGTTGGATCAATAAAAATCGAAACGATTTGGAAGATCAAACTAATTACTTCGGTATTTACGAGACAGTAGGTAGTAGGTACCTAAAGCAAATGAATAATTTGTAACAGATTTATGTAAGTTTTTAAAACTGTATGACGTTGTGTGTAATTCTTTTGCTAACTTTTTATCGAAAAAGACTACCTTTTATAAATCGTAGTAACTCCATTAGATACAGAAATTTGTTTTTCTAAATAATTTAAATATCAATCTATACAAAATTACTATTATTGCAAAATTTTAATTGCTTTCGAATAATCATTAATAAACAGAAAATACCTATGGTTCTAATTTTTTGTCGTGATCGAGGTTACAGATCTACTAAAGTAGTCTAAGTCATCTAAAACTCAGGTGAGAAACTCAAAAAAAAAAAAACGGTGGACGACCTATACTCGGTTTGTTTAGGTACTTAACTAAAGGTAAACAATCTTGGTGTGTCTTTTTAATATTTTTTGTTTAAAAACTCAGTTTAAAAATAAAACGCGACTAAAAACCAATGTAAAACAACAATAACAATTACTAAATCAATTGAGCCACTAGTTTAAGCAGTAGTTTATTTGTTTAATATGTGTTAGTGTAAAAAGTCTCATCAAGATTGTTTACCTTTAGTTAAGTACCTAAACAAACCGAGTATAAGTACCATCACAGTTACTCATTCAATTCGGATATTACATTCTAGATCCGCGTTGTAAGCTGTTTAAATTTTAAATATTATGAGTCTGAATCGTGTAAAACAATAGGAAAGAAAAAGATGCTTGTTAAATAGGTGTAGCTTTTGATATTAAGTACAAAGTGTACTCTTGAAAATATAAAATGAATTATTTAAAGACTGCAGGCAGATAACGAATTAAGAGTGGCATTCAGCATCACTCGGCCTTCAAGAGACCGGTCGCGGTCCAGTCACTACAGCTGATACGGTAAGGCTGACTTACGTCACTACATGCTAATACATACATATAATGTGGCTGGGTGACAGAGAATTTCATTCAGCTTCTATTGAGTGACTAAGCATTAAAGATATTTTTCCATTGTTAGATTTTTTCATACGAATTTATTTTTATAAATGTGTAAATGTAACAAACAATAGCAACTATAAAAATAAAACAATCCAATCCATTTATTGTGTCTTACAGTTATTAATCTACAATTTTACATAACATTGTGGACGAATGATGATGTTGAACGGAATCGTTAAAAAATCAACTTAGTCATTTGTGAAAGCGAGACATTTACCAAGAACAAAAAAAAAAAGAATTAAAAATGAACCGTTCGAATGTATGGGTATGATTAATTCGTTACTCATGATCGTTTGAGGTCAAGATTCTTTCTGTATTTTAGAAAATTATTCTCGAACATGCGCTGGACCGGTGGCTTACTACATAGTAAAATGTAATCTTTATACACGAAGCTAAGCTACTAGCTATATTTCCGGGGTCTCAATTGCTGACCGTTCTAGACTTCGTTGCCACATGTGCCTCTCATAGCAGGTTAAGCTGCTATTTAATCCGGTCGCCATGCAAACATCGACCGCTAGTCTTCACCTGATTTTTTAATTTTTCTGTATTTTGTTTTGGCTCATCCTCAGCAGTCAAAATAGTTGTTACTTTACATATAATATTGACGCTATCATTTAATTCTGCCGCGATTTAATGCACCCGGAAGTATCTAGTAAAATAAAAAATAGACGTTATAACAGTACTGCGAAAGAGAAAAATTACAGCTCTTCTTACTTGTATCATTCTCCCGAAAATATTGGTGCCCAAGTAAATATGTACATGCTTAGATTTAAGTGGGTCAGTGTGGTCGTATCGGCAATCTAGCTGCAATATTTAATATGCAACTGATGTTGGCAAACTGGTGTTGGTTAATCTTGATGATAAAAGATTCAAGGTTTGTTATTAGGATATCATGTAAATTAAAAATGTAATGTAATAAAAAAAACACCCTGCAAGTTCTGAACAAACCTTACCGAAACCTTTATCATCTTATCTCATTTATTTATTACCGTATGTTTATTTTTGAATTTTAGAAACACTGCAAAAGATTTCTTTCCTTTCAATTTCGTAGTTAGACCGTACCGTACGTAATATTCCTAACATTATTCGCAAACTTTAATAATGATTCAAATTTAACGCCGCGACAAGAATTTGCTCTGCCGCTTGCAGTAACATACCAAAGTCTTGTTTCAAGTCAACCAAGAAACTTACGAAAGCCAATGTATTTAAGAATTACACAGTTATTTACTATTGACGTAGACTTAACCCATTTTATCACAGCCTAACTTCATTTATGTATAGTTAAAAAAAGTTATAGCAATATCTGCAGTCTTCTCACACTTTTAATTTCTTCATCATAACTTTAAATAATCATCGGTAACTATACTAAATTCCGAGCACACGGTTTTTTTTTTTGGCACTGGCTACTTTTCATAATGAGAAGGGTTCTTAGTGAACCAAACTGGGCGAGTGCAGGTTGTCGGATGAGTTTTCTAAGTTCTGCATGCGCAGGTTTCCTCGGAATGTTATCCTTCACTTCACCGTTAGCGCAGCGAAAATCAACTGATAAAATAATATCGAATACACGGGTCTTAATTTCTTCATGAAATTCATTGTCAGAATTCTTAGCCATATTCTTATCCATTACCACTAAAGGTATGCGCGGTAGACCCACAGGTTAGAACTCCTGCTGCATGGAAAACAAGCGTTTCACCGCATTGCTAAACTATCGCTGCCGCTGCTTGGTTGCTACATGATTCTATCATGTTCGTAATTAATAGTCGAGCAAATCTAAAAAATCTTTCACAATTATGTTTGAAAGTCTTATGCATAGCAGTCGGGGCTTATCGTATACTGTACTTAGTATAATTTGTACATTATCACACGGCGACCGTGCCATGCTCTTATTAAAGTTCGTACTCATTCAATTCAATTCAATTCAATTCAGGTTTAGGTTTAGGTTTATAGGTAGGTATAGGTTTTATTATTTGAACTCACTAGCCGCGAATTTAATTAATTTGAAGTTAAGATAAAAAGTTGTAATGCATCAAATTACCATCGATGACCATAGCTGTTACCTTGACATACAACTAAGCACAGTAAGCACAAAAACTTGCAAACTGAATACGGATAACTTTTACTTCAACTCTCTATTTGTTATTTATTGCTTTGCCGATAGTCGATATTCTTGATTTATCGTATCTTGAGAGATTGACACGACCTGCCAAGCAAGTTCGTAATGTGTTCGTAATCAAAACATGCCATAGAATTTTTTTATTAAGAGTTTCACACAGACAACTCGCTCTCATTGATTTATTAGGAATATTCTCAAGCGCTTAACTTCTACTAATTTGCATAATATAAACATTTTGAGTGCTGACTGGTGAAAGCATAATTGCGTAAATGTACCTTATGTACCTAATCATAGGTACAATCAGTACGAAGGAAGTTTCAACTTTCAGACATCCATCCCACATATGATTTTTATAATTATACCTACTTTCTAAGTTTCTATCACTCTTGAGAAATACCTACCATAAGAGTTTTTACCTCGGTAAGTAGGTACACAAAAAATACACTACAGTAATAGGTGCTTATCTAATAGGTCTTAATTAAAGATAGTTTTTGCTCATTAAAATCGATAAAATATTAATTAAATACCACGGAAAAAATACCTTCTATTTACACGATATACGAACAAATTACTTACAAATAGTTGTATGGACAAGATTCTAACGTGCCATAAGTTGATGATAATCATCCTGCCATTTCATTTTGATAACCAACTCCAAAGAGCAATGATAAATGGATTATTGGCAAAGTAGTTTTTCGTATTAAAAATAAATAAACTACGGATTATAATCGGCGCCGGCGTTACTTTCAGTCAATACTTATTGAGGCCTCATTCCCATGCCGATGGATGGCCGGATGAACCACAAATTTGCGGGCCCTCTCCAAAGTGCCGGAAATGTTAGTCGTAGGTACCATCATACAATTGATAAATGTTTAAATATAATGTAATTCGACGACATAGTTGGCGCAGCGGCTAAATGATTAGCTTTCTGCGCTAAGTGTCGCGGGTTCGATTCCAGCATGGAACAAATATTTGTATCATCTGCAGATAGTTGTTTCATGTCTGGTTATGTGTGTATGTGACATGTATGTTTGTAAACTGTAGCCACGACACAGGAGAAATCCAAACGTGGGGCAATGTTTAAAAAAAAAAGAATAAAGAAAGAATGTGTATCATACAGTTAATAATAAAGCAAAAGGATAATTATCGTTATTTATTTTAATATCATGTACCATCGTAGATATCGGAAGGAAGATCGCCGATTTTTTTAATTTTTTTCAAATAACATGTTTAAAGATGTCGTCTAACAATTTTTTTATTTCTTTAATGTCCACACTGTTGTCCCATTTTGTTTGATGTCCATTATTTAAGCTAGAAGACGGTAACTGATTTAAAAAATTCGGCTGCTGACTATGCGGACTATATACTTTTTTATGCTTCACCAGACCAATGAGGAAATACAAAATTAAGACAGAATCACCAAAAACAATCTTCCGAAGGAACTTTTCGCATCTTTAAATACCTACTAAAAACTATTAAAGATAGGTAGGCATATTGAACTGAATGTAGGTTTACCTACCGCATTTACAAAGGGTCAATACTCGCTACAACCGTATATAATGACACCAAGTTGTAAGTCAGACGATATAGCACATTGCATATAGCACAACACATCGCTCGTGGCTTTTGTATTTAACCGCGAGCAGGTCGTTGGTCATCGAGGTCAACAAACTAGCTTCAACACAAATAGGTTAGTAGGCGCGCGTTGTAGTTGAACCTGAAAATAGTATTGTACCGAGATACATCAATGTATGTATGGTATATAGTAACTGAACAGATCGTTAGGTTTAACATTTGTCATAAAAACATTATGCCACACCTATCTAGAGGGAACTAAGCTATATATTTTCAACATAAGGAACGGCATTAGGCAAGGCAGTTACCGTAATAGCTAAGTTTGTAGTTCGCGGTGAAATATTAGGACTATTGTTACTCGCTTGTTGCATCCAACGAAATCCAACATCCCTGTATAAAACTCCATGTATAAAAATATATATAAAGGTACGAAATTGCGGGCTCAGCAAGTTCGGGCATAAAATAAGGTAGAACGTCTGTCAATAAAATATTTCTGGGTCATACACAAAATCGAGTCTCAAAAAGTAAAAAATACATAAATGTCCGTTATTGATTTGAAATTTGGTATTTCTTTAAAAGTAATCGTTAACAGCTTTACAAAAATATCAAAATGATCAGTCATGATAATTTTCGAAAAAAAAAACACTTTTTTTAATATTCTACGTCTACAGATGAGATCGCTTAATCTACAGAAAATAACAAAAATATACTTTTTAACATCTTATACAAAACAATTATGTCAAATCTAACTTTCATAACAATCACTAACTCTTATTTTTCATAATCCTGATCATTCATAATCAAAACGAACAAATTAGGTACTATAAAAAAAAAACGAAAAATGTCCACATAAAAGACATATCCTCCTGTAGAAGAAATATTAAAATATGGCCTCATCATCGGAATCGTCCCGTATTTTAGGAAATGGTCGATTTTTCGGGACGAAATGTTTCCATTGATGAATCAGCGTCTTCTGATTCTAAGATTAGCCAAGTTCTTTTGGTAGGTCTAAAATTTTGTGCAAATGCGTCGGTTCTGTCATCGGGTGTCAACCTATCACTAAATCCAGGTGAAATTGACACTGTCGAAGTATCGGGACTTGTTGGACGTTCAGGGATATCTGGAGCTTCTGCGGTAATTGGAGCTACTGAGTTGATGGACCATCACTCAAAAAATCTAAGCGTTTCAAATTGGGAGACTCCTTTTTTTGTCGTTTTTAAAGCTTCCAATTGACCCGGGTACGTCTTAAAACTGCGGCCAGACACCGGAGGACGGGCAGCAGTGTCCTCTCACTAATCGGTGAGCCACTGCGATCCCCAAGCCGCCTGCCAAGCATGGGGATTATGGCAAACCCCCCCTTGGGGGAGGCCTTCGTTCAGCAGTGGACGTCTTCTGGCTGATGATGATGATGATGAACACTCTTTTTCAAATTTTTGTGTATGACCATTCTCACAAAAAAAAAAAAAAAAACACCTTTAACATCCAATCATAAGAAAAAACAGCATAACGCCCGAAGGGTTAGGGCAGAGCTGTTACTATTTTATTGTACACCCAAATTTCATCATTGCCGGTATTATGTCCCTTCAAAACAAGGGAACTGTATTGCCATTTATCGGGCATAATTAGAGATCCAGTAGATACTTTTAACAAAAATAAAGAGTTAATTACCTCTTAACGTTAAAATCATTTATAATGCCTTATGACGCGAGTAAACACGAAACTGACTAGAATTTCACACAAAAAATAATATCTCAGAGATCTATTTTAAAATCATAGGAGTGCGAAAATAGTACGGCTTCGTTGTGAGTGATACCTCTCGTAACGCTGCAAATCAATATAAATTATACAATAATGTACCTGAAAATGAAGCACCTAATTTTAGGTATTTGCTATGTCATTGTAATAGATCATACATGATCTATTACAACGAAAGCAAAGTAGTCAAAGTAGTATATTTATTGTTTCTAATTCGCCGGTGTCCGTCAATTAGTAATTATGAAAAGAAACTACAGTTTTGTAGAATAAATCGTGTGATGCCTTTCCACTAGAGTTTAGCAAGGTAGCTGGTGGCAGAGGTGAGCGAGCTTCGAAACTACGAGTCAATTTCCATCAAAGCTGAATGATGTAGCGGAGCAGGTAAGATGTGTTTCGAAGATGCGATTTACGTCTATACTCGGCGATGTATGCGCTAACTACGTAGTACGTCGTTTACTCAGCTCTGCTTCGTACTTCACATAGCTATACACCAGTCACGCATTACTAGCTCGTATCCCGCGCTTCAGCGAATATCTAAAAAACTTAGCTTCAATAAAACCTTTTCCACTAGAGAATGAAAAACAAAAGGGTCCTAATGGTTGATATCTTACACATTTGACATTTGAAGTTAAATCATCAAATACCGTAGGTATTTGATGATTTAACTTCTACATAACTAATGATTAATCGGCCTTCTTTTTTCAGTTGTCGGACTATAACATCGTGTTTCATATTACTTTATTTTTATAATATTATGACTTTGATGACCGTTATAAGGAAAAGATTTTTTTCCAGAATCGGATTGCCAGTAATTTTACCTATTAAGACATTTAACGAGTAGGTACGTCAATCTACGGGGGACAAGTTTTCTCTTCAAAATTATGGTGAGGGGAGACAAATCCTGGAGTACTTTTAACTATATTATGATCATACTCTATCTGCAGAATCAAGTCGGTCATTTTTTTCATTTAAATTCTTCTTTTCCTAGTCGTACTTATAGAATGGTCGTAGTGTTTTTGTTCCATAATTAATGAATTAGCGTTCTTGTAGTAAGTATCATCATCATCATCATCAGCCAGAAGACGTCCACTGCTGAAGGGGGGGGGGGGGGGTGTTGCCATAATCACCACGGTTGGCAGGCGGCTTGGGGATAGCAGTGGCTCACCGATTAGTGAGAGGACGCTGCTGCCCGTCCTCCGGTGTCTGGCCGCAGTTTTAAGACGTGCCCGGGTCCCAAGGGTAGTAAGTATCAAGTTTGTTTTACTTTAAAATAATTACAACTAGTGTACTATTTGTGTGTGTGTGGGTTCTGTTTTTGCGGCCATAACTAAGTGTAAATGGTGTCATAATAATAACTAGTATTAGGTTAATATATAAGGAATTTCTGTTCCGCTCATTATTAAAATAAGTCACTGTAATATTGTTTCTCATTAAGTGAAATTTGTTGTGAATTTCTTTTGAGAAAATAAAGTTCTTTAAACATAAGTATCAAGTTAAATCAAATATTTATTTTGTATAAATATTTTTAAAGAAAAATATTTTTGATCGCCCAGCACTGTAATGACAGATTTTGACATGTTCATGGTAGGCGATTTGGTCGGGTTCATTTTTACCAGCTAAATGCTTGTTTACCTATAATTTTATTTATTCTATTGTGTATTTCTTAAATATGAACACGTGTTTCTGATACACGCAGGGGCGTATTTACCCTTGGGCCAAAAGGGCCATGGCCCGGGGCGGCATGCTGCGAGGGGCGGCGCTCAGCGACTTCGCGCTCAGCTTAGTGCGACTTTCTTTTGGACTTTACATGCATGAAGAAATTAAAAAAAAGCCTACCTAATTAAGAAAAATTAAAACTCATTTGGTTCTAAGTTTGAAAGACATCAAGACGCGAGGCTATCGTATGCCTGAACGGCGGGCGGCCGCGGCGGGGCGGCGGCGTGTCCGTCGGTCTAGTCGGGACTAGTCGGGATGTTTCGACGTTGCTCGTGTCGTTTTCGTTTATATCCATAGGCGAAAGCGGGTGGGGCGCGGGGCGGGGGCGGGAGACTTGTTCAATTTATGGGGCGGCAAACCTTACAGGCCCAGGGCGCTAAATTTTAAAATACGCCCCTGGATACACGTTATATATGTACATATATGATACATTTTTTGTGTTAAATGTAGGTAGTATGTAGATTTAATGGTAAAATAAAATATTTTATGAATGCTGGGCCACATTATTTTTTCATTTTCTATGAATACTTAAATGATTCGCCACAATTTGCTCTATGTACCTATTATTTATATATTACAGAATTTTGAAATCGAAATATTTTATTTTACCATTAAATCTACATACTACCTACATTTTTTGTGTTAAATGTAGGTAGTATGTAGATTTAATGGTAAAATAAAATATTTTATGAATGCTGGGCCACATTATTTTTTCATTTTCTATGAATACTTAAATGATTCGCCACAATTTGCTCTATGTACCTATTATTTATATATTACAGAATTTTGAAATCGAAATCTTTGTGATTAAGAAAAAAGCAAATGCGGCTGCTCCAACTTATGAATAGATATTTTTTTCCATCCTCAACATTTACGTGTTTTATTCAACCTTGACATTGGCAGAATAATCGTCACACGATGGAGCTATTAAATTAAAATTGGAATAGATATTTTATTTTATTTTAAACGATTATAATATAAAGTTGTCCAGTTTTTTTATTTATCAGCAATGAACATTAGTAATTTAGCGAAATATATCTTTCTCTCTTTTTGTTCCGAGATTAAAAGAAACAACTAGCTATATTAGTTGTGGAGTTAGCTGTCGTAAGATTTGATTTACTATTTAGTATTTTATAGAGATCTCATGTTAGCACATCGAAATAATATGTCGTGTTGATAACAAATTATTATTTCGATGTGTTAGCGAGTCAGGTACTGAGTAGCAGTAGGTGCCTACTTAAGAATTTTAGTTCCGTGCTCGAAAAGACATCTAAAGATTGATCATATAATAATATGTTATTAATGTGGGGAAGGGCGAGATGGCGAGATTTATATTATGAGATCTTTGCCGCCTGCATAGCTAAAGCAAGTTGAGTTGCTTGGGATTTGCCTGTTGTTTTGAAATCCTAAAAAAAAGCGATGGCACTAAATGTCCTATTTTGAGATGGAACATTCAGCACGCGAGTCGGACACGGAAATAAACGTTTTTTTTTTAAATTTTAAATTTAATTTTGTTATAACTAATCAGTTAATCATTGCAAGGCCTTCACATCAAAATTTTATTTGGTACTTACAGTTATATGTAAAATGTCGCTTGACGATGTAGATAGGCATTAGATTTTATGATTCCGAATAACAAGATAATGTAGACAATCGTAATATCGCTACTCGGATAGGTTGAAAAGATTTGGGCTATTTCTACGCGTCGCAAGAGTTGGTATAATTATAGAAATAGACAGACATATACCTACGTAAGTATATCTACCGCTTCCTAAATTTATCACGTGTATGACGTCATTTTCTATTAATACGCTGTGTACGTCTAGTATTATGTATTCTGAGGTACCTATTATGTGTGCAACTGTTTATTGTACAGCTTCATACTAAGTTATTTGAGAACGCAATGCGCCCCAAAAGTGTAGGTAGGTTGGTTATATAAATACCTACCGCCTCAAATGTTTTAAGCTCAAATCTTATAATTCTGCATTAATACTGATTTATCTCAGCTACATAGAATTCAAATACAATTGACCATTTATATTATGAGATCGGGTTTTGACTCTTTTCAAAAGTGAATCTGCAGGTTCCAATAGCCAAGGTACCTACTGCAAGATTTGGGCACGTATTTATGAGATAACTAGCTTCCGCGCGCGGCTTCGCCCGCGTGGTTTACGAACCCGTACATTTTCCCGGGATAAAAAGTAGCCTATCTGCTATTCCAGACTATAATCTATCTCTGTGCCAATTTTTATCCAGATCCGTTCCGCCGTTCTGGCGTGAAAGAGTAAGAAAGATCCATCAATCCATCCATCCATCCTCACAAACTTTCGCATTTATAATATTAAGTAGGAAGTAGGATGTGTGTATTCCATTACAATACAAAAAAAAAGTACCTAAATAATATGTGTGTCGTAGATAAACATCCGGCAAAACCTGAAAAATCCTTATAACTTCCTTTCTTGTATCAGATAATGTGACTAAAATACTTCGTCAGAAACGTACGCTTCCACCCATTTGTCGTTGATATTCCTTTTATCGTATCGTGCGAACGGCTAGGGAATGAAATTCTCTGCCAGCTTCTATATTTCCTGATTCGTATAACCTAGGAATCTTCAAGGCGAGAGTGAATAGGCATTATTTGAGCTTGCGTGATTCATCCTCGGCAGCATTGTCACTTACCATCAGGAGAAGTGCAGCCAAATGAATCAAATTTGTAATAAAAAAACCTTATACAATATTCGCAGGGTAGTCTTACGAATCGACCAGAGTAAATGAGTTTTGAAGAAACGCTTTGATTCCGTTCTGACGTTATGAGTCTATCGCAAATATTATACTTACATGCACATGCACTCTTAATAAACCTTTTCAAAATAGGCCAAAACAAAAAATCCGACAGGGCAATAAACGTGGAATATTTAATTGAATTTTTCTAACGTTCTGTGAATATCACCAGGCTCGACCATCGGCGCGTGATCGAGGCCAGTGAATCGGTATTTAAGACGCATGAAATAACCGATTCCATCAAATCACACTCCTCATACGTCTCGTACACTTTTCACAAGCAAGCTAACGGTGCGGCCGTGGCACCGCTGCTGTCGTTTTGAAATCAGCATCAGCACTCAAACACAATGATGAACAACATACGACTAACCAACCTTTATAGAAAGTGTTATTTCAACATTTCTCCGTGGAACCAAAACTATTTGGGTGAATATAATTATTTGTAAGTTTTGGTGGCGCACTTTATTTTTTGTGAATACTTACAAAAAATGATATTCACCCATTTATGTACAATTCGTCACAAACGATGGTGTAAATGACGAAAATTTAACCGCCTCATTGTTCTAGCAGTCGCTTGCGCTTCTCCTAAGAGTCAGGATTCGTGGGTCAGGCAATGTTATTGTGGTTGTTAATTCTTTAACCTGAATTTGGAATGACGCCCTTAAGATGGGTATAGGCTTGCCCTCATTACCTAGGACTCTGTAATGGTATCGGTTAAATGTGGGTGCACAGTTCTGCCCACGCTGCCTAACCCTTCGGTGAATACAGGCGTGATGTTTACTGAAATATATCTTATGTGATAAAAATGATACCAGTTAAAAATTAACACTTCGGGTTGGTCACAGGGTTTTCCTAAGTAACTAACCTAATCTAGAAAGCCAAAGATGATGCATCAATTCAACCGGTACTTACCGATTCTAGAAACATGAAATATGTAGGTATATGAAAAACGTTACACACTTTTATCGTGTAGGCAGGCAACCGCCAAGAAAGCACTATCGGAAAGATGTACTACCTACCTATTCTGAGTTTACGGGAGACCCATCCATACACTCATATTGCATCACTCTCGTATTCCCCGAGAAAGGAACTGTAGGTGTACTATTAAAGTACGTACACTCAAATTTCGCCAATGCCATAGCACAATCTAATTTGTTGTTAGCGTTGTTATAAGTAATCGGTCTGCTTTAGTTTAGGTGTAAAAAAATATGAAGTAGTAGGGACAACCAAAAAGAAAAAAATGTTGATTCACCCATATATGATACTAAACCCACTAACTAACCCTTCATGGTTTCGTAGTTTGCGTAGACCAGTGTTTTTCAACCTGAGGGTCGCGACCCCTGGGGGGTTCGCGAAGCCTAAATCGGGGGGTCGCCGGCAAAAAAAAAAGTCAAGGTTCTACACTACATAAAAAGTACAATTTCAATGAGAAGGATGGGTTAGTTAATTTTTCAAAAAATTGTCATATCCTGATACTATTTTTGAAACGTTAACAATCAAATCATTTTCTAGATTAAGTCTATTTCTCTTTTTCTTAGTTTTAATGTCCACCATTGAAGAGAATGTCAGTGCACATAGGTATGAAGTGGTGAATGGCACTAATAATTTTAGAGCTTCCCTTTCTAGGTCTGGATATTCTTGTTTTCTTTTCACCCAAAACACCTCAACACTTTGCGAATGAAATTCCATTTTAAGCATGCCGTCAGCAGCTAATTCTATACGATTTTCTTTCATAGTTGTGGTGAGATCAGCCAGTTCTATTGACTTATCCAAGAAAGGGTTTAGAATCCATCGCCGCCCATTGTCAGCTTCAGAGTGCAAGTCTGGAAAGTATGTTAATAGTTTCTCTTGCAAATTATGCAAGCTCTGTATCATGCAAGGAATGTGAGCCCTTACCACAAGCGATTGGTTTGTTGCATTATCTTCAACAGTCTTCTGAACACATGGAAAAGACTCGAATATATTGTTTTGCAGAGAGGTTAACCACAAATGAAGTTTTGCATGAAATGGTTTGATTTTATCTTTAGCTGTTAAAATATTTTCTTCTCTACCTTGAAGGTTCTTGTTTAAATGATTAATGTGGCTAAAAAGATCTGCCAGAAATGCTAATTTCAAGAGCCAAACAGGGTCAGAAAATAGATTAGTATATTCAAATTTAGCATCTTGTAAGAACATTAACAATTCAGCTTTCAGTTCTAGATCTCTTGTCAATATCTATCCTTTGGATAGCCACCTCTGTGTGATAAAGAAGATTGTGATGAAGCGAACCCATTTCTTCACAAACGATTCTGAACACCCGGGTTTGCAAGGCTTTATCTTTGATAAAATTTACAATTTTTATTACCTCCACGTCATTTAAATCAGAAGTTAAAACCTTAGCTGCTAGAGCTTGTCGTTGAAGAAAATAGTGTGTCCATGATACGTTTGGCATTATTGATTTTAATTTTGCTACGAGTCCGCTATTTTTGCCGGTCGTAGCTCTAGCGCCATCGCTACAAATAGCGATACATTTTTGCCAATCTATGTCGTAGTCGCAAGTGCTTTCTAAAAACATATCATACAAACACTGGGCAGAAGTGCTGTTAGGAAGTGCTTTGCAAAATAAAATTTCTTCCGTGATACTATTATCTGCTTCAAAGCGCACAAATACTACAAACTGAGCACAATCGGAAACATCTGTAGATTCGTCAAACTGCAATGCAAAATGTGGGCTCTTCTTTAATTTTCCGACTACTTGCTCTCAAATATCATTGGCCATATCGTTTATTCTGCGTAAAATTGTATTATCAGAAAGCGGTATGATTTTTAACTTGTTTGCCTTCTGCTTGCTGACCATGATTTTAACCATATCGAGAGCTGCTGGCAAAATAACTCTTTCGGCAATTGTATGCGGCTTCCCTGCTTTGGCGACTCGATATGCGACTTTATAGCTATCTAATAATGTTAATTCGTTGACACTGGATACCTAAAAACAATAATTAACATAACATAGCATCACGCCTTTTCCCCCGAAGAGGTAGGAGGTATATCACACCCACGTTTCGCCAACTATGTTCGGTCCCATGTAATAGGGGGCGAGCATATTGCCATATATCGGGCACAATTCCAGACTCCGGGCTGACACTCTGTCCTTCTAGACAGAAAAAAACCAATATCACTTTATGCCCGACCCGGGGATTAGAACCCGGGACCTCTTGCACAGCAGTCGTTGACACTCCTACTGCGTCACCGAGGCAGTCAATAATAAGAAATAATTAAATAAAGATTAACGAATAAAAAATAAGCGCGGAGAAGCCTTCACACCAAAATTAACTTTAAGTTGTATGCAAACAAATAAATATCATCAAACATCAACACAAAAACAGCAACAATTAGAATAGACTCGGCTTGAGCTCAAGCGTTTAAGCGCCGACTCGAGACTCGGACAACATTATTTTATTACCTGAATCATAGTATTTTGCTGCTGGTTCAGAGCTTTCAACTTTCGTTCAAAGAAATCCAACGGCTTATCAGCTTCTTTTTGATGCTTGGTTGTGAGATGCAGCATAAGCTTTGACGGTTTCATACTTTCACGTGATAAAACATCGCCGCAAATTACACACTGAGGTTTATTATTGTAAACCCGTATTTCAAATAATTGTCGTCATAATGTCAATTTTTTTTTCGGTTTTATTTCATTTTCGCCACTAGCACTCGTACCAGATATTGAAGGCTGCGATCTTTTGAGAAATTTATCCATTTTAAAATCGCGCGGTGCAAGCGAAAAGACAAAACAATCACATCCGTACCCATTACCGACTCTGCGCAACTGAGAGTTGAGATTGAGACAAAAGAACTATGCTTGCGCGGGCGGCGCGGTGGCGGGAGGCGCAGGGCGCTGCCTCTCGCCCGCGGCTACAATGCAGTGTATCAACGCCACAAAGTCAGGCCCGTGTAAACTGACGTCGAAAAGTCAAAGCCGCACGCATCCTTACTAACTTACCTCGTACAGTTTATTTTCAAAGCTCTCACGGTTTCCTGCAGAATGTAGGTCTGAATAATTAATATAGGTACCAGAATAGAGAAAATCATAAACGTAGTCTTTTAAATTACTAACTTTGTATCTGTCTATTGCCCAAGGGGGTCGCCAGAATATTTCAACCTGTAAGGGGATCGCATATACAAAAAGATTGAAAAACACTGGCGTAGACGACTATCGACATAGCACCTGCAGGCTTAGCCAAGTTACAAACGTTTCAAACGTATTCTCTTTCTATAATTGTTAACGTGTTAGCGAAAGCGATTTTATAAAACGATTAATTGGTAGCCAAGCCAACACAACTGTGTCGATCGCTCATTCTACAACGTGGATAGAAAAACAATGTGTAATAGTCTATGGTGAGAGCTCTAAACTCTAAACCGTCAAAGCAACGTCAAAGTGACGACTGTGTACTTTGTCCGCGGGAGAGTTAAAATTTATTATAAACCTAAAATGTTGAAGTTTATTTTATTATTGATTGAAGTTATTTTATATATTATAATTACAGTACACAATTTAATTTTAAACAACTATTGTGACTTAAACTTATGATATTAGTCTAAATTGCTGCCTGGGTTTAAATAAAGTGAATAAAGGATGGAATCTAGATCCCGAGCTAGCCCAGAATAGTTTGCGGCTTTATTAGAGTCCATGAAAAGATACGTAAATTATTAGATATTACTTAAAAACGCCCCTTTGTTGTCTGAATCTTTCTCATATTTAAGAATGTATAACATAAACAATGACGTGATACGAACGCAACTTGAACTAGGTAGGTACCTAGATAAAAGTATCCGACATTAATTCTCCTATTGTATCCATGCACTGACAATATAATTTTTTTCCGTCGATTTAGCCACACTTCTTCATGACGATCACACGAACACAACATATTTTAAGTATGCATTTTTAATGTTAACAGGCAAATAAAGTCCAAAATCAACTTGAACGAATAATAAACATCCCAGTCTTAGAACAGCTGATTCCAAATGCGCCATCTTTTTAGCGTTATCTCGTGCGTCTCAGCGATCGCTTATGTAGCGTTCAGAAAAGATTACGATACGTAAGCGATTGTCAAAAGTGAAACTTGGCTACCATTTGTATGAGATATTGTGGTCAACATTGTAGAATCAACAACGTTCTATTCTATTTGTTTGAACGAACGGATATCTTCTAAACTTGGCTACGATTTGAAAATTCGTTTGCTCTGACCACGTGACATAACGATGACCATATGTAAGACCCATACATTTGCTGAGTTTTCTAAAGAGATAGCGATTATAGATAGTCAACTTGGCTAAGCCCACTGACTCATTTAAATACCACGTTTGGTAGGTAACTCATCATGACGAAATTATTCACACATTCTAAGTCTATGCACATTACCGACCTTCCTTCTGAAAAAGAAATGGCATATACATATGTCAAATGAAGTCATTTGCTAAGAAATAATTTATACAAATACTAAAAATGTACCCAAAATACTAAAAATACTAAAACCCAAATTCAAACAAGATGTTTTAAAAATGATAGGTCATTACGTTATTGAGATCCAGTCATCGCTTTTTGATAACCTTAACGTCTAAGTACCATTTTTTACAAAAAAAAAAGCTCGCCAAGACGATTGTTATGTTTTTATTCAACCGATAAAATACATTCATCTTTGATACATGATTGTTTGATGTTGATTAAAATGCTGCATGGCACGACCAACATATTCAAATGTATTTGTAAATTTGCACATAAGCCAAGACTGGTCATCAGTAGTTGTACATTTAAGTGGTTCGCCGACACATTCAACGGGCTGCGCGCCCACTCTTTGCTTCCTCATCGAGTGCCATATATATACATATGAGTTTTTTGTACCTAAAGTAATAAAATATTTAGTTACTTACCAGCAGTTTAAAGTAATGAACCCTTTTTTAAATAAAGCAGACGGTGGACCCTAATCAGTGCCGGATTAAGAAAGCGTGGGGCCCGTAGCAAATTCTATCGAAGGGCCTTTGATCTGCTATGGGCTCATAAGTATAAAGTGACTTTATGTAGTGCGTTTACCGTATGAAATTCAGTGTTTTATTTTTGCCAAACAAATAATCGGTTACCGATTGTCTGACGCGGATTATCTTAGTCGGAAAACAGGTGTAACGTTTCACGTTTTTGTGACATCAAGTAAAATCAATATACCACGTCTTAATAAGTTTCACTCAAAAAATTAGGCTCACGCGGATTTGGATTTTGCGCGGGGCCCGTAGCAATTGCTACTCTTGCTACGTGGTTAATACGGCACTGGCCCTAACTAAGATTCTGGAAGATCTGCGAGAGTACCAATAATAACCACAGACTTAGAATTTCGCAATTTTGTAGACAATAACAAATTCAGGGCTGCTACAATATCGAGGGTTGAAAGGCTATTTATTTGAAGCGATGTTTTACGAACTTTATAGGAGAGCCCTTTAATGATTTAAAATTTAGATGAAAATTCGCTATAAAAAGCTACTGCCCATACCTATATTGGGATATTTTTTTTAATGCAAAATATCCCAATATGGGTTGGCCACTTATCATCACGTGGGCCGCGTAACTGTTTGCCATTAAGGGAAGATACTTCTCTAACTTTCAAAATTCGATAATGTAGTTCATTGGTATTGAACCATAATTTTCACCGTTAATAATCTTCTCCTTAATGAGAAAAAACCAAATGTCTTAAATTTTCAACGCCCAATGTCAGATAAGTACCAATCAATGTTAAATTGAATGGAGTGGAGTTGGACATTTTGGATTCGACTGTTTTTCTAGGCATCACTATAGACGCCAAACTGCAATGGGTTCCGCAAATAAAGAAATTATCGGGTAGGCTTAGATCTGCCGCGGTTGCTGCCAAAAAAATTCGGCACTTAACTGATGTGGATACAGCCGAAATAGTTTATTTCAGTTATTTCTATAGCGTTATGACTTACGGCGTCCTCCTCTAGTCCTCTGGGGAAACTCTGCAGACAGCAATACTATATTCGTTTTGCAGATAAGGGCTGTCCGAGCTATTTATTATCTTGGTCCAAGGATGTCCCTCAGACACAGATTTAAGGAAATTAATATTTTAACAAGATAGTAAAGCAAAAAACGATATTTAATAAGGTTTTAATGATTTATTTGATGAGTTTTCTTTTCTTTTATAACTTCTGCAGTCAGTTTACAAAACTTTTTGTATCCTCATCATGACCATCGAAATAGTATAACAACTGGAACAATCTCTCTCTCTCTTTCTCTCTTGTAAAATTGTGGTCATATCTAAACATCAATTTAAAAAGAAAAAAGAGTGAAGAGTAAGTCATCAGAAGCAGATCTATCTCTTTCTTTTACTTCTTTGGTGTGACCAAAAATAATAATGTACCACACTTTATGGACAACATGCAAAGATAAAATAATTCAGCTATACATTTATCTTAGTCTTCAGGAGAACTATCCTCCGTTGTAATAAATGTGTTTTACATTGAATATTACTAAATGTAAGTTAGTTATGTAGTTTAATATTATACTTCATTAAAATTATAATTCAATTTTTTTTTATAATATCATTGTAAATGGGGGAATATATAACGATTCTAATAGCAACCCTTGGCATCAACAGTCACTGTCATATCAACTAACGTCTATTGTATCTGTTAGGGGCCATCCATAAATTACGTCACACGAATTTCATGCTTTTTTGACCCCTCCCCCGTCCTTGTCACAGTTGGTCACATTTGTGAGACTCCCCCCTCCCTAATGTGACGTCACATATTTTGCAATTTCATATCAAAAAATTATTAAATTAAAACAGCAGTTCCGAAATTAGTTTTATTTACATTTATTTGAAACCACGGCGAGGCTCTCGAGGAACTCGCCAACATAACAATTTAAATCTTATATTCACACAGATAGAGTTGGAAACATTTTTAAGTTTTTCGTTAATAGTTCAAATTTCACGTTTTAATATTTAGATATATTAGATTTTGAAATGTGATGTCACGAAACTTAGGACCCCTCCCACCCCTTGTCACACAATGTCACACTTCGTCGACCCCCTCCACGTTAAGAGGGGGCTCTTAACGTGTGATGTAATTTATGGATAGCCCCTTACCGGCAAAGCATATAATTGAGGCATTGTATAGAATACCTAGTGATTCTATGCAATGCCGAGCTCGTCTAGGGATTGTATAAAATATTGTATCTATCACTTATCATTATATACCCTGTCTAATCAGTGAATGCAATGCCTGAGTATTATATAGAATGCCACAAGAATATTCAGTAAAGTATAAAATTAAGGATTTATATGGCGAGATCGGGTACTGGAACTTGGGGCACCCTGACACGGATAGGTTATGTTAAGTTAGAACTGTACCAGAACAGGATCGGTCGTGAGCGGCTGATTGCCACCACTGCGGAGGGGGCGGCCAGGACACTGCACAACACACCCTCGAGATATGCCCTGCGTGGGCCGCGAAGCGGCAGATTCTTGTTGACCAGATCGGGCAAGGTCTCTCTCTGCCAGCCATAGTATCGGCTATGCTGGCAGAATCGGAAACCTGTAGGGCAGTGGTTTCCTGTGAAGCAGTTATGCTCCAGAAGGAGACCGCTGAGCAGGATTGGGAGAGGGCCGGTCCCGCTCAACGGAGGAAGCGTCGGGGAGCAAGACGCGCAACACGACGTAACCCTCCGCGTAACACATCTTGACGGGGTGCTTTAGAGGTCGCCCGAGAAGACGGCGACACGATGTGATCCCGTGTCGTCTTGCACGGCACCCAGCGAGGGTAACGGGGGATCTCTCTACAGTCTCACCTGTGACGTGCACGAAAGACGTGCTCTTTACAATTACCACCTCCGGGAAGTACCGTTAATGTCGTGGCACGATGGCAGGCTTCGGTGCGGTGTTCTAAGAGTTCCCGAAGCCCGCCATATGGTGTCGAATAGGAAACCAGCACATGGTATGACAGTTGGTGTAGAAAGTACTATGTCCTTAATTTTTTTCCCCTTTTCTGGATATTTTTTAATGTACATCTTAATAGTCAAATATCTTGTATATTAATTAGCTTAATCTTTTTTTTTCGTTGAAACTGAACTTTAACTGGAATGAAACCAAGATGGCTTAGGAAAAACATAGAAGTGATTAAATATACTGATAAATAAACGTATTTTCTTTATTTCTTTCTTTCTTTGATAAATGTATTAAATCTTATTCAGAAGTTTATAAAAATGAAGGGATGAGAAAGAAGATCTCACAGTGCAGGAGTTCAGTCCGGAAATTCCTGATTTCTTTATTCCTACTCATCCTATCACTGAGTCAATTAGGTACCTGTGGCGGATTACAAGAGTTACAACTCATCAAATATCTCTCTTAATACATATACGAAAATGACTAGAGTATAACTTGGAGCACACCACGTTGAAATATCTGGGAATCCGGACAAAACTACTTACATAAAAATATTTTATTTAGCAATGTGTAAAGTAACTAGCTTTTGCACACGGTTTCGATGTACCATGTAATCCTACTATGCTACTATATCCTACTTCCTACTTTAATATTATATTATATTTATTATTTCATAGTAGCAGTGATAGCCTATCGGTTGAACGCTTGCCTTCCATGCAGGAGGGTCCGCGTTCAAACTCGGCCCACACCTTTGACTTTTCGGAATCATGTGCGGATCAGAATTTGATTATCACTTTCATTTACGGTGAAGGAAAAACATCGTGAGGAAACCTGCACACCTGAGAGGGTACTCCATAAAGTTCTCGACAGTGTGTGTAGTCCGTCAACCCGCACCGGGCCAGCGTGGACTAAGGCCTACCCTTTCTCATTCTGAGAAGAGACCCTTGCCCAGCAGTGGGACAGTAATGGGTTGAATTTATTTATTATTTCATATTATAAATGTCAAAGTTTGTGAGGATGGATGGATGGATCTTTGTTACTCTTTCACGCCAGAACGGCTGAATGGATCTGGATGAAATTGGCACAGAGATAGATTATAATAGGCTACTTTTTATCCCGGAAAAATGTACGGGTTTGTAATCCACGCGGGCGAAGCCGCGAGCGGAAGCTAGTTTAATAATAAATGTGATATGACTTTGAACATTAATGTGAATCGTTGTTTTTTTTTTTTCAACCCTGTGTGTGCTGAATTCCAATTCCATGGGTCTATTTGTAAAAGCCCTATTTGCAAAAGCGGAATATTTCAGGCTGCTTAGCTGTCGTTGATATATATATTTGACGTTCACGTTGAATTACAATTGCAACTATACAAAATGAAATAAATTGCCTCGTTAGCGCCAACACTGGTGGCCTAAATGAGTGGACCTTTTTATATTCTATAAAAATAATATTGAAAAGAATCACTGCATTATGTACAACTTAACATCAAGTTAATTTGTTTTTAGTCCAGTCTAACATCTTATCTAAAAATCAAGTAAGTGAAAAAGTAGACTTAGTTTATGGCTTTATACTATTCAATAGATTTTTTTCTCCATAAAATTTATTTCGATGATATGAAATTTACACTCTGTTGCGACAGGTTAGCTCAAATAGTTATGGCACTTTCTTAAAAAGGCTATTCCACCCTATATTTGTCTCACATAAACCTTTACATAATTACAATCTGTCTGGACTTTAAAATAGACTTTGACCCCTGAGTTTGTTTCGGCGTTTCTTCTCAGGGATAGTCATAGGAAATGCCGACGCCATCTAGTTTAAAAAAGACGTGTAAAAGTGATTGAAAAATCCTAATTGCAAAATAAATAATTTCATTTCATTTCAGTAGCTTTTATTTTTAATCTTACGTGTAACGTAATGGGTTTCCTTTTTGAGTAATTCGTGTAAATATATATATGGGGCAAGACCATTGATTTAGAATTTCGCTTACGGGCAAGACTAAGTGAACTAACATACAATCAAAATCAGGGGTAACCAAAAGTTTCTACCAACTTTTATTTTATAAGGTGACATTAAATGTGAATATAGATTAATGTCACCTTATAAAATAAAAGTTGGTAGAAAACTTTTTTATTAATATGATTAAAATATAGGACAAATATAGGGTGGAATAGCCTTTTGAAGAAAGTGCCATAACTATTTGAGCTAACATGTCGCAACAGAGTGCAAGCATGCATCAGTTATCGTGAGAATTAATGAGATTAAAAGCGTTCAGCCTAGATCTCACTCACATTTACAATGTATAGCGGTTATATATAAGAAATAATTTCAATTTAAACGACATTACAATATCAAAATAATGAAGTGAATAATATAATAATGAATGGCAAAAATTGTATATAAAAAAAGGAAAGGCTAAAGAGCGGTTCAATCCCAAGCGTTTTTGTCATCTAAATAGTCCGAAATTTTATAGTATCCTTTTTTACAAAGTTTAGATTTAATTACAATTTTGAACTTCTTTAATGTTAAATTACGTATATCATTGGGAAGTTTATTGTAAAAGCGTATACATTGTCCCATGAACGAGTTGCTTATTCTGTGGAGGCGCGTAGCATGTACAGCAAGGTTGTGTTTATTTCTAGTATTCAAAGAATGAGTATCAGAGAGTTTGACAAAGTTCGAAATATTTTTATAAACATAAATTAAATATTCAAATATATATTGTGACGCTACAGTTAGAATATTAATTTCCTTAAATCTGTGTCTCAGCGACACCCTTGGACCAAGATTATAAATAGCTCGGACAGCCCTTTTCTGCAAGACGAATATAGTATTGATGTCTGCAGAGTTTCCCCAGAGGAGGATGCCGTAAGTCATAACGCTATGAAAATAACTGAAATAAACTATTCTGGCTGTATCCACATCAGTTAAGTGCCGAATTTTTTTGACAGCAAACGCGGCAGAACTAAGCCTACCCGATAATTTGTTTATTTGCGGGCCCCATTGCAGTTTGGCGTCTATAGTGATGTCTAGAAAAACAGTTGAATCCACAATGTCCAGTTCCACTCCATTCAATTTAACATTGATTGGTACTTGTCGGACATTGGGCGTTGAAAATTTAAGACATTTGGTTTTTTTATCGTTAAGGAGAAGATTATTAACATTGAACCAATGAACTACATGAGATAGTGCAACGTTAACTCCGCGAAAATCTAGTAATTGTCGTCGAATTTTAAATATTAGAGAAGTATCATCCGCGAACAATACTACCTCGTGGTTATCCCGTACGTAATATGGCAAGTCATTAATATAAACTAGAAACAAAAATGGACCTAGAATTGAACCCTGCGGGACGCCCATGGTGACCTCAGATCCCGAAGATCTCTTGCCATTAATATCGACCCTCTGAATTCTATTGCTTAAATACGAAGTCAAGAAGTCGAGAGCCTTGTTCCTTATGCCGTAGTGGTATAATTTCCTGATGAGTGTATAATGGTGTACGCAATCGAAAGCCTTTGACAAATCGCAGAATATGCCAAGAGCATCTTGCGAGTCTTCTCAGGCATCGAATATATGTTTCAGCAATTCCACGCCCGCATCTGTCTTTGAATGTACCCTTGTGAAGCCAAACTGCTTTTTATGAAGTAGGTTGTGTTTATTAAAATGTCTTAACATCAGATTTAAAATCAATTTAAAAAAAAAAACTCAAAGTGCGTAGAATTGAAATAGGTCGAAAATTTGTGGGATCCGTAGAACTACCAGATTTGAACAGTGGTATTACTTTACTTTGTTTCATCGAGTCAGGAAATAAACCAAATGCAATACAAGAATTGAACACGGTTGCCAAGTAAGGTGAAATTACGTCAATTATAGACGAGATAGTTCGTACTGACAGTCCCCAAAGGTCTGCAGTTTTCTTTACATCAAGACTTTTAAATGATTCTTTAATATCTTTCGCATTAACAACTGAAAATTCAAAAGGTGTGCTACATTCAGATACGCTTTGTTTTAGTATAGTATAAGCGGAAGTGGAAGAATACAAGAGAGTTTTGGTTGTTAAAATCAGAATATTAGTAAAGAAATTTTCAAACTCAGTTGCCACCTCCATGTCCCCCCCTATATCTTTGTCGTTAAATTTCAAATGGAAATCGCGGCTACGTACTGTGGATCTTCCCGTTTCAGAATTAATAATATTCCATGTAGTTTTGATTTTGTTACTGGATACTTTTATCTTGTTTTTTAAATGTATTGACTTGGCCAAGGAACAGGCTCGTTTAAATATTTTTGAATATCTTTTTACATATTCTTTAAAATCTGCGCTATGATTGTACGTTTTTTCATAATATAATTGAAATAACCTATGTCTACTTTTAAAAATGCCAGCTGTCGCCCAGTCACTAAAAGTAAATTGATCACTGACCGATAGTGATTTTGGGGTAAAAACGTTACTTAACTCTCTATTAATCATATTGAACAACAAAGTATAAGCTTGATCAGGATTGATGTCATACGGCAATAAAGGTAATTTATCTATAAGATTATTTTTGAATAGTTCCAAACGGCCTTCATTGACAGGAACAACACTTACAAGTTTTCTTTGTACTCTAACTTAATTCCTAGGAAAAGTGACTAACTGACCACAGTGATCAGAGTCTAACTCATTTATAATTAATTTATTACAAGGTTTCAAGTTTGTAAAGATATTGTCAATACAAGTAGCACTAGAAGCAGTTATTCTAGTTGGTTCAAAGAAGATATTGTACAAGTTGTATGACTTAAATAAGGTTAACATTTTGCTAGTATTAGACGAATCTTCCAATATATTTATATTAAAGTCTACTACTGTTATGTTGATTTTTCTTCAGAAACTGTATTTGAGCACACATTTTATACTAAAACACATTACTGTTACTCTTACCCCGGGTGGCGGGGGAAGACTAACAGTTTTTCAGGTTTACACTTGCATTATTCCCGTTTTGAAAACACTTATGCAAACCGTAAGCCAGAAAATTGAAATTGAGACAGTAGGTATACTGGTTTTAAGTCATGATAACCAAGTTGAATCGCATAAAACTTTATTTTGTAACATTTCAGTATAATTCTTTCCTCAAAAGTAGGAAAAACAACTTTTTCATAAAACCGGGTTTTTTTCTGTCGGGTAAGAAACTATGTTAGTCTTACCCCACTGCACCTTATCGAATTTCGCTATCGTTAATGAAAATGACTTTGTCTAGGCCCCTGAATAGTTTTTCTTTTTATGCGATAGGCGGCAAGCGATCAGACGGATCGCCTGATGGTAAGCGATTAACGTCGCCCATGGACACCCGCAACACCGGAGGAGTCACAAGTGCGTTGCCGGCCTTTTAAAAAGGAGTACGCTAAAAGTTAATTATTTATCAACTAATATATATACTTAAAGTCATTTGCCATTTCCAAGGCACACCGTCTGGTGTCCAAGGTGAACTACCATGATGAGTTAGTTGGTAAGAGTCAGGCATGGACTATCCATGAGGATGAGGACTCATCCTCATGGATAGTCCATGAGGATGAGGATTCTCACCACGAAAAACCAAAACAAAAAAAAAATATATCTAGATACTAAGCGGGTTACATATGCATATAAAAAAAAACAAGTTTCAGAATTAATATGGTATATTTGGAAGACATTATTTAGGCGTATTTTCCCTTATTAACATTACAAGATACTTTCATAATGCATAGCTACAATTCCTACAAAGTACCTACGAAGTACCTACCAAACACTGTGGATATGATTTCAGATTTCGTGCAAATCATACTTGTGTCATCTTGAGGAAAAAATACATAAAAGGAATATGATGATAAATTAGACTGATATTTTTAGGTACCTAGTTCATAATAAAACTATAAAATCACAATTAAAAATAGGTACCTAAATGTGTAAATACTCTTCTTCATCATGCCATCTTTTGTACTTATCGTCTTCATACGAGTACTATAGGTACCTATCCGACTATTAAAAAGAAAAAACGTAAATTAGCTTTCTTTATTTAAAAGTCATTTAGCCTATAAAGTTAGTAGTGGTCACAATTTAATCGATACATTTAGAATTTCAAGCATTATGATAGATATTTCTTGCACATAAGAAAATAGGCTAGGGCCAAGAAATATTTACACGTTGACTGCGCGAACCTGCCATCGTTAACGTCAGTCCCTGCTCTGCGTCAACTTATCGAACAGTGACAAACATTTTGTGAATTTTTGTTTTTTGTGTACAAGTAAAATATTCTTCATTAATCTCAGCAGAATACCTGTATAACATATATAATAACAATCATTCACAGACGAGTCGAAGTTCTTCGACCAGGTGTCCCAGCAGACAATGGCTCAGCATTCAAACTGCTCCGGACCTAGCACCTAGAAGCACTAATTGAAAGAATTATCTATATTAGCCACAACTGAAAGAGCAGCTCGCGTGGTGTAATATTGTGCCAAACAAATTTACATTTGCTATCAACACGCTGAGATGAAAAAGAAGCAGAATAACATAATGCTTAATTATTATTTTTGGACCTCTAAATATTTATGTTTCAGACTATGTATAGGTATATACGCTTTAGCATTGTGTTATTCATAGGTAGGTACCTACATAATGCCCTGTGTGCAAAATAAAATAAAGTGCAGGTAATTCAGTAAACTCGATAATAGGCGATACGAGCAGAATTTCACGAAGGTCCACATGAAATCATGTTGAAAATATTCACGTGTAGGTAGGTTACGATGTGACAGTGTTTATGAATTACGAGATTTTCCGCAGCAATTCTGACCACCCGTATCCAAAACAATAAAACTAGACGTGGATGTGTTACAAAAGTGCGAACGTAAAAGACGAATTATGTAACTATGTATTCCATTAACGTGAATGCGGAGCACATTTCGCCTCCCTGCTTAGTTAAAAACAACCGCATGAACAGCTGGACAAAATTTTGCATGGCTTTATTCATATTCCTCTGACCATGTCGGGGTCGACCGAAGCCTAGATAAGACGAGTCATGTACATGTCGTAACGAGACCCATCTGCAACGATGAAATTGCCTTTAAAATTACTAACAGTGGCAAGAAGTTGTTGTAGTTCGGGCTAGTCCATAAACTTAAAGCATCTCAGGAATAATATAAAGTGATCCAAGACTGAATTGTTTGAAGCATTGTATCCGAAGCTTGTATTGACAGTTTGGGCTGAATCTCCGATGAAAACGCGCCAGTCAATTATATATATACAATTTGCACCAAATAAGAAAGAATTACACTTTCCCTACCGCTACAACAAGAATCAGTAAAATTTGTATTAATATATTATACCTAAAAATATAAATGCATATTGCAAATTTAAAATAGGTAATACTGGAAGCATTCAAATGCGGCATTCCTTATCACCAAGACGAGTAACTTTAAAACTGTTTTAGTGATTTCCTTAGATTATCCAAAAATATTTCTCCATGCTTTGCTTGGAAAATTAGAGCAGGTCGAATACGAACTGATGTTTCTCCGCACATCCCAACCAACACACCTGTAAATTAAAAAAAACATAATTACAACAACTACCTTCATTTCGCTGGACTGGACTTTGACGATACGGTTGGCGCAGTGGTTGAGAGATCGACTGCTGAGCTACGTGTCGCGGGTTCGATTCCCGCACGGAACAAATATTTGTATGATCTACAGATATTTGTTTCGGGTCTGGGTCTTCGTGTATGTGAATACACACCGTGCCTCGGCAAGCACGTAAAGCCGTTAGTCCTGCGCCTGATCTCTCTCCGGTCGTGTCGGATTGCCGTCCCATCGGACTATGAGAGTGAAGGAATAGAGAGAGCACCTGTGTTTGCGAACACACTTGTGCTCTATAATATCTCCTGCGTAGTTGGCTAATCTCCGGTGAGATTGGCCGCCGTGACCGAAATCGGTCAGGAGGACATTATTTCACTGGAACATGCCAGTTTTATCCAGACATTTCCCAGTCTGTCTACAAACACGCTGCAGCAGGCTGTCCACAAGATAGAGATCAGTTGATGACTCTCTTAATTTTTGACTAGTTTTATAGAGCGCTAGTTTTACGTGTGTCGTCACCGTCGTTCGCTGATTATTAAATATTCTGACAGTTTCATGGGGTACACAAAGCGTTCTTCCTTTCAACATTGCACTGACAAACATGAACTGCCGAAAATTAAAGTACAAAATTGAACTAAAATTAGAAGTTAGGAAAGCCTCAGCATCATCAGCCAGAAGACGTCCACTGCTGAACGTAGGCCTCCCCCTTAGAACACCAAATCCACGTCGGTCCACCTAGAAGGAGAGCTTTCTACGCTGCGTCTTTCGGTTCATGGTTGCCACTCAAGAACCTGTCTTCTCCATCGGTTGTCCGTTCTTCGAGCGATGTGGCCTGCCCATTGCCACTTCAGCTTGCAAATCCTGAGAGCTATGTCGGTGACCTTGGTTCTTTGGCGAATATCCTCGTTCCCGATTTTATCGCGCAAGGAGACTCCGAGCTCTCTCCATTGTCCGCTGTGTGACTCTGAGCCTCTCTAAGAGGCCTACAGTTAACGACCACGTCTCAGTGCTATATGTCATCACTGGCAACACACACTGGTTGAAGACCTTTATCTTCAGGCACTGCGGAATTTTAGACGAAAAGATTTCACGTAATTTCCCGAACGCTGCCTTGCCTATCCGAGTTGTATTCTTCGAGCGACCTCTTTCTCGAAGTTGGACCTACCTAACTGAACAAGCTGTCCAAGGTAGTTATACTGGTCGACAACTTCGAGCGTATCGTTCCCAACGATAACCGGTACGAGTGCAACATGGATATTTGACATGATTTTCGTCTTGTCCATGTTCATTTTAAGACCCACCTGTTGGGAAACGCTACTGAGGTCGTTGTGCATAGTATTGAGGTCCTCCAGAACCTCTGCCAATATGATTATATCATCGGCAAAACGAAAGTGAGTGATGTATTCGCTACTGATGTTGACGCCAAATCCGTTCCAGTCCAAGAGCTTGGAAACGTCCTCCAGTGCGTTCGTAAACAGTTTCGGAGAAATAACTTCTCCCTGTCTCACGCCTTTCTGCAATTGGATTGGTTTCGTGCTCTCGTCTTGTAATCGGATTGACATGGTGGCGTTTCTATACAAACACTTCAACATCGCATCGCTGAACGGACTGCAATACCACCCAGGTCTCGATTAAATCAAAGGCTTTTTCATAATCTACAAACGCTAGACATAATGGCCGATTATACTCCTCAGTCTTCTGTATAATATGGCGGAGCGTATGTACATATGTATTTTATGATGCCAAAGCCTTTACGGAACCCGGCTTGTTCGGGAGGCTGGAAGTCATCAAACCTGCATTTGAGACGGTTCTTAATGACTCGAGAACAGCTTATACACATGGCTGATGAGCGAGATGGGTCTATAATTCTTCAATAAGGTGTTATGACCCTTTTTGAAGAAGATCACCACCACGCTACTGTGCCATGCTTCTGGCGTAATACCTCCAACTATGTCAGAATTAAATAACTTCTGGAGGACTAAGAGTACCGGTTTTCCACCCGCTTGCAGAACTTCTGTTGTAATTTCGTCATCACCTAGCACTTTGTTGTTCTTAAGTTGTTTGAGAGCCATTCTAATCTCGTACAGGCTGATATCTGGGAAATTCTCAGTGTAGTGTCGGATCAGCTTAGCTCTGGTGTCTTCAGCTGTGCTGAGAGCGGGTTGTCGTGTTGAGGTGTACAACTGCCCGTTTAACCTCTTAAGCTCTCTAAGAATTTCCGGCTCGGACGAGATGATACTGCCATCTTTGATCTTCAGCTTCGTCATTTGACTTTGCCCAATAGACGAATTCTTTGCAAAGACTTTAGTACCCTGGTTACGCTCGATTGCGTCCTTAATACATGCGGTATTAAAGGAGTGCAGGTCGTGCCGCATCGATTTTGAGATTCGTCTATTGAGTTTGCCATATTCCGACATATCAGCTGAAGATTTCAGTCTCATTTCGGTCCGCTCTTCCATTAATTGAATTGTTTTCTCAGAGAGCTTCTGAGGCTTTTTTCGGCGTGGAGTCTTGAAGAAGTTGGACCCCACTGCTTGGAGAGTGTCCACCAACCCGTTGTTTATCTCGTCTACAGTTTCGCATTCGGCGCAGCTCTCGAAGCGATTATGCAGTTCGAGTTAAAAGTCTTCGGGATCTAGGATCTGAACGGGATCAGGACGGAGCATGGACTTCATCAGGCGAGACCTCTCCAGCTTGACATTGATGTTCAGTATGCATCTTACAATACGGTGATCACTACCGGTTTTCACCTTCCCGATCACAGAGACATCACTGAATATCCGCTTGTTGGTCGTCATGATGAAGTCGATCGCATTTCTGGATGAACCATCAGGGCTTATCAACGTCTACTTCCGGGCTAGTCGCTTCTGGAAGAAGTTCATCAAACAGAATTCCTCCTTCTCCATGAACTCAACCAGCCGCTGGCTCCTCTGGGTACGCTGCCCATATTCATATACTCTCAACTCATCGCCATTCCGTAAGCCCACCTTTGCGTTGAAGTCCCCCATACCAATGGTGAAATAGGTTTCAGAGCTGTGTATGGCTTCGGATGTCTCCTTCTTCGTCGATACACAGCTTCTACTTTTTCGTCGGAGTGTGTCGCGATCGGTGCATATACCTGGATGACCTTCCGCGAGTACCGATCGGTAACAATGAGTATCAGGTACGCTACCCTGCTCGACACACTATCGACCTTAACAACGAGGGACTTGTGGACGAGAAACCCGACACCACCCTAAGATTTACGTTCTGCTTCCCAGAAGAAGAGCATGTTGTCGGACTGCAGGATTATCATATCCTGTCGGATTTCCGATTATCCCAAGATTTCCCATCACAACTTGCTCTCAATTCTTTCTCCAGCTCTACCATCTTCTCGTCGGTCCTGAGCGTGCGAATGTTATGGGTTGCCAGGGACAAAGTCCGTTGGGGATGATAGCAGGGCATCTTCCGGAGATTATTCGCACCCCCTGCTCCTCCGTTACCGGGCCCGCTAACTAGGCCAGGAATAGAGGAGCTGCCGGGTCTGTCCTTTGGCAAATGGTTTCTGTCATTTGGAGGGTTGCCATAATCCCCACCCTTGGCAAATGACTTGGGGATCGCAGTGGCTCACTGATTAGTGAGAGGAGCTGCTGCCCGTCCTTTGGTGTCTGGCCACAGTTTTAGGACGAACCCGGGACCAGCCCTTATAACGAATAACGAAGGAATCCTATACGCTATATATTTACGTTGGAGTCGGTCATAGTCAACATCGAAATGAAATTATTTATTTTGCAATTAGGATTTTTCAATCACTTTTACACGTCTCTTTTAAGCTAGATGGCGTTGGCTATTTCCTATGATTATCCCTGAGAAGAAACGCCGAAACAAACTACATAAAAAAAAACAAGAAAAACAAGTGTCACGCTCACCATTTTGTCTCATTGTGTTGTTAATTTTTTCTCTTACTTCAAGTGAGCATGTGTCGAACGCCAGAAAGGTGCCTCGACCACGCACACTATGTATGATATCCGGAAATTCGCTCTCAAGACTGTGCAGACCACATTTGATTGTCTGGCCCGTCTCTTGTACCAAATCAAGTAGTTTGTCACCTTTTATGACTTTCAATACGCGGTCCAGTAAAATCATCCTCGTTGGATCGCCCATCCATGTGTTGAAAATTCTGGCGGTTTGCGCAGGCCTGATAATGAACCAGACAAATGTTTTAGTGTAATACAAAAATATGTAGGTATATGAAGAATAAAAGTTTATGTTTAATTCGCCTGGTATTTTTTAATGAAACGACGTTCATACCTATCTATCTACCGAAAAAAATAGTAAATTATTCAAAAATTCAAATTATGTGATAATTTTCTAATTTAAAAAAATGACATGCAGCTTGTAAATATCGTAGCTTCTACATTTTGTATCAGTAAGACAAGAATAACAATCAGATGAGTGGTTCGTTGGTTCCGTCCAAATCATAAGAATTGCAAAAGGCATAGACCGAAATCTTTTCGCCCATCCATTAAAAATACCCACACATGTAACGCAACAGATGTGTTGAACCCACGCTTTGACTTGTTGTCCGATGGCAAATCCAAAATACTGTTCATATAACCTAGTTCCTAATGGCGCTAAATTTCTCCGCCGAGTTATAGAAGTAATGTCGCTACAAATATAACAAAACTTGTGAGGATAATTTTTATACTTTCTTGACATTA
This sequence comes from Shargacucullia verbasci, assembly GCA_947562105.1. Classification (NCBI taxonomy): domain Eukaryota; kingdom Metazoa; phylum Arthropoda; class Insecta; order Lepidoptera; family Noctuidae; genus Shargacucullia; species Shargacucullia verbasci. Next base: position 7,682,484 of record OX387284.1, on the reverse strand, counting down.
TTTAAGAATCACTTAACTCGGAAAACAAAAAACACAACTACGCTCTTCAAATAAAAAATACTTTGAATGTGAAAATGAAACATAAAAACGGTTAATCTTCAATTTTATGGGTAGTAGCTGTCACACAAAAATGAGACCTAATCAAGATCAAAATAAATATGGTGTAAGAATGAGGGTAGGTAGGTAATTCAAAATTAATAAGTATCTTTCTTGTGACAAAATTTGTTGATCAGTGTAATAATTTGTTCAATTGAGAAAATGTGTTTAATTTTTAAGATCAATTTTATTATTTTGTGGTCTAGTTAATTGGAAGTTAGATCAGGTTTTGGGTTAAAACTGGTAAGACTAGTAATATTTTATTGTTTAGGTACGTCATAGTTATAGCAAACAATTTGTGTGATGGTGATGGATGAGATAATTAAAACATCGGAAAAACATCGATGTATCGTTTTTATTGCCGATGTTTTTTAACATCGACGTTTGTTATGGAAGCGTCGATGTTTTTAAGAACGATGTTGCAACCCTGACTGAAGTTAAAGACCGCGTGTCCCGAAATTTATATTGATTTATAGCATTGCATACATTATTTATTTAATATTTATATTCTTTAAAAATATTATTTTACTTTTAAATAAACTTTTTTTTTTCAAGCTTGTTTTCGTTATGACCTTAGTTATTACATACTTTTTTATTTAAATTTGCATTATATATGCATAGATAAAAAATATAATTTATGACGAAAAATTATCAGTAACTCTCTGTTTTACGGAATTATTTTTGGTACTGTACCAAACATAATAAATTGAATTGAGCACTCCCAAGTACAAGATACAGTTGTATTTCATGTAGGTACTTTCTTTGGGCCTTGAAAACGTACAATAAAGATTATGATATAGGTACCAGTGCCAGTTAATATTTAAATTTAAAACATATTCGTTTCATACTTATATTTAATTTCATTCGAAATCATAAATATGATTTATTTATAGATATAACACACTTACTTACCTAAATTCTTGTTTGGCAAAGAATCCGCCCGTCAACATTTTTTTACTGAATACAACTATATCGGGTGGAGTTGGCAAATTGAAGTGCTCGTGGCACCACATTTTTCCCGTAGCTCCACCTCCAGTTTGAACTTCATCTATAATGAAAGCCACTCCTTTCTGTTGATTAAAAAAACACAATTATGGCGATGGTAGGTGTAGTGTATATGTAAAATAATGAATTGTCTGTCGTCTCCTGAGCTTACACCACGCGCGATGGAACGGCGGGGGAGCGGAGACTTCCCCTTCCCCACACACAGAGTATTGGCATAGTCTATAAACCCTTCAGTCAGTCGACAAAGACGTCTAGACAGGGCAATCGTGCGGGGTGTGAGGGGTGAGACGCGGGTGAGGCGAGCCCCAGCTGCATACTTCACCGCACTTAGTAGCTTGGGACACGACTTTGAGGGCTATCAAGTATTTGATATTTTAGATATTTCATATTATTATTAATATGGTGCATACGACATGTGCTGTCTTCCAACCTAGAGCATGATATTGAGAATCCTAAACCAGCAAACGACGAACCGACGAACTATGAAAGTTCTTTAGTGTTTCCTCTGCAGAGATCTTACGCATTTTGTGCTACGAGTGAGGCACATCGCCCAGAAGAATTAAGAAACAATCTAACTGATATTAAGACATCTCAAAATGATCTACTGATGGAGTCAAATGTGAGACCTGGATGCGCGGATTTAAGCTTCTCAGAAGAAGTCATATTTCAGAATTTGGCTTTAATGGGTGACTTGAATTTACTAGAGGCTAACAAAGGAACTGAAGTTTTAGCAAATGCAGGTTTTCTTCAGACTGCAATAACACCTGCATTTGAACCTCTTGCTTAGCAGTCTTCGTCAGACTTGACTTTACTCGTTATCTCTGTTCACTCTCCTCTTGGTAATATCTCTGCTGTGACTGCAACAAGGTCTAGTCATAACGTACCTCTCTTTCAGCTATTACGCGCTGAGGTGAGTACAAAAAGATCTGCATCCTGTTTAAAAACAATAAATTGGTCTATTTCCAGACCTTCGACTTCCAAGTCAGGCCAAATATCATTAGACCAAATACCAAAGTAAGACCTACAAAAAGCAAGGGGATAAAGGAAGGTTTCTCAAAGTATCTGACTGACATACTTGATAAAAATTAAAATTAAAATCGTAACAGAGAAGAAAAAAAAAGGACAGATAATAACAGTAAACGAAAAAGTAGGAAGAAACCTAAAACAAAATGACTAAGAAAACATAACGAAGAAACCAGTCCTGTTAAAAAAATGGTGCATTCATATTTCCAAAGTCACTAAGATAGTTTAAAGTCTAGAATAGAATAGAATAGAATAGAAACATTTATTCGTATAAACATGTGTATACATACATACACACGCAGGTGCATGTATGTACGATGATGAAAAAAAAACAAACAAATAATTGTATGTACTTAAAGACATGTTTGCCACTTGTCATGGCATGCGAATATTTTATCAATTATTGAGTATTACATTATAAAAGAAAATTAGATGTATGATAACAAAAATTACTTGAAATTAAATGATTTGGTCATCGAGAAATTCCTTAACATTATAGTAGACTCTCTGTACCAGAAACAATTTAAGCCGACGTTTCAAGTCTTCGATACTTAATTCTTTCCAGGTTTTAGGCAATTTGTTATACAGAATGGGTGTCATACAAAATATACTTTTGCGCATAAGTGTAGTTTTACAAGGATGGAGACAGAGTTTGCTATTATCACGTCTATTTCGGTGTATTATATCCTCTAGACGTGGAAATAAATGAGGATTGCACTTAACAAACATAACAACTTCGAGAATGTATAGAGATGGCAACGTAAGGATCTTAAACTGTTCGAAGTACGGCTTGCAGCTATCGGTTACCTTTAATTTAAACATAGATCTCAGGCATCTTTTTTGAGCTCTAAAAATGGTCTCCCATTCCGTGGAATTGCCCCAGAATATCAAACCATACCTAAGGATAGATTCAGCTATTCCATAGTAGGCTATTAATAGCGTATCCGCATTCATTGTTCGAGATAGTCTGTATAAGGCATATGCGCTATTGCTTAGTTTTTTAGCTAAACTCTCCAAGTGAGCTTTCCAGTTTAGATTTTGGTCTATAATTAAGCCTAGGAATTTAGTTGTGGCAACCGTTCCAATTTTATTGTTTTTATATTTAATGTCAATATTGTTTGAAATATTTATTCGTTGACCAAAGTGTATGATTACGGTTTTATTTAGATTAATCCTTAAATTATTACTTTCTAACCAGTCTATGCTATTAATTAAAGTATTATTTATATCTTTCTTAAACTCTTCTTTTTTATTACATGGAATAGTTATAGTGCTATCGTCAGCGAAAAGCGTCATTGTATGTTCCATACATTTGGGGAAATCATTTATGTAGATCGTAAATAAGAGAGGGCCCAGAACACTTCCCTGTGGAACGCCATATACAATCTGTCGCTCCGCCGATACAGACACTTCCTCCCATTTGGTTTTATTATTGATACTACTTATTGCTGTAACTTGTCTTCTATTTTGTAAATAAGATTTTAAGAGTGCCAGTATATTTCCTCTTATTCCATAGCTTTCTAGTTTATTTAATAGTGTATTATGTTGGACATAGTCGAAGGCTTGTGTCATATCGCAAAAAATGGCACATACTGGATTTCTTTTATCTATATTCATCATTATTTTATATAAAAAGTCATATATGGCCATGTTTATAGTTTTCTTAGCTCTAAAACCTTTTTGTTCATCACAGAGTATTTTATTTTTTTCTAAGTATGAATTTAATTCTTTGTAAATATATTTTTCAATTATTTTAGAAAAAATTGGTATTAGTGAGATAGGTCTATAGAATTCCATCAATTCTCTGTCTTGTTTTTTAAATAATGGTTTTACTATCGATTTCTTTAAGGCGTCAGGAAATATACCTTCACTAATACTCAGGTTAATAATATGACAAAGCGGTCCACATATATCATTCGATACTTCTTTTATAATCTTTGTACTGAAGCCATCATACCCTACACTGTTGGTATTTTTTAATGAATTAATAATTTTTAATACGTTTTGGGGCATACTCGGACTCATAAACATTGAGTTTTTTTGGCTAACAATGTATTTATTGACTCTAGCAGCTTGGGAAGTGGATGGTTGGATTTTGTCAACAAAATAGTTATTAAATAAGTTAGCTATTTCATTAGGACTGGTGATATATTTATTGCCATTAAGAATTTTATTTATATAATGTTTAGGTATGTTAAGTTTTCTATTGTTTATTAGTTGCCAAGTAGTTTTTGATTTATTTTTTGATGTCTTTATTTTATATGTATTTTGAGCACACTTTGTTTTATTGATGATAGTTTTAAATAGTTTAGAGTATTTTTTGAAATCGTTTTTATTTTGCATGGTTGGATTTGATCTGTATCTCCAAAGTAGTGACCGTTTCTTCCTACTACACAGTTTTACACCACGTGATATCCAGTTTTGTTTTTTCTTTACATTTATCGATACTATAGTTTCAGGAAAGCACTGATCATAAAGAAAACTAAATATTTCACTAAATGCTTTGTATGCTTCATTTGGATCACTGGATTCATAGACATCTATGAAGGATAGACTATTTATATAAGATTTAAATTTATCTAAGTTTTCTGCACTATAGTCTCTTTTAATGGTACGCCATCGATCAATTGAGCAAACCGACTCCACCGGACATTTTAGAATCTGCGCCGTATGGTCGGACAGTGCAAGTTCCAATACAGTTGCCTTACAAGCTTTTAAATTATGCGCAAAATTGTCTATACACGTCTTACTCTTGAGGCGAGTCGCCTCTTTCAGAGCTAAATGTAAGTTATAATTTAATAGTAAACATTCAAATTCCGTAGTTTGTTTGTTTTTTAGAAGTACATTAATATTAAAATCTCCCGCAATAATTACATTTTTATATCCATTTTTAACAATACTATACATTAAAATATCTAATTTATCAATACAAAGGTTAAAGTTATTTATTTTAGGTACTCTATAGACACACACTATGATGGTTTTTTGGTTAATTAGTTCCACGGCACAGCACTCCAATACACCAGTGGTAGACATTTGTGTGATCTTTGTTATTTCCCGGTATTGGTGTCCCTTTTCTACGAGAATGCATGCACCTCCTCTCTTACTTTCTTTACGACTATAACACGCAGCTAAGTAGTAATTAGGTACGTTTATGTGACTTTCATAGCCTTCCATAACGAAGTGTTCAGTTAAGCATAGTACATCTATTTTCATATTTCGCTCTCTAAGTTCTTGTAGGCATACTGTTAAGTTATCAGACTTTGATAGCAGTCCGGCAATGTTTTGATGCATGACATTAATGTGTTTATTCACGAAAAAACGTTGTAGGTGTGTCTTGACTTTCTTCGCTGGTAAAGTTGTGTTCACACGAAGATGCCGACAACTCTTCCTTTATTCCTTGTATGTATTCCAGAATGTCTTTACAGATTATTGACATTGCATAGTTATTAATGATCCCTTTGTTTTTGTGGAACATTTCATAGGACCATTTAAGATTTTTGTTGGAATCTAGAAAGTACGCATACTCATTAGCCAATATATCTAGATATAGCTTATTGTTAAAGTTTTCAACTCGCCAGTTATACATGCTGCCGAATCCATATTTGTATGTCGGCGCACATATAATAACATTAGTATGTTTCACTTTTTGTAAGGTCAGTTTTAATTTAGATATAACGCTATGGTAGTCGCGTGTCGTAATAAAATCTTCTTCACCTATCATAATGACACAGAAGTCACTCATGGTAAATCCATTTAATTTTGATTCTATGTTCTGTATCATCTGCACAGTATCACGTTTCGGTAATAAGTAGTGACATATTTTATAGTTGTGTGGAAAAGTATTTTCGGCGATAGACAATATTTTATTTATCTGATTATTACTCAATATATGTATTCTATTAAGTTGTTTGTGTTTTGTTTGTACTATTCGGTTAGTTTCATGTGCAGTTCTATTGTTTATGTTATACTTAGGAGTTAAGAGATCAATGTCACAGTTTTGTTTAGTTTGCAATGCCTGTTGTAAGGTGAGAATTTGCTTATTTAGTGCAGCAATTTCGTTCCTGGCCTGTTCCAATTGATGCTCGAGGTCCGTAAGATTTTGCTGAAGGGTTGTAATTGTTTCATTGGGGGGTGATGTTGTTAAATTAGATGTTTCATTACATTCCCGAATTGCATTATTTTTGAGGTCACCGTTTTCAATGCGTAGGATGTTTATTTCTTCATATGCTGCAATTAGTTTTAAGTTTAATTCTTCTATTTGTTGTTTGAGCTCGTGTACTTCATTATTCTCGTCGTCCGATAATTCTGGCATGCTATTATTAGCGCCATCTAACGTCGAATTACTTGAACTATGTCCATCACGGGAGCTGTTAGCTGATTTAGTTTTACTCATTGATTTATTTTTACGGAATGTAATATTTTCGAAGAAATTCATCGTTATTTTTAAAGTTTTTATTTTATTTCATTTGTGTAGGTTGATTTATTTTTTGTTGTTCAAGGTGGGATTTGAACTCACGCACATTTGTCAAGTATGACGATGTGAAAAAAGGTACACTCTCAAACCACTAAGCCAGGCAGTCAGTTAGGAGAACAGTTGAAATTAGTAGATAGTATTTGCGGATTATTTTTCTGGATGACGGTAGGCGGTTACTTTTTAATTTTTTGAATGTTTGTTTTGCAAAAACGTTGCGTAAAGAAAATAGTTTTATTGCACTGTTTTTACTCAAAGTACTTAATTGAAAGCACTTTTACGTCAAGAAACTACACTGAATGAGCTTTTTTCTTAGTTTTATCACCACAATAACACAATAATTGTCTTTTTATTTGATATAGTCACTCGATTGTTAAAAACAGTTCGAAACTTATTTAGTTTATGAAAATAACACTGAATAACGTTGTCACTTGCGTATCGTTAGTTTTTTTCACTAATTCACAAACTTTTATCACTTATTAACTACTTAAAATATTTTTAAACAATTATTTTTACGGAGCTTATGTTTTCGTGGGCACAACAGCGCCATGTAATTCGATAAAATTCGATAAAAAAGTCGATTAATAACTTTAATACGGTCAACTCAAATATTAATTTCATAAGTTTTGTTATTGTGAAACCGATTAAGATCGTTTGAATTTATAAACATTTACTTGTTACTTTAATGTCTGCATCTTAGACTTGTTCGTTACAATTACTATACTTTTATTATGAGGCTGGTTATGTTTTAGATAAATTTAAGACTGATTATTATTATTTAAGGTTTTGGAAATTCCATTTAAATCTTTATACTTATTTGCATTTTTATATTATAATGTTATAAGCTTTGTTATTATGAAACTGATTAGTCAAGCTTACCTGAGATTTCAAAAGATTGTTTGAGTTTATAAGCATTTACTTTTTATTTGAATTTCCTACATCCTAGACTGATTTATTACATTGAGATTTAGTAGGTACTTTAAATATTTTTTACGAGGCTATAATTATATGTTTGAGATTGATTAGCGAAAACTCATAACAAGGTTACCTTGTCATGAAAAGGATACGAAAAGTTTTGTAGACTGACTGCAGAAGTTACATAAAAAAAGAAAACTCATCAAATAAATCATTAAAATCTTATTAAATATTCTTTTTTGCTTTACTATCTTGTCTCATTTATCATTCACCAGAAGGAATTGCAATCAAACCTGCTAATATCTAATTTAACCTGACAGTATCTAGTTAACCTGCCTCTTACCTGGTCAAAAACAGATTGCACCTGGTTCCCTTCTCGATAAAGATACTCATTTTACCTTATTAAATCGAATGCCATACAAAAAAAAACAAAATTTTTCTAGATTTTGTCAAAAACGGCAATTTTTTTAAAACTAGCCTTATACAACATGCCATCGACACCATGGACGAAGTCAACATTTTGCCACTGCTGCAAGTCAAACTCCAAAGAAGAGAAGATAAACAGTGGCAAACTGCTGCTATTCCAAACGCTTGGAAAAGCAGCAGCAAAAGAAAATATGACCAGATGCCGGAGGGACAGAGCCGAGAAGAGTACCTATTCAAAATATTATCACCTTATTGAAGGAAAGCGACCCGGATGACGTGCTCGCTTTCGTGACAAAGGAACTGCATCGGCTGCGCTCCTTCACACTGATATTATATCCCTAAAAACAAGCCGAGGTGAGCAGTTGTTGGGTCGGTGAAATTGGATCTGCCGCCACTCAGTCTAGAGAAAGGCCAGTGTAACGAGGAGAGAGAAAGCCCTCTTGTTAGAACCAGTGCGTTATCGCACCGACCGGACCGAATCATTTGCTAAGTTCTGCTGTGCCAGCGCCACTGCTATACGTGCCCCAGCTGCATTACTCTATAAAGATAGAGATGTGAATAACGGCTTAAAAAAAATAAACGAACATATCGTTTAATTTTTTTTTTAAAAATCAGTTTTATTTGTTGCTTATTTGCTTATCTGCTTATTTTATTTTTTCGTTGTGATCATTTAAAAAACATTGTCTGTTGTTTGCTTATCTAACTAAAGTACATTGTTTGCTTAAACTTACTAACGATTTTAACGGTTCTTGACAGTTTGAACAATTTTAATGACAATTACATTTCAATTACATTCACCTATTTTAGTATCTTGATTTCTTTGAAAAATGTTCCAAATTTAGTTGTTAGAATTTCGAAACATTGTTCTTAATTAATATTTACAAGGTTGTATATTTACACACAATATTAACACACAAAATATATCTTCACCGATTACTAAATTATACCTATATACATGAAAGTTCAATTTAATATGTACATATAAAACTTTCAAAACAATTATTATTGATATTCACTCACAATTCGCGCAATAATTTGATAGCAAACAACAACAATGGTGGTTCACTGATAAAAAACGTTCCAGGTTTATAAGCTATCGAGAACTCGAATAAATTATGTTGTATTATATTCTGAATACTATAAAGTACGTCAAGTGATATTCAATTTGGTAAGTTTACACTTTCAACTTATAAAATTATATAAACAATTTTAAAATTTAAACCATATAGGAATAAGGTCTATTTCGGTACTAAAATAACTATAAGCAGATAACAAAACCGTTTAATAACTCGAATAAATTACTTAGATTCGTATTTTGAACATTAAAGTACATGAAGTGATATTCAATTTGGTAAGTTTACGGTTTTCAATTTATAAAAGTGTGTAAACAATTTTAACATTTAAAACTTTGGAATGAAGTTTATTTTAGTACTAGCTGTGCCCGCGACTTTGTTCGCGTGGATATCGGAACTTAACAATGTATTTTTTAGTGAGACCAAATGCACTTAACCCTATTTTTTTCTAAAATAAAAGAATTTTTCTAAAATAAAAGTAGCCTAAGTTACTCCTTATTACATCAGCTACATGCCAATAAAAGTCCCGTCAAAATCGGTCCAGCCATTTTAGAGATTAGCCTTTACAAACAGGAACAGTTTTCACTTCCGCCTGGCCGAATATTTTACTGTCCGTAAGTAAAACGAACCATTTTGACAGTATAGGAACCGCGCAGAAGTCTCAGGGGACAACTCCGGGGTTCTGTACTGAAAATTTTCATACAGAAAATAAAAAGAACTCAAAAGCAACTAAAAAGCAAAAAATAAATGTTATATTTTCAATATAGTAGTTTAAGAACATTGAAGTTGGTGTCGTGTAAAACAGGCAAAGTGATAAACCGACGTTGTGTAGTCCGACGCACAATTCACCTCGCACTCGACAATTTTTATGTGAACTCATTGTTTCGATGTCGCTATTATAGCAGCAAGGTATATTATTTTTAAGTTTTACATACAGTAGAACCTCCTCCTTCTTTTGAAGTCGGTTAAAAAACAATAAACTTGCCCGACCCAGGAATCGAAACCAGGATCTCATGTTCAGCAATCATGCCTACTTACCAGACCGATAAGGCAGTTATTATAATATTACTAGCTTCCGCCCGCGGCTTCGCCCGCGTGGTTTACGAAACCGCACATTTTTCTGGGATAAAAAGTAACCTATATGCTATTCCAGACTATAATCTATCTATGTGCCAAATTTCATCCAAATCCGTTCAGCCGCTCCGGCGTGATTGAGTGACAAATATCAATCCATCCATCCTCACAAACTTTCACATTTATAATATTAGTAGGATTTTTCTTCTAGGTGTATCAGAAATGCGTGGATTTAAAAACCATAAAAATTAACAACTTTATCTATGCAACATCGTAATCGCGAAAAAATAATCAGCTGTCCCATACAAAACTTCAAACCTACTCAACCAAAATGTATAAAAATCGTAAGTTTGATTAACCAACCTCATGGCAAAGCCTTTGAAGTTCATGGAAGAATTCCGGCGAAGCTGCGTTGTCACCTCCTTCAGACTGAATGGGTTCAACCATAACAGCAGCTACGGGTTTATTTTTTTTTTCCCACTTGTCGATTAAATCACCTACGATTCCAAGGCACCTAAAAAATGTGATAAGGCGAGAAAATTAAGGCGAAAATCGTAGGAACATTGAATTCTTTATTTCATTTTTATATTTACACATAAATATTTAAATCAGCCTAATAATGTTCTTTTTTCTAAAATTCGAGCTGATCGATACATGCAAAACAAGAAAAAAATCCAGTAAAACATCAAACCTCTTATCTTCTTCCTCATTATCGCACTGAAACTCCTCGAGAGGGTAGCGGTATTTTGGAAATTCAGCCATAGGCCAATCAAAACTCGGTATGTCCAACTTGTGAATTGGTTTAGATCTCGTACTAGCCAATGCCCCCATTGTACGGCCGTGGAATGCTGACTGTAAAATAGAAGTACTTAATGATAACGTCTTTAATAAAGTAGGTATGGTTTGAGTATTAAGAATATGACGAACAACTATTAACTTCTTACATAGGAAATCGGCGGTTTATATGGAAAAAAACAAAACAAAAAAAAATGTAATTATATATTTAATCAACCAAAGTAGGTAGGTGTACCATTACTATCTATGCATTTTTGCCATTTCATAGGTAGTTCATTGCTTCCTTCGCTGAAGAAAGTGTGGGAGCGAGAATCAATAAAATCTTTGAAGGCGGTTTGGACTGCCTCATGGGAATTGAATTTTTGTCCGTGCAGAAAGTTGACCAAATTCTGGAAAAAGTGGTAATCTGTTGAGGCAAGGTCCGGGGAGTATTGTGAGTGTCGGAGAAATTCCAATCGCAACTCCTCTAATTTAGTGACAGTCTGTCGTGTACTGTGTGGTCTAGTGGGCTAGAGCAATTCACCAACCTCGGTTGTTTAACTGCTAGCTTTTCCATCATGGTTTTCAATTGTTGACAATACACATCTGCCATAATTCAACAATGTAATTTATTGTTTCATAAAAAAATCATTCATATTCGCAATTATTTTGTGAGTAGGTACAACTTAATGTGATTGTAGTCATGTCATTTGATTTTATTGATCTGTGCTTGGTCTACGCATAGTAGGTAACTGTGCGGCAAATTAAAAGAAATATCGACATAATTCAAAGAAACGTGGGCAATATAAATTTCTTTTGCATGTCGCCGTCTTTATCGGATTTTTGCCAGTTCCTAGTTTTAATTGATCGAAAACGGGTGTGCTGTTTGTCGCCAATTTGCGTTCAAAAGTAATTTTCTGTGTGTGTGTGTGTGTGTGGGTGTGTTTGTTTGAGTTGAGTGACTTTCAGAATGCCTTCCGGATCTGAACAATACTTCAGTACCCGTGAATATGAGAATATGCTCATATGCAATGGCGAAACACGTGGAAACGTGTGTCAGGCATTTCGTAGTTAAGTGGATGGAAGAGGGATATCCCCAAGCTGTAAGTTCATTAATTTATACATAAAACAGCTTTACTCTGCCACGCGTTTCTGTGGCTAAAAGGTAAGGAAAAAAAGACGAAACATTTTTTTTATATATTTAATTTGACAATACTTGTGGGTATATAATATTTTTAGTTTTTATTTATTGAAATGCCTTAAAACTATCATTACGTCTTAACCTAATGCGATAGCCAAGTCACATATACAAAATTAAAATTAAAGCACAAAATACATCTCAAGATCATAAAGATCATTGTTTGTAACACAGTGTAAACAATAGTACTTTTGCGAATTCACCCCAGTGACATGTAAATATATCAATTTTGACCTGAATATAATTTATGGTGTGAATTGCTCGAGTCAGAGGGGTTTTGGACAGCAAGTTGGTCCTGGCTGATGGTACGACAAGCAGTGGCGGGGGCTGTCGCCTCCATACATAACGGTAGGGTACGTACAAGTGCAACCGCCGCAGCACTGTTGGGTTGTGCTCTATGCCTCGGAGCAGCTTCCACATGTACGACACTAGTGCAAACTCCCTTCGCACACCAAGTTGATTGTACCCTACCATACCCAGTACGAATAGAGTGGGGTACCTCAAAGGGTAAAATGGGTATACCCATAAAGTTTCTTGTACAGGTGGCGCGTGAATTTGTTCTGGACTCGCTCCAACATCACTGAGTACTTAGCCTCATGTGGAGCCCATATGACAATCTATGACCTCTGCAATCCGACTCCGTCCTGACCTCAAACAACAACTTGAGGTCATCTGCGAATAACCGACCAGATCCATTTTTGACAACCTCTGGTAAATCGTTTATCATTATTATAAATTCCAGAGGCCCCATTTTGCTGCCTTGACTCACCCTGGACCAGGTGTAGTACGGATTGGATTCGCAACCGTTGTAGTCCACATACTGCTGTCTGCCTTGCATATAGCTGGCTAAGAACTGCAATAGATGCGGTGTGCCACCGAGTTCTGCTAACTTACGTAATAAAATGTCATTATCGAAGGTATCGAACGTTTTTTTGAAGTCAAAATAAGCAGCGTCAACCGGCACACCAGCATCCACTACTGGCACCACCCGTGACATGAAGTTAAGGAGATTGGTGGCAGTGCTGCGCCCCGCCCAAAACCCGTGCTGCGCATCCGATAGCTGAGCGCGGACCTGCTCCTGCATGCTGCGCTGGATGGCGGACTCGAAAACCTTGGCCGGCGTTGACATCACGGCCACCGGTCTATATCCACTGATGTCCGATCCTGCCTTACCTTTGGCGCCTGGAATGACACGCGTTATCTTCCATCGAGTTGGAAACGTCGCTGAATGGAGACATGTATTAAATATATAGTGCAAAGGTTCCGCTAATGCCCTACTACAATCCCTGAATAGGAAGGCTGGTATACCATCCGGGCCTGCTGACAGGGGTTTTTTTTTATATCTTACTAACTATTCCTGTTAGAGAGATAAAACCAACGTCATCGCGACACGTCAACCAACGATCGCTATGTACTCGCAAGTACCTTTTTTATTATAAATTCTCATCTTAATCGCTTTTTTATCAGGGAATAAGCTTATTGTTGGTTTTTTTCCTAATCATTGTTACTTAATAAGTACCTATCATCCGTTATCAAGACTAATTAAACTTGAATTTATGTGGTATCCAATGTTGTCGTTAGGTGTACGTTCACGAACGCTCGCGGACGCGACTTAAGGGTAATATACGGTCCGATTTGTCTTTACAATCCGTAATTTCAGACTGATCGAAACGACGAATCGATAGTGTATGACAATATCGTTATTAATTTATTTAATCGAGGACGATATCGGAGATCGCAACAAAAACCCTTGCAATCATGAATATCGTAACAATAAATCGACAGTGTATGGCTCTTTGCGATCGACATGGATTTCTGTCTAAGATGGCAGGCCTTTATCTTTCCGATTCAAACAAATAAATGATCGATCGCAACGATCAATCGCTTCGTGTTGAGCGGCATTTTTGAAGCGATAGTTCGTCACGATTTTCTTCAGATCAGTCGACTCGACGAATTATACCGTATATGGAGCCCTTTAGGTCTGTGTAGGCAGGTAGGTGATTTGCGCGCGCGCGCCATCATTCACTGCGGAGCGTTGTGATTGCGGTGTTTGCAATACATTGCACGCTTAAAAATAACAGTTTCTGTAAACAATCATTAACGAGATTAATGACATTAATCATTTGAATCGTAGCATTACGTGTGACCTTTTCTCGACGTTTGCGCGTCGATGTCCGGTTAACGACGTCCCTTCCACCCTCTATATTTTTTTTTAACAAGTGCTCAAATATTATAGTACGTTTTCTTTTCTTTTTTCTTATCTAAATTCTTCCACAAGCAGCAGTTATTATTTCTTCCCTAATCTCATCTTATATTCGATTAATAAATATTTTATCGATAACATTTTAAGTTTGGCACTCCAGCAATATATTTTTCTGTCTCTGGCATTATAGAGATCCAGGAAACACTAAAAATTATTTCGTATTTAACGTTCAAATCGTGTCGACATCAAATAATCGCGGCGTAATCGCGTGTAGACGCTTCACTGATCGCTGCGTCCGGCCGCAGGATGTGTTGGTGTGAACACGTCGCTACAAAAACAACTGCAGTAACTGATCGCCACCGCAGCCACCACCGTACACGCAAATTGGACGCGTCGGTTTGGCCGTATCTTTACAGTACGTTTTTCAATCAAGCTTTGAAACTCTGGAGTTGGAACGCTGAGCATCGAAATCCAACACCGGAGCTGAAAATTTGTCCATATTACATGCTGCAGACTCGACAGATTACATACCCACAAGGCCGAGCGGTACAACATTTTGATTCGCTCGAACACGCCTAGAGGGATCAAATTAACAACAATATGTTTCGCATAGCTAAATCATACTAACCTTGAACGACAAAACTGATACATTTGGACACCCCGGTGGCTGGTTTAATAGGCTCGATGTTATTTCTTGGGGCGAAAAGGATGTTTTTCCCCCACGATGTTTCGCCCGAAACCAATAGAAAGCGGCTTTGTAGGCGTTTTCGACGGAGCAGGCACCGCACATCATAGTCACAATATAAGGCATCCCCTCAGGAGCTATTGACATCAACGTGTCTTTTAACCTTTGTGGCCAGTTCTTCGGTGGAAATATACCAAGAGCTGGACGGTTCGCTATCGCCCTCTGAAAGTTACGTTTGAGTATTTTTAGAGAGAAATACAATTGTAAACGTTGAGAAATTCAATTTTGTAGTTGTTAGTTGATATACGTACACGACTTGCGTCACTGTTCAATGCACTCAAAAGTTGAGGATGGTTGTATCCAAGAGGTAAAGAAGACACTTGCGTGTAAGCATCCAAAAAGTAGTTACCGTCGACATCCACAAAATAATTTCCAATGGATTTATCATAGTCACCAAATAAATTGACAGCTTGAATATCCTGAAAGAAAATAAATTAGGTAATTAACAATTTTCAAACAATTTAGCGAACCTAATACAAAAACATTTCTCCGCATTAAGGTAGTCCAGTTCGCCTTACACCAGATACACATTCACTGACCAGAAAAGCCAGGCAGGCGATACTCCATCATTCAGGGTAAGTTTGAAATTGTGCCAGGTAGATTGCACTCGCACAATAGGCACGCAATTTCGGCAAATAAAGGCGTAATACTATTGTTATTAATTCCAAGGTAATCATCATACAATGCCCAACTTCGCCTACTGCCGGGTAAGTGCCAGTCTTCACGCTCAAGTTAATAATAACATTATATACAATTTTCCCGTACAAATATCTTAAATTAAATTTAAAGTTAATTTTCCTAGAACTCTCAATACAATATTTTTATTATTTATAAATAATAAAATTTTCAGTTTATACTATTGTGCCAGACGGGCGTAGCTCGTAGGGTGTATGAGTGTATGGCTATTGCTAACGAGACGCTGACGTCCTGCACTTATAGGTTCCGAATGTGTTAATAGCTGTCGAATCTTGTAAGCCAATCAGCTGCAGCGAGGTAAGGAACGTTGCCGTTGAAATAAAACATCACTTAATTCTTCATAACTGTTCAGGAGAAGGCTTCTTGACTATTTTCCTGAAGGATTATTCCGGTTGCCGATGACTACGATTTGCCTTGCGCACTTGTGGGCTTAGCTATTCCAGAACTTTACCGTCGCGAGAGCCGCGAAACCGTCTCCTGTTTTTAACTTTATTTATTGTAAATTTTGCTATCGATTTTTAACATTTCTTACATTTTCTCGGTGATTACAAATGAAATTATATTCAACCTATATATGGATAGAAAGCCCTATTATATTATTTAATGCCCTATCTGGATACGTAATTACTTTTTCTAAATTAGAATTCAGTAAAAAGTTATTACAATGAGAAGTCAAAAATTCATAATTTATTAAGGCAAATATTTTTTATATTTACTTATATCTCCTAAACTATTTAATATATTTTAATTAAACAAACTGTTATATAAAGGGGAGATATCGGTCTAACTAAATGTAATATTTGGAACATTACATATCCAGTATACATAAGGGCTATTTACCTCGGAATGATACACCGTACAAAATAATGTTTATTTCGTACTTACGATTTTACATTTTAAAGCGTAATCCTGACTGTTATATAGACACTATTTACTTATAAATTTCACAAATCACTATATTCACTTATAGTCTTTATCTTTACCACCTATATAGGCAGGTACGTATATAAAAAAACACTTTATAACATTGCGGTGACGCTTCGTCGCGAACAACTATAGTATAAACTGAAAACTATGAGAATTAAAAGTGTTTAACTTCAAAAATATGAGACTTATACAAACTTAGATTTTCCTAGGAATCGAATTGCGGAAAATCCAAGTTCTACACCATGGAACTTACTTGATAATATTTAATCAACTGAGAATTCGTGATGACACTATTCTATACCTACTCTATAGGTAAGT
The DNA here is from genome assembly GCA_947562105.1 of Shargacucullia verbasci. Lineage (NCBI taxonomy): Eukaryota > Metazoa > Arthropoda > Insecta > Lepidoptera > Noctuidae > Shargacucullia > Shargacucullia verbasci. The sequence continues at coordinate 7,665,537 of OX387284.1, read as the reverse complement.
GAATTCTAAGTGAGTAGTATTTCGGTTTTATAAAATCACTATTTGTCGCTCGTGGCTTCGTCTGCCTGTTTTTTGTATTTATTATCTAATTGGTGATTTGCTGCAATACTTGCAAAATACAAATTATGTTGCGTGTGTTGCATAATTGAAATACAGATAATGCCATCTATTGAGAATTCAAAAACGAATAAATATTCAGAACTAGCGACCCGTGCCCGCTTCGCACGGGTAGCAGAGCATATACGCCTTCATTTTTTTTCTGTCGTAGTGTCGGATCAGCCGTTACGTCGAGCATTTACTCGACACACGCCATTAAAGCTCCCAGTCGGCATGGATTTTTTCGACATCTTGAACTATCATCATCACATTTCAGCCAATTTACACAAAACTTAACGAATTATACCTCATGAATTACTCTGCCTATTGGTGAAAACCGCATGAAAATTTCAGTAGTTTCGTTCAGTAGTCTGAGTTTATCGCGAACAGACAGACTGACGCGGGCGGCGGGGGACTTTGTTTTATAATATGTAGTTAAATAGACTAATTATATTTTACAATATATATAACAATTATATTTTTCAAGGTTACACGGTGACCTTAGTTATTACATACTCCTTTTGTTTCAATTTCCATTACATAGTGATAGATAAAAAATATAATTTCGGACGAAAAATTATCAGTAACTCTCTGTTTTACGGGATTATTTTTGGTGTATTACTGTATGAAACATAATAAATTGAATTGAGCACATCCAATTAAAATATATAGTTATAAATTATTAAGTAAATGATTTCATCTTCGATATCACAAAGCATCAAAAGATGCACAAAAGTAAAATTTAATGAAACATCCTTTGCAGAGACAATATTGTAATGTAAAAAAACACGTAAAAATGGCAGGCGAAGACTTGCCAACTCACTAACTGGGCCCCCCAAAAATAGTTGCTCGGGTCGCAACAAGGGGGCAACACGGACGTGAGCGGCTGAAGGGTGAAGAGGCTTCGCTGGACTTTAAACTCAGATCACTTGCTCCCTGAGGGTCCGGCATCACCGGCCCACTCGCCACTTATGCTCAGCATCCACCCTACGAGCAGAGCTCTGCTCTAACGTGTCCACTCTGGGCGGCCAATGAAGGCAACACAGAGGCGGGAGACCCGTTCCTCGTCATTGTTCACTCCAGCCAGCCAATGAAGGCAAGTCGGAGTTGAGCAACGGTGACTTCTCCCTGGAGCACTCGGTCCGCGGGGTCGCTATTCCCCATCACCTCGCCTCAAGGTGCCTTGCGGGCTTATTATTATTATTAATACTGAGACACAAAATCCGCAATAATGTAGGGTGTCCGGCCTTTTTACCCAAATGTCCGGCCAAACTGGCTGGTCTGTCTGGCTATTAGGTACCTTTCTTGCGTCATGTATAGGGCAATGGGGAACTGTTCTTCGCTATCCAGGGTGTCGACAGATTGCAGGGAACGACGAGCCCATTAAAATCGAGCGGGAAATGTTTCAGGGTGACAGTTTGAGTCCACTCTGGTTTTGTTTGGCCTTGAACCCTTTGAGCACACTGCTGGAGGGTTCGAGGCTGGGCTATCGTCTGCGGAGAGGAGGTCAAGTGATATCGCACTTGCTTTATATGGATGATTTAATACTGTTTGCCCCTACTAGATTGCAACTGATGAAGCTACTGAAGGTAACTGAAACTTTCAGTAACTCCATCAGGATGGAATTCGGTGTGGACAAATGTGCAGTTATGCATGTAAAGCGAGGAGGGTTAGTGGAATCCGAGGGACTACAACTCTCGGACTCTATAAGCCTGAAATCACTCTCCGCAAGCGATACTGTCAGAGGGGTTAGGCATCAATGTGGCTGATATGAAGCAATCGTTACAGGAGCGTTTCTTTGGCCGCTTGAATAAGGTTCTTAAAAGTTCTTTATCAGGTGGCAATAAGGTTCGCGCCTTTAATGGTTGATCATGCCAGTCCTGATGTACTCCTTTGGCATACTCAAGTGGACTCAGACGCCCTGGATAGGAGAGTCCGGACACTGCTGACCGCAGATCGGATGCATCACCCACGATCGTCGGTGATGAGATTGTACATCCCACGGAAATGTGGAGGACGAGGCTTTTTAAATACTAAGACGCTCCACAACCGTGAGGTGTGTAATCTTCTCAGGGAATATTTCCATAAAAGCGACGTGTGTATGCATCGAGATGTGGTCGCAGTGGACAAAGGACTCACCCCGCTGTCGATAGCTAACGAGAACTGGCGCAAACCTGTGGTACTAACTACCAATGATCGCAAGGAGGTATGGCAAGGCAAGGAGCTACACGGACGCTTTTTCCGGGCTCTTCATGGGCCCGATGTAGACTTCATAGCGTCCGTATCTTGGCTACGCTTCGGTGATCTCTTTGGGGAAACCGAAGGGTTTGTCTGTGCAATTATGGACGAAGTTATCTTGACGAATAACTACCGGAGATATATCATGAAAGACGGGACGGTTGACATATGTCGGGCATGTCACCATCCAGGTGAGTCTATCAGACATATCATATCTGGCTGTTCTCGTTTGGCTAACGGCGAGTACTTGCACAGACATAACCAAGTGGCAAAGATCATCCACCAGCAATTTGCTCTGCAGTACAAACATGTGGATCTTGAGGTACCGTACTACAAGTATGTGCCCGACTCAGTTCTCGAAAATGACCATGTCACGTTGTACTGGGATCGGTTCATCATCACTGACAGGACTATTGTAGCCAATAAGCCTGATATAGTGGTGATAGATCGATTAGCGCACCGCACGATGATAATCGATATCACCATTCCGCATGACGAGAATCTCGTGAAAGCTGAGAAAGAGAAATAAATGAAGTATCTCGACTTGGCGCACGAGGTTGTCGACATGTGGAATGTCGATACGGCTATCGTCGTGCCGATTGTTGTGACGACCAATGGCCTGATGGCCAAGAGCCTCGACCAACATCTCAAGAGGCTCTCGTTGGGCGGCTGGGTCAAGGGACTGATTCAGAAAGCGGTACTCCTTGATACGGCACGTATTGTGAGAAGATTTCTGTCTCTGGAGCCCTAACTACCGGTAGCTCAATACTCAATACTTTATTGCTCTCCACGATGTATAAAGGTCTTAAAATATAATGTATAATTATGTAACAATTGTGGACCCTGTCGGGCACGGCAAAAGTAGGAGAGAAGAGGAACACGAACTGAACAGAATAATAAGAAGGTAAGTTTATGTAGGTAAATCAAATATTAAGTATATTTTAGTTAGCAATGTAAGTTTATTAAATTTAAATTATAAATTGTGCCATGTAAATAGTAGCAATTTAGTACAATAGTATTTAAAATCATTTTGGTAGTAGTGCTGTAATATTTTTATATAATTGTAATTCTATTAATAATTGTTTTAATTTATTTATAAAGAGGTTATTTTTGTCCTCATTTTTAATTATTTCCGGCAGTTTATTGTAGATTTTTATGGACATGACGTACGGACTGGATGAGTGCATCTTTAATTTCGAATTGGGTAAGTTTAATCTATTTTTGTGTCTTAAAGTGTATTTAGTATTTATATCTTCTCTTTTTGTGTAGAACTCATTGTGTTTTCTAACAAATTTACATGTTTCTAGAATATATAAACAGGGTAGGGTTAGAATTTTTAGTTTTTTGAAGTGAGGTTTGCAGCTCTCTGTGTCTTCTATGTTTATTAATATTCTTATAAGCTTTTTTTGTAGAACGAATAGTGCCGGAACATCAGTGCTGTTACCCCATAGTGTGACACCGTAGTTAAGCCATGCGAAGGCATAAGCATAGTATGCTGTGAGTGCAGTTCGTAAATCAGTTGTTTTTTTGATTTCCCGAAGAGCATATGAGAATTTTGATATTTTGGATTTAATTTTTTGGACATGTGATTTCCAGTTTATATGAGTATCTATACTTAAGCCTAGTAGAGTAAATTCATTTACTACTTCCATTTTTGTATCTCTAAAGATAAAATTTTAATTTGGTGCTATTTTTTGATGTGGATGGAAAGTTATTAATTTTGTTTTGGTGTAGTTTATTTCTAGGTTATGCTGAGTCATCCAGGTTATTGTGCTAGTAAGAAGAGTTTCGAGTTTATTACTAAGATTTATATTGTTTTTGAACGAGACTAACAGGGAAATATCGTCCGCAAACAGTACACAGGGTCCCTGTATATTTTTTGGGAGATCATTTATGTAGATTAGGAACAGTAGGCACCCGATGACACTTCCCTGTGGTATTGAGCGTACATTTTGTATTTCTTTGGTATTACTATTAAAATATTCTACTTCCACTTGATGTTCTCCATCCTGTAAATATGACTTAAACCACTCGTGAGCTTTTCCTCTAATACCAATCCCATGTAATTTGTTTAACAATATATTATACTGAACCTTGTCATATGCCTTGGTCATATCTAGTAATATACCTATTGCATATTCTTTTTTATTTATAATATTTAGAGCTTCCTGAATATATTTGTAAACTGCCAAGATCGGTTTTTCCTAAAACCGTTTTGAGAGTCATTGAATATTTTATATTTTTCGCAGAACGAATTTACTCGATTGCACATGGCCTTCTCAAAGATTTTTGAAGCTGTAGGCAGGAGAGCTATGGGTCGATAGTTATTGGGATCACTTTTTGACTTCTTTTTATGAACAGGCTTTATAATTACTTTTTTTAATAAGTCCGGGAAAATACCTTCTTCAAAAGATTGGTTAATTAACAAGTAAAACGGCAGGGTTAATTCTTTAGCACATTGCTTAATCAAAAATGGTGGGAGTTCATCGACACCGTAGCTTTTTTTACTTTTTAGATTTTTAATAAGGTCATAAACTTCTTTTGGTTCTACTGGTGCGAGGTACATGGAGTTTTCAGTGGGTTCTAGGACACGTCGTACGCTTGGCGGCAAACGTTCATCACCAAGCCCATGACTACTTTGCCCGACGGACGCAAAAAAACTATTAAATATATTTGCAACTTGTTTAGGTACAGAGGTTGTAGTATTATTTATTTCTAATTTTATATTATATTTTTCCCTTTTTAGTTTTTTGTTAGTGCGCTCATTTATTATGCTCCACATTGTTTTTATTTTATTGTTTGATTTTTTCATCTTATTAATATAATGTAATTTTTTAGATGTAGTGACTAAGTTTTTCAAAGTTTTTTCGTATCTTTTATAATATTCTGAAAGAATAGGATTTTTTATTTTTAATGTTAATATTTTGAGTAGCCTTTTGTGTTTACAAGAGAGTTTTATGCCTGTTGTCAACCAATATTTTTTATAGTTAGTTTTTGTTTTTATTTTGTGTAAAGGTATAAATTTATTGAGCGTATTTGTTAAGGTGGCGTTGAATGCATTATAATTATCATTTATATTTTTATCTATTTGTATAAATATAGCTATATAATAATAGCTTGGACCCTGTTCCCGATACCGGTTGGTCACTATTTTTTTTTTTATATATTTATAAATGTATTTTTATTTTATTATTAATTATATTTATAAATAAAAAAATAAAAAAAATAAAGGAAATACAGGGTGGAAGGGACATCGACGCACAAACGTTTACCATGCATTCAGTACATGATTCTGGACCCCTCAGCGTTGAAATTTTTCGTCGGCTTTTCCTTAATTTTTACGTTTTTTTCTGCAGTTTTTTTTACTTCAACCTGTATAAAATCATTATTTCCATCTAACCCATTGAGATTTTTAATTAAAAAATAATAAATTCACTATTTTCACAAAAAACAGCAATGAAAATAAAATTCGAAAGAGCTACCTGATCAGCTGTTTCGAAAAGTTCACTTGCGAGGTCAACACCGGCCTAGTACCTACACACGCCGGGCGGCGCGCGCGCACTTATTCCCTTCAAAGACGCCGACAAAGGGCAGCGGCGATAAGCGGTCTCGCAAAAAGCTATTTCGACAGTCCCGATGAATCTAATAGACGCGTCACACAGTACCTCACACTGTAATAATCTCTATTAAAGTCCTATTTACAACTTTTATTTAAACTCATTATGATGGATCATTATTTTCCTAAACCTTTATCGATTTAAATAAATCAGATTTAAAGAAAGATTAAATAAGTTTATTGTATTTTTCAATCAATTTTTGGCATCAACATTAACCTTAGTTTTAAATGCAATTCAACAATCTAATTTATTGTTTCATAAAAAAATAGATCTATTTTCGTAATTATTTTGTGAGTACGTACAACTTAATGTGATTGTACAGTCTATCATTTTATTGATCTGTGGTTGGTCTAGGCATAGTAGGCACCGTTGCGGCAAATTAAAAGAAATTTCGGTTTAATTCAAAGAAACGTCGGTAAAATAAATTTCTTTTGAATGTCGCCGACTTTATAAAATTTTTGCCAGTTCCTAGTTTTCGTTGAGCGCAAACGGGTGTGCTGTTCGTCGTGAATTCGTGTTTAAAAGTAATTTTCTGTGTGTGTGTTTTATTTGTTTGAGTCACAAAGTCAATCAGACTTTTAAAATGCTTTGGTGAACAATACTTTAGTGCCCGTGACTACGGGAATATGCTCATGTGCAATGGTGTAGTACGTGGGGACGCGCGTCAGGCACTTCGTATTTAAGTGGAGAGATATCCCGGAGCTGTAAGTTCATTTTTTAATGCCTACATTATTGGATCGCTGTGTACTTGCAAGCAACCTTTTTATTTTAAATCCTCATCGGAATCGCTATTTTATGGGAATAAGCTTATTAATTGTTTTTTTTCCTTATCGTTGTTACTTAATAAGTACCTATCATCAGTTATCAACACTAATCAAACTTGATTTTATGTGGTATTAATGTTGTCGTTAGGCGTACGTTCTCGAACGCCCGCGGCCGCGGCAGACTTACGTGTGAGTGGTACTTAGTTAGTTAGGTATGTACAGTGCGCGCGGCCGCGCGCGCCAACATTCACTGCGGAGCGATGTGATCGCGTTGTTTGCAATACATTGCGCGCTCAAAAATAACAATTTCTGTAACCGATCATTAGCGAGATTAATGACTTTAATAATTTGAATTATGGCATCACGTGTGACCTGTCCTCGGCGTTTGCGCGTCGATGTCCCTTCCACCCTGTATAAATAATTGCGCATTAAATATCAATTGTTACTTGACAGTTTCCCAATTTATCCAAACACAAAAAAATATATATCTAAAAAGTACGAAACAAGAAAATAATTCACGAAATACATAGGTACAAAAATGGTCAAGGTAGAGCTTGTGTACTGAGTAGGTGCCAGGAACACCTGCCTATCGCCTTCCTTCCAATATCTTTAGTGTGATGATTAATTAAATGTAGTAAGTAGATATTAGGTGGTATTGTTTTCATCCACTGGTGTCTGCTCATTAAATTAAATTGTTATAAAAACGTTAAAAAAAAAGAGTAGGAATTTACCTGAATAGCGTCCAATTCTTTAAGAAGCTGCTTTCCTTTTGGACCAGGCACGGATGTTTTTAGGTTAGGTCCTGAAGGCTCTTCATTGGCAGTACCTCCACACCCTGAATAGCGTCTAAATTCTGTAACAATAATGAAAAATATACTCTATTTTATAGTATATTTAAAAAATCATTCAGTAGTCGATAAAGCTAAGCTATTTAATTACGTAATATAAAAAATAAAGAAATAATTTTCCTAAAGAAACTAAACACTTTGTATAATATAAATAATGATCAGCTCAAAATTATATTTTAAAGACAAGTAAAAACTAGGTCATCACGTTTTTGTTTTGTTTTTATATTAAGGTGATTTTATATGAAGGATTATTGGGACGTTTCCCAATAATCGGACGATTTTGAACTACGCTGACTTTGACACGCTACCACGCGGAAACTAGTAGACGTACAAAAAACAATATATTCATACTAGTTTCCGCTCGCGGCTCCGCCCGCGTAGTTTACGAACCCGTAAATTTTCCTGGGATAAAAAGTAGCCTATTTGCCATTCCAGACTATAATCTATCTCTGTACCTACCAAATTTCATCCAGATCCGTTCAGCCGTTCTGGCGTGAAAAGTAACAAAGATCCATCCATCCATCCTCACAAACTTTCGCATTTATAATATTATTAAGTAGGAAGTAGGATAAGCAGTAGGATATTCGAGTTTAGTCGCAAATAAGTTTTGGTTAATTAATTTAAGTTTTGATAGGAATTAATATGTAAATTTTGAAAAAGTACCCAGTTGTACCAATGCGGGGACGATTTGCACTAGTGATCGGAATATTGTCCCGGTAGCTGGACGCTTTGCAAATTTGAACTCTATATTCTTAACGTTAAGTTTCACAGTATCGTCATTATTGGAGATTAGTCGTTTAAAGCTATGTATGGTGCAATTAAAAAAGGTGTTTTCAGTCCGCTAGTCGCCGGCGCGGCACGCTGTGCTCTGTGCTCGTGCTACTCGCGATTTACGCGAAAGTTTTAGCGCCAAACTTTTAATTTGCGGGATCCGCGGATCCGCGCTTTGGAGATGCGGGATCCAGCAGATTAATAAAAGCAGCGGGATCCCGCCGGAATGCATGATCCCGTTTTGCGGGATTGCAATCCCTAGGCCCCATCGACCAACCCGTTCAATTTTACGGGCTATGTCAGTTGCCTTGGTTTTCCTTCGAATCTCCTTATTTCTGATTCGATTACGCAAGGAAACTTGCCGTATGTAATGACGTCAAGACACTGCGGTATTTGGGATGAGAAGATATTGTGTAGCTTTCCGAACGCTGCCCAGCCGAGGCGGATTCGAAGATTGATCTCTTTCTTGAAGTTGGACTTACCCAACTGGATGATTTGTCCTAGGTAAACATAATCGTCCACAACTTCGAGTGTAGAGTCTATGATCTTCACGGTAGTGGGTGTTACTGGACATTTGACATGATCTTTGTCTTTTCCATATTCATTTCAAGACCCATTCTTCCGAAAGCTCTACTGAGGTCATCAATCATTGTTCTGAGGTCCTCCATAGTCTGCTATGTATGTCGTCGGCAAATCGAAGATAAGTAATGTACTCGCCATTAATATTGATGCCCCTTTTCAGTCTAGGACCTTGAAGACATCCTCCAATGCAGCGGTGAAGAGTTTCGGACAGATAGTCTGCCTGTCTCTCACCTCGCTGCAGAAGTATAGGTTTCGAGATTTGATCCTGCAGTCGGACTAAAATAATGGCGTTTTTATACAAACACTTCAGTACATCGATGTACCGATAATCAATCAGACACCATTGAAGAGACTACAGGTCAAGTGTCACGCTAAGCATAGAGGCAGGTTATATTCTTCGGTCTTCTGTATAACTCGCCGCTGCTTTTGTATGGTGGTCTTCTGTGCTAAAGCCGTTTGAAATTTAAAATTGTCAAATATGCGCGCGAGATCTCATCGATTCGACATCAATTTTGAAAACAGCTTGTAGACACCACTAAGAAGTGAGATAGGCCTGTAATTCTTCAAAAATGTAATATCACTTTTTTTAATAAAAGTATCACCATACCTCTGTTCCATGCCTGTGGCGTCTTTCCCTCGAGTATGACAGAACCAAACAGCTTCTTGAGGGCCTTAAAGACCAGTTTTCCACCCGCCTTCAGAAGTTCGGCCGTAATTTCGTTAACACCCAGAGCTTTATTGTTTTTGAGCTGCCCGAGATGTCTTCGGTATAGCGTCGAGTTAATTTAGCTCTTGGGTCGTTTTCCAGATTTGCAGCGAGTTTTCATGTTGACGTGTACAACTGTCCATAGAACTTCTCGACATCTCTCCAAAGGTCTGATTTGGCGGATACGATTCTACCATCATCGGTCCTCAGTAAGCTGACTCTGCCCGATAGACAGATCTCTTGCATTTACTTTTACTTTGATCAGTCAGAAGCCAGTTTTATGGTGGGTGTTTGCTACCCAAGGCCATATATCACGCACGAAAGCTATTCCTTAATTTTGGCGGCCGAAAAAAGAGGTGTTTTTGTGTTTGTTTGGGGAAAATGGTTGCAGGTTTCCAACTTTTTTTCACAGTAAAGGGTATATGTCTTTGAGTATGTTTCATAATTTTTTTATTGGCAAAACATCATAAATTTAAAAGATATAGTGTATCGCCCGGACTGCTGTTCAAAAAAGGCCTTCCGCGATGACCACTGTAACTTACCAACCAATCATCTGAACTTAAAAACCAGATAAATTCAGTATAAAAAAGTATGCATCGCAAAAAAATCTTTCGTTTAACTGACTGGCTTTTGATTAAAAAAAAAAATGGGTGTAAAAATTCAAGTAAATAGGCTCATTCGTTTTTGAGATGTCGTGGTCACTGATTCTAAAAAAGTCGTTTTTAAAAATAAACTATTATAAGAAGAAAAATCTACTGTGCCAAACAAAAATGAAATGTTATTTTAAGGCAATATGGATAAGGATGCATGTCGTCATGTCATGTCATTTATTTTTAAATGGACGGTGTTCACTCATGTTAAGTGACTGTATTTTAAGGTGTTACATCTAGTTGGCGGCCGAAAAAAAAAATGGGTGTTGATGTTTTTTCTTTTTTTTTTTTTTGAAAATTGGTTGCAGGTTTCTAACTTTCTTTTACGTACAGTTAATATTACAAAGCTGATGTGTGTCCCAATCTCCGAACGAAAAATGTTTAATTTGTCCGAGCATTTGGTCAAATAGGGCACTTGGCCAAAAAAATACTGCGTACCAATAGGTGAACACGCAAATATAACAAATAATCTATTAGATTCGCTTCAAATTATAGGTTATATCGCTAGATAATTTACTTAAATATCTTAGTAAATTAACACACAAGTCTACAAGAAATGAGGTCTTTAGCAAATGACTTAAAAATCCACTTTTTTTTTTTGATAATAAAGGTGAAGTGAATTTCACTAAGTTTATTAAGTTATATTCAACTAATTATTTATGAGAACTTATTCATTATTGTCTACTACAACTATTCCGTGTGCTTTTTATTCAATAAGAAACGATTAAAATAAAATATTAATTAATAACTAGGAAGGCCTAGGTAATTTTTGCAAAACAAAACGATGCTAAATAACTAAAAATCCTGACGTGATGGAATTTTTTAAATATTTTTCCCGCATTCAGCGCCCCAAAATCTATCCGAATCAATGTTATTAGTGCAAAAAAATCTTCGAAAAACGGAAAAAGTTTTTTTTGCTAATTTTTGAATTTGTTAGTTTTTTTTGGGCTTGGATTTTTTTTTCTAGCCTAACCACTTTATTGACCGAAAAGCTTGTTTATTCAGATTTAATTTCCACTTTTGCGACTTTCTCTATACCAATTTCTCGCAGAGATATTGGACTTTGAATGAAAAAGGACTTTTTGTCTTTAACCAGCGATTTCTCAGCAACCACTCATCATACAGCGAATTCGTTTCGGAAACTAGAATAAATTTCATAGAAGGATCATAATGAAAAAAAAAATATTTCTTTCCTCGAGTCATTAGAAAAGCGTAAAAAAATGTTTCGCCTTCTTTTGGTAAATTTGATTAATAAAGTTTAATGAAACCACTGTTTTGGGATTTTTTTACAGCTTAATGTACCCTTAAAGATCTGTGAGTTTCCAGATCGATTCATTGTACGACGTTTCCGGACCGATTGACTTTGTTCGAAAAAATAAAGTTTTTTTCTGTAGGTAAAATACTTATACTGTGACTGTGGTAAGCCAGAAACGGTCCAGTTACGGACTGAAATAATGGGGGAGACCTTATACCAGTACAAGCATGCGACGGCAATTTTAGAATCATTTCACTCGAGTTTTGAATGAATAAGTAAGGATGCACAAAGAAAAGCTACAGGTTGTGAAGTTCCAATATTGTGCAAATCGATCTCAAAGCATTCAGTGGTTTATTTCGTAGTTCCCTCATACAATCGACCAAATTTCACCCAAGTCGGCTGTTCTTTTTCGGGTATGTAAATATGCACTTCAAAGAAAAATAATACCTAGAGCAAAATATGTAAACCTCAGTTTTACGTTAGCACACTCATTTTTTCTACAGTATCTAAATACCTTTCATCCCTATTGTTATACTACGCCGCCGTATCACGCCACCGGTGCAGTGTTATAGGTAACCTTCATAAACCCTTTTTCAAACGAGTAGCGAAGAGACGGCTTGGTCCACAAGAAATGTAAAGGTGAATTAATTTAAAACACCTAGTTTGAAGTCGTACTAGTGGTAAATATTCTCTTCGGTAAATTTCTTTAACTATGAAAAAGAAAGAGGAACATATGAAAACATACCTTTTGCAGCGAAAGGGCAAATAGCAGATTTTACATTTACAATATCCCGAACTGCACGTAGAAGCATCTTGAAACTGGTGTCTTTTCTTTGTCACACTATATTATTCTGTAAAGACAAATGTATGGTCTATTCGCAAAATATATAGATATCTATAATACAACAGCACGGCCCGGATGTTGCTGCTCGCTAACCAGGAGTAGCAAACGTAATGATTTTATATTATTCTCCAGCAGAGAAGCGGCGCGCGCAGCTGCGGAGACGGCTCAATAACTTACAAATATAAACAGAAACCTATGTTCGTATACCCTTGTTAACAGTCATATAGAGGAATAAACCTTTACAAAAAGGGATGGAACTTTTTTAATTCAATTACATAATTTTGGAAAGAGATTTCTTATGTTAATAAGGAGGTATTAATGGAACTAGATATATTTTAGATCTTATTTAAAGCTATATTATATGGACCTTAAATCAATATCTTTAGCTCAATATGTCTGACAATATCTTCGGGGTGTAAAAATTAAATATCTCCCTATACTATCTAAGCTTTCTGACTCTATCTATGAGTAACATGGTTTGTGGAAATATTCAAATTAAAGACTATATTTTCATTATCCTTAATATTAGGTATAATTCCATACTGCATGAAAATAGGAATGATCTTAGGGGAATGAGGTGCGATTTTCACCGTTCCAAAAGGACGATCGTCCGACCAGGCGAAGTTAAAAATCAACCGACTGATGTCGGGTCAAAGGGCTCGCGCAACCAGGGCTCCGAGTATAAATAGGTATTTGTTTCAGCAACTATGAGACAGCCGAAAAATACGCCCAAGGTCTAATGCTGAAGAACATTAGGAATAATTGTCGAAATACATGCGCGTAACGATGAATTATCTTTAGATAATTTAATTGTTGTCATCTAAGTTGTGTGTTATTGTTAACCGATGGCGCACGCAAATTTCGCACGCTCATGACGATAAACGAGCTATTAGGAACGGTGTAGTTAAACACCGCCCAGACATTTCTCAGGCGACCTTCAAACTAGGTAAGTAAAATTCAGGTAAATCTGAAAGATTGAGGCTAATCTTTTCATCCCATGTGCAATATCTATGTGAGAGCCCATACCAGGCGTATAACCCACTTGAGCCTTTACGTACCTAGCCACGAGGCCATTAAGGATAGTTTCTCAAATTTGTTCAGAGTAATAAAAAAATACATAAAAACTAAAAAAAATATATACCTTCTTATTACTGAAGTGTATGATGTTCCATGGAATACTTTTATTATAAAAAATAAAAAATATATATCAAAAATCAAAAACACCGAAAATAAGATGTCTAAAATAAATCACAAAATAAATGGTTGTAAAATGACGGACCTGTCATTCAATATATTTGAAAAAAAAAACAAAACATTATCACAAAAAGTATGACTTACTTATACGGTGCAAATATAGAAAATAAAAGAAAAGTAATCAATTTTTGAGATCGTAAAGTTACAGAGGCCCTAGTGTAAGTTTCTTTTGACAAACTTGATTTAACGCATCCAGCAAAAACTTTGAAGAGGTTTTTCGTTTATTGAATCGGACGCGCCGTCGAATCGAGCCTCGCCCCTCAGGCCTAGTATAAGTTTCTTTCGACAAACTCGTTTTTTAATTTAACATTCTCGATGTTCAACCTCTTTAGACCAATTCAACCTCTTTAGATAATAATAAATGACACTAAAGAGGTTAAATAATATAATATGTCCATCGAAACAATATGACCAGTTTTTTTTTTTATTGTATTCACCAGCTATTATAACTATACTCTTAAAATTCGGTAAGGTTTTGTATAAATTGATTGAAATATGACGATGATAGTTAAAGGTGTCGGAAAAAATCATGCTGACTGAGAGCTTTACTGGCGTGCATTGGATCATGATAGTCTTATACTAGAATAGAGGCTCAATTTTTTTTTTTAGTTCGCGACAAAAATATGTAGTTTGTAATTAGTGATCAGAAGATAGGGAAAACTTATAAAAATAAAAATAAAACCATATTTTACGGAAAAATCAACTTTTTATTTCAGTTCCACATACGCTACACTGAGCCTTAACTATACTTTTTGGTATTAAACTAGTACAATTGAATTATTTTGGAAATAGTTTCCTATTTGAATTTTTTTCAATTAGTGACTTATTATTTTAAACAAAATGAAATAACTATGATATATTTTACTTTCTTATATATTGCAATTTATAATAAACAAAATCATATTACTAATATAATAAATTTGTTATATTTTTATTGACGAAAAGATCTAAAACAATTATTATATTTATTTAGGCAAATTCTACGCGAGATTTGTCGCAAGATAAGAATGCTGAAGTAACTCAACATCAAAAAACCATAAAAAATATTGAATATTAAAGTCTATAATCGGTGACTGTAAATTTGTGTTTTAAGCGAAATTCTAAGTTTATGGTTTCCAGTAAATGTAAAAGGAGGTGACTATATAGATGTATTCTTCGAAATAAATCTTCTCTTTTTTCTTTGGGTGACAGTCACAGAGCTAGGGATTCTAGATCTATGACCGATTGCTTTACTCATAGTCGATGATCGTCTAGGTGCCCGAGATTGTGTAATGGTACCTGTAGTTGTCCCTGAAGTCATTCCTGATGTTCTAGGCTAAGGGTCTGATATGTTTGGCTGTCGATTTTCAATATTCGTAACAACCCTCGATGACGGGAGACGAACACTGATGTCTCTGCGGAGATAAGGAAGTTTCCACGTCGCTAAGTGGCTCGGATAAAAAGTTTTGGATGGACTGAATTTTTTCGATGTCATCATCACTTTCAGCGTCAGAAAAATCTTGTTCATTTTCACTCCCAGAAGGAATATTCAAGAAACCCTCAATATCTTCATCGCAATTCTGCAAAATATACACTTCGCTATAACACACACTATTTTTTTCGAGTCAAAACTGTTCAATAACTATTCTTTTTTTATTTTTGTATTCAGACAAACGACTAACGTATCACTTTCACATTGAGTGCACTATAACTGAGACTATAACAAAAACACGAACGACATCTTTAGGTAAAGATTCGTATTATTACATTGCTAAATGTCAGTAGCTTCTATCAAGATGTCAAGAGATCTCGCTACTAATAGTTTTATAGCTATAGGAACGATTAAAGTCGGTGTTCCACATATGGAACTGGGTGCCTTGTAGGCTTAAACTTAAAGTAACAGTGTAACAATCACTTATTAGGTAAACAGAGCATATGCAATAATAAGATTAGAAAGAATTACGAGCTATCAGTGAAAACTAAACAAAAATAAGGGAAAAAATACCACACTTCCAGTCTATTACTAAAAGAAAGTTATTGTTCAAGGTGACAATGTGATAGTATAAGGAAGTTTGTGACTACATACATAACATTTATATACTTTTATAAAATTACTAAATTATATATTACTAGCGACCCGTCCCAGCTTTGCACGGGTAGCAGAGCATGTACACCTAAATTTTTTTCTGTCGTAGTGTCGTATCAGCCTTTTGCGTCGACGCGTTTAGGCGGCGCACGCCAGCTCCCAATCGGCATGATTTTTTCCGACATCTTCAACAATCAGCGTCATATTTCAACAATTTTACACGAAACCATAATAAATTATACACCTAAACCTTACTCATGAATCACTCTGTCTATTGGTGAAAACCGCATGAAAATCTGTTCAGTAGTTTTTGAGTTTATCGCAAACAGACAGACAAACAGATGCGGCAGGAGACTTTGATTTATAATACGTAGTGAAGTTATACAGTCAATAATTATATTCAGAAATTATTAGGCTGGAAAAAATGGATTTCTGTTTTCCGAGAGTATCTGAGTGTGAGTCAATTTTATCGCTGCAGCTATTTACGATACTGCAAAGCCTTGCGCATGGAGAATTAACGGCTAAAGTTGTCCTCCTTAAGGAAGGACAAAGTGGTTTGATAGAAATGCGTGGTAATCTAGAGGGGACACGAAATTTGAAAAACAAAAAAGATTTTGCTTGCAAAGATGGCGTCACTGATTTGTCTACGATTGGCTAGGGATACCATTCCGAAGTGCTTTTATCTACTCTTATAGGAATATATTTTTTGGCTAGGCCATTAGAAAAGTATATTACGTCGAAGTCGAAGTCGAAAGTATATTACGTCTATAGACTACACTACAGTATTCCAGGATGCTTCGAATAAGGCTGTTGTAGAGCAATACTTTTGTTTATATTTACTAAAAGATCTACGAGTTCTTAAGATAAACGCAGCATTTCAGTAGCCTTTTTAATTATGTTATCAACATGCGGTACGAAAGTTATTTTTTTATTAAATATTTCACTAAGATCTTGAATAGTATCAACTTCATTTTAGGGTGTGTTAATGAAATATTCATTTTCTCGTAAATTTATTATGATGACACTTTTTCGAGTTAAGAAGCATTTGATTGTTCTGGCACAATTGAGCGAGTCTGTTAAGATCATTTTAGAGAAGTTTCGCATCTTCGTATCTGCTTTTAAGTC
The DNA here is from genome assembly GCA_947562105.1 of Shargacucullia verbasci. Lineage (NCBI taxonomy): Eukaryota > Metazoa > Arthropoda > Insecta > Lepidoptera > Noctuidae > Shargacucullia > Shargacucullia verbasci. Next base: position 7,648,722 of record OX387284.1, on the reverse strand, counting down.
GTCACCATACATAAATACTTTTGAGTGGTGAAAACAATACGAAATATAATTTATAAAGTAGGACCTAAATGTACCCTAAGTACCCTAGGGTACCCCAGAAATTTTACTTTGGAGGGTTGACTTATAGCCATTAAGAGGCTATTGACATATTTTTTCCAGGGACCGTACAACCCCCTTTATAAGTTAATTCTTTCGAAAGTGTTACCGGCTTATTCGGTTACCTCTTGGTCGTGTAAACCTTTTCCTAACACCAGTGATAGGGTAACCCTTTCGATTAAATAACTAGTTGTAAGACACTGAATAATATGACATCTGTATAATTTTAATTTTAATTTGGGCCAATATTTTAATTTAATTTATTTGATTGTTAACTCTATGACGTGTATTATATAATTCATCTGACAATTTTTTTTTTTGAGTATAGTAATTTTGTAATGTTATTTTAATATTTTTTTCATAATTATTTAATTAAATGTACAATAGTATCTATTTGCACACCTTATTAGGTAATGATACAGAGTATTTTATATTTATTTTTAACATCTGTTTATAGCTACCTGTATTAAGCAAATAAATAATTTGATTTGATTTGATTTAAGGGGTTACCCCTTCGTTTGAGATACCCAATTGAAGAGGTTATTCTCTTGAAGGGGTTTTTCAAGGTAACCGTATGGTTAAGGCATACATTTTGAAGGCTAGTATTGCTGTCGCATAAAGCACCCTTTGGTTGTACGTAGTACCTATACGAGACGAGACAAATATCAATGTATGTATGCAAGCACTGGTCACGTTAGTGTGTATTTTACTGTGCAGTGTCTGCGGACGTAGGTATTTGTTTGCTAAATCGTATTGTAATATTCCGGACTCTACGGACCTTTGACGGATTTGAATTGAATTCTTAAGACTTTTGTTTACGGTTTGGTTGGATGGTTGACATGGACTAATGAAATTAAATTATTTATTATTGCAATTAGGATTTTTCAATCATTTACAGGTCATGTTAGGATATAATCTCACAGTAAGACATTACGTCATTCAAAAATAACTCTTATTATTCGATGCTTAAGGTTCACAAGATCTGTCATAGTTGCTAACCTTGAAGCCAAAATAATAAATATTATTTTTCAACACATTTGCTCGTAAAGTGGCTCTTATTGCACCGCTTTTAAGTTCATAATGCAACTTATAAAACAGCGTGCTTTATATACTCACCTGCTTGTATGTCGTATCAAATGATTTTTAAATTTATTACAAATTCGTTTGCGTTTCAATAATACCTACATCGAACCTATATTGCGAACGGCATAGCAAAATCTTTATACCTATCATCAAACCGTGTTGTCGCGTCGCTTTCGCAATTGATGGATGGCGCGTTTTTGGTCTACCTCATTGGTCTAGTGGTTTCAAACGCGACTGCTGAGCGTGAGGTTCTGAGTTCGATCCCGGGTCGGTCAAAGTATTATTGGGTTTTTCTGTATGGAAATTCTCAGTAGCAGCATGGAGTCTAGACCTGTGCCCGGTAGATGGTATGGCTTGCATCCTATTTCATTTTCATGGGACTCAATAATGCCATCAAGTGCTTTATATATTAGATAAAGGCACAAATACCTACCAAAGCTTAATCACCAAAGCTTTATCTAATTGTATGAACAAACTTGTGAACTTACGTCAAGTTTGGAGGGATTTGCATTTAAAAATGAATGTCATATAAGTTTTATTTCGTGTGATAGCACCCCGAGAAACCCATAGACTTAGAATTTCGCTTACGCTAAAGAAACCTCAAAACACCGCCATTTTGTTTAGGTTCGCACATGCACTCAATGGCGGTCCCAGGGAGAGGGTCTTGGGATAGATGCAAACCAATTGTCTATTTTTAGAAAAAATAGACCATTTACAAAAATTTTAAACAAATCGAGAAATTCCTGAACAATTAAATCAAAAACAGGTAGATGTTTTTAAGATTTATAAGTCAACATTTTTTTTCTTTAATTATAGGTACTTCCCGGCCGATTCATCAAAACATTGTCAAAATTCTCTAAGAATGCTTTTTCTAATTCTTCAATATAATTGTTAAAGGTCAATAAAGATGGAACTTTGGTGTTCTTATTCTAAGAAATAGAAAGGTTTCCAATAACTTGAATTATTGAAATATTACCTAAAGAAATAGCGTTACTGTCGTCACGGCAAGTTAAACAAGGAACGTTTATTACGAAACACATATGAAAGAAGGAGATGCAATTTTTATTTTTTGTCCTTATCTGCGTAGCCGGTATTTTTAGCCACAGATTGTCAAATTTGACAATCTGTGGCTAATTAAATATGCGAAAGTAAACACGAGATATAAACTTCGCTTAAATTTTAGTTTTCTGTATTAAATAAGTTCATATAAAGTAGCAAGTGTGTCTCCAGAGTGTGTGTGGTGTATGCGCTATGGAATATTGCACTGTTTTAGTCTGCACAAACTGTAGCATACGAAAAGATGCCGTGCGTACCATTTCACTCATAAGTAGACATAATTCAATTTATTAGAGTTTCAATAACGTCGGAGATATCATTACAGATATCATGGATAGGAACTGACTACTTGTTGTTGAATATACTGTGAAATTGATGGTTCATTTGGCTTATTGTTTGTAACCTAACCTAACACGTGAAATATTAAGTGTTGTTACAGTATTCTTTTATTTACCTATCAATTCCAAGTAGTTTATACAAATTGAATATTAAAATTTAGGAATGTGTATTTTACAGGAATTGTACTGGTTTACAGTAGATCTTGAGATGACAAAAAAATAAATTCACGCTACCGGGTGGCAAAATTGCTATTTATAAATAACCAATACGTAATTTTCATGAACCGTTAAGGGACACTGACATCTCAAATTATTTTAGTTTACAAATAAAAACCAAAACACCAGAATGTGCTTACTGAGTTTCCTTAGTCCGCCTACCTTTATGTAAATAAAATCTGAAATATATGAATCACTGTCAGTTAAATGTTATGAATCTTAAACATTAATTAAATTTATACACATTTACCTGACAATAAAAGAAAATTTATTTAATATAAATAATAATGTTAATTATAATAAAAACATTCTCATTATTATATAAAACAATCAGGGTAAAAATAAATTTACGTTCAAGATAAGGGACATTGATTTTCCTGGCAACATCTATTGTCCGAGCGAGAGAGACTATAGTGGTTACGGTGACTACTTATCTATAGGTAGTTAATCTATGTATTGGGAATTTAGATTTACTGAATATCTTATTTCAATCGATTTCCAAAAGTCGTTTTTCGTAAAATGCTCTGAAGGTGAATTTTGAGCTCGTTATACGTAAACACCCTGAAATTTATTTCGTATTAAAAGATTATTTTAGGTCCGTTATGTATTCTTAATGTACACCACGGCTTCATTATTTAGTTTTTTGACCAAATATTCAAGTATGAATTACTTTTATTTACACAAAATTTTACTAAAATTGTCCTGAAATCATATAAATTTTCTCATAAATTGAATATGATTCTTATATATTACGTATACCATATTAAAGTGTTATATTTGGCAACACGATACAATAAATAAATAATATTCCGTTGCGGTTGACAAGCAATGAAGCAGGATCGCTCAGTGTCGCGCGAGCGCTTGTTTAGGTTGAGCGTTGAAAATGCCGAAAATAACCATTTGTTTTTTTGAAATACACATCCACGAAAAAATCAAATTCTGTTTTTTTTTTAGTTTTTTCGCATGTCACATAGAAAAATTAACAGAAGGAATCCTTTGGAAAGAAACAGGATTCTTTCGAATGTTTCGGTTGATGTTTTGAAAACCTGAAAATAACAAGTTTTATGAAATTGAAATATGTTTTAATATGTGAAAAAGAAAACATACGGGAGGTGAATACAAATAGGTAATAAAAATGATAGGGGATAATAGATCCGTCTAGTTCTTCTCGGCCACAATCCCAGTTTCACTGTCCGAAGAATCGTCAGCTTCACCAGGCTCGAGCTCGAATTCGATAGCTTCTTTTTTAGCTTTAGCTTGTATTAAATGTAAATTTGATCGAACGTAAACAAGTTTATTAAGTCGCTCTTCTAAATTAAGTGCTAGCCCAGAAGAATATGCTGCACGTGCTAATGCAGCATCAATGTTATCAACAATCGGTTCACGTTCAACAGAAGAATTTGCAGTGTCAGTTATATCCAAATTATCAAATGGTGGTATTATTTGGGATTGTCCTGCTAAGGGTAACGAATTCGTGCTGGACTTCTTTGCCTTATCCTTAAACGAAGACTTTATGTCGTATGGACACTGTACACATGATAAGAAATGATCCGCCATACGTGTAGCATTTGCATATGCATATTCCTTTGTACGAAATACACATTTTGCATATTTCTTGCCATCTCTTTTTGTTACTTGATAATGATCCCAAACACAACTTTTATTGCGAGGCATTATGAGGTAAACAATGTCACACAACACAATTGCACTATTTGCATTCGATATTTAAGATAACAAACTGCCACGGAACTAGCACGTAAATTGATAAAACTATTTATGCAACTGACAGCTAGAATACTATTAATGCACAACAGTGGGGGCGCGCGCGCCTACTTTGTTGATATTTTTTTTCATTATACCCTCCATTTTATTAGTAGGTACGTATTACGTATTATTATGGAAAGAGTTAAAGCATAGAAGTTAAATATAAGTAAGTACGTATTTGAAAAAAAAGACATGAAACGTTTCCCGTTTCTTTCATATTCTACGATTTTTTTTCGGTTTTATTGGAAAAAAACATGAAATATATACCGGCAAATTTTCTTGAAACTTTCGAATGAAACATTGAAAAAAACAACGGAATTGGAAAGAAACGGGAATTTTTCCTGCTTTTTTCAACGCTACTTGGACTCGGTTGGACCTGTGTTTGTAAAAACAAATTTCCCGCCACGCGATCCAGCGTAAACTATAGTGCGACCAACAATTTTTGATCACATAAGTATTTATACTGTCACTAGTTTTGTATTATTTTGAAAATGTTTTTTTTTTTAAACGTTGCTCCTCTATTGGATTTTCTCCTGTATCGTAGGTACAGTTTACAAATATACATTTTACATGCACACGCAACCAGACCCGAAACAACTATCTGTAGATCATACAAATATTTGTTCAGTGCGGGGATCGAACCCGCGACACGTAGCGCAGAAAGCTAATCGCTTAGCTACTGCGCCAACCGTGCCGTCACCGTGAATTACCTCACTATTGAGAGTAGTGTTTTTTAACCGACTTCAAAAAAAGAGGAGTTTTGTTACTCCATTATTCCGTCAATTATGGACCGATTTAAAAAAATATTTTTTTATTTGAAGGATTATGCTTCCCATTTGGTCCCATTATCACCAAGTCAGGATCTGATGATGGGATCCTAGGGAAATCGAGGGATACCCTCAAATATTGTAGGACAAATAGCGCGTTTGAGCTTTTTTTCATAATGAGCCAGGTGTTGGCGTCTGAAAATCATTATTTCATGATGCTGAGCTGATGATGGATGTCATAGTACTCCTCAACGGTAAAGAGTTAGGGTATGAAACTTCCGAGATTGGGATCACTCGATATAAGTATTTTTATGAGTCCCGTATATAACATTTGGTATAGAGGGTCAGATCATGGACCCAGGAGATATATAGTGGAACTCATCAGTAGCTATCAGTTAACCCCTCAAGTTTGGGCTCATTTTAAACCGCTAAATGGCAAGACAATCACTGTATTAGTTACAATCGGTGTCTTAATCTTTCCATTTCTCGTAATGGTCGGCTAATTAATTTATGACCTTTGTAAAGTTTTTTAAGAGGAGTGTGCTTACTATGTCCCATATATATATACCCATCACTCAAAATTGTAAAATAATTATTTTTTTTAACAAAAAACAAAAACTGCCTTCAATAAACTCAAAAACAAAATTAACTAAAAAGCAAACAATAAATGTTATATTATACAATATAGTAGTTGAAGAATATTGAAGTCGGTGCCAAGTAAAACATGCAATGATAAACCGAGACGTTTGGGGAAGTGCATTTGTCGTGTCCTACGCACAATTCGCCTTGCGCTCGACAATTTTTACGTTAACTCGTTGTTTCAATGTCGCTATTATAACAGTTATATTACTTTTATGTTTTATTTGGCACCGAAATCAATATTCTTCAAATAATATATTGTATAATAAAACATTTATTTTTTGTTTGTGAGTTTTTTGAAGGCGGTTTTTATTTTGTTCACAAATGACACAATTATTGCTTTTATAAGGTTTCGACAATTTAAACTTAACTTAGGATGTTTTTTTCTTTTCAGAAAGAAAATAAAAGATTAGAATTTTTAAAAAATCAAAAGGAAGGATACGGGAATCATTGACGTACATCAAGTTTTGTGTCCATCCCAGGTGGACAATCTGTTTTTCGCCAACATTATACGCGCCATAGTAGATGTGTTTTTAGAAAACTACTGGACCTATAGCTCAAAAATACTCGAAAAATATGTAGGTATTATAAACTAACATTTTTTATTTTATTTTAGATATCTGCAAAGTTCCTTCGTCATCTATGAAAAATTTAAATGTAACACCTGATGAACCGCCACTCTTTAAACTTGACGAGACAGACGATATTACACTGACAGTAGAAAGGAAATTCGAAAACAGTACTGTAAGTACCTATGGTATTGTATTGTTCTTCTCTTCTATTATAGCCCTCATAAAAAATCTTTATGAATCTGTTATTAGATATTGACAAACATGGTGAGAAATTTGGATGTAAACTGAATAATCTGAAAATATTTTGAATGTCGTATGTACCTACTTTTATGTGTCTACATTTCAATTAAAAACATGCAATGATAATGGTTAAGATATGGTAAAACGATTTCAAGAAAAAAAAATGCTTCATATCGAACAATTCCGGTGAACTTCCTATGAATAAAAAGGAAAACCAAATGTTACCAAAGCTGACATGTTTATATCATAAATGTATCCTTCCAGACATTATTGAATCTTGAAAGGCATGAGGCCCTGGTGTAAGTTTCAGAAAACACAGTTATAAAATGATGTGTCTGAGTGGCATCGAACTGTACCCCTAGTGTAAGTTTCTTTTGACAAACTCAAATTAAATTCGCGTTAAATCGAGTTTATCAAAAGAAACTTACACTAGGGCCTCGTGCCTTTCGAGATTCAATAATTTCTCGAAGGATACATTTATGATATAAACATTTCAGCTTTGGTAACATTTGGTTTTCCTTTCGATGTAGTAAATCGTCCTATCGATGTAGTAAATCGAATTTGTAGTATTGAAAAATTAGTTTACCAAGATAAATCTATTAATAACCCTAATGATATATGCAACTTACGCATAAAGATAATTTTGAAGAATTAAGTAATGATTTGAATAACATTAACATTCCCGCTCAAAGAGATAGCTTGTTTTTAACCCCAGTAACTAAACTGACATTACAAAAATCATTAACTCTTTGAATGATACACACGCTACCGGTTATGATGAACTCACAACGATAATAATTAAATTAAGTACTAAACATATAGCAATTCGTTTGAGTTACATAATACGTTGGTCGTTAGAACAAGGAATATTTCCTACTAGACTAAAAGTATCCGTAATTAAACCTCTATTTAAAAAATGTGACCGTACAAACATTGATAATTATAGGCCTATAACATTAATACCAATAATGGCAAAGATTTTTGGAAAAGTAATGCATGATAAAATTGATAAAATAGTTATATTAATAAGAATAATATTCTTGTTGATAATCAATTTGGATTTAGAAAGAGTAGTTCCACTGCACTGGCTTGCTTTACTTTAGTTAAACAAGTTACAGAAGCACTTAATAACAAAATGTCGATATTTTCCGTATTTCTAGATATGAGCAAAGCATTTGACTTCGTCTCGCATAAACGATTACTTTTCAAACTTGAGAGTTATGGAATTAGAGGAAAGACACATGATTGGTTTAAAAGCTATCTGTCGAATCGCCAGCAAAGAACGTTACTCTCAAAAATAGAAAATAACTCGAAAGTTACATATGAATCTGAACTTAAACCCAATAGGTGTGTTGTGCCGTAGGGCAGTATTTTAGGGCTACTTCTATTCATTATTTATATTAATGATCTCTGCAGTAACCTAAAACTTAAATGCACGCACTAATCATAAGATGTTTAAACAAAAATAATATCGAAGTTGAAACTAAGGAGCCATCCATAAATTACATCACACGTTAAGAGGGGGGGAGGGGGTCGACGAAGTGTGACATTGTGTGACAAGGGGTGGGAGGGGTCCTAAGTTTCGTGACATCACATTTCAAAATCTAATATATCTAAGTATTAAAACGTGAAATTTGAACTATTAACGAAAGTCTTAAAAATATTTCCAACTCTATCTGTGTGAATATAAGATTTAAATTATGTTGGCGAGTTCCTCGAAAGCCTCGCCGTGGTTTCAAATAAATGGAAATAAACTAATTTCGGAACTGCTGTTTTAATTTAATAATTTTTTAATATAAAATTGCAAAATATGTGACGTCACACTAGGGAGGGGGAGTCTCACAAATGTGACCAGCTGTGACAAGGACGGGGGAGGGGTCAAAAAAGCATGAAATTCGTGTGACGTAATTTATGGATGGCCCCTAATAACGAATTACAAATTGCAAGAAAATAATCTGCATGTCAATTTAAATAAAACTAAATTAATACAGTACCAAACTCTTAATTCAACGTGCTACCCTATTACAATACAATAATACTGTTTTATAACCAGTACAATCTACATTATTTTTAGGTATAATTATTGATGATAAATGGAACTGAAGGAACATATAGATAAAGTGTGTAGTAAACTTAATTAAAAATACTTCCACTGTCCTGTCTCTATATTTTTGACATTAGTTTGTTTGTCAAGAGGTATTCCTACCTATTTCCAATAAATGAACGTGTCTCCAAAAGGATCCAAGACAGAAACCCAAATCAATTAGTGGTACCATCCCAAAGACTTCATTTGTATAGTCGTAACGCCCACTACATGACAATAACAATCTTCAATTATAAGCTGCCACCACAGATCAGACAGCTGCCTAAAAATAAATTTAAACGTGGAATATTTTCTTGGCTTTTGGACATGTGTTTCTACTCTGTTAACGATTTCATAGATTATAAATTTGTAAGTTATACATAAATAAATGTTACTAATATTATAATAATAATATATATTGACAATTAATAATTCCTATATAATGTTGTAAATGTATAAATTTGTCTTAATATTATAAAATGTTAAATATTATTCTAATTGTAATATTTCTACACCGGATACGGTATAGAAATATATGTAGTATATGTGAACCACTATATAAGTTTAACATCTGTAATTACCATATACTAAGAAATAAACGATATTCTATTCTATTCTATAAAAGAAACTCACACTAGGGGTACTGTACCCCTAGTGTAAGTTTCTTTAGACAAATTCGATTTACTACATCAAACGCGTTCGGCGATTGGTCCGTTTTGTGCTCTCCACCAATCGAAGCGCCCAACGCGTTCGATGTAGTAAGAAGTAACCGAATTTGTCAAAAGAAATTTACACTACAGGTTCTGGATTGATAAAGTAGCGACTGCTACCCGAGAACTAGAAGGTGAGAAACATATCACATTCACGTGTCTCGGGTGTTCGCGGGGCTTCTCGGCGTGAGTCTATACGGCCTATAAGTATCAAAATTGTTTACGCGACCTCTAAGCTCGTACTGCATACGGGTGTGCGTGAACGACGCACACAAACAAACCACGCAGTGAATTTGCCTAAACTTGAGCGTCAGTTTTGTGCACTGGCAAATAACTACCACAAAAAAAAATTGTAATTAGTTTTATGACTGCTGCTGTGACAGTGCAATATACGAGCTTGTACGTATCGAATGTGTCATTTAATGTACCAATTCTTTTCTAATAGGACACATTATAAAATATGTAATTTTTATTGTTCCTCATCCCAACGGAGACACTAAAATATGACTGGCAAATTTATCATCAGGTAGGCATATGTTGGTAAAAAAAAAAATACAGTCGAATTGAGAACCTCCTCTTTTTTTGAAGTCGGTTAAAATTTATCATCGATTTATCAAAATATCGATATTTTGTCAGAAGATAATCAATTTTACATCGTCGATATTTTAAATCTCAATATATCAAATTCGATATTTTTTAAGAGCTCTGTTCATACGTTATACTTTGTATCCAACTACTTCGACCGATCCGATCTCTAAAATTGGAAATGATTAGGTAGGTTGTATGGGCACGTCGTAGGGCTTTAAATGACCTCCGGACCCCATTAGTTGCCAGCCTACGGGTGACGGATTTGGGGCACTCTGTCACTCGAGAAGCAGCAGGCCAGAGACGGCGGCGCGAGTGTATTCCACGCGCGCCTCTCTAGGTAGATGTGCAGCTATAGATTAGCTGCACAATGGGACGGAGCCTGCCAGATCATCCACTGGCGGGCCGATACCTGCCGTGAAGGTGCAGGGAATGCGCGAGTGAATCCCGTATCTCCGGCGCTACAGGTATGCCGCAGGAACATTGTGGTTTTAGTCGGTAAAAATCCGGATAGGGATGAGCATTACCATAGATGAACTACCTATAGATAAGTAGTCACTGTAACCACTATAGTCTCTCTCGCTCGGACAATAGGTGTTGCCAGGAAAATCAATGTCCGTAATTTTGAACGTAAATTTATTTTTACCCTGATTGTTTTATATAATAATGAGAATGTATTTATTATAATTAACCTTATTATTTATATTAAATAAGTTTTCTTTTATTGTCAGGTAAATGTATATAAATTTAATTAATGTTTAAGATTCATAATATTTAACTGACAGTGATTCATATTATTCAGGTTTTATTTACATAAAGGTAGGCGGGCTAAGGAAACTCAGTAAGCACATTCTGGTTTTTCGGTTTTTATTTGTTTTTTTTTTTTTAATTTTATCTGCAATCAGTTTCTACTATAAGCAGATGTCTTGAGAGATTAGGTTAATTCGAGTGCGTCCTCCAGTGAGAACAACTACTCATATTTCATTTTACTTGGTGCTCATGATAGTGCAGACAAGATGTCTTTTCTCTTGAGTCGTTTTTGATAGGATCGAGTTATAAGCACTGTGGCCAAGTCATTAGGATGTACTTCTAGTCTCCTTTGGTAAGCTTTAGATGCAACAAGGATTTCATCCCTTATTGTGGTCATTTGAAGTTTGCTATGGATTTCGCTATTTTTTACGAACCAGGGCACCTTGCATATGGATCTCAGGATTGCGTTTTGCATGCGCTGAATTATGGTAACATTAGAAGCACTACAACTTCCCCAGAGTTGTATGCCATATGTCCAAACTGGCTTTAGGATAACCTTGTATATTAGGAGTTTGTTATCAGTTGACAGCTTGCTCTTTCTCCCTAGCAGCCAAGCGAAGTTTTTAAAGCGTATGTTCAATTCCTCTCTTTTGGTCTTTAAGTGGTGGTTCCAGGTTAGCCGTCGATCTAGATGTAGGCCCAAGTATCTCACAGTATCCTTGTGGGGAAGAATGGAGTTGTCGAGCTTGACAGGAGGACAGTTGCCTCTACGTAGGGTGAATGTGACCTGGACAGATTTAGAAGCACTGACCTTGATTCTCCAAGTTTGCAACCACTTTGAGATTTTGTCAAGACCTCTTTGGAGAATTAGTGAGGCCTCAGTGGGGTCACAGCTGGTGGCCAATATTGCCGTGTCATCAGCGAATGTAGCGGTAGTTACGCCATCCTCTTCTGGAAGATCTGCAGTGAAGATAGTGTACAGTAGGGGCCCCATAACTGATCCTTGGGGTACGCCAGCTGTGAAATCTAATAGTTTGGATGATGCTTCCGACTCTTTGACCTGGAAGATCCGTTCTGTTAGGTAGGACTCAAGCAGTGCAAAATAGCTATGGGGGAGAAATTTCTTGATCTTAAACAGCAGACCTTTGTGCCAGACACGATCAAATGCCTGTTGGATGTCCAGGAAAACTGAGCAGCAGAAATGTTTTTCTTCCAGAGATTTTCTAATTCTGTCTGTTTTTATTTGTAAACTAAAATAATTTGAGATGTCAGTGTCCCTTAACGGTTCATGAAAATTACGTATTGGTTATTTATATACAGCAATTTTGCCACCCGGTAGCGTGAATTTATTTTTTTGTCATCTCAAGATCTACTGTAAACCAGTACAATTCCTGTAAAATACACATTCCTAAATTTTAATATTCAATTTGTGTAAACTACTTGGAATTGATAGTGAGGTAAATAAAAGAATACAGTAGCAACACTTAATATTTCACGTGTTAGGTTAGGTTACAAAAAATAAGCAAAATGACGCATTAATTTCACAGTATATTCAACAACAAGTAGTCAGTTCCTATCCATGATATCTGTAATGATATCTCCGACGTTATTGAAACTCTAATAAATTGAATTATGTCTACTTACGAGTGAAATGGTACGCCCGGCATCTTTTCGTATGCTACAGTTTTTGCAGCCTAAAACAGTGCAATATCCCATAGCGCATACACCACACACACTCTGGAGACACACTTGCTACTTTACTTACTACAGAAAACTGAAATTTACGCGAAATTTATATCTCGTATTTACTTAAGCATGTTTGTTTGACCACGCGAGTGTCAAATTTGACAATTTGTGGCTAAAAATACCGGTTACGCAGATAAGGACAAAAAATAAAGATTGCATCTCCTTCTTTCATATGTGTTTCGTAATAAACGTTCCTTGTTTAACTTGCCGTGACGTCAGTTACGCTCATTCTTTAAGTAGTATTTCTATGAGCATTACCAAAGGTAAAATTTAAAAAAATAATGTTAGTTGTATGTGCTTTACTCTTCGCCTTGAACACAATCACAAATCGGCCAATGTCCTTTTTAGGTAATCACGCATTGGGCAAAAATACGAATATATCGAAATATTACAATATATATTTGAAAATTTAATATATGTTTATAAAAATATTTCGAACTTTATCAAACTGTCTGATACTCATTCTTTGAACACTAGGAATAAACACAACCTCGCTGTACATTCTACGCGCCTCCACAGAATAAGCAACTTGTTCATGGGACAATGTATACGCTTTTACAATAAACTTCCCAATGATATACGTAATTTAACATTAAAGAAGTTCAAAATTGTAATTAAATCTAAACTTTGTAAAAAAGGATACTATAAAATTTCGGACTATTAGATGACAAAAACGCTTGGGATTGAGCAGCTCTTTAGCCTTTCCTTTTTTATTATATTCAATTTTTGCCATTAATTATTATATTATTTACTTCATTATTTTGATATTGTAATGTCATTTAAAGTGAAATGATTTCTTATATATAACCGCTATATATTGTAAATGTGAGTGAAATCTAGGCTGAACGCTCTTAATTTCATTAATTCTCACGATAACTGAGCCATACTTGCACTTGTTGCGACAGGTTAGCTCAAATAGTTATGGCACTTTCTTCAAAAGGCTATCTCCACCCTATATTTGTCTCACATAAACCCTTACATCATTACAATCTGTCTGGACTTTAAAATAGACCTTGACCCCTGAGTTTGTTTCGGCGTTTCTTCTCAGGGATAGTCATAGGAAATGACGACGCTATCTAGTTTAAATAGGACGTGTAAAAGTGATTGGAAATCCTAATTGCATAATAAATAATTTCATTTCATATCGATATTTTTCACTACACATTTATACTATTGGAAAATATTGGTTTTTTTTTTCGTTCGCCCATCCCTATCTTAGGTTAGAGTTGCCAGATTATGGCATTTTAATTTGGAGCCAACAATAGTATCCGACCGAAGTTTCGGTTTAGGCCAGTTTCGGCCACGGCTTCGGTTTCAGCCTAAAATCGGCCGTATTTTTTTTGGTGTTCGTGAATTGTCACGCGGCATTCGACCAACTTCTGGGAGTTCGTGGGTCGTGTACGGTCGCCAGCTGAGTTCGCAAGCCGACGTGATTGTATTGAGCGAGTTTGTGTTTTTAAACGTGCATAAATAGGTTAATTGGGTAAGTATTTGGTTTTGTTTGTACTTTTCACATATTTTATAGCTTTGATTTGATGAGAATTATTTAAAAATAAAAAGATGTTTGATTCACAGATTATTAACCTACATCTGTTTTATAGTTAATTATTGTTTGATTACACTTTGTTACCTGTTAAGTCAGTACTTATAAAAAAAAGCAAATTATATAAGATTATAGACTATGTTGACAATAAAGACGTGTGGCGTTAATTTTCTTCTGCACATGTGGCTTCCTTGGTAACTGTCACATCATGTCTAAGCACTACGACTTGATTACCATGATTCCGCATTTTTTTTTTTTTGTATTTGTCTGTATTTTAGATACTTTTATTGTATAACTGTTTTTCGTTTTTTATATTTTCTTTTGTGTTTAGTGTTTTTTACACTGTAGGTATAATTTGTGTATTGAAGAAGATTGTAAAACAGTTTTTTGAAAAGTGTATCCATGGAGATTCTTACCGGTCTCTTTTCCATAGGATCAACCCACTTTTGGAACCGCGCAACTAGAATCATAACGTTTTACAAGCGACCGTAAAGGCTCAGTTGAAATAAAAACATTTGACTTTGACTTTGAACCATATTTTAATTTTAACACCATACCATATACATATTTTAAACCATATTTAAATTGTGTGTGTGACTTTCGAGTTACTTAACTGTAACTGTGAGAAAGCGCATATAGTTCGTACGTATTAAGTAGTTACCTCGATCCCTTTCCCATTTACCGCACGAGGTGCCTATGTATAGTCAATTCAGATGGGTAGTATCTAAGCATATTTTATTTTCTAGTTGGAATTTATATTAACTTTTTTTTTATAATCACGTTTAAATATTATATACAAGCTGAAAATATATAAGTAAAAGTACAAACTGTTAAAAAGTGGGAGGAGAAGAAATCATAGGGCATCGTAAAATTCGTCCACATCCACCGGAAAAGTGCCCAGAACGTTGGCGCTATAGCCACGTTATATGGCAATGCTGATTCTCTGACCGAAGTAGAGGCCAGCCCTCTGGTCACGTGAAGAGTCGACTAACCATTTACTGATTTATTTACTTAATTTTCCTAATTTAGAATAAATGCTTCATAGATTGTTACAGTGGTTTTATTCATTTGATCTTTAAGGTATTATATTATAGGTAAAAATGTCTCAAAAAGAAAAAATCCGTTCTGGCAGTTTTGCGAAAAAAGCGCTACCGATTCATCTGATGCTGTTTGCAAAATTTGTAATAAATCGCGAAGTTGCGAACATCATCTGCCTAGCCTTTTTCCTCAACTACATTGAGGTCGGCCTCCAATCTAACCGGTTGCGGCTGAATATCAGTATTTTACACAGAGCGACTGCCTTCTAACCTCCGCCACCCAATTACTGGGCGACACTGATACTCTAAGGTTAGATTGGTTGTCAGACTTTCGGACTGACCACGTCAAACACTGCTTGATAGCTATGTAGCTAGGAACCGCTTAGTCACGAACCCAAAAAAATTTATAAAAACATTGCGTAGAGTAAAGCAACATTTATCAAATGCAAGAACATCTTTAACATGTTTTTTTTTTGTTCATGTTAAATTGTTAATATAACATAAATAAATAACTAATTCTATTTTTATCTGTGGATTACAAGAACACGATACTCAATTATGGCCGCCCGCGTTTAGGCGGGCGGCCATAATTGAGTATCGTGTGACGTCACTTTTCACAAAATAAAACGTCATGTGTTTTAACGTTTTATCGTTAGCGGTTTATACAGAAAATTAACACTTAAATATTTCCATTTGTGCTTGTGAGAGGTTTCACGAAATGGAGTGAGGCTATACATAAGCTGATAGTGCAAATCTGCCTCATCATCATCAGCCAGAATACGTCCAATGCTGAATGAAGGCCTCCCCCAGGCAGACGGCTTGGGGATCGCAGTGGCTCACCGATTAGTGAGAGAACGCTCCTGCCCGTCCTCCGGTGTCTGGCCGCAGTTTTAAGACGAACCCGGGTCTAGCAAATCTGCCTAAAGACGATTAATTTTATATAATTCTTAGATGAAATAGTCAAAATTTTATAAAAATATTTTAAATTTCTTAAAGGTTATGTTTATAATTTCAAATCTTCACGACAATCGTATGGTCATGATGCTATAGGTGTCCAACTAAAGAGGGAAGCAAAATGTGTGTAGTAAAATACAAAATTTGTCCTGAACATTAGGTTCGTCAACAGCCACACTTGGTGTCCATGGTCATCGATGAAAAGGAAGGAGTAGTACAGTGTGCCGTGTGCTTACTGCCCTGCCTCCAAAAGGTGCTGCAAACATGCAGTGGCTTTCTTAATGTGGACTCACAGAAGAATTGAGGAGCCGTTTTGCACTGCCACTAAATGTTACTGGAAGAAATCAAAACTGTCTAAAGTGGGCGGCACCCTGACGTACATGAAAATCAAAGAAATAGGTAACAATAGTAGTTCCAACAAGATGATAGTGTAGTGTGCGACTTTTTAGAAGAGAGTACAAAAACGAATTTGCAGAATTGTCAAATTTTAAAACATCAACCTGATTATGAAATGACATGGTTCGGTTGCTCTCATTGCATTATTTGGGTTACAGATTCAATCCTGAAAATGACTGGCATCTTAGAATATTATTAGAATACTAGCTTTTTCCCAAAACTTCATACAAGTGGAATTTACTATAGAATCTGATAAAATGGAACCTATATTTACATAAAAAAAATCTAAAAACTGTTGTTTTGGCTTCTTTTTCTTTAATAAAGACCCTCATATTAGTTTTCCTCCAATATCTATAATGTACAGAATCGGCCTGTTATAATTTTATTATGATGATGAAACACACATTTACCCTGTAAATTAGATTTTTTTTTGGAAGAAAAATGTTTATTCATTAGTTTTTAATAGAACCAAATAAAAGAATTTAATCTTAGCAAATCATTTATTTTTAATTTTACCATCCTGTAGGTTAATCAGTGCACATGCAATAATAACACATTCATCCAAATATTTTAACATTTTCTTATTCACTACGGAATAGAATATCGAGTAAAAAAAGCTGTAAACTTTCCTTTCAAACAATGCTAGCGTCGTAATTAGTTTGTTTTGTTTATTGAAATATGACGTCACAGGTAACAAATGTCACGTGACCAGCTAATTTCGCGCGAATTGCAAATTAATGAAAAAAAAAACATTTTTTTTTCTAATAAATAATGCTTTTTTGAGAAAAATGTAATTGTAAGTGGTATAAAATAAACCTACGTACATTTTAAAATACTTTCCGAAAACTGTCAAGTAGCCAATTATTGTTTTTTATCTAGACACACGGCAGCGTGTCAAGCCAAGTTCATTTCATTTAACACGAGGTAACTGTGTGTATGTGTAAAAAAATACCCTTAATTTCTGAATACAATGTCTTTAAGGTTCCGGCCGAAACCGAGACCGAGGCCGAACATTCGGTTTCGGTTTCGGCTGAAAATCCTGTTCCGTTCGGACACCAGCCAATATAGAACAAAGAGCAGGTTCTCAATTTTCACGGTGGTCACACCGATATGTTAAAGTACTCTTTGGGTCACACTGATCAGTTGATCAGTCAGTTCAGTTTTCATCGTTCGTTGTATTTTTGTATTGTAATCGGTAAAATATTATTCAAGTATAGTACGGACATTTTAGTCCATTAGAATATTGAGAATAACTCATGTTAGCGTCTATAAAAAAAATATTAAAATGGAATATAGTAAAGTCTTCAGAAACCAAAACAACCCAGACGTCCCTAATATTAGCAGCAGTTATTGGCATACTTGAGGATGTTTTATTTTGGAGAAAAATGTGGTTGTCTTTGTCTTTTATGTTCTTTTTGAATCTGCTATTCTTGTAAGTATACACCTTGTGTTAATTTTTTAAGGCTTTATATAAATCTTGTGTATTCGTGCATTTCATTTTCATGACAGGATAAAACAAGTACCATTCACCTGTTTAAGTATTTCCTAACGCGTCATATGTATTTATTTTCAGTATAAGCGTTCAGCGCCAAGTAACCCTTTTAGAATTTGTTTTAAGTTCATGCATAGCAGTGGTAATAACTGATGCATTTGAGAGTTGGTTGAAACATAAACATAGGACTGCATGCTTAAAACGATTAGCAAATCATGAAGGAGATCAGTTATATTCTACAGCAATACAATTAAAGTCATGGCTTCAAAATAGATTGAATAATCTATTGTATTTAAGAGAAACAAACCACACAAAAGTGAGCATTTACATAATTATATTACATTCAAGTAAATACATAGGTACATTCTATAACAACAATAATAATAATATTTTATTAACCAAATCATTTTTTTCTGTTTCAGGCTTTTATATTAATCAATATAAATCTGATAATAATTTTTCTCATTGGGAAATATATTAATGGCTATATATTAACATACTTAATGGTAATGTTTACATGTCTTTTTTACAAAATAATCTTACCTCTATTGAAACGATTCAAAAATATGAGACAAGACTTAGGTAAGATACTTCAACCATTGGTTATTACATATATGCCATACAATCCTGTTTTTTTTTTAATACTGTTGTAATTATAATTGACTCATAATAATAGCTGTAATAACAGGAAAGCATTGTAATTTTTAAATAGAGATACTATTTTAATTACTTTGCTCATTTTGAGGCAGTAGCACTTATGGGCCAGCCTTTCGTGAACCTTTTCAGGACCTTAGTAACTGTTATTATTGCAGACAAAAATATTAGCTGCCTAACCATTTCCACCTATGTTGGGGTCAACTTCCAGTTTTACCGGATGCAGCAGTGTATCAATATTTTACACAGCCATCTACACTACAGTGATACTCTTAAACTGGTTGTCAAACTTCTTGGGCTGCTGACACCCTTTATGACTAACCATATGACAAAAAAGACATGTCACATTTTTTACTATTTATATTCATATATCTATTTCAGAATCTGACTTTGAATTGGAAGGCCTTATACCAGAAGTATCTGAAGTAGACATTAAAATGTTGTCTATTGAACCTGAACAATTCCCAAGTATAGATGACCGACAAATATATGGTAAATAATATAATTTATGTTCAGTGTTTCATACTAAATTGTATTATTTTTTTTCATATTTACATTTTTATACATAATTAGGTTCATCATACAGTATTTGGTTATGAATAAACAAATAATTTTTTATCATATTAATTCCTTTCACAAAAGTTTAAAATAACTATAACATTTTTATCATTTATACAGATTATTGGAAACCTGAAGATGTTCCTCTGGCTGAATGCAGTGACAGTTCTGATAATAGCAGCTCATTAGTAACAAATTTTTCAATGGAAAAAATGCAGACTCTTGGGAAAGATGTGGATTCTTCAGACACCAGTGAAGACGAATATATACCTCTAGGCAAGTTCTATGAGTGATTATTTATAGATGTCTATGAAGAAAAGCAAAACTGTAAGATACTGCCACAATTTTCATCAGCATGCATTTTGACTGACAGAACAGTGCTTTTGACATTTGACAACAAGGTTCAGAATGAATACTCAATAAGTTAGTGTAAGTCTGAACTACCATTTATAAGCTCAAGTTACAAATGTTATATTTACTTGTTTAGATCAACACAAAGAGGAGTTGCAGTCTACTTTAGAAGTAGTAGAAGCAGCCAGTACCTGGAGCAGCACTGCTTATAATGCATTCTGGAACATGACTGGAGCTGTAGCAACTATGATGCAAACAGAATCTAAAGAAACTCAAAGGAAGCGACTATCAAGTAAAGATTCATCAGATGGATTCGAGCTAATTGATAAAAATGATTTAAATTAAACACAAAGTGGTGAAAGAATATTATCTTTCTGTATTATAAGTAACTATTAATTATATGGTTTTTATGTCAATATTTTATACTAGTTTTATATTTATTAACTTAAACATTACAAGACATATTTTCCAACTTAAACATCATTTCTTGATGTTGTCTTTTTAAAGCTTTTAAGCGTACTGTGTTAAGAGTATTTCGGGCTACAAGACCCTCTAGCATTGGCCTGGACATCTGAAACATAAGAAGGTTTAACTAAATGTGATACGAGTTATAGTCCGCGAGTCAGGGTACAAATTTTGTCAATCATTTCCTCTAGCGTGATATTTTGTAAAATGCTTCAGAGAGTTGTATCATGAAGCTCTGTGAACGTCAGCTGCGGTTCGGTGGGCGGGTTAAGAAGCGGCAGCATCCGACGCACGTAAAAAAAAATTTAGTCATTTCCTCCCGAATGAAAATTTATCACATTATAGCTAACCCAATATCTTGAAGAAAAAATAAAATCAGCTGACTATAAAGTGGTGAATAATACGCCAGGTGGTCAGACGAACATGAAAAAAAAAATTAAATCATGTCTTCTCAATTGAAAATTTATCAGATGACAGTTTATATTATATTATGAATAAATAAACATGTCAGCTGGCTCAGGGGTGTAATTACCCTAGGGCCAAAAGGGCCATGGCCCGGGGCGGAAAGCTGCGAGGGGCGGCGCAAGCCGCACGTCGCGCTTAGCTTTGTGCGACTTTCTTTTGGACTTTATACGCCTGAAGAAATTTAAAAAAAGCCTACTTAATTAACAAAAACTAAATCTCATTAGGCTATAAATTTCATAAACATTAAGACGCGAGGCTATCGTATACCTGAACGGCGGGCGGCGCCGTGTCCGTCGAACTCCATTGTGACTCGGGACTAGTTGGGTTGTTTCGACGTTGCTCGTATCGTTTCGTCGTTCATATCCAAAGCGAAAGCGGGTGGGGCGCGGGGCGGCGCAGGCGGCGGCGGAAGTGAAGCAATTCATGCTTCACTTGTGTCAAGTTTTTAACTGGCTTCAAAAAGAAGGAGGTTCTCAATTCGACTATATATATATTTTTTTGTATGTTTGTGACGCGATTATTCCGCCAATTATGAATACATTTTGATATTCTTTTTTTTTTGTTTGGTATGTCATACTTCAGAGGTCCCATATACATTTTATTGAAATTGAATCAGAGATTTTTGAAAAAATCAACCAAAACAATAAATATATACACAGATGACGTTTTGGTTTGTGGTTTCCTTCAGCAAAAGGTTTTTCTTAATTAGTCAAGTGTTGGCATCTGAAAATTATCATTTCATGATGCTGAGTTGATGATGGATGTCATAGTACTCCTCAACGATATAGAGTTAGGGAATGAAACTTCCGAGTTTGAGATTACTTGTCCCGTATATACCATTTGGTTTAGAGGGTCTGATGCTGGAAGCAGGAGATAGTGGAATTTTTCAGTAGCTACTAGTAAACCCCTCGAATTTGGACTCATTTTAAACCGCTAATATCGACATTGAAACAACGAGTCCGCGTAAAAGTTTTCGTGTTTTAGGCGAATTGTGGAATGGACACAACAAATGCACTTCGCCAATTGCGTCGGTATATCACTTTTTACTTGGCACAGACTTCAATATTCTTCAACTACTATATTGTATAATAAAACATTTATTTTTTGCTTTTTAGTTAGTTTTGTTTTTGAAATTTTATATTTTGATTTTGTTAAAAAAAAAATATTTTTCAATTTTGAGTGATGGGTAGACCTAGTAAGGACGCTTCTCTTTTAAAAACTTTAAAAAGGTCAAATGTATGTTGCGCCTAGTCGAGTGAAAACCTTAGACGGTATTGCACTTTGTGATTTAAAACCAAATAATTACTTAGCCGACCACATGATGAAAACGCGTTACGAGATATGGAAAGATTAAGACGACTATTGTAACTATTACAGTGATAGTCTTGCCTTTTAGCGGTTTATAATGAGCCCAAAATCTAGGGGTTTACTAGTAGCTACTGAAAAGTTCCACTATCTATATTCTGGCTCCATCATCAAATCCTCTATACCAAATGTTATATACGGGACTCATCAAAATATATCGAGTGATCCCAAACTCGGAAGTTTCATTCCCTAACTCCTTACCATTGAGGAGTACTACGACATCCATCATCAACTCGGCATCATGAAATGATGATTTTCAGACGCCAACAGCTGACTTATTAAGAAAAAGAGCTCAAAAAATAGTTGAGGGTATCCCTCGATTTCCCTAAGATCCCATCATCAGATCCTAATTTGGTGACAATGGCAACAACTTGGGAGCATATTCTTTCAAACAAATAAATATTTTTTAAAATCAATCGGTAATAGACGAAATGATCGCGTAACAAACATACAAAAAAAACACAGTCGAATTGACAACCTCCTCCTTTTTTGAAGTCGGTTGATAAATGGTGTTTATTTATTTCTTTGTTTGGCCTTTTTAGTTTTCTTTATTCATTATTCTCAGCGCACATCAACACACACGCGCTTTTTTCCGTCAATTTATGGGGCGGCAAACCTTACAGGCCCAGGGCGCTGAATCTTAAAATACGCCACTGAGCTGGCTATATCTGAAGAAGGGAATACTATAGATACGTCATTTCCTCCCAGATAAAAATTTGTAAGCTGATAGTTAATATAGTCCTGTAAGTAATAAAAAAAATCAGCTAGCAATATGCCGAGGGAAAACTCGTCAGCTGGTGCATTTAAATAGGCGATAGATGCTCCTGTCTGGCTCCTGGGCTACATCCTTCAAGGCATCAGCTGACAATCTTCCCACCGAGATATAGCCAGCTGACATGTTTATTTATTCATAATATTATATAAACTGTCATCTGATAAATTTTCAATAAAGAAGAAATTACTGTTTTTTTTTTTTCATGTTCTTCTGACCAGCTGACGTATTATCCACCACTTTATAGTCAGCTGACTTTATTTTTTCTTCAAGATATTGCGTTAGCTATAATGTGATAAATTTTCAATCGGGAGGAAATGACAAAATTTTTTTTTACGTCCTTCGGAGGCTGCCGCTGCTTAACCCACCCACTGAACCGCAACTGACGTTCACAGAGCTTCATGATACAACTCTCTGAAGAATTTTACAAAATATCGCGCGAGAGGACCTTGGTTATGAAAATCTGTTGCTGGCTCGCGGACTATTAGCTTAATTACTAAACTAGTTCAATATTACATTACCAGTAATAAATGGATTCATTTATTAGTAACTTTGCTCAATAATGTAGTCTTGCATCCTTTACTAATAAGCAAATAAAATAAGTTAATAACAATTGTTACCTTATCTACAATATGTCCTATTGCTATAGTTCGAACTGCTGCATTATGTTGCTTGTTTATTATATCATCAGTATCATTTGGTCCAGCCTCATTATTGTAAGCTTCATCTTCTTCCTCTTTCAATATAGCTGGCAACTGAGTTAAAGTCTAAAAATTAAATTTAGGTACTACATCAGTTGAGCCTTAAAACCACATTTCATAAATAGTAGTTACAGAAATCTCTTCTCTCAAATGTCAACAACAGTTCGATATATCAGTTTGTTCTGGATGAATGAATGTTAGCTAAATTCATCAGTGTTACAAAAATAATCTATTTAATCTAAAATATCGCGAACATCAGGATGGCCTGTCACTAACCATTATTACACTTTGAAATAGTTCTTAACCCGGCAGTATGGTAGAAAATAAATACAACAACTGTATGGTGGGTCAAAATTACCCGGATTTTTAACCATAGCTGAATGCTACCATTTCAGAGACATTTAGGGCAAATATCGGTTTAACGTGAAGAAAGTCCAACACAAGTCTGATGTATAAAAGTGTAGTTTGTATGGCACCCATTATTTATAATCATGTACCGCAGTCATTACAGGAAATGAACCTAAATCTTTACAAAAGAAGTCTGAAGAATTTTCTTGTTCAAAAAGCATATTATAGTATTACAGAGTTTCTTACGGATAGATGTGGATAAAAATCTAAGTAATACTCTGACATTTTTGGTTTTCTGTAAGGCTGACAGACAGTATTGTTTTATCTTTGATTTGCTAATGCTGTATTTTACATTTGATTAATTGCTGATTGTAACATTGTGCATGATATTCTAATATTATAAAAGAATTTGTAGTGGCAAAACATAGCGCGCTATTACCACTTTTTTACCTACTTTAGCGATAACAAATGATTATTATTAATAATTCTCAAATTATTATATTTTGGTGAAAAATATAAAATTTCAAGTGTAAATAACACTTGAAATTTGAAAACAGTACAAAATTTACAAAAAAAATATAATTTCTACAATCTTATCGATAGAAAAACAAAATATTGACTATTTAACACTTAATTTTTACTTTTTAGAATGACAAATGTGAGATCTTTAAGAAAATATAATCAAAACAGAATTAATCACTACCGGCACGAACATCCAAGCATCCGCTACAGTAAGAAATAATATGCTCGGGGCAGATCAATTTGTTGCAGGTATGGGTAGTTTTCCTATCTTTTTTTAGCGGGACATATGTATTTGACATGGTTTACGAACACCACGAACTTTAGCAGGGGGCTCCTCTGAAGGTTCTCCAGTAACTCTCTTATTGTTTTGCGCTTCCCTCTTGGTAAACGTAACACGTCTTTGCGAGCGCTCAAGTGGTCATAATAAGAGCAAGACCTAAATTTTGATGCCTTTCACGTTCTTCTTTGTCCATTATTCAAATATAACCTAAAAGTAACAATATAGTGAAATAAACGTAATGTCGGTGCAAATAAATAACCGAAATAATCAAATAATTAACTCAACGTAATTGGCACAAAATGGTTTAATCAAATGTATGGTTTGGTCATATTTACCTTTTTGTAGTTTGACCGCGTCTACCTCCCTGTGTAGGCGCACACCGAGTAAGTTGACATAAGAAACGAGAGGGACGGGGTTTTAACTGCAGCTACTGAGAAGCGTGATACCATAATAATTTATTTTTTTCTAATACTCGCATCTTAATACATCACGGGTCATTATGACCCAACCTGACAGACGCCGGGTTAAAAACTACTACCCAATTGTTACGTTAAATACTTGCTACTTATATATTTTACTAGCGACCCGCCCCGGCTTCGCACGGGTGCAATGCTGATACTAAATACACTACAGAAAAACTGTGTGTGTGTGTCCCGCAATTTTTAAATCTGTAATATCTTCGAAAATATTCACTTAAATCATACGGTGTAAAGGGCCATATAGATCTATATTAAATGAACAATGTATTCAAGGTATTTAATTGGTTAAGGATTAATGCTGTATTGGTTAAAATCGCTTCGAAAATTAGCCATTATTTGTCGTAAAAAGTAAATGACAAAAAAAAGTTATTGTGGGTTATCCATAAGAGATAGACATATACCATCACGGACTTTTCTGTAGACCTTTTCAATGTGTACAATACTTAGTACATTATTTTGATAAAACTCGTAGGGTTCAGCCTGCGTTTGCAATGTAAGCGGAAAAAATGAAATTATTTACGACATCACATTAGAAACCTCAAAAATAACAGTACTTCTCCACTATTTAATGGATGTTATTATACATATAAACCTCCCTCTTGAATCACTCTATCTATTAAAAAAAACCGCATCAAAATCCGTTGCGTAGTTTCAAAGATTTAAGCATACAAAGGGACATAGGGACAGAGAAAGCGACTTTGTTTTATACTATGTAGTGAAGTGATGATGATGAAATAATCCACTTTTTGAAGTAACCAAACCAAAGAAAATTTCTTTAATTCCCTATAGTTTACATAATCCACATAGATGACCAGCATTCCTAACATCAGGATGGCTGGTCACTTCGAAAAGTGGTTTATTTTATAAAATACATAGGTAGTAGTAATTTAATGATAGGTAGCAAATAGTACCTAAGTAGTAATTTGTAAGAAATATTTCAAAGTGTAATTAATATGAGTGGTGACCGGCCATCCTGATGTTGACAAAATATATCTGGTTGTAATCATGTGACAAAAATACTATTATCCTTATCTGTACTTACCTCTAAATTGTTTAACAATAAAGAGTCATTATTATTTATAATTTCCATTTCAATTTCTTTTCTACTTTGACTTGAACCATCATTCACTGATTGAAAACAAGTTATTTGTATCTGCAAATGATTAATTCAAACATATATAATTAACTCAGCAAAATTCAATTACATTACAATGGTTATAATTACCGAAGGAGCTTTAGTAGACTGATCTGTAAGAAATACTGCAAATATAATTCCAACAAAACTTGAATCCATTCTTTGATACATGGATTGTGTAGCAAGATCTGAAAGAATATTTTTTTTAATAACAGGTAGTCTAGGCTATTAGAACTAATATTTTTGACACAGGTTTACTGAATGTACCCTACCAACATGTGAGGGCCATACTGTGATATGTGGATGAGAATGGTACCATCCAACAACCCTTAGCGGTCTGTTAACTTCAGCTGCTAATTCTTCTGCACGTAATGTTGCTTGTACTAACTGCTCCTCAGATATTTCAACCCGGTCAGGTTTTTTATCCAAGCGGCGTAAAATGACCGAAGAGACTATTGACACAAGAGCACCATTGTTGTGGACCTGTTGAATATGAAAATAATTATTGTTGCAAGTTTTTTTTTAATTATTAGTAATATAATTATAATTTAGTAGAAGACATCAGTATCAGTAGGCAAGAATTGCAAAGATTTTTTTTTTTTTTTTTTCTATTTTTAAAAAAAACTTTGCCCCACTCTTGGATTTCTCCTGTATCGTGGGTACAGTTTACAAACATACATGTCACATGCACTCACAACCAGACCCGAAACAACTATCTGTAGATCATACAAATATTTGTTCCGTGCGGGGATCGAACCCGCGACACGTAGCGCAGAAAGCTAATCGCTTAGCCACTGCGCCAACCGTGTCGTGTTATTAATTTGTAACAATATCATATTTTTACCATTTTATTTTAAAGGTATTACAGGCATGGGACACGCTAATAGGTTGGGGTAATCTTTAAATGAAAATATTTAAATATGTTTTAGATGTCCCTGTACCTCTTCTAACATTTAATGATTAAATATTTATATAAAAGTAAATATTATATAATTGTTTAAGAGGTATTGAACAAAACTTAATCAATTACAGAGCTTGTCTGTCGGTTTTCAGTTGATATTTGCTTATGTTTTGCTTAGGTTTATTGCTGTTCTTTTAATAGTTTATTAGGTTTGGTGGATAAGACATGTAGTTTCGAGTTAGGACAAGCAGTAGTATCCTCCCGTTTGTTCACACAAATTTCCCTATTTATGTGCCCACCATTACGAGTTCAACAGTATATTTATACAGGTTAACCTATTTACAACCATACCTCTCCAATGAGAAGCCCCATTATTTCTTCTTTTTCTGTAGATAATGCATGTTGCACACACACCAAGGCGACATCCGAAGAAAGTAAAACCTTATTTAACATTTTATTGATAATCCTTATTTTTTTGTAATTAGTTTTCTTCTGTATTCACACTTTGGTAAAAACTAAATACCTAGATTACAGTGCTGCTAACAAGACACAAGCTCAAATAGAACCAGAGAGATTATTGTGCTGTACAAAACTAATAAACATTAAATTCGATACATATAAACACATAATCAAAGATGCATAGCTTTTTTTTTAAATTAAGGCCAAAGACTACAATTGTACCGATACTGCTAAGATAAAGAATTCTTTATTTATTCTTTGTCTTAGCTTAGTGATGGGTCAACTCGACTTACTAACCCGAGGTAACTCGAGTTGAATTCACTCGAGTCTAGTCCAAACTCGATTTTGGGCTGGCGGTACATGAAAGAACCAAGCGGAAGATCGAGAGCGTGATTCGATTCGTTCAGTGTGTGAAGAGAGAAAATATTTTTCGTTTTATGAGCATTATTTTTCTTTTATTTATACAGAAAATACTCGATAAAAATACTTTTTAACTAAGTGGTCTTGTTAATTAGGTAAACAATATTCTAATTTGAGTAGTATAATATATAATAATTAAATAAAAGTTCCCATTGCAACAAATTTGACGACACGGTTGGCGCAGTGGCTAAGCGATTAGCTTTCTATGCTACGTGTCGCGGGTTCGATCCCCGCACGGAACAAATATTTGTGTGATCTACAGATAGGTGTTTCAGGTCTGGTTCTCTGTGCATATGAAATGTATGTTCGTAAACTGTACCCACGATACAGGAGAAATCCTAGTGTTGGGCAAAGTGTTAAAAAAAAT
Organism: Shargacucullia verbasci; assembly: GCA_947562105.1. Classification (NCBI taxonomy): domain Eukaryota; kingdom Metazoa; phylum Arthropoda; class Insecta; order Lepidoptera; family Noctuidae; genus Shargacucullia; species Shargacucullia verbasci. The sequence goes on along the minus strand of OX387284.1, from coordinate 7,620,413 downwards.
TGCTCGAAGGCAACAAGCGAACAAAGTCAACAAAGAGTATTAGCTACTACCAAAATAATTTGTTATTTAGAATAAAAAAGTTATCTAAGAACATTTTGATTGGGATAATTAAACTATTAATAACATAAGTACCTACATCATAAAGTTTACTGATATTATTTTGTGAAGATTTATTTTTGTTGTTAAGTATAGATATAACTCAGACTAAAAACAAAAAATTATTAAAATCCTTCCTACTAAGTTTAGTAATGATAATTATCCCAACATACGAGGTTGATGGAAAAATAAATATATAAAAAAGTAATTTGTTACAAATAATTTACTCAGCTTCATCCTGCTAACTCGAGTTGATTTCGAGTTACGTGAATTTCAACTCGAGTTAACTCGAGTCGTGTTTTTCCCAAGTTGGCACAACTCTATCTTAGCTATACTGGAAAGTTATGGCTTCGCTTCGGCGCACCATAGATGTACTACCTGCAGCTTAGATTAGGTATATACAAGAGGATATGAAATATAAAATTTCATTTGAAGCTTCCTGTGGCCAAAAATGACGTGGTGGGTGGAGCCTAAGCGATCTTTAGGGCTGAGTTTTATTGATACAAAAATACTCGATAAAAATGGCTTAAAACACCTATTTAAAATTTTACTTAGAAAAATAAAAGTATTCGTTTTATATTTTGATTTTTACCATGTCTATTATAAAATGTACAGTAACATAATTTACGGCAAATATTCATTTATTCTTTCATGAGATCACTTAAACTCAAGTTATACTGTGTCATAATATTGGATATTATGCCTTAATGCGCCTAATGTGACATGAATAATAAAAGACTATATATACTTTAGCTTATACATTTATTAGTGAAATCGATGTAGCAACATCAAATACCATTTTGTCTCTTTCTAACTAACATAGAAATGGGCAAGGAAAGCGAGATGACATAATGTGTGTTTTTACTGATTTTGGCAATATTTCATTTATAATGTCACGACAATGTACAAAGCTCCCAAATCCGCCATATTTTGTCGCGTTATGTGTTTGTTGATTTTCGTTATTTACTATTTTTTTCCCATAATTTGTAAAGCAGTTTATGCCACTACATTAATAAATGCGAAAAGTAAACAAAGTGCGATGCCTTCTAAGTGCTGTGTAGTGGATTGTGTTTGGCCAAATTTGTCGTTTCACCGGTGAGTAACGTAAAAATTATTTTAAACATCGTAAAACCTGAAAATACGACTAAATATTGTAATCAGTCATTAAATAGATATGAAATAGTTCCCGTTTAATCAATCCATATGCGATTTAATTAATTTAATCTCGTATTTTGTTCTTTTGAACATTGTTTTTATTCAGTCAATGTTTTTGTTTATGTTGTTGACGTGCCTTATGATAAATAAATAAATAACATTTTATTTATAAAATAATATTTATCTTAATACTATTATAAATGCGAAAGTTTGGATAGATGGTCAGCTGGTTAAATATTGATTCAAAGACTTCCTCAAAAACAACATTATATTTTCAGGATCTATTCCTCAAAGAAAATCAACAATTACAAGAACAAAAATTTATCCAGAAAAAGAAAATAAAGTTCACAATGAAACCGCAAATTGCAAAAAAAAATTCATTTCAGTGTCTTCTGCACATTTGGCTAGGGTTATCTATTCTAATAATAATAATAATCTCGTGAAAGCTGAGAAAGAGAAACAAATGAAGTATCTCGACTTGGCGCACGAGGTTGTCGACATGTGGAATGTCGATTCGGCTATCGTCGTGCCGATTGTTGTGACGGCCAATGGCCTGATGGCCAAGAGCCTCGACCAACATCTCAAGAGGCTCTCGTTGGGCGGCTGGGTCAAGGGACTGATTCAGAAAGCGGTACTCCTCGATACGGCACATATTGTGAGGAAGTTCCTCTCTCTAGAGCCCTAACCACCGGTAGCTTGGACCCTATTCCCGATACCGGTTAGTCCCTATTTTTTTTTTATATTTATAAATGTATTTTTTATTATTATATATATTTAAAAATTTAAAAAAATATGTTATTAAATAAATAAAGGAAATAATAATAATCATTTATTTCAAGTTTCACAGACTCATTAACATTAAATATTTATACACACTCAGTCACATTAAGTAATTAAATAGATAGTTAAATATAGAAATTATGAAATTATATAAATGATTCAAACAAAACAGCAAATGGGTACTATAAACTTGTCGCAGTGTTGCCACATTACCTGCGCTCAATGTGTAACCTACAACAGTGATTAATGTAGGCGCAATCGACCCTTTGCTGCCATCGACCCAGCATGCTGTTGGAGCTCCTCCGCACTCGCCGAACCAGCGAGGTGCCTCTCTTGCGCATTGCTGTATAAAAACAATCTACGCGCGCCTCCGCAAACATTGTCGAAGCGCTGCAGTAACGGGGGAGACCCAACAACATCCTGAACGCATTGTTAAACTGGACTCGAAGGACACTGTACGACCTTTGCGTGTAGTTAGTCCATGTGTATAATGTAGTGCAGTAGGCTCTAAAGAGAGTAATTTTAACTTCTGCTGAGCATCGTGCAATCCTACGGATCACCATATTCGCTCTGACGGACAGCGCCCTTCGCTCTCGTTCAATGTCTGCATCATCTTTCAAGTCGGGAGTAACTAAGTGGCCTAAGTACTTAAAAATATCTACTCTTTCTAAGGGTGTGCCATTCAGATTTATAGCTGGCATTTCAATAACTTTTCTCTGCCCGCCCTGAAAGACCATACACTGACTCTTTTTTACATTATACAATAGTCCGTGATCAGTTGCATAACCCTCACAGATACTCATCAGCTTTCTGAGTCCGCAAACCGAGGCACTCAGCAGCACCATATCGTCCGCGTAGCTAATGTTATTGAAACAGACGCCATCTATATAACAACCCATATGTTGCTCGCTGAACGCCTCAATTAACCCATTAATGTACAAATTAAAAATGGAAGGTGAGCTCAAACCCCCCTGCCTCACTCCACATTCCAACCTATACGTGTCCGACAATGTGCCCGCCCATTTGACTTGGTTCACCTGGTTCCCGTACCAGTACTTAAAGATGGTAATAAGTTCGTTCGGTATATGAGCTGCTTTCATTTTATCCCACAGGATATCATAACAGACCAGGTCGAAGGCCTTGTCTTGCCTTGTCGAAGGTCGAGGAAGCAGGCGTACACAGATGTTTTCCTCTGAGTATAATATCTGACAGCGCTCTTAAGACACAATATTGCAGTTTCCGTGGACAGTCCCGGTCGAAATGATTATCATGCAATTTTAAGTATTTGTTTAATTGTGTATTCAGAAAGCTGTCAAACACTTTCGCACCTATTGTTGCCAAGGAAATAGGTCTGTAATTAGATATGTCTGACAAATCTCCCGCCTTGTTTTTTACTACCGGTACTACGATAGTCCTCATCATGTCGTTAGGTAGGTATGAATGTGATATGCAAAAGTTGTACAACATGGCCAGCACTCTGCACATATGAGGCCCAGCGTGCTGCACATGCTCCACACTTAATCCATCATGGTCAGGTGATTTGCCTTTTGAAATAGATTTCACCGCCCTTGATACATCCCTGGCCGTAATCCTGGTATCAACATATTCCCCACTCATCTCGCCCTCACTCGGAGACGACGATAATGGACCTAACGGTGACTTAACAGTAAAGTTATTTTTAAATTTATCAGCAATGCTTTTTAAATCATTCGAACCGTCAACACTCACAGGAAGACCCGGCCGGGTCCCCAAATGATTGGTATTTTTCCAAAAACTACTGAAGTCTTTCACGCTATGCTTAACAGCGAGAACGTCCATTTTCAATTGGTCTTGATGGTTTTGACACCATTTTAAACGTGATTTAAATATTTTTCTGCTCTCGTACATCTTAGTATACATATCACCAGTGGTAAGACTACCGCACAATAGCCATTCCCGAAAACTCACCCGGGCCACCCTATGACTGTCGCTTATAAGTTTATTCCAACCAACAATGATTTTAGGTCTATGTTTACTCTGCTTACGCCCGCCTCCCCCACTCCCCAAAGATGCCTGGGATAATGCAAGCACAATGTCGGAGTAAAGTTTATCAATGACTAAGTTGTGAGTAGGGTCATTACAATACCGGTCACTACACTTTTGAAACTCAGTAGGAAAATCAATAAGTTAAAGATGTTTATGACATTCAATTCTATATTGTGTAATAAGGTCGTTGGTTTTCTCCCCCCACACAATTCTATCATTAGATAAACTCGGAATAATTCTAACTGGAGTCAAACACTCCAACTTACATTCACATATAACGGGAAAATGATGACCACAATACGTCATAATTAACATACACATTGCACACTGAGATAGCGGCAGATTGCAACACAACACAATGATCTAACCAACGCTTAGACCCACATGCTTGATATATAAGTAAATGTATTATAATTATTAAATCCTAACTACTACTACTATGTACTACGATATAGAAATTTCATAAATAAAAAATTTCGTTCAAAATACCATCCAAATTTCCGTCATTTCCGGTGGATTTTTATATATGATCACAAAAGTTCAATAAATGTTTTAAAAAGCCTATTGTTTTTTAATTAATATTTTGAAAAACATTTTCTTTAGAGATTGTGCTGCGATTGCTGCTGTTCCGGTTGCATTCGATTAAAACTAGATCTAGCCTTCTTTTTACACAACTGCTCATTACTGGGTACAACTAGGTGTGGAATAGCGATATTGGATTTTACATTGCCACTATATGCCACGATATATACGTTTTATCGATACTTTTCGATGCGAAGTTTATATTAGTACAACACTGGTCGGCCATGTTTTGTCGCGTAGGAATACACGTTTTTTTCGTAGGTAAGGCATTTCCATATGTTTCCTTTTTCTGAGCATGACATGCTTAGATAAAGATGACAGATTAGTTTAGTTGATCTGGCGGGAACTTTAAAAAAGAGCGCTTCAGAAAAATTTTCAAATTCCTTTTTTATTAAATATTTCCTAATTTTTTGCTTAAAAGTTAATTAAAATAACAGTACTAGGTGTGCAAACCTGTAAAAATGGTAGGAAACGAGGGGGGCGGGGATAACCCGCCCACCTCACATAAACGTCCTCGGCCTGAGGCCGGAGGCGGAGGGACAGACATAAACATGGATGGCGGCGGCGGTGAGCTTGACTATTCTCCATATATTAAACCAGACTATAAGAGACTTTACCCAGAAAATGCCACATATCTAGATTTTAAAGTGTTTATTGAAGCTACCAACAACAAGGATAGAATAGGCAATAAGAGCCCTATCTATCTCAATCATATATTTTCCAGTGAAATAAAAGGGGTGACGGCTATACAACGAATAAACGCAAATAAAATAGCAGTAATATTTAAACAGTATAATACGGCCAATAACTTCATTAACAACACCACTTTTCTCAACAAACATGGCTTGAAAGCCTTTATTCCGGCTGCGCAAATAGAAAAAACAGGTATAATTAGATTTGTACCAGCAAATATTTCCAATAAAGAATTATACACCAAACTTACATCAATATATGAAATTATAGCTATAAGAAGATTCACAAAAAAGGTTGGGCAAGAGCGAGTAGGACTACAAACAGTAAGCATTACTTTTCTATCGAATGTACTTCCAGACAATGTACAATATGATTTGTTTTCATACCGTGTTTTTGATTATATACCCCCATTACAGCAATGTTTCCGTTGTTTTAAATTCAACCACTCTGCTAGGATATGCAATGGCAAACAAAGATGTTCCATTTGTGGAGGTGAGCATTTATATAAAGAATGTGATAGACCAACAGAGATCTGCTGTTGTAATTGCAGCGGGCCTCATCTTGCAATTTCTAGATTATGTCCAATTAAGTTAAATAAAATTTTAGAAAAGAAAAATAAGATTACTTATGCAAGTGCTACATTGACGAAACAACACATGAGTGATAATATTGAATTCCCACCTCTGCCACCTCCAAAAATTAAACCAATTGACACTGTTAATAAATCTGTAAATAAGCCTGTATATACATCTGTAAATAAGTCTGTATCTGTAAATAATCCTGTACATAGTATAAATAAATCTAAAGATGTCCCTCCTAAGGTAGACATCAAAGCCCAAATAGTTGCCAACAACGATGTACTTATGGCCCTGGTACAGACGTTGGTGGAACTGGGTAATAAGGGAGATAATACGCCTACCACCGTAAATAGTATTAAAGAAACACTACTTAAAAATCTCAAGTAATGGATCCAAGTCACACACTGTCTAAGCTACGTATTGCTCAGTATAACATTCAAAGTGCTAATAGTAAAAAACCCTTATTGATTCAGTTCTTACAAAAACAAAATGTTGACATTTGCTTACTTAACGAAACATGGTTTAAAGACAATAGTTTTAGAATACCCGGATATAACATTTATAATAAAAATTCCAATAACACTCATAATGGTGTAGCAATACTGATTAAACCATATTTAAAGTACAAAGTTTTTAACACTAGATTTTATGAAGACATTCAAACTGTTGCTCTGTCCTTAACTACTGTGCATGATAGCTTGACTATTCTTTGTGTATACTGTCCTCCTTCTAGTGGGCATATACGGATTAATAGACTACGTAATATAATTAATGATCTTCCAAAGCCTATATTTGTCAGTGGTGACTTTAATGCGCACCACATTGCATTTGGTTGTCTGTCCACTAAGAGCAGAGGTCAGGATTTATTTAATATCATTGATGACTTGGATTTATGTATTTTAAATGATGGTAGTTTTACAACTGTTAACAACCCGAGGCGAAATCCGTCTGCAATTGATGTTAGCTTTATTAGTGCTAACCTCGCATCAATATGCGAGTGGTCTGTACATGATGATTCCATGGGCAGCTACCACTATCCAACAATAACAGAGATTACACTACATATAGATAAATATCATATTAATCCCCCTGTTGATAGGTATGTATATAAAAAAGCAAATTGGACGGAGTATAAAACTATTTCCAAAACAATATTTAATGATTTAGTCCTAAAATTGTATGATCCTATTTCAACCTATAATGATTTTTGTTCTCGGTTAGATAATTTAAAAGATATGACAATTCCTAAACTCACTAAACCAAATAATTTTAGAAGCAGACCTCCAGCTCCTTGGTGGAATGACATTTGTGAAAAAAGTGTAACTGCCTCTTACAATGCATTGAAATTTTATAGAAGTGAACCCACTATGGAGAACTATCTAGATTACAAAAGAAAAGATGCATTAAAAAAAAGGACTATATCAGAACAAAAAAGAATAGGTTGGGATAGCTTATGTAACACTTTCAATAGAACTACTCCTATAAGTAAGATTTGGAATCTTCTAAAAATGTTCAAAGGTATAAGAGCTGGCAATAAATCATATAAAGATGAGTTTATTTCTCCATTTCTAGATAAATTATCCGACAATTGCAATTTAAAAGATGCTGATAGTTTAGGCAATATTTTCGAACTAAATAATGATAATCTAAATTCCAAATTTTTGCTAGATGCTTTTACATGGTCTGAATTTAAAATGAGTTTGTTATCTCGGAAAGACACTACACCTGGTTTAGATGATTTCCCCTACTGTATTATTAAAAATTTAGATGAGTCTGCACAAAAAATGTTTCTAAATATTCTTAATTTACTTTGGCATTGTAAATGTATTCCACAATCATGGAAAACACAATGTGTGATTCCGATACTCAAACCAGATAAACCTTCGGAGCTTGCCAGCTCTTATAGACCAATATCACTGTCTTCATGTCTTGGTAAAATATTTGAAAACATGATTAAGAATCGTTTGGATTGGTATATGGAATCTAACGGCATCATTCCACATGTTCAATATGGATTTCGTCGAGGGCGAAGTTGTGCAGACAGCTTCACTTCCTTAATTTTAGACCTGAAACATGCAAAGGATAAAAAATTACACACTGTTTGTGTATTTCTAGATGTTCAAGGTGCATTCGACAGTCTAGATCCAGCTATACTTGTACAAGTTATGTCTAGGTTAGGCGTACCTGGTCAGCTATGTAAATGGATATATAACTTTTTGAATAATAGAACACTCTATGTAAAACATAATAATACATTGTATGGTCCAAAAGGTGCATCTAAGGGTACAATGCAGGGTGCTACACTATCTCCTTTGCTATATAATATATACACAAGTGAAATCTGTAAATTTGTAAACAGTAATGTAGATATTTTGCAGTTTGCTGATGATATTGTTTTTTACAGTAGTAATTATAATGTAGAAATTGCAATTGACAATATTAACAGAGCCTTGTCCCAACTATTTCACTATTATAATGATGAGCTACATTTAAAAATTAACCCCTCCAAAAGCAGTGTTATGATATTTGGCAATGAGAACACAAATTCAAAAGTTATTTATAATGGAGAATTTATAAATCCAGTAAATTCAAAGAAATTTTTAGGCATAGTAATAGATAGGAATTTAACTTTTAAGGAACATATTAAATATATATCAAAGAATGCTCTTAAAGGTTTAAATATAATTAAATGTCTTGCAGGTGTCTCATGGGGAGCAGACCCGAAAATATTGTCAATTTTGTATAAAAGTATAGTTAGAAGTCATTTTGATTATAGTTCACTAGTGTATATAAATAGTACTCATGTAAATAAACTAGATCTATTGCAGAACAGGGCTTTGAGAACAATTTCTGGTGCAATGTGCTCTACTCCCATAAGGGCCATGGAAGTGGAGACTAAAATTATGCCCTTAATTTTGAGACGTATCCTACTTGCAGAGAGATTCTGTCTTAAATTAATTGCTGCAAATAACAGAAAAATAATAAACAAAATTGTACCTTCTGTAAGTAGAACTCCTGGGCCTCTAACAACAGGAGAAGATCTCTTGAATGGCAAATCTCCAACATTGTCCAAAATATTGCTGGAAACAGAAAATAGTTTTACTGGTATTAGAAAACAGTGCCCATGGCCATGTTACTCTTTCTCTTATCAGTGTATTTCACATCCCATCAAAGAATTGCAAAATCCCATTAATAATAATTTAGATATGTTGCAATTTTTGGCAGAAAATAAGAATTATTATGTTATTTACACTGATGGCAGTAGGGGGAGTAATTATGTGCGTGCTGCTATATATGATCCACATGCTAAACTCTCTCAAAGCTTTGGTCTGCACAATACATGTACTATATTCACTGCAGAGGCATATGCAGTTTATCAGGCTTTAATACATATTCGCCAAAATAACAATTGTAAATACTTTTTGATTGTCTCTGATTCACTGAGTTTGATAAAAGCCTTATCTAACCTTACAGTTTCGTTTAAGTCAAATTATATTCTGTATTTTATCAAAGAAATTATTCATCAATATTATCTTAAGCACATCAAAATTGCCTTCCTGTGGGTACCTTCTCACCGAGGTATCTCTGGCAATGAGATAGTTGATAAAACTGCTTATGAAGGTTATAATGCTGTTGATGTTAGAAACGCAATGGAAATTCCTATGACTGATTTCCTGCAATGTATTAATGAAAATATATATAAGTTATGGATAGAAATGTGGAAGAAAGACCAAGACATCAAAGGAAAGTGGTATGGAAGTATTCAAGAAAGATTACCTGTTAGACCCTGGTACAATAAATTGAAAGAAGCCAGCCGAGAATTTATCACTACGATAAATAGATTACGCTTTGGCCATAATACTGCACCGTCACACCTTTTTAGACTTGGCATTAATATAAACAATACATGCCCACATTGTGAATCCCAAGAAGGAACCATGGAGCATCTTATTTTTGACTGTCAAAACTTCTTGCTTGACAGATTAGTGTTGGCTAGTGAACTTAGTGATGTAAACTTTAAGTGCGATTCTTCATCCCGCCCGCCGCCACTTGAATTGTTATTAAAAAACAAAAACACTTACAAACCGATATATAAATATATTAAAAACACTATTCAAACAATATAAAAGTGAAGTGATAAGTACATAGTGCAGTGTTTCATAAAATAAAATAAGACTTGACTTAAAGGTCTTAGTTACCAGGTCATAAAATTCCAAAAAAAAAAAAAAAAAATAAAGATGACAGGTTTTTCTGGCGGGAACTTTAAAAAAGAGCGCTTCAGAAAAATTTTCAAATTCCTTTTTTATTAAATATTTCCTAATTTTTTGCTTAAAAGTTAATTAAAATAACAGTACTAGGTGTGCAAACCTGTAAAAATGGTAGGAAACGAGGGGGGCGGGGATAACCCGCCCACCTCACATAAACGTCCTCGGCCTGAGGCCGGAGGCGGAGGGACAGACATAAACATGGATGGCGGCGGCGGTGAGCTTGACTATTCTCCATATATTAAACCAGACTATAAGAGACTTTACCCAGAAAATGCCACATATCTAGATTTTAAAGTGTTTATTGAAGCTACCAACAACAAGGATAGAATAGGCAATAAGAGCCCTATCTATCTCAATCATATATTTTCCAGTGAAATAAAAGGGGTGACGGCTATACAACGAATAAACGCAAATAAAATAGCAGTAATATTTAAACAGTATAATACGGCCAATAACTTCATTAACAACACCACTTTTCTCAACAAACATGGCTTGAAAGCCTTTATTCCGGCTGCGCAAATAGAAAAAACAGGTATAATTAGATTTGTACCAGCAAATATTTCCAATAAAGAATTATACACCAAACTTACATCAATATATGAAATTATAGCTATAAGAAGATTCACAAAAAAGGTTGGGCAAGAGCGAGTAGGACTACAAACAGTAAGCATTACTTTTCTATCGAATGTACTTCCAGACAATGTACAATATGATTTGTTTTCATACCGTGTTTTTGATTATATACCCCCATTACAGCAATGTTTCCGTTGTTTTAAATTCAACCACTCTGCTAGGATATGCAATGGCAAACAAAGATGTTCCATTTGTGGAGGTGAGCATTTATATAAAGAATGTGATAGACCAACAGAGATCTGCTGTTGTAATTGCAGCGGGCCTCATCTTGCAATTTCTAGATTATGTCCAATTAAGTTAAATAAAATTTTAGAAAAGAAAAATAAGATTACTTATGCAAGTGCTACATTGACGAAACAACACATGAGGGATAATATTGAATTCCCACCTCTGCCACCTCCAAAAATTAAACCAATTGACACTGTTAATAAATCTGTAAATAAGCCTGTATATACATCTGTAAATAAGTCTGTATCTGTAAATAATCCTGTACATAGTGTAAATAAATCTAAAGATGTCCCTCCTAAGGTAGACATCAAAGCCCAAATAGTTGCCAACAACGATGTACTTATGGCCCTGGTACAGACGTTGGTGGAACTGGGTAATAAGGGAGATAATACGCCTACCACCGTAAATAGTATTAAAGAAACACTACTTAAAAATCTCAAGTAATGGATCCAAGTCACACACTGTCTAAGCTACGTATTGCTCAGTATAACATTCAAAGTGCTAATAGTAAAAAACCCTTATTGATTCAGTTCTTACAAAAACAAAATGTTGACATTTGCTTACTTAACGAAACATGGTTTAAAGACAATAGTTTTAGAATACCCGGATATAACATTTATAATAAAAATTCCAGTAACACTCATAATGGTGTAGCAATACTGATTAAACCATATTTAAAGTACAAAGTTTTTAACACTAGATTTTATGAAGACATTCAAACTGTTGCTCTGTCCTTAACTACTGTGCATGATAGCTTGACTATTCTTTGTGTATACTGTCCTCCTTCTAGTGGGCATATACGGATTAATAGACTACGTAATATAATTAATGATCTTCCAAAGCCTATATTTGTCAGTGGTGACTTTAATGCGCACCACATTGCATTTGGTTGTCTGTCCACTAAGAGCAGAGGTCAGGATTTATTTAATATCATTGATGACTTGGATTTATGTATTTTAAATGATGGTAGTTTTACAACTGTTAACAACCCGAGGCGAAATCCGTCTGCAATTGATGTTAGCTTTATTAGTGCTAACCTCGCATCAATATGCGAGTGGTCTGTACATGATGATTCCATGGGCAGCTACCACTACCCAACAATAACAGAGATTACACTACATATAGATAAATATCATATTAATCCCCCTGTTGATAGGTATGTATATAAAAAAGCAAATTGGACGGAGTATAAAACTATTTCCAAAACAATATTTAATGATTTAGTCCTAAAATTGTATGATCCTATTTCAACCTATAATGATTTTTGTTCTCGGTTAGATAATTTAAAAGATATGACAATTCCTAAACTCACTAAACCAAATAATTTTAGAAGCAGACCTCCAGCTCCTTGGTGGAATGACATTTGTGAAAAAAGTGTAACTGCCTCTTACAATGCATTGAAATTTTATAGAAGTGAACCCACTATGGAGAACTATCTAGATTACAAAAGAAAAGATGCATTAAAAAAAAGGACTATATCAGAACAAAAAAGAATAGGTTGGGATAGCTTATGTAACACTTTCAATAGAACTACTCCTATAAGTAAGATTTGGAATCTTCTAAAAATGTTCAAAGGTATAAGAGCTGGCAATAAATCATATAAAGATGAGTTTATTTCTCCATTTCTAGATAAATTATCCGACAATTGCAATTTAAAAGATGCTGATAGTTTAGGCAATATTTTCGAACTAAATAATGATAATCTAAATTCCAAATTTTTGCTAGATGCTTTTACATGGTCTGAATTTAAAATGAGTTTGTTATCTCGGAAAGACACTACACCTGGTTTAGATGATTTCCCCTACTGTATTATTAAAAATTTAGATGAGTCTGCACAAAAAATGTTTCTAAATATTCTTAATTTACTTTGGCATTGTAAATGTATTCCACAATCATGGAAAACACAATGTGTGATTCCGATACTCAAACCAGATAAACCTTCGGAGCTTGCCAGCTCTTATAGACCAATATCACTGTCTTCATGTCTTGGTAAAATATTTGAAAACATGATTAAGAATCGTTTGGATTGGTATATGGAATCTAACGGCATCATTCCACATGTTCAATATGGATTTCGTCGAGGGCGAAGTTGTGCAGACAGCTTCACTTCCTTAATTTTAGACCTGAAACATGCAAAGGATAAAAAATTACACACTGTTTGTGTATTTCTAGATGTTCAAGGTGCATTCGACAGTCTAGATCCAGCTATACTTGTACAAGTTATGTCTAGGTTAGGCGTACCTGGTCAGCTATGTAAATGGATATATAACTTTTTGAATAATAGAACACTCTATGTAAAACATAATAATACATTGTATGGTCCAAAAGGTGCATCTAAGGGTACAATGCAGGGTGCTACACTATCTCCTTTGCTATATAATATATACACAAGTGAAATCTGTAAATTTGTAAACAGTAATGTAGATATTTTGCAGTTTGCTGATGATATTGTTTTTTACAGTAGTAATTATAATGTAGAAATTGCAATTGACAATATTAACAGAGCCTTGTCCCAACTATTTCACTATTATAATGATGAGCTACATTTAAAAATTAACCCCTCCAAAAGCAGTGTTATGATATTTGGCAATGAGAACACAAATTCAAAAGTTATTTATAATGGAGAATTTATAAATCCAGTAAATTCAAAGAAATTTTTAGGCATAGTAATAGATAGGAATTTAACTTTTAAGGAACATATTAAATATATATCAAAGAATGCTCTTAAAGGTTTAAATATAATTAAATGTCTTGCAGGTGTCTCATGGGGAGCAGACCCGAAAATATTGTCAATTTTGTATAAAAGTATAGTTAGAAGTCATTTTGATTATAGTTCACTAGTGTATATAAATAGTACTCATGTAAATAAACTAGATCTATTGCAGAACAGGGCTTTGAGAACAATTTCTGGTGCAATGTGCTCTACTCCCATAAGGGCCATGGAAGTGGAGACTAAAATTATGCCCTTAATTTTGAGACGTATCCTACTTGCAGAGAGATTCTGTCTTAAATTAATTGCTGCAAATAACAGAAAAATAATAAACAAAATTGTACCTTCTGTAAGTAGAACTCCTGGGCCTCTAACAACAGGAGAAGATCTCTTGAATGGCAAATCTCCAACATTGTCCAAAATATTGCTGGAAACAGAAAATAGTTTTACTGGTATTAGAAAACAGTGCCCATGGCCATGTTACTCTTTCTCTTATCAGTGTATTTCACATCCCATCAAAGAATTGCAAAATCCCATTAATAATAATTTAGATATGTTGCAATTTTTGGCAGAAAATAAGAATTATTATGTTATTTACACTGATGGCAGTAGGGGGAGTAATTATGTGCGTGCTGCTATATATGATCCACATGCTAAACTCTCTCGAAGCTTTGTTCTGCACAATACATGTACTATATTCACTGCAGAGGCATATGCAGTTTATCAGGCTTTAATACATATTCGCCAAAATAACAATTGTAAATACTTTTTGATTGTCTCTGATTCACTGAGTTTGATAAAAGCCTTATCTAACCTTACAGTTTCGTTTAAGTCAAATTATATTCTGTATTTTATCAAAGAAATAATTCATCAATATTATCTTAAGCACATCAAAATTGCCTTCCTGTGGGTACCTTCTCACCGAGGTATCTCTGGCAATGAGATAGTTGATAAAACTGCTTATGAAGGTTATAATGCTGTTGATGTTAGAAACGCAATGGAAATTCCTATGACTGATTTCCTGCAATGTATTAATGAAAATATATATAAGTTATGGATAGAAATGTGGAAGAAAGACCAAGACATCAAAGGAAAGTGGTATGGAAGTATTCAAGAAAGATTACCTGTTAGACCCTGGTACAATAAATTGAAAGAAGCCAGCCGAGAATTTATCACTACGATAAATAGATTACGCTTTGGCCATAATACTGCACCGTCACACCTTTTTAGACTTGGCATTAATATAAACAATACATGCCCACATTGTGAATCCCAAGAAGGAACCATGGAGCATCTTATTTTTGACTGTCAAAACTTCTTGCTTGACAGATTAGTGTTGGCTAGTGAACTTAGTGATGTAAACTTTAAGTGCGATTCTTCATCCCGCCCGCCGCCACTTGAATTGTTATTAAAAAACAAAAACACTTACAAACCGATATATAAATATATTAAAAACACTATTCAAACAATATAAAAGTGAAGTGATAAGTACATAGTGCAGTGTTTCATAAAATAAAATAAGACTTGACTTAAAGGTCTTAGTTACCAGGTCATAAAATTCCAAAAAAAAAAAAAAAAAAAATAAAGATGACATGGTAATGACACATGACACCTTCATGACACTGTCTTAGTGTCTTCTACACTGGTGATTTTTGATAAAAATAGCATTTAGTGAATGGCAAAAACAATATAATTGCTCTACCTAATCTAATATTATAACGTTGGTTATAATATTCAGTTTATCGTTAATGTTGACATGACGACAAATGCATATGAGAAATGTACAAACAAAGATGGAGCTCGCTCTTACAAAAGTTGTGACTACGCCAACAAAATATCCGTAAATTTACATAATTTCAAAAGAGACGGAAGGTTTTGTGATATTGATTTGATATCAGGTACAACTAGGGTCAAGGTATGACACAGAAATAAGTTAACCTTTTGTTGATTAATTATTTTTTACCTGCGATTTGCTTCACCGGAATTACACCAATCAAGAGTTTAATTTGATAGAGAACTCGGTCCACCTACACTCTCTTAAAAACATATCTTCTAAAGAAGATCATCAATTATTGCCCGAAATATTTTATCCTGGCTTTAAATCTTTTCTACTTAGGGATATAAGGCTTCACAAAAATTGAAAAAGAAAGTAAAAATCAACTTCAGAACCGCACTGAAAATTTGACAATTATATTGACTAATAAACAAAAACGTAACAGTTTCTAAAGGTGGTGACCAGGTTAAGTTTAAAGAATAGAAGATGGTTAGTTTATTGTCTGACCACTGCCTTCAGAAGCTGTTAAGTTTATTTGTTGATAAACTGTAGAACTCGGGCTCTCCTAAAGATAACTATTTGATTCCATAGATCTCTTTCCAAGTTTTCTTAGACCCAGTGGTATGGGTGATACGTCAGTTGATATGTCAGTTAATCACAGCCTTTTCTTTTATCTATACTTATTGTCTCCTAAGAATGTACTATGTTATGTTATTAAGCATTATTGATAGTTTTACTGTGTCTTCTATTGCATGAAGTAGTAAATTTTTCTTAGCCTTTCACCCACTTATGATGCTGTGTTATTTAGCCTGTATTTGGAAATAACATGTAGTTTTTTTTATTGCAGGCTCATCGTGTTGTGCTTGCAGCAAGCTGTGCTTATTTTGATGCAATGTTTAATGTAGGCCTTGAAGAAACTCAAAAAGGATATGTTGCTCTCCCAAGTGTACCCCCTGATATTCTTCCCATGATAATAGATTTTATATACACAGGTTAGTTACCTAAAACAGTATTCACCTGCCTGAAGAGGCAAACCTTTTGAGGTAAAACATTAGACAAATTTAAAAATCAAATCCCTTAATGAGTCCAGATTATTCAGGTTAGGGGCCGTCCATTAATCACATGTTGTTTTTTTTAGCATTTATAACCCCTCCATGCCCCTTGGTGATATGTGGTTTAAAAGTATCCTCCCCCCCCCCCCCCCAAAATCGCGTGTATTATTTTATTTACTTATTTGTCTCACTTCTTCAGCACCTATAAATATCTATCCACTTAGCCCTTTTTTCATGTTTGGTAACAAATAATAGTCTGGAAGGCCAAATCTGCAATATAGGGAGTGTGGTTTAGAGTTTCGAAGCACGCACTTGTGTAAGACAACCATCGCAACATGACTCTTGTGAGGTGGGTGTTATGTCGTGCAAAAGAAGCAAACCTCGAGACCTTCCCCTCGAGACCTGGAGAATTTCCCTTTTGTTTTTTCTTTAATCGCATCTTTTTTCTAATAATGTAACATAGTTCTTTTTTTTTTTTTTTTTAAGAAACATTGCCCCACACTAGGATTTCTCCTGTGTCGTGGGTACAGTTTTCAGACATACATGTCACATACACACACAACCAGACCCGAAACAACTATCTGTAGATCATACAAATATTTGTTCCGTGCGGGAATCGAACCCACGACACCTAGCGCAGCAGTCGATCTCTCAACACACTGCGCCAACCGTGCCGTCGTTTTTTACATTACTTTCGTATTTATGATTTTGTAAATTATATAGCCAAACCACAACATGTTCTTGTTTTTAACCGACTTCAAAAAAGATCATTGCATCAATTGAGACAGATTAAAAAAAAATTAAAAGAGTATGCTCCCAAATGGGACCACCCATTGTCACCAAGTCAGGATCTGATAATGGGATCCTAGGGAAATCGAGGGATACCCTCAAATATTATAGGACAAATAGCGCGTTTGAGCTTTTTTCTGAATGAGTCAGGTGTTGGCGTCTGAAAATCATTATTTCATGATGCTGAGCTGATGATGGATGTCATAGTACTCCTCAACGGTAAAGAGTTAGGGAATGAAACTTCCGAGCTTGGGATCACTCGATATATTTTTATGAGTCCCGTATATAACATTTGGTATAGAGGGTCTGATGATGGAGCCAGGTGATATATAGTTCAACTCGTCAGTAGTACTAGTAAACTTTTTAAACCGCTAAATGGCAAGACTAACACTGTATTAGTTACAACCGTTGTCTTAATATTTCCATTTCTCGTAATGCTTTTTCATCATGTGGTCGGCGCAGTAATTTATTTGGTTTTAAATCACAAAGTTCAATACCGGCTCGAAGCTTTTCACTCGACTTGGGGCCAGAAACATTTGACCTTTGTAAAGTTTTTTAAGAAAAGCGTCCTTATAAGTTTTTTTTTACAATTTTCTTTCTTTCCGTTCTTTCCGTTTCTCGTAATGGTCGGCTAAGTAATTTATGACCTTTGTAAAGTTTTTTAAGAGGAGCGTGCTTACTATGTCTACCCATCACTCAAAATTGTAAAATAATGCACTTCGCCAATCGTCTCGGTTTATCATTGTATGTTTTACTTGGCACCGACTTCAATATTCTTCAACTACTATATTGTATAATATAACTTTATTTTTTTCTTTTTAGTTAATTTTGTTTTTGAGTTTTTTAAATTCGATTTTTTTTTGTTAAAAAATTTAATATTTTTTTATGTTCTACTGTATTTAACATATTTTTAGGTGAAATAATGATTGACAAAAGTACAGTGCAACACTTATTGATTGCTGCTGACATGCTACAGCTAAGAGAACTCGTTACGGGCTGTGGTGAATACCTAAGAAGAGAATTACACCACTCAAACGCCCTTGGAATATTCAGGTATTTGTGATTCAATAACAGTTGTTTGTTTGTAATTGTAAACATAGTTTGACATGGGCTGCCTAAGTGCTGATTCTTCAATAGCTGGATAAATCTCAGATAAATTATTGCTCTGATAAAGACGGATCTGCTGCGCCAAATTTTTAGTAAAACATCGTTTTTCAAACATGTTTAAAAACAGGAACTCGGATATTGGAAAATCAGGCCACATTCAATTACATGAATCACATAGTGAAATATTTGTCAAAATACACTAATGCATACAATATTGCTTTCATCAAATTAGGTTTGCAGAAGCTCACAACTGCATAGAATTGGTAAAAGAGGCACTAGAGCATGTTCAAGCCAACTGGAATATAGTATCTAATGGTGATGAGCTTTTAGAATTGCCATTACCACAGCTAATAACTTTGCTTTCTTCAGAACAATTAAAAGTTGACAGTGAAGCACAGGTATGATATCATGCTAGTAGTGTTATAAAATATCACAGCTTATTTCCGACATTATGAAATAAATGGCTCATGTCTATCATATGTACGTACCTACTATTCTATCACTACCATAAGAAATCGGCATGGCGTACTATTCCCACTGCTGGTGGTTTACGATCTGCTACTGGTTTACAAATCTAAACTAAACCTAGAGAATAAATTTCTACTCTGTAAATCCAATTTTGTGAAACAGGGGGGGACAGCCTCAAAATAATATTGCAAAGGTTCCAGCAAGATACGGATGTGGCACGTGCTACATCCGTATCTTGCTGGAACTGTCACTTTACAGTTAATATGACCAAAGTCTGGCTACGACCGCCGTTGACATCGGTAGAGAAATATGGTATATTACCATCGAGGCGAGTATTTATTAATAAAAATAAAAAATACTCGCCAAAAAGGAGGAATGCTAAATTTCCATCATACATACATTAATCATACATACATTTTTGTTATACACACTAATTATGATTCCTATTATTTTATAGTACCAACAAGTTAGAGTAAATTAAATTAAAAACATAAAAGCCCTGCAGGTAAACTCCTTAGTCCACGAATATAAACGCAGTCTAAGATTGCGATCAGTAAAAACAGCACATGACTATAAATCTAAAGTACAAAACTGCGCTTTACTGCAAACAAAATATATGTATAAATATTTTTTTTAGGTTTTGTATGCAGCTCTACGCTGGTTAGAGCATGATCCAGCGTGTCGCAGACGTCATTGTTTCGAAGTACTGAGTCATGTACGACTGCCACTTATTTCTCCACAAGTCCTAGATCAAGCCATCAAAAATGTCCAAGACCCATCTATAGCCGTCGCTTTAAAAACAGTGAGAGTTGATATGGTAAGTTACAATATAATGTTCATTTTATTAGATACTAGTTAAGGTGAATATACTATTCCGAAAGTAAATAATGTATTATGATTTTAAAATTAGTTGATATGGGCACCATTTAAAATGTTTTATTTTGTATTTAGAGCTACTTAAGATTTCCAATAGGTAACTTTTTGTGAATTGTTTAATCTATAGAAGAAAACCGTTAATGTTTTTGATAAGTGCCCTGATTGCTTAAGTTCGATTCGATTGTGACCGATTGAATGCTCACCTGAAATTAATACCTAATTTTAGAAAACACGTCGCGGTGCTTTGGTGTCACTGTTAGTGGAGCCACGTCAGCGAGCGCGACGAATTTTACTCGTGGCAGGAGGGTCATGTCGCGACAAAGCTGCGCACCCGCCCTTAACAACGGACAATATCCTCTCTTCAGTTCTAAAATTTGATCTACATAAACGGTAACAGAATTTTATAAATCAGCCTATCCCACTCCAGCTTACTTCTGATTTCAGGCCTCTATTAAATTGGGTACAACCAGGTATTCCGAGTTCTGCATCCGTACCCGCACCCTTGCGACCTTTTCCGGAACAACAAATTTGCAATAGTAATAAATAATAGTCGTATCTTTAATCAAACGTGTCTATAATCAAAGAGTAAAAATTAAAATCAAACTGCCTCATTGTCCTAGTGGACGCAAGCGCGAGGTCCTGGATTCGATTTCCGGGTCGGGCAATGTGTTATTTGGTTTTTCAGCATGGAAATTATCAGTAGCAACACGGAGTTTGGAAATAAAAATAGGTACCTTTATCAAGTCAAATCCTTAAATTCGAAACATATTCATACTGAACGTGCCTTTTATTTCAAGGGAGTGGGAAGAATTATCGCCGATGGGAATTGCGCGAATCCAGCCAGGCGTAGCAACTCTAGGAGGTCGGGTTTATGCTGTTGGAGGTGAACAAGGAAGTCAAATACTCGCAAATGGAGAGGTTTATGACCCACAGGTATGCAAAGAACCATTCGGTTATTATAATTGGCAGGGCAAACTAATATCAGCGTCACCGTAAGGCCCAGTGCCTACTGGCGGGACGCACAGCAGGGGATTTTTAGGTGACGAATACATAGTAATATGCCTTATTAACACGCTGTTTATTTATTATTAGCTTCACCTGTAACTATGTAAAAAAATCTTGGAAGTTAAATTTGACCCACTTCCCGGTTTCCGATTAAGCTGAAATTTTGCATACAGGTTTAGTTTTGATGTCAAAGCATGGTAATCTAAGTTAATTGTTTATAACAATTGCATTTGTTATAAACAATTGAAAAATGAACCTGTGCAATGAAATCGAGTTTTTACAACGGATAATTATTTCTTCGACTGAAATGTTACCTACGATGTCACATGCACTTCAAAGAACTCCATTTTTTTATAACAATTTAATTTGTTATAAATAATGAAAAACGGGATCTACATATGCTATGAATTTAAGATGTTTCAACATGAAATTATGTTATTGACTAAGATAACGTTACCAACGATGTGACATAGACTGAAATGGACTCCATTTGTTTATAACAACTGAATTTGTTATAATCAATTAAAACGGGATCTATGCTATGAATATAAGTTGTTTCAACGGGGAATTATTTCATTGGCTAAAATAACGTTACCAACGATGTGACATTAACTTAAATAAAATAAAATTAAAAATTTAATAAATTTTAACGGGAATTTATTAAAAAATAAAAAACGTCTGATGATGGAGCCAAAAAGCAGAAAGTGCTAGAGTTAATTTAAAACAGTTTAAAAAAACTAAAAAACACGCTTTTATGACGCATTAAAAAGTAAAAAATAATTAAATTAAATTAATATATATATTTTTTATTTTTTTATTTATCCATTTATTTCAGGCATCAAGGCCCATATAAACATATACAATAACATATAAAATATAAAACTTAAAAATACTATAAATATTATTATCCAATGACTCATTCAAAAAACGTGGAGCGCTTTCTCAAAATTAATTAAAAGTACACATAACCAAAAAAAAATAAAAACCGATTCCAAAAAACTCAAAAACAAAACGAATAGCTAAAAAGCATGTTTTATTATACAGTATCGTAGTTGAAGAATATTGAAGTTGGTGTCAAGTAAAACATAAAAGTAATATATAACCTTGCTGCTATAATAGCGACATTGAAACAACAAGTTCACGTAAAAATTGTCGAGTGCGAAGTGAATTATGCGTCGGACACCACAGATGCACATCGCCAATCGTGTCGGTTTATCATTGCATGTTTTACTTGGCACCGACTTCAATATTTTTCACCTACTATATTGTATAGTAAAACATTTATTTTTTGCTTTTTAGTTATTAGTTTTGTTTTTGAGTTTTTTGGAGTCGGTTTTTATTTTTTGTTAAAAAATGTAATTATTTTACAATTTTGAGTGATGGGTAGATCTAGTAAAGACGCTTCTCTTGAAAAACTTTACAAAGGTGAAATGTATGTTGCCCCAATTCGAGTGAAAACCTTAGACGGTATTGCACTTTGTGATTTATAATCAAATAAATTACTTAGCCGACCACATGATGAAAACGCATTACGAGAAATGAAAAGATTAAGATGACTATTGTAACTAATACAGTGATAGTATTGCCTTTTAGCGGTTTAAAATGAGCCCAGGCTCGAGGGGTTTACTAGTAACTACTGAAGAGTTCCACTATATATCTCTTGGCTCCATCATCAGACCCTCTATACCAAATGTTTTATACTCATCAAAATATATTGAGTGATCCCAAACTCGTAAGTTTTATTCCCTAACTCCTTACCATTGAGGAGTACTATGACATCCATCACCAGCTCAGCATCATTAAATTATGATTTTCAGACGCCAACACCTGACTTATTAAGAAAAAAGCTCAAACGCGCTATTTGTCTTACAATATTTGAGGGTATCCCTCGATTTCCCTAGGATCCCATCATCAGATCCTGACTTGGTGACAATGGGACCAACTTGGGAGCATACTCATACAAACAAAAAAAGAATTTTTAAAATCGGTCCATAATAGGGTATTTGACAGGTTTTAAATATGTCTAATTGTTCATTATATATATGTATATGTACATTTGCAATTTGATTAATTCTTTGTGAATTTCTCTATTTTCTATGAAAATCGCCATGAAAGTTTAAATGAATAATAGACGCCATAAATGCATTTCATGACGTCACCTGCTTGTAAGCAAACTTATCATAGTGTATTCATAAATAATTATAGTGTGTGACAATTTGGTAAATAAGTATATATTTATGTATTTTTATGAACTTTAAACGAGTTGTAACTTATAGCATCGAATGGGCAATATGTCAACATAACCTAAAATGTTTACTATAGTAACAACCTTTTTAGGCTTTTTCTAATCAATTTAATTATTTAAAAGTATATTATATAAAAAAAACGGTAATACGTACAGTGCTGATTTCACATTCTTTAATTCGGAAGCGTAAAAATCAGGATTGTTTTTGAAAAATAGTCCGACCATAATTGCGTCTATTCTAGGGAGGTTCCCACTATCAGCTTTAACAAAGTTGGTCTCCATCTTAGATTAGATCGTACTTTAAAAGATTATTTAAGATAATTTCCCACTTTATTCTCTAAAAACGAAGAAAAACACTGATACACCGTACAAAACTTCGACTGACATTTACTGAAAACAAGCAGGTGACGTCACTCCAGATTCAGCCAATCCCTTGCGTTTTCAATCACGTGGTAAGACATGAAAATTTAATTTTTTTAATTAATGATTTTTTATAATAATCATACTTATTTTAAAATAATGTGATGGCTAAATTGGTTTTAAAAAATGTTTGCTGTTAAGTTAATAACCGTTTGATTGATCTATATTTTCATTGTAGTCAAATACCCTATTGACGGAAGGATCGTGTCACAAACATACAAAAAAAAACATACAGTGGAATTGAGAACCTCCTCCTTTTTTGAAGTCGGTTAAAAAGCGCTACACGCTATTTTTTTTATGAGGTCGATCGCATTGATTTTTTCACCGTGAAGTTATTTATCACCCAAGTCTACTAGCTAATAGTGCCAGAACTGATTTAATTTGTAGAAGACAAAACTAAAGGAACGATTTTGTTACATAATAAATCCAGCCCATCATTCTCTAGTAAAGAGTAGAATTTATTTTTCAACAAGCGTCTTCTCGGAATGAGATGCGGATGACGGACTATACTAATAGGTACACACGATCGAAATCATTTTGGAGGTTTCTCAGGTTACCCATGTATACCGCTGTTATGACTACATATGTATGTAGGTACTTAAGTTGGATGTATTTTTCGTTTCAGACTGATAAGTGGTCAAATATTTCACCAATGAAAGAAGCTCGTTGTGAATTTGGACTAACAGGCTGGAATGGGAATTTGTACGCTTTCGGTGGGTGGGTCGGATCGGACATGGGCGCATCAGTCGAAGTGTACGATCCTGTCGCCGACGAATGGACATTAATGGGAAGAATGCCAGAACCAAGGTTTGGTATGGGTGTAATCAATTTTGAAGGTAAATTTTGAAATAAACAGTTGTAATTTTAAAATTCTTTCGGGTCGCTAAAATACATGTTTTTTTAGGTCTTATATATATAGTTGGGGGATGTACTCACACGTGGAGACACACCAGGGACTTATTATGTTATCATCCTGCTTCTCGCAAGTGGCATAATCTGACACCGATGCATCATGCTCGTAGTCAAGCTGCAGCTGTCATTCTTGATAACTACCTCTATGTCATTGGTGGTAATGCGCCGAGGCGTTCCGTTCTTACCTCCGTAGAACGTTATAGCTTCGATGAGGTAAGAATTACATTATTGGTCTTATAGATAAATATTGTGTATAAATATAATTACTTGACCTGACTGACTGACTGATTCATCAACGCAGAGCCTAAACCGCTGGGGCTATAAACTTGAAATTTTGGCAGTTGGTGTCTTTTATGTTGTAAGCATCCACTAAGGAAGGACTTTTTGGAAATTTCGCCCCTAAGGGGGAATAAGGGATGAACGGTTGTATGGAAGTCCGTCATTTTCAAAGTAAGAAGCACGAAATTTCATATACCTGCTTCTGGTTCAAAATAAATGTACACTTACATCGGATTTTTCAAAATTTTACCCCTAAAAGGGTGAATTAGGAGTTAAAAGTTCAGTAAAGGAAGTTCGTCACTTTGCTACTTATTAGCTTTTTTTTACTACTCAAAATTCCATATACATAATTATATCTACGCGAGTGAAGCCGCGGGCAATAGCTATAAAATATTTTAAGTAAAATTACAAGCCTTATTTTTATTACACGACTGCCCAAAAAAGGAGTGTAATGTTTTTATTAGGGTTCATGTATGTATGTGAGTTTCATTGTTCCACCATAACTTTTGAATGCATGAACAGATTTGGATGTATGCGATATCGTTAGAAACCTTACATCATCGCGAGGGACAAAGGCTAAAAAAAAATGAAAAAAAAAATCATTATGGCGGCAGTTTGGCTCAATGATAAAAAGTGAAAAAAAAAAAAAAACAATTTTTACAATATGGGTGGCAAATTGAAAGCCTTGACGAGCACATTCCAAAACTATATACTAAATTTGTCATTGCAGTCGGGGGACCGTTCTGTGGAACAATTTTTTATATAAGAGGACTAACTATAAGAATAACTGCAATGACAAAATTTACCTAATACAGCTTGTTTTTTACTTTTTAGTTCGTTTTTTGGAAGGGCAGTCGTGTTTTTTAATTTTTAATTTATTATTATCAGCCTCTACTGTCCCACTGCAGAGCAGGGCCTTCCTTCCCACCTTCCTACCTTTCAGCTTTGTTGGACTAGCCTTATTTTAATATCCACGCCAGCGAAGCCGCGGGCTAGCAGCTAGTTAGTTAGGTATAATTGCTGTGAACATGCGGATTGAACTCACGAAAAAGCTATCTTGAAATAAAGGGTTAGACTAAAGTTGTAGATTGTGCAAAAAAAAATTCGACGGCGAGCAAGAATCGAACCTATGACCTTCTGGATCACTACACCAATCGCCCTAGCCTCTAACCTAGAGTAGTTCAGACTAGCTCAACCACATGTGCCCTTTTTTATGCGTCGTTTTACATTTTCATAGAAATAAAATGAAACCTACGTTTCAGGGCACATGGGAAGAGGTTGCCAGTTTAAAAGAAGCTCGCGCAGGCTGCGCTGCCGGCGCTGCTGAGGGCACGTTGGTGGTGGCCGGCGGCGACAGCGAGAGCGCCGGCGAGCGCACCTTCTACCGCGCGCGGACCACTCTCTCTAGCGTCGAGATCTACGAGCCGCGCGAAAACACCTGGCGCTCTGCCCCGCCCCTGCCACACTCCAGGGCGGAGGCGGGAGCCGCACTACTCTGACGAATCATACGGTCAAAGACTGCACATAAAATAAAATCACAAATTTCCAAAAAAAAATATTTTAGGACAAAGGTACAAATACTTTAGCAGCTTTGATATAAAAAAACAGTTTAACTCTTGTTTTGATTTTATAATCTTTAATATACCTAGATACCATGTATATAGAATATGAAACAATCGTCCAAACATCATGCAAGTGTTTATATAGTCTATGTAATTAAGCCGGGAATACGCGCGTTATTTCCATTTTTATGAATGTTTTGTGCATTTGTAATGGTGCCCGTTCTGTTTGTTGCACGCAAACTTAACTTTTTAATTTGTCACGTGTAAATGTTTTGGTACGATATTTAAGGAAATTGTTTAAAAAATTTAGCACCTTGTATTGCTTTCTCTTTTTATACGTAGGACTTACAGGCTTATTACAGTGTAATGAGCATTTTATTATACATCTGCCTGTTTATTCGGGTCCCTTTTGATAGGATGGCGTGGGACCTACATAGCAGGACGTTTGCTTATTGACTCGTTCGCGATCTCTTACGTCAGTAACAACAACGGCCAGCTATAGCAGAAAGCTTAGATTAAAATATTCCTATGAGGGCACGATTTTACGTGTGACAATGTTGTCACGGGAATATTTTTTAAGAAAGTCAGCGCGGCTAACACACCTCTACCACACGTTAGATGTGTGTTAGCCGTGCCGACTTCGATCGCAATTGCAAACTTAGGTGAGTTTTCAAACAGATCTATGATGGTTACGCTAAGCCAGGGAGAATCCAACTAGCTTTTCAAGCGTATTAAAAATGCATTTAAATAAATTCCAGCTGCTATACATAGCTAAGTTATTTATTTAAATCTTCAACAGTCTATTATTCTTTGCTAATAAATATATGTATACTTATTGTTATGAAAATCAAAATGTTAATTATGTATTCTATTTGTTTCTTAAATGAAATATGTACATCTTACAAGTTCGGCCTAACGTAGAAGACAGACTATCCGTGACGCACTTTTAGTCTGTGAAAATAGAACCTATACAATTATAATTATGCAGTATCGCGCACGATGCGAAAAAGTCCGGCGCACAAAATATCCTTGTAATTCTGACAGATCACGCCACACTGCGCCGATCAAAAAGTGCGCATTTTAGTCGGTAGTCTGCATTCGTTAGTGATTGACGCGTACGTGGTACGATATCATGGCGCTAGAGATCGATGTAACAATGTTAATACAAGAAGTATAAAACAGACCAGCACTGTATGCTTCTATCTGCAATCCAACTTGAAGAA
Source organism: Shargacucullia verbasci (assembly GCA_947562105.1). Lineage (NCBI taxonomy): Eukaryota > Metazoa > Arthropoda > Insecta > Lepidoptera > Noctuidae > Shargacucullia > Shargacucullia verbasci. The sequence continues at coordinate 7,592,953 of OX387284.1, read as the reverse complement.
TTAAAATTAAAAGAAGAATTGAAAAAAATGTCCGAGTATTCTTTGAGAATTGAATGTTTAATATGAAACTGTTATTTTAGTAATCTCTGCGAAAGAATAGGATGTACCCAAAAATTTCTATTTCTTCTTCTTTTTCTGTATTTCAAGTACAAAATAATACATCGCAATCTCCGCATTTCCATAGCGTGTACGTCCCTACAGTTCCGCCGACAGAATTATCGAAGACGTGTGTCGTGTACTTTGAGACTGTAAAAATTCCGCGACGGACATTTTGCGCGCCACACAGACGTTTTGAAAGTCTGTTTTTTACGCCGCGCGTCATTGTCGCTTATCTGGATTCATTTTAGAAATAAAAAAAAAAACACATTCAAAATCCTAATCTGCAGTTTTTATACGATTGATAAAATTTAAACGGATTTTTGGGAACAGATTTCTCTATCTGTAAAGAGTGCAGATGCCAAATGCTTATGTTATCCATATGCCAGAAACCTATATAAAAACAGACTACACAAACATGAGAAAATATAGTGGCAGGAGTGCAAAATTTACACAACTCGGAATATCTCAAGTTTCACTCTTATTCCTAGTTTTTATTATAGTTTATACTTGCTATAGCGCTACTTAATGCATTATTTCTAATGTTGTTATAATATATATTATTCTCTATAGTTATATTTTATATTATGTTAAACATTTAAAATAAGTATTAAACTTCCAATACTTCGTAAATTTATTTCTTTCTGTAATCTTAATTATAATTATTGTATAATGTGTTCAAAATAGGATTAACGAAATGTTTCATATGGATATAATATTATAAGCTTAACTTTTGGACTGCCACCTTGGTAGCACTATTTACATTTATAATTTACGCTGGGTGATATCAATGAATCTAATTTAAGTATTAATAAGAATTAAATATTTTTACATTGAATAACATTTCTTATTTAATTGTATATAAACATAATATTTTTCACAAAGCAAAAGCTGGAAATCTGGCATCTAAAACGCGTGTTAAGTCTTCAGCCAGATAAAGACGACCAACTAAGCCTTCAAACAACGACGCTGGTCTATCTGGATGATGTAATTCTGTTCCTGGACGTTCCACCGCACACCACTCCATGAAGCAACAAGCCCGGTACAGATAAATAGGTTTCTGAAATATAAACAGACTGTAAGGACTAATACTAGTAGTCATTCAACGCTTACCTCAAGAGAAAATGTAATAGTCTGTTAACTGATAGTTGACACTGTTGAGAGTGTCTTTTCACAATTCGAACCTAGGAACTGGCAATAAGATCTCTCCCAGCACCAACGGAATCTGGTCGCCAATAGTAGGCACATCTCTGTAAGCGTTCTTATAAAAAGAATTGTGAGTTTTCCCTAGCCTTACCAATTTATTAACCCTGACAGATTAACACAGACACATTAGACAATCTATTGTTTCTATTTGGCAGGCGTCTCCTGTATCTTAATGAGTTAAACAGAATCAGTAATGGCTAGTTTGGCTTGCATGTCTATTATGGCTGATAGATGTACACTAACATTTGAGTCCACCGTCGATTCATATCCTGATATAAAACGCAACGATTTTACGATTAGCAAATTGACATGGTTCTCCGGTAGCTGTGTCGAAGGACATCGATGCCCACAGGAACAGACAACTCTAAATAGAGACCGAAAATTGGTCCCCTGATGGAACACTGAAAGAAGAAGGCATCCGGGATCTCATTATTATAACGAGCCTGTATGATATTGTCCCACTGTGATAGACCCCCGGACCGCCACTAGTAAGAGTATACCTGAGAGACAAAACCTCAGTTCATCCGGCGCACTTCGGGCAGTCCGCGTGGATATGACTACTCTTTCTTCAGTGGCAATGAATATAGATAGTTTACCGAGGTAGATATTATCAGTGTACCTTAGTGGCTTGATACAATTGTAGGAACGCGTATGCATTTCCACTAACTCCATGGCACATACTATAACCTTTAGTACATAATCCACGTTGCCATATTACATCGCCGCACTGCATCGCGATTTTCATATATTTATCTTCTTCAAATATCTGAAATACAATAAAATTAAATTCAATGAATATTAAAAAATGTTAAATTTTTCACCTCCCATATGTGCATCCTTTAATTCCTGTCAATCGTTGTTTTACATGCTGTATAAGTGTTCAGATACAATCGGACATACGTTTCCAAAAATAGCTTTTCCTGGATTCTTTGCGAAAGTATACCTATCAAAATTAAAATGTTGTGTACCTAAACTATCAGTCAGTCAGTCAGTAATTTTCTCCCCTGGTCTCGTTAATGGTAACATGTACGCTGGAAAGTACTTCTTTAGAATAATTCGGAACCAAAAAATTTCTAACAAACCTGAGCAGATAGAATGCACAAGGGTACGAATCCAGGAGCTCCATGGCACCACTGTACCAGTTTGTCTCCCGAACTACTGCCCATGGATGACGGAAAATTACCACTTGTGAAGCGCTGATTTAATAACCAGTCTATAGCTGGTTTGATGAAACTGCGTATTTCAATAATATTTATGTATAAACGAGCCTGAAAGAAAACATAAAAAAACTGGCATAGGAAGGGAAAACAACTTCAGTTCTAAAAATTGCAAACCTACAATCGCTGGGGAGTAAAATGCCAATAAAACGGCAACTCCAATGGTAAGTCCAGAGGCCCTAGTGTTAGGGCCTCAGGAATAGTACATTTAGCTAACGTATTTCTCGTACGATTGGAGATTTCATCCTATTGGTTCTTTCTAGGTGGGCAGATCCTTGATGATACAGAAGTTGTATCACCTTTTTCTTTGGATCGGCATTCAAGGAGTGCTCTCAAACGTGTTTTCAATGACAGGCGGAGGACGGCTTGTAAAGTTTGCTGTGCTCAAAAGATCACATAATGGGTACAATTATTTTATACGCATAACATTACTTTCACAGCGCCAGCAGCGCGGCGTCGTGACCTTGTGACCTTGAAATTGATTGGTTTCCATCCACGTATACGCCCGGCATCCCTACAACGGTCTGCGGGGAGCATCGCGTCCACAGTTCCACACTGCCTGTACTGCAATGTGGTCTGCTAAGACGCCTGTCTCGTTTACGATACCTCGGCAAACCAAAGGTTGCTTCGGCCACTTGGTTCACACACCACGGAAACTTAAAGACACTTTCGCTATAATAATATGAAATAAGTGATATTACTTGCAACAACATGTATAAGATTCCCGCCATCCCATGAGCTGCTCCAAAATATATTTTTTCGTGCCAGTGCCATAGTAAAGGACTTTCGGATTTCATTTGCGTAGAATACTGTTTACCAGATTTTAGTATGCTATTAATCACCTGAAATTGTGTAAGGCTTATAATAAGTTATATTATAATTCAAATACCAAACAATAACTTTCTATTTATTAAATTACTACCTTTTCTATGTGATTTACGGGAATAATCTCTTTCCCGTTAATATATTTATTCACAAATAGTAAGGCATAAAGATATCCAGATTTCCCATACAAAAGCTCATCAGGTGACTCATTTAACAAGGAGATCAGAGACATCAACCTAAATATTTAGAAGAAAAAGAAAGCTTTTATGAAAATGATTAACAACCAGCCATAATATGGAAATGTAAATAAAGGAGCGCTGTTCTAACATGAACTGATATTGTTTATTTTGAAATAAATGATTATGAAATTAAGTTTTAAATCACTTTTAGAGGAATAAGAAAATTGCAAAGAAACATAGAGAATTTATTATCCTTGATACCATTTATGATACCTATATATTGCAAACATGGTCATAAAATACCTTTGAGCTAATGATTTATAATCAGGCAAACTTTTGTCAGCCCGTTTGGAGCTTAGCTTATATGCTATTACAGTTGCTAAGGCGAGTGGTCCAGCATCTCCACACAGAAAGCTAATTCTACGTCCTTTTAGGTTTTCAATGTCTATATATTCCAATGCATTCTGTAACAGTAATAGGTACATATTTCGGCTTTTATAATTTAATATCATATTATATCATCTTTGTACACACAATAAATTACAATTCAACAATAATGTATTTAAATCTTTCACATTCAACAGACACCAATCAGTGCAGAAAAACCCAATGAAAAAAAATTCTAAGTCACAATCCCGGAGACGTGATCGACGTGCTGTGCGACTGACATATCATTGTGTGAGGCGTGGTTGATGCTTTCAATGCGGGTAGTTGTGCAACCTTAGCAATTAGTTATCCGTTTATTATATGCTCCAAGACTATGAATCATAAAGGAATCCACTAGCCTTCAGTATATCATGGTTGCAATCATTTTTCAAGGCATACATAAAATAATGCAGTGCAAGTCCAGCCGAACCCGTGTACACTGTGCCATCATAGAATATATCACCTTCCATCTTTGTTTTAAGAAGTGACAGTTTTGCCGATTTAAAGTTTTGCAATTTTGTTTGAAACTTTTCTGATATCTGTAAAGAAATAAATCTTTTTTAGAATCTATCACTTTAACAGGGATCACCAATTAGTTGCATTTGGGGTCTGTTTTTTTAAAATAATATGACTGTTGCAGTCTGTATCAATTTTTTACAGCAGATGAGCTTCTAACCACCAGCAAGTAATACAAGTTAAATGTGGGTGTACAATGGTACACCTCTGCCTAACCCTTCAGGGAATACAAGCATGATGCTATATATTGTACTGTTTACTTAAGGTCTGCACAAAATAGGTTGACAGTCTTGATCCGGATTGCGGTCTGCCATTTGATGATCTGCTCTAAAACATGTAGAATGTAACGGAAACATAAAATTGAACAAGTTCGCTCCACCTACTCCCAAAGTGTGTCAATTTATCTGTGACTAAATCATGTCCAAATGAATAACTGAATAATTTCCTATGTTTTGCTCATTCCTTTGTCACTTTATCACTAATCAAGCCATAGATAATGCTTTAGAAGTGACAGTGGCAGTGGAAAATATTGTAAGTTTTTCTTTTTTGTATTTTTTATAATATTTACATCTTTTATAAATCCAGAAAAGTTTAAAATGGTATCCTTGCATTAAATTTTAGGTGCGTACAGTGTAAACCGACATTCAAGAAGAATAATTAATAAGTTAGACAAGAATTAAAATGAATACAATACATTCAGTATTTTTTATCAATTTAACCAATACTGTACTGACTGAACTACTGATACTTAGGATAGATACGTAAACGCCGAGTGATAGACGACAGCTGAACTGCTATACCTGCTCAAATAAATGAACTATTATTATAAATCTTTTGATGAAAAGGATTCTCTTTTCAGTTTAGTAATTCATTTGTCGGTGTACACATTTTTAGTGGTCTGGAAACATTGCCATATTTTCTCGGATTGGCTTCTCAATCTGACGACTAACAGTAACGCTTGTTTTTACGATAAAAATATGTAAACAATAACATACCCCATCTCTAGAATCGTTAAGAATATTTGCTGCAACCTCAAGTGAATAATCATCATATTGATTTTCAAAAGAACCTTTTGGGGCCATGATTAATGCTTATAATAACCAACAATTTTCTTTTACATTTTTATAAACGAACACAAATTGAAAAGCAATCTAACTTTGATTGACAAAATAACAATAGTGACAACATTAGGTATTTGATCTGAAATTGGAGTAAAATAATCGATTTTTCAAATCGATTTTGAACACTAAATCGATTCGATGAATCAATCCAAAAACCTCTCGAATCGGACTGATTCAATATCTTAAACTGGCTGCGGCATAGAAATACTACTTAAAGAATGAGCGTAACTGACGTCACGGCAAGTTAAACAAGGAACGTTTATTACGAAACACATATGAAAGAAGGAGATGCAATCTTTATTTTTTGTTTTTATCTGCGTAGCCGGTATTTTTAGCCACAGATTGTCAGATTTGACAATCTGTGGCTAATTAAATATGCAAAAGTAAACACGAGATATAAACTTCGCTTAAATTTTAGTTTTCTGTATTAAATAAGTTCATATAAAGTAGCAAGTGTGTCTCCAGAGTGTGTGTGGTGTATGCGCTATGGGATATTGCACTGTTTTAGGCTGCAAAAACTGTAGCATACGAAAAGATGCCGTGCGTACTAGACATGCGCAAAACATTACGTCAAAGTGTAATGTAATATTACATCACATTGCCCTCAAAGTAATATCACTCGGTAATATCACCATCACTTGAAACATTACTCGTGGCTGGTTGGTACGTTCGCGGTTCGCGTCGCGCCGTTTATTGTAAATGATATTGTTATCATATTACTTGTAATTTTTACGGTTTTGTTGTAAGTTTATTAGTAAGTTATTGCATTATTTATACCTAAGTACACTATTTACATTTAATTATACAGTCACTATTTATTATTATTCACATTTAAATGAGTTGATAAAAATGTATTATTTACTTGAGAGATTGTAACATATATCTGAAGTGCTTGCACTTCTGATTTGAAATCATGATTAAGAAACACACGATTATTTCGCGCCAACTGCCGGCCGGACGCAATCCGCATGAAAAATATACATAAATAAACAAAATTTATCAAATCATCATAGTAAGAAGTCATGTCATAGACGTGAAAGAGAAAACTAGTCGGGAAAAAAGATATTGAACATAAAAATTAAATTCATACGTTTTAAAATTATTATTAGCAATTTTCTAACTCGTTCAATGTTGCGGTCGGCGCGGGCGTGCCGCGTCGCCGTTGCCAGCGAGTCGTACCCGCGCATCGCTCAATCTCGGTCTCACTCGGTAATGTGCGTGTTTCGTTCGGCCGCCCGCCCGAGCGAATTACTTGTAATGGTACGTAATATTGTGATGTTGGTTTTCCGAGCGTAATATTTGTTGTTGCATCACGTCACCGTGTGATATTACTTGAGTGATATTACTAGCATTACTTACACATCCCTAGTGCGTACCATTTCACTCGTAAGTAGACATAATTAAATTTATTAGAGTTTCAATAACGTCGGAGATATCATTACAGATATCATGGATAGGAACTGTCTACTTGTTGTTGAATATACTGTGAAATTAATGCGTCATTTTGCTTATTGTTTGTAACCTAACCTAACACGTGAAATATTAAGTTATGCTACTGTATTCTTTTATTTACCTCACTATCAATTCCAAGTAGTTTATACAAATTGAATATTAAAATTTAGGAATGTGTATTTTACAGGAATTGTACTGGTTTACAGTAGATCTTGAGATGACAAAAATATAAATTCACGCTACCGGGTGGCTAAATTGCTATTTATAAATAATCAATACGTAATTTTCATGAACCGTTAAGGGACACTGACATCTCAAATTATTTTAGTTTACAAATAAAAACCAAAAAACCAGAATGTGCTTACTGAGTTTCCTTAGCCCGCCTACCTTTATGTAAATAAAACCTGAAATATATGAATCACTATCAGTTAAATATTATGAATCTAAACATTTATTAAATTTATACACATTTACCTGACAATAAAAGAATATTTATTTAATATAAATAATAATGTTAATTATAATAAATACATTCTCATTATTTTAAAAACAATCAGGGTAAAAATAAATTTACGTTCAAAATAAGGGACATTGATTTTCCTGGCAACACCTATTGTCCGAGCGATAGAGACTATAGTGGTTACGGTGACTACTTATCTATAGGTAGTTCATCTATGGGCTGCGGTATCTTAGTCTTTTAATTTTTTGCTGTTATCGGATGCAAAAACAACCTATCGAGTATAGACTAGAGACTTAGACCGCCTCATTAGTCTAGTGGTCGCAAGCGCGATTGCTGAGCAAGAGGACCTGGGTTCGATCCCAGGTCGGGCAAAGTATTATTGGGTTTTCCTAACTTGAAATTTCCAGCTCGATTTAATCAAGAATCGATTCAAGTGTGTTCGATTTGAATTGAATCAGAGATCGATTTTTTTTAAAGAGTATCAGCCATCGATATAGTAAGGGACAAAACATATTATTTCGATGGAATCAGCCTAGACCTCAGATAAAGGAAAATAGGCCTAGACAACATAACATTTTAACTTTGGATTTTGGCAAACGGCAAACTCATGAAAATATTCTGTCTCAAATAGTCATGCAAATGCAAAATTAATCGACTAATGTTGCTAGCGCCCAAAATCTAAAAGTGTAATCACCCGCATCGAAAATGGCCAATCTGCAGATTTTAATCACAAGCTTACATCGAAATAACATGTTTAGTCCCTTACTATTTCGATACAAACTTACAACTTGTATGACCAAATTAAACCAAACTTCTTTCCTCTTAATACCTAGTACAAGTATTGCAAAGTACCTAGTTTTGTGCAACTAAAGTGAACTGAACACTAATCTAATAAGTAAAATATTTTGGAATCTAATACCAGACTAGACCATAGACATAGGACCTATAGACAGAGCGTAACTGACGTCACGGCAAGTTAAACAAGAAACGTTTATTAGGAAACACATATGAAAGAAGGAGATGCAACCATTATTTTTAGCCACAAATTGTCCAATTTGCCACTTGGGTGGTCAAACAAATATGTTAAAGTAAACGCGAGATATAAATTTCGCTTAAATTTTAGTTTCCTGATTTAAATAAGTTCATAAAGTAGCAAGTATGTCTCCAGAGTGTGTGTGGTGTGTGCTATGGGATATTGCAGTGTTTTAGGCTGCAAAAACCGTAGCACACGAAAAAATGCCGGCGTATCATTTCACTCGTAAGTAGACATAATTCAATTTGTTACAGTTTCAATAACGTCGGAGATATCATTACAGATATCATGGGTAGGAACTGACACTACTCGTCGTTGAATATACTAAGGCGCGTATTAGGCGCCCAAAGTTGGTTGCTTGATACGAATAAAACGACGGTTCCAGAATGTTAAGTGTAATATTATATCAACACTTGATACATTTAATATATGATAATTACATAGGTAAATAGTTACAGTTTTTAGTATTCTTAATAATATCTCTTATCAACAACTAATCAAAATACCATAGAGTCCCCGGTCTAGAGATTAAAATCAGTGTTGTCAATTTATAATCTGGCGACCACTGGTGACATTTAAATACAGTGGTTCGCCACACCACCCCCCACGGAGTAAGGAAAGGTATACAAAAACAAGGGGGAAAGAAGAAAAAATAAAATAAAAGAAAACTATAATCTACACTATAAATCTAGAACGTCTCTAAACTTGACCCGTCTACCTGTCTGGTGGTTACAGTAGCCGGAGGTGGTGGAATATCTAGAACGGGAGCTGGAGCATTTGGCGAGGCTGATGATTCATTAGCCGATGTCCCGCTTCTTAGTTCCGTGACGAAATCAACGGCATCACTTAGGCATCTGAGTTCTTCGGGGGCACGATGAGTTCTCCCGGAAAACAGAGTGGCTCTCCATAGACGAGCTCAGCGGACGAAGTATTTAGGTCCTCTTTGAGCGCCGTCCTCATGCCAAGAAGTACTAGTGATAGTGCCTTTGTCCATGTTTGGGCATGGCACATCAAAGAAGTTTTGAGCTGGCGGTGCATGCGTTCTACCATGCCATTAGCGCAAGGAAGATAACTAGTTATACGAACCCTCTTTGTAGCGCAAACGTTCATGAGGCGCTTGAACAAAACGGACTCAAATTGGCGCCCCTGATCGGTTGTCAAAGCGGGATATCCACCTAGTCACCAGCGTATCTGCCACTTCCTCCGCCGTAATAGAGGCCATTGGACACGCTTCCGGCCAACGTGTGTATCTGTCAACCGCAGTGAGACAGTAAGTAAAACCATTTGAATAGGGAAGTGGACCGATGATATGGATGTGTGTATGCCTGAGTCGACCGGATGGCAGGTTGAAACTTCCGAGAGGGGAGAAGTGACGCGACACTTTCTTGGAGCCTTGTTAACGAAGGTTTAACAGCTCCTGATCTGTCTCTTGCGACTTGGCAAGGGCTTCGTAATCTTGCTCGATGACGATGGCGTCAACACGCGACATTGCGTCGGCAACGACGTTGTCCTCCCCTTTAATATACTTAATATCTGTGGTGAACTGGCTTATAAAAGATAGCTGGTTTAATAGGGTATTTTACTCTATATGAGAAAAAATATAAAAATATATTATTGAGATAGTTTAGGCAAAAAGCAGTCGGAAAACGTTAGTTTTCGTTCATAAAATAGCAAACTAAATTTTAAAATTCAATTCAAAGGTTTCAGCTTTTTTAATCTGTTTCATAACACCAATAAATACTCAATTAAATAGTAGTCGCCATGTTATTACGTCATACGGCTATGTAAACTTAGAAGTTTCAACTCAACTATCAGCGTACCTTTAATCTATAAAGGCTTTTTATTATTTTCGTAACCAACGTAATTTTTATTGAAATAATACCATGGAGGACGGTTTTGTAATAGGAGACAACACAAATTTACCAAGAATAAACTCTTTGATGGTCGGTAAATTCTTTGCTGCAAATCCTGATCTCTGTTCTGCTGAGTTACGGAATGTTAAAAATTCGATGTAAGTAATGCCCTCTAACCCTCTTACACTTAAAAAAGCTATTTGATAGGGATAAGAGGTGTTTAAAATTCAAACATTGTTTTCAGGTCTGGAAGGGAGTCCAGCGATTTCGTCAAATTACGCGCGAAATGCATTTAAATTTTGCATTTTCAATGCAAACTTTAAATGCATTTTTATAGCACTTAAAGATTGAATAAAAATTTTGTAAATTTTTTGTGGTTCATTAGCACTATAGAATCTAATTGAGACACTTTTCAGAAATGGGTGTAATACCCTATTGAGAAGGTGGAAGTTTTTCACGGCACTGAATGAAAGCGTACAGCAGCAGCTTGTGGTCCGTGAAAACGGTATAATGCTGGACCTCGAGGACGTGGCGGAAGTGTTGAACGCTTTCGTAGACCGCCAGTAACTCTCGGTAGTAAGCTGGTAACTGTGCTTGCTGGTCGGTCAGTTTTTTACTAAAGAAAGCGAGAGGACGCCATTCGTTGTCAACCTGTTGCTGGAGGCATGATCCAATGTGGACGCTAGAGGCGTCAGTAAATAGTCCCGAGGGAGCCTCACAGTTTGGGTGTACTAAGATGGTGGCGGCAGATAGAATGTTCTTACAGTTTTCGAAACATTGCTCAAGCTCAGGCGTCTATGGAAATGGATTTGCGCCTTTGCTGTTAGTTGCAAAAACTGCGTCAATTAAGGGCGCCTGGTATTTGGCGGCTTCGGGCAAGAACTTGCGATAATAGTTTATTATGCTCAGAAATCTGCGCACGTCTTGAACTGTCTTGGGGAGAGGAAAATCGACAAGTGCCTTTATACGTTCTTTGGGAGGGTAAGTGCCTGTAGCGTTAATGCGGTAGCCAAGAAAACTCACTTCCTCTGCACCAAAAATGCACTTGGCTGGGTTGATAATAATTCCATATTCGTTCAGTCACTGAAACAAGAGTCTGAGGTGTTCGGCATGTTGATTTGCGTTTTTTGAATACACGAGTATGTCGTCAACGTATGCGAAACAAAAATCGGGACCGCGCACCACTTCGTCGATGAACCTTTGAAATGTCTGTCCAGCATTCCTAAGGCCAAAGGTCATATAAGGGAACTCAAATAGCCCGAAGGGTGTAATGATCGCTGTCTTGCAAGTATCGTCTTGATTAACAGGTATTTGTTGGTACGCTTTAACTAGGTCTAAAGTGGTGAATACTTAGCATCCAGAAAGGTTCTGGCAAAAATCCCCAATATGACGGACAGGATAGCGGCCCGAAATGGTGCGGGCGTTCAATGCTAGGTAGTCTCCACAAGGGCGGTAGGTATCATCTTTTTTAAGTGAAAGATGTAGTGCTGAGGACCATGAACTACTGGAAGGTCTTGCTGTACCCACTCGAACCATATCTTCGAACTCTTTTTGAGCTGCTCGAAGCTTTTGCGGAGCAAGGCCATGCGGTCGTGTTGTCACTGGGCGGATCATCAGTCGTGTTAATGTAGTGCACCGTTTTATGTTTCAGATCTTTGGGAGCTCCAGAAGGTCGTGACACACTAGGGAACTCGGTTAAAATATGAGCGTATGGAGAGTCAGGAGCGTGAATAAGCTTTATACTAGGCTGCTCGATGCACGAAAATTCGGTGCTCGTAGATAACCCAGTTTTCATCATTTCATCCCGTAATCCACCGTGAGCACAATTTGGCAACAGATTATAGAGAGCTAAGAAATCTGAGCCAATGATGGGTGTACCCACATCGGCAACGACGAACTTCCAAGTGAAATCGCGTCGTAACGCTAAATTTAGTTTTAGTTCAACAAGTCCAAACGTGTTGATTTTTGAACCATTAGCTGCGATCAACTCATAAGGAAGTGGTTGTTTCTTTCCTTGAACATGCTGCCTAAGAAGACAAGAGAGATCGGATCAAAATCAAAAATCGACGGCTCGAATACTGGTCAGTCACGAATAAACGGCGACTGGTCAAGAAGCAGTCAGTAATCGCCATTACTGATTGCTTGAAAAGTTTCCCTGGTTGTTGGATGATGACGCAATGTCAGGCCAGGAACAAGGCTTCACGAATTTAGTTGCTTTTGCTGAAAATCACTCATGATACCAGCAAACCGGGTTGTCTGGTGAGCGTGAGCGTGAGCGACTGCGATTGTTGCTTGTTGACCGTCTACGAATTACACTTGTAGCTAGGTTAGTGACCAACCGTGTTAGGTCAGCAACCTGTCGCTGAAGCAACTTCAGCTGTTCTTTAGTGTCATTGTCAGTTGAGGGTGCCCTACTGGTCGCATGAATGAAGAGGGTGTTCACTGGTTGCGGGATGATTTCCTGCAGCTTGTCAGCCAAATCATCAAGGTCCTGAAGGGCAGACTGGGTTTGTGCAACGAGAATACCCTGTATCTAATGAGGCAACTTATTTGTCCAAATTGTTTTAAGCAGCTGCTCCGGGAAGGATGCCCTAGCCGGGGTACGAAGGTGCCGCAGGAATGATGAAGGCTTTCTGTCTCCCATCTCTTCTTTCTCAAGAAGCTTTCTTATTTTATCCTCGTAAGAGTTTGAGAATCGCGATATTAGGGCTTTCTTTAATGAAGAATAAGGCTGTTCTTAAGGTGGTTCGATAATCATATCTTCCACCTCAATTGCAGATTTGGTGTCAAGTTGACTGATGGCATAGTAATATTTCTTGAGTGATGCTATTTATGTGAAACTGAGCTTCTAAGCTAGCAAACCAGAGACCAGGCCGATCAGGCTAAAATGGAGGAACTCGGATAGAAATTCTATTGACTAAAATACTTTGAGAATTAGATGTGGAAGGGTTACTTGCTAACTGTCCACCACCAGTTCCAGCTTCAGGGTCACAGAAGACATCTTTTTCCTCATCAGACATTATGTAAATTTATATTAGATAAAGTATGAACTTAAAATTGTGGAATAACAGTAAAATTATACGAATATTATCACACCATTAAAACCCACATTAAACTTCTCTAACAATGCACATTCATTAAAGAATATAACTAAAACTTGGTACATGCAGTAAGTAATAGTACAGAAAATAAGCTGGAAAATACCAAAATAACCAATAATTATTTGTTGAAAACAAGATGAGGCGAGTTTTTGGAAAATATGTTTTGGAAGAATGTAAGTTACACCAATGCTACATGATATCATGCAGTATTCATTTAAAAACGAAATGACAAAAATATTATACTTTAAATAAATGTCAGAAGTTAAGGCTTAAGAATAATTAATCCAATATTGTAGTAATCGTAGTAATGATGTCCATACAAAAGTTCAGAAAAACTTACAGGTTCTCGATGTAAACATCAGTTGAAGTTTCAAAACGCACTTTTCTATAATGGGAAATGGAACGCAATTAGTACGAAACTCTGGAACGCAGCATTGACGTCGAAATGTCACGGAGGAAGTGACAGCTGACAGTGTCGAAGTGTCAAACTTCGTGTTCGCGCGATTTATGCTTTCTCGTTGGGCCGCACAGAAATAGTGGCGCTGGAATCTCGAAATATTCGTGGTTTGCCTGAGTTTTTTTTTTCACAATCACAGATACCAAACACTGAAAACACTTTATGAGTTAGTAGATGTTAGCGACTTTAGCGTAATGTTTTCTGTGGATAGATGTTAGCAGGTTATTTCAGATCGGTGAAACCAGCTAACCACTATTGTGACCATAGATTAACTACCTATCGATGGAGCGTAATTGACGTCACGGCAAGTTAAGGAACGTTTGTTACGAAACACATATGAAAGAAGGAGATGCAACCTTCATTTTTTGTCTTTATCTGCGTGGCCGGTATTTTTAGCCACAAATTGTCATATTTGACACATGCGTGGTCAAAAAAATATGCTAAAGTAAACGCGACATATATATTTCGCTTAAATTTTAGTTTTCTTTATTAAATAAGTTCATACAAAGTAGCAGGTGTGTCTCCAGAGTGTGTGTGGTGTGTGCACTATGGGATATTGCAGTGTTTTAGGCTGCAAAAACCGTAGCACACGAAAAAAATCGTATATCGTGTATCGCGTATCATTTCACTCGTAAGTAGATTTATTTCAATTTATTACAGTTTCAATAACGTCGGAGATATCATTACAGATATCATGGGTAGGAACTGACACTACTCGTTGTTGCCTATACTGTGAAATTAATGTGTTATTTTGCATATTGTTTGTAACATAACTTAACACCTGAAACATTAGTGTTGCTAGTGTATTCTTTTATTTACCTCACCTCTGTTTCGTTACGCGGCTTAGTGTATGATTATTATATATGACGAGTTAATTATTGTTATACAAATAATTGTATACTGGCGCCATCTTTCGAGCTTTGGTTGAATTGCTAAACATTAATCACATAATTACATCACCCAAATTATTTTCATTAATTCGTTGGTTACTTAGATAATTGTTAAGTTTTTATTCTTTGTGGTTATTTTCACAGAATTATTTCGTTTAAGATTACTGGTAAATAATCGTTATCTGTAGATTAGAAGATATTTAAAAAATTTAAGTGGTAGCATGGTTGTTGAACGTCTGAATGTAAATGGCGTTATGACGCCCCACACCATCGTTCCTATCATTGGTGACGAACTTGCCTGTTTAGGCAAATATCTTTTGTGTTATATGACTCTCAAGTCATGGCTTGACAGATGCGGGGAGAAACAGTTGTTCACGTGGCAATATATGGTATGCGTTTTTTTAATATAAAGTTTGAGGTTCCTTAGCCTTACCTACCTTTTGATATATTATTTCTTTGGATACAATGTGTTTACATGATCATCAGTAAATAGTTTTACGTCCATAATATATGTCAGTTCCATATTAGAAATGGAATTAATCTTAAATAAAGATTAAATTTATACACATTTACCTGACAATAAAAGACAATTTATTTAATATAAATAATAGTGTTATTCATAATAAATACATTCTCATTATTATATAAAACAATCAGGGTAAAAATAAATTTACGTTCAAAATAAGTGACATTGATTTTCCTGGCAACACCTATTGTCCGAACGAGAGAGACTATAGTGGCCACGGTGACTACATATCTGTAGGTAGTTAATCTATGATTGTGACAATAGCTCGTTTCAATAACGTTTGCGTCGCGCAACGACCACCGCTACTTCTTATCTATATGTCCTTTATCTATGACTAGACCTCAGAGCAGCTTGCAGGTTGCCCAGTGGCTCATACACAATAATAAAGTTTACATTGTGTACAATACTTTGTTTCTTCTTTCTTCTTTTTTATAAACACAGGAATAATTCCTGTATTGTGGGTGCGTTTACAAACGCATATTCACATATACAAAGACCCTGTATGTATATGTAAAGATACTGTAATTACACTGCTTTTAAATATGCCGTGGTAACCAAAACTATTTTAAATATTCGCGTTTCTATATTCGGGGAAATAAATCTCATATTTCAATTTTTTCTTGGCGTTGGACGTTTCTGTATTAAACCAACCAAGAGTTCGACCTAGTGCGACCTTTCGTCGAATCTCGCTAGATACGAAATTGCCAATATTAAAAAATGTTAACGAACTGTCAAAATAATATTAAATTTTCATTTTTTGCTATCTTCCCAAGGTAGGTAACATAGCGAAAGAGCGCATTCAGCGCATGCGTCTGACAATTTTCGGCCATATTGTTATGACGCATACAAGATCATAGGTCTCCGCCAGTGACGAGTCTTCTCGCAGTTGACGTGGCTACTACGTACCATCCCGTTCGCCCACTCCGGACGCAGCATAGACGGTGACGAGGAATACGTAACTGGTGAGTGCTTGTGAAGACAAACCTTGCGACCTGTCATGGTTACTTACATTTGGATTCACAAATAATGTGTGATCCATATGATATGGGATTACTCAAATCTAGTAAATATCGCAAAAATATGTTGCGTATGTATTAGACGCAATAGGAAATTCCGCGTCCTGTCTATGACGCGATGATTCCGTTTTAGGATTTCCAAGCCAACAAGAAACTTGTCAGAGAACCAGAGTGTTTATATTCAACGAAAGATATTGCCTTGAGCATGTCTGAAGATCAAGGAATGCACAGAAAGTTGACCTTGAATTTTAGGTGACCTTAGTGGGCATGGATGGAATGGTGGAAGAGAATGGCACTTCAAGCGGTGCTGGTCCCACGGATCCGCTGGCCAGTGCGAGCTCCTCGGCGGGTGCGTCTGCTGCCCACGTAGTTGCTGTTACGAGCATTGTTCAACTCACATTACCAACACAGGCTCCATCTGCACAGGTGTTTATATTGTTTGTTATTTAATTGTGATCATACTAAATTTCTTGGTCCTGTTTACATTAAAGCTCTGATTACATTTATAACCTAAGTATATTGGCACAAGATGTTTATATTTATATGAAATATAAAAAAAAATGAAATATGTACTCCTATTATTTGGTAGGGGATAGGTGTACTACTAGGTAGTCTACATGTTTATGTTTTAGTGCAATCTATTGGATATGTAATCTCTCATTATCTACAAAATGAGTAATATCTGACCAAATAGTAATAAATAAACAGATACTTGTAAGAATATAAAAACATTTTTATTTCCAGGTTCAATCAGTAATACAACCAAACCAACAATCGGTAATTCAAACAGCATCCAATATACAATCTGTGCAGTTACCAAAAGGGAATGTGATTCTTGTTAGCAAACCAAGTTCTGTAATACACACAACACAAGGGACATTGCAAACATTACAGGTATGTCATATATTCACTCTAATGTGAATTTTAGTATTTTATTTCTGTTTGAAGTTTTATCCTGTTTCAAATTCTCACATCTCCTAAGCTACATTTTGTATATGGTATTATTAATTATTGTGCTGCTTGGTGCTTTTATGATGATTAATGTATGCAAGTGTTAGTGCTAGATAATTTTTCACCACATGAGTGTAAAATAAATACACCACTTAAATAATTACAACCACAGTAGTCGACCTATGAACTTCCATGGTTGTAATAATTCAGGGAATCAAAACCCAGAATCATATTATTTACTGCAGATGGCTTAGAGTGATGCCAGAAACAATATAGAGAATATAAGCCTTTGTTTTATGTAAGTATTTAGTTGTTGTAATATGTTATATTGTTACATTTTACAATAACTTCTGAAAATTACTGTGTCATATTCTTTTAATATTCTATATAAAGATGTCTAAGTACCTCTATTAAAACGTAGCTGAAAAAAATTATGTACAATTGTGTATTATTATAATGACATTATGACAACTGCTTAATCTGAGATATTCTTGCCAGGGTTCTGCTCAAGTTCCAGATGATGAGAGGTTGTTGGTATATTTTGATAAAATTTGTCATAAAAATTTACATTTCAGGTCAATGGTGATAAAAGCTAATAAACGCTTTTAGTTTTTATTTTCATTAAAACACCTTCATATATTTTATAGATAAAACCTGAACCAAACACATTAATCAGCACCCAAGGGCAATCATGCAGTGATGACAGTTGTAGTGGTGATGAGAGCCCAAAACGAAAGTACAGGGAAATGCTGACCCGGCGTCCTTCTTACCGCAAAATCCTGAATGATCTTGGTGGTGCTGAAATTGCTGGCAAGTCAATATTTTTTTATTTATAACAATGATAATCATATTTCTAGCTATAGGTATTTTGTTAATAGGAAAACTAATACCATTATAAGTAAAACAGTAATAACTGCAAATAAATATTGTGCATAATATAAATGCGAAGTTATACTCAAGGTGTAGATTTGAATCCAAACAAGTTTTTATTATAAATCATTATATAAAATGTAACTGTATACATTATTTTAAGCCAAACCAAAAAAAGTCTTAAAAACCTGCGTAGAATATGATTATTGAATATCTTTAACCTAATTAACATTTAATATGAAATTATAGATGTAAGTGCATCAGATAGGTATACACAACTACCTTGCTCATACAGTGGTCAAATTAGAAATGGCATATTTAGCCACATCTGGTTATGTAAATAATGTTTGAACTGGAACTAGATATGTATGGCGGGTACTAGGCTAAATTAATAACTTAAATAATAATAACCGGTTCAGCTGACATTACATGGTTATAAGTTTTAATGTTCAATATATTCATAAATTATCCTGATAAATTGATTATAAGTAATGTTATAAATCTACAAACTAAAAAGGTTAACCAGATTAAAATAACTTACTTAAAAGTATAAGAACCTGATGATATTGCAGAACATCGCATGGGATCTAAACCGGGAAGCGAGAACGAAGTGTCGCTGTCATCTTCTTTATCATTTGCGCCAGGTCAGTTATATGTGCCGCCGTTGACACTCTTTGTTTCTGTGTGCAACATGTGTCACTAACCTGTTACAACGCATCATACATAACTTAATGTACATTGTGTTGGTACACAGCTCCCATAACCACTAGCTTCAGGATTGTACCACTGTCATTTTTTGTTTTATACCATATGCTCAACAGGCTGATAATAGGAATTGAAACCAAATTTCATCACTACATATTGTGTAACTCTTGATGTAGTTTAGATTTATGTGCAACAATCATATCATGCATTGAACTTTAACTCCTTAACTTTTTTTCAGTTCATCTCTATAGCTATAATACTTAGAAATGCTTTATTTATTACAAAAAATTTAAAATGTTTGACCATGTTACTTTTTGCCATCTATTTACAGATGTCAACTGTTCAATACTCATACAGTACTCTTCTCATACAGTAGTGATCAATTTTTTTATTGCACCAATAAATTGGATAACTTTCCAAGTAATTTCTATCATTATTATATATTATTTAGTTGCATTATTGTCAATGAACCCTATATTCAATATCTCATAGCTCTCGACCTTTTTGCCATGGATAAATTGAACCACTATTTCAGAAAATATTATTATAAATAATTAATAGAAACAATTGTAATGACATATCATTTGCTGTATTTCTGTTGAAGAATGGGCAACCCCTCTGTTCCCGTAAATAAGCATAACAGCGATGCCAAATATGATTAAGGCAATATTCGCTCAACACCTTTAATTAAAGACTTTGGCATTCTTTGAATCTGGAATTGTTGACACAAAAGTTTAATGCCTTCAGTCTCATATCAGTGTTTTTTATATATTTATTACAATTATTTTATGATTAATTATTTTAACCATGTAAATCTATAATAGGTAAGCTATCAATAATAAATCAATATTTTATTCAAGTTCTTCCTTCTGTGAAAAATTAAGTTAATTCATTGTTACATAAAATATGAACTATGGTACCATACTTTAAAGCAAATCTGACCTTAATACCATCCATGGATTGGTTATAGCTATAAGCTAGTATACCAATTTATTTAATATCTTTTTTCATTTATTTATTTGCTTATTCTGAGCTCATAATTATAGACATGAAGTTTACTTGTTTATAGCTGTTGGTAAATTGTAGTTGTAGGTGCAAATTCCTGCAGTAATGACGTCATCGCTGTTGGGACCTGATTAATATTCTACACGATGACGTAATCCGCGACGAGAAGCATGATGACGGCATACTTTACCAACCTACTTTGCTTATTCATATTTAATTTGGTTTCTGACTTTAAAAACCTTGTATAACATCTTTTATTTATATTTTAGCGGTTATTTTACAGTATATCTACCTATACTCGATTTATTTAGGTATTTAACTAAAGGTAAACAATCTTGATGTGTCTTTTTAATATTTTTTGTTTAAAAACTCAGTTTAAAAATGAAACGCTACTAAAAACCAATGTAACACAACAATAACGATTACCAAATCAATTGAATCTAGGATTTAAGCAGTAGTTTATTTGTTTAATATGTGTTTGTGTAAAAAGTCACATCAAGATTGTTTACCTTTATTTAAATACCTAAACAAAACGAGTATAAATATGATTACTATGAAAGAATTAAGTTTTGTGGATACCTATTAGTTATTTAGGATTAATAAGATTTGTTCATAGAAAATCTATTTAGAAGTTTTAAAAAAATTAAACTGTTTAAGGATTTTTGAAAATATTTTTTCACCTAAATCTATACGACAAAAATAATTTCTTTGCCAAACTGGAAACTCATGTTGTTATATGATAAGATATAAATAAAATTAAGATACCACAATATTTTAAGATAACACGTGTTTTAAGTTTTAAGATTGAGTTAGATCATGTTCGATTGTTTTTTTTATTATATCGAAGCTGCACGACTGTCTTAGATTGTAGTCGACGACCTTTTTGGTAAGTGCATTTATTTTTTGCTTATCGAAACGGCCGTCGTACGTGTAATAGGATGCAACTGATAGACGAGAGATTGGTGTTTATGATGATTACGTTGTTGTCGTTGGCCTATCTCTGAGCTACGTATGCGTTTCCTTTTATTACTTTATCATTACTAGCCGGAAAACAGTTACTTTTACTAGACATACAATGACCTCAGCTAATCTTGGTTGGGTTCATCTACACCTTGTACTAGAAATACTACAATACTAAATACATACCTACTTACACAATTCGTATAAGTATATACCTTCTTAATAATGATGATATAAAAATTGTATCCATGACAATACTCAATTTAGCTTATGTGTCGTTGGTCTCGTGAACACAAAAACTATGAATCAAGAAGGTAGGTATTGTGATACGATACATCAACGAATAGAAAATAATCATTTTTTTATCATGTTTATAATAATGGAATATAATAATTCTATTGACTTGTGGTTTGCGGAAAACAGGTTATAGGTATGATTTCTACATTTTTTAAATATTAAATTATCCTTTTATAAATTATATATTATAACATAGACACAAGAAGATGATCGGCTGCTTTCTCGTTTATTTTGATATATAATAATTATCAATAAATAACTGATTTGCTAAGCGTAGCTTGGTGATTATGTGAATTTCTCGACATAGCTGCCCCGAGGAGGCCCATGTTTTCGTAGACATTAAACTGTTCTAGGGATTTATTACTATGATTTTATCTATTAGAAGATATATTTGTGGGAAAACTAGGTGCCATAAAAAATACATTCGTATTTAGAACCTTCCGAGTTGGTTAAAACAATCACTGCTGATCCTTTTAAATAGCATAGAGAAGACTTACGGCTGGAAAAACAAAAATCTGAATGTTTTTATTTCGTCACATAATAATAAATATACATTCATACAGACACGTACGACACGTTTTCCCAATGAGGGTAAGCTGATATCACGGTCACAATCATTTTCTAGTATCTAATTTTAATAATCAAAATTAACCACAGGTAAATTTTTATTAAAAAAAAACAATGTTTTTCAGTTTTTTTTGCGATAGACGATTCTTTTTTTGTATTTGTATATTGTCGGCTATTGAAAAAAGCTTTTCTAAGGTGAGAATTATTACTAGGTATTTTTTTAAACTGAGGGAACTGTTTATTTTCTTACCAAAACCCGACTGAATGTAGATGGTAATATTTTTGGGAGTTTGAGATATGTATCTACTGTTTTAGGGACAAAATTTGTACAATTTAAAACGACTCGGCTAGAATTATTTTTTTTGTCGACAAGCAAACAGTCCACCCGAACCTGAAATTTTAGATAAAGCACAACACAATTCACAATACCAACCAACCGAATTGTTGATTTGGGTGGATTACCCTCAAATGAGCCTAAAAACATAACTCAAACGTCAACGAATATGTTCGGAAATATGAATCATAACATCATACTTAACTAAAAGTTCGGTCAAACCAACGCGTCTAATCTGCGTGCACGGTGGCGGTGGCGGTGGCGATCAGTTATTGCAATTGTTTTTCTACCGACTTGTTCAAACCAACGCGTCCTGCGG
Organism: Shargacucullia verbasci; assembly: GCA_947562105.1. Lineage (NCBI taxonomy): Eukaryota > Metazoa > Arthropoda > Insecta > Lepidoptera > Noctuidae > Shargacucullia > Shargacucullia verbasci. The sequence continues at coordinate 7,570,571 of OX387284.1, read as the reverse complement.
CTGCACTCAGCGATCAGAGGCCCTAGTGTAAGTTTCTTTTGACAAATTCGATGTAGTAAATCAAATTTTTCAAAAGAAACTTACACTAGGGGTACTATGCAGCATCGACCACGATTATTAGATATCGACAAGATTTGAAAGCTGCACGTAAATAATTTCTAATGTTTTCTGGCCATGCCATAATGCCAGAGACGGTAAAAAATTTGCTAAAGTGCAACACTTAAAATATTATCGATAAAATATATATTCAACAAAAGTACAGATACAAAAAACTGTTACCATAACTAGGCTGCAGCGAGCTCAGCGAGAAAGATCACACAAGGCATACATTGCACAACTAGACATCAATATGTGCACCCTTGTGCTGCACCCTCCAAGACCCGTGATAGTTTTGTAAAGTGTATCCCACTGGCGAACGTACACAAGAGAAATGTTAGCTTTGTAAAATAAAAATGTTCGTCCTGGGTATGGATTAACTATTCCGAAGTGGACAAGGACGCTTGGACTTCACAAACAAGGATGTTTTGGCCAACCTGACTCTAACACATAATCTGTACACATTATGTGTTAACAACAGTAACACTCCAAGCTAAACGAGTGTAGCAAACAAAATGACTGTAGTACTTTTTTATATTAAATAATTTTAAGTACGCGTATACATTTTGATTATACGACGATATAAATACTTATATTATACGCATCAGTCAGGACGGTCACTCTTACGCTTTTGATAACCGAGGCATAGGAGAGTGTCCTTGTATTAATATATCCAATCGAAACAGCCCTCAGGCTGTAGACAATATATTGTTGCTTCATGATTGTTTGCTACTTAACACTTGGTATGACTATTCATTATTAACAAAGAAACTATGTTCTTAGTGATTCCAGCTGGAGCACTCCAAACTGATAGCGGTCTGCACACGCTGGCTGTGTCTGGCGCCGGAGCAGGCGGTGCGATCGTGCAGTACGCGACTAATCAAGATGAACATTTTTATGTGCCTGGTTGGTATTGATAAACACTATGTTTTCGATCTAGTCTTCGCACTTAAATATATTTCTACAAGTTTGTCTTCTATTCTTTCAGGTCCAATGCTAGAAGATCAAACACGCAAACGGGAGCTCCGATTATTGAAGAATCGTGAAGCAGCAAGGGAATGCCGTCGTAAGAAAAAGGAATACATCAAATGCCTAGAGAACAGAGTTGCAGTGCTTGAAAACCAAAATAAAGCGCTAATAGAAGAATTGAAATCCTTAAAAGAATTATACTGCCAGCAAAAGACCGAATGAGGTCCAGCTGGCTGATGGGTGTGCCGCTGCCCTGCCAGTGAGAGCCTAAAGGCACACATTGTTACTGTCTGTTTCAGTGCCGCATTCAGATGCTTGATTTGGCTCTCGACTTTATCAGAATTGCAATCTTGTAATTCTGTATTTTAGCAGTTGGTAAAGTCAAATCAAATTGATTAAGCATTGATTGATCAATTCATATTTTCTTAAAGTATTGTTAGATTTGATGTATTGAATTGTTAATGTGTTTTGTAATTTTCTATTGTTGTTTTAACATCATTTGTTTGATTTTTATGCAGTATAATCATAACAGAACCGACACCTTAAATTAGAAGCATTTTACGGAACTTAGTTTGGTTTTGAATATTTTCAAACTATTGTTAAAGTACCATAAACTTGTTACATAAATAGTATGAAATGTCAGTGTTAGCTTCATTTACCATTCCAAAATGTTTTTATAGCATAAATATCATTCAAGTTCGACTTGGTGCCATTTTCGGAGTCGGAATGTTATGTCATTATGTTAATGATTTTATAAAATTGTAGTATTCTGTTATTATTATGTCAACTTTTTAAAAATAATTCTTACTTGCCGAGGTACTTTTTGGTTGTATTATATTTGTGTTGTTTATGAACAGTTTGGACGATGCTAATTATTGTCACATGTGTCTGTGATTGAAGATACTGAAGTGATAGACGTTACACTAAGCTGATTATTACCTTACACTTTCAACACCACACAGGGTGTTTTAATGGATAAGCCAAAGTTAATATTTTTAGTTGTTTTGTGCAATATCCATATTGCAATGTACAGTTATCTATTTTTTTTCTTATACTTATAAATGATACATACCTTTAATAAATGAAGATAAGAATTTTGTACATTGTGTATAGTTGAAGAGATATGTAAAAAAATGTATAAAAAATCTTTGTATATATACTAGTATAATAATGTGGATGAGAAAGAATGGATAAATATGTTAGTATCTATAACAATCAGATTAATATGTTATACCCCTGACAAAAACTGGGATTTATACATAGTTGTTATATACCACTGTTTAGTTTTTTCATCCACATAATAAATATATACACTTATTTCGTTTTTGTGAATGGGTAATTTTAACTGACTACCAGAGTTAAAGTAAGATTTTATATATTTTATTTGTCATGATTGATTTATATATTTTATGTTTTCAAGATTGTATAATTACTGTGACAATTAAATTGTTCATTAATGTAGTGGACACTTATACATATAAGTATACTTATCATATTATTATTATTGTACTTGTTATTTTTTACGAGTCTGTGTTTCAGATAGATCAATCATGGCAAATGACAAAGCATTAATGATAGACATTGTGGAAAGTGCCTTTACTTAGAATGAATAAAATTTATACCAACATAGCTCTTTATGTTAACTTAATGCTATTTATAAAATTAATAATATTAACTGTTTGATGTAAATGTTGTCTTATTATTTCTATTCATCCTAAATTATTCGTAAAGTGGATTATATTGGCATGTATGTCAGCACTGAGGCTGTTGCCCCTGTTGCTATATTCTGCCTGCCCCACGATGTACGCCTGCAGCGGCGTACGCCGATTGCGGCTATATTCTACCTACCCAACGATGTATGTCTGCAGAAGCGGCCGCCCACAGTGGCTATATTCTACCTACCCGACGATGTATGCTGCAACGGCGCACGCCCACTGTGGCTATATTCTACCTACCCGACGATGTACCTCTGAAGCGTCGCACACTGATTGTGGCTATATTCTATCTACCCGACGATGTATGTCCGCAGCGGCGCACGCCTACTGTGGCTATATTCTACCTACCCGACAATGTATGTCTGCAGAGGCGCACGCCCACTGTGGCTATATTCGGCCTACCCGATGATGTATGTCTGCAGAATTTTTACGATCTACATACAAAACTTAATGAGGGTGAAAGGTGATGCCTCAAATCTGACGCTAGGAATGCTGGATTCCGTATATCCGTGAATGGAAAATTTCTCGGATATATTTTAAGATCAAAACTTTATAAATGGGATGATATATTACAGAGATATAATTATTACAGTATCGCCTACAATAGCCATATCCAGGGTGAGAATTATATTATGTTGCTAACGTCAAGCAATCATTTATGTATAAGATTTAAAAAAAAACTATAAAACCATCCAAAATGGAGAGTAAAAAATGTATAAAATTTTATCTCCCCTTAAATTTGCTTCCCGCTCCCCTTTATTTATACTAATGCTTGGCCTTATGCTGGGAACCCACCATATAGAGCCAATCATAAAGTGACCTTAACTCGGTCTAGTTGAAATTAACTGGGAACCGGCTAAGGTAATATTTGTTGAATTAATGTTCAACATTGTATAGTTTCCCTATACTTATCGCTTTATTTATATACTTTACCTGTATGTTTAGAGACTATAAGATGTATTATGTAGTTTTAGTTATTGTAATTGGTCCCAGGCCGTTGTAATTAAAGAAAAAAATAAATGCCACAGTTAAACCGATTGCACGGTTTTGTGGAATTATGAAAATTACCTACCATGTAAAAGAAATTTCTTTCTCTCATTAAATAATATTGTATTATCCACAACCAGCATCTCATTCGCTTATCAACTAGAAAATTAACAGATTAGCAATACTTTATAATTTCTATGCCAGAAGTCTTTCTAAAATTCTATGTAAGAAATACATTTATAAAAATCTAACGATTGAGGCACAGCCACACACAATTGTCCTAGTAGCCATATTATGCGAGCCGCGAGGGTGGACTACAGGTGGTGCCTCAGTGACATTAAGTCAATGAAAAAAAAATATAACACAAGTTCAACGTTTTTTGGACTGAAAATTAAGTTCTCTTTGAATGTTTTATTATTGCAAGACAGACCTGTAATGTAAGATAAGAGTGACATTTTACAGGAAGAATATATTTATCAATAACAAAATAGATAATTTTAAAATGTTTATTTGCATCCATTTCTAAAATGCATACTGTTCTGTCTGTGCCTGTGCAGGCTGCACTTGCAAGTACCTATGAGGTACCAAGTGTGAAGGCAATATTTGGAAATGGTTAAAATAAAAACATCATAGTATTGGAACAATAAGAAATTTATTAGATATTGAATCATGACAATGTTTGGAATTCAGTGTAAAAATACACGAAACACAAGCAGTAAACACTATTATTAGGCTATTGATGTAGACAACATATTAAATACACTTCTGTGTTATCTTTTATAATTTTGTCTCTCCACTTTAACAAAGATATCCATGAAAGATAAATTCTAATCATCAAAATTCTGTGAAAGTAGGAAATTAGCTGCAAGATTTTCATTCTTTTCACAAGCAAAGTATGCTTGAATGACCATATGCTCTGGGAAGCCCAAAGCTTTTAATCTTTCAATAGCCTCTTTGTCTTGCGGTGAGACTTGTGGTTGTTGTACTTGTGGAATGTCTATAGCATTCTCTTCAGCTGCTGCACCACCAGCTGATGGGTTCACAGGTTCATTCAACATTCTAACAAATGCTTGTTGATGTTGACTTATTGCTTGCAATAGTGCAGGGTTTGTTTGACCAATCTGTTGAAGTACTGCATTCAACAAGTTAGGGTTCTGCTGTATTACAGCTCGCATTTGTTGGAATTGAGGCTGATCACGGAGAAAAGCCAGGGGATCTTCATCAGAGCCATCTTCAGCTTCCTGTTCTTGGAGTAATTCTTCTGGTATACCTGTTATTAAATATTCCACAGCTCTTTCACGATTGTTAAATGAGGCCCGAAGAGCTTGTTCTACTTGCTGTCTATTATATCCCATATCCATAATGCTCTGGACTGTAGCTTCAAAATCAGGTTCATTAGAGGCAGCTACGGCCTCGGGTTCCGCAGCGGGGGGTAGTTTAGGTGCCTCTTCAGTGGTGGGTTTAGCTTTACCGTCGCCGCTTTCAGTTGAAGCACTTTCGCCAGCTTCTGGTACAGACGTAGTTGATGCCGGAGTTTCAGAGGCTTTCGGTTTAGTTACCATTATGACAATGAATTTCTTTTCGTCTATGTTGTAGGTCCTTAATTTATCATCATCCACCAAGATTTTTCCCGCATAAATAAGCCTTTGATGATCAGCAACATAATCTTTACCTTTCTCAACTTCAATTTTAAGCTTGAGAGCTTTCACTGTTTCTTCTGGGTCGATTTCTATTTGAAAAGTTTGTTGTTGTAGTGTCTTTAGCGTCACCAACATTTTGATTTCTTTGTAACTTTTAAATGATTGAGCAAGTTTTGTCCTAAATTAGATACCGACTGAATTCTGACTCGACAAAATTATGCAGTAAACATAACCTCACGACTATCCTATAAGCGTTCGGATACGACAACCAAAGACAATTAAATACTAGGGTTTAAAAAAAAATATGAAGCTGTAGTTGTACTACAACTACTATTCTTGTATATGTTACGTAGGACTTTAATTACACTTGTCTTACATTGCAAATATTTTTTGTTATTGACCGCATAATGTTTTTTTTATGTCTAAAATAATATACAAAATATGTAAAAAAAGCCGCTCTATTATACTGAAAATTTGCCATGCGAAAAAAAGATTTAAAAGATTGGCATTGAACCATATAGAAATAACCATATAGAACCATATAGATAGTAAAGTATTATAAAAATAAAAAGAATAATTAAAGTATTAGTTATGTCACCATATGATTGTGAACATCTTAGTTATAAAACCTATAGATATGTATAGATAAGCAGTCATCGTGGCTCATAGATTAACTACCTATAGATCTCATAATGCATAATTGACGTCACGGCAAGTTAAACAAGTAACGTTTATTACGAAACACATATGAAAGCAGGAGATGCAACCTTTATTTTTTGTCCTTATCTGCGTGGCCGGTGTTTTTAGCCACAAATTGTCAAATTTGACACTTGGGTGGTCAAACAAATATGCTAAAGTAAACAGGAAATATAAATTTCGCTTAAATTTTAGTTTTCTGTATTATGTAAGTTCATATAAAGTAGCAAGTGTGTCTGCAGAGTGTGTGTCGTGTGTGCACTATGGGATATTGCAGTGTTTTAGGCTGCAAAAACCGTAGAATACGAAAAGCCGGCGTATCATTTCACTCGTAAGTAGACATAATTCAATTTATTAGAGTTTCAATAACGGCGGAGATATCATGGGTAGGAACTGACTACTCGTCGTTGAATATACTGTGAAATTAATGCGTTATTTTGCTTGTTGTTTGTAACATAACTTAACACCTGAAACATTAGTGTTGCTCGTGTATTTATTTACCTCACCGATTTGAAAATAATAATATAAAAATTTAGAAATGTGTCTTTGTGGTTATTTTCACCGAATTATACAGATTGCCGATAACATATCTAAGTATATAAAAAATCTGAATACAAATAAACAGGTGGTCGCCATTATACGTTCCGTAATAATTTATATTTTAATTAAAGCTATGTAGGATGTTTATTATGTTTTCACTCGTAATCCTATAAGTATTTAGGTATGTCGGAAGCGTTGGGCATCAATGTTACTGACATGAAGCAATCGTTGAAGGAACGCTTCTTTGGCCGCTTGAAGAAAGTATTTAATAGTCCTTTATCAGGCGGAAATAAGGTGCGCGCCTTTAACGGTTGGGTCATGTCGGTTTTGATGTACTCTTTCGGCATACTCAAATGGACTCAGACCGAACTCGACGCCCTGGATAGGAGGGTCCGTACGCTGCTGACTGCATATCGAATGCATCACCCACGATCATTGGTAATGAGACTGTATATCCCGCGAAAGTGTGGAGGTCGAGACTTCTTACACGCTAAGACCCTCCACAATCGCGAGATATGCAGTCTCAGGGAATATTTCCTACAAGACGACGTGGGGATGCATTGAGATGTGGTTGCGGTAGACAAGGGCCTCACCCCGCTTTCCTTGGCTAAAGAGAACTGGCGCAAACCTGTAGTGCTTGACACTAATGATCGCATGGCAGAGTAAGGAGCTGCACGGACGCTTTTTCCGGGCCCTACATGGACCCGATGTAGATTTATTAGCGTCTGTAGCCTGGCTGCGTTTCGGTGACCGCTTTGGGGAAACCGAAGGTTTTGTCTGTGCAATTATGGACGTAGTTATGATGACGAACAATTACCGGAGATTTATTGTGAAAGACGGCACGGTTGACATCTGTCGGGCATGCCACCGTCCAGGAGAATCCATCAGACACATAATCTCCGGGTGTTCTTGTGTAGCTAACGACGAATAGGCGAGAGATGAACAAAATAATGTAAATTTTAAATCACCAAAAAAAAATTAAACAAATCCGAAAGAAAAAAAATGAAGTTGACAGTTTTACAGAGGGCGTTGTTAGAAGAAAAATAACTCAATTTTATACTGTTTTTAAGAAGGTTCCTACATTAAAAATTTTGAATGCGAAACTCAGAGAAGAAGGAATTTTAAATTGTGGCCGAGAATATTTGAGAACATTCATAAACTTGGCTTTCGATTTAAGAAATGTCAATCAAAAAGAAAATTACTGATTGAACAACCAAACATCGTATCGTGGCGGTGGCGTTATCTTAATGCGATAAAGAAGCACAGAAGAGATCAAAGAAACATTGTTTACCTCGATGAAACATATGTCAATTCGTCATTAAATGTACCAGCGTGTTGGCAATCCAATGAAGAACGAGGGGTGCTGTCGTATATTGGCAAAGGGCCACGTTTAATTATTGTACATGCTGGTGGACAAGCCGGATTTATCGATGGAGCTCTTTTAATTTTTAAATCCAAAAGCAAAACCGGAGATTATCATAGCGATATGAATTTTCTAAACTTCAGCAAATGGACTAGAGAAAAGCTACTGCCAAGCTCAGTTATTATTATGGATAATGCCGCATACCACTCGGTACAAGAGGACAAAAAGCCTACAATGACATCCACAAAAGCCACCATGTAGACCTGGCTGCAAAGACACAATGTTGAATTTGATACGTCTTTAAGAAAATGTGATTTATTGAATTTAATTAAACAACACGCGACAGAAAATACTTACAAAATAGATGAAATTTTAAAGGCGGCAGGTAATGAAGTCTTACGACTGCCTCCATATCATCCAGACTTGAACCCAATCGAATTGGTTAGGGGGGATATCAAAGGACAGCTCGCAAAAATTCAAATTGATTCTAATTTAGACAAAAAGAAAAATACACTGGAACAGTTATTTGCCGAATTCTCTGTAGAAAAATGGGTTAACTGCGATAAACATGTACAAACTATTGAAGATGAATATTGTCTGCACGATCGCATCGTTGATGAAGAGATGGACCGATTTATTATTAATTCTAACTCCTCAAGCTACTCGGACAGTGATGATGATTCAAGCGATATGGATATTAGTGACGAATAGTCCTATAATTTTTTTATCTGTGGTTAAATATTTCTTTTTGTAAATATTTGATTTTGTACCTATGAAGCTATTATAAAATATTTGTAAAACTTAAAAATAAATACTTAAAAAAAAGATACTTATTATTTTATTCTTTACCAACAATGTCTATCTCGAGATAAATCTTTGGATTATTGACTCCGTGTGTAGCGTTACCCACCCCCGCTCCCTTCTTACCGCGCAGGCGATACGCGAGTTAAACGGTCGGCCTATAATTCACCGTACTTATTAGCTTGGGACTTTGGGACACGTTTTTTAAAGCTATCGAGTCTTTGATATTTAAAAGCATTTTAATTTATTATTAATATAGTGCATACGACATGTGCTGTGAGTGAGTGCAAAATTAAATCACCATTTCGCATGAATAAGGAACAGATTTCATCAATTTCCGCACACGAAAGAAAGTTAAACATTATTAATTTTATTTTATTGCATTTCATTGTATGTATCGTGGCGTGCATGTGCGAGCGTAAACTAAAATAATGACGGTCATGAAAATACGAGTGTGAGAGATGAGAGATGGCGGTAAACTTTTTTCTTTTTAATTTAGATATGGGTGTCATTTTCTAGGTTTCTTGGGATGCTGATTATGAAAATTATATCCATTTTGAAATCCAAGATGGCAGACAAGCATTTTATTAAATATACATATGGGTGTCATTTTCAAGGTTTCTTGGGGTACTGATTATGAAAATGACATCCATTTTGAAATCCAAGATGGCGGAAAAGCATTTTTCTTTTTTAGTTTAGATATGGGTGTCATTTTCTAGGTTTCTTAAGGTGCTGATTATGAAAATGATATCCATTTTGAAATCCAAGATGGTGGACTACATTTTATGAAAAATATAGATATGGGTGTGATTTTCAATGTTTCTCGTGGTGCTGATTATGAAAATGATATCTATTTTCAAATCCAAAATGGAGGACATGCTTTTTAATATAGACATAGGTGTGAATTTTAAGGTTTCTTGGGGTGCTGACTATGAAAATGATATCCATTTTGAAATCCAAGATGGCAGACTTACATTTTTTGAAAAATGTAGATATGGGTGTGATTTTCAAGGTTTCTTGGGGCGCTGATTATGAAAATGACATGCATTTTTAAATCCAAGATGGCAGAAAAGCATTTTTTAAAATAATGATATTGGAATCGTTTTGAAAATTCGACTTTCATGGCTTCCGTGCGTTCTTTCCTTTTTTCCGTACGAATTCTTTGAATTGACAACTTTGGTATTATTGGAAATTCATCAATATCATATCCAAGTGCTTCAATAGTAGCTTCAAGAATGAACACAGAATCTCTCATACTCAATTGACACCTATCTAACGCTACTACTAATTTTGGCGTAGTAAAATCTTTCCGCATAGATGTTTTACTTATTTCGTGTTGTGTATTCTCCATTAAAGTAGACAAACCCTCCTGCAAGTGTATGTTTTCATTAGAATCAGATGATCAGTCGTTTTGTAACGCTTTATAAGATGATGACGAAACAATTGGCGCCTAAGTGACCAGCCTTCTGTCGCTGCAAAAAGATTCTATCTTTATTTATTTTCATTAACTGAAGCGCATTGATTATGCAATATCAAAAAAATTATCTAAGGTTTTGCCAAACTCTTGTTGGCGTTGCTTAAATACTTCTTGCGTTTTTTAATTATTTTTTTTGCAAATTTCTCATACTTGATGTAAGTTCACAAGTTTATTCACACAAATAAAGCTTTGGTAGGTATTCGTGCCTTTTTCTAATATATAAAACACTCAATGGCATAATTGAGTCCCATGAAAATGAAATAGAGGGCGAGCCATACCATCTACAGGGCACAGGTATAGACTCCATGCTGCTACTGAGAATTTACATACAGAAAAATCCAACAATACTTTACCGACCCGGGAATCGAACTCAGAACCTCACGCTCAGTAGTCGCGCTTGCAACTACTAGACTAGACCAATGAGGCAGACTAAAAACGCGCCATCCATAAATTGCGAAAGCGATGAGACAACGCGTTTTTTTTTTATAACAACCTTGCCCCACTCTAAGAATTATTCCTGTATAGTGGGTGCGTTTAAAAACACAAATATTCACATGGACATACACCCAGACCCGAAACAAGTACCTGTAGTTCATACAAATATTTGTTTCGTGCGGGAATCGAACCCCCGATACGTAGCGCAGCAGTTGATCGCTCAACCACTGCGCCAACCCTGTCGTCAATTTAGTTTGGTAAAAGATTTTGCTACGCCGTTTGCAATATAGTTACGACACAGTATAAGCACAGTATAAGTATTCCAACAGTAGGCTGACGCCTTTGATGTCGGGCGATGCCGCCGCCTGTGTAGGCATTTACGCAACTGCGGAAGGGTTGTCACAAATTGAAAAAGATACATATAAACCTAATCATTAATATCATGTTTTTTAAGTCTTAGTTTTTTAAGTCGTCAGCACCCCAAGAAACCTTGAAAACAATACCCATATCTATACTTTTCAAAAATGCATGTCCGCCATCTTGGATTTCAAAATGGATGCCATTTTCAAAATCAGCACCCCAAGAAACCTTGAAAACGATACCCATATCTATATGTTTCAAAAAATGCATGACCGCCATTTTGGATTTCAAAATGAATGTCTTATAAGCGAAATTCTAAGTCTATGGTGTTATTAGTTTCATTTCGAATTCTAAGTCTATGGTCTTATTAGTTTCATTTCGTGTGACAGCACCCTGAGAGACCTCAAAACATTCGATCTTATAAAGACAAAACGTTTCGGGGCTGTGCAATATACTCGGTATTTTTACGAACGCCATATTGTTTACGTTCGCACATGCACGCAGTGGCGATTCGAGGGGGAGGTTCGTGGGATTGATGACCCCCCCCCCCCCAATCGTACACGTCAAATTGACAAACCTTTTAAAAATAGACAATTTACTAAAATTTTAAACAAATCGTTAAATTCCTGCCTAAAGTCTAAACAAATAAATCAAAAATAGGTAGATTTTTTTTTTTTATTTATAATTCAAACCCAATGCCAACCCCCCAGTTCAATGACAGCACATGTGGTATGCACCATATTAATAATAAATTGAAATATCTTAAATATCAAATACTCGATAGCCCTCAAAGTCGTGTCCCAAGCTACTAAGTGCGGTGAAGTATGCAGCTGGGGCTCGCCTCACCCGCGTCTCACCCTTCACCCCCCGCACGATTGCCCTGTCTAGACGTCTTCGTCGACTGACTGAAGGGTTTATAGACTGTGGTTACGATATAGGTATTTATTGAAACGCAAACGAATTTGTAATTTTTTCTAATTCATTTGAAACGGCATACAAGCATGTAGGTATACAAAGCACGTTGTTTCATAAGTTGCATAATGCAACTTAAAAGTGGTGCAATAAGAGCCACTTTACGAGCAAATGTGATGAAAAATAATATTTATTATTTTGGCTTCAAGGTTAGCAACAATGACAGATCTTGTGAACCTTAAGGATCGGACAATAAGAGTTATTTTTGAATGACGTAATGTGGGCCGCGCGGCCCATAGTCGGCTTACGAAGTACCTATGGGTAGATCGGGTAGATGTTCCATTTCATAAACGCATGTCAATCATTCCAATTTATACCTTATCACAATGATATGAGTGTCAAATGATGCGCGATCTTGAATTGCAAGAATTGTATAAAATACTCGAGTAAAAAAAAATTGTTCGTATTTTAAGCATATATGTACAAACACATGTATAGTTAGCTAAGAGTATCATAATGTATGCCTCCTCTATGCGGCCTCTTAAAAGAATAACCATACGATTACCCTGAAAAACCCCTTCAAGAGAATAACCTCTTTAATTGGGTATCTCAAAAGAAGCGGTAACCCCTTGCAACTATTTATTGATTGAAAGGATTACCCTATCACTGGCCGACCCCTTTGACGTCGGGCGTGAGTTAACAATTATTTATTGTCATTTTCATAATCAGCATCCATCCATTCATCCATCCATCCATCCGTCCGTCCGACCGTCCGTCCTTCCGACTGTCCGTCCGTCCATCCTCACAAACTTTTACATTTTTTATAATATAGGATAATAGGATTATGCAATATTCTTAGAAATCAATGAAATCATTGCGCAAGCTTCTAGAAAGATCAATGAGTAATCATGGCTGAATAAAGCAACATTCAAAATCAAGAATCTCCCCGTCAAATTACTGTTAATATGACATCCCCCCCCCCCCCCCCAAGTGTTTGGTTGCGACCGCGCCTGCTTCTAAGCCGACCAGCCTATTAACATATGAAGAAGAGCCAATAATCAACTGGAATCTACTACTACACGAGGCAGTTCTTGGAGTTTTCTGCCGTCGAACCTAAAAAGAACACCGAACAAACGTTTCTGGTTTTCTAACGTTTTCGAAATGCTGAAATCCTTTTAATTGATTTCGGTAAAAGTAAGTTAATTGTTATTTTTAATTGTTTCATAGAACAATCAAAAAAGTTAATTGCCATTATTTTAATTGCGAGTTACGATTAACATACATTAATCCAAATATAATTTAATTGCAACTTGAAATTAAAGTTTAATTGCAATTAATTTTTTAGTCAATTGACGAGTCGATTGAAAAATTAATTGATTAACGCCCAACACTGGTTATGGTATACTTTTCATCACGCTACAATCAATAGGAGCAGAGCAGTGAAGGGAAATGTTGGGAAAACGGGAGAAGTTACTCCATTTTTTAAGCTTCCGTCGCGTGTGCAGCCTTAATGGTTAAAGCTACATAGAAATCATATACGAAAGTTAATCTGTCTGTTACATCAAAACCATTGAACCGTGAGGAAGGACATACGCTACTTTTTTACGAAAAACGACTGTAACGCGGACGAAGTCGCGGGCAAAAGCTAGTTTTAAATAAATTCATATTTAATAATATATTCCGCACTGTATTTCCGTCTCTTCTTGTTTACTTCCGACATGGTTTTGTTCTCACAAATACGTAAGTAAAGTATTGAGCTTAAGTACTTGCTTAACGATTGCGCGCGAAATAGCTATTGAAAATAAAATAAATATTATGTGCTTTTCATATAATATTGAAATACAGCACGCACCGACAGGACTAAAACAAACATGCACAAATTCGTTTATCTCATTCGACGCTCAATCGTTCTGAGCAAGTAAGAACAAGTATCGATGAACCAGCAGATTGATACAGGATTGCACAAATCGCGTTATTTAACAAAAACTTGATTGCTCATGGGATATCCTACGAAATTAATAATTTTAGTTTTTATACAATCAAACAGTGCAGAAATATGAACTAAATAATCGATGCTATGTAGTAGGTAGGTTTTAATTTTAGTGAATTTTAAAATATTAAGTAGATGAAATTACAAATCAACCATCGCCCCCTAAACCACTTCAACACCCCCAATTTTTTTCTGTGCCCTTACCACTCTTAGCCTCCAGCGCCCACTTTGAGAAAGACTGGTCTATACAGTTTATAAAGACTGCGGTTTAACTGACCAACCGCTTAATATGACGTAACGTCGAGCGAAGTTTGGTTTCCATAGTGATATGATATGATTTAATTCTTAGTTGCACTCGACGCCGGTGCGGGGCTCGTTTTTGTATTTTCTAAGAATCAATCTTTATGCTTTGTATGACGTCGGCTTAGTATGACGTAATTTCCATTTCCCTTCAATATCATTTTAAGCAAATTCTACTGTAAAAATCAACCGCATTAGTTGTACTATAATTAGGTGTGAATCAGAATTTTATTGTCACTTGCAACTCAATACTATGCAAAAAAAATAATGAAAGATTTTTCACATTTGTGAGCACCACTAGATATATTTTATGTGGGTAGCTAGCGTTAGGTTACTCTAATAAAATATTATTATTGCATTATTTCAAATGTAGGAATTAATTTAATGCAAAATCGATATCAATATGTTGTTATTAAAAATTTATTACTTACATACAATACGTTTGCCTTATTCTAAATACAACTAACGTAACTAAAGTTGCTAATTTATATTAGCTAACATAATATCTCACAAATGTATACATCATAATATTTCCTGTCAAGAGCTTAATACCTAAAGAGCGTCAGCTTTAAACAGGGGTATATTTAAGCGTGTAATAAATACAATAAATACTTTAAAATAGAACCGAAACTGACAAACCTTAGATATCTTCAGCTTGAAATTTAATATAAATTATTCTTTGTAATCTTCATCACATAGTTTACAATTTACAGACAGATCATAGAAAACAAAATAGAGAAGTGAATACAGCGAACTATTAATGTTCTATAGACCGAATTCAACCAATTTCATCTTTTTGACACTGTACACTGGCACTATTATCATTAAGTCGTTTCAAATAACTTTTCACGAAAGTACTTAATTTTTTGTGCAAAAAATGCTTCAAGGCCTTCAGCACACCGATAAAATTCAGAGTCCTTTGGATTAAAATATCGACAATTATCAAATATTTTAGTCATGTCACCAATAAACTCACTTAAAGTACTATATGTTTGTTCATTCACTTTTCGTTCCACAGTCTGTAGATCTGTAAAAATACAATTTGTTAAGACTCCATGTTAAAACATCAAATGAATTAACTCAAATAAAACAAAGAGATACATACCCATTGGTTCTTTAATTACTTTGTAATAGGTTGGAGCCTCTCTGGGGTCCACGGGCTCCATAAATGGCCATGCATTTTTATGAAGTTGTATTTGTTTAACTAGTCTTTTTAAGTTTTCAAAATCTTTCATAGTAAGCTCCTTCATATTAGCATAATTAACTGAATTATTTTTCTGACAATTTGGACAAATGTATTCATCAATGTTGTCTGCTTCCGATTGTAATATTCCTACACACCGGCCGTGGAACCAGTCTTGACACCGATCACAGCATATGTAAAATCTGAAAACATTTTAAAACATTCAATATAAGGTTATAACCTTCAAGTATATTTTAACATTCGACCGCAAAACTTGCAAGTAAATAATCGAAATCGTTCTTCAGGTTGGTTATGAGTGGCTTTAGAGATAGGACATTTTAGTTGTGCAAAATCTTGTTAACTGTGAGCACTACATCGATATTAAAAGCTGAAGATTGGGAAACATGCAAATTTTTTTTGCAATATGTTTCCTTTCGGCAGAGGTATAAATCGGCATAAAATTTTCAATTTTTCTGGCTCTCAAAAAAGATAAAAAGCTACAAAAATGATAATTGGAAAGTGAATTAGAAATTCTTTCACTATATTATAGGTCAGTCTCTGATTTAATGTGCATATATGACAAGATCATTGCAAACAGTATCAATTTATAAACTCGCGAGATTGTAAACTGCCAAAAAATTGTGAACAGCTCTTTTCATTTACAATAAAACGTATCAAAATTCAGTAGTTTAAATTATTTATTTATAATGTCGTGTCTTGCCTTCAGATTGTGAGAAAGCAAGTAACGAAACGCAAAGTACGAGCTGATTGGTTTAAAGACGCACGTGTTTTACTCTCTGCCTATTCAAGTTCATAATATGACTGGGCGATAGCAACACAGAAAATCGGATAGATTTGTCTCTCGTCCATATTCGTTCACAATCCGACAGCAAGATTCGACTAAGTATATTATAATTATTAATGAATAATAGAATAACATGAAAGTCAATACATACTGTGAGTTGTCGTATGGCTGTCGACAGAGGCAGTACAGCTCCTGTGTTTCCTCAGCGCGACGACAATCTGGACATACATATTCTTCCATCGTCTTACTCATTTCTTCTGTGACCCCAACACAGTCGCCATGGAACCAATTGCTACAGTGTTCGCAGCCAACATAAAACCTAAAAATCACAGAAAAGTTATTAGTTTATTTACGCGTTACTGTGCAGGCAGGTAATTCTCTCTGTCAGCATTTGTATTATTTAAGCTCAGGTTCCAATAATTGACCATCTGGAACTAAATAAGCAAAAATGATACAGGGTAGAAAGTTTAAAACATTAACAGTCTTATAAATATACCAACCTAGAATTAACGATTCAAGGATGTTTGAGTACGTCAAACAGAAAGATTGCAGTTACACCAAGGTTTTACCTTTTTTGGGGCGCAAAACGTATATTTATGTATAGTCAGTTTCAAAAAAGAAGAGGCCCTTGCCTAGCACGGGGACAGTATTGGGCTGAATTCATTTATTTATAGTTCAAGTAGCTGAACTTGCAGCACAAGTACGCTACGACATTTTATCGCCCTAAGAGGACGAGATAATGACTTTCAAAACCTGTTACCCCAAACCCCACACAATAATGCGACGATACAGAACACACGATATATCGTGGCGATCATGTTAGCCTGGAAGTTTCTTAATTTTTAGTTGTTTTGTCAGCCTAGAACGTAATAAATAAGGAGGCGTCATCCAAGTCTGTTGATGATCTGCCTAAGATTGCCCATTATTCAAACAATAGATATTTATACTTTACTCTTCCCACACATTTATTTACCTACTATGCCTGCTTAATAATTTAGCTTAAGGCACGATTTTCAATGCCTTCATAAAATTTATCTAGCTGTTACTCTGAAATTAGAACTGTTTTTGAATGGATCAGAGGTTTATACAGGTATTGAAAAATCTGAGTTAAGAGTTTTTATTTTATATTGTACTCTATTTTCTAAATATTTCAATATGTATGCAGAGTTTATTGAAGTGGATAATTCGCCATTTCAGCAGCATTAGCATTTACGAGCACACTTCGTGCGGCTTCTGTGATTAGTATGAGGTTTAAATTATATTATTCGAGTTATATCAATTAGTTTCGATCATCGCTTACTTAGTGTTGTCGTAAGGTGTACGACATATACACAGTAATTTCTCCTTCTTCACAGATCTCTTGTTAGGTCTGGGCGTGGAAGGCGTGGCCGTACCACGTCTCTTGCCGCCCCGCACTTCTTCTTGCTTGCTACGCTCTGCTCGTGTGCGGAGCGCTAGTTCCGCGGAGAGTTCCTTCTGTAATAAGACAAAATAAAACACTTAGTGCGACTTCTTCGTTTATAAAATAAACAGATTGCCAATTTAAAAAAAAAGCAGTCTACCTGGATCTCAACACCAAGCTCCTTTTCGAGTAGACCTCGCTTTTTGATAATGTCCTTCTTAAGCATTTCCTTGTGTTTGAAAAGTAGCATCTGGAGACGAGAATTATTGGAGGCTGCCCGGCGGCGTTCATCGATCGCCAAAGAATGAGGGTGAGCGGCGGGCGCGAGCGGCGCGGCGGGTGCAGGCGGCGCGGCCACGGGCGGCGGAGGCGCGGGCGGCGCGGGCGGCGCGCGCTGCACCACGCGCGGCGTCGGCGCGGGCGCCGGTGGCGAGCCCGGCCTGCCGCCGCGCGTGCGCTTGCGCGGGCTGCTGTCGATCCACTCGTCGTCGTCGTCCAGTCGCGAGGAAGTGGCGCGACGGCGTGCCTGCGGCGACGGCGATCGCGCCACTATGGCGATCGCTCGCGTCTCCCTCTCCTGTGGTACCTCGGGTTTCATGCGTTTTTCCTGGTATCGTTGAAGCTGCAGCAACTTTTCCTCTATCTCTGGATTAAGGTTTTCTTGCTTCAGTGCACTTTTTATAGCTGTAATTACATAAATATTTTTTATTTCCATCGCTCATTTGTTAAAGGCGCAGCAAATTATTGAGGTTCGATAAAAAGTTCTGCATAGGTATCTGAAAATAGCAGCTTCGATCTATTCAAATTCAAATTCTTTATTGGCATTCCATATGTTAACAGAAAGGTGGTACATTTTAGGGATTAGTCTCAATATGGACCCAGTAGGGCACAGCATGACCCGGGTATGTCTTAAAACTGCGGCCAGACACCGGAGGATGGGCAGCAGCGTCCTCTCACTAATCGGTGAGCCACTGCGATCCCCAAGCCGCCTGCCAAGCGTGGGGATTATGGGAAACCTCCCCTTGGGGGAGGCCTTCGTTCAGTAGTGGACGTCTTCTGGCTGATGATGAGGGCACAGCTTAAAGAAATTATGCAGTAGTGGCATAACTTATAAATTATTATAAATGTACTTTACAATTTAACAATTTAAAATTCTTATTATAAATATACCTATATATTTAGAACAATTGTGTGTGTGTGTGTGTGTGTGTGCGCGTGTGTGTGTGCGTGGGTACTTTTCGTGTAGTTAGTATTTTATATTAATTTAGGTATTCATTTTTATATTTTGTTTATTTTTTAATTGTTTTGTCTTCCATGTATTCTTTCACTGTGTAATAATAGCATTTGGTGTTGGGGAATTTTTTTAATTTATTTATAAATTTTGTAGTCTTAGGTTCGTCTTTCATGTTTTTTGGTAAGTTGTATAACATTTTGATGGAGCTAACTAACGGACCGGAAGAGTGTATTTTTAGTGTGGATGTTGGTAAATTTAGTCTCTTTTATGTCTTAAATTATATTTATTTTGGATTTCTTCGCGGGTGTTGTAAAATTCTGGGTATTTTCGAACAAATTTACTAATTTCTAGAATATATAAGCTGGGAAATGTTAGTATTTTGTGCTTTTGAAATTGAGGTTTGCAACTGTCTAATTGATCTATGTTGGTTAGTATTCGAATGAGTTTCTTTTGTAGGGTAAATAGGGTATGGTAGTCAGTGCTATTTCCCCATAGTATGACTCCATAGTTGAGCCATGCTTGGGCATATGCGTATCTACGAGTGTGAACATTTTAATTACTGAATAGAAATGCGAGGTTGCAAATATTCTACACAATAAGCAAAATATCTAGGCATCCGCCTACCGGACCACAAATTAAATGTAAAAAGAAAAAGAAACTTCAGAATGAAGATTTTTCGCAGTCAATTTTACAATATACAGGGTGAATTTTTCAAGTGGGCGTGCCTGGCTAAATCCGAATCAATAAAGAATATCGAAAAATACTGAAAGGAGTCTCGAGCCTGATTTTAATGAAAACTAAAACTGCATCAATAGGAATATTGTTTTAAAAAAATCCAACGATGGAGTTTTAGTTTGCATCAAAATCGGTCTCGAGACTTCTGAGTATTTTTCGATATTCCTTATGGTTTAGGATATGGCCATCGATGCCCACTTGAAAAATTCAACCTGTATAGTAATAGTTAGGCAGACATATAAAATTGGATACCTACATTTCGCCGATGCTGTTATTAAGTCTAGTGTAATAGACGATCCTATTTGCATCTACTGGACACAATTCACTCCGGTCTGTTAGTGGCAATTCTAATAGAATAGCCCATTAACACTGCCCGGCCTAGGGATCAAACCCAGAAGTCACGCTCAGTAGCCGCGCTTGGGTAGACCAATCAGACAGTTTTAATAATATTCTTTTTATTAATATGATTTTTAAATTCATTGATACATTTCGACACGGGGCGCCCGACGCGGACAAATAGATTTTCTAATTGTGTCTCATTTGACGACACGGTTGGCGCAGTGGCTAAGCGATTAGCTTTCTGCGCTACGTGTCGCGGGTTCGATCCCCGCACCGAATAAATATTTGTATGATCTACAGATAGTTGTTTCGGGTCTAGTTGTTTGTGCATGTGACATGTATGTTTGTAAACTGTACCCACGATACAGGAGAAATCCTATCCTGAGGGGCAATGTTTTATAAAAAAATATATAAGATTTACTTCGCTTGATGGGTTTATCATGTAGTAAACATACTACAAAGTTACCACTGAGATTCTGGTATAAACTCTTTCGTTTTTTATACAACTACACTACAAATACCCACATTATAACAGTAGGAAAAATAAACTTTGTATGGGCTTATTTATACAACTATAATGTAACTCCTTTTTTGTTCCACTACATTTGAATAATAAGCTGAACTGAAGATAATGAGTATGACTATGACTTTTTTTCTATATGACCAATTTAAGTGCTGACCTATTGTGAAGTTCTACCTCTTCGATATTTGTATTGGTTTCATATACATTTAAAAGTAATGGATTATTTTTGTAATTTCTAAATTGCATCTAATAGCTTCGTTTTAGACAAGTTTACTTTTAAATCTGTAGATTTTAGCCAGTTAGTTACAGTTTTTAATGTGTTATTTATCTCAGTTTTGTATTGGATATCATATAAATTGTCGTTGCATTATAAAATGTTGCATCATCAGCATAGATTACGCATAAATGATTGATTATGCTAGGTTAATTTACGTAAACTAAAAATAGTCAGTGGACTTAGTACGCTTCCTTGTGGAACACGTAATAATACCTTTTCAAAGCTTGACTATACAGAATGATTTATGAATCCAATTTTTAGGTATATGTTTATTGACTATATGATCTAGTATCTGATTCAAGGAAAACACGATATCTTGAAAATTTTGTCAATACAAAAAAGATCGTAGTCTCTAATTATTTTCTTGCCACTGCGATATTTGTACCAATTACCTCATGAAAATATTTCTGAAACAATCTCCTCTAAGCCGATTTCGGCTACGGCGGTTAAGCTTATAATTTTGAGAGCATGGGTGTTTTGATCTCATGTGACTGATGTACCCTATTTTGGCTGAGAAAGTCCGTGCGTAGTGTGGACACGTCAGGGTACTAAATTTTGGCAAAACCATCACAAACGTTCTTTAGACTAAATACATGTAAAGCGTGCGCTCAGTATAGCTATCCCATATTTTGCGTACATGAAGTAATTACATCGCTGCATATTTGACCTCGTGATCATTTTCGAGGTATCCCCAGTTGTGCTTGCCGTGACTGATCCCAAGGACTAGTGCTCTCTTTGCCTCGGAGAGAACTTTGACTTGTTCCCAGATGGCATATTATTTTTATTAATGATCTAATATATATATATATATATATATATATTGCTGTCGTCCATAAAAGTATATTGTATCGTATGGTAAGTTGATTGAATACCCTTTTTTATTTATTATTAGCTTGCGCTCGCGGCTTCGCTCGCGTGGTTTACGAACACGTACATTTTTTCAAAATAAAAAAAGTAGCCTATGTGCTATTCCAGACTATAATCTATCTCTGTGCCAATTGATTCATCCAGATCAGTTCAGCCGTTCTGGCGTGAAAGAGTAACAAAGATCCATCCATCCATCCTCACAAACTTTCACATTTAGAATATTAGTAGGATAGGATTTTCTAGTATTAACTTGAAACTGCGGACTCATGGTAATCTCAAAACATAATATGAAGATACTTTTCTGTTCCTAGCCTTATTAACGATCTCTACTACATGACAGAATTACGAGTATTTAATATGCATGTAAATGATGGCCTGTCTACTTGTTCTGAATGGTTCGCAGGTAATATTATATTATTTAATGCAAAAATTAAAAAATGTTAATACTAAACGTCCCCAACCTAAGTCAATTCATTTGACTTTATTAATAAAATGGTAAATGAAAATAATATCGAACGGTTTCTTGCACCGTGACGTATGTAATTGATTTGCAATTTAATGTAACCATAAACTTTATAAGCACCATAATTAGATAAGACAAGCCCAGACAGATTAAATTCGTTAAAAGTTAAGTCTTAACTTTTGAGTGTAGTGCTTGCTAAAAGCGATCTTACTTTTCACGATACAAAGGATCAAATGTTGTGGCGCAGTTAGGGGAAGCATGTGTAGTAATGAACTGTGATGAACAGATTTGAAATTTTGAAAAAAAAAATAAACATATGAGCGGTTTTTTTATTTATCCTAGAACTAGAAATTTCCAACACGCTAAAGACAATCACCATCTTGCAACGCAACAACTGCTAAGCATGTGGTGATGACTAGACTTAGTTTACTCGTACAAATAAAGTAATTTTTTTAGGAGACGGTTGATGTAAAGTAAATAAATTTAAAGGTAATTAATACGAGAAAATAACTACTTACTCTGCTGAATGTAGTCGGGGGTTAACACGAATTTACTACTTTGCAGAACATCGGGAGTTGAATTAATAATATCTGTTTTTGTGTTGTTCTCCTTGATATCTTCAAGTTTGGAAGGTATCGCTTCTTTATGACTTGCTGCCTCGGCTACATTTTCTTCACCATTTAAAAGAGTTTGTCGCTTTATTTGATCTTCTTCACTAACGTCCTATAAGTAAAAGGTGTTATATACGTCAAAATATGTACCACCATATCTCGTTTCCCATTTTGTAGAAAATGTCTCCTTATCGAAGTTTCAAATTAAGAAATAGGGTAAAATATAAAGAAATGAAAATAAACAACATCAACATCCGTTTGTGGGAATATATCAGTTCAAATCTAAGAAATAATATAAAGTAGTAACGATCTCAATAGTAACGAAATCAATATTTATAACTATAAAAATGTCAATCCCTATTTATTAATTGTAAAATTCAATTACAGTAGCATTAAATTGCCCATACACCCCCACAAAACGTTTGCAAGTAAATAATAAAGACAAAAATAAAATCTACATAAATAAAACAGGACATGATTAAATAAAAGTCGATGATTATTTTAATATTTTATTCAAATGATACTATCTTACCATCAATATATTAATAAGGATTTGTAAAACTTACAGGTATACATGTTAACAGGTGGTGTATGAGCAATTCTTTAGATCAGTGGCTTACAGTTCAATCAATCGTCAAATTACTACTTGGGGGATTAAAATTGATAATACTTGCCTTAGCAATTATCTTAATAATTATCAGTAATAAATTTGTTTTGTAATTTATGTGAACGTAGTATATAAAATGCAGTTATATACTTATTATAAACTCAATTTTACGATTTTACATAGTAAAATATTTATAATATCAAATCAATTATCATAAAGGTGGCAATAAATTATGAAAAGGTATTTCAAGTATTAATTCTTAATTAAAAATCCAAAATGGGAAAAAAATATCTAGTCCAGTGATTGACTAGATACTTAGAGTGACCTTACAATACCTTGATGCAGAAAGCAGCTAACTGATTCTATTGGGAACCATTCGCAGGGTAAATAATAAATAAGGAGTGGCACTCTGTAATCGCATAAGTATCGCAATTTTATAAATATGTTCCAGTGGTTCTAATTGTACGTGTACGTTTTCTTATGCCTCATTTGGAGTGAAAGTATAATAGTAACATTAGATCACTCTCGCGTCAATACATTATTGAGCTTTTGTTTTAGTTCGAGTGGAACCTAATGAAATAAGCTCAAAACATATTAAAGCAAAAGTATTGGTAGCAAACTTTTAAAACGAAATAAAATGCCCTTAACACTTATTGACGTGGACCTTTTAGTGACCTGTGACGAAAGTTTTTTCGTTGAATTAAATTAGCATTCTGAATGAGAACTCTAAATATTAAGGAAAAATAAGAATATTGTTATTTATTATTAAGATATCGGCTGCAAATTGCTATAATACTGAGTTTTATTGTTCTACTTTATGACTATTTACTACCTATTAATCAGAGGAATTGTTAGATATGTATCGTCTAAAATATAAATTATTATAATATACATAGGCAATCAATATTTACAGAAATCTTTGGTGTTCTTGCATCATGTATATCTAATAGTAGTAGTAACTATTTTTACACACCATTTATTAAATAGCATATTCATGTACCAGTCTTATAAATTATAATACATTATTGTATGCACAGACATGTCCAGTACATAAATATTTAGGGTTTGATCATAACGAGTGCACGGGAAAGTGTACTTTTACTCAGGTTATGAACTTCTAGCTATTTATAAAAAATGCGAACGGATTACAATATTGTATAATATTTTTAAATAAATGCGCTCATTTTGATCCCACCCCATCTGAATTCGAAGTAGAATTGCGACCTGTTATGAAATCCGCCATGTGGAAAGACTTGTTAGCTATTCAATCATTATATTGTCAATATGTTACCTTTGATGGCGGATTTTTGAAAGGCAATTAGACAATAATGTTTTTATCATATATCCTACACACACTACAATGTATAGTTTCAGAATTATCTGCTTTACAATAAATTCTGTATGTTTAAGATTCGGTTCGCAATATACATACATAAAAAGTAAATATTAGGCATTTTGCGTCCAGGGCGTCATCTAATAGTAATATATTACCTGGTGCGTAGGCACGGGTAGTGGTTGTAGGGACTGTATGGAGTGCAGCGCTTGCGGTGCCACGGGCGCCAGCGGCGGCGGCGCACTCACCGCCGGCTGCACCGCCAGGTACATCTTCCTGGGACCCAACATACCCTGTTTGCCTGTTGACTCTTGAGCTGTAAAAGTGCAGTCAATGAATGCTTGGATAACCACGATGTTGAATAAAATAAAGAAGTCTCGGTATGTACTAATTTACCTTTTAGTAATTGTTGTTTCACTTGATGTTGTACTAGCGCCAGCTGTTGTGGCGTCAAAGAATATCCATGGAGGCCTTGCAGAACTATACTCGGACCACTACTTGTCTGCATCACCTGTAACAATGCAAAGAATGGCTGAAATACTGGTGTCAAAATATTTTCCATATGAGCATTAAAATGTGCCATAATTGTTGATAATTATTTCAAAAAGTAGTTTTGACCTTTCCCTTCAGAAAAAAGAGACTTTAGAGTTGAATTAGTTATTCTTTAAAGTGTGTTTTTTTTTTTTGCTAAGTATTACTATTCGAAAGTGCATAATTGCGGGATAGAAATAATTTGAAAAATCGAAGTAAGATATTGTAATTCACATTCTATTTATTACTCCTAAGTCAGTGTTAGTTGGCGTTATTATACAGGGCGTCCCACTGCTATACTACACAGAAGGAAAGTACTTTTAATATTGTAGTTAGGATATTTTGGTTCATGGAGATGTTTTTTTTTTTTTTAAGTAATTTATACTGCATTCAAAGATTTTTTAAAATTTGATTGCTTCATGTGTGTTTTTGGGTAACATTTTAAAGAATCTGGAGTTACAATTAGAGGAATATTTTAATACCAAATTAAAGACAATGTATTTTTCTTTAGAGGCAGTCTATAAAAAATTGAAGTCCCATACAATATTTTCACACTAATGTAATCTTTTTGCGTCATAAGAATCGCAAAAAAAAATATACGAAAAATGGGCTTTGGATAGGTACAAGTATAGCTCAATACACTACATATTTTAACGTGAAAATAAGAAGTAATTGGCCGTTCTCTATAGTCCTCTATACGTGTAGCAAGTTATTTTTAACCCAAACAAATTACTTTTTCATTCAATAAAATTATAAAAAAAAGTAATAATATGTTATTGTACATATTGCCTTATGACTGACTTACTGGTCTAATGGTCGCAAGAATGGCTGCTGAGCATGATGTCCTGGGTTAAACTCATGAATTTATGGGGATTTTCAATTAAAAAAATTCTTTGTTGCAGCTTGGGTTTTGGAATTGTGCTTGTGGCAATAGGTTCGCACTCTACTACATAAGATTTAATAACGGACTTAAAATCAATTTTAAAAAATGATCTTAATATACCAAGAATAGTCAGTTGATGTATAAAATCGAGCTTCGAGCCCTACCAAGCGGTTTCAATTTGTGGGTGCGCATTATGATGTCGATGTGCGACTCAAATTACCTAAACTTGAGCACGCCGAAAATGTAATAGCGCCTTAAATGCAGTAGTAGCTACGAGGCCCATTTAGTATTTTTAAAAATTCTAAAACGGCCTCGTATCTACATAGCTACCACGCCGATCAGTTTACATGTTACGTTAAGCAGCGCTTGCTGCGGTCCGGTTGCTTGGGTGACCATTCTTCGCACATCGAGACTCCTCCGTGCCTTGGAAAGCACGATAAGCAGTTAGTCGCGGGTGTCATACGAATACTGATAACAGTCGGCCGCTAACAACCGGTATCCTTAGAGTACTGGGTGCCTCCCAATAATTGGTAATAAGGTCAAATGGTAGTCGCTCCGTATAAAATACTGATATTCTGCCGCATCTAGTTACACTGGAAGCAGACCCCAACGTAGTTGAGAAAAGGCTGATGTAGGAAAACTCTGGATGCATTTCGAAGAACAAACTTTGTAATTCCTAACCGATTGCCTAGTATAGCTGCCATAGAAACCCATAAAGAACTCAATCCGTACAGGGAGCATATTAATTTTTTTAAAATCTTTTATATTAAATTGATTCTGGGGTTCTGGATTATTGTACAAAATATATAAGCAAGTAGTATAATTACCTGTGCTGTTACAGTCTTTATCACAGTGCCAGGAGGCTGGCCGACGAGCAATCGCTTTTCGACAATTTCGTCCTCAGTTAGTTGTTGTTGATGTTGTTGTTGTTGTTGTTGTTGTTGTTGTTGCGGCTGCGGCTGCAGGGGCGGCGGAGGAGTGGGCTGCGGCGCGAGCGGCGGCGGCGCGCGCGTTGGCGCTGCACCTGCCGGCGCCGCGCTCGATGCCGACGGGCTCTGCCCGATGTGAGCCACTATTTGCGCCTGGTTATTCCCGGTGGGACGGATGAGGACTTGCTGCCCGTTGACTGTCGCCAGTTGAATTTTACCTGCAGCGATTTGCTGAACTAGCACAGGGTTATTGACGACAATTTGCTGCGCATGCGCAGGCCGGGCGCGTGGCAAGGCCGGCGCGCGCGGCACTGCGGCTCGCTGCATGAGTTGGCCCTGCACCAGCACGGTCTGCATGGCCTGTACGCGCGGTGCAACAGCACGCGCACCAGCTTGCACCACCACCTGCTGTGCAGGCTGCACCACAACCTGCTGCGCCGGCTGCACTACCATTTGTTGTGCCGGTTGCACTACGATCTGTCGATTCGCTTGCACCACGTGTTGAGCAGCGGGTGGGGCAACGCGTGGCGTTTGTCTTGTCTCTTCGGTGGCGGTTTTCGCTTGAGTTACTTCCCTTTCGGCGAGAGAACTGCCACTTTCAGCCGACTTAGTTGCAGGTGATGCCGCCACTAGTTGGCCAGTGATCCCCTGCTGCCCTGCCATGACTACGTGTAGTTTTCCATCAGGCATTTGAATGAGCTGCTGGCCCGCTAGCAAACCTCTCACGGTTATTTTTCCATCTGGTGCCCGAATTATTTGAACTTTTTGTGGCCCTTCTTTTAGTGGAGTTGCATTGGATTTAGCTGTAACACCATCGACTTGTGCTGATTTAGTCGGCCCAGCAATCGGCTGACTGATAACTCGAGTTGAACCATCGGCACCCTTCGTCATGATAATCCTTCTAGTGCCAATAACTGTTTTCTGACCAGTGGGAGTCGTGGCGTTTGTAGTCAGTAACGAAGTAAGTGTACTTTTGCCTGAACTTTGATTTGGTGTAGATTTCGCTGATTTTTCTGTAATGTAAATATTTTATTTTTATTTATTCCATAGATCATGGACATTTGCTACTTGTAAATTGCACGGCGGTTCTCAAAGTAGGCAATCATGTACTTTGGGAGCCTGGATTACAAAAACCATTTTGAGATACAGAAAACTTTGTATATTTATATTGAATTAGAGTTATAAAAATATTACGTTGAAATAACAAGATCTCATCAAGTAGTTTTATTTGGTATTTTACTCCTTTACAAAACTATATTAAAATAAAAATTAACTTGTGGCAATGTCCCTGTAACATTGTGTATGTTATGAACCAAATCAATTAAAGTTCGTTGCTCATTCTTAAACCATATGTATATTTAGAATACATACCTTGTGACATTTCCAGAGCTCTCTTCTGTTGATGCGCAGCTCTTTGTTCCCGTAGTTGCTGCTCCATCTTATCCTTGAGGTCGGCAGCGTTAGCGGGCGGCGCAGCGTTGCGTTGTGGCAGCTTGCCGGTAGAGGTACGCGTCACAGGCGTCGGTCGCTCGGTACGCTCGCCGTATTGACGGACTTCCCACAGTTCTAATTTATCTTCATCGACCCACTCTTCAGAAACCTATAATAATACGCCATTATTTGCATAAAAGTTCGATAGAATGTGCCTCATTCATGATATGCCTAGTCTTTTCCCAAGTATGTTGATGTTTAATCACAGTCCAAACAGGGATGGTTGGATACCAGTATTTTATATGGAACTAGCTGTGCCCGCGACTTCGTTCGCGTGGATGTCGGAACTTAACAAAGTATTTTTTAGTGAGACCAAATGCATAACCCTATTTTTTTCTAAAATAAAAGAATTTTTCTAAAATAAAAGTAGCCTAAGTTACTCCTTATTACATCAGCTACCTGCCAATAAAAGTCCCGTCAAAATCGGTCCAGCCATTTCAGAGATTAGCCTATACAAA
Source organism: Shargacucullia verbasci (assembly GCA_947562105.1). Lineage (NCBI taxonomy): Eukaryota > Metazoa > Arthropoda > Insecta > Lepidoptera > Noctuidae > Shargacucullia > Shargacucullia verbasci. Next base: position 7,541,619 of record OX387284.1, on the reverse strand, counting down.
CAGACAGACAGAAAGACAGACAGACAGACAAAAAATTTAAAAAATGTTATTTTGGTGTATGTACCGTATATATATTCATATGCATGTAGTAAAAAACGGTTATTTCAATATTACAAACAGACACTCCAATTTTATTTATATGTATAGATGTCGTCATCCCCCCTATCTCCGGTACAATTTTGCTGATGTGTACTATGATTATTGCATTGGAATAATCATGACGCCGAAATTTTGGCGGTTAAAAAAACAAACCAAATCCATAATTTATATTTAAATACAGTTACCGATGAAACTTTCAGAGGGTTAAAGTAAATTATTGTAAAATTGAATATTATAATAAATAATTTACCTGAGGTTCTGTATTTTGCGGAGACTCTGCACGCTTCCTCTTTCTTAAGCCACTACGAATTGATGTCACTTCTCGAACTGTTTTAGGTAATTCGAGTGGGATTACGACACGCCGACGAAGATACTGCGTTCGCTCCGAAAATTGTCCAATGTGTCGATGTTTTAATAATTCCAGAGATACTATTTCTGTGTCAGTAGTCAACTGATGTTTACCATCAGCAGAAGCAGGTTTTGCTGCCATGTCATCCCAACGTAAACAAGCCCACATTATACGAAGTTGTAGAGCAGCGCTTGCTAACCATTGCAGATTCACAGTGCGATATAGCCAACATGTTTTAAATAATGGCCGTGGACACGGATACGGCCACACAGTCTGATTAGGTTTTGCGTTTTGACTAAAACCAGTCACAGTATTATGTCCAGCTTGTCTGCATAGTTTTCGCAGTTCATGATGGGGTAAAACCATTATGGTCTTGGCTTTGCTTCTAGTATGGAATGTTGAACAAAGAGGATACTTTACAGGGGTTCTCTTTTTTTTCTTTTCTACTGCCGATGTTTGTACGCGTTTAAGATATACTTTTCCAGATGGGTTTTCAGTAGAATATACTCTTACAACGCTGCCTTCTGTTTTGTCTTCCTTTATAGATCTATCTTCTCGTTTATAAGTCTTTGTAGGACCGAATCTCCTGTTGATGATAGCACGATACTTAGCTTTGTCGTCAGTCTTAGCTGGTGTTACCGAACATTTGTAAGACGAATCCTTCACTTCGTGATTACTTCCCGTACTTTGTGTACTAGAAGATGCTTTAGATGCCCTCCCTCGTGTTATTTTTAGTTTAGGGATGGGAGGTCGTTCGTTATTGTCACTAGCTGTATTAGTGTTCTGTTCTGTATTCTGTTGCTGATCTGAGGTTTCGCCATCAGTTAATTCTTTTAGTGGACCTATTTCAACTTCATTATCATCATTGTTGTTGCATGTTATATCAATATCCATCTCATTTCCGACAGCTGGCACAGCGGATTCTTCAAGTGTACTTTCAGATTTAACTATACAATTATCATCATCCTTTTCAACTTTGTAATCGATATCTTCATTGTCATCCCCGCTGAGTTTTCTTTTTACGTAACAATCAGTACTTTTGTTGTCGCATTCTTGAGCACATGCAACTGCCGATAACAAGTCAGTCAATATGTTTTCGTTGGAGTTTGTACAAGTTGAACTTTTTCCTAATAAGTATTGTTCCAATATTGACATTTTGGAATTATCCTTAGAATTTCCAAGTAGATTACTGGAATTGACTACTCCACTTTTTAATAAAGTCACTAATTCGTTTAAAAGTCTTCCTTTTGTCATGCATAGTGGTGAATAACAATTTACTTTTAATCCTGAACTTTGTAGAATATTAAATGTATCTATTTTGTTACAGTAATGCGAATAACAACGATATCTTTTGGTCAATTGAGATATTTTTTGATACTCATCTCTAAGAGCATCGACATTTTTTGTATTGTCTGTATCCTTTTGCTTGCTTCCACCACCCGTACCACAAATGGTTGTCATATAAGGTTCTGGATCATCATTTTCTACATCAATATTCTTGTCATCCTCACTTTTTACTTCCACATCTTCTTTTTTAAAATTAGCTAACAAGTTAGCTAACTTTTTTTCTTCCATAAATTTTAAGTACGTGCGTCTCGCTAAAAAATCATCTAGCTTCGATTTCCTTGCTATTCTGGGGTAATACCTTCTCGTTGAGGAACTTAATGCCTTTTCAACATCAATTTCTTCGAAACCATCTTCATCCTTTTCGACTTTTAAATTGCGCATTGATGGTGGCACTGCAAAAAAAAGCTTTTAATATAACACATAAAATAACATAGTATCACGCCTGTATTCCCCGAAGGATTCGACAGAGGTGTACTATTGTATTATTATTGAGTACCATGTAATAGGGGGCGAGCCTACTGCCATCTACCGGGCACAGTTCTAGACTCCGTGCTGCTACTGAGAATTTCCATAGAGAATAACCCAATAACACTTTGCCCGACCCGGAAATCAAACCCAGGACCTCACGGTCACAGTCGTGCTTGCGAACTCTAGACGAATAAGGCAGTTTAATATAACAATTCTTTGTAAAACGAAATATTAATCAAAATGATCAGTCTTACGTTTGTCCATTACATCTTTATTCTCTCCTTCATTTGAAATAAGATAGTCGTACGTTTTCGGTTCAACAGCTAAAACTTTAATGATAGTTCCTTCTCTAACTCGCACTGCAATCTTAGCTGGACCATTTAAAAGACATGCTTTTGCATTAATATGCTTTTTATATTTTCTGGTTGATGAATTCCACAACCATCCCCATTGTCCATGAATTCTGTATTCTTCTCCTTTTTGTTTCCATGCCTTAAAACCATAACAGTTTAATATATTACATAATGAATACTATGAATTTTTTTCAACATTTTAATAGAATAAATAAATTATGAATTTATGACTAATAATAAAATGTAAAACTTAATTCATTGTACCTGATGGCGAAGTCCAAGTGAATATTTAACAAAGTTGTAAGCTGTACGATATCGTTCTTCTTCCTCATCTCTTTCCTTTTTTTCCCTTTTATCCAGTTTTTTACGTTCTTCCCGTTCTGTTGCAGTCGTGCGTGTTAGCCTAACGTGCCCTAATTGCTCATGCCATGCTGGTACCCATACAACGCTTTTTATACATGCCTGTAAATAAATATGTTTTATAAATTAAAATAAATTCATTGGCAATATTACAAAAGTATCATATTTTTGAAAAACAATTGCTTACCTGAAGCACACAAAGAGCCCTAGCGAAATCTCGAGGAGCTTGACAAAGCTGCACAGCTTGTACCCAGGGCTTTCTCAAAAGTGACCAGTTAGGGTGCATGAATTGTAATACTATATTAGATTCTAATTGTAATAATGTTTGTCTTAGTGTGGCTTCCAATAAAGGTTTTGTGGCTGTAAAAGATAAGTAATATGTGTAATATGTGAAATAATTAATAATATGTGAAAATATCAAATGGTAATGGAAACTATTTTTATATTTACCATTAAGCAAGCCAATCCATTTGAATTCTTGTGCTGAAGAAAGGGAAAACTTATGTGACATATATCGTTTTTTATCTCTTTCTTCATTTCTCTGAGGCTTGTTTAACGCTAAAGGATTTGTCGAGTACTGGTTTATGTAATTTTTGAAACTATTTTCATTTCCTAACTTAAACAGGTAAGTTCCATTTGAGATTTGGTTAGACTTTAGTCTTGTCAGCCTTTCTGTAACTGTAATACAAGTCATACATAAATATAATGTTGTTAAAGATTAATGTGAATTAAAGAAATAACTGCAGGTACTACTACTCTGTGGTAATATTATTTACCTTCTTCATGTTTCTTTTGTGGTGGTAGTTTTGTTTTACTAGCTACATTGCATTTAATTTTTTTAGTATCATCATCTTCGTTAGAGTCATCATCATCATGAACTGTGTCTTCACTGACCACAGTTATTTCATTTACCACATCTCCATCACTAACAAGGGATGATACATTGTCAATCTTATCATCTTCTATTTTTAATTCTGGATTATGGTCTTTCTGTTTTTGTTCTTCTTTAAGTTTCCGCTGTTTAACTATATTAGCATTTTCAATTTCTAAGTACGATTTCCGATTATTTTTCACTTGATTTGTGAGACGCTCTGTAATATCCATTTGTCTCAATATTTCTTGATTCATTTCTAAGAGTTCTCGAACAAGTGGAGCTTCCATCTCATCAGAATCCAAAACATTCATGAGTTCCTCCAATTGCTGAGGTGATGTATAATACCAAACATCACCATTTTCAGCTTCACTAAAAGTAAAATTTTAAAGCTGGTTGAAAAGTAATAAACCTTTTTTAATATCTACCATCATTATTAGGCGCATTATATATTTCGTTTTATCATTCCTAAAGAGTTCGATTACAAAACCGATGATGTGATGGTGGCCGTGGACACCAAAATTCCCGCCTCATGGATATATGACTATATTCGGTTATCGGGCTGACTACGAATAAAAATTTTTTTCATCCTCTGCTTGGCCATTGAAAATCCATCTCTAGAAATCTTAAAACATAATTAACACCATTTAAGAATATTTTAAAGTATGTCTTTTTTCTGCATGTACGACTCTTTATGACGATTAAATAGTTGTATGGACAAAGAAAATAAACATTTTGTTTCTGATAAATGTGTCAATAATTCGATTTAATAATAAATTTGATGGTGAGTGTAGCATAAGTCTTTTCTCGCACTAGCTTGGTTCACGTCATCCACATTGAATAGCTACTTATTAGACTCATAATAATCTCCATACTTACACAAATATACGTCGTGCTATGAACCAATATTTTCTTCCATGTCTGTCGAAGCCCAAATGTTCATGTCGACACATTAAACCTTGCTTTTCAGCATCTGGGAGGCAATCTGTCACACCCATTGTTTTATGCTGTTTACATAGAGCACATTGCCAGTCTTCAGATGGTACATCTCCCAATGGAGGATCCACACACTCTAGGTGAAAAACGGCAGGACATGTTTCACAGCACAACAGATCTCCAAGTCGATGACATACTCGACAATGATCGTCGTAATGTATAGGAACTGAGAAGGAGAAAAATATATCATTTTAATTTAACTATTATAACTGATTCCACAGCATTATTTGCATTTCTGTATGTGATTCCTATGATGCCTCAGTGCTGCCGAACTTACCAACCATACCAACCAATCAATAGAGTAATAAAATATAAATGAAAATTACACATAAGGTGCATATAGCAGCATAGTGCATAGGTGTCAAATTAAATATTATCTATACTTTTGGAATTTGCGGCGGAAAAGAAGGGTAATTTAATATTTCTCTTTTTTAAATTATTTTTCGTAACATAAAAATTAAACATGAGACCGAAACGGTAAGCACGTTTTCCCGAAAATTCTCTATCATCAATCATTCTCGTGACTACTGTTGGCGACAAAGAAGATAATTTCGAAACCCATAAATTAAATTTCCTTCTATAATAACATAATTATCCTGGCTTATACACCACAAAGGCTGTAAGTAATCTGTGCCACAGGCTTAGACTGAGGTGTACTATTGTATAGTCACATTATACCAATGTCATGTAAAAGAGTCAAGATGTCCAGCCTATTGCCATCTACTGGGTACAATCCTAGACTCTGGGCTATAACTGAGTTTTTTGACTGGTAAACCAAATAACACTTTGTCGAACCCGAGGATCAATCCCAGATAAGGATATATTTATTGGATCACTGTGTATATAATTATGTATGTTCTTTTTGAATGTATATCTTTCTATACAAAAATCCCATGTCATGATGTTCATCTACACTAATCTCTGAAACTGCTGAACCGTTTTTAATGAAATTTTCTAAATGTATATTGTTTGGCCCAACTTGAGAAATAGGATAGTTTTTATCCCAATAAGTCACCCTCCATATTTTTTATTGTACATTTAAAAGATATTTATAGGACAAAGGGATAAGTTCCATAAGTTTTTAATAGATGGCAGTGTGAGTTAATCTCATCATCTGTATTAAGCATCCAGCACCACCCTCAAACTCGTATGTCATTCCTCCAACTCCTCCTAAATGGCTGGACCAATTTGATGAAATGTTTTGTTTGTGTTTGAGTGGTGTGGATGGTTTGAACTAGACATGGGCAAAGTCGTTACTTTGGAATCACAGTAACCGTCGTTCCAGTTACAAACGAATCACTGTGACTTTGTCACGTCGATCACGCCGTATACTTAGAGCAATTTTGGAACGTTGTTATCCATATTGTGATGTAAATACCAATTACGTTGTCAGTTACTTGGATTGAAACTTTGGCTGAGTAATAAAAATAACCATCACAATAAAAAAAGTCACCTATAATTTACTCAACTCACATTGACAATTCTTCAACTAGCTCGAGTCCATGAATTATGGAAGTAACTGAGACAACAAGTACGGTGACTCAGTGACAGTTACGGCGCGGCGGGCAAACCACGACAAGCCCGCTGAAGGAACAACATTATTTTGTCATAACTTATTTCTAAACAAGTCACTGTGATTTTGCTATTATGTAATTTGCAACATTCGGACAGTACAATGTCTGTTGGGTCCACTAGTACATATATAATATATTTATATAGTTTTGATATAGGATATATGACATAGGCATAGCAATAGAAAAGATGTTTAAAAAATAAATTTTAAAAGTCAAATAACTTTCTTCGCAGTGGTCCATTCTGCTAGTAAAATTAAAATTATTATTATTATCAAATTTATGAATATATAAAGATTTATAAGAACTACCCTACGAGCAGTTTTATATTTTTTTTATATTTTATTATATATATATTTCTTTTATTTTTACTAGAATACTCATAGTAAAAGACTTACTGGGTTACAAAAAAGACATGGTCCTATTTTGTAAGGGTAGGCATAGCTGCCATAGTTCTATAAAAATTGACTTTATAACCCCTGAAGTAATGTTTACAATATAATTCTATAATAGGTTTTATAGAATTAAAACAACCAAACGATGTAATCATTTTAGTGTCCTTAACTTTGCCTGAATCTTACCCAACTTGAATTTAGGATTTCTCCTATATTTTAGGGTACTGTTTTCAAAAACACAAACCCATCCAAACCACAACACTTATAGAAAACTGTCAACATTAAACATCTGTCAAATTTTAATAAATGGATTTAGTTTGAACTGGTCTAATTATATATTTTTTTAATTCAACCATGTGGTGTATTTTGAGCATTAATAATAACAACAACCACAATTTTATATTGAAAAGGGATTTCAAAGGAAGGAAATCCATGCTTGTGTCAGGAACTATAGAACTATAGAAATCTTTGAAAAAGACTTACCTTCGCTTAGCAGATCATCACGAACAGGATTTGTTATTAAAAATTGATTGCAAAGAAACTGCAAAACAGCTAGACGGTCCTCCACCGATGTAAATGGATATTCACATGAATTTAAAATTTTTACAACATTCTGATCAAATGATTTGTCACTTTCTATATAAATTCTAAGGACTTCAGGCCAAGTCATGACATCCAATAGAAACAAAGTAATATTAACACTGTCTTTATGGTCCAGTGGACCGAAATGTGTCTGTTGAGCATCTTCCTCTCTTAACAGAGCTTTGAGTAACATCATATGCACTTCCACAAGTAGATTGCTCTGTTCTTCACAGCTTATAGCTGCACACAGATCTTCTATGCGAAATGGTGACAATCTCACCAAATGCCTGAAGTGCCTTAGGACTTCATATACACCAACAATTTGTAAAATTAAATTCTGTGGAACAAGTAAGTCATCTGATGAAGGAGGAAGGTCAAGACGAGGGATTTGTCGTTCTTGTTGAAGCCATAAAGGATCTGGACTTGGTGGTCTAAGTAAATTGTTATGGACTTTACGAGGTGTACCACTTGTAGTGCTAAAGCTGCTAACTGAAAAGTCACTATCACTCGCGGCACCGTCACCTACACTGCCTTCAGAACTTTCACTGGCGCGATCTTCTTCAGGTTCAGACCTGTCACTGTATTCGTCTCCAAAATCAGATCCGTAGTGGTATTCCGATTCATGATAATCCGCAGCGTGTGGATTATATCCTCTCCGTGAATACGAACCCGATATTCCACCTCTTTTGTTTTTATGAGCCTTTCCTCCTCTTTGTTTTCGTGTACTTCGTCTACTAATATCGCTTCCTTGAGGAGACGATGCTCTAGATGCTGATGGTGTACTAACCAAAGAGGCAGAGCCTGCATTTTGTTGGTTTAGTAAATATTTCGGTTTCTTCAATAAATGATATTGAAATTTCCTGCTTTTCTCAAAACTCCCCGATTTTGGAGGCCTCCCGCGTTTCTTTGCCCCCCTTCCCGACATCATTGAAAACAACTGTCAATTGTATACAGTCTCGCACGTGTATCGTAAAAACATAGTCTTGTTTACAAAAACAAAAAGATGGTATTGCATTTCAGTTCATCCTAAATCCAACGCAGTCATGATCCCAGCCGTTGGGATGCTTCACATCAAATGATCGACTCATAACAATTTTATACACAATATTCACAGTCTTCTTAGCAATTAACCGGAAAGTCAATCAACTCAATGATAAGAAAAGATTACCTATTGAATTTTTGAGAAAGAAGGCACCGAAAACGTAGTGACGCGAAATGCGAGTACATGCAATTCTGAAACGCTTGATGCTGGCTTCCTATTGGTTGATTATCAGTCCGCCATGTCGTTTTCATAACTTGTGGGTATTGAATTTTAGAAATGACAAATTAACTTTATTCATGAAGATAATTAATACACAAGAATTAATTCATGGAATAAAATATAACTGTCAGGGCTGTATTACAGTATAATTTATCCAAATTTATCACTGCAAGGAGTGGTAGTCGCCGTACAGAACACATCGGCAGCCATTTTCTTTCTTTCGAACGATTCGACGAGTGGCTTTATTCAAAGGCTTTTTATTTTTTAACCTTTAAAAGAATATCTTTCACCTTAATAATGAATGGGAAATATTCTTTCACTATTTTGGAACTAAATTTTAATTTATATATATATACATTTATAACTAATTAAGATAAAAGTTGTTATAACGGATAAAGACAACTTGGAAACCATTTTGTCTATGGAGAGCATTGATTTTCGACATCTTGACAATATTTTATATTTCCGTGTGGTCGACGTTGTCAGACGTAAAAAAAATTGTGTACCGTATTTTCTACTATACTCGGTTTGTTTAGGTACTTAAATAAAGGTAAACAATCTTGATGCGACTTTTTACACAAACACATATTAAACAAATAAACTACTGCTTAAACTAGTGGTTCAATTGATTTGGTAATCGTTATTGTTGTTTTACATAAATTGAGTTTTTAAACAAAAAATATTAAAAAGACACATTAAGATTGTTTACCTTTAGTTAAATACCTGAAAAAATCGAGTATAGGCTTGGGTAATATCGTCTTTACGCTGTATTGAATCGTATCTATATATCGGTTTTGAATATCAGATATCGAATTTATATACTTCAATATCTTTATATTGGTCAAAATTGATAGGTTTAAGAAGAAACTATCGACCACGTTATGTATACAACGCGGTCGATGTTGATGTACAAATTGAATAAATTCAATTTTGGCGTCTAATTTTGATTGAAGTTAAATATGCTTGTTGCAGCGCTGCCGCGTATGAAATAATTTAGAATGGTATAACCAAGTAAAATCCTCATAAAATCGAGATAGGACATGTCAAAAATGAGATAGTACCAGTTCTCAGTTCACAGACGATATGTCATATGAATACCGTTTTCTATTACTTTTAAGACAATTACAACAAATATTAACAGTTCAAGAAAAATCTTTTCTTCGTCTTACTTATATGAAATAATTTAGAATGGTATAACCAAGTAAAATTCTCATAAAATCGAGGTAGGACATGTTGCCAGTTCACAGTCGATATACCATGTTACATTTACCAAGGCCCTAGTGTAAATTTCTTTCGACAAATTCGATTTAACGCATCGAACGCGTTCGGCGCTCCGATTGGTGGAGAGCACGAAACGGAACGATCGGAGCGCCGGACGCGTTCGATGTAGTAAATCGAATTTGTCGAAAGAAACTTACACTAGGGCCTCAGATTCAGAGGCATAGTTCTCTGAGTAGTTCTCTTGTCACTTGTCAAAGTTGTCATCTTCAATCCTCAACAACTCAACTTGTCGTTGGCTAAATGCACAAATAGTGAGAAGCCATAAAAAAAAAAACCTCAACAAATTTGACATTTAAACATTTTCCTTCCGAATATCGAACGAAACCTATGCCCGAAACGTGGCTAGAAGTCTTTAGTATTTTTACTGTTTGTATAGATTATTAGAATTTCAATTTAGTTTGGTAAGAATAAAGTACATTTTGTATTAATATCTCAGAATCATGATGTACCATATGAAGAATATAATCGTTCATGACAGTGAAATCCTTCTACCGAATTGCATGTATTCCGTAAAAAATCGAACCGAATTTTATAACGGAGACGAAACCGACATCAATATCAGTAACCAGGTTATCAAGTTTCTTAAGGTTTATGTCACTGTATTATTTTTCTGATACTCTAGGTACTAACTCTGTGATTCTAATTTAAACTAACACAGGCCTGGATATATGTTACCAGCAGGGTGCAAGATTTGTATAAACTTCCCATGGAGTGTTTAAATTTCACCCTTACTTTTCACATGATCATATTTCATAACTATTTCCATATTTTTTTAACTATTACCTATTTTATTTATTCTTTTTTCATCGAGCAGTATATGCAATATTTCATGTGATCTAAAATATTAACCTTACAATACCATATTATAGGGATCAAATAATAAAATGACAGAATTGGAACAGCGGCAAGATCAACTGTTAAAGAAATTGGATGTTCTTTATGACAGAATTATGACCATTAGTTCATATTGTAAATTCAGCAACATTCAAGATGTTCTAATGAGCAAATCAGAGAAATCTGTAAGTTTTATTTAATTCCATAAGAAAATTGTAGTTATCTATGTCTAATTATAATAATAACTTCCTGTAAAATTTTAAGTATTGATTAGTGAACTGTTAATTTCTGTTTATCAACTCGTTGAAAAACTAGTTTTAAAGTTTACATTATTGCACTGATTCAACATTCCTTGTTTCCATATTTAAATATTTAGGCCTGAATCACAGTTATCAGCATCAATTCACATTTTAACTACGGTAAAAGCTCCTTATTCGCAGAGAATAAGTATACAGAAATACAGAAACCGTGAACATAGAATGCTAATGTGTATGTGATTATAAGATATATGTTCCAAGGTTTCAAAATTAAAGAAATCAATTCAATGAGAATTTTTAACAATAGATTACAACCTACTATTTATTATTGTCAGGTTTAAAGAACTTAGTTATTTTTTTTCTTGTTTTGCTGCTTTTTAAAGGTCTCTCAATTTAGAATGATATTCAGCTGTGGCATTAACAATTTGCCTTATAATAATAAGACTGCTTTCTATAGATGGATCAATTTTCATGAAGAAATCACAAAGTTCATTTGCCATCTGTAAAGGTTTTTTTTGCCATCAGGTTCTTTAACCTGAGTGCAGGTTCTGAAAGGTGACCTTTAACTTAAAGAAGTTAAAGGTCACCTTTCAGTGCTTGTTGAAGCTTCTTCAATGAAATGTGGACTTACTTAAATCCAACCCACATCTGTTTATGAAACTATCAGATAAAATAAATAACCACAACTGGTGTAAACAATATAAAGATATATTGTGTGTGAGAACATTGAATATAGCATTAATTCACAAAAGTGTTTTTGTATGGCACCACATATAGTATATAGCCATCTTCCACAAGCACTTAAAGATATAAATGTCATTAACCTATTTAAAAAAAGACTAAAAGAGTTTTTAATAGTAAAATGTCTCTCTAGTACTACTGACTTTCTAATGAAGAAAACATAATTATATATATTTCATATTTTATATTTTTGTGTTTTGCAGCGAAACTTACTTTGGCTTGTTTACATAATTTCGTTTTTATATATTTCATAAATTAAATATATGATTCTTGATGTAGGTAATTGTTATGTTTATTTAACTTATATTTGTATGCCTCATGGCAAAACATGACTGTGATTCTTCTTTTGTAATGTTACTACTAGGGATTGTAATCCAGCATTGTTTTCAATCCAGAGGGATTTTTGCTGGATTGACTTCAATCTAGCGGGATCCCACAGGATCCCGCAAAGGATATAGTTTTTTTGAAATTTAAATAAATATTCTTTGTTATGATATAATCAAATGTTTATTAAAAAAATACAAAAAATAACAATATCTTACTGCACCTTATTAACTAATTATTTTACTGTTTGACTACTTATTCATTAATATAAAGTTCAAAAACAATAGCAAATATAAATATTTGGTAATTATTATTGTAGTTTTTGTACTGCAGTTAACTAAAAATATTACTTCTTATCTTTATCGGAGGTAGTTATAATCAGTCTTTTTTATTCAGAGGTTTAGAGTATCATATAAATTTAGTTTCAGTTTACTAATTGTCTTAGTTTTACTTTCTAAAGTAAAGAATCAATAAAAAAAATAACAGTAATAATAAGTCATTTCTCTTTTTTGGAAATATGATCTTAAAAAACAAATAACATCAATAGTGTTATCTCCCAATCTACATCTTATAGAACTACATATGGAGCCAGTGGCTGAAAAAGCTTTCTGCCTCCAAACTTGTTGATTTGATGGTTGGTATTCGCATGTATCCGCATGCGAATCCGCAGGAAGTTGCGGGATCCCGCAGTTCCTAAAATTATGCTGGATTGCCGGATCCCACTTTGCTGGATTGTAATCCCTGAATGTAACATCTTTCATGCAATTTGTATGTATAGTCATGTTTCTGACAAATAAATGATCTTATCATAACATTTCCTCCAAGTCGGTTTCGGTCAAATCTTCGTCTTGCGATCCAAGCAACTTTAGAATATCACTTGATTCTATCTGTTCAAATCTGCGAATAAAGCAATTTTTAGCAGCGAATACAAGAACTTGGATACAATTTTTTAAACTACGAATAGTGAAAACCCTAATAAGGGAACCATGAATAAAGAGCTATTACTGTATTGAAAATGGCTATTTTGTATGAAGATGCGTATGCAGCAATTCTCCTTTCAAATGCCTGCCCAGTTTGTTGATAGATTATACCATAATGAAAAGAGAAAAAAAAGTAATATAAATTGATTTATTTCAGATACCACCACCTGAGGAAGTTGTACTGGTTCTTAGTCCTGACAGTTTACCCTGGTATCTGAATGTTATTCTTAAAGAATCATCTTTGCTACTTAATATTTCATGGCACATTCACTCTTCAGTGCCCAATGAAGAAGTGCCAAAAATTAAAAACTATGTTAAAACTCTTCAAGAATCTAAAAATAACTCTAAATTTAATCTCAGGCTGATATTTAAGTGTGGTAAGTTTAATCTATTATTTTGTTTTGTTGGCCTATAAGTTTGTAAATAAGGATCAGCTACTATTTACAAAGGACAAACGGTATTTAGGTACTTGTTAACCTCACTAGTCAGAATCCAAAATCTCCAATGCTTGTAGATATGTTGCAAGTTAATGTTAGAAAGAAAGAAATATGTGTTGTTCTAACAGGTTGTGGTTATTTATGGTGACATTGATAATACTTAAGCTAAATTTAGGTGTATTCTTCATCATTACCTGGTAAAACTCTTCTTGACCAAATCTAAATTGAAGCATACCTGGGAATTATCAAGCGTTTGTTTTGAATTTTTATTCATACTGTGCTATTTTATTTACAGTTTCGGCTGACACTGAATTAAAAGTATCTACACTGGATTCTCCCATTGTAGGCAATGTAAATATATTGCGGTACCTTTCATATGTTTACCCAAGTGTAATACCATACAATCCAAATGATCATCAGGTTGACAACTTGCTTGACCTGTGCCATGTGCTAGAAAGAACACCAGAAAAGAATAAAGAAACTCTTGTTAAAAAATTATGTTCAAATATGAAGAACTGGATTTATGGAAATGAATATTCTATCGTGGATTTAGCCGCTTACAATGTTATTAAGCAATGGAAGACTGTCCCTAAATATGTTTCCAAAGCCTGGTTCGACAAATGCGATAAATTGTGTTCATAATTTATCTTCTTGATTATATTCTAATCAAATGTTCTGTATTCCTATTAATAAATGACAAAATATATCTACAAAGCATGTTATTGTTTCTAAACCTAATCAACTTGTCTTAAATTGATTAACCTATATTGAACGACCAGAATGTATATAGCATGGCATGTATGGCAACAAGAACAGCAGTTGCTTATAATTGTAAAAACATTGAGGGAAGATATAGATTAATTTTAAACAATCCCTTACGAAATTTTGTAAAAGTAGGTATTAAACAGTCGTTGAGGGTTGCTCTTGTCATTACAGTTGATGAAATTAATTTTTATTTTTTCCAATTAGTGCTTAGGTAAGTATAAATGAAATCCAAGTAAATAATTTATGCTATTTATTTTAAAGTATATAAAAAGTATTCATGTCTAACATAGAGCGACATAAAGACAAAATTGATTTATTAGTCTTTGAACTGATGGCACCTGCACCTCTACGGTATATCGATAATGAGTATGCAACTTATGTCATTGTTTTAGCATAATACATAAGTAGATTGGGGCATGTAAACAATTTACATAATACTGACGCAAATTCTCATTTATTAAAAATTTAATTAAGTACATAAACTCAGTATTTACAAATGAATATTTCTTTAACATTTAAGTGGTCCAATTTTAAAATCTTTTAGTTCATAGATGTTTGTAAACAATGATGTTATAATGGAAAAAAAAACGATATCTGAATAACTATCTTCTAATGCGTAATATTTTAATTATTTATTAATCTAGAGGTGGATAAAAAGTGAATTGTGGTAGAAACACTCAAAATAGATCACAGGTTATTTTCGAAGAAATTGTGCCAAATGCTGTTCAAATACAAGCATTTGTCTTAAAATGGTATTTTATATTTACACATGTAAAGAATTAGACACTACAACTATCAGTCAATTGCATATAATAATTGTAAAAATATTATAAAAATTCTAAACTACAGATCTTCATACTGATTAACAGACACTTTCCTATTTCTTTACTTCAAACTGGAGTCAATGAACTTTTCTTAGCACTAGTCAGTACTGATTATAATAAGTTTGATTAAAAAGTGTATGTATGTAAAAAGGCAAATATTCAACCGCATATTTCAAATAATTCAGCAGAAATTAAATACTGCACAAACAAAATATGCATGATTTAAATAAACTAAATAAATACTACGAAAACTGAATTAATGTCCCCTGAGGGTCAGGCAAATATAAAAAAAAAATACATATACAACAATTATTTAGGTTTACTTCCATATCAAGAAATATACATATATCTGCACTTTATTGGGAATTGTTAACACTTTCATTTTACTGTTTATTATTCCATAGATCTTTAAGTAAAAAATAAAGAATAATAAAAATAAATTCGGCAACTATTAACTCCCCTCTACCTGCGACTTCACTCGCATAGTACTTATAAAATGCTAAAAAAATGTGTTAAAAATAAGCATGATAGCTGCTGGCTAGTTCCATCACAACTTCAATCGGACGTATCAGTCCAACTATTTAACTATAACAGGTCCAGGCCTCATGCAAATAATTCATTATTTATTAGATTCGGCTCGGCTGGTCGGCTACTGGAAATTTTAATTTTTCGCGAGAAAAGGCTTTGATTTAGGATCAACGAAGTTCTGGAACACGATAAATTTAATTTAATTAGATTTATAAATCATGATGATGAATTAACGAACTACCTACGTAATTTAGGCTAACGATTCAATGGTAAAGATATATGCATGTAACTTCTACGGGTGGTTATTCAAATGACCCAGCGAGACATTTTTTAAATTAAACATACATAAACGCACGGATTCATACAATATGAATGTTATTAAGGTAATTAAAAACAATGTAAATTAAGCAATCGAGATCTCCATCTATAACTTACGTCTTAAATATAGCTGCCAAGAGTTGCCATTACTCAATAATTCTATATAAATAGTCACTAAAAATTGTTATGTGCTTCTTATTAAAACATTCTAATTTGTGGTATGGCATATTATGTAATTAATATTATTTCACGCTTTTTGAACCACCTTTGAACCCCGGTGAGGAACATAATGTTAATTTAAAATGTATTTTAATATAAACCTATAGCTATTTGAATATACTTTAAGAATATCATAAATATCTGAACGATCATAATTTCATATCAGATACTTTAACAATTTAATTAAAGCTTACAAATTATATTCGATATGTACAATTACAAGACCTAAATATTAAATAATTGGGAATGGGCAGTGAAAAATTACATATGCACGGCTTCCGCAGGCACCGTGCCGGCGGGTTCCTGTCATACGAACGAAGAGAAACCTGGCAAAGGAGCCCGCGAGCGCGCCATGTTGTTCATTACGATCTGTCCGCCGTTCAGGCTAACCACGGCACTCCCTTCGGGCTCCGAGTCGGTATAGCTGGAGTAGTTACGCACAGGCCTTTGCCTCTTCCATGACTGCCGTAACGTGTCGTTGACGTTAGCGTAGTGGTTCACGAAAGAATGCGGCTCCGATCTGACACTCTCGTTTTCACTCTCCGAATTCTGTAAAAAATTGAAAGTCTTTTATTCGACTCGAATCAAGACCAATAAGTTAAATAATGCACTATTAGTTTAAACATTTATTAAAATTAGAATTTTATTAATGAATAATAATTAACTCTAACGTGTCTCAATACGATTTTAGTTAGCTTGTGTTTTATTTTAATGTTCTATTTAATAAACATAAACAACACTAATTTATTTAAGATTAATTTAATTTACAAAGCCGAAATACTAAAATACTTTAAACCAAAACGTCTACGTAAGTGCTGATCTCGACGAAAGCGTGTCTAAAACAGATAGCAGTAGCGAGATCTCAGTCGTCGATATTTACCGTAACTCGCTCCGGGGGTGGTAGGGAAAAAATAAGGAGCGATTTAGTGACACGGAGTTTGTAGGGTGGGATTTAGACGACGCTGATCTTAATGGTGATCACCTGTGAGTCGGAGGAGCTCATCTCGGAGGGTTTCTCGGTAAGCGAGGAGTCGTCGGGGTTCTCGTCGTAGGCGCGCAGACTCTCCTCGTCGCTGTGGTAGGCCACGGAGCCGGGCGCGGGGCGCGGCGGCGACTTGGCGAGTGGCGCGCGCCGCAGCGTGGCCGCGCCGCCGCCGCTGCCGCACGAGTTCTGCCGCGAGCGGTACAGCTCCATCGCTAGCGTGCCGCGCTCGTCGCTCTCGCCCGCTAGCGATTCTTCCAGAGTTTTCTGCGCTTCTTCTGAAATATCAAAGTATTACGTCACTCCCTTCTACGAACTCATTTTTGTTATTGAATATAACTTAGGACCTAATGATGATAACGTAGCCTGTAACTCTCAAACGGCTAAGGTTAGGAAGAGATTTCGCTGACGTTATAGATGAAGTTTCATTGATAAGGGTGAGCATATTCCCATTCTCTCTGCAGTATGATTATTTCTTAAACGCTATGCTTGCTGGGCTAAGCATTTCATAACAAAAATTCCAATAATTACTATACTTGACCTGCGTATCGAACCCTAGACCTCACATGCAACAAGAGAAGGAAGCAGTTATTGCTAAGCATTTGAAAGACTAAAAAGATCATAATGGTATCTATGAAACTTACTTTTATATTTATAGCTTTTGCTCTTGACGCAGAGAATGGCAATGACCATAATGATGATTATGATAGACGCCGCCGCTAACGCGACCATGAACCACGTGCGTCTATAGAAGGGCCGGTATTGCAGGTATCCGTACTCCAAATACAGTTTCGACGGCGTTACGATGACTTTGTCGCTATATGTCGGGTTACTGATCCCGAACATGTTGTACGCAATCACCCTGAACGAGTACGCCGTGGACGGCAGGAGACTCTGATACGATATAGTAAACTCTTCCAACATTCCATTGCTGGTTCTTGTTATCGTTTCCCATCTCGTGTCATCTGAATGTAGAATAGTTAAATTATAATTACCACTAATTAAAACAGTATTTATTTCAGAATTTTATTAGACATTTTGTTGTTATAATTTTACATAGGATACGATCACGCCTGCGTTCACCGAAGGGTTAGACTGAGGCTGTACCTATTGTAGGCCCACGTTCCGTCGATGTTTTAATCGAGTTATTGTGTCAGATGTAAAAGGAAGCGAACCTGTTGCTATCTACCGGGCACAATTCCAGACTTTGCCCTACCCAGGAATCGAGCCTACGCCCTCACGCTCAGCAGTCGCGCTTACGATCACTAATGAGGCAGTCATAATTTTAGTTATAGACTAATTCATTGTCGGTAACGCATACATTATGGTTGCTGGATTGCTTAACATTAAAGTTTAGATAGTTTTGGCAATAAAGAAAAAAAGGTTTTATATTAAAAATGTGGCGTAGTTGATTCTACTCTTGATTCTGAACAAATAATTTACAGGTTTTGTGTAATTTTAATTACATTTTCTAAACCTATGTCGCATTGTGTAATTTCAATTACATTTTCTAAACCTACGTATGTCGCAGGATAATTGCGGAAATTCTAGGAAGATTATCATAAAAATTGCTACTATAATAGATAAAACTTTTTCTTTGATTCCAATACATCGTCCTTTTAGAAACAAATTTCTTTTTTTTTTCATTATCCTGCGGCCTAAGGATATGTATAAATATGTTAGTTAAAAAAATGACAACAAGGATATCTTTAGTACCAGTCATATATCACCACGCTATGCAGCGTGCATCGAGGGATAGGGTTATAGGATCTACGATTAATGTGATAGTGCAGGTCTAACTAAGAGGTGCACACAATAACGAGCAAACTTACAGGCCTGCCACGACTCCTTAGCTGCGTTAAAAACGAAACATTTATGTACTGTCCGGCCAGGGAATCCGAAACTATAATGAATAATACTCAAAGGAGTCGCGAGCTCGATTTTGATGAAAACTTAAACTATACCATGAAACGTGGCAACTTTACACGACTTAAAGTAAATTATTTTAAGAATCTACTCTTAAACAAACTTGGTCTTAAAGGTAGTAGTTTTTTATAGTTTAGGGTAACGTGTTTTATATTTATCTAGCTAGTAACATTGATAGTTATGTAAATATAGCTGTCAAATATGTGGTGCGGTGAACGGTGGAAATCTTTTTGATTAGGTATATGTATTGCGCTCACAGAGCCTAAACTATTTGTCAAAGGTGAATGAAATTTTAATATTGCATGTAACAATCGGTTAGGATTACAGTTTTAATTATCAGCTACTAGCTTTCGCCCGCGTGGATTACAAACCCGTGCATTTTTTCGGGTCACACGTAGTGCCATCTAGCGTCCTAAGGCATTTGCGACCGTCGAAAGTTATTGTTCTTTCCCTTGATTTGTATATATATTATTTATATATATATATTCCACGGATAAAAAGTAGCCTATATGCTATTCCAGACTATAATCTATCTTTGTGCTAAATGTCATCCAGATCCGTTCCGCCGTTCTGGCGTGAAAGAGTAACAAAGATCCATCCATCCATCCATCCATCCATCCTCACAAACTTTCACATTTATAATATTGGTAGGATAGGATTAGTAGGATTATAACATTAGTAGGATAGTTATGATTACTATTTCTTCATTTTATTGAAATATCTGCATAAGTAATGCTACCTGAGGTAAGGTAAAGTTGCCACTGACAGCTCTGTGGCAACTATACCTACAGTTAGGGTTGGCACAGTCATGTATGAGAGTGTAGTTCTGGTTTGTATATATGATTTGTTTGTTTTTTTCGCTATTTTTGGTGAAAACAAAAAGCATAATCTCTTATAATTATGAGAACCACACCTAAGAATTTTTGTTTAAAAAGTAAATATTTATTCCGTTTTTGTTTATTGACAACCCTGTACACTAAAAGATATGTGTGTATAGATTTAGTTTTCTTCAAAATCGAGCTCGTGACTCCTTTGAGTATTTTTATCTATTCCTTATATTTTTGGATTTGGCCATCCACGCCCACTTGAAAAACTCATCCGGTATTACCGATTTCAGAACATAGGTTTTTCTTTAAAGCGATTGCAGTCACCGCGTTAGATATTTATCCGAGGACAAGTTAATCAAGCTGACTTCTGGATGCTGTAATCCAGAATCCTGCGTTTGCCTAATATTTAAATCCCACAATATCCAGATCACATGCTGCTACATGAAAAAAGTAGGAGAGCGAAAGACGAAAGGACGCCGAGCGCTTCCCGATGAAATGAAGTCGGCAACACGATGGAATGTACCTTTGCGGCGAGCTTCGAAGTAGTAGCCTAGCAGCGGACCCTGGCCAGAGGCGGCGTTGGCCCAGCGCAGGCGCAGCGCGGCGGGCTCGGGCGCCAGCTGCAGCGCGCGCGGCGCGGCGGGGCTGCCGGCCTGCGGCCCCGTGCGCACGCGCGCCTCGCTGGCCGCGCCCGCGCCCGCGCCCGCACTCACCCCGCGCACGCTAAACCGGTACTCCACCTCTTCTTCGAGCCCGCCCACAGCCAGACGTCGCTCCGTCACCTTTTGCTTCACTTGTTTGCTAAAACCTGTGAAAAGTCAGAACTCTAGTTTACTTTTATTAGTCTCACAAATTGTTTCAATAATAACATAAATTCTGCTGGGCTAATCGGAGCTTATTTATTTACAAAATAAAACAAATCATGAATATAATTTAAACAAGTCGCACTTTCGCTCTAACTTCTCAAATTCCGTAGACCGATTTTAAATCCACAATCTATAAACACGCTCACGTTCATCCTGTTCAATTGTCTCGTACGTGACGAGATAGGACTGGATGAGCCCGTTGCGGCGATAAGGTGGCTCCCAGGATACGACGAGGCTGTTCATCGTAATGTCGGTGAAGGTGATGTTGCGCGGCGCCGATGGCAAGCCTTGCAGGGTGCGGACCATGACTGCGGTCGATCGAGGACCGTCGCCAGCAGCGTTGAAAGCTAGAACCTGTACATTATATTGAACTATGTATCAACAAGATTAATATTGCAACGCCTCGCTCCTATATTATATTGTGTCGTTATTTAGGTATGACCGAGTAAAGAAGTACTGTGCCATATGAACGCTATGAATGATTCACCATACTAGGCAATATATTTAAATACCTACACGATTTACGCACGCTATACGTTATGTAAAGAATGAGTAATAATGTATTTTTTTATAAAGGTACATTATACATGTGCCTTGTGTGGGTTACAAATATTTAACTGTTACTGTGTAAATTAGTAGCCACGTCTCAACATAGTAATTTTTAACCGACTTCATAAAAAGGAGGGGGTTCTATGTAAAACTGTATGTATTTTTTACGTCAAGGAAGGAAGGAAAAAAAAATTTTTTTTGTTTTTTTGTAATCACATGCTCCCAAGTTGGTCCCATTGAAAATGACTCAGGAATCCCAGGGAAATCGAGGGTTACTCTCAAATATTGTAGGATGTATAGCGCGTTTGAGCTTTTTTCCTAATAAGTCAAGTGTTGGCGTCTGAAAATCTTCATTTCATGATGCTGAGCTGATGATGAAAGCCATAGCACTCCTCAACGGTAAGGAGTTAGGGAATGAAACTTCCAAGTTTGGGATCACTCGAATGTAATTCCTCATCTTATATAATCGAGCTTAACGAGCCATTGGTGTTTCTTGAGAGCACGATATGATATTTTGCTTGGAATTCTTTGATAATTGTTCCTTGTTCTCTTAAATACTTTCTCTATTCCTTTTTGCCTGCATGCGGCCGGCACTTCTAGTAGGCCTGCTCATGATGCTAACTTAGCGACAATTGATTAGTATAGGTACTTAACTAAACACTACACTACTTACCTACCTATGTTTTACAAATTTATTTTTAAAATATTGTGAGATAGTATTGCAACATATAATATTTATTTTTTGCTTTTTGGTTAGTGTTCCTTTTGAGTTTTTTGAAACCGGTTTTCTTATGGTTTCTTTATTGAATGAATGTAAATTACCTGGATCCGATATTGTGTGTATTTGTCAAGGAAGACGAGTGAATGCGAGTTGGCAGTTGCGGGTACCACCTCTATCTCTTCCTCCACACGGCGGCCCGGCTCTGGTTCTTCGGGTGATTCAGTTACTAGATAGAAAATCTGGCGAAAGCAAATATGCGACTGTTATGGAATTTAAAATAAAATTTACTTAATCACGCAAAGCACGGTATCAAACACTATAGCCACAGAATAGATGCCAGTAGAGTATTGATCTTGAAGATAGCTGCGTTTTTAATAGCGAACAAATAACATGTAATGCGAAATTATCTATAATGCACATTATCGTTACGCGTGGAAGTTGTTTCTACTCTGTGGCGTTACTATTCGCGCAGATAAAGAAAGGGAAATAACGTAATGATGTCCATTTCTATACTTGGTGCTCCAGCGCCGCCGCAACACGCCGGAAATGGAACCGAGTTAGAATAGCGGGTATCACCTTATATCCGAGCAGGTCGCCATTCTGCTGCGCGTGCGCGGGCGCGGCCCAGGCGAGCGTGACCTCTGTCGGCGAGAGCGCGCGCGCCGCCACTTGGTGCGGCGGCGCCGTCGGCACGGCCTCGCCCACCCAAACCACGGCAGGAGTGCCAGCGGGACCAGTCCCCTGCGAGTTGACGGCGCACACGCTGATCTCGTAGTTGCGGTCCAATGCTAGGTCCGTCAGGACCACCTCTTCACTCTGTGAAATGGGGACGGTTGTTGAAAAATTTTCGTCGCTACAGTGGTTCTCGCTCATCGGCGACCACTGAAAGTTAAATGTCTGTAGACTGTTGTATGACCTTGATCCCTGGCACGTCCTGCTTCATGGTCTGCTGCAGCGCAGTGGGGAAGTCGGTAAGTGGCTGGTAGCGCACGCGGTAACCGCCCGTGCGTGTGTCTCCGCTCCAGTGACCTTCGCCCAATGGTGACCAATGCACGCGCACGCTGCTCGGTGTGATCGGAACCACGTGCAGGTTCTCCACGGCTCTGCTCGGTGCTGTCGAATACAAATAAATACTTCTACTCTAATTTTGGACAATACAAAACAACTGGAGCGAAACAACAAGTCTCTGGATAATATAACAATAATATTAGATTCATAAACAGTATTTAATTTTATTACGTACCAGCAGGTAATGTTCGCACAGTTTCTGTTGCGTTACTGTATCGACTCGGTCCGATGTCATTTGTAGCTCTGATTCTGAACTGATAAGCTGTATATGGCTTTAGACCCTCTGCTGTATATGAGGTCACGAACGGATCCACGCGCTCAGGAATCGTTTGCCAAGTACCCCCATCTTCCTTTTGTTGCACAGTATAATATCTGAATAATAGAGAAACAGATTTCTATATGTAGTAAAAAGGGCGTCCGATCTTAAAGTACTAAATAGAAAAATAGCAGGATTGTACTTTATGTTTATTTTATACTAGCGACCCGCCCCGGCTTCAATGGGTGCAATTTACTAATGAACAAAAACAATAATTTCATACAAAAATACCATTAAAATTTCCGACGATTCCGTTGGACTTTCCAAAAAGTTTCTTACTTAAAAACCTTCTCCTGACAATTACAAACACAACAAAAAAAGAATTAGCCAAATAAGTGCAGCCGTTCGGAAGTTATGCGCTTAGCAACACATTTGGCGATTCATTTTTATTTATATAGATTATTTTTCATCGTTTCTGAAATGATTTTGTTTATAATGGGACAGTCGATCATCAATTCGAGTAAATATTTATTTTCCATAGCCTTCCTTTGTGCCGCAAATGGCGTCCGGCCCCACAGTTCTGTAACCGATTGAGTTGCTAAACGTGTCAGAAATGAGCATATAAAAGTGTCTTGCAAAGTACCTGAGCGGCGCATATCCGTCATCTCCGGGCGTCCAGGAGAACGTGATGTGATGCGGTTGCAGCAGTGAGCGCGCTACGTTGGGGCGCGCGGGCGGCGCGGGCGCAGCGCGGTTAGCCGTGGTGAGCACCAGCACGCGCGCGGTGGCGCCCCAGCCCAGCCGCGTCTGCGCGCGCACGCTGAACTGGTAGTATTGCTCCGATGCTAGCTCCGTCGCCCTGTAATAACATCACATTGAACCCACCGCTATTCGCTACAAGGGCGGTGGTGTCGTGCTAGAAATTAAAAATGTATCTAAAGTGGCGTCAGTGAGGCTGCCTCCTTGCTTCGATCGATTAATTGTCATCGACTCCATTCCGAATGAATTATTTTTCACATTTATTTTGACCAGAGCAAGTGGTACAAATACAAATTTTCGCAAACACGAAAAATTAGATTATTTTTGGATTTCGAAAATGAATATATGAGTGAGAACTGAAATCATGCCTTATAAAATATAGTAGTGTGTATTGTGTTTTGTATCAAATAGCAATAGTTGTATCAAATAGCAACCACTGCAAGTAATATTGGCTATTACAAGTCTCACCTGAATGTTCGGTCGGAAGGCAGAAATTCTCTAGAAAATATATGTTGTGTGGTACTGTTGAGATGATAAGTCACTTTATATGCGAGTATTTCCCCGTTTGGATCCTCCGGTACGTCCCAAATTATACGGGCTGTCGTGAAGGTGACGTCAGGAAACGACACGTTAGATGGCGGTCCAGGAGCTAAACGCAAAAAAAAAAAACGTAAGTACCGAGCTTATTCATACCTTATTTGGGAGGGAAACGGTAAATAATCTTATACATACTGTCTTCGAAAGTCCTCACTGTCACTGGTGGGTCACTCAAGGCCCCGTCTCCCAACCTTGTGTATCCTAGCACTTGTATTTGATACACAACGTATTTCCTGAGCTCTGTCAGTGTTATGGTATGCGTCTGATTGGACGGCACAGCTTGGCATTCCACTTTCTTTTGTTCAGGTCGCGGCGGAGGTACGACTGCTGCGTAACACACTTTGTATCCTTCTATCAAACCGTTCTGTTCGGGCGGCGGGATGTCTCCCCAGAGAACTACTACTGTTGTCGAAGATGTTGCATTGGCTGACACGTCCGTGGGACCCCGAGAAGGAACTGTAATAATATTGTATCTATAAGTATAAACTAAAGTTTATGTAATAGCCTGTTAAGTAAATGTAGTGCTGTAACAAA
Source organism: Shargacucullia verbasci (assembly GCA_947562105.1). Lineage (NCBI taxonomy): Eukaryota > Metazoa > Arthropoda > Insecta > Lepidoptera > Noctuidae > Shargacucullia > Shargacucullia verbasci. Next base: position 7,516,374 of record OX387284.1, on the reverse strand, counting down.
GTTATTCAATATATTATTCAACAAAGTTGAGGAATTTAAATTGTAATATGATGCATAAAAATAAGCTGCTTTGTAATGTTTTAGCAAGTGAGACACAGTTTATATACAATTACCCTGAAACACTTCCAGGTAAATAAGAAAAACTTTAGTCTCAGCATTAATTATAAAATGTGTTCTTATCTCCCTCACCTGCTTCCCTAGTTCTTTCCATGGCTGTGGGACTCGCGGTTGAAGTTCCAACTTCGTTGATGGCCGTCATCCGTATTTCGTACACCGACCATTCTTCCAAGTTAGACAGTACATGTGAGTTGGCCGTGTGGTCCTCGATGATGCTATGTAACGTGTCGTTACTGCCACTTTTCGTGTATGTTATGTTATACCCTTTTGGATTACCGTACCATTCGCTTTGCTGTAGGGGCTGGAATCAGATTTTTTTATATAAAATAACACGGGCATCACACTGATATAGTATTATTACAATGTACCAACCTACTCCACACTAGGGATGTTACGGAGCTTCGACTCCGAATCCGATATGTCGGAACCTCCGATTAAAATTACACCTCCGAATCCGGCTCCGGTTCCGATATATCAAAACGGAGGTATATATCGGAGTTACAAATTATGACTTGCTATCGCTGCAGCGCTACCGAGCGCTTTCTATGTGACACTGACATCTGACTGAGTATATGTGTTCTGTGCAACTGATGAACGAAGAGTGAACGAGTTGCGACAAGTTTTTTATTTTTTATTTATTTACATTTTTAATTCGTAGATTTGCTCCGACTCCGACTCCGATTCACCTCCGACTCCGCGGAGGTCACTACGAGAACCTCCGACTCCGATTCCGCCTCCGATAAATCCACCTCCGTAACATCCCTACTCCACACAGTACAATGCATTCAAGGTATGTGCCTAATCAAATATATTATCATGTCTAGAACTCGGAAGGACTTTATGGAGATTTAGATGATAAAAAATGTAAAATGACATACAATCCATCTAACACGCAGGTTGGTAGCGCTGACAGCGCGAACAGTCACGTTCTTGGGCGGATGCTGTGGAGGAGCCTGGATCGTTTGGAACTCTTTGCAAGGCTCTGAAGGTGGTGATGAACCAACTACATTAGTTGCAATCAATCGTAGTCTGTACGTAGTAAACGGAATAAGACCGGTGACATGTATAGATACGGCATCTGGGGCGTTGATTTCGTAAATTGTCACCCATGATGAATTTCGTGCGGTTTGAGCCTGCAATTGAGTCAATTTCAAATGAATTAGTAGACGAACTTATTATATTTACATTTTTATTATAAAGTTCTTAGTAGTTTACCTGTACTGTCCAAAGTGATATAGAGGAATTGCCATCGAAGCCTTGAGTAAACTGTAGTAGGACCGAGAATGCTTCTATATTGGAAAGCGCCAAGTTGCGAGGAGCATCGGGCAGCACTGGTTCTACACCGGACTGGATGACGGCAGCTCTAGGTGGGCCTTCGCCCACAGCCGTCATGGCACACAACCAAAACTTATAGTGGGTACTGGCCTGGAAATAGGATATTATTTATGAGTACTTTATTCAATCAAAGAGCCAGATCAGTAATTAATTGCTGCATTAAATACACAATTTGCAACAAATGAGTGTTAAAAGCGCATTTAAAAATTCATATCAGAAATGGCCCTAGAATGGTTAAGTCATCGAAATAATATGTCCGGTTAGCTAAAAAACATACCTGCAAGTGCTCTACTTTGATGCTAGTGACATTTGGTGGAAGTACTTCTTCTTTAAAAGTCTCATTATTATCTCTCATCTCATAAGATAGCTTATACCCCATTAAAACACCATTCGATTTTTTTGGCGCACTCCAAGAAACTCTTACTGCTCGATCTGATATATCGTCAAATAGCAGGCTTCCTATTTCATCCGGAACTATAAAAAAAAATGTTTTAATAAATGAGACTTCAAAATACTGAGTCGTCAGCAAATAAAAGTCAAAGCGCACATACATCCATGCAAACAAAGCATCTTATTAAGTTTTCGGAAAAGTCACTAGACAATGAGCCAATTGACGTGGCACATGAAATTTTAATAAAAAAAAATATAAAAGTGCGTATATATTTATTTCTTTCTTCCACACGATGATAAAATATAAGGAGGTCCATAAGCTGAGTCGACTTACTATCTTCCTTTGTCCTAACTAGTACGTAGTCACTACGCGGTCCATCACCGGGTTCCGTAAAGCATAACACTGTTATGTTGTACTCGGTAAACTTTTCGAGACCGCTTATAACGGCTGATTGTTCAGTGAGAGGATCTAAGAGGTTAGGTGGGACACTAACTAGCTTTTGCTCAATATTAGCACCTTCAGTGTCGTCCCAAATCCATGCTTGCATTTTGTAGCCCTGAAAAGATTTAGATAGTTTTAGTAAAAGTACATTGGCCCGTGTGGCTCGCTAAATCGGCTCGCACTCAGGGTGGTCGCTGCAGAGTCAATATGTGTATGTGAGTGACGGAACCCAATACATACAATATCACACATGGTTGTGTCCCTCGTGCCTGAACACCTACACGAGGCATGACCTTAACGCAGCCACGCCTAACGCAATTCTGATAGCCACTTACTTTTCTAATAGAATATAATGTTAAATCAGTGGCATAATAGAAGAAGTTATATGTAGTTTTCACGAAGATCCATCGTATGAAACTATCCTTTCATGATTATTATACACACCTGGTTAATACCATTGATTTTTTGTGGGTTAGGCGGTGTCCACCACACTGTTACTGCCGTTGAGTTGAATGGTTCACACCGAACACTGTCAGGAGGCGCCTCGGGTACACCCTCTTTTGTTTTTATCGTGTAGCTATCCGAAAACACTCCTACACCTTTGTCGTTATACGCAGCAATTTGAACATTATAATCTTTCCACGTAATCAAGTCCTGAATGAGGTAGTTTCTCTGGGCTTCGTTTGTGATATTCTGATGAGTCCATGGACTGTTATCGTAACCGCGAAGTCTGTATCTGATTACGTATCCCAAGATGTGGCCATTCCTGTGTTCCTCGAGTGGTGGTTGCCATTGAGTAATGATTTCGGACGAAGAGCGCGCGGACCCCATAAAGCCAACGGGAGGGCCCGACGGTGCTGAAAATTAAGGCAGACTTAACTTACTTTTCTACATAATGTGTAAACAGTAACATGCTGGAAAGGCTTCACGCAAACATATCTAAATTTAAACAGGTTTTTTTTTTCTGAGATACGTCTTCCAATCATTGTAAAATATGTTTGCATTTCTTATAGTAGTATCGTATTTAATCAATTATTTGAGAATTACAACTATTTGTATTTTAATTATGTATTTGTAGTAAACATGAGAAGAGAGATTGAGAGAAAATAGAAAATGGAACTTGTACCAAAGATAAAATAAATCAAATTGCATGCAATTGTTAAGCGATACAATTTAAAATTGACATACATTTTTTATTAATCTTTTAGACATACACAAATCACGTTTCATGCAGGCGCGACATACACAATTTAAAATAATGCGATCTAACATAAACTACAACTTTCATATTTATGCTAATTATTATTTGACAAAACAGAAGAATAAACTTAATTTAGGATTTATAATTTAAGATTTAACAGAAATTGCAAAACATAAAACTCATTTTTTATCATCCGTTGATAAAGTCAAATAAGGGTACAATAAAGGCAAATTCATAACCAAAACAAAGTTCGAATGAATGCATCATCTATACAACGTGTCAAATGGTTTTGCGTACCTTGGCAGCATATAAGATCACTGGCGGCTTGATCGCAAAGAGAATACAATTTAATATAATGATAACCCCTATATTTTTAACCTTACCTGTTCATAACTTAATCTCAATACAAATCGATGTTCTTATGGCCGTCACGCCTATTAGCCATGACGGGTTGGACAGAGATATACAGAAAGTAAAGTGCAAATCCCGATGGATCTTGTATTGTGCTTGTAATTATTCAAAAGTACAATCAATTATGAAAACATATTTATTTTGGTAATGTGTAAGATTTAAATAATGTGAATTTAATTTTTTTCTTTCTTCAGATTACACACTAATATCTCAGTTTTATTAGGTTAGTATTATTTCGGTCACTTACCTTCTTGAGGCAATGTCAAGACATCTGTAGGGTCCGAAGCAGGACCCTCTCCAACTGTGTTAACGGCTGATACTCGGAACTGATATGACGTAGCCGCCTTTAAACTGGTCAAGAGGACCCAACGTTGGTTTGCTGACACATTCATCGGCTCCGTTACCCAATTCAGTAATGGGTCAGGTGTGGGACCTGCCATTAAAATTATTCTTTTACCATCTTTAAAAAGAGAATATTGTTAATTTGGTGCAGCTTATTAGTAATTAGTATTTTTTTTTTATTTGTTTACTTACCGAACTCAGGAACAACTCTTCTCTGAACTATGAATTTTTGGATTGGTGAATTGCCATCGAAACCTGGAGTCCACGAGACGTTCACAGCTCGCTGTGACGCAGCCTCTAGTCTGACGGCGCGAACATTCGTAGGGGCAAACGGAAGTTCGATGACGGACAGGACCGCGTGCCTCGTGTGATTGCCTCCTGGCGACGTCACCACACATGTGTATTCGCCCGCGTCACTCGCTCGCACAGCTTGCACTTGTAGTGCCCCATCTGCCGACACCCATATTCGGGAACCGGCTGTCATAGGCCTATAAAAATAAGATCATTACATTAAATTTAGTAGTTACTATCTTTTATTGAAAAATAATAATTTAAAATTGTTTCCCAACTCACTGTTTATTGTGAAACCAATCGATATTGTATTTCACATTCGGGTCGTTCGATACTTTGCATTGTAGCGTGGCCGTGTGACCCAATAACACTCGTGTATCTACAGGTGGAGCAATAATTTGCGTTCTCACTGAAAAGGAAACAATTTTATTTAAAGTTCTATACAAAAAATGGAAGTACAGAAAATGACACAAGCCGATTTAACTGCATACAATTTGATTTTAGTCTATGATAACTCATACCATATTGCTATGCCAGCTTGCAAGATTTTAACAATAGATATTAAAAGTTGCCTAAAATCTAATGAAATATCTAGAAAAAGTACAACTTTTTCTTTCTCATCAAGAAAAATAATGTTAAAAGGGTTATCTTTGTACACTCAGAAGCGTTTCCCGTCATTAAAGAGATAATATCTAAATGACTTGGAAAAAAGCCCTGGAACCCCTTTTCTTTAAAATTGTTTGCCAAATGGAATAACTTTATTCAGAAATAAAGTAAAAAATAACTAAAGATAGTAAGTAAGTAGATAAGGAGTAGAGCTATTGATTACACCAGTTTTCCATTAAACAAAATTGTTATTATCTCGTAGCTTTTACCCGTAAGTTCGTCCGCGAGTATTACGGAATTACATAAAATAGTATCATGTCTGTATTGCCCGAAGGGTTAGGCACAGATGTACTTGTACACCCACATTTCGCCGATGTCGTTATTGAGTCTCATGTAATAGAGGGCGAGTCTATTGCACTATACCGGGCATAGTGCCAGACTCTGTGCTACTGAGAATTTCCATACAGAAAAACCTAATAACACTTTGCCCGAATCGAACCCTAGTACTAGTACCTCACCCAGCAGTCTCGCCTGCGACCATTAGAGCAACAAACTAATTAGAATTACGGATTTTGTTATCATAAAAATTTCAAAACTTCGACCCATTGATTTCTGAAGCAAAATTACTGCATTGACTTATACAATACTGTTATTTATTTAGATGCACAATACGAGTAATATTAATAAAAAAAAAATACAATTTCTAGCGGCTTGATAGCCTATCTATATTATAAGGATTCATATGCATGCCTTTTTACAGGTGGCCAAAAATGGTGATAATAATGATAGCGATATAGTACCACAACATCTCAACTGAAAATGGAGTAAAAATTGATGATATCGAGGTGACGATAAACCCTATCTAATCAGTTACCTTACCAATTTATCACTTATCAATTACGAGAATATTACAAACAAAACTATTAACGAGAAATTACTTGAAATTAAACGCAAGTATTTATAAATATGGAAATGACACGTAAAACTGGTGAGGTAATCACCTAGTACAGTGAGGTAAGCCTCCCCGGATACGTTTCCCGCATCATTCGTTCGTACGCAGGTATATTTTCCACTATCGGCGGTCGTAGTACTTGTGATTAGTAGGTCACCTTCTTCGAGTGCTTGTAGTCTTGCTGATAAGTTTATGATTAGAGAATCTGTAAGAATTGTGAAGTAGGTTAATAAATAAACGGTTGCAAAAAACCGCCAATGTGTGATTGAATTGGTTCTTTTCTTGACTGATTTTTTTGACTAATGGCAGGCTGTCTTCGCTGTTAGTGATAGGTATCAATTAAATCTTATCATAAATCAGTGTCAATCTAGAGTAGGTAGAGCGTCTTAATTACTAACCATTAAAATACCAGGTGACATTGGGAGTGGGTGCCCCGACAGCCCGGCACGAGATGGTGGCGTCCTTGCCGTCGAGCACGGTGAGGTTGCTCGGCGGAGTCTGCATTATGGGCGGGGACGCTACAAGCCACACGCACACGGTTAGTACACGAGCGGTACTAGCAGGTTACATATTATTATACAAAAACTATATCTAAATTAGTTTAACACACAATTCGGTGACACCATTTGTCTCAATGTGAAAAGCGCATGCAATTATATAATAGGAATATAAATATTCGCAGTGCATTATTTAAAAATTGTATATAGGACAAAAAAGCATCTACCTATTTATTAATAAAATAGTGATAAATTCGTTATTATGTGTATCATACTATACTATATTCGCAAATTATTTTTAAAGGAACGCCTTGCACGAGTACTTTATTGAAATGATTGAACTCGTATGGTATTTATAAATTTCATGGTTTCATGGTCAAGTGTAAACACCATAACTTTAAATGGTCAATATCGAGCACCTACACTTAGTAAACCGCGCAGGTGTCTCGTGGCCCCACTATAATTTAGCTGGGAATGAATGAATTTTTTAGAAGGATGCGCGTTAAATTCTCGCGTTTTACACGCACCATCTACACAAGAAATGTTAAATTTCTTTTACCCAGGTTAGTTATTGTGAAAAAACGGGTGTGATTGAATAAATATAGGATATACCTACATAGATACGAGTTTTATATGATCTAATGATCATAACACAATAAATATCATGCTAATGTGTTATATTAAAATCAATAACAATACAATATAATAAAATACTATATACGCGTGTTAATATCTTACAATCTAAAAATTAATCAAATATTGACAAAACAATGTAGGTATTCTAGGCGGGGAAAAATAACATTGGTGAAGCAATGATCACTCTGTGCTGAAAAAGAAAAATCTTCTATGCTATAAGTGTTGTGTAAAATGACATCAAGTAATAATTCTTACTGCCGGTGTCAAATCGGAACGTTTTTGCCTTTTTATCTGAGGTCCTCATTCTTATTAACTTCATGTGACTGCGTGGAAACCGCCTATTGTCCTTCACTGCACGATAGTGGCATACGTTAATGAGTTAGTATTGTTATTCTTATTTTACCTAAATACGTACATACATACAATGTGACAACGACCCTGAGACATACAGAGCTTGACGGATTAATAGGCACGTATTACGCGTAGAACGAATGCCAGAAGTGAATTGGTAATTTACATATTTATTTGCCAAAATGACAGTTCACGTGCATTGTTGGAAATTATCAGATGCAAGTTTTTTAGAAATGACAAATTATTTATTTTAGATTTGTTGAAAAGACATGTAGGTACGAATCTATTATTCAAAGTAAATAACTTACTTTTAATCTTCAGCCACGTGTAAATGGAAGATTCCCCTGCTTCATTGCCGGCAATACACTGATATATTCCAGTATCTTCCATTTTAAGGTCGCTGATCACTAGTGAGCGGTCCACTTCTACCCGATATCTACCTCCGCCGTCATCGACATCTGGATTGTCAAGTTCTGCAGCGTCAGCGCCGACACTCGCGATTTTTTTGGCATCTTTGTACCAAGTAATACTAGGTAATGGAATACCCTGGACATTACACTGCAAAACTATAGTACTTCCGAATTCCCCAAATGTTTCAGATTTCAAATTCGAAAGGAATACAGGTTTTTCTAACACCGTAACAAATGCGGACGCTGTGACAGTGGCGTATCCTCCAGTTTTTAATCTTGCTTGACAAGTATACTGCCCTGTGTGTGTTAAATTGGCCGATATGAGAGTTAGAGTTCTATTCCATTGGTCGTTTAAGTCAAATGTGATTCCTGCCAAGTCAATCATTATACCATCTTTAAACCATAACGTTTCTAATTCATGCAGGGGTCTAGCGTTGGCAATACAATACAAACTCGTATATGCTTGACCTTTTACTATTTTCGTATCTTCCGGTTTTATAATAATTTCTGGGGGTATTTCCTTGCTGTCATTACCAAAAACGTTGAGGTTTATGTAAGGACTATTTTCTTCTTTCCCCAGTTGTGTATTTATGGCACGTACTCTGAAATTTACGACTAGATTTTATAAAATGATTTTTCGGCAAGTGCCTTTAATTATAATTTTATAAGAAGTTGCTAAGAAGTATCCCAGCTGCCCATAAAACTCCATTACCAAGAAACCTAGAATTTTGTTTTAAAATGTACACAAACCTGTATGCTTTCTCATCCTCATGTGAGGTACACAGTATTACGAGTTCATGTTTGTCAGTGACTGCATATTTTTGGTCATATCGAAGAGCGCCGTTTTCATCCTGCCATATGACTGAGGGTGGTGGTTCCGATTCTATCTGGGGAAATGCTAATACAGCTGCTCTTCCGGATTCAACGGTAATTTCTGTTTCAGTGACGGTTTCAAATACACCCATATCTGTAAATATTAAATTATATAAAATTTCTCAAATATCTGCGTACGTAAAAACAAACTTCTTTTCTTTTTATAATACAAAATAGTTGTTCTGTATCCAGGACCGTAGACGTGTTTTTTCTTCAAGTTTATTCAGCGCACACAAAAAAGAGACACATGGACGTACAAAGAGATGTATGAAAGTTTACTTACACGCGACGACAATGTTGTTCTTTTCGCTGAATATTGCTCCGACGTCATTTTTCGCTATACACTGGTATGCTCCGGCATCCTGCCGCTGGGTATTATGAATCTTATAAAACAACTCCGATGAATAATCACTGAGCGGTACACCGTCTCTCAACCACCTGTACATCGGTTGCGGTATGCCTAAAATGTTGAAATTTGTTTCGTTTTATGTTTTACACGTATGTATGAAGTGTATAATAATATATTTTCAATATATTCCTTTTTATTTTAATCTGACAATGAATTAGATCCATGTGGGCGTAAGCTCACCAAAAGACCGGGCTTCTCTTTACTGTGGCTGATAACCCGTGATAAGAGAAACAATATGATTTATTGTGCTATGGGTCACAATTATTATCGGGATTCGGAGAATATTCCCTACCATGCGATAGCCTCAATTCAGTTTTTTTTTATTTACAAGTTACATCCTATATTTGATCTTTATAAACTTACCAATTGCCGAACATTGTAAGATTTTTGTCGTTCCCTCTCTGACTATACTGTTCGAAGATGAAGGTTGCATACTAAATCGGGGTGGTTGCATTTGTACTGAAAAAAATAAAATTCCCAATCTTAATCCCCTAATCAATTATGGATTTTACGAATTCACGTAAAATTATTGCCGATTCAGTAAAGGCGTTTAATTTGAAGCCTAAGCAACAAGGGAGGCCTGGAGCTATGGTGCTCTCATTAACCGAATTCATTTCCCTATCAAAATGGCTACACTCCGGTCGGCCGGACGGAGCTGGTTTCGGAATAAGCGATTATCAGATTTGAAAGCATTCTTTACTTTAATGGTACATGACAACTTAGTGTCAATTGGCGAAAGAAGTTTGATGTTTCCACGGAGGTTCCAAAAATATTCTCCGTAGCGCGTAGTCGTAAGATAGAGTCATATAATAAAGTTTTATAACTTTAGTTTGCTAAGATTCACTGAAAATGAAAATAAGCTGTGGTGAATTTTCTTGTGATATAAGCTTTAGGTTCGTGGATAGAACAATAAATTAAATATATTCACTTGTATTATCGGACTCATTATACCTAGTGTTTAGTTATGGCCAGAGATCGGATATTCCGATGGATATTAACCTAAAGTTGAGGTTTCCTTAATTAAAGCTCTAATTATGACTCTTTTAAAAGTATGGAAGTGCAACTGATAAACATATTTTTGTGTAATATATAATAAATAAATATATTATTATGTTTTAAAATATATGCAGTAAAATCATCAACATATGATTTAACCGAGACTATACTTTGTATTAAAATAGTAATGAGAACTCATGGTGAAACAGATGGATAAAAATACTGTGCTGCATAACTAGGAAAGAGAAATAAATTGGTAGGTAATAAACACATCGAATAAGGTGTTGACAGATCGGTGTTAGGAAGCTCCGAAAATACAAAGTATCTTGGATTTTGTTCCAAGATAAAAGTTGTAGGTAGCTGTAGATTTTCACATCAATACTAGTGGCAGTAAAATCCTTACAGATGACACTTATATAACATTGATTGTAACATATGGCTGACCTCTATTCAGAACTTATCCTGAACCCTTTTCTTTGGTAATTGTCTCAGTGGGATCATTAAGCTGCGCCCGTATAAATTTCGGTAAATCCTACAGCGGTCCTAAAATCCCTTGTAAAAGTTTCGTATTTTAGATTTAGGTATCTAATAAAGCGCAATGCCGTATAAATACATGTAATAACTTTTTAATTATCTGAAATTCCAGACTTCGAATTGAAAGACGACACAGAACAGTATGTACAGTCAGCATCAAAAACGAAATATATGTATATCCGCAGATAGGTGTAAAATTGGTCAAGATTTTAACCACTATTTCATTTAAAAATCGCTTTTGAATTTCATTATAAATTTTTAAGTGTATACATCTTTTTGATGCTGTCTGTACATAGTATTGTAGACACTACTAATAAAGAATTCGGTAAGTCATTGACAATCGAGTAAGCATTTGTTAACAACTCTGTACGTTTGGTGAATTCATAATCAGATTTCAAACATTAAGGATCGCCATGTCATAACTTATGACTAGGCGATACAATGTTTGATTACATACAAACTACAAAGGATACAGGAAATTACCAATTCGTATACGATATAAAACTTTCCAAGTTCTACGACTGCTTTTCCTAACACCTAGAGCAATATACAAAAACCTTACAGTATATTTCCAAATTGCGGCAGAAACCGTTAATTATAATTGTAATCAATAACATAATCTAAAATATAAATCGTGATGCAATTTTGAGAAACAGTGAATCTGTTTATTTTTTAGGCGGCTCTTGATTGACTGCAGTGAGCCTGACCCAGTTACCAGCAATCAACACGTGTTGAGTATCATATCGATGGTGGAAGTTAGCGTACATTAGCTCTTTCTTAAACGGGAACAGTAAAATGTTTACCAAAACAGTTCTTGTATGCGAGGAGAAAATATATGCAATTAGTTATTTGAACCGATCATGGTTTAAAACAAAAAGAGGTGAAATGTCCGCATTATTACTTTCTTTTGTATGTTTTTTTTTTTTTGATTTTACGTAGTAGTTAGCATAATCCCATAAAACGGTGTCAACGGTTTGAGTTGGGATTTAGTCTCTAAACAAGTAAACATTTCCACGTTTTGACTTCACGTTGAATAGGGTTAATAACATACAACATAAAATAAATATTTCTTCTTGTTGTCGTTTATTACTTAAAAATTGCGTAGACAATATACAGGTGAATTTTTCAAGTGGGCGTGCATGGCCAAATCCGCAACTATAAGGAATAGCGAAGAATACTCAAAGGAGGCTCGAGCCCGATTTTGATGGAAAGTTAAACTGCATTATTGGATTTTTAAAAAAAAACAATATCCCTAGCCAGGAATTGAACACGTTGATATTGAAAAAAATAAAACCAGCGTGTTTTTTTTTATTATTACACCATCCGATAGTGCCGCTAATAAGGATAAAATTCTGGGAAGTAATGACATATGGCAAATGATGCAGTTTTAGTTTTCATAAAAATCGGGGTCAAGACTCCTTTGAGTATTTTTCGCTATTTTTTATAGTTTAGGATTTGGCCATCCACGCCCACTTGCAAAAATTCACCCTGTATAAAGACACAAAAGTAAGTTTTTAAACATGGATCTCTATGAATCTATATGAAAATCAATTATCAATCAAATATGTATTAAGTATTCTAAAATCAATGCAAGTAAACCTTCTTTTAAGAGATTTGGCTGTTGTTAAAAGCTTTGAAACAAACCTTCTTTACGGTCTACGTTTGCCAGCAAAGTTTAACTGAGACTGCCGGCTTAATATCGGTCGTAATTCTAATAACGCGTAAAGGGTGCAATAAGTAAATAACACTTTCTCAATTTGTTCGTACGCGATACAATCATTTAAATTGAAGCTGAAGTTTTGAAGTATATAAAGTCTCACATAATAAAAAGCAAATATTAAATACTACGGATTTTTTTGTGATTCAGACTAAATAACAAATTAGTGATACAGCTACAGTTTATCTCCGACCGCTAGAGTTAGAGAGTAGAAACGAAGAAGATACTTAATTTCATTAGGTCCTCCGACAGGAATATCAATTTCAGAAACCTTGATGACACATTGTGTACGTACGATAGTCTTACATACCAAGATTAAGTCCCTTTCTAATTGCTTTACTACGTGTCTGTATCGTGTCATTTTCGGCAATATTATCAACTTAGATAAAATGATAAGATAATGTGTACAGATAGTTACTTATTATAGGTCATTGGAACAACTTGTAAATAATTTATTTTGGTGCGTCAAAAAGCGTCTAACGTGAACACAGTAAGTAATTAACGTCACATAATACCATTTATACAATAGACACACAAATGAATAGTTGCCTTATAATTAAGGCTAGATACTTCAAAATCATATACTGAAAAATATTAAGATTGTTTAAGTTCCAAAGTAAATAAAAGTATTCCTATTCAGCAGTAGCAGATTTTCTAGAGCTTTCATTTTATAAACAATAAAATGCTCGTTTAACTAAGTTTAATTTATGGGCACCGCCCGGGCAGCTTGGATACGCAGATGTTTGTCAATAAAGGGATTTAAATTGGAAACAGTGATAAAAAGTATGCAATATTACAGTTGTTCAACTGCTTCGCAAAGTAAAAAAAGACTAGTAAAAGTAAAACATGAGAACGCATCAAACTCAGACATCAATATCGAAAGAACCGTTTCCGTTACGTGACTCACACCTATGGCACGTTTAGTCGATGCCAGCGATTGCTAACATACTAATAAGCATCGTTCGACTCTAAAGGACTTACTTTATTTACCAAGAATTCAACTGAATTGGAATGCAAACCACAGTAAAATTTAATTGTATAAATGAAACTTATTGAAATCAATAAAAATCACAAAAAAAAACGTATATATATATATATATATACGTCACAAACACAATTAAACTTGTACTTGTTGTATAATTGTAATATTACGTTGTTAGCTTCCGGTTTATTTTCGCTTAGTTTCTATCAACAGTTGGTAGGCGGTAAAGGTAACCCGAGCATGTATCACAAACACCGGCGTCGGGCACACGGACGGTAAGCATCTACTTATACGTAAATGGACGAGAAACCCTTCGATTGGCTGTAGGTCCCTTTTGTATAGAAGACTTTCAAGTGAACGGTTATTGTGTACTTTACTTTTATAACGAATCTGATAGCTTAAAACGCAAACTTAAAAAAGAAGACATTCTTGCACTTCTTAATATTTGCGGGTTAACCATTATTTAAAAACAGCTGCATCGTCAGTACCTAAAAAGGCAGCTCAGCTATTCGGGCGTAGACTGTACTCTTCGATTCTGTAATTAACTGTAAACCTCGCCTCAGCAATGTAAATAGCCGATTGTGTAACGATTGATTCATTTGGGTCAAAAGCTGCTATCTGGATATTTAAAGTGTGATTTTACTTCCGGTTTGACCATTCAAATTAAACTGAGTCATAGAATCGACAGTGTATAGTCCTAAAATGATCCAGTCCTAGTTAGTCTCTCGCCGAGTGCCCGTTGAAGTGTGTTACCGCAGTCCGCACACGTCATGCCAGTGCACCACAGCAGTAACCGGTCGACGCAATGAATACTATCTATAGCGAATAAAACGGCTCATTTCCCAGAACATAAATACAGACATACTTACACACACTGCAATGAAATTAAAGCCATTTGGATCTAAGACAGACAATCCCTTTACGTGTGATGTAATAAGTGTAACGTCGTGTTTACCCCTTATTCGTTCACACCGTTGTTAAAAGTTCAAAAAGCCATTGCTTAAGTAGGAAACAGTATTTAAATGCCCATGACTAACTAGGTCGCCGTTATGTTATTTCTTTCATTGTTAACGTCCTGGCAGTGTTATGAAAAGGAGAACCTATTATGATACTTTTCATTCGTCTCCATAGCATTGTTTTTTCGGGCGAATTCGGGACTTTTTTAAAAAATAGGTAAGGTTTGCAGTGCTATTTTAAATTTCTATAAATTTAAAGTCGCCAGAAGTGTACGTGTCTCGGAGTTTTTTTTATCATATCAATAAAATTAAAAATACAGAATATTGTTGACATTATTAACGATGACCACGAACTGAAGAACCAAGTTTCATGTATTGATTTTAGAGGAAATTAGGTCACAGATTTCCATTAGGTCATTACAATCAATGGACATGGTAAAATTGACTGTATAACACACTATCCCAAAAAATATTTTCTACCGGGAACCTCTCTCTGGTTCAACTCGTTATGTCAGAGAACAATATAGCGAAGGTATATCACGGGTCAGTGCACCCTTACAAAGTCATACATGCGAATTCAATATCGACCGCGCATGCAAGAAAATTATTGTTTTCATAAAAAAAATTAAACAAACATAAAAATTCTGTAAGAAGCGTCCTTCGTTCCCCGTGTCCTTTGTTCATCAGTGCCAGAGCGTTAAGCTACCGCCCAGTACGTCCATGAGTAAAAATAGAAGTTAATCGATCCTTTTATTCGTGTCAGCCGTTCGCTACATCATCAACAGGTACCCACCCAACAGGAACCGAACCCGACCTTTGCTAACACGTACGGGAAACCCAATCAAGTATACAGATTTTAGTTGATCTATTGTTAGCACATGGGATCGTTAAAATTTGTCGTAAGCTTCATTGTTTAAGAAGAAACCGATAGAAACACCGCGGATTTCTAGTTTCCCAAGTAATTTAAGGGTCCTAGAACGTATTCATCTGGTCTGGTATAGGCGTGCGCATTGCTGATCCGTGCTGACTAGGGCATGCAGTTTCGTATATTTCCAGTTTCGAAATTGGCTTCTGAAATCAGTCTTATAAACTCCGAAATTTCGATGTTGTGGGCAATCTTCATTAATGAAAATTCGATAATCAGATTATTACGTTTAATTTCATTGAAAATGTTAAAAAAGCCTAGCCTAGCGTAACAAAAATAAAACCAATAAGTTTTCTGCCGTATATTTCGTTCCCGCGTCAACCAAACGCGACAACGCAAATTGGTGAGAAAAGTATCTAAATGGTGAAACATATTACATGTTGTATTGTATGTGTGGACCTAATAACAGTTCGTAGTCGAAAACCTTCTTTTAAGAAATGGCAGAAAAAAGCTTTAAGAACAAAAATAATCCTTTTCGAATTACAATTTTACTACTCATTTTTTTTGTTTCTGTTTTTGTTTTCAAATTTTTTCTTGATCGATGAGTCTTGTTACAAAAGTTAAGTTAGACAACAGCACATAAATTTTATTTATCATGCCTCTTTCACCTGAAGAATGTGCTAGGATCATGACTTTTCTGGAACTAGGCATCAGTATGCGTCGTAGGTACTGCAAGAATGGTGGGTGTGAAGTTACGAACAGTCCAGAAGGTGAAACGAAGTTACGAAGAAACTGGAAACCAACTGAGAAGACCTCGTAATGGCAGACCCAGGTGTACTATTGCCCGACAAGACCGTAATATTGTTTCCACTGTGTTGAAAAATCGCCACCTTAATGCGGTTGAAAATCTGAAACCCCGAACACCAGCGAGTGGCCCCAAACTCGAGAGAGAGCACCGAGTAGCGAGACTACGATACGCCCGTGAACACATACAGTGGGATGAAGAAGGGTGGTCAAGAATTTTGTTCACAGATGAGTCTCGATTCTCACTTTACACTTCTGATGGAAGGCGAAGTGTCTACAGGCGGCCTGGTGAGCGATACCTTCAAGACTCCTTCTCAGAAAGAGTCCAGTACGGTGGAGGCAGTGTACATGTATGGCCTGGCATATCTTCAGAAGGTCGCACAGAGTTATTGGCCATAGAAAATGGCACTCTGACTGGGGGAAGATATGCCCAAGAGATTCTCTACGAGTATGCAGGGCCGTATTTAGCAAATATGGGTGATCGATCGATGCTGATGCATGATAATGCCCGGCCACACACGGCTCAGGTCGTGCAAGAGTATATTCAGAAGGTTGGTATCAGCGTGATGGCTTGGCCATCAAGAAGTCCTAATCTCAACCCGATTGAGCACGCCTGGAATGAGCTGGGGAGGCTAGTCAGAAGCCGCAGACCAGCACCTACCACCCTAAGGGCACTAAAACGGGCCCTGATTGAAGAATGGGAGAATATTCCCCCACATCGGCTCCGAAACCTTGTGTTCAGTATGTCAAACCGGCACGAAGCTGTAGTCAGAGCCCGAGGAGGCAATACCAGTTATTAAAAATAAAATTAAATAACATGTAAAACATACTTATAAATGTGTTATAGAGTTTTTTGACACTAAGCAAAAATGGCATTTTTTTTAGTTATCTTTTTTTTATTAAATATGTTACTAATGTATAGTTTACTAGTTTCAAAGAAAGCTGATAAAATTTGCTATAAAACGTTTTTTTTTTTTTATTTTAAATCTCTAACATGTATAGTTTAGAAAAAAAAAATGTAGTATTTTATTACCTACCTACTATTATGTAATATTATAAATGCGAAAGTTTGTGAGGATGTATGTTTGATACTCTTTCAAACAAAAATAATCAAATTTAAAATTTATTTCGAAATTTCGAAACTAGGGGTTTCAATTTCGAAATTAAATAACATGCAAATATGATCTGAAATTTCGAAATGCATGCCCTAGTGCTGACATTAAATCCAAGTACAACCGTTTTTAAATGTTTTTTTTTTTTTTTTTTAAACTTTGCCCCACACTAGGAATAATTCCTGTATCGTGGGTGCGTTTACAAACACATATATTCACATACACAAACGCCCAGACCCGAAACAATTATCTGTAGATCATACAAATATTTGTTCCGTGCGGGGATCGAACCCGCGACACTTAGCACAGAAAGCTAATCGCTTAGCCACTACGCCAACCGTGTCGTCAAATAAAATTATTATATTGCTTCCGCCCTCGGCTTCGCCCACGTGGATTACGAACCCTTGCATTTTCTTGCGCGGAAACATAATTATTTTTCAAAAATAAAAGTAGTCCTAAGTTACTCCTTAAAACGTCAGCTACTTGCCAGTGAAAGTTCCGCCATAATCGGTCCAGCTGTTTCGGAGATTTAAATAGCCGGAACAAAGAGACAGACATAATTTTAAAAATTGTTGTTTTTTATGCGTTTAGTAAAACGCTGTTATTAAGTATGTAATTACAAACAGACTTCAATTTAATTTATTTGTACGTGTGTATGTATAGATTAGCATCAGACATGGGCACTGTATATTTTAAGTGACGTCATTATTACGTGCTTTGTCTAAATTTTGGGTTATTATACTACTTTATACATGTCATATAAAGAGGTAAAGGGGACTGCACTGGAGAGAGAAAATGGAAAGAACTTCATCTCTTAATATTTTTTATACAATACAAACAAATGAGTTTAACGTAGTCCACCAATTTTCTCACAACCGTTTGGGATTATAAGGGTATATTATTATTACTTGATAAGTAATTATAATATTATATTATCAAAGAGCAGTACAAGCTATCGAGTAAACTGCAAATACGAAAATTTAACAAGAAGGCTCTTGCTTACTTATGATTTATGATTATTTTATCGTTAACTGCGCAGCGTGTGCTAGGAACTAGTATTGCTAAATATAAATTAGGGATGTTACGGAGGTGGATTTATCGGATGCGGAATCGGAGTCGGAGGTTCTCGTAGTGACCTCCGCGGAGTCGGAGGTGAATCGGAGTCGGAGTCGGAGCAAATTTACGAATGTAAAATATAAATAAATAAGTAAGAAGAAACTTGTCGCAACTCGTTCACTTTTCGTTCATCAGTTGCGAAGAACACATATACTCCGTCAGTTGTCAGTGTCACGAAGAAAGCGCTCGGTAGCGCTGCAGCGATAGCAAGTCATAACTTGTAACTTCGATATATACCTCCGGTTTGATATATCGGAACCGGAGCCGGATTCGGAGGTGTAATTTTAATCGGAGATGTAATTTTAATCGGAGGTTCCGACATATCGGATTCGGAGTCGAAGCTCCGTAACATCACTAATATAAATAGGTACCATACGGTTTTCAAATATATATGAATATGACGAAATTTAATTAATGTGTAATATTATATTATTTTTGTACGACATTGAATAATTATAGGGATTGGGAACATAAGTAGGTAACATACTTGAGAAATGCACAGTCGAACTGCGAGATAAGTATGCAGGGTCACCAAATATGTACATATTAGATTTATTCTCATTGTATAAAAATATATATCCAGGTAACAGTAAATAATTTTGTTAGTTTTTAATTTCTTAGGATTTCGTTATTTTGGGTATAATTTTGGTATTGATACCAAAATAACTGTTCACTCGTTACTCAAATTTCAGAAACCCAAAGTAAGTGCTTAAGTTAACTAGATTTACCGCAAGCAACAGTTCCATATATCAAGCCGGAAATATATAAATTAAAAATAAACTGCAATAACTCTAAAACCCAGACAAAATTTGTTGCAAATTGGCCGTAGTATAAAATCCTTCAAGGTTTTGGAAGGTCCAATCGGTCATCTTTTAAACTTTATTTTACTTTAAAATAAAACTTTATTTTAAAAAGTCCGCCATAATTTCATCATAAAACTTCATGATCTGGCGACCCAGCGTACTTTCCTTTTTGATCGACTGTACACACACCATAGTAGGTTTGTATAAATTAGACATAATTATGTCGCGTTAGGCATCATAAAATACACAGCGTAATGGTTTTTTCAGTGCTTTTTACTGTCCCCACAGAGCCTAATGCCTCTGTGGGGACAGTCCAAAGTATTTCTGGTTGTCCCTCAGTTGGCAAAATGTATTTTTATTATTTGCTTTTATGAAGATTCTTCATACACTGATTTCTTCATACACTCAAATCTCTCGATAACGTTTTAGAATTCTTGTCAGGGAACTGTTGTAAAACGTCGCGCCGCGATGTTTGAATAGGGCTCGTAAAAGTATGTCAAGCCAGATAAGTCTCACTCAAAAAGTACGCGTCTGAAAAGGGCAAGCAGTTATAAGTATAAGGTTTAATATAAACAATAGCTTTTCGAATTCTTATGTAAACATTTATTAATTTAATAACTCAATGTTAGTTTTCTAAATTTCCTTATATTTTCCTGATACGTTTACCATAATGTTATTTCATTTTTATAAATATTTAACAACCCAGTTACCTATTACGATATCCTAATTACATTTTATTTTATAAATAATTTTACCATAATTAGAATAGGTACCTATTGATTTTATAGGTATCTGCTTTTTAATTTCAATTTAAAATTGTGAGCGATATTATATTTTAATCATACTGAGTCGTTAGGAGTATAGCAGCGTATAAATAAATTAGATGGTTCCTTTAATTTTGTTTGATTTTTGTGGATCGATTATGATCCTTACGCCCCACTCGTCAAACACTTTTAAAAGTGTATTGGTGTCTCAATTTCTTCAATACTTTATTATTATAAAATTATTGAATAATGGAAATCTGTTAAATCTTCGTTACCTAGTTGCGTACCTGTCCGCAAACCAACAACGTTAAGATTTCGTCGCATCACTTGAATAATGAATAAGGGTCGCAAGGGTTATAGTCACCCAAAACTATCTTATCTTCCGGGACAGCACATCCATTCGAGTATCGTCATAAAATTGAATAAATGAATGAATACATTTGTTATTATGTAATTGGACAACGACAAAACATATGTAGGTACATAACTGGGTTCAGACACAAATTCAAAAGTAAAACTATTGTCATATGGCAACGAAACGCGGTGGGCACTTATATATATTTTCTCAATCATAGAATGTAATGCATTCATTCAAAGAATGTTTGGTGCTTGAACTTATATTGTATGGTGTTGGCCGCGCTTGTCGTTCATTATCATAAAGTGAAATTACGCCCAGAAAGATCGAATCTTTGAACTATGTATGACGCGTTCCGATCCTTCATTGCCTGTATTTACTCGGTTCGCAGTGTTTTAATATTAATAACCCCATACAGGAGGTTCCTATAGTAGCTACCTACTTGCGAGACTAGAGCTTTTATGATGATGTTTACCGCCGACTCCCGCACGTCCTCGTGGCTGGGTTTTGCCTCAAAGGGTAAACTTTCTTACTAGAAGGTCTCTCTTTGAAATTAACTAGGTACCGAGATCGGTTATTTTAATTAACGACGAAGTGTTCAATCTAATTGAGGATTTTGAAGGGAGTGAGTTGAAAAGACAGTAACCGGAATCATTTAGTGCTTAAAATTTCAAGTTTCGAAAACATTTGTTTCTAATTACGACGACGATCGACGAGCGTTCATTATTTTATTACTTAATAACTAAAAGCAGTAGCAACTTTTGTCGCAGATTGATACTCTTATTTTAAATATTAATTACCCTGACTTTTCGCTTCCTGATTAACGGAATGTGTCTAAATTATAATCGTGAACACTGATCACTCCAGTCTAATGTTTATTATTTGTTCCTGTCAAGCAGCTTAAAGTACGTTTGCGGGTCCCGGGACTCTTACGTAACAGGTAGGTTACGCACTAGGTATTTCCTAATGACAGTTTTACTTAACGGGTATTTATTTATATTTGGTATCTTAACTAGCATCAAAGCCTTTCATCATCATCATCTCAGCCGAAAGACGTAGGTCTCCCCAAAGCCACATCGACCGGTCCTGTACTGTATCAAACCTTTACCAATGTGCATCGGGTTCCGTACTATGGAGTTGTTTGGACAATCTATACGGCATAATGCCGTAAAATACCGCAAAGGATACTTCACTCTGTGAGAAATTAGGATATGCAGTCTAATATAAATAAATAATTAATAGGCACGAAAGTCCTAAATTAAAAATAGCTGTTACTCTGTGACCTAATGAAGATTTTACTGTGATTACGTTTCTTCACCTCGTAGATAAATCATACTACAGGCAGTACCAGATTAACCACGTATCAAGAATAGCAATTGCTACAGGCCCCGAACATAATTTTTTGAGTGACACTTTATAAGATGTGGTATATTAAATTTACTTGATGTCACAAAAACGTGAAACGATACAACTGTTTTCCGACTAAGACAATCCACGTCAGACAATCGGTAACCGATTATTTTGTTGGCGAAAATAAAACTCAGAATTTCATACGGTTCAACGGTTCAACTCATAAGTTCTACAAAAAGTCACGCAAGCCTGTCATTAAAACAGCGCAATCAAGTAGTATCGTTGTCAACTTCTAGATGGCGGTGTAAAACTACAGTTTCTGGCTATTCGTGAGTCGCCGATGCTGCCATTAGTTAGAAAATGGACGAAAGAAAATAGCCAGTTCAATTGCCAGAGCTACGGCGGTGTCATTTTTTTGTTTGGGATTGGGTATCGGTATTAGACTGTAGAGCCCATAGCAGATCAAGAGCCTCTCGATAGAATTGGCTACGGGCCCCGCGTTTGCGTAACCCGACACTGACTAGTGACTACAGCTATTTAAAATACGAATATGGTATCCATTATGGTAGGTATGATACTTTCTCATAATTTTTGACGCAGAATAAACACTTCTCATACTGTCGAGACTAGCGTTGCCGGGCGGCCGGATAAAGCCGGACATAGTTAGGCTTTTTGATTGCGGAATGAATAAACGGTGTCCGGCTTGTCCGGCTTTTGTTAGGTTTTTTACGTTTCGCAAACGAGCGTAATTATTTGTATGTGTATCTATGGACTTTGTGTTTGCATTAAAGATTTATTATTATTATTATGTGTCTTTACCTTGCACGGGACTACAGAGTCCAGGACTTTTGGAAGGCGTGCGTGGGGCCGAAGCCAGCACGTAGAGGCCCTTTAAGACAACTTTAATGAGAATCTTGTGGTGACATACCCAGCGATTATCCCTGTATGCACTATAGAAATGCACCCAAGGACAATCCCTGGGTTTGTAGGACTATTGTAAAACATGTGGAGAAAAACTACTTGGGCTACTGTGATAGGATGGTAGTGGACTGGGTAATGGGGAACTATGGCACCTGCCGAAACAATGTAATAAAACACGTAAAAATGGCAGGCGGAGATTTGCCAACTCACTAACTGGGCCCCCCAAAAATAGTTGATCGGGTCGCAACAAGGGGGCAACGGGGACGTGAGCGACTGAAGGGTGAAGAGGCTTCGCTGGACTTTAAACCTAGATCACATGCTCCCTGAGGGTTCGGCATCACTGGCCAACTTGCCAATTACGCTCAGCGTTCACTCTACGAGCAGAGCTCTGCTCTAACGGCTGCACTCTGGGCGGCCAATGAAGGCAACACAGAGGCGGGAGACCTGTTCCTCGTTATTTTTCACTCCAGCCAGCCAATGAAGGCAAGCCGGAGGCGAGGACCAGTGACTTCTCCCTGGAGCACTGGGGTACACCACTATCGGGGTCGCTATTCCCCGTCACCTCGCCTCAAAGTTATTATTATTATCTTCTTTATTCCTTTAAATATACATATAAATTACATTTTTAAATATTTGTATAAAGAATATAAAAACATTTAAAAATATAAAAAATAGTAGCCTACCGGTATCTGGAACAGGGTTCAAGCTACCGGGGCGGTCAGGGCTCCAGAGAGAGGAACCTCCTAACAATGCGAGCCGTGTCAAGAAGTACCGCCCTCTGAATCAGGCCCTTGACCCAGCAGCCCAACGAGAGCCTCCTCAGGTGTTGGTCGAGGCTCTTGGCTATCAAGCCATTGGTTGAAACGACTATCGGCACAATGATCGCTGAGTCCACATCCCACATGTCGACAATCTCGCGAGCCAAGTCAAGATACTTTATTTTGTTTATCTTTCTCGGCTTTCACGAGGTTCCCGTCATGCGGGACTGTTATTATATTATTATTAAGTTATTATTATTATTATTAATACTGAGACACAAAATCCTCAATAATGTAGGGTGTCCGGCCTTTTTACGGTCTGTCCGGCTATTAGGTTTGGCGACCTGACAACCCTAGTCACGACGGACAGATACGTCTCACGGGGTACGTACAGGTTCCCTTTTTAGTACAAGTAAAAATCCCTAAAATCTACTAATGCAGTAAAATATCTGGGACTTGCGATCCTAAATCAATGGCAGGTTTCATTTACATCTAGATGTGTGTTTGTGTTAATGTACGTGTAGGATTACCATTGGTCAGGTCATACGCATTTTGAGGTCCACCGAAGACGCGCCCATATATTATATATTTATTAGACGGAGGAGTGACTGTCATTTGACCTCTGCAACCCAATTACTGGGGTTAATGTGTGAACGAATTATGTAAAGAAAACCAAGACCATTGGTCACCCACTGTTCCAAATCATGCATGACCACGGTAAACGCATCTTAGCTTCGTAGATCGATTGATCTACACGGTATTTCATTGAGCGTTGGTAAGCGCATCACTTGCGAAGGGGGGGACCGGTTCAGCAATTTTGTTTTTAGAGAAAGAAAAGATTGAAAATAAAATTATTTAATAAGAACCGATCGACTTGTTATAATTAATAAAAAACGATGAATTATTTAATGTAAATTAAGATAGATGATAATGATAAATGATGCACGTTTCTTCGTCACGTTATGGATCTAAATGTATTATATCTACATATAGATATTCCGATACTTACATATTACAGAATGAATAATAATAAATCGAAATTTAGATTAAAGTTCCCTGTAGAGCCTCCGCCTGCTAGAGCCATGTCCTCGCGTAAGCCTCCCAAAGGGCCGGGTGCTTTCTTCCTTTGGTACCTCCAAAGGAAGAAAGCACACGTGGTTAACAATAATAATAATCAATGTTTAATAATAATCAATGTTTAATAATAATATATCTATGTATATTTTTTTTACATTTCTCCACTCTAGGATTTTTTCTGTATCGTGCGTACAGTTTACAAACATACATTTCACATGCACACACAGCCAGACCCGAAACAACTTAGCCACTGTGCCGTCATGTAATATAAGTTAAATATTAGGAATGGAACAAGTTTATGGCAGGTTAATGGTAACCCTAAGTTTGGAGCAGCGACGCACTTATGGGAGGCGTGTTCATGAATGCATTTCTAAAACAGCTTGTCCTTAGATCCTTGAGAACGCAAGTGCTTTTCACTCCTATTCCTACTATTTGCTAGGTAGGAAAAACAACAGAAGCGAATTCTGACCAAATACGAGTTTTTCAAATCGTATATGTTATACGTAGGCTCGAACATATACATATAATACCTATTGTTTGTATTAGTAATGAAGCATATATACTGCATAACGTTATAAAAAATAAGTAAAACTTTACTATAGGTCCTCATGTATAGACGACAAGCGTTTAATTAAGCACCTGTCCATGAATTAACAAGAGAGTTATGGAGCGTGACGGTAATTCGTCACTGAATATTTTACGTCCACTTTAACTTAGCCAAGTACATTAAAGTCTTTTGATTGAGAGGTCAACTCCTCCGGCATACTAAGTTAAACTTACACGTTTATAGCTTTGTAATTATAATTAATAAAGTATTACAAATGTTACAACACAGTCCATCAGAGACAAATAATTATTGTACTATGTAACTGCATACCTAACACATACTTTAAAGTTTACGAAAAGATGAGGAGAGGAATGCTATTAACATTAAGACATATTTAATAAATCATAACATAAATAATAAATATCTCATCACCGAATGAAATTCAATTCATCACATTACACAGATATAATTAAGTCATAAGATCCAAAGATTGTAAATAATTTTCAATTAATATAACATAGTAACATAGTAATGAATTTATTGAGAATGTTATATCCCACGTTGACAAAAAAACTCCTGTTTGTGCAATCTATTGTGACATGACACAAGCATTTGACTATGTAAAATATAATATATTAATTAACAAACTTGACGCATATGGTATCAGAGGCAATGTATTAGACTTATTGAAATCATACTTAACCGATCGGCAACAGATAACAGAAATAACGAGAGTGAATCCATTAACAAAAACTGAAGAAAGATATACCTCTGTAAAGCGTTGCGTTTCATATGGTGTTCCCCAGGGGAGTGTACTGGGCCCACTCTTGTTTATCATTTATATTAATGACTTGCCAAATGCCACAAATCAGGCAATGACATTATTTGCTGATGACAGCACTGTTACGATTGCATGTAAGGACACAGACCAATATAAACTTAATATCAATAACATATTAAAACTCGTTGACATCTATTATTACATGGCTTGACAATAACAATCTAAAAATAAATCTAACTAAAACAAATATAATGCATTTTGACCAACGAAAAGAAAACCCATTAAATATAAATTTGGTTTATGATAATTACACGATAAAAGTGGTTACCACGGCTCGTTTTCTTGGATTAGTTATCGATAGCAAATTAAATTGGAAGGACCACATTGACTCACTATGCAAAAAAGTAAGCAGTCTAGCATATGCATTATATAAACTTGCACCAATTATAAATACCGATGCATTACTATCGGCATATCATGGTCTCGTAGAATCCGTTCTTAGGTATGGTATCATTTTCTGGGGCAACTCTACAAACGAAGAAATGGTATTCAAAATGCAAAAGCGATGCATACGTGCTATGTTTGGCATCCAAATTCCAGAAAGCTGTAGGCCAATATTCATTAAACATAATATCCTTACGCTTCCATCACTGTACATAATGGAAACAGCCTTATTTGTCAAAAACAACCAACACTTATTTCCACGGTTAGCTGATAACGGAAGGAAAAATCGACGTGACAAAAGTAGACTTTGTGTTCATCCCGCCAAAACAGCGTTGCTACATAAAAGTATTGTGTGCAAAGCTCCGATAATCTATAATAAGATTCCGGAAAATATAAAAATACTAAACATAGAATTATTTAAAAAAACATTCAAAAAATTTCTTAGTGAGAAATGTTATTATAGTGTAGATGATTTTCTTAATGACAAAAATGTATAAGAACTTTGACATATTATGTAATAATAATTTGCTTTAAATTAATTTGTTATATCCAATTCAGCTGTATCAGTCTAATTTATATTAATTCAATTTGTATTATTCTAATCCTCTGTCTAATTCTAATTTGTATTAATTTATGTAATAATTAATTTAGTTCTTATTATATTTTTTTGATGTGACAGTAATTATATGAAACTATAGTAGTAAGTTTTTATATACCAGTAATAATTTATAATTAATTATAATCATATTTGTACACCAGTTTTGGTAGAACATGTTGATTCTAATGAATATTTAACATCAATAATATGCATCAACTATGTATTATTATATTCACACATGTTTTGACAAATAAACTTATCAAAATAAAAAAAAAAGTATCAAGCCAACACACTTCAAATGGTTAGGCAGAGGCGTACTATTGTAGGTACACCCACATTTCACCGATAACGTTATTGAGTTCCATGTAATGTGTGTGAGCATATTGCCATCAATGGAGCAGTTTTTATCTCTGTGCTTCTACTAACAATTTTTATTGCATAGCAAGCAGAAAATAATAGTGAAAACAAGTAATTCCAGTAGTTATTTTATATAAGAAGTTTACAGCATACAGCTAAAAATAGTGTATAATGGTAATGAATCGAAGCCATTTCTGCTGCTGTTATTTTTTATTCCATACAATGAATTAATGAAACTGGGTTGGTTAGAAGCAAAACAATTTTTTTCTGTCTTTATTATCTGTGAGGTTAAACGCTGCTTGCAACGGTCAGTCCTTGAATGAGTGATGGTTTTTCACACATCAAGATCAATCCATGCCTCGGTAACCACAGCACAGAGCCTGGAACTGTGCGTGTTAGATGGCAATAGGGTCACCCCCTATTACATGGGACTAAATAACAGCATCGGCAGCAGCACTAACCTTAGAGTATCAGTACTCCCAGTAATTGGGTGCAGAGGTCAGATGGCAGTCGCTCCATGTTAAATAGATACTGATATTGAGCTGCAATTGGTTAGACTGGGAGTACCCCATTACCTGTGCATTTGAGAAAAGGCAGATGATGAATATAGGAAAGTTCATGCTAGGCCTATACTGTTTGAGATAAAAAAAAATGTTTTAGGTATATTTCTTCATCATCTGGATTTGTCTTTGGTCCATAAAATCACTAATTAAAGCAACCTTCCTTTGTCATAAACAAAAACTCATTGATAAAGGTATATTTCAAAATTCATGTTTCTGAGAGAGAGGTGGAAATTAAATAGAGTATACACATACACATTTTTTTAAATGTGTATGTGTTTACATTTTATTTACAACTAGCTGTGCCCGTGGCTTCGTTCTCGTGGATGTCGGAACTTAACAATGTATTTTTTAGTGAGACCAAATGCACTTAACCCTATTTTTTTATAAAATAAAAGAATTTTTCTAAAATAAAAGTAGCCTAAGTTACTCCTTATTACATCAGCTACCTGCCAATAAAAGTCCCGTCAAAATCGGTCCAGCCATTTCAGAGATTAGCCTATACAAACAGACAGACAGACAAAAATTGTAAAAAATGTTATTTTGGTGTATGTACCGTATACATATTCATATGCATGTAGTAAAAAACGGTTATTTCAATATTACAAACAGACACTCCAATTTTGTTTATATGTATAGATTTCGTTGATTTTTTATTCATTATATTTATATAATTATTTACTGTAAAAATTTTGGTCCCAATATCAAGAACATTCATGCATTCTTTCCATTTTAAGGACACGATGTTTTTGACTTTTGAAAAAATGTTTGGTCTCCAAAATCGCGTAATATTTATTAAATAAACTGATTCTATATAGAAACTTTTTGTAAAGTTGTGAAACGAAAGACTTTTCAAACTATGTGTAACTAAACTTCAATACAAGTTTATGCTTATCAAGACTTACCTGTAGTGTTAATTGATGATATTGGATGTAAAATGAAGAAAAATAATAGAACAAAAGTTCTACAAAATTGTTTGCAATACATCTTGGTCCACCGCTCTAGTTCTTCCATGACACGTTAAATCTCTTGTATGTGTTTTACACACTTTGTCTACATTATACCAGTCTTAAAACACTTAAACACTAAAAACGATAGGTATACAGAAATCCTTCATTTCAGAGATCGGTTGCTAGGATTACGGTTTCCACAACATTCGTTAATACACCTGTGGAATTCGCTCGCCTTGCAACTATGGACAAGGTAGGGATTACTCACAACTTCATAAGTTCACTCAACTTTGTATGTATAAATACTGAAATATTGCGCACATTCAACATAAATGTACTTTGCCAACAACACGATCAATTTATATTTCAAGTCTTCAATTATTAACATTAGCTTTAAATTATTTTTTGAAAGTTTTTCACAAAGTTCGAAAGTTTCATGAACTACATTGCACAATCGTTCATCGAAGGACGCGACTTGACTTGACGAGCAAAACGCGTACCTACGGGCAAAAAGATGTTTTCGTTTCGTTTCTTTCGAGTAGCGACTCGGTCGGGATCGGTTACTTTCGCCTGCCTTCGGCTTATGCTAGAGTCGAGCTAGAGTCAAGCTAGTTGGAGTGATTTATGAGGTATGGCAATACAAAAAAGCTTAAGTCTTCAATTTTCCAGTTTTTAGTCGATTACATGTCTATGATTACTCAGTGAATCTCTTTGATGAATTCATTGGCGAATCCCATTACAAGCACGTTGTGTTTACTCTAAACCCATATTGCAATTCAAGACCCCGAGAAGAGTTCAAAATGACTAGTTAAGCTGTAACGCGTCACGCCTGTTTTGTTGAGCTAGGGCAAATCTAAGACAAAAGATAAACGTAATTCTCTATCTTAGGGGCAAATACACACACCCCCCACCTAACACACCTTAGCGGGGGGCCTCCGCCTTAGGGGTCGCGAGCGCGCAGAGTGGGGACTCTGCGCGATCTCACTTAGCGACCCCCGAGAAAACGGCGACACGGAGTGGCCCGTGTCGCGTGTGCACACAGCACCCAGCGAGGGTAACGGGGGACCTTTCTACAGTCTCCCCCGGGACGTGCACGAGGGGTTGGCCTCTTTACAGTCACTCCCTCCGGGAAGTGCCGTTTGGTATGACACCGTGGTGGGCTTCGGTGTGGTCTTCTAAGAGTTCCCGAAGCCCACCATATGGTGTCGAGGAGAACCACCGTGGTGAGTTTAGCCGGTACGAGTTCAGCACACCCCATTTGAGGTCGGTTTAACCCTTACACCCTCAAAATTTTGAGAAAATTGCAAAATACCGCTAAAAATAGCAACAAAAAAATGCATTTATGCAATCGAGATTTTTTTTACGAATATCAAGTATGTTTTGTGTGTATTTCGATGTATTGAATCCAAATCACAAAGATTCTCCAAAGTTAAAGTAAATTGCGAATAACCGCTGAAAATTGTTAAAAAAACTCGTGAAAAATTGCAATTACGAAAACGAAAAAAAAAAAACAATTTTGGATTTGGATCCAGCGCTTCGAAATACATAACCCTTGATGGGTCTGGTCAAAAGTACTGACCACTTTTTTTGTGTGCCGGTGTAATCATTTTCAAGATATGTAATTAAAAATATTTTAGTAAGGAAATATGCGCTGAGGCGTAAGCGACTGGCAAACAACGTGCCCTCGGTTTCCCCAATTCAGATCAGAGATTCAGATAAATGAAGATAAACTTTACTAGAAAACATGTTTCAAAAGTTTGTGCTTTGGCGGGTTGGCGGATCAAATCAGTCTACAGGCGCGTAATCCAAGATGGCGGACCTTCACGCATGAGAGATAGTGTTAATGTTAAAATTATATAGTATACATACAATAGATTTATAAAATTATTTAAAATTTATTTTAAACTAGCGACGCGCTTTCGTCTTCGCACAGGTAGCACACAAAATTATAAAAAGCAAAAAAGAAAAATTAGTTGGTCCGACCGCTACCAAATTTCACAGGATCCCAGACCGACTGGATTAATCTGAAGATTACCTAAAAATTTCATTAAAAATTTTGCAGCCGTTTTGAAGTCCATAGAGAACATATATACATACACACATTTATTTTCAAATACATATTGTACTTTGGGTGCAACAACGTCACCCAAGTAACAAACGACGTTTTTTTCAGGAGATCGATTTAAAAGTTGTTGTTTTATTAAAGTGAAATGTATTTATTATCTTATTATATATCGATGACCATAATATTGTTTATACTCTATATTTTATAATTAGGTTGTTTCAGAAATAAAAATGATAGGTAAGTGGCACATTTTTATTGTTTTAAATCACGATACCTACATTTAGGACGTTGTTCATTGTTGCGCTGAAAGTTAAATTAAAAGTAGAACTTGGCTGTGCAATAACGCCATAAAGGCTGAACTAAACAAAAAATCAACACACAAAATTTATAAAATAGCACTTAGACTTAACAGTGGGTAACATTAATCAACATTATTATTAAAATAAATGGCATATTAAAATCTAACAAAATTATGAATACTTCTTCTACTTCTTACATTTTATGAGGAGCTAACAGGCTAGAAATAAAATTTGTAGAAAAACAATGAAAAGTTTTTTTTAACCATAACATGCATAGTACCTAACTTGTTTAGCTAGCGTTTACAAAACACGCAAAACCTCAACGATATTTACATCCTCAGCGGGTCATTTTAAGAGTTACATATAAGATATCGCTGCACTGGATGTAGAGTCATGTTTGACATCATTTGTGATCAAAAACTCATTTTACTAATTTTAGCATTTATGAAGTTATTGCACCCGGTGTGCGAAATATAGATAGAAATTAATTAAAAAAAAATTAATGCTTTATAATAAATAAAATACATTTTAGTCGAATTATTTTTTGTAGTCGATTTCTAAATTTGCACCACCTGTCAGACATCACTAAAATATTTCTTTCGGAGTGTTTTGTCATTTCGGTTCGCTGAGGCGGGTATTAAATCCTAGGTAATCATTGTTTTTAATGCTGTTAAATTAAAAGAAAGTAATACTTAATGTAAAGTAGTATCTGTGAACTCCTATCAAAATAATATTTTAGTCAAAATAAGCTATATTCAGTGATAACCTCTGTCGATTCACGGTGTTTTGACGTTTCTTCGTGCAGATGTGAAGTTCCTTTTACATTGGTTTACAAATTGTCGTATTTCATTTAAGTTTTCTGCTATTTCAGCCATGGTGCGTATGAACGTATTGAGTGATGCGCTTAAATCAATTCACAATGCTGAGAAGCGCGGTAAAAGGCAAGTGCTCATCCGGCCTTGTTCCAAAGTTATCGTCAAGTTTTTAACTGTGATGATGAAGCACGGTTACATTGGCGAGTTTGAAATCGTCGATGATCACAGAGCCGGTAAGATAGTTGTCAATCTCACCGGCAGACTGAACAAATGTGGAGTTATTTCACCCCGCTTCGACGTTCCAATCAATGACATTGAGAGGTGGACTAACCTGCTACCATCAAGACAGTTCGGGTAAGCTTTTACTTTGTAATACTTGATGACAAACTCAATCAGTTCTAGTCATAAAAATTTAAGTTCATATGTTTACTGAACATTATAAATTCATAGGTTATCATAAAAGTTGAAGATCTTACCATGTGTGATCGTGTTTTTTAATCTTAGGATTGAAATTAATTGGGTTTAGTCTTTATCTTTACTTCAAGTTTTCCTATTTTGTTGTATTTGTTATGTAAATAATTCAGTTCATGCAAAGAACATGATCCAGTTAAGACTGGTGATACTGTCTTAATCTCTTTCAAATAGCATACAACCAGTTCTTGTTAGTATGACTGTGAAATTAGAATCACTGTTCATGTTTTGTACATAAAACTATGTGTTACCTAGGGTAGAAGTGATGTTATCCAAGTATCATTAAAATGTTAAACACAATGTGTATATTGTTTTGGCAAATATAAATTTACTAGCACAACTACCGCGGATCGCCAATAGTTCTTGTTGGTCGTCATTTGATATGTTGTGCTAAATTAATTAAAATGTCACAAATTGATATCTCTCCATATGGTGGATATTGTTAGTGGTGTTTTATACATTCATAGTGAGCTTCTGGTAATATTCTGTCAATTAGATAGGTTGAGAGAATGCTATACTATATCAAAAGCTCTTACTTACTCTTCTGACAAAAGATGTTAACTGTGAATGGTGAGTTTTTGGACAAAAAAAAAAATGGTTTTGTACTAACAACACTAATTTTAATTTTTCTTGTTTACAGTTACCTTGTCCTAACAACCAGTGGTGGCATTATGGACCATGAGGAAGCCAGAAGGAAACATCTTGGAGGAAAAATTTTAGGCTTCTTTTTCTAAGTTTACTCAATATAAATGAAAATGTATTTAGTAGTTTTATTTTCTCATAGAGTAGACAATTTAATATAGAGTAGACATGCTCAAAATTGTTGGTCAAAAGAAATGTATCGGTTTTTTTTACATAATAAAAGCTTGTAACTGCTAGTCCACATAATCTGGTCTATCCACCTCACAGGTAGAATTTTCTAAAATCCTTAATGGTGCCTGATGATTGGGTCATAAAAGATGTGGAATTCCATACCCATTATTTTGTATTAGTTTTGGCATGCAGGTTATGTGCACCGTTTCATGATTTCATGCAATGGATTGTACTTAATAACATGTCAATGCTGGCTTGGAGACTGTCGTAGTCGAATCGTGGAATTATCTATTTCATGATTCGCCCAGGCACGACATGCTTTAGCGCCACTTCATGACATGCGCATCATTCAAAGCTTGACGTACCTATAAAATCGATTGCGAGACGATGTCAATCGTTTCTACAGGTGAACAAAAATACAAATTTCATTGCTTGTATTCTCCGAAGGGCTAGACACTAGATATACTAGGGTAGGCAGTGCATCCATGTGGATTTTCCTAGCTACGCCTAAATTGTACCTAAACCTAAAAGGTTCTGAGGCTTTAGAGTAAGTTTCTTTTGACAAATTCAATGCGTTAAATTGAGTTTGTCGAAAGAAACTTACACTAGCGCCTCTGGAAGTGAAATACCAGTCAGTTTTACACGGACAACAACTGTTATGGGTCGTAATCGTCAAAATTAATATCCACACTTAAGTGTATCTGTATAATATTTAAATCTAAACCTCTAGTTTGTATAACCATTATTTTTCTAACATTCACATTTCGTGTGTGCCAACTGTTAAAATACGAATTTTTGTGTATGCGTCTAAGGTGGTAGCGGTGGTACTTTATTTTGTTTGTGGCAGTACATTTTCGTGTAGGTAGGGAGCGTAAGCAAAATTCTGAGGTACGGCTGGTTGCCTCATCGTCTGCGAAACCGCTATCATATCATCCGTCCCTCAGATAAATCAATCCTTAGATGTAGCGTATTAAGTTGAACAATTTACTCATACTTAACACTCTTCGTTCTAATATCAGTTTGTGTGTGACAGAAAGAGATAGCAAAAGCCGTTTATGCACGTCTTGAAGCGCTGCGCGCCACCGGCCGAGGGCAGCCATATTTGTTTGTTAACCAGCTGGTTAACAATATGTCGTTACGATAATTGGATTTTTTAGTGGTTTTCTTCTCGATTTTGAAGTTTTCCTTACTGTTGATATATTATAAATTAGTTATGGCGTGTAATGTTCCCGGTTGTTCTAGCCGAGCGGGTATATTGACTGAAAATAATGCAAAATTATCTTTTCATAGGCAAGTCGAATTCATGTTTATTGAACTTTACGAAGCAAACTTGTAAATCTTGCTTTTTATTCTCACTTAAAATAAAAGTTATACATGTGTTTAGTGCGTACACAGTTTCATTATGATTCTAGCTGTTAGTGTTTAACAAAAAACATTAAAAAGTTTGACTCGGTATGTATGTATGACATTTCACCTACTTTATAGTGTTGTGAATCAGAATCAGAATATTTATCGATAATTTTAATATTTTGTTAGAGTGGATGTTTTCTTGATTATATAAAATAAAATTAATTTTGGTCATTTTTAAACTGGTGACAGTCAGAATAAGAGATGTTAATTCAAATTTAAAAATGGTAGCTCTTTTCCATTTTTCATTTGTATTTCGGTTGTAAAATTTTCCAGAAAGTGCGTCGAGTTGAGCTTTAAGTTAAAATAAAAAGTGATTAACATATTTGACTTGTTTTATTTCACATTTCTATGAAAGACTAGCCTACATGTATAAGTCAACCTCATATCAATGGTAACAAAACTAGTAAAAGCAGATCTTTTCCTCTGTAACACTGTCCGCTGAAAATGGTTTTGTTACCTTTAATATGCGGTTGCACCAATGAATGTCCCATCCAGTACCTAAAATATACCACCAATACCACTATCTATAACTAGATATAGGCTGATTAGTTCGGACGTAGACTGTAGACGGCGCCACTGCGCTTGTTTACATAAAAATACCGCAAGAGAGCTCTCTTTACCCAGTATCTCATACTTTTTGGGTAAAAAATTATAATTTATGGTATCTTTTCAAACAAGAACTTTACTGAATACATAAATTGCATAAATAGATGCAGCTTGATAGCTTGAACTCTAATCCGTGCTACAGGCTATTCAATTTAATATTCAATCTGTAGAATCAATTTGTGAAGTTGAAATTGACCTAACCCGACTCACGATCACGAATCAACCGGTCTCAAAATTTCATTTATATGACATTAACTAAAGTGCTATATCATGCTAACAAAACCGCAGGCCGAAGTTATTATTGAATATACGTCATTTCTGAACATTTAATCTTTTTATATTGGCTTTACGATTTTTATCGATACCGACAAAAATCCTTTAAAAATGAACATCGCTATTGATCAGTATAAATATAGTTAGGATTGTATAGTCAAAATGGAGACATTGCGTTTGTTTCGCATATCCTGAGCCACTATCATTATCTCTTTCTGTCATATGTCATTTTTCTGTGTTGCGAAGAAAATAGTGATATGTCTCCGGCTCTTGCTTAATAAGATCCATCTAGTACATTCTTTATCTGAGATCCGTCCAACCGTCATCAACGCCATCTGTAATTACATTGTGTGACCAACATTACTATGTTACCGGAGAAACGCGACAGATGGCATTAGTAAGGGAACTAAACCTAACAATGTTTAGCTAGGAATGGGTCGTTGTCGAATTTTTGGCGAACGAAACGCGACCGTTTTCCCGAAGAAGAGAACAGTTGTCGTTGCAACTGGTTTGAACTTGAAGACTACTTATAGAACGAAACGTATCGAACTTCGACTTCGCATTTTCGACGATAAGCTAGCACGGGTTTGACCAACGTTTCTAGAACGACAGCATCGAGAACTGGTAATAAATTATTGACTGTATTTCGTTCATAAAAAGCTCACTTTTTATTGTTCTATTAGAGAACTGTTTTGCGAAACGAGTGTTATATTTGAATCATTGCATTATCGACTGTATTTTCTTAGTCGTAAAGTAAACAATTGCATCAAGTAGTTCAAAGACTGGTTTGTGCAACGAAGACTGTTTGGACGTAAAACGGATGTATCGTGACAGAACGTAGAATTTTCTTTGTCGAAGGACGACGACGACGACGATGCGACGACTGTGACAATTGAATCATTGCGTTCTCGACTTTATTTTCTTAGTGATAAAGTTAAAAATCGCATCAAGTATTTCGAAGACTGGTTTGTGCAAAGAAGACTGTTTTGACCCAGGACTTAAAACGGTTCTATCGACGCAGAACACAAAACGGTCTTTGTAAACGGTTCGTCGTTGCAACGCCCACCCCTAGTTTTAGCTAAGTGTTAAATACGTGGAGGAAGTAGTACCTATCAACTTTATAATTATTCTATATTTCAGTCTTCTGATTTATTGTTAGGTAGTAGAAATTTACAGTAATGACTTTGACTTTGGGATTTTACCGTTCAAAGTCAAATTTAAATATTTTTATTGCAATTGGGCTCTTAGAGGTGCTTTTAAAAACGTTATGATTCTAGTTGCGGTACATAAATTGCAATAGAGTCGCCCCCTTTTATATAGGACTTCAGAATATTTGCATAGATACACATCTACCTCAAATAACGGTTTAACGTACACAAATAATAGCTAAAATATAACATACTATCACACCTGCATTCCAAAGGTTTATTTGTTGTCCCTATTGCTTCTCAGCCTTTTACCTAAGTTCAAAGTATAGTGTGTATTATTTGCCCGCGAAATTGATTATTATTGTTACTGTAACGGCTTGGTAATATGATTATGAAGTTGTTCCACTATATCTGAATACTTTTGCTGAGCCGAATATAATGAGTACCTGAGATGTTTTGTTTTATTTGTACTTAGGTGTTTCAGTGTATCTGACATTGACGCATATGCATTCGATATTTTTACTATAAGATATTTTTGATCTCGAGTTATAGATTTAATTTCTGCCCAAGACGATTTTGTGAGCTGGGTTACTCACTTATTTTATAACGGGAGAGTTTTTAAGAATAATAAAAGACCTAGAACGCTCCCATGTGGCACTCCAAAGGTGGTTTGCTTAAAAGATAGAACAATAAGGTGAAGAACAGGCCAATTATTTCTGTCATGTAAAATGTGACCTTCAGAAATAACTTTAATTGCAGTCCATAATTATTAAACAATTTTTAGTTAGATAGTTAAGACGGTCTCGGTTGAATTTATATTTTTGTTTTCGTATTACGTTTTTATAATTATGTATGTGTTTATTACATTTTGTTTTAGAAATCGATATGAAAATCGTACGTTTAATAATAATATTAATGTACACCTGTCATAGTACGAAGGAAATTCTGGGTGTCTTATATATTATATACTAGCGACCCGCCTCGGCTTCGCAAGGGTAGCAGAGCATATACGCTTTAAAAAAAAATTCTGTCGGCATGACTTTTTCCGACATCTTTCCGCTTTAGATTGTAATATAAAACAGTTAAAAACATTTTTAAAACCAATATTAAAATTTCTATATATTTTGTAATAATAAATATACATAATACAAATAATAATAATAAATAACTTTAAGTCGAAGTTAGTGACTCAGATAAATAAAAAAGGACTAAAATTCCCATTTATATTGTAGGTTAGTATATGCATAGATCAATGGCTTAAACATAGGGAACTGGCCACTTCGCTTCAGCGAATAAAAGGTTCAAAATTGACATTTGTTCAGTGGGAATATTTTAGTAGTTATAAAATGTTTATGGTGATACATGATATTATCTATTTTTACTTTCCTCACATTGGTAATGTAAAGCGGAATGACTTCGGTCAAAAAGTATCAATTTCACATTTAAACTATGGGCAAGCTCGGTGCGCTCGGGCACCAAAATATCTCGATTAGGATTGATTACTTTCAACCCTTGGCACAATCTACTATTCCTTGTAAACCGTACTTTCCAAGTGACAGTTGACAAGACTCAATTCGAGGTCATTGACGTTGCTATTCTTTAATTGCAATAAATGTTGTTTCATTTGTGACAATAGTGCCAAGTGATTGGTCATTTAACTGCTTGTCTTTTTCTGTTCGCGACACACATAAAGATACATAACTAATAATATGCGTAGCAGTCCGTCACCGCAAGTCGTACTTGTGGCGCACAAATGCCATCACCACCATTCTTGTTCCCCGCCAGTCCCTACGGCCGCCACTCTTCCGCTCTGCTCGGCAGTTGTGCGCTGCACGGACGATAATACGCTCGCTGTCGACGGACTAAAATGTGTGCCGCGTCCACAGTGTACTGAATAATATAGTGACGGTGTTAGTGATTTACGCACACGAATACTTTTAAAATATACGAACGTTTCACTCAAATAATGATGGCGCCCGAGACAGTGGTGACTACGGACCATAACAAACCCACTGCCCCTTCATCTCAGCAGCAGGGCGGCGCATTGGACTGGCTTAAAATCGACATTAATTATTTCAAAACTCCACCAGGCTTTTTAAAAGTCGTGCAACTAGTAAGTATCTATATATTTTTTAAGGCTTTGATGATGGATTCGGTACCTATACATATACGCAAAAGCAGCCAAATATGAAAAGCCATTATAATATAGCGCAAGAATGTTTGTCTTGGAATTACCATTACCAATAATAATTAAGGCTAAGTGTGTATAACAGAAAAAAATATAATATGTTTATTTCAATAATATAAATATCGTCATAGTCGTAGAATAACGACGGATTAAGAAAAATGCTATTTTCTTATATATATTGCTATCGCTATATATTATCATAAAACGTCTTAAAAAAGTGCATTATGACTCGACAAATATTTGCCAGTTAAATTTGCCGAGAGATAACGCACCGTTTTTTAAGACATTTTATGCAAAAATAAATAAAAATGGAAATAGCAATTTTTTTAATCCGTCATTATTCTACGACTATGACGATATGCACGCCTTGTATTCCAGTTATATTAAAACTACTTAGGTAAAATATAATAAAAATAGCGTTGATATAATAAAACCTGATAAAAAGGCAAGAGAAGGTACCTGCTACGCTAAATTAGATTTTTATTTTCTGACATACATATTGTAAGTGTGTCATAAAAGTATTGCGCGCTTATACCGTGAGAGCGTGTACACAAGCATTATGTGTTCTATGCATATTAGTTATCGAGGCCATAAAACGTTGTATATTGTCGCTGAGAATGCTTTTTGGTGTCGTGGAGGTCAGTAGGCAGCAGGCAAGAGCGGCGGGGCGCGGCAAGGCGCGGCGCGGGCGCTGACGCCGCAGGTTGTGCACGGCCGAGCCGGTACATGCGGAGGAGGCGACCTAAACTTACTACTCCATTCACCAACGCCATGTTATATTCCACCTGAGTAGTTTTGTAAGCCGTTCTGTTGCTTTATCAGTATTTGCATATTGTAGAAAAGAGCATTTTCAATAAAATGAGAACATACGGGGAACTGTTTACCTTAGACTGTTTAACTTCGTGTAACGTTAAAGTGCATTGTTGATTACCTTAATGAATTTTATAATATGCTTGCAACGTGATTGTTATTCTGTACAAGATGTTTCCTTATTTAAAAACCTCAATAGGCAATGATGAAGTCACACAATTTTACATATAATTAAGAACTTAGATTAATGTCAGCTAATACGTTGTTAATACTAATAATATTTTATCCATCATACTAATATAACCTACATTTGTTTAATGGATAAAATTATTAGATAGATTATGACGTTAATGGCAGCTAATTTGGTCACTTGATACTCAGCTTGAGGCTTGCCCTGAGCCCTATTATTCAATAGCTTTTTGAAACTCCATATTCAGCAGGCTTATCAGGAGGCACACTTTACAAGGCGATTGATACAGGTGCAATATTTTCATGAAGATTATTCAAATACATATTATTATATATCCATGTTACGCATAAAATGATGTCAACTATGTACCTAGTTTCGTCATTAGAATTATGGAATTTCTTAATTCTATTTTATTAGCTTTTTCTTATGTTGTATTTTCAAAACATGGTCAGCCCAGACCCTGGTGACCGGCAATCAATATATTTTATTTCGTCTAATGTGCGTCACTTGACGGGTATACTAAAATTGTGTTATAGACACAATAGTGAGAATAATGTTAAGTAGCCAGGCATGTTTCAAATCAATGACAAGACATCATAATTATGCTCACGATCACAAAGAAAGGTAGATTGTAACAAAATATGTAATGTTTGGAAAAGACCTTGCGCACGCGATTGCACCGAATGTATCACCTCTGATAAAGTCTGATTCGTTTTAGGTACTTTAAATCCGCCTAACTGACAAAACTACTGACTACTTTAATAGATTAATAGTTGAAATATTACAGTCCCGTTTTTGTTACATAGGTATGTACCTATTTGGACAGAGAATCGAACACCGAATAGGTTCGTTCAATATATCATTCATATCAAATTCACAACATCTTCATTGTACCACTAGTCACTTCAGCTAC
The DNA here is from genome assembly GCA_947562105.1 of Shargacucullia verbasci. Taxonomy (NCBI): domain Eukaryota; kingdom Metazoa; phylum Arthropoda; class Insecta; order Lepidoptera; family Noctuidae; genus Shargacucullia; species Shargacucullia verbasci. The sequence continues at coordinate 7,475,763 of OX387284.1, read as the reverse complement.
CTTTTAAAAGGTATATCTACTCGGATTAACTCGGGTTATTAGCACCGCACCGACCAACAACCACGTACTTGTTAATTAGGAGACACGTCACTGAGAATTGTGTCGCTCCTTACGGCATTGGAATATAGTCTGTATTAAAAGTGCTGATGTTATTATTCCATAGTTCTAGGAACTTATTGGAAGGAGGGAAAGATAGACTTATTCAATATAATGACGCTCAGCCGTGGTCTCTATTTGAACAGCGTTTGAGTGACGTATTTTTGTATAGGTATAAAATGACAGACTGATCTATACTCAAGTGAACTTTAGTATTGGTACACAGGATAATCGATTCTCGTAATTGGATTTTTTCCAAGCAAAATTATATATATATATTTGTGTACAATAAGTATCACATTATATGAACTTTAGTAGGTACAAAGGATTCGTCATAATTATATTTGACTGGGCGTGTCTTCAGCTTCGCCTACTCGATCTCAACAAGCTGATATCATCGTCGTCCTTCCCTTGCTCTGCTCCAATAATATTGTTGCCCATATTTGTAGAGAAGCTCAATACAACTTCATTCCGTAATAAATGTAATAAGTTCAAATTATAATTAAAGTTTGTTTTTAATTCATGCTACGAAAAGTTTCTTTGCGGATCCTGGGACCCAGGATCCGCAAAGAATAGATTTTCTGTGTCTACTTACATTGCTTGACGGGTTATAGGATATAGCTACATATAAGTTAAGGCCTATCTTAAACAGTAAGAAAATCGTTATAATATACCTATGCGTCTAAAATGGAACCTAGGGTAGTTTCTGTTTTAAGCTAGTAAATACTTACTTACTATGAAATAATCGTTCTTAGTTCCTACTCTGCAATTATCATGTGACTTAGAATGTAAGCTAGCTAGGTTCTGATGATTAAGGTCACGTAATTTTTTTTACTTGCCAATAGCCGTCTCTGCAATTAGATTTAATAATATTCTTAGTAGAATATCCAGTTTATTTAGCCAAAGGTATTATTGCTGATATTCATCGTCGCACATCTTGCAATATTCATACCAAGTTGACTATGCGCTATATTTTAAAATATTCGATGAGCCTTTTATTGTTGGTGTCATATACTGTGTCGTCATATACTGTTCGCGATGGTTGTGGAGCTGTGCTGTGCGAACGGCGCTTACCCAAAATTCTCAATTTTGGGGCAGTAGGTTTTAACTTTGTTACAAAGTTAAAAAAATTTTTTGGTTTTATTCATGATAATGGTGTTCGATCATTTCACACATATGATTTGACATGCAAAGATAATGTTTGAACAGACTCCACATCAAACTACAAGCTATCGCAAAAAATGAAATGGACTTGTGTTCCGGCTTACCAAACGTATGTCGCTTTCGCTTTCACATTACGTGACATTATAGATTCAACTCAAATTTGCTTGAAATGCATGTTTCGAGTAAAATTTATAACAAGCTTACTCTGTGTTGAAAGTTAAGAACCTTGCTTCTTTTGTACTTAGAACTCTAAACATCGTGCAACAAAATGTATTATTAACATTAATCGGTTATAAACACTGAAAACTACTATTAGTATGTCATTCAACTGTGACCTTAGCGTTTAGTAGCACTATCTTTGACCGATAAACGGTCATGGTAAATACACGATACCATTAGGTTTCCGATGTTAGAAAGGGATTTTGTGTGAATTATAAACACTAAGCAAAATGTAGCAAGAAAGAAAGAAAAGAACAAAATATGTTAGAAAAGTATCTGTAAAATGAGACTCCTTAGTGAAATAATTAAAACTGCTTATAATTATTTATGTACTGCTTATCATAAGTGACAAAAAATCTATATATTTAAATAACAAAGGGCTTTCTATTAATAATACTGGAGTGCAATATCATGTTAGTATTATGTATTACATACATACATAAAGTCACGACTTTTTCCCATGGGGGTAGGCAGAAACTACGGAACGCCTTTTGCTTTATCTACCCTTTTGTTTCATACATGAACGCCGGTTGTGGGTACTGCGCACCTGACCTTTTTGAAGGACATCACCAATAAGGTCCGTATATGTCCTTCTAGGGCGTCCCCTCCTGGCGTTTCCACTAACAACCGCGTTATAAATCCCTTTCGTTAATCGCCTTTCATCCATCCTCTCTACATGACCAAACCAACGAAGCATACTTTTCTCTATTCTTGTCACTACATCTTCTTTCAGACCGCAACGATCTCTTATCACGCTTTTACTTATTATGTATTAATCTTTAATTATTGAAATTTTACTTTGACGTTCCATCAACGGTGAAGCAGATTTGATGAGTGCCCGTACCTACATATACATAGAGCTGGTGAAACCATACACTTAAAATGTTGTGATCCTGTTGCATGATGCACTGGCCATACAGTCGTATGTGCATGAAGCCGAGGTTCTATAAATAATACTGTAAAAGCCTTTATGAGAGACACTTAAGTCTATGTAGCCCCAGCTCTTCCCATTTCTAACCCTCGGGGAGAAGTGAATACCGTAAAACGAAACGAATAAGAAGTAATAAAGGAGTAACAAGTTGGTATTAAATGTGCCTTCATAATATATTTGCAAAGTTTACGTAACGTGCTATGAATATCCATGAATAAGCAAACGATGACACGTCATACACAGAATCTCTACCTTTGTATTTAATAATATTAAGTTTTTTGTCTATCCTTCCTTCAACTTATATTTTTTATCAACAGCAACAACAACAACAGCAACTTTTATTTTTATGCTTATTTTTTGCAACATAACATTATAACCCGGTTTTGAGACGAAGATGCTCATATTCGTCTCGAGACGAACGTCTACAATTCTACATACACGAACTGTGGTGTCCTACAATAAGCTTTTCTATTCGTTCAGTGATTACAGCCGTTACGGTCATAACCTGCTTGTGGTTTTTCAGGCAAGTAACGGCCTATATGGCATGACTAGAAGCTATTTTGATGTCTGATTACCCAACTATTCAATGTGGTCTATAAACTATATCGACGATACATACCTTCCGCCATAGATTGCTTGCATCGTAAACGATTTGAGTGTGGCATTAACGTTACTGAATATTTTTCTTACACTGTTGATATCGTACTTACCTAAGTCGTTAGTCGTAATTCTACGTTACGCTTGTAAACAAAATAAGCGTGTAAAGATCTTCGATAATGCAGAAGTAAAATGTTATCAAACAATCTGTGCTATTGTTCAAATCATTCGTGGACACTGATAGTTATAATATTAGTTTGTAGTCTTTTGATTTCACTTATGTGTTGGTTGGATCACATACAATTCTGTACCTACTTTGTTGCATTTGGGGAAACATAAAAATGCAGGGAAGGCTTGCGTAGCTTTCTTTGCACTTTAATGGATTTTGACTTGAAGATAGGTATCGATAGAATATGAATAAGCAAAAAAATAACCAGCATATTAATGGACGATTAAAATTTTGCATTCGTAGCTTATTCGAGAGCGAAATCGGGTGAAAGTTGGCATCAAAATGAAAGTAGTATTGTCAACATGTGGTCCGCCATGGCTGGCCAGCGTCGGCGTCGTACCTACGCGTCTTGACTCAACGCGAGCCGGTGTGACAACTTGTCGGTTTCCCATCATTTCAACCGCTCAATAATGTGTACCTACGTGTACCTACTCGTAATCGTTTTCACTAGTCAAGTATAGTTTACGTTAAACTAAGTCAACTCGGTTACGTCTTGGTTGAAGGTTTAATTACTTATTAATTATAGACTTAAACCGCAAGATTTACACTAGAAAGTGTTTTCTTTAATTTCATTCATCATCTATGATGTTGAACTCAGACATACCTACCGAACGATTAATCTCCACTACTATTATTCTATATTACTCACCAATTAGCTGTAACTATGTCTGTGCTAATGGTAGTTTCAATTTAGGTCTTCTGAATTGCCCATGGTGACTCTTAATTGATATACATATTTTCATGGTAACCGAGACCCACAGTTTGAGGGGTTTTTAATTTTTGATGTGTGAAGAACGTCAACTAACCAATATCTAACCCGATGCAATAGTGAATTATTGAATACTGTGCCTGTATTGAGAAACAGGCACTGTCCCGGATTCCTCGCTTCCATGCTAGAACATTTCACGCAAAAATTCACAAGAACACGCTTAACTATACAGAATGACTAAATTACCTGTTTCATACACATACGTCTAACACAAAAATGTGTTTCGACATTTTCGCATTGTATTTTATATGTTCCGAGGTTCTTGCGACACACGTAAACACTCAGTTCAGTTGCGCTGCTGTACTGTGTGCATATAAACGAATAGCGTAAGTAGGGAAGTTTGAATCTGGACGGTAATAGTGTACGTATTTAAACAAGAATATCAACTAACATAGCACACTTAGCGCAAATTATCACAGCGCTCAGTCTGTAAATAGAGTCATTGCTTATTCGTATGATGTGGTTTAATAATATTTAACGCCTCAAAATAAACGCTATACGATTGAATCGGTAAAAATAAAAACAAATTTGAATGCGCTTTGTAACAAGGTTTTGAGATGCAGCATTTTAACGTTGAAATATCACCATTGAGTGCCGCAGAGGCACTATCGGGCACAACCTATGATATTTTTCATCATGTCACACTTTTAATCGCATTTACAACAGTTTATATTTATCTGCCGCTACAGCACGTTCGGTTATTTTGGGAGGAAGCTCATCTGTTGTTCTCTTATTTTTCTTTTAGCACCGCCCGAGAAAACGGGTCACGGAGATCATAGACAACTACAAACATCAACATACTTATAAAAACGGTATTCATAATCGTTTCTAAAGTCGCGAGAAGCAGAGTAGATGCTGCTTGTTCTTGATAATTGTACAGTCTCAGTACTTTCATCAATTAGTCTAGTAGATCATTCTGGCATTCTTTGCGTGACCCCTGCCTTTTGACTCCCAACACCTTGTAAATCGTCTCCATTGAGTTACTTATCCTCTTAGCCTTGGCTTTAATTTTTAAATTACGATGAATGTTTTGAGTTACTTATGGCATATCTGATGTTTGTTATAGTCGTACATCCATCTATACGTGTAAGCGCATATCCTACCTAACTTAACGAATGTTTTTTTTTTTTTTGAAATCCCTGGATGCATATTTAGTTATAAAATACATTAGTAATAGTTGTAGAAACCAAAGGACACTTTAAAAGTATGTTTGACAGAAATATGGTAGATTGAAAAGATGTTATTGATTGAAATTGGTGAAGGAAACTAATAAATGGCATATATGGATGCCAGTAGCAAGTATAAGTATAGTCACATCACAAGTATAGTCAGATTTTCAGTAATGACGAAACGATTTGAATATAGAATCAAAGAAGTCCACAGAACCCAAAATTATAGCTTGTAATAGATAACAGTACCATAAAAAAACTTATAAAATAAACCTGAAGGAAGAGTATGTTCCAATCCAACCAACCTATTACTAACAGCAACCGATTTAGTCTAAGACGTAGGTACACTCACAGTAAAGTTCACGTTGATTGATTGCTTAAGTGATAGTCTATATCTATAGCCTGTTATCAAGCACAGTAGCAACTTTATGCTACACTTTGAAATTAAAGATCGAGAAGGTAATCTGAAGATATAATTTCGACTTGGTTGAACAAAATACAAGGGTTTGATGTAGAAGGCGCGGATTCATGTCATCCAACCGCAAAGATTTATTCACACAGAGCACACTCCCCTGTGAATATAACACTGTGGTGTGTCTATTGTTTGGTTTAGGGCTCGTAAATTCTCAAGTCATCACTGATGAGACTTAGGTTAGTCTCATCACACCCAATACCACACTTATTCTGTGCAAACTTGTACGTATAGTTTCGTATTCACTGTGTTTGTGTGTGTGGACGTTGCTTTCGTTACTTGTATTAGTTAGCCGAAGGTCACAAGAAAAAGACACGTAATCATTACTTTTACATGTTATGTTGATAACTTTTGAAGTCAACCTGAAGTCCTCTATTATCTGAATCTATTTAATTAACAAGCTGGTCATTTTTTTTTGTATTGTGTTCGTCTGTTTGTAAACATCGCTTTAGTGGTTTCCTTCTGCGTTGTTGTACAGTTACGGTGCGAAATCAAGGTCAATGAAATTGAAATAACTTTCTTTGAAGTTCGTTTCTTCGTGTTGTCTATCGTAGATATCAAGGTTAATAATGTTCGGTCTGTGGTCAAAGTCAATAGGTATCAAGAGGTTATTGAATATGAATACTATAAAATAGTAAAGAATGCGGAGGGCATACCGGTCACCGCTCGACAGATACTACCTATACTTGGGTAAACGGTTTGAGTGCCATTCGTATCCGATAATAAAATTATGCATCTCAATTGGTGGCCAGGCACTAAGCTTGTATAAATCGAACTCTGACTAGATCTGGGTATTGCGTCATTTTCTTGAGCGAGCACCAAATTCAAAGTCCCACATAACATCAAATCGACGATTGGCAAGTTGTTAGCCAGTATGTGGGTATATAATATTTTATTATAATATATGCCAAGGTCAACATCATTTTACAAATATTTGATAATTGAATGTTAACGACTAGAGTAGGAAGCATCCGCCTGTTTAACGCTTCAAGAATAAAATTTCAATTGAACCTAGGTATGTCGTTTTAACAATAGTTGAAGTTACATAACGAAGTTGTCTAACCAGTCTTTTTAATTTAATGAATATAATTTACGTACATATTACACAAAATAATTTGGGATTAGGTACCGACTAGTGTGATCATTAACTAATTGATAATTATCGACGATTCAATTAATACAGCACAGAAGATTGGCATCTTATCCTATCTATTGCTTTACATTAAGTTGAATTGAAAATAGAGTTAGTGAAAACATTTAATTGATTCTATTAAACCAAATACTTTACATATATTTCTATTCCATATTTATTAATCCTTCCATTCCGTCTTCCATTTGTGAAGCTCAAGCTTGATTTTTAGGTAATAGTTTCATCCTCGATTTATGTACCGATAGGTGTGCAGTTAAAAAAGGTAAATTTGAACCCTATGCGGAAGTATGGTCAATGAACCGACTAGACAGTGTTTGGGCAAGTTGGCCCCGATGCCAGCGCGCACGCACCTATTGACCCCAATGTTATGTTACTTGATTGCATTTTCACTTCGCAACCGTTGCGTTGTTGGAATTACTTCAATACCAGCACCCCACTTACTAACGGAACAGAGTCAGAGAATCACACATTTATATTGATGAACTTAATTATATATTGTTCAACTAATTATACGTCTTAATATCATGAAATTATGTACCTAAATTCTCCCTAATTCCTTTTTGTGATATATATTTTATATTTTATCATAACGTTTTGACGACGTACGGTTTAAGAATAAGTATGGATCGATGGCGGCACTTTAATTAGCCGCCATTGTGAATTGGTATTAACTTCAAGGCCAATTGCGCACTGGAGTACAATATACAATATAATGGCACAAGTACACGCATCATACGTAAAAACTGACAAAATGTACATGTAATAGATAATAACAGCATACAAATCTGTCTGATAGGTGATATAAGAATATTATGAACATACACAAGAGGAATAAATAAAAATTTTAAAGAGAGAAAAGACTTAATCATCTTGCCAAAAACTCGCCAAATGCACATCTATCTTTGTATGTTTTTTACTGAAAGCTAAGTCAATGGTTGAAACGAGAACACTTCTTCTGAGGCCCTAGTGTACGTTTCTTTCTACAAACGCGTTCGGCGCTCCAATTGGTGGAGAGCACGAAACGGACCAATCGGAGCGCCGAACGCGTTCGATGCGTTAAATTGAGTTTGTCAAAAGAAACTTACACTAGGGCAACTGATATTGACTAAAAGGGTAGATCGTTGAAATGAAAACTGTGTTCGTATAATAAAAATGGTTTCGATTCCGATTCCAACACTGGAGTTTTATTATTTCTACATATCGATCCATGCGAAGAACATAGTTACTAAATAACTGCAAAAATCTGCAAACTTCTGATTACGCAAGCTGGCCTCAAAAAACATATTCATGGGTTCATTTGGGGGACTATCTCCTGTTTGGGCCATACTTTTCTGTCATATTTAAATATTGTTTCAAGTATTTATCATAGTATCGCACTTCCATATGAGCATAGTGGGTGCGTTCTATTATATGTAGCACTTTCGTCAATAGATGCAGGTAGATACCGAATACAGGAGTATCGGAAATCCGGCCACGTTCTGTTATTTGGAGCGAGACTGCAACGTGTAAAAGCGATGATGGTCTGTGAACCCATTGATGGAGGCTCGGTATGGCGGTCGCGTCACATACGTACACACGACGACTTTGCCCCGCAGCTGCGCCCGCGCGCTCGACGACGCACTTTCTCCATATTATGTGCAACTGTTCACGTGCCTCTTTTGACACACATTGTCGTCCCACCTCAACAAGCTAGGGACGTATTGTTTACTTGCATAAATGTGAGAGGCGGATTGCATCTTTTGGATATGTTCGTAGTTCATTAACGATGGGCGCGTAGAACGTTAAGATAAGAAGCATTTAGTTTAGGACGTCCGCAATAGTCCGCATAGCAGTGTTTGGTTATCGAATGGAATTTCTACAAACAACACCTGTTAGCTGGCATTGCGACAGAGGGTTCATGTTCGCGCGCGATATCAAACCGGTTTGGCTGATGGAGGCCGTCGTGTGGCACGGTGGCGGGGCTCTGCGCGTTAACTTGCGCTTGCGCTTGCCGGCTTCCTCGACGGACGCTAATGGTTCACATTTACCTGACACCGTTGTCCTAGTGGTATCGGGATATTACCGCTAGTTTATTTATCTACTGCATTATGTTGTTACGGAAAACAATGAAGTTAATTTACCATACATAGGGTGTAGCAACTTATTTTAAATAATACATCTTGTATTTAACAGCTAATTTAAAGGGTTGCTGTAATATCTTATTTCGTAATAAAATTAAATAATAATAACAATTTATCACAACATACTATTTGCTTTGTACATGGATATATAACATAAGTAATTAATTTGACTATATTAGATAATGCAATATATGTGGTATTTACTGTAGGTAGTTTATTAAAATGTACTTCCATAAACTCTTTAATGGTATAATAATATTCTTCTAGTATAATATAAAAATATGGATACATTTATATTGAGGGCTATTTCTATACATTTCTATTCTGGGTAGGTACTAAAAATAAATTCAGCCCATTACTGTCCCACTGCTGGGCAAGGGCCTCTTCTCAGAATGAGAAAGGCTGACCCTTCTGGACTAAGGCCTGAAGTCCACCACGATGCGTGTTGGCGGACTTCATACACCATCAAGAACTTTATGGAGCCCTCTCAAGTGTGCAGATTTCCTCACGATGTTTCCCTTTACCATTAACACAAGTGATAATGAAATTCTGATCCGCACATGACTGTCAGCCTGTGTGTGTCACATAAAAGTCAGAGGTGCAGGCCGAGTTTGAACTCACACCCTCCTGTATGGAAGGCAAGCGTTCAATTGCTAGGCTATCACTGGGTACTGGGTAATTCTAATTTATTACTACGGTGTTTATTTTTTGAAATTTGAACTCTTATATTTTTCTTGACCATAATGGCTATTTCTAAGTTCTTACATAGATAACAGGATAAGAGTTTTCCTTTGAATAAAAAAGGATTTGCAACTTTCTCGTGGTCGGATATTTTATCTAATGCGTAGATAAGGAATTATTTTAGGCAATGAACAGGTCATCTGCACTGTGTTTCGACATGATAATCCAGATAGTACAGATGGTGCACATTATATATTAGGGTTAATTTGAGAACACTGAGCCCAAAATTAAAGGAACTGTGATAATTCTGTTTTAACTTTTTCTACACGTTAATTATTTACTAATTATCTACTTCTTCAATGTTAATGTTTTGTGTTGTAGCATTAAGTATATTCTGTTTTTGGTAAGGTACTATTGGTACTATTTATTTTTTTGTTATTTAGCTCTAGAATATGGTTATATAGCCAACTTTTTACTGTATTGTAGTTTTCTATTATAGTATTGTTTTATAGTTATGTCGTTAGATTTTGACTAAAGTGGGGAGTATCTTGTCTGTGCCGCAGATGACTGGGTGGCTGATAGTTAAGCGTAGGTTGTTATTATTTTGTTTGTGGTTTTCCTACTGATGCAAAGTAGTTGTTAAAAGTATTAGCGACAGCATGTGGATATTGTAACAAAGAGTTGTTAATATCTAGTTTTAGGTTTCTACATTGTCTTGGATTTATTTTGTGATTTCTCCACTTCTTGCGAGAAGTTATCCTGTTAAACTTTTTTATATATTGGTTTAATCGTCCATTTTTGTTTGATCTACTAATATTTTTAAGAGTCTTTCATGTTTAGTCGAGGTTTTAATTATTTTTGCTATAGGCACAATTGTTGTTAGTTTTATTATTTGTAATTTTTATACGTCGGATAGGTATGGTTGATATCTAGAAGTTCTTTTAATTTTTCGTCGAATATAATTATAGTTGACGATAACATTGTTATGTATTTTTAACAATAATTTTAATTTAAAATTATTTTTTCCCAGCTTAGATTTGAATGGCATAACGTAAGTACTTTGTGTTGTGTAATGAGAACACTTCATCACATGTTGCTCTTCACTAAATTTAATTTGAAGTACGTATGATCCGTATTTCATTTATTCGAAAATAATTGTATTAAGGCAATGGTCTGGTCTAGAGCGAGATTTTTGACGTTCATTTTTGGGTTGGAATAAATTTTCAACTGTTGAGGTCGTCTTGATCAAATTTTACATACGTATTTATTGTTCCTTTGAGAATGTATCTACATTAAAAAAAATATTTGAAATACTTTAATGTAGATTTTTATTTTTTTACAACATGGTTCGCTGAAAATCCGCCTCAGTCGGCGCCCACTCTGGCTAAAGTTGTAGGCAAATGAAAAAAAACAAAAATATTTTTTAATCTTTATGAGTGTTCTGAGACCCGGGTACGTCTTAAAACTGCGGCCAGACACCGGAGGACGGGCAGCAGCGTCCTCTCACTAATCGGTGAACCACTGCGATCCCCAAGCCGCCTGCCAAGCGTGGGGATTATGGTACGCCCCCCCCCCCCCCTGGGGGAGGCCTTCGTTCAGCAGTGGACGTTTTCTGGCTGATGATGATGAGTGTTCTTAGCACTGGTAGCAGAATTGAGTCAAACAATAATTTTGCCCACATTTTATAACTCGTCGAATACCAGAAAATGTATGAAATATCGTTAATTAAAGCTTAAAAGGACGCAATTTTGTAAAAAAAAAGTACTAATTCTGCTAACTAATTTATTTACCTAATCAATTAAACTGAACGAGGTGAAGTACAATAATAAGTGAATATTTTACAGGAAAAAAGTTTCAAATATATATTTTGTTTAAACATACCGAACGTGGAAATTGTTAATATTGAATGTTATCGTTTCTGCGATAAAGATAACATTATCTAAACAATTTCATGTACTTACCTACATCTTTGGCTGTGTTACTGTGTTAGTCATAACCTATAGGTACATTATATTCTATGGTTTATGGTACAATGTGTATAATCGTGCTACTTGTAAATACATATATCTTCGCTATTTACTGCTCCATTGTTATCCTAAAGCATGATTACATAACTTCTATCTTTGTTTTCACTTGACATAAGATTTTAAAAATTATATTTCAGCTTAATTCGCAAGCGTCTATTTCTCTCTATCTCCATCGTAAATAAAATAATGATAAAACGATGCGTCACTTTCTAGGAAAACTTTATCTCTGCTGGTTGCAGATATGATATGAGAAATACATGTTTTAAAAATTCAAAATTACTGTTGTACCCTGACGACATTAAAATATTTAGGTCTATTAAAAGTCACCGTGATTGTTCTTGCTTACAGGAAGATTTAGATGTGTTCACGTGTACACGATAAACTTCAACTTATAATATGTCGCATATATATTATTGTATGTGTGACATATGTCGCAGAGATCAAGCTATCTTTTATGAATTATAGTGTATCCGAGTGTTATGTCATTCGTTTTACCAATAATAAAAACATCATACTATATCCATATACCTTAAACAACGAAAATCTAAAAAGAGAAACCCTGGTCCGTGATTTTGGAATTCTGTTGGATGACAAATTCCATTTAGATTCCCATATTAACAAAATTGTTAGTAGGTAATGCCTTCCATATGTTCGGTTTTATTATGAGAACGGCTACAGTATTTACCCGATCTTTTACCTATTTGTATCTATATAAATCGTTGGTTCGCTCTCAGCTAGAGTATGCTGTTTTGGTATGGAGTCCCCACTACGGTAAATATTCCGATATGGTCGAAAAAGTACAAAGAACATTTTTAAAAGCCATGCATTTTCGATGCTATCGTACTTATGCATCCTACAATGACCTATTGAAGTAGTATAATAATCTGCAAAGTTTAAAGTCTAGACGAATTACGTTGGAAACGATGTTCTTGTTTGATCTGTGCAATACGTATGACTGTATCGATATTCGCAACAAAATTAGTTATGTGGTACCCAGAAGTTCTGGCATATCGTAGTTCTGGGCCAGAACTACGATATTTGTGTATGTGAATACACACCGTGCCTCAGAAAGCACGTAAAGCCGTTGGTCCTGCGCCTAATCTCTCTCCGGTCGTGTCGGATTGCCGTCCCATCGGACTATGAGAGTGAAGGAATAGAGAGAGCACCGGTGTTTGCGCACACACTTGTGCTCTATAATATTTCCTGCGTAGTTGGCTAATCTCCGTTGAGATTGGCCGCCGTGACCGAAATCGGTCAGGACGACATTATTATAATATATGCAAATCAATGGCACATGGAGTCGTGATTCTGAGTAACGAGTACATGACGTTCATCTATACCTAGCGGAATAGTCCTCTTTTGACATTTATGAGAAGGACTGTAAGAATATTCTGACCGTTCTCGTTGCTAATAAACATGCTATTTCGGCAGCCTAATTACCGTTCTAGCGACAGGGGTAGATCGCGCAATGATTGGTGTGGCGTGGCTGTCGCGGTTGCTATCGCTTTTTTACGCAATGAGGGTGCTTAAATAATATAAGCGAAAAAGGGATGCACTGTTTGTCGGTCGTTGAGGCTGTCTTTGAATTGAACGATGGTGGGTTGACCATCATTGTAATTAATCTTGATACAATATCGTCAAAGTCCAAGTTTTTTTTATTTCAAATAGGCCTTTGCAGGCGCTTTTAATAAGTCGAGACTCTAGGCGCACGGTTCCAAAAACGGGTAGGTCCTACGGAGAAGAGACCGGTATGAAACTCCATGGATACTCTTTTCAAGAAATAAAAAGTTAATATACAATTAATAATCTTAAATTTAACATGCATTATAAGGAAAAAATAAACTTGTCAATTATTATTGCCCCGTATCTATTTATTTGTACATTGTATGTGATGTAATTGGATGAATTGTTCTTTTCCAGGTGCTGGGTATCCTGTGTATGGCACTGGCATCACCATGGTATTCGACGTGGTTCGTGTTCGTGGCAGTCACTAGCTTCATCACTACCCTCATGTGGAGTTTCGTGTACCTGCTGAGCATCAAGGATGCGCTCAAAATACCTATCAATTGGGTTTTATCTGTAAGTACTTATATCTACGTAATCTAATATCAGTTATTTTTTCCGTAAAATCGTCACGTCGCTTTAGGCTTTAGGGCATTTCAGTAAACCTAAATTTTGTGTGATGTAAAATTTCTGATGTAAATTCTCCGATAGGCAGGTTATTGAAAGTGATCATAAATCTGTCTCATGAAAGACGAAGTGGTTGTGATTAGCTAGCATGTGTAAGTTAAGGGTATAACATCCTGTGGTATACGGGATGCCTTTAGGTATTAAAGATTTAGGATCGACACTGAGTGCAAAAGCTTATAAGTAATATATTTCGTTTGGATTCAAAACCTTCTAGTCACTTTCATTTGGGTGTTATCAGTTTTTGTACAAGATAAAGATATATTTATTTGCTGTAACATGTGTAAATTACAATACAGTGAATTGCCATTGAAGGTGTCCAAATATTAAAATTGTATTAAAAATATGAAACAGGATAGGAGATTCACTACTTGGTGTACATGATCCGCTTAGACTCCTCCATTTTATATGGTCTTCCGAGGCATGCAGCGCATGTATTCGTAATATTCTCTAATCGATATACGAGTTTGCGAGTGTCCCTGATTGAGATTTAACCACCATTAATTTTGATTTCAGGAGCTGATCAGCACGGGATTGGAGACATTAATGTACCTGATCGCCTTCATCGTACTGTTTGCGGCGACGGCTGGCTACTACGCGCCGGGGTACGGGGCCAATGTTGCGGCTGCTGTAAGTGTTTAAATGATCTAATATCATCTCCTTTCAACTTGTGGACCTCTTTCAATGCACATACATACCTACCCGCCGCCCTGGGGAAGGCGACGGGTGATGTCGGAATCTTAACGACTAAAACCACACGGTTGTTCCGCGGCAAACCTGCATCTAACGCCGGAGGCACGGGATTCGTTCGCCCATTCACCGCACCTCCGGCAATCTTATCATCATCCTAATCTGATCCCATAAGTATATAGGTTTTGGCATCCAGTAGTAGATAACAGGCGCCTTGGTCGAAACCAAGGCGCCTGTTATCAACTGGCCTCTACGAATTCATTATTAGGGGTACCATTTCTAAGGTTAAACTAGTTAACACTTAGCCTCTAAAGAGGGTTATCATTGGCTTATGTTACTTTCTTCAACACATTTCTGTTAGATGATATTTGAGCAACGTAGATTATTAACAGATGATGTTATTTTACTTACTGCTCCATCATCACTATTGCTTTTCAGTTTATTATAATTATATTGTAGCTTATCTGGGACCGTGAAATTAGATGTTTTTTAGTTGATAACTAATCGTGATCTCGCCTGAGATCCTTAAATCAGTCAGATTATCAGATTATCCCTGACTTTGTCAACCGAAGGAACACCTTCTTTTAAGGTCCCAAGTAAGTTTCATCAGTTCGCTCTGTTTTGTTGTGAATGACCCACCTGAAACACATATAAACGATACATATGAACGAATCATTGAATAAACAAGATATAACCCACAAGTATTAAACACGATTAATATAATAAAAATAAATAAGTAGGTTTATTGCACTTAATTCAGATTAGAACATAGTAATCGAGTGAAGTCGAAAGACTAATGAAGACAGTTTGAGTACAACTACGAATCAAATCCAACTTTCTCTTTAATTTGCATATCGATATATACGAACGTATACCTAGACCTACTTACTTTCATAGTTATTGTGTCTACTGACATTTTCGAGATCGAATTTTTCGACTTTTCTTATCCTTCATTTTTCTGATATGAGATCACCTTCAAGTAGTTTTTCTATAATCCAGATTATCCGTATCTAACCAATGAAAGTGACATAAAATTGTCAATGGTCAATACTCGACCATTGAGCTCGGTCACCTGATGGCAAGCGATCAGTGCCACTCATTAATATCCACAACCTAGTAATTACAGGTGGGTTGCTAACCTAAGGCTAAAACTTGGTGTGCCTTGTGTTCCGGTGATTTCAGTTCACTGGGCGTGCATAGTGTGCATCATTCACCTGGAACACGACTATGCTTACTACAATAATGCTCTGGTTGGAACAGAATACAAGTATACACTTTGAAAAATATTCTTAAATAATATTATTTTTATAGGTGTTTGGTATTTTCAACACGGCGGCATATGGAGCCAGTTCGTTCCTGCTGTTGAAAGAACACCGAGGCACAACGGCGTCGGCGCCGGTAGCGTGAGATGTCACGCGGACGCGCCTATGGCCAGTAGCATAAACCACCTCAACGGAAGCCTATCATTGTACCGCTGACATTCGTTTCGCTTTCCATTCTGAACGTCAAAATCTAACTGTATTTTTTACGAACTGTATTTTTGACATTGGGCACTTATTTTATATATGTATATTTTTTTTTTATATAAAGGAAAAGGTAACTTTTGTTATTAAAAATTTCATGATAATTGTGTAAAGATAGCTGTCAAACAGTTGCAAGTCTATGAAATTATTCTAATCTTCTTTGTTGTCTAAGTATTTGTAGAAAGTAACTTATTTGAAGCAAAATATTAAAATAAATATTCGAGTTGCCTTGCTTTAAATAAAATACTTAGTGTACCTGTAACTTTATATTATATATAAAGGTATATTTTAAATTTCAAAAACAGATGAATGTGAACGAAAAATAATCCTTCAATATTTTAAAGGAAAATACTTTTTAATATTTCACGTATAAATTCAAACCAAGTGAGTTTTAGCTCTTTTATTTAGAAAAGAGTTTACTGTTATTGCAAACACTGAACTCTAGGAATATCATTCCATTTAATTTGCATAAAATATTTGACTGTATACGTGAAAACACGACGTGTAATTACATTTACTGATAGAAAGCAACTTTCGTCGCAAATATTTAGTCTATTAATAATTAAATGTGTTTGAAAAGTAAACATTTTAAGACGGCTTTTGTTAAATTCATTATTAGAAACATTTCAAGCAAAGACCTAATGGATCTATCATATACTGCCAGACTTCTCTACACATATATATGAAGAGTTAATATTATTTATACAGATGTAATGGTATTATTTATTTTCCTATACGCAAGGAGTCGTCGATCAAAACTATTGCATTTTATGCAGATAGCATTAAGCATATAATTTTTTTAATTGATATATACATATGTATTTACTTATATCTTAAAAGTCATAACAAACAGTACGGTTATATATTAATATGAATAGAATAATACTTAAATTAATGGCCATAGATCGTGTACATTTAAGGCATATAAATGGTAAGGTATGTTACATTAAATTGTGTGTTCAAACAGATTATTTTGTGGATTTAAAGACTAGGTGGACAAACTCTGTGTAAGTGGTTGACACCTATTATATAGAACAAAAAATGAACTAGATCACGAACATGGAACAGTAACATCTTGTATTCCAGTACCCCTAGTGTAAGTTTCTTTCGACTAATTCGATTTACTACATCGAACGCGTTCGGCGCTCCGATTGGTGGAGAGCACGAAACGGACCAATCGGAGCGCCGAACGCGTTCGATGTAGTAAATCTAATTTGTTAAAAGAAACTTACACTAGGGCCACAGTTCGATCAGTTGTCAACGAATTCGATAATGTATGTTTACGGAAATACTAAATTAATTTATTAATAAATTAATATGGGAAAGACGCATTACTTTTGAGATAAATTGAAACGGATGTTTCTACTTGTGTCCTAGTGGAAACTTTGAATGACTTTTTAGTTAGCAAGGTGTTTTAAATGTCTGTTGCACATTTTTTCAGCCTTATTATGTAAATTATGACATAAAAAAAATGTTTTATTGGACAAAGCAAGAGAAAACATAATTAATATATTTTTAAAACAGACAGTCACAATATGTACGACGAAGTAAAAGCTAGACCTAAGCTCTACCCAAATACGACAACGTACAGCATATGTATGTTTTGTTTCTGCAACTATTCTATGTTCGTATGAATCGTATTTTAATATATAAAACTTGTTATTAATTTTATTAGACTAGTCTTACGAAAAATATAAAGATTGTAATATGTAAAACGAATTAGTTAATGGTAATATTTTCTTTTTTATTTCAGACGAGCTACATCTGTAATGACCATTTTTATCTGCACTGAGTACCTTAATGCATTTTTGTAAGTGTCAGATGCAATATTATGTAATGTATTGAAATAATTATGAACTTTGGTTGCTCATTCTATTCCAAAGTTATAACCTAATATTTTGATTGATTTATGATGGTTTACGGTTAAATCCACAATCCACGTAGTAACGAGTCTTGAAATTGGGAATCTCGGTTTGGTAAAATATATCTTTTTTAATTTAAAATAGTAAGTACATAAGATATAGTCTACATAATATATGAGATTGAGCACGTTTTTCTACACTTATACCTATTTACACTTATTTTTATATAATACCTACTTCTTAAAGTTACATTTTAAAGTTTTTGTTAAGTACTGAAATATTTAAGTTGTGTTGAATCGGGTGTTATGTGAAGTTTTTAATCAATAGTTAATTTTATTGAACTAATTTGTAAAAAGTTAATAAATATATTTTAACATATATTTAGTGCCAATTATTTCTCAACTGATATCTAGTACCTACCCTGAGGATAAAGCAGATATACTTTATAACACTACATTCGATCAAACGATTATATTTTTTACAACAAAAATAACTACTTACCATACATAGCATCATAGCATCATAGCATAGTATAGCAACATAGCATCATGCCTATATTCCCAGAAGGGTTAGGCAGAGGTGTACTATTGTAAATTCACATTTCGGCAATGCTGTTATTGAGTCCCATGTAATAGCGAGCGAGCCTATTGCCAACTACCGGGCACAGTCCCAGACTCCTGAGTGCTACTACTGAGAATTTCCGTACAGAAAAAAACATAACATGCCCGATGCTATGCCCGACCGAACCCAGGACCTCATGCTAAGAAGTCGGGCTTGTGGCCGCTAGACCAACGAGACAGCAGGTACATTTTAACCAAATTCAAACTTGTTATGTGTTTGGAATTTTAAAAACAATTGAATATTTTTGCGTAGCAATAAAAGAAAAGAGCTCATTGGACTAATCCTGGACATTCCAAGTGCGCATGCGTGAGACAAAAAATCTCGTCGGATGAAGTTTATCATTAAGCGAGCTATCTATCTCTTGTTTACGAACATAATAATGAACGTCTAGTCATTCCTGACTCATCGATAGCATCCAGGAGAGTCTCTCCAAATCCTCGGTGCGCAGAGTATGTCTGGTGTGTATTGTATGCGCAATGTCGATACGAAGCTACGAAGGTGAGTCACCGCGTTCTGTCCGGTCCCCACTTCACAGTCGTTCCAACTCGCTAAGAGCTCGCTCGTGCATACACGCTGCGCTTTTCACGTATTATTAATACATTTCCCACCGAGTTTTCCAAGGAATAGAAACATTGTAAGTACTTTATCTATTGGTGTTAACAAAGCCTAAAATATATTTGTTTAATAAATCTTACGAGTAAAATTAATATGTTTCAGACGGTCATTTGTTTACTTAACAAAAGTTAATGTATGCCGGAGGAAAAATTTGAAACGGTTCATCTTCCTCATAATTACAAGTTACAAACTACGTTCTGAAATATTTTTGATATATATATTTATTAGTGTGATTTTCACGATTTTATACATAGGTTTACAATTACAGTTCATAAGTAACCGCAGTTTCTTTGTAATATATGTAGTTTATCAGTCTATATGATGTTAAAACAATTGTGACGTTAGACGTTGAGCGTAACGTATGTTTTGTATTAGCCAAGATATTCCTAGACTTATATGCATGATACAAAAGAAGAGAACACATGCAATATTGCAGGTAACAAAAATAAAAATGGCGTACTGAACATGTGTGTAGCATATTATATGTATTGATAAGTAGACATTTATTTGTAAGAGCGGGCGACCTCGGCATATAAACATTGCGGGGCGTCACGGCCCGCCAACACGTTGACCTAACCAACCCTTTTTCGGAGATGATATAAGTTTTGTCATGACTAAACCGCTGATATACGAAGTTTGGATATATATGTACATCATGCGCTCATTCTTATTACATGACTTTGAATGGTTCGACTTACAGTCTGTTTAAATTTACTTTTGGTGCCTGAAACTAATGATAAACAAATTATAATGAATGAAAACTTGTAAAATTGAACAAAAATCGATTTATTTAAGTAAACAAGATAGTAAGATAGTAAACAAAAACAAAACAAAAACAAAAAGTAACCAAAACAAAGAAAAAATTGGCAGCATTTCTTTGATTATACTTACATATATATATTCATAACTGCTTAAATAAAATAAAACATATTAGTGTTCAAGTGAAATGATACGTCTCTATCTTACCGATACAGACATAAGTTCACTTGTCATATAGATAAATAATATCTTTGAATTAATAACACCACGTTTTATGTATATTTCGTAAGTATTCGGAACCTCACTAATTATTTATGTTTTGGATTTAATTATGTACTAAATTATTATAAGGTGTTGTTTAAATTCGACTGACGACACGGTTGGCGCAATGGTTAAGCGATAAGCTTTCTGCGCTATGTGTCGCGGGTTCGATCCCCGCACGGAACAAATATTTGTATGATCTACAGATAGTTGTTTCGGGTCTGGTTGTGTGTGTATGTGACATGTATGTTTGTAAACTGTACCCACGACACAGGAGAAATCATAGCGTGGGGCAACGTTTTAAATAAAAAAAATATATAAAAAAAACACTGCAGTGATATCACTCACTCTTTTCACCGTTCACTATCCTAACGTGGGGTCCTTAACTAACCCTTCTTGAGTTAAATTGAGGCCACGAGAACCATAATGGCCTAACTACATTTTTTACAATATTGAGTTTATGATTTCTTACAGTTAAAATTGATCATTTTGGTTTCTACCAAAATGGTTTCTCCAGGGTGGCCTAAAAGTGATTCAATAAATATTCATTAGATTGTTAAAATTGATTTAAATTATCAATTTTGATTTCAAATTTAACTGTAAGAAATCATAAACTCAATGTTATAAAAAATGTAGTTAGGCCACTATGGTTCTCATGGCCTCAATTAATAAGATTAAATTCTAAACATTTATGATATTGACATCGCAATGTTATGTATATTGCAGTATATACATTATGTCTCACTCTGTGACCATCATGAGGACCACGGTCGCCACATCAAGAACCTCCGCGTTCAACAACAGTAGCTACCTATGCACCCCGCCGGGTTTCTTGAAACTCGCACAATTGGTAAGGATTTATCAGATTTATTAACAGTGACTAACCTAGATCTACAATTACCTCAATTTTAGGGATAGTAATATATATATTGTTATATTGCACAATGTACAAGTTTTAGCAAATAATATAGATAAACAAGAGAGAGAGAGAGACCTATGTAGGGCGATGTTCACCAATAATTTAACAGATGTTTTAATGAAAATAACCATTTACCCACACAAAAGTTCATGTTATAATAAACAGCTGATTTCGTCTATATTTTTATTAGATACTAACTTTTGCCCGAGACTTCGTACGCGTGGAATAAAAAATCTGATATTTTCCTGCTGTAAAATGGAGCCTATATTTTAAGTTAGACCTCTAGCAATACATCGGCGAAAACTGCTTTCAATTCTATGCAGTAGTTTTTGCGTGATGCGTGTACAAGCATACAGACAGACAGACAAAAATTCTAAAAATTGTTGTTTTGGCTTCTGTTGCTCTAATAAAGACCCCCATATTAGTTTTTCTCCAATATCTATAATGTACAGACATCGGCCTGTTATAATTTTATTATATGTAAATAGATGTATATAGATACTGTCGATGAACTTGAGTTTTAGTCTCAGTACATGTTGCAGTATAAGTAGTATGGATAAATCCAGTAACTAGGTACTCTACCTAGCTAAAAGGTCAAATCATTAGTTAATATTTAACTTTTTTATTAAAGATACATTAAACTAAATAATGAACTCTCTCACTATGAACTTTATTATATAATTAAATGCAGCGGATCCGAGTAACATTGAATGAAAGGTATGATCAACACTGTTTCCTGCCTACTCTAGATATTTTGATCCAGAGAGTAACCTAGTTTTAGTGACGTAAATATCTTGGTTGAGCAACACGCAAGCGTATCAAAATAAGAGGTTCTTAAAAAGAAGATTATAATTATGACTATTAGAAGTATAGGCGAACAGGCACATCCCTAGATGTAAAATCTAAAAATGACTATTAGGCACTATATTAGTATACGAGGCTTGCAATAATATATATTATTCCATGTACTCACGTTTATAACTTCTGTTATTTAGTTTCGTTTTCCGTCCGGATTTCTTTGAAGTGGCACAGGATGATATCACGAATGGCGTCATCGTAGTTTATTGAGTTGTCGACGAGAATGGTCAAATACACAAGTACAAATACCCAGTGTTGGTATATGAATTTAGCTATCTTTATGAAGTGAGTCAGACCATAAAGTTCACTTTTGCAATTAACTCTTGTTACTGCAGTTGGATAAATAATCACTTTTATTGGAACAAATTACTTAAATAATATCTAAACGGTTTTTTATGAAATTTGAGACTTCGTGGCCCCAAGAGCATCATGAAGACAAACCGATGATATCTTTGTTTTATGGTTAGCGTTGTATTTATAAGGCTCCAAACAAAATGATCACTTGTCCATAAAACTCATAAAAATAATATTAATTTTGTAGGTGATGGTAACGCAATCTTTCTCTGACCGACCTCGCGTTTTATGAGGTAGCCGTGACTTTATCCACGCGGGTTATTCTCGGACTAACGAGAATAAACAGACCGTCGATCATTTGCATCGCCAAAGTGCTTCAAAACGCTTATTTGTATTTTCAATATACAAGCAGTTTGTTGATAAAATCAGTTGGTAAAAGGAAAAACCTTGTGCAGGAAGGTTTACTTGCTTCCCAACAGTATGTTAACAAACAAGTATCTAAGGTTGCACACACAAGGAAAATAATTGACTTTGTATACAGGATGATTGGTTATTCTACCTAGAAACTGACTTATTTCGTAAGGGGTAATACTAAAACCAAGCTTTTTGGTCCAAGTAGGAATATATAGGAAGTAAAAAGACCATTTATTTAAAGAACTATGGCGCCGACTGTTTCTTGATGAATTAAAACATGAATGGATAATATTGAAAGAGGCAGTTGTACGAGTGCAAAATTAGATATGTGTGGGAAAAGATAGGACTTGATTAACGGCCTACCTATGAAAGCTTACATCCTAGATATAACAAGACTATATCATTATATTTAAGTAGATCATATGTATTAGATGTAAAGTCCTGTGATGTTGAATCATACCAATAAAATACTCGTATTCTTAATACCAGCAAATTTTATGACATCAATGCGAAGGGATTTTACTAAAAGATCACTCGTGCACTACATCCAGGCAACTGAATTTTATCCGAACGGTATCAGCACAATCTGTTTATTACATAGGGGAAGCGCTGATGCCGATGCTGTTGTAGCGAGGCTCATTGGCTAGGTTGAATCTGACGATCTTAGATATCGTCATTATAAATCTACGAGTATTACAGAGTGATATATTATTGGTTTCAGTTACTGGGCGCGGCGTGCGTTGGTGTCGTGTCCTATTACATGGATAAGGGTAGCTACTCGCGGGTCAACGGCAAGGCAGAGCTTTTTTATCTTCTCATCGCCGTTGCTTTCCTTATTGGTACATTCTGTTTACTAGCATCATGTCTCACATCTCTTTCTACGGCCTCTATCATCTCTAAAACTAATTACGTAAGTACATCATTCTGCTGCAATTATCTAAAAATACGAGGATCAAAATAGCTCGTGTGTGTGATGTAGAGTATGATCTAGAGACACCACTGCTATCTGATACAAACTTATGTTATTAGTAGGGATATAATATTTTTTGTTGTCTTGAAGAAATAAATAGAAAAGATTTATTTATTTATTAGCTCAACTCAGACATCGTCTGGGGCGTTAAAGGGGAGGTTACTTATTCTGTCGAGTCGACACGAGCTATCATGGGAATCGCTCATGCTGTATTGGAAAGATTAGCCAGTCACCAAACTGACTGCGCAGGGTGCGCCAGACGATCTTAGGTTTCGTCACTCGTGGAGGCTCTTTTTTCAGTGACCCCGCATGAAGACATGAGAGAAATTGAAGAGAGACACACGAGATTATTATCTAGATAGATCTAAGTACTAGTTAATACTGTCTGAAGATTCAGACACAAAACTCAGTCAGTAGAATATACTTAGAATTTAAGCGACAAATGCAACTTTGAGTTGACAAAAAAAAAACGAAGTAGCTACACGTGTAGAGGACTATAGAAGTAAGTAGTATAAAGTATGTAGTGTTTCGAGCTTGTAGAGTTTCTAGAGATCCAGACCTTATTTTTCCGTCATTTTTAGTGATTAATAATGTGACGGAAAAATTGTATATGTAAAAAAAATGTATGGGACTTTTTTATGGGCTAGCTCTAGAGATAGGTGTACTCGTAAATATGTCTTTGATTTGGTATCATAATATTCGCCCAGTTTTAATTCCAGATTTTAAAAAATATAGGTACCTAAAAAACATTAATTTTTGTTTTTTCTTATTTCCTTAAAAGTAAACAAATATTTTAAGAAAATATGAAGTATATAGGTATAATAAAATCTAGTATTATAAAACGTTTAAGAAAAGCATACATAACTGAAGAAATTGAAAAAATAAGTCCCAATATCACAAGAAATGTCACACACACCCCTCTTATGTCGAACGTCGCGGTCGAACCATAGACTTAGAATTTCGCTTACGCTTCGAACTATATTACAAACGCGTTACGTACAATACATGCTTATTGTGACCTCCTGCTAGCACTAGCATAGTATGAGGAACTAAAAATGATGATGGCGTACAATCATTTGTACGCCATAGTATTAACATAGTAAAAGCTGACCAAATCATGAAAATATAGTACACCTACTTACCATAAAGTGTCACGATGATGTTGGTTATTATAAAATAAACTCTCCTCTTTTGTTTTAATCAAATAATTATTAAAAATAGTAGTAGTAAAAATACATGAATATAATTAAATGTCTTATTTTTCAGGAGCTGATATACCATGGTATAGCATTTATATTGTACTTATGTGCTGGACTCACACTGCTCATTGAAGTAAACCACCAAAAGGATTATTACAGGAGAGATTTTGAACCTTACTTAGCAGCAGCGGTACGTTTCAAACAACTTATAACTTTTTGATTCAGCAGAGAAGGCTAAAGGAAATAATAATTAATATGTGGCGCGATAATGTATCAAATTTACAGTGACCATTGCCCTCCAGTTTTCCGATTCTGCCAGATATGGAGATTCTGAATACGAATCTGCCGCTACGAGGCCCACGCAGGGCACGCCTCGAGCGTGTGCTGTGCAGTAGTGAGCGTGTCCTAAGGCGCCTATTACCTGCTATTATGCAGAAGTATCTAATGCCCCAACAGTGGGGCATTCCAGCGGTCAGCCCACACCCACACAATCAATAGGTTGTTAGGACTGTTACGCGAGCACCCCAGTACTGATTTTCATAGCTTTCTAGTATTTAAATAATATTAGAATTTATTGAGATAATTTTTCTTCTACGATATTCTTTTGGGCTACATATAATTGGCTATTTTTCTGTGTGTGAGTGAATCTGCCCTTAATTTATTATTTCTGTTTAATATGAGACGTGGTTATGATAATATATTATTTTAATGTTTCAGATCATGGGGCTCATCATGGCCGGCTTGTATTTACTGAGTACGTTTTTTGCGATTCGTCAGTACCGTGGCATTTAAATTAATAAAAGTATTTCAAACGACTGTTTACTTTATGCAAATAACTTTTATGATTAATTATATTTAATTAATTATTAGTATAAGGTGCCATGCTTTAAATTTGGCTTAGGTACCTACTAATGATTAAAACACGAACAAAAACTCTCAACAGTAATTCTGGTGCTTCCGTACTGAAAGGATGTGACTCGCCACTTATATGTGGCATTTGTTAATTCGTCGTGTTTTAGGTTAAGTATTCAGCGTTTAGATTACTTATTATGAGAACCTAGAGAAAAATTGTATCAATAAAAAAGGTATTCTTTATAAATTAACATCCCGCGAAGATTAGGTCGGTATAAAATGTAATAACAACTTTGACACTTCAATAACTGTAAAAGTATTTAAATAAGTACGCTATGTGTCTTATGCCTATCATAAATTACTATTATTTTAAAACGAATTGTTTGATGATTTATGACGGTTATTAAATCTGACACTGACCATAATAGTCACATAATATTATATACTTTATAAGTAGGTGAATAAAGGTATGCTTTTGAGTAAAGGACAAAATATTTAAATATATTTATTTACATATTTAAGATTAATTGTTTGTACGTGATGAAAGTGTGAGATGAAAATTAAAGCTAGTCATCATTGAAATGCCATAAAACCTATATGTTATGGTATTCTTTGAGAATTAAATATCAACATTATATTATCAATATTAAGTCCTAAGAGACCATTATTGAGTTGACTGTTGTTTGACTCGGGATGTAAAGTTGCGCGATACTTTGAAGTCTGAACCGAACCGCACCTTAAATTTGATGTACACGTCCTCCACAGCATTGTCTTCTCACTAATCGGTGAGCGAGGCCTTCGTTCAGCAGTGGACGTCTTCTGGCTGATGATGATGATGATGACACGTCTTTATTATAAATCCTGTATGTATATATGTATCTATATTTTATACATTATTTAATTATGTAAAATGCGGAACTATAAAAATAGCAGGAATGATAAAAAGGAGGAAAAATTGCATTTTATTATCTCTGCAATGTTTTCGATACCTTGGATTGATTAAGTTAGTTTTATCGTATCATAATTGATTGCCTACCTACACAATAACTACGCATACGCAGAAAACGATTTTATATTACTGTTCATAGTCTTAAGTTTATCTAGATGAGGTAGTCGATTTACGCAAAATTATCTATTTAATAGTGTTTGGTTTTACGAGCTTTTCATTGGAATTGGACGGGACTTTACCTATTTAATTTGTAGATATGTTATACACGCAGGATGTTCAGCTGAAATTTCACTTTATTTTATTATTGTGTGTCATCAAATAATAGTATTACAAACTACCTAGGTAATTTATATACTGCGTTGCTTGCAATGTGCCTTACTTTCCTAACCTATCGCGACAAAGGCATTGTGAATTATTTAGGATACACATGCTTATACTATTAGGATAAGTACATTTAATAGTTTATAAATACAGTCGAACATAGAAATAGATACACAGATTCATTCGAATAGAGGATTTGTTTCTTAAGAACTGATGATGGATGTTTTAAAGGTGTTAGGTACATAGGTAACCGTAATTTACCTATATCGATTAATTAAACAATATATTACTCGAATGTATTCATAATATCCAGAAAAAAACATCTTTATTATATTGTGACCCTTTAACTTATCTCTTCGTCCGACTGTACCTGAATAATGAATATAGTCAGTAGTACCGACACCATAGGGTTGTTATAGCATTTAAACAGTGGCTGGTATGATATGTGATTGTATCGTTTATAATATTTATAATTTATAGAAAATAAAAATAAGAAAACATCTCTCTAAAATTAAATTTATCTATTTTATTGTTACAAGATTTAGGTATAAATACAAAACGTCGCCTTTTAATAAATATGTAACATAACTCTGCCTATTACGTCAAACTATATATTTTCTTATAATAAAGTATAATTAAATATTTAAGATTCGCTAATGCCAATTGTTAATCATCCCATATAGGTATGATTTCAGAGAGTTGCATTTTATAAAGTGGCTATATTGTAAACATTATTTTATAAAAATAATAGAAAATAAAATACAATGGTAAATACCTACAATACAGAAAATTTGAATTAGTTATATATACAAGAGGGGTATGGTTGAAATACATCGGGAGATCTAACATATTTAATCAGGGTATACTGTTGCAATTGTGTCAGAATAGTCTCTCATCGACATCATAATTGTTGGTTTTGACAGTTTTAGTAATCTGCTGACGTTTTTAGTAAAAGGCGTCATTATTGTTTTCCGATGGCGTACCAGTGACATTAAATTTGGTAATCGTTTTCGACAGCCAAGTTATTATTGTAAAGCGGTTAATAATGCCGTTTCTGCTAATGACAATACCAAGGCAATAGAAATACGATTCTTTCTAATACAATTCCAACACTATTCCATCACAGTTCTATCAAGAGACTATTGTGTATTATTGATAATTTAGTAGATTACGAACTTTTGACACAATTGTAATGGAATCGTAGTTGTGTATCGTGTCAGAATGACATAAAATAAAAATAGCAGACTTGTGCCCCAGATTCCTAGTTCTTGGTAAGAGGAATATATTTCCATTATTGTACCAAACATCAATTATATAATGAAAGTTATTTTTTGGTATGGTCAAATATATTCCCCTAACGACCTATATCCGGAAGTAACAACATGTAAGTAGCAAAATAGAAATGTACCTACCTAATAAAGGGTGATCTCCTTTACTTTCACAAAAAAGTTTTAATAAATGTTTCTACTTTGATAAATTATGGCGTTTTAATTTATATTTTAAACCGTTTACCTACCCAAAGTTCCTAGTGGGAAAACGTTGGTTCTACCTCTACCTGTCTATAGATACGTCGATGCTTTATGTACTCAGCTCGGCTGGAGGCCCTTCTGGTCTCGCCATTTGCCCGGTTAAGCAGTAAAAGCCGCTAAGACAGCCAACGAATAAGATATACAACACAAAAAAAAAATGTTCTCAAGCGCAGTGTCAAAGTATCTGCTTTCTGAAGGTACTCGTTCGTAGGTACTCGTTATACAACCGCAGTACTGCGAGAAATCATAATTTATTGAAACAATCGACTGTAATGATAGGTATTCTTCTGGGTATCATCACGCTGTCATTCATGGGAGCTGAGTAGCAACATATGTAAGTACAAGTACAATATCTGTATGATTAGATATGATATATGTTATGAAATGTGTAATTTTAACACTATAGAAATACATAGTTTGAAAATTTGTCACCCCGACCCTTGATCGAGCCAGCCCGCGATGAGCCAGTATTAATAAATCAAACGTCCCTAAATAATCACAATCAGATCCAGCAAGTCCCCTCTTGTCTGCCTCCCAGCAATGCCCTAAGCCGAGGTTCGAGTCCCACTATGGGACACCCTCAGCAGTGTTGCTTAGTATTATTGGCTGGAGACCCTTCTGGTCTCGCCATTTGCCCGTTTAAGCAGTAAAAGCTCCCTGAGCTAACAGCGAGAGGAAACTCAAAAAAAAAATTGAAAATTTGTTACAGTACCTAAACATCACGCTATATCTAAAGGTAAATAATTGATAGCTTTTCAAACCTTCGATAGAGTTGGAACAAGAAAATTGGTATACATATTACCTATGTGTACATGGCTAAAAATTACAAAAAAGAATATCTGTATTGAATATTAAAATCATATTATTAATTTTTCTGTAACCCTTATTATAAATTTACATTTGACGGTAGATACTTAGTTAGAATTTTTATTCATATTATACTAGTACCTATTTAACTAATATCAAAATAAATGAATAATGCGTTTAAATAATATCCTAAAATAGAAACCAACCCTCCCGTCGCGAGTGTGTCGGTCTATTTTTATAATTAAGCGCACACGCACGGCGCGAGGCACGCGACTCATTCAAATTTGTTCCGACTTTGCTCTGCTATTGACTTATCTTTTGTTCAACCAAGTACTCAATACAGGTCCTGTGATTTTTTTGTGAAAGATCTTATACTAGTTACGGAGACTAGACTGAAAATATCTTGTAACTATTTGTTTGTTGTGTAGGTCAGAGTTCGATGACCGCGTTTCCAAACATTTGAAAACTACGTGGTCTTCTAAAAATATGTTATTATGAGTAATTCTGACCACGTAAGAGGATTGAACTCTCCCTTCTTTCCTGTCGAGAGGTACAGTCGAGTGGTTTACGTTTCTGATGGACTTGCAGCCGGTGTTCAGTGTGCTTTCAGTGAATTAAAATGACTCGTGGACCGACGATAGTGCGAGTGCCACCGGGCGGTGGTGGTGCTAAAGGCATAAAATGCTGCTGCTGTCGATGTTGCGAATGCCTCAACCTGGGATATCTGACTTCACATCATGGTCTTATAAAGCTAGCTGAAGCTGTAAGTTAACATTTCTCTAATAATCGTGCCTTTACTTATATTTATTACATTAATTTCAGTGGAAAATAAACCGATTCTTTGATGAAACTGTTGCTTTTTTTGTGAAATTCAGTCTACCGAATGAATAGTATTCATAATCTTTTTTTTTACTACCTACTTACCCACTTTTACCGCATTCTTCTTCATCCATTCAACAACATGTTTATTTAATTAACAAAATTAGGAACGAAAATGTTTTTTATTCCTTGTACTTATCTGAAAAAATCTTTCAAATATAATATTACACATACAATATCGTAACAAATTCAGTCATATGCGCACGTTTTAGAAGTTTTTTTTACCCAAGGGACTTCCCGCCTCTTTCTTTATAATGTGGAGGCACGTTATAAAGAAATAAAGATAATTGTTTTATGTGTCTCAGTCATAGGCAGCTAGTTTTTCGGAAAGGATTTTTAACAGTAAAAATAATGCAAGCACCCAAAATCCAATATAAGTAGCTTTTTTCTTAAAATATATATCCGGTTACTGATATAGTCATAACTTCCGGCAGATGTTAGGTGGACTATGCCAGAGTCTCCTCGTGAAGTATGGTATGTCGGAGGCCAGTAGTATGGGGTCTGCGTTCCACGGGTTCCTAACAACGGCCTCCGCTTGTCTCCTCACCACTGCACTCCTCATTGCCTGTTACGTCCTCTCTTCTAATACGCAACAACTTATAAGGCAATCCATTTTTGTAAGTATGACAAAATTCATCTCTCGAAATGGGTGACGGTTTTAAGGAATTTATACAAAATTTCTCGTATTCATCACAGGTTCGTAATTGCAGATGTGCCAACACAGACCTACCAATAGACTCATTATCAAGCCATTGTTGTCGGGTGTTAATATAAACTTCCATGCGTCGTAGCAACCAAGACAGCAAAGTAATAATAAGTAATTGTTGCTGAACCAGATCTTTGATCATGTTTGGTGCGAATAAGTGCGATAGTGGATAAAACCCATTATCCCATACTTTATTCACCATCACCACTCTGGGGACACAGATTGGGACTGGGAATAGATGAAGTTATTTCCAATCCTCTTAACAATTCTATAACTGACTGTGACTATACCTAAATAATGTGAATGTTGATGAATATTTCAGGAGTGCCTATTCAATGCCGTGGCGTGTTTCCTATACTTATCGGCTTCGTCGTACATGGGCGTAGCGGTGAACATCTACCTGTACCCACGATACGCCTTGGTCAACATGTACGCTGCGTACCCAGCCATGACTGCAGTCTATGTAAGTTTTACTATCCTTACCGGGGATTTAGGTAAAGCTCTAACGATTTTGTTAATCTAGCTAACCCATCGGATGGGTTTGATTAATTTTTAGGTCAATTATTGTGTCAAGCGGTCAATGGCCCTGCGCCCGCGCGCGCTTCATTGAAAACTAGGTTTACCTAAATAACGCTTACGGTTCTAAATTAATGAACTACAGGAAATTTGAATATAATTTATATGGCTTTTTATATTAAACCAGCGTTCACTATATTTAATGTCTAAACATATTTTATATATGATCATTATGTAACTTTCTAGTACATCGGTGTGGTGGTGGGAATCCTTCACGGCGTGGACGCGTACTTGTCGTACAAGTACCACAAGGGGTACCGATGAGCACCTGTTCAGTCAGTGGACCTTCATACCCTTTATAATTATTATTATTACCAAATTGAGTAACACTTCATTCCAGTTAATAATTTTGTGTATATTTCTTCTAACGAAGTAAAATTTATTGCTTTGCTACCTGCCTGTATCATTTATGTAACAATAAGTATTAATGATAAATAAAGCATTTATGATTTATTTTATTATTCGTTGTTTTATTGTGTACAACAAAATAATAAGACTCATTAACAATATTTATAAATACCTTTGTATTCTTTGTTTGTAACGAGAAATTTAATCCTACTTAGATATTCTTCCCTGATTCCACGCAATGGAACGTTTGATGGCAGCTCTATGAAAAATAGACGAGTCGAGCTGTATGAAAGATAAAAACCATTTTATAGACTTACTAGCTTCCGCCCGCGATTTCGCCCGCGTGGTATACGAACCCATGCATTTTCCCGGATAAAAAGTAGCCTATGTGCTATTCCAGACTATAATCTATCTCTGTGCTAAATTTCATCCAGATCTGTTCAGCCGTTCTGGCGTGAAAGAGTAACAAAGATCCATCCATCCATCCATCATCACAAACTTTCACATTTATAATATTAGTAGGATAGGATAGGATAATAAAAACCATGTTCAATTTGTTGGGCATATTCAGTATCAATATGATGGCTACCATGACATAACATACCATTGGGCCTGTATCCCTGAAAGGTAAGGCAGAGGTGTATTATTGTGCACCCACATTTTGTCGATGTTATTATTAAGTCCCATGTAATAGGGTCTCGTGATAGCGGTACCGTATCAGTGCCCGCACCTTAGCTGATGAATGGTACTTAAATGGAAATGTAGGCCGTTGTGACGAATCTAGAAACCAATTTGGTGACTTGGGCCTGCGCAGACCATACCTTCTATCAGTAAAGCATTGAAGACGCGTAAACTTAGAAAACGATGTCCAATAAATTAAATTGTGTCACGTCAATGCTGACGTGTGGTTGGTTGTGTTTAGACTGCAGTTAGTCATAGTAATTGTTTTTGTAAGTCTGGTCTGACTAATTATAGTGTTCACTATAGTGAGCGTACGGTCTAAGGCAGGGGTTCCTAAAGTTTTTAGATAGTGGATCTCTCACTAAATACCTTTTATTTTATGGAACCCCATATCAAATACCTAAAGTGCGGAGTGCGCCCGCCTGGCCATGGTCCGGGCTAAATTCTCGCTAACTACCTACCTACTCACATAACAGTAATGGGTTCTTCTCATCACATATTTTGAGCTATTTCAAAATAATATTTGTACTTCACTGTGGTATTATTTAACAGCCAAAAATAAATAATTTCGCGGAATCCTGGTGACTTTTCTACGGAACCCCTAGGTTCCTCGGAACCCACTTTAGGAATCGCTGGTCTAGGGACTAGTCAGGAGGATAGTTAGCAATATCTTTTGATGGGTCCAGAAAATATTGCGATCACGAATTCCCCTAACGTGCGTCTTAATTAGCAAATTAGGTAGCTAAGATGTCCTCCTGACTGATTTCGGTCACGGCGGCCAATCTCAACGGAGATTAGCCAACTACGCAGGAGATATTATAGAGCACAAATGTGTGCGCAAACACAGGTGCTCTCTCTCTGTTCCTTCACTCTCATAGTCCGATGGGACGGCAATCCGACACGACCGGAGAGAGATCAGGCGCAGGACCAATGGCTTTACGTGCTTTCCGAGGCACGGTATGTATTTACATACACAAAGACCCAGACCCGAAACAAATATCTGTAGATCATACAAATATTTGTTCCGTGCGGGAATCGAACCCGCGACACGTTGCTCAGCAGTCGATCTCTCAACCACTGCGCCAACCGTGCCGTCAGCTAAGATAATATCCCCGTGATCATCCATAATTTTAGAGATATTTTTGTAAAGTATGTCTATATAAATAAAACCGCCCCAAAGGTCTAGTGGTTACTTAGCGGCAGCTGAACGTGAGGTCCTCAGTTCGATTGCCAGATCGGGCAGTGTTTTTGGATTTACTGTTAGGACTTCTTAGCAACTGTACAGAGTTAAGAATTGTGCCCGCTAGATGGCAATAGACTTAGTCCTTATTTTGTGGTACTAAACGATATCGGTGATTTCACAACCCAATCTCCCGGGAAATAAAGGCATGTTACGTTTTATCTATAGGTATTCTGGTTTATACGCCCCTTTTAGGGCGGACGGGGTTTTTGTTAGGAAATTAATAATATAGGATTATGGAAGGAAGTAGGATGCTGTTGAAGTTGATGGCCTAGCAGTCATTGACCCATATTAATTATTCACTAGATATTCGAAAAGGTGCTCAATTGATTGATGACTGTTGCCATAAATAAATGATTATACATCTATACATTTATATGTATAGCTTTATATTGTATTATTACAATTATAACAGGCCGATGTCTGTACATTATAGATATTGGGGAAAAACTAATATGGGTCTTTATTAGAGCAACAGAGGACAAAACAACAGTTTAGAATTGTTGTCTGTTTGCCTGTATGTATATTAATACACGCATCACGCAAAAACTACTGCATGAAATTGAATGCAGTTTTCACCGCATGTATTCCTAGAGGTCTAACTTAAAATATAGGCTCCATTTTACCGTAGGAAAATATCAGATTCTAAATTCCACGCGTACGAAGTCGCGGGCAAAAGCTAGTATATAATATTTATGAAATTGCTGAGGGGCCACCCATAAATTACGTCACACGAATTTCATGTTTTTTTTACCCCTACCCCGTCCTTGTCATAGCTGGTCACATGTGTGAGACTCCCCCCTCCCTAGTGTAACGACACATATTTTGCAATTTTATATCCAAAAATTATTAAATTAAAACAGCAGTTCCGGAATTAGTTTTATTTCTATTTATTTGAAATCACGGCGAGGCTATCGAGGAACTCGCCAACATAACAATTTAAATCTTATATTCACACAGAATCGGAAATATTTTTAAGTTTTTTGGTAATACATAGTTCAAATTTCACGTTTTAATACTTAGATATGTTAGATTTTGAAATGTGATGTCACGAAACTTAGGACCCCTCCCACCCCTTGTCACACAATGTCACACTTCGTCAACCCCTTCCCCCCTCTTAACGTGTGATGTAATTTATGGATGGCCCCTGATCCGACGCGAGGAGGACACGTAGTTTAGCCGACAGCTCCCAAGGTAGTCCGAGCGACCATTTAACATTAACATTTGGAATTTCCAAATGTTAAAAAAAAGTAGTTTGTAATTGTTAAACTCTCACTCTCTGGTAGCAATAACGAAAACGACAATTAAATAGGTATACATTCTTGTCATGTTACTAATCCGCGATTCATTGTTATGTAAGTTAAGTTCACATACGAACAAACGTGTTTATTTCCCATGCGAAGTATTCTAGGCTGGGATTGTGATGACCAGCGATTGTGTTTAGCTTTTATTTGGCGCTGCTTGTGCGCCGTGCCTGGTACGATCATCGCACGTCATCGCCGCGCGCCCTGCGGTGATAACGACATAGTGATTTTAATCTGTGTAATCATCTACATGTATTATATTAAGTACTTATTCAATATACCTGTCTAGTTAGAAAGAAAAGTATATATAGTATAACTTACAATAATTTTAGATTATTTGTATTATAATTATTTTTTTACTAACTCTCCAAGCCGATTTCGGCTTCTTATTTTGAGAGCATGTGTGTTTTGCTCTTATGTGGCTGACAATCCCTATTTTGGCTGAGAAAGCCTATGCGCCCTGTGAACACTTCATGGTACCATCCGCATTAGACTATTTGTATACGAAGGTAGTATACCTACCTATGTTATTTAGCGGGAAATGGCATCAATTGAGTCACACAAGTTTTATAAGAGGTGTAAATTTTCTCGCTGACTGTATGTACTCTATTTTTAAAGAAAGTAAATATCAATCGATTTTCAACCGACTTCAAAAAAAAGGAGGAGGTTCTCAATTCGGCAGTTTTTTTTTTTTTTTTTTGTTACTCGATTTCTCGAAGACGCCTGGACCGATTTCAAAAATTCTTTTTTTATTTGAAAGGGTATGCTTGTCATTTGGTCCCATTGTCATCAGGTCAGGACCTGATGGTGGAAACCCTGAGAAATCGAGGGCATCTCTTGAAAATTGTAGGCGAGCATGGGGTAAAAACTTGATATTTATGTGTATATCTGATGAGACTACAATACTATGGAGGTTTAGGGCAGATCTGATGATGGAGACGACAGAGGATCGAGGGAACTCCTCAACGGTACATCTTAACTACCTCGTGTTTGGGCTTATTTTATTCGTGTTGACAAGATCTTTACACCGAGATGGGTAATGACTGCCACTACAAGGTCCGTGATGCAGGTGCAGTACAGTTTAGGGAACTCTTTAATGGTTGATAGCAGCTACATAGTGTTTGGGCGATTATTCCGTCAATTACGGACCGATTTTAAAAATTCTTGTTTTGTTTGAAAGAGTATGCTTCCCATTTGGTCCCATTATCACCAAGTCAGGATCTGATGATGGGATCCTAGGGAAACCGAGGGATACCCTCAAATATTGTAAGACAAATAGCCCGTTTGAGCTTTTTTTCTTAATAAGTTAGGTATTGGCGTCTGAAAGTCATCATTTATGATGCTGAGCTGATGATGGATGTCATAGTACTCCTCAACGGTAAAGAGTTAGGGAATAAAACTTCCGAGTTTGGGATCACTCGATATATTTTGATGAGTCCCGTATAAAACATTTGGTATAGAGGGTCTGATGATGGAGCCAGGAGATAGATGGTGGAACTCTTCAGTAGCTACTAGTAAACCCCTCGAGTTTGGGCTCATTTTAAACCTCTAAAAGTCAAAACTATCACAGTATTAGTTACAATAGTCGTCTTAATCTTTTCATTTCTCGTAATGCGTTTTCATCATGTGGTCGGCTAAGTAATTAAATTGATTTTAAAATCACATAGTGCAATACCGTCTAAGGTTTTCACTCGACTTGAGGCAACATACATTTGACCTTTGTAAAGATTTTCAAGAGAATCGTCTTTACTAGGTCTACCCATCACTCAAAATTGTAAAATAATTAATTTTTTTAACAAAAAATAAAAATCGACTCCAAAAAACTCAAAAACAAAACTAATAACTAAAAAGCAAAAAATAAATCTTTTATTATTATATAATATAGTAGTTGAAGAATATTGAAATCGGTGCCAAGTAAAACATGCAATGATAAACCGACACGATTGGCGAAGTGCATTTGTCGTGTCCGACGCATAATTCGCTCCGCACTCGACAATTTCTACGTGAACTCGTTGTTTCAATGTCGCTATTATAGCAGCAAGGTATATTACTTTTATGTTTTACTTGGCACCGATTTCAATATTCTTCAACTACTATATTGTATAATAATAAAAGATTTATTTTTTGCTTTTTAGTTATTAGTTTTGTTTTTGAGTTTTTTGGAGTCGGTTTTTATTTTTTGTTAATTTTTTTTTTTATATTCAAAATTGATGTAACTAAGTATAACGGTAAGTGTTTACTAAAGTTGCTATCCAAAATACGGCAGACAACCCGAAAGATGACAAGACATATCTGGATCATATGCAGAAGAAAAGCCCGAGACAGATTACTCCATGGCAAGTATAGAAGGCCAACCTATGATCACAGGCTCAAACTGGAAAAGTTTATTTACTTAAGTAAGAAACGATATTGATCACATCAACACATTTAGGTAAAGGAATGTACTAGAAAGGCAAACATTAACCGGTCTAACTGGATCGAAAGGAACCAGTTGCGGTGTCGTCCATTTCTCGATATTTTTTTATATTGTGTTGGTATTTCAAACTCAGTACTCTAAGCTATCGCTCGCAACTTAATTACGTGCGACGGCTTTTCGGCTCTGGTTCACATGTATTTTCCAGCTTGGAAGCTATGATTCCGGCTTCATGTACGTATCCTACTCTACACCGCAAAAAATGTTTAGTACTTAGATATAGTTACTTAATCTTTTTCTTCTTCTATACTACAATAAAACTTCAAAGTTGTCTGAACACTTATAACTTGAAAACCAGTGGACCGAACTTGATGGGACTTACACCGTAGCGATACTGAAGGGTTTAGCTCTTATAATATGTATCATCACGGTATGGGACATAGGATTTTAATAACTTTCAGGAGCATTTGAAATTCGCCCGGACGAAATCGCGTTATATGCACAGCTAGTACTTACTAAAGAGGTAAAGTTTTTTTGTAAGTTTGTATGTAGGGAGTTATTTCCGGAACTAATGAACCGATTCTAAAAATTCTTTCACTGCTAGAAAGCTACATTATTCCCGAGTGCTATGGGCTATAAATTATATATACCTATTGCGAGTAGGTTACGCAGACGAAGTCGTGGGCAAAAGCTAGTATATAATAAAATAGTAGCCTTACATATTTTATAGAAACAAAAGATATTTATATATCTATACATTTATTGCATTATAATAAAATCGTATGATAATCTCATAAAATAATAACGTCTACGGACCAACACCGCTAGTGTCGATCACGAATGAGGGGCGATTATGCAAAACAGCATATAAATATCATACGTATTCTTGATACCCTGGATTCTTACCAGTGAGCCGAAGAGCATACATAAGGTATGTAGGCACTGGGTACTTGTATTAGGGGCATTGGGTACTTACGATTCTTTATATTTTATATACGTACTAAGAATATACCTAGTCACCTTGCTTTTCGTTATGCGAAGTTCATCATCAAATTGCTTCATTGACATCCGTAACAAAATAATATACCATAAAGGACAATGGAGAAATTGTTGTTGCGAATGTAAGTTTATTGGCCGACGATAATGATAATAATTGCGTACTAATCACTATATTTCAATGTTCTGGCTTATCAGGAATACATTATGTAGGTGTTGTTCTTTGATGTTCATTATAATTAGTGACACATTGACTAAGCTCTATTTAATTTTGCCCATTCGATTGCAGGTTTACCCAAATGTAATTAGGTAGTGGCAAATTGCACCAAACATGTGGTTATTCCATAGACTTAGAATTTCACTTAATTCTAAATTGGTTATTCCAATGTGAAAACTTATAGACAAAAATAAGAATTTATATGTTTTTTTCAATAGAGTTGGCTTTAATATTTGCCGTAGATGGTAACATAAGAACAGCCCGATACGCGTACACTATAGATACTTCAAATGGGTAATGCTGCGTTTCGTAGTTTGCAAATATTATTAAATATTAATATTTTGGTAACCAAAAAAAAAAAGGATGCGAGATCACAAAAAAAAAAAACATGAAATTCATGACATTTTAAAACTGTTCGTAGTAGAATACGAATACCTAAGGCTCTATTAATAGTTCTGAAACGGAGGCAGCTATCTACCTCGAGCGACATAGCGTCAACTTTCGACACAGCTTTCGAAATCCGGTGCGCTCTGTTGACAAGAAAGTAGGCCGTCTTTGCGGGCCTCCCTCACCCAACACCAGCACGACGACGACTTAGTTACTTACTCCCGGAGTTTACTTAAGGCAAACATTTTCTTGTAAGTACATATTAGCAAACCGATAGATATATAGATAGTACTATAAAGTGTTAGCCACGTATTGGGGTTATTGGATGAACGCAGAGCGTATTTTCGAAGTATTTGTAACAAATATCAAGAAAATATAAATTAATCTAACTATAATAATTATCTTAACTATTTAGGAGAATAATAGCAATACTGATTTAGCTTCGGTCTTGTGAATGACCTACCTATCCTGATCATTGGTTTTGCTTGTGATTTAAACTGAGGTAAATATTTATAATGAGATAGTTCTATATCTGATATTGATTAACGTGATCTGAGAATAGTTTAGTAATTAAATTCTATTGTAAAATGCATACCTTTACATTACTGTCAAGTTCGTTATGCTTTGGGCTTAGTTAGACTTGGTGAAACAATAATTACTTTGGACAAGTTTGGTTTTATTTTCATTTAGATACACTCAATAAAGAGCCCGATAATAATAAGTGCGTATTAAACTGTCTGGTGATTCTTTCGGCACCATGACTTATTGTTTAAGCTAGAAATACATTGCAATCAGTCATTAAATCATCAAATCGTATTAATCATAGATTAAAATACGGATGTGTGGGTAACAGGTATCTCACCGAAGGTATTTATGAGTAAGTCTTGATCATCAAATAAAACGCGATTATCTAGTGATAATCAAAATTATCATGAAATATTTGTTTGTATGTATTTATAATAATAATATACATTTATAATATATATGTATAAGTAGATTCTCGTATAGTTAGAAGTCCAATTGACGAAGAACTGGTATTATCTAGGTAGGTATATGACCACTTTAGACCAAAAGGCTGCGTCATTTACTTATTTCAGAATACAAGCTCCATGTCGTCTTGGTCAACCAGTTTGGTAGAAAATGAATAATATTTTAAAATAATGTTTAAAATTCATAAAAATTGAGTGAGAACTTTGTCGTCAAAGTAAAGAAGGCTTAAAATTACCGTTTCTACCAGAATATCCGTTGTGATTTTTTGGCTGGTGGGACCGTGTTGAACTATCCACTTTTGCGTGTACAGTTGTGCACAGAATAGGAGGAAAGGAAGTAAAAAAATTGTAACTGACAAGCTTCAAGTCTTGCCTATCGGGATCATTAGGTATTTGTATCAATGCGATACTGAATCTACTTATAAGCATAGCAATTTTGTCTCACCGCCCAGACATTTGCTTTCCCATCACCCTATACAATATAATATATCTATTACGTTCTCGCGATTGTCCCGGCTTAGAGAAATTTCCGTTGATTCTCCACTAACTGAAAAATAACATTTTGATGTTCTTAGGTACTTGATTGTAAATTTTGATTATTGGTACAGCAATTTAGGTATGAATCGGGAATGATACGTATCAATACATATTTAACAATAGTACAAACAAAAAAGTATTTAATAACTTTAGACAACAATGAATACCCACAGCGTGTTATTAATAATCGTTAATGATAATGATAACCCACTTATACTTAAGTTTTTCACTGAATAAGTGAAGGATCTAATTTTTGCTTTAGTTTCTCACATACGTAACGCAATTAATTTGCAGTAATTAATTAGTTATATCGTTGGCGATAGGGAAAGATTAGTTAGAGTTCATTTATCCGCATATGAAATCAAATAAAGGGATGATTAAAGCGCCGTGATTGTGTTTCCCGCGTGGGGATTTCCGTATTCAACTGGCATGTAAGGAAAATTTCAACGAACTTTGTTTATTTTGATGTTCCTGTATTCATATTCATAGGGTTCCGTACCAAAATGGTTAATAACTATTATGGTGATTGTTTCTTCTATCAGTGTTTATCTGTCACACCATGGTGGGTTCGAAACCAATTTGACATTTGGAACAGTTCTACAACATGATCCAACCAAATTTCAAGTAGATCCAATAATTTTGATAATACTCTTTAGCCCGTTACTCCGGTTTATCGGTCCGCAATGGGTGTCAAGTTGTATAGGCAAGTGAAAATCATATAAAAGGATTTATTGTTATTGGTTTATGATAAACAGCTCAAAATATTTGAAAAGATGCCGTTCCCGTATCGTTATACTGGTATACTGGTATGCTAATATTACCGGAAACATAAAACGATATCTCTGTTTTTAATTAATTGGGAAAAAATACTGGTATATTGGTGTCAGTTTTAGTTCTATTAAACAACTTTATGTTGGTTTAAATAATAGTAACTCACATATTTTCGTGAGTACGCTTATTTGCTTGCTAATAATGTACGGAAGTATTGTTCTCTTGGCGGGTTCAGTATGGGTTCATCAGATTTTTTTATTTTAAAATATTCTGTGGCACTGGTGCATCTACTTAATTGATACACAAAAGTGCTGATGAAATCTGAATTAATATGTATACTAAAATAACATTCTGAAAAAGTGCTATGGCATTGATGGAAGCCAGCCATATTATGGTTTGCTAACAAGACACAGCAGTATTTCTGTTAACTTATCAAGCATCGTTATTGTAACTTGACATAAAAGGACTTAATCATTGAATAAAACAAGCTAAAAGTCGCTTCGAAGACAGTTGACAGTAGTGATCAAATTTGCATTCTTTCCTACATTAAACAAGTACAAAGATAAAAAGTATGATCTAATCAATAAACATAAATGATCTAGTTTTTTTGTTTGTGTATTATTGTGTTATTTGTAGTGAGGATAATTGTGTTATTGTTATCATTATTGACCAAATGCAAGCTATAGAAAGATAATCGTATGTAGGCAATAGATACGTACATATTGTTAGGTTAGTAGCCGTCTGGACTATTACACGATAAATAACGTTTATCGAATTGTTGACTTTGTTTTTAATGAGGAAATGTCTGGAAATTACTTCATGTAAGGCCACGTTTACGATCTCCTAATTTATTCTTTTCCTCTGCAGGTTCTTCAACTTGAACGACCTTGGCTATTTTTCAGATGTGATTTGCATTTGAGGCGTAATTTTCAATTTAATTTTTTTGCCTTTTTTTAAACTGAGAGCAATTGTTGGAGCAGCAAACGTCCGTCCTTTTCGTCCTCTAAATATATTATTCTGAAAGATATTTGTAAGTTTAGTTAATAGTGTCAAGTGTGTAAATCATTAGGTCCAAAAAGTTTTATTAAATAAAGTAGGTATGCATTTCCTAATGTCAGACGGTTTTGATAATACTTTATGCACCTTTCCGGCGTAGCAATCATTATAGTCTATCCATGCTGTTTAATTAAGTACTGTTAAAATTGCAGTAACCATTTTCATGTAACCCGATAAATTGCTATTTAATGTGTCTTTACTACATAGTACAATACTTATTGATGGAGAATGTTCGATTATTATGATTATTTTGTTATCATGTTTCACTATGTCAATTTTTTAATTATGTGTACCTACGAAGATGTGTTTAAAACTCTTTAACACAACAGATGATCAATGTACTATAGTAAGCAAATGCAGTATTCTATTATAGACTTTATGAAAATCGAAATTGGGTTGATTATGACTAAACGCGTTAAACTGTTACCGCGTCACACATTTTTGTGTGTATAAGATTTTCAGGGTGTAGTAAATTATGTTTAAACTAAACCAAGGAAAAAGGAAAATTTTAGTCACTTGTTATGTAGATTACACTTATGTTTACTGTTCTTTATAGTGCTATTTAATAGCGTTGTTTAACATAAAACATGATATTATTGAAGCAGTTTAATGTTTTGAAACAAACGGTACTTTCCAATAAACAGAACTGGTAAAAATCAGGAGCATATTGTCAAACACGTTAAGCCCGTTGTAGTCATCAGTTTATTGCTAGATTTGTGCCTCTACCGAGTTGCATCATAACATTTACAACATTAGATTTATTGTCTTCTACATCTAGTGGAACGTCAGCTGCTTTCTTCTGGGTCGGTATCGGTTGCATTTGGCGGTTGAACTCTCCTTTCAAAGACTTGAGTACTCTGAATTCTATACCTAAGTCCTTTGATAAATACGGGGACTCCACCTCACCTCTCACCAGCCTTCGGCTTACTTAATCTGTAAAGAAACTAATTTTATTAGATTAATAATAACTATTTCTGGTAACGTGGCCAGAAGACTTGTAGCATTGCCACTTTGAATGGTACCTATAGTATTCGATTGCCTTGTTCATTAGACTATAACTCCTTATATCCTCTTGCCAGTTTATCAAGTATATATGAAACAGTACCGAAAACAAATCGGTTAAAAACTAGGTGGTTCTGGTTCAATGATGTTTTTTAATTACCAAAGTAGAGTAGTCCAAATATCAATAGAACTGGTTTCAGCCCAGACTTAAGTTCTTATTGATTATAATTACATAATATCGATGTATTAAAACGGTAGATAGCTATTCAAAACTGGCATATCGTGAACGGATTGGACTGTCTATAATTTAAAAGTGAGGTAACGCGACACGGCATGTCTTTCACAAACAACTTGCATTTTGTGATGTATTTCCTCTTCCGGACCCATTATGAAATCACAATTGTATTTTTAATAAGGCACTTATTCCGACATTGCATGACATACCATCACGCCTGTATTCCCTGAAGAGGTAGGCAGCGGTGTAAGTACCATTGTATAACACCTATTTATGACATGTCGCCGATGCCAATTAATGCCAATACTAATTCCCACGTAATAGGGAACAAGTCTATTGCACTCCACCGGGCAATTCCAAACTCCGA
Organism: Shargacucullia verbasci; assembly: GCA_947562105.1. NCBI lineage: Eukaryota > Metazoa > Arthropoda > Insecta > Lepidoptera > Noctuidae > Shargacucullia > Shargacucullia verbasci. The sequence continues at coordinate 7,431,805 of OX387284.1, read as the reverse complement.
GCTTGTACTGTTTTTTTTTTAAAGTTAACCTAATACCTCTATACCATTGAGGCAGTCTTTATTATAATTTCTAATATGTTTCTAATATTTCTAAGCTTCCTTTATGTAATGATAATCGACATTGGAGTTCTAGTCATTAGCAGCTTATTATCATGACGTCATCATCTATTTCCATAATTATGTCTTAGCATATTTGTAAAACACGAAACTTTTTGGTTGGTTATAAAAAAATATCTTGAAATATCCGTTGCGGTCATGTGGTCGCAGGCTCCGGTAAAGTTGTGCAAACAACCTGCGCCGGAGTCGACGGCATTAACACGTGATCACATAGTACGTTCACTCGGCTGTATGAAAGCAAATGGAATAATTTAACATGCATGGATTGAACTAAAATCGTAGATATAAAATTAAAATTACAAGTATTATTTTTGGATCCACCGTTGTTTTCAGTGTAATGCAGGCTTACCAAATAGAAAACATGGATTAATATTTAGTCGTATATGACTCATCTGGTATGTGATATGACAGCGTATTGATTAAACATAAAACGACACATGTTTTACTATTACAGATAATTTTTTATCTGTGCGTTGAACGTCTGGTCTAAAAGGGGGCGGGTATTATATATTATTTTTGTTTTTATTTTCTTCACATTGTTATTACCATTCCCTGTGCGACAATAGTAGACGATGCAATAATGGCACGTAATCGTTGTAGTCAAACTATTGTCTAGCTAAAGGTTTTGTCACAAGACATTATAGTAAAGTGATCTCGCCGTTACCGACACCACAGTGAGAGACGCGCCGTGGAGCGCTGCGCATGCGCCACATAACCGAGGCGCGGACCACCGACCCATAGTGTGATATTCGAACATAAACATTTGAGTGATACTATCAATAAACAGTGCCAAAGTATTTAGTGTGTAAAATCAGGTGTAATAAAACAAGTTTTGTTTCCAAGTGAAAGGACTATTGTCTGTGGCTGCGTGTTTATGTAAGTGAAAACCCTGCCGTTTGTATTTTTTGCGTTCTTGCTAAATGGTAATAGGTGTTAGGTGTACTGGCGGAAAATACCAGGTAATTGAAGGTTGGTTAAATGTTTGGCAGACTCAAATGTAACAATTTGCTGAACATCAATGTTTTGTCTTTATCTGTCAATATATAGTGCGAGTGAGAAAATAAATATTGTTGATCTAACGAACTGTACGGCTGAGTGGAAGATGTTTATACTGGTTTTTATTGAAAATGTAAATGAAGTTATCCTTCTAGATGGATTTCACATACGCATTCTATCGTTAGTTAGTTCTGTCGACGTTTACCGGTGCGTCTGTGATGGTCTTTGGTCTTGACCCACTTCCCTAACAATGAACCCGTTACTAAACCTTGGTCGACGTCCTTCCATCCGTTATACTCAACGGATATTTTTGAAAAAGGAATGTCTTAATTCTTGAAAGATTATACGCACTTGTTTTTATCTTTTGAGGTTTCTATGGCTCATGCAGTTGCAAGGCTGCAAGCTTATCTCTTAGTTACTTATTTACTTATACTTAGTTCAAGACGTTATTAAAATGATATGAGTACGGTATGATATCTTTACAGCCTTTGAGGATGGCTTGGTTTTAAAGGTAGTTTATTTAATGGCGTTTGCGCTTCATACCTCCGTATAAGTTCCTTCTATACATAAGTATGATAGCGCATTATTGAATGATACAATCGTACACGGAGTGATTAGGTGCAACAAGAGACGCATTGGAATTCTTTTGTTTACGTTCCTTTTATTCTTCAGGTACTGAGCCTTGTGTTTGGTCAGGTGTCGTATCTTTGAAAGTCATTTTTACAATAATACTATTGTTAGGTTCATTTAACTGCTTGAAGGGTTAATACTGTTAATACTGGGCACATTTATACATATATGTATGTACTAGCATAAAATACGCGCAGGCGTGTGTTCTAATTTACAAGTTGTAAGAAACCTGACTAAGGAGTATATTTTCTATTACTTCAAACAAACTAGTACAATGTTATCGATCTGAAATAAAATTATAACTTTCATGTTAATATTATTAATTGTCATAATTAATAATAAACCAACCGATGATATAAAGATACTTCAAACAAATATGAAATCAATCGCTTATGATGTGATTTCGATAACGGTAATTAATTTTAATCAATAAATACGTGTAAAAGCAAGGAAAGTGTTTTCGTACTTAAATAGAATGATATGGATCCTTCTTGATAAGATTTTGCTCGTCAGACTTGACCTATCAATTTTACCTTTATTCCCAAGGAGTTATACCTACATAATTATTATGTGACTCGTTGAATACCGAGGTCGATATTTTCATTCACATACTAAATATTGATTCAAAATGTCGGCACTTGGTCGTATGAATGGTGGCACAACGTGAATCATCTGCATAATATTTGTACGGTTCGCGTTCGCGGAAGCGATAAGCTGTTTCCACAAGCAGGCCAGGATTTTAAAATCACCTAAACGTGTTGTTTTTTGTTAACATTATTCTAGTACTAGTACAGTTGGTGTCTTGGTGTTAGATTACCGTTGGACCATTTTGCTAGACTGGGACTTGTTTGTTGATTCCTCTTTGCATGAAATTTGTTTTGAGGGACAAATCCGTGAATTTTTAAATATGATTGTCTGTAGTAAAAAAAAAATCCTTTTGAGCCACGTATGCTTCTTCGCCACTGTTTTGGGACAGTAACAATATGAAAACTAAAAAATGCGGTACGTCCTACGTAACCCCGAACCCCGACTAGGCCGTTCCACATTTTGTAGGTGTTGTTAGCAGGGACTAATAGAAAATGGCTATGCACTCTTATAACTTGACGCTGTTGTACTGATGTCCTTGAAACTAGGGTTGGAGCTTGCTAACACATGGGGAGTTTCTCATTGATTAATACCATATCTATAACACCATAATCAGGATATTTACTCGAACTTGTTAGATGCTTGCTATTCTTACTATGCGAATGTTTCTTAGAGTATACAGGGTGAATTTTTCAAGTGGGCGTGGATGGCCAAATCCAAAACTATAAGGAATAGCGAAAAATACTCAAAGCAGTCTCAGTCTCATGAAAACTAAAACTGCATCATTGGATTTTTGAAAAAACCATATTCCTGCCCACGAATCGAACCTGTTGATTTTGGAAAAAAGAAACACGCTGTACGCACATTATTACACCATCTAATAGTATCGCTAATAAGGATCAATTTCTGGGGAGTAATAATAGTTACTAGCTTTTGCTTGTGTCTCCGTCCGCGTGATTTACTTATTGATAATGTAGCTATCTACCATTGAAAGAGTCGGATCCTTAGTTACGGAGATTACCCCCTACATACCAACTAACAAATTATATAAGCAAGAAATCGAAATACAAATATCGTTATTTTTTATATAGGTATCGTACTGTTGTCGACGCCACTTTGTATGGCGATGATGAGCAAACATTTTTTTTCATCTTGTTTAAATCACGGTTTGTCTTTTGACTGCAATCTGAAGATGTGAGATTTTGGCATTGAGGCACACGTGGACCGTGTACTTGTTTTAGTCTAGAATATATTAGATGTTTTTGTACCTCTGTTGCTAGATCAACTACGTAGACCTATCGCTAGCGGGTTGGGGTGCTCATCGCGTTTGTGATCTTGCTCTCTTCGGGGATCGTTAACACACGATGTTCAATTTATCGCTTAATGGACAATTGTTGTTAAGGGTAACAGGAAAGTACTTTGTTATTTTAAGAATAATCTAATTTGATGTAAAGCTAATTTCTAAGTAAAGAACAAAGATTTCTTATAATATTGATAAAAATGATTATGAATATAATTCCAAACACGTTGATAAACAAACAATTATTCAGAAAACAGATTTGTTTACATTTACACGAATGTAGTTAACGCTAGTTAATCCATCCGGATGTAATCTAATAATAGATAAATTATTCAATAAAAATAAAATAAACTGCCAAGCTGAAGATTTGATAAAGCGGGTATTTTTTTAAGAAGGTCATAGATAGGTAACGGGTTCCTGATATCAGTCACCAAAGCTGGTTAACATGACTCACAAACACAAGGATTACAAGGCTTGCAGAAATTATAGGAGAAAGCTATATAAAGTAAATAGAAGCATGAAAAGCAATGGATGATCTTGATAAGGTCATGGTCCCATAAGCCGGAAAATTATAACATCCTTACCTTTTTGATTACCTTTAACAATTAAATAATGTCAAGGAAAATGATGATGTCGACGAACCCAGATCATTAAAATAATATATCCTGTAAGTATAACATTTTATTAAAAGCGAGTAATATGGCATCAATGACGGACAAGACGCAATGAACACGCGATTGTTAGAAACTCACGTTTTTCAAATCACGCTGTTTGATATGGCACCTGTTTCGGAAATGTGCGTGACTAGTATTGAAGGAGATATTAATAATATTATAGACTACTATATGTTTACAAAAAAAAAAAAGGAAACTTGTACTGCAAACATGTCTTGATTGCGACGGTCGCGTCACTAACAAACTCGGGGTGTACGTTGGTACAAAGTGTAGATAACAACAGGCACGCCGGCCGCCGCCCACGGCCCAAGTACCTGATTTCTATACTCAGATTGTTACAGCCGATCATGTCAACGATAATGCGTTGCTACTGTTGTGCCTACGTTACCTGTGCCTACACCATTTACAATTTGATGGATCCGATTTGCAGTTCGAGATAGAATTAATTTATTCAAGCAATACATATAATTATGACATAATTAAATTTCAAGCCATATGTTTTTAATTTTGTTGATTAATTAATGGCATTGACTAAGAAACCATTGCGAGTAAAAGCCACCGTGTGGTACTTTAGGTTGATTTTATGATATATTTTTTCCACTTGTGTTTAAAACAGATGTTTTTTTTCGATTCCTCGATATACGGAATGTCAGGGGCGGCTTATTGTTTTATTTTGTAATCAGTGATCTGGGTAGTTGATAGCGGTTGCGATTAGCAATCTTAGCGACTTTAAATGACATTTTAAACTAAAATATCCAAAAGATTTTATCTTTGATCATAATTGATTTGCGTCACATTAATTATTCATTTCTTGGAATTATTTTCAGAACCCGCCAAAATCAGTTTTTGATAATGTTTTTTAAACATTCACAAATTTTATTCAAATTTACTAAATTCAGCATCATAATACCAATGTATTGGAACAAAAACAATAGTTTTGCTGAGCTGAAGTTAATTATTACGTACCTAAGATACACTTGTAACATATAATTTTATATAGCGACGCTTCGTATTTTTTATATCCTTAATTTTGATTTTATGATTAGCAGACCAACGACACTTGTAAATCGTTATTAAGTGAACTTTTGTTTTCAAAATATTATGTGACAGTAATTCGCCCACTGCTGGGAATGGACCTCTTCTCAGAATAAGACGGGCTAAGGCCTGAGTCCTCCATGCTAGACACACCAACTTTAAAGAACACATGCTTGTTGTTAAATTTTTATATCTCTATTTGAGTACCTACTATTGTTTTTCTATTAGTCTTTAGTGCTCTGTAGGATTCTTATCAGAATAGATTTAGACACACGGCGAACGCGTAACGTAACGCCTTGGTGAAATCAGATACAGCTATTATGTTTTTCTACGAGTTGGGTATCCATTTCTACTTTTCATAGTTTTCATACGTAGTGATTACCTTACCTATACACCCCAATGTGCAAGTCAAGAGAGAAAGAAATTCTTACAGCTAATCTTTGGGAACAGAAAAACCTAAAGGTTAGTTGTAAGAGTTTCTGCCTCTTGACTGACGTATTCTGTAGACACCCGAGATTAATGCGTTGTTTACCTATCTTAGAACCGTCACTAATCCACGGCATAATATACGATTAAATAATCAATATAATATGTTAAATTTAAATATAGTTAAATAATACAACTGTTTTCTTCCACAGTTAATATATACGGCAGCAGTGTGAGAATTAAGAATAATGGATTCTTCTGGTGCTAAAGGATTTAGTTGGCCGGATGAAGGTACTTAATAATATTCGTATTAAAGTAATCTAGTCTAATGAATCGCTGTATCTGCGCAACACAGTTACGACACATTAATGTTCGACAAATGCAGGTGTGACAGCAAGTGGTTGTTGTCACACCTACATTGGGTTTGCACATATCGCTACTGCGACACATGTTACCTCGAAAGCGCGTAGACACGATGCACTGAACCGCGCTAAATGCGACATACATAGGTACGTTACCTCGACAGCACATAGATGCCCAGCACACAGGTTCGGGGGGTCGCTAACTGCAACATATGTTACCTCGAAAGTACGTTAATATGATGTGCGACGCATCATTAACCGTGACATTTACGTTTCACGTTAACTCGATAACATATAGATGTGATGCATGGAAGTGCAGCAGAATTCACGATGAACATTCGCCTTTTTAAAAGTATCCAACCTTAATCTTGAATATCAGTATTTTAACTTTACATCCCAAATTAAGTACTGGTACATTTTACTGTAATCATTTATATTATGTGATTGTGTTCCAGATATAATGGAGTCGACGACAGATCCCAATCTTACGGTGTCCATGATATCGGAAGTGCCATCCCTCACGATGACGACTATAGTGGGGATGACAGTGGTAATGCTCATTGCGATCGCCGCCGTATTCCTGCTCGGGGTGCTTATTGATTGCAGGCAACAGTAAGTGAAATATACGGTCAAATTTACGGTTTCATTGAACGTGGTTAGGGGCCGTCCATTAATCACGTGAGGCTCGAAAGGGGGGGAGGGGGTTTGGCAAAAATCACGAAATATCACAAGGGGGAGGGGGGGGAGTGTAGTAAAATATCACGTATATTTATTTTTTCACTTGTAATAGACATGGGCGACGTCGTTACTTTGGAATGATAGTGACTCGCCGTGAATTTTGGGAAAGTTAAGCATCTAAAAAAAGCTCATCATATAAGTATGATAAATAGCTACTTAAAAAAATACACGTGATTTTGGGTGGCGGGGGAGTAGTAGTTTCAAACCTCACCACGTATCATCAAGGGGGAGGGAGGGGTTAAAAATGCTTAAAACGAACATCACGTGATTAATGGACGGCCCCTTAGTAGGATTAAGGACGTAAATTAGTATAGCATATTTTCTCTACTATGCTGCTAGTTTAACGATGCGGTTTTTGTACGTGGAGACTGTCATTAGATCTCCACAATCAAATAACCGAGAGACTGAGACTCTTCGTCGCAGTGCTTCAAAAATCCATCCAAAGTGACCCTCATCGTAGCAAGAGCGTTGCCATTTCGCTATGAGTCTTTCAGAAAGGAACGCATTTTACTATTTGAAAATGTATGCTACCAAACGTAAAAAAATATTGTTTTTTTTTTTTTTAATTAGAACATATATTGAGATAATAAATCCAATCAGACTTGCAATGTATAGACTAGGGCGTTATAAATAGTAAAAGTAAATTCGCAATTTTCCTGCGAATTATCGTAAGTAGTTCAATGTCAAACTAAATGTAGGAGGTAATCTCCGGAACTATTGTTCCGATTCTGAAAATTAGTTCTATGATAGATAGCTACATTATCCCCGAGTGCTATAGGCTAGAATTACGTATGTAGGTCAGGCGTACAAAGACGCGGGCAAAAACTAGTACACTCGTAATATAAAATGGATATAGATTAAGTATATGTATATTTATATTGAGGAAATTAAACGTTGATTATTAACGTGGAAAGAAGTAATGACGTAAATGACAAGTCATCACGTTTTATTTTTCAAATATAGCATTCGCCACAATGCCACTACTGATAAGAATGAAAGTAAAGTACCGATGTACTACGCAAAGCTAAGGCAAATTGAATAACAGAGGATTAATGTTACTAAGAGCTAGATTTGATATGAATAAAAGCTTAAAGATTTAAATGATAACGCACCCTGAATAATTGATATTGAATCTTAATTTAATAACAATAAATAATGTTTATACATACGCTCAGTGGCGCTTACTGGGAAAGGCCTATGTCCAGCAGTGGACGAATATGGGCTGATGAGGATGATGATGATACGTTTTTTGAAATTTGAATATGTATAATAACAATTGATCAGAAATGGTTTTTTTTATTGTATGCGAGTAATTTTAACAATCGCCATGTTTGGCTGGTTTGCATTATGTTACTGTCATTGAGTTTTTTTTTTTTTTACTTTAAGTAATGAAATCTTTGTGTTTTTTTTTTTTGCTGTTATCTAGGAAATACAAAACGTGTCTTGTCATGTCTAACCGTGGCGTAAATACTGGGCAAACGTATAAATAGTATTGAAAAACGGCAATATTTAAATACTCTTATGTGAAGCTGACGTATATTAGGTTCCTCCTACTTGGTGCAGGGCAATGACTAGATAATACATTAAAGGAGATAAGAAAAAAATACCTCACTGAGTAAAAACACATACGAAAAAAATACAGTCAAATTGAGAACCTCCTCTTTTTAAGACTGTTATAGCTGAAATGTTTCAATTTAGCTTATGAAGTTTTATCTTTCAGGAGGTTATTAGAAAAGAAAATGGGTGAGGCGAAGCGTATGAAGACACAACGGCGAGTGAACACCACTCCCGAAGACGACGGAGCGAGCATAGCCAACAACATGGAAGAGCCTGGCATGAGCGCGCCGCCAGCTGATGTCTTGCGACATATACCTTAGGATTGCGAACGGGTTTATGTAAGACACTTAATAAAAACTGTCTTCCATTAATAAAGTAACTATACCAATCAAAACAACTTATGAAAGTAAGGCCGGCAAACACTTTTAACCCGCATTTTTGGTAACTTTTAATAATTTGCCCATACGTTAGTTATTTGCTAAATGTATATAAATAAGTTTCATACATGTTTGGCCGTGCCTTTTAACTAGACTAGAAATACGTCAAGGATAACTTGAAAATCGACCGCTCGGGTCCATATATTTTCAAGTTTTCTTAGTATAATATTTATGTGTTTATAATGTATGGAATATTATATATTTCTTAGGCCAAAGTATAATTAACATTCATGTACATAGTAATATTATAAGTAGGCGAATAAAAAAAACCTGATCAAGGTATTTTAGGATTTGATCCTTGGAAAATAGAAGATACATAAATAGGTTTTCATTATTTTGTAAAATTATATGATGATTTTATTTTTATAGAAAATGTTTTATAATTTATGTAGTTACAATTAACAAATGAAATCCTCTCCAAATGAAATACATGAAGGAGTAGTTATTTATTTCTAATTACTTGACTATGGAACTGTTCAAATAGACAAACTTAAGTATTTTTTTCATTAAGTATATCAATAAATAAATGAATAATTTATGGTGAATACGATGGAAGTTTTAATTAAACATTTGCATTGCATAATGTCCTCTTGACCGATTTCGGTCACGACGGCCAATCTCACCGGAGATTAGCCAACTACACAGAAAATATTATAGACCACAAGTGTGTGCAAACACAGGTGCTCTCTCTATTCCTACTCTCATAGCCCGATGGGATGGCAATCCGACACGAACGGAGAGAGATCTGAGGCCCTAGTGTAAGTTTCTTTTGACAAAATCGATTTTTTAACTTTTGGCATGCATAATACTTACTAGCCGCCATGGGACGAGGCGACTGGTGATGTCAGAAATAGGAATTATCTATGGCAGCCGTTCTCAAACTTTTTTGGTGACGGAACCCTTTTGGAAAATAAAATACTTGACAACGTCCTAAAATAATCGAAAACTGGTTTTATGTTTATTCTTTATTAATAATCATATTACTTGATATGTGCATCTAATGGGAGGTATGAAATTGTTTTTTACTTTTCATCAATTGTTTGATGTCAGATGTGATAGAAGAGAGTTACCTAACTGTGAAAAGAGTGATCAGTATTTTCGCGCACAGAGACTTTGCGGAGCTCTAGGGCTCCGTGGAGCACACTTTGAGTAGCTGATCTATGGTATCGCTATGGTATGCTTGTAAAAAATGTAACGAAACCAGTCTGCTCGACGAGTTTAGCTACGAAGAATAATAAAGAAATATATTTCCTCATATCAAACGGAATTATTTTTGCCAAACTAGTTTGGTCACGAGGTAATGGTACGTCATAGCAGTAACAAATAAAAAGATATTACTAATATTCCAATTAAAATAAAGCTACCTAGCGTTTATATTTTTCAGCGTTTATTTTTTTTTGTACCAAGGCTTCAACTTGTATAGGGAGGTCTGTGCTTGGGCCTTAGTCTGGAATCTTCTCCTAGCTAATGCGAAAACCATAACAGTTTCATCGACAAAATGCGTTCCTGACAGTTCGTGCTTAGACGGCGGACGTAACTTTGAAGTGGCGAACAATTCTTTTTATCGTATAAACAAAATTCCTTTAATTAAAATAAGTTTATTTTTGTAATATTTAAGTTTATATATTGGTGGAGCTAAAAAAAAAAACTAGAAAAATACTTTTTTTTTTTACTAAATGTAACTAACTTAAACATCTTATTTTAGTCGAACTACTACAGTTATGAACCAGTCATATATATGTATGTCTTCAGTTTTCCTCGACCTGTCGCGAACGACTATAGATATGAAGCAGTCATATACACCTGTACAGTTGGCATCAAAAAGATGTATACACTTAATGAAATTCAAAAGCGATTTTTAGAGGAAATAATGACTGATATCTTGACCAATTTTACAAATAGTATCTGTGGATACATAAAAATACATAGTCATTTAAATTATATGATTTTAATCAAAAGTTTTTGAAGAATAAGCGTTTGAATTTCGCTGTGTCTACATATTTTTTATACATATTTTTGATGCTGACTGTAAGATATAGGCACCTACAGCAGCTCGGTATTGTCTTCTGCTGTCGAATAGGGCCCTGTACCCTTAGTATAACTTTTTCTTTCCTCTTAAGTTGAAATGTATGATAAAATCGTGCGGAGTGCGCATCTCGATCATTTGAGTGAAATCCTATGATAGAGATCGAGGAAACCTCGAAATATTGCAATAATATGTACGCTTGGATTGGTTACCAATCGGTTTGGTAATCAAAATTTAGACAAGGCGGCATGGTTCGCGCAGTGGTAAAGTGGTTGACTCTCTGCGCTACAGGTCGCGGGTTCGATTCCCGCACGGAACAAGACTTGCATGAGCTGCAAATAGCTGTTCCGTGTCAAGGTCATATGTGTTCCTAAGATTAGTGTCTGTAAACGCACCTACGATACAGGTTATAATCCTAAAGTGAGGCATTTTTAGAAAAAATAATAATTACTAAGGATCAAAATTGATTCGATCGCTTATCCGTATATTATTATGGACAGCTTTTTAATAAAAATACCCTCGACATACAGTTTTCCAAAATGACAGCCTAGTGAAATGTCGGCCACATATTTGGTGTGGCATGTCCGACAGCGCTCGTCCATCCGATACCTGCCTGGCACTGCGGTCACCATCACGTATGTGCAGTGACTGAGGTACCTACCTATTAGTTGCTCGTGTTTCTATGGCGTATGGGGTTGCGGGCTATTTATGCGATAGGGCTTGTTCGGCTGCGGAGTAGTGTAAATGTACACATTAGGTAAACATATATGATACTAATATCATGTGGAATTAAGAAAATTAGATTTTGTTGTTTGTTTTATTGTGAATGGCCAAAATGAAAGTAAAAAGAGTACACGACAGTATCCAGGCCATTTGTTACGTGTGCTACAGTTTACATAATAATAGCATGTCTTGAGCAAAAGGAATGCAGTTTTTTCATTGAATTATTTCAGTGCCATGCACGCACGATGCGAGACGCCCAGGCGAGGTCTGATTGGCAACGTGGTAGCTAACAAACTCATACCATCTTGTGCGACATCGCCGCATTCCGTGCATAACACTGCAGCTCTAATCGATTTACCGCGATAACTATTCCTATAATTATTGGTTCCTGATAAGAACAGTTTTTCAGCGCATAAGTTGTGAGAATCACTTTGTCAGTGCTGCGGGGATTGTTTACTCGTTCTAACGTTTACACGGAACACTCTACCTACGCAATTCTTTTTTTCTAATTTACGTAACGTTTGTAACATTGAAAATTAAAATGTACACGAAAGTTTGTGTGTATTGAGCATTGTAACGGAAATATTAGGCGTGATTTATTAATTAATTAGTGCAGTTTTTCAATGGGTAATTCAAAATCAAAGAAAGCACAGAAGGAGCCTGATAAGTTTTTTGAGAGGGAACGATGGAAGGAGCAGAAGCGAGAGGAGAAAAGGAAGAAGAACGCGAACCACACAAATAGGAGAGGCGGGCTGAAGGAGCCACCGGTGAAGCTGGCCGTGTTGACGTCGCCCCCGCCGACGGGCTCTTGCCCTGCGCCCACGCCGCAGCATGTCCGCTCCTATGATGATGAGGCCTTGGATCGCATGCGGTACCAGCTACACAATGACTCCGATGCTTTCCTATTAAATAATATTCTCCTCTCTGTACAATTCTTCGAGAACTATGAACGGTAAGTTTTTAACAAACTTTACATTTCATCGACATATTTGCAATTGTCATAGTCCAATTTAATCGCATTCTAAGAATTGTGTCTAAATCAGTTTTATGATATACATTAATTCCAATCAGTAAAACGATGTATCAGAGATAAAGAATTTTAAAACGAATGTGTCCTTATGAAATATAAATATATCGTAGTTACAGTATGACAATATGATTTAAATCATACCTAATTGCACTGTTGTTTTTAGATAGCTATGTATTTAGTAGTAAGTGGCACAGCTCTACCTGCCTATATCTTTTTAAATTTACATACAATTATGATCGATACAATGGCTGCCAGTAAGAGACCGCCGATTATGATAAGACAATTCATTATACAATTATTTTTTTAACCCGCGTCTATTTTCAATTATTTTGTGACAGTAGCTATCTATCTAAATACCAACCTCAGCAGCATATGGCTTGAAGTTCGAATTGTGTGGTGTCGTTGTAACACCTATCGAGTCGATTTATTTATTTAATAAAAAGCAAGATGATTAAGTATTCCAATCCATGATATAAATATTAATCCTCTTTTTTGGGTCATTGTATTTTTTGTCCATTTATCTGTTTAGTAATAATCATACAATTGTTAGATTGGTGTCATAAATTTCCTTATCAATAAACATCTGCGTAGGGACAAGGAAAGTCCCTCACTTTGACAATCGTATAGATAGCGGATTTACTTTATTAGCATGCTAACCTAGCCTATAATTATGAAGTAATCATCAAGGATAGACGATATAAAATTATGTTCAACATCTTAAATTGTGTAGTTTAGTTAGTGTATTTAATAGTTAAATCTTGTCAGTATAGAAATTTTTGCAAATATTTAACGAGTTCTACTGTTGAAGGAGTGATTAATAATATTGTTATGTCGTGGCCACAGTTATATTTTAATTGAACTGAAAACAGCTACTGCCTTTTGGGCACCTTTGGGATATACTTAATGTAAATTTGTTTAATAATCAAAGAATCAAAGAGTATCGTTTCATCATCATTATCATCAGCCAGAAGACGTCCACTGCTGAATGAAGGCCTCCCCCTTAGACCACCACATTTTTCAATATCGTTTAGCTGTCGGAAAAATTGTCAAAATTGCCAAAATTGTCTTGAAATACGCGCAAAATAAGTGTTCGGGCGTTAATGTTTCTGACATCTAAATCTTAACGAATTAATTTGATTTTGGGCTTTATCATTTTGTCAGATTATAAACAAGGACGACAAGGTGTGCTATTTTAAAAATTTTGATCAATTTAATAATTATCACGAGATAAGTATAAGGAAGATTTAAGTTAAAAAACGCATTTTGAGGGTAATTTATTTCATAATCTATAAACAATATCAAAAAAACAAAAACGTGACGACCTACTTTTTACTTCTGCCCTTAAAATAAAAAAATCAGCAAAATTAGTTCATGTTTAGTGGGGTAAAAACGTTAACGCATTTTGTATGAAAACTTTTAGCTAAACTATAGTCTTAAAACAAGTCTGTGAATTTTATTGCTATTTATCAAACTATTTAGGTTCAATTGTAAAGTTGGAATACGAGTAGGTATTTCTTTGGAATATTGAAAAAAAAAAAAAAACGGCAATTTAGTATCACGTAGTACCAAGTACCTAAAGTATTAGCAATCCTTTCAGATTGAAACGTCTTGTGTAGGTCATTGTTTTCCTAAAATAGAAGTATTTAACAGTCTGTGAACCATATTAACATGCTTGGATGAAAGCCTTAGCTACTGATCGCAGAACGTAATTAGCGCTTGTCACATTTGACGAATCGAGCAAGAAGAGAGGCATTTGGTCTTTTTAATAATATAATGGATGAAACGTAAATGTAATTAAATTGAAAATTACCGCTAATACCTTTTCGATCAAAATAGGCACTTTATCCAAATAGCATTCAATGTATTGGCATTAAAAGATCATATCGATAGATAAGATAAACAATTAGATCGGTATTGAATGATAAATTAGAATATACATTTATTAACAGTTATCAATAATCAGTAAGCAGAGATTTTTTGATTTTATTTGATAAATCTAAATACATACATATATTATCATTTCTTAGATGGCGATTTTATACGTGAAACATTTTAATGGCATTTTTTCGTAGTGTTTATGGGTATAAATTAAGATTACCGAAACTCGTGATATAATAAAAATAAATTATTGTTTATTTTCAGGGAAGTCCATCAAATAAAAAATAATCCAATAAGTGAACGTGAACACCTAATCAACGAAGCAATGGTGCGACAAAATAAGCATGTATTTTTCGCGGATCGTTTGCAAGAGTGCGTCCACGAACATGTGAATTACCAAAGGGGCCGGGGGCAAATGGAGCCGCTGTCAGCTCCGAGACTTTTTGTTATTTACGACAACGTGGAAGCTAGCGAGCCAGGAGATACTTCTGATTACAGTGCGGTACTTGATGCACCATTCTACAAATTGCGCATAGAGGATTGTAAAGAACCAGGTGAAAACTAATTATTTATATATATATATATATATATATATCCGGTGCTATTATTGTTAAATATAATTAAACACAATACAATACCGTTTCCAAATTTGTTTACAGGTTTCGTAAAGCTGAAGAAGATAGAAGTTTTAGAAAGCACCCTTCACAAAGAAAACGAATTGATGATTACGAAAAAACCAGATTCTGAAGTTGACAGCATATACACTGATTCTGAAAAAGAATCAAACGATTCGGATGAATCTCCATACAATGCTAGTAGGGGTGAAGAACTATTACAACAAATAAAATCTAAATTAGACAATAATGAATCAATGATACACGATGCAAAAGCAATTCCCGATGCAAATTCCTCGGTTGGTAGACGATACAGTGGACCAATAAAACAAGTTAGTTTACAAGTAACTAACAGCAATATCTCAAACATAAACAGACTTCGGAAAAATAATACTTTGGTACCCGAAGAAAACAATATTCAGGTCGAAAAAAAAGAAGCGCACGAAGAAAATACAGTCGTGCCAAGAAAGTCTATATTGAAAAATAGTAGACGATTAAGTGGTCCGATCAAAGATATTAACAAATACCCAAACACTGAAATGCGTAAAGCTTCTTCTGAAAACACTTTAGCCGAAGATACTGAGACCTCAGGCTATAGATCTAATTCCAGTAGTCGGCAAACTGAATCTAGTGAAACAGAATCTGATTATGGTTATTCTACAATAACTGAATCTTCAACACCAAAAAGAATAGAACTGAGTGTACAATCTAACTATTCGTTAACGTCTGGGGCGCTGCCAGATGAATCTTGGACACCCGTAGATATACGAGCTTTGGGTGAATGGAGCGATGATGACGATGATGAAATTGATGATAGCGCCTCTAAGTCTTCTTCATCGCCTAACTTATTCGAGAGATATTATTACCTAAATTCTCTTAGGTTTATGAATAACTTCGTAGATAATTTTATAATTAACTTAGGGTCTGGATTGGGCTTGTCTACTGACGAAGTTAACACTGCATTAACTCAGGGTGCTAGTATTTATTGTGACTCCATTAAAAATGGTTCCAAAATTGGTTATGAAATATTTCCAGCTCTTGTAGCTGCTTGGCCGAATGCAGCCAATCAATGGATTATTAGAGAGAGAAGAATTATCCAAAATCCTAGAACTAATTTCAGTTATCAGTGGCCTACAAAATATATGGTAAACAAAGCTATTGGTTTCGGATGCTTATTAGTACCAATAGGGTTTAGACCAAAAAGAGGTCAGAATCCAGACCAAAACTTACAATGGAAACTCATATTTCCAGCAGCAGAACGTTATTTGGAAAGTTGTTTGGCACACTCTCATATACGTTGTTATTTATTTACTTTAGCATTACATAAGACGTTCATGGAAAATGAAACAGCGAAAATAGGTATAGATGCTAGTCACATTAAAAATCATCTATTTTGGCAATGCGAAGACAATTACGCAAAATGGCCAGAAGATAGACTTGGTGAAACTCTGAGGCTGTTTTTGCGAAGCTTTTATATCCACTTTGGGCAGTCAAGAATGCCAAACTATTTTGCAGATAACTGTAATGAATTCAAGAGTATACCAAAGCCTTTGCTATTGAAATTGCAAAGACGTTTAGCAGATATTCTAGAAGCTCCTGTGATGCATGTTCTTAATGCCCTCGACAAGATAAAATATACAAAAAGAGATTTTTATCCAACTTTTAACTGTCACAGGCTTTATGATATACTAACCTGTAAAAATCCTTTACGTATTATTAATCCAAATTTGCCTTCGGTAATCTCTAATTACCAAGACAGTTCTGATAGTGACGTTGAGAATGATAATCAAATAAACTTCTGGGATAAAGCTAAATCTCAAGACAAAAACTATCAGTGGAAAAAAGAAAGACAGCGTCAAATGCAAGAAAGGAGAAAAGTTCAAATTCATACAAAGAGGCAAAAGTCGTTGGGGAAACAAGAAAGAGAAATTAACAAAAGCGTAAGTGAACTTTACATAACTTATTTGTTAAATTACCAAAAAATTTAGTAGAAATTTAATATACAACAATAGCAATACTTAGGCATAGGCATAATATTACTCAGATGAATGAATGGGAGTGGGAGGAAGGGCTCAGGATCTAAGTTAGTCTGCTCAGTGGGTACTTCTATGTTCATTTGGCTATATTCCTATAATCATTATCTCTTGGTCATCTGATACTCATGGGAAGGGGAGACGACCCTTTTTCAGCTAAATGATAGTTGTTCGCTTTTTATAACGTGATATTTTTCAATTTTTACAGTACATATTGCCAGTCAAAATGGAAACGGAACGTCGACGTTTGGTTCTCGAATTCTTTATACCACATTTTATCGCAATGGCTCGATCCAGTGAGAGATTTGAAGCTATAAGGCAAGCAGTAATATACTTGGAGCAGGCGCAGAGACTGTGTACATTACTGTTAGAAGAACCAGGAGGTGATATCACGGCCAATGAATATTTAGACGTGGTTCGTGATAAATTAAATGATTGCCAGAGGAAGTTAGTGCAGCAGGGTGGTTTTAAATTACCACCTCGAAGAGAAAGTAACCTTGATCGTGCACCACAAAAAGTATACCGCAGGCAGCGTCCAAAATTTGAGAATATAGTTAGTCACGATTCTCCTACTGATAGCCCGGGTATATCTGCATTTAGTTTTGTAGATGTTCACGTTGAGAACTCTTCAAGTCACGATCATATGAAATTAAATGATACCACAGGTGGGGAGGAATCAAAATTGTGAGGACAACTTTGTATATGTTCAAATAATGTAACCGTAGATAAGATTTTTACCGTAGGTTTATGTCAACTGTCTCGGAATTAGTTATAATTTCAGTTTATAGATTATTATAGAATCTCGTGTTTATTGATTGCGTGCAAGATGCTTGAAATCTTATAAGTAGCTGAAATAATGTTACAACAGTATGTTACTCATTATTTAATTATTCCATGTCTGTTTATTTACTATAAAAGTATTGAAAAGCTCTTCAATACATAGAAAAATAAAGTATGTATCTGATAATAACTAAAACTATTTTTTAACCTTAGAGTAAGTTTCGCAGTATGTTCTACATTAGCTACGTCACATATTGATTGGGTAGGTACGGTATATGAAATGAAACAGAATATAATCACAGACATAATTACTGCGTAATCAACTGACGTAACATCTTCATTAGATACCTAATATGCAATTTCTGATTCAAATACTGTATCTAGCCGACATTTCATCGTTAGTTTTATCTATATAAAAATCTTGTTGGTTTTTTTAATAAATGTTTAAACACACATTATTTTTCTAATATTTTTTTTTGTTTTCAATTTATAAAATATGTAGTGATCTATACCGCTGATGAATTTCTCGTTAATTTGAGCATCTCACTTATATTATTCCTATTAGGTTCGGTTATTTTAGGAACATCCCATAAAGATGCAAATTATTTTATATTGTTGGTAGAAAAGTGTTTGTAAAAAATTTTATACAATGCAATTTGAGATTATATCGAGATAAAATCAAGCGGTATATTTCATCAAAACAACAGGAACACAATCGTCTGTTATAAAAATGAATCTCCCATGCAATCGGAATGCAAAAGCCAACATATCGCTTAGATGGCTTGATATGTATAATCGATTGTGATACGATCCAGCAACATGAAACGTCGGCACGGGGTAAAGTAAATATATCTAAAATCAACCGCGTATTTTGCTTCCATTTCAGATATAGTTCAGTGATTTAATCGGTATCTATCGGCAGGAAATTCATTGTTTCAAAAATTATGTTGTTTTTCAGTAGATAAATTATTCACTGATTAGAGTATAATGAATTGGAACAGCATCGTGGTTGTTACGTAAGTGGATTAACTCCAGCAACCATGGAAAGAAGAGCCATCCGCACGTACATTCCGTACTCTGCTTGTCTGAAGTAGGCGGCACGCGGGTCTGAGTCGAAGTCCGGTGAGATTTCGTCAACGCGTGGTAGTGGGTGCATTACCACCATGCGGCGGCGCGCGCGGGTCATTAGCTGAGGAGTCACCACTAGGAGCCCTCGCGTCTAGAATTCGAAAATAACAAATCAATATATTTATATATTGTTTAAACACAAATCAAGCTAGTGTCGCAATTTGACTAACGTGAATGCGTGATAGGTACCTAATACCTATAGTCGACGCGACGACGACAAAAGTACAAATAATTAGGTGTGAATTATTATTTAACGTGACTCATTGAACGTCATATGAAGCTAAGTAAAACGATATGGTTAATTCCTTTTAAACTTATTACCTTTTCATATTCTTCTTGACTTCGAAATCTTTCGCGCTGGATTCTAGTCATGTACAAGACATGAGTGTCAGCTAATACATCTTCCAGCCTCTCATATACTCTTTGGGGTATGCCTTTAGAGGCTACGTAGTCTGTGATATGTTTTGGCATACCTAGTCCTGGTGGACTGACATATTGCAGTTGTACTTGGTAGAGGGTAAGAAGCCGCGCAAGAGAATGTACTGTACGCCCATTCTTTAGGTCTCCAACCATAGTAATGGTTAAACCGTTTACTGTACCGATTTCTTCACGTATCGTAAAGACGTCTAGCAAAGCTTGTGTAGGGTGTTCTCCAATACCATCTCCGGCGTTAATCATAGGCTTACGAGTGTGACGAGCGGCACGCTGGAAATTAAATAAAAAATGATTATCACTATGTAATCAGAAGAATTCTTATATAATTTTGCTTTAGTTTGAAGTTGTGACTTACAGCGACTGCACCGGGTTCTGGATGTCGAAGTACTACTACGTCAGAATAACTGGCCAAAACTGAAACACTGTCTTCCAAAGTTTCACCTTTTTTTGCTGACGAACTCGTGGCGTCAGTATGAATTACAGAACCACCCAATCTTTGCATCGCCGCTGCAAAACTGCAACTGGTTCGAGTGCTGACTTCATAAAATATCGACGACATTACTTTGCCTCGCAGTATATCATCTAGGAAACGACCTTTGTTCACACTGGTTTTCATAAATTGGGCTAGATTAAATATGTCATTCAGGGTATCTTTACTGAATGAATCGACGGTGAGTATACTCTTGCCGAACAGGTCACTACGTTGACGCTGTGAAGCTGTTGTTGACGGAGGGTTATAATTAGATGTACTGTCGCATCTTTGTCTCGTCACCTGAGGAGGTAACGGCGATAAACACCTTGAGACGGCAATTTCACTGAAATGTACATTGGGCTTGGATTGTCCCTCAGGTCTGTTATCAATTTGGTCAAAATCAATATCACTCACTCTACTTAAATCAGCAGATACGTTGTTGTAATCGAGAGCAGAATTTGGCCGGCTAAATTCCTTATCAGTTTTCTCAATAGTTAAGAAAGTTTGTTTCTTGGGTATAGGCCAGTCACGTACATTTTGACCAAAGCCTGGGGGTACTAGAACCTGCCCCTCAACGTATGCAATTTCACCGCGTAATGTTACACGATGTACTGCGCCACAAACTTGCATGCCTGCAAATGGAGTCCATTTAGATTTAGTAAATTCCATTGCTTGTGGAATCGTCCATTCATAATCCATATCCACTTCAACGTATGTATTCGGTTGTTCGGGCAAATTGAATATTTTTCTAGGATTACGGTGAAATTTATTAATAAGATCCTCCATGGTCAAACGACCTTCATGTACTGCATTAAGAAGTAGTGGTAAAACAGTTTCTAATCCAGGGTAACCAGGGGGTGGTTTTTCAGAATTTTTTTCTTGTACTGTATGTGGAGCATGATCTGTAGCAAATATATCAATGATATCAATATTTTTCCAAAGCTCCGCTTGATCTTCCGGACTACATAGCACTGGTCGAACTTCCGCTCTGCCTTCACCGATATCATCGATATCTGCTGTGCTCAAAAACAAATGGTGAGGACACACTTCACAAGTTACCTTAAGACCTCTTTCTTTAGCCGATTTGATGATAAGAATTTCTTCCTTCCTAGCTACATGACAAATATGTATAGGTCTGTCAAGAAGTGATGCCATCAAAATAACTGCTCCAGTCTTTTCACGCTCAGCATGAGCACATACAGGCATTTTCTTTGGCCAGTTCTGAAGATGTTTTTGCCAGATAGTCATATCGTCTAACTTAAGGGTGGTGAAAGTTTCATTTAGATACATTTTTAATGCAGCCGCCTGAGGAGCCATTTCAGCAGCTGTTTCACAATTGTTGGTTGAAGCTCCCATGTAGAGCGCATAGTCACAGCGAGCGCTAACACGTGCCAAGGCAGATGTGTAATCGTAAGAAGCGCGATCAATTACTGGAGGATTGGTGTTTGGCATGGCACATATCATTGTGATACCCCCAGCGAGTGCAGCGGCAGTACATGTTGCGAAATCTTCTTTGTATGTTGCTCCGGGCTCGCGAACATGTACGTGCACGTCAATGAAACCCGGCAATTTTATGATATTGCGTGATGTCATACAGTCGGTATGAGTCTTCATAAGAGGCACTCCACCACAAAGGTGCATAGCCTGTAAATATTGTGAAATTATGATTATTATGGTTTTGTCAAAATATAAAAAAAAATTGCATAAATTATACATAGGTACCTGAACTAAAAGTTTGGCACATTTGACATCAGTGACTAACGGTACAGCGTAGTCCACCGCCAGTCGTCGCGTGCGGTACCCATGTGTACTAAATGAGGACACTCGACGTGCGCCGCCTCGCATTGGTAAATTAATGACTAAATCCAGTTCACGTCGCGCCATAAAGTCGGCTAAGTGCATCAATTCACCATCTGATCTCACATCCTCAGGATCACCTATGTGATCGAACGTCCATTGAACACTTTCAACCTGTTATAAAAAATGTGTTTAATATCTAGTACTTACATAAAAAAAAACAAACAGACTGACTCGATGATTTAAATTTTACGAACAGGTTTGAAATTGAAGGGAAAAAGGTTATTTGTATGGCAATAAGATCTAGGGAATCTACGCTGGCATAAGTGGACAAAAGTTAGTATTAAAATACGTACACATTTGTTATAATTAACAATTAACATTAAAATGATGACTTACATCAACTCCATGTTCAGCATAAAAGTCTCCAGTGCCCATACTAGCGTACAATTTATATCCCATTTTGTGCAAAATTCTGACGCTGGGAAGTAACTCCATTTTGTGCTGAAATAAGAAAAGATAATATTTTATACTGAAATAGGGTAACAAGTTGTTTCAAGCACTCAAACAGATCTAACAAACAGGTTCTTACCTTAAATGTACCCACAGATAGCAAAATAGCTTTCTTAGGTATTCTGAATCCTGTGCTCATTAAGGATTTTAAATAGGCTTCATACCGGTTTTCACCAAAACATGCGACTTCGCCGGTAGATGCCATTTCAACTCCTAAAGTGACATCTGCACCAGCTAATCTCGAAAATGAAAATTGTGGCACTTTGACACCCACTTTCCCACAACCAGTCATTACATTCACTGGTTCCACAGGTATACCTAAGATAATCTTAGTGGCCATTGCGACAAAGTCATGATCTAGTGTCTTAGATACAAATGGAAATGATCTCGACACTCTAACGTTGCATTCAATAACTTTGAGATCGTTATCTTTTGCAATTAATTGCATGTTGAAAGGACCAGTTACATCTAGCGTCTCAGCTATTATACTGGCAATTTCTTTTATTTTATCTAACGTTTCATTATTAATGTCTTGTGGTGGAGTAACTAATGTAGCATCACCGGAATGAACGCCCGCATTTTCAATATGTTCAGAAACCGCCATACAAAAAATAGCACCGTCGGCAGCGACTACGTCAACATCGATCTCTTTAGCATCCATAATAAATTTAGATATTACTACTGGATGATCTTTACTAACTTTGCTAGCTGATTTCAAATAAGCTTCCAGTTCTTGGTTCGAGTTCGCCACATTCATGGCCGCACCACTTAACACATATGATGGGCGTACCAAGCATGGGAATCCAACCTCTTCACAAAAACTGGTAGCCGATTCCAAATCTGTTAGTTCCTTCCACCTTGGTTGCATTATTCCTTTCCGGTCCAACATTCTTGAAAATTTGAATCTATTCTCAGCATTATCTATCATATCGGGAGAAGTACCCAAAATAATGGCTTGCTGTCTATGTAAATCCATAGCAATATTATTTGGTAATTGTCCACCCATGGATAATATGACACCATCGGGGTGTTCAATGTTATAAATATCCATAACAACTTCAAAAGAGATTTCTTCAAAATACAACCTATCGCTCATGTCATAGTCTGTACTGACAGTTTCAGGATTATAATTTATCATAATTGTCTTTTTGCCTTGATTTCTGAGCTCTCTTAAACACCCGACGGCACACCAATCGAATTCAACAGAGCTTCCAATACGATACACACCGGACCCCAAAACCATAATGAAACCGCCTGGAAATTGTAGGTCATGCGTAGTTCCGTTATATGTCAAATACAGATAATTAGTTGACGCTGGCCACTCAGCTGCAACTGTATCGATTTGTTTCACAAATGGAGTAATTTTATATTCTTCCCTCAGTTTTCTAACAGCTACTTCAGTGCTTTTTATTGCAGCAGCTATTTGTTTATCAGAAAATCCAATTTTCTTTGCTTTCTTTAAAACATCATACGGAATTGATCCGTGATGATCTGCTTCTAATATTTGATAATAATCTATTATATTTTTAAACTTCTCAAGGAACCAATGATCTATTTTAGTTAGTTCATATAATTTGTCTACAGTGTATCCTTCCCTTAGAGCAGCAGCAAGGACAAACATTCGTTTATCAGTTGGCTCTTTCAATTCAATTTCATTAACTTTTTGAATATTGGGATCGAATCCGTTAACGTTTTCATCTACCATTCTTAATGCCTTTTGGAAAGCTTCTTCAAAGTTTCGACCTATTGACATAACTTCGCCAACGCTTTTCATAGAACTTCCAATTTTTGTGCTTACTCTAGTAAACTTGGCCAAATCCCACCTTGGAATTTTGACAACGCAATAATCGAGACTTGGTTCAAAACAAGCAGTAGTAACTCCAGTCACAGAATTTTTAATAATAGGTAATGGTATACCTAGTGATAGTTTAGCAGCCACATAAGCTAATGGGTAACCAGTGGCTTTGCTCGCTAATGCCGAACTTCGAGATAATCTGGCATTTACTTCTATGATATAAAATTCTTCTGAATTCGGGTTCAAAGCGTACTGAATATTGCACTCGCCTACAATACCGAAGTGTCGAATTACTTTTATTGCAGTATTTCTCAACATATAATATTCTCGGTTGGATAGTGTTTGACTTGGAGCAACAACGATTGATTCTCCTGTATGTATTCCTAAAGGATCAACATTTTCCATATTACAAACCGTAATGCAATTATCAAAGGCGTCTCTCACAACTTCATATTCTACTTCTTTCCATCCTTTCAGAGACTTATCGATTATAAGTTGGTCAGAATGTGACAAGCCATGATGTGCAAGTATTCGAAGTTCATCTTCATTATTAGCAAAGCCAGATCCTAAGCCTCCTAAGGAAAATGCTGATCGAGCCATTACTGGATACCCAATTTGTCTCGCAGCCAAAAGTGCCTCCTCAATTGTAGTAACAGCTGCGCTAGGGGCCACTTTTTCACCGATGGCATTAATTTTTTCGGCAAAAATTTTACGATCTTCCGTGTCAACTATTGACTGAATAGGAGTTCCTAAGACACTGACGTTGTATTTTTCCAATATCTTGGATTTTTCTAATTCTACTCCACAATTTAAGGCCGTTTGGCCACCGAATGTCAGAAGAACGCCAGTGGGTCGCTCCGCTTTAATTACTTGTTCTACATATTCCGGTGTAATAGGAAGAAAATATACTTTATCTGCCAAGCCTTTCGACGTCTGTACTGTTGCAATATTAGGATTAATCAATACAGTTTGAATCTTTTCTTCTTGCAAGGCTTTAACAGCTTGAGATCCTGAATAGTCAAATTCACCTGCCTGTCCAATAGATAAGCCACCTGAGCCAAGAATTAGCACCTTTTTTGGTCTTTCGTGTATAATTGGTATAAACTTTAGTTTTTCTGTGATGACATCATCTACAATACATGACTTTTTATTTTTGTAACATTTTACGGCATCAACAAACACATCAAAAAGACATTCTAAATCGGTAGGTCCAGCCGTGTGTTCTGGATGAAACTGTACACTGAAGTAAGGAGAAGCTTTGTGAATAATGCCTTCATTGGTCTTGTCGTTTTCATTAGTGAATAAAACCTTCCAATCTTCCGGCAATGAATCGGGATCTACTGCAAACCCATGATTCTGTGATGTCATATAACATCGTCCGGTTCCGCTATGTGTGCAAGGCAAATTATGTCCACGATTACCGTAACTGAAAAAAAAAAAAAAAACATTATGGGGACAACATAATTTTCCTTCTACTACAGTTTGTTTAAAAGAAAAGATGATTTCTATTTGTATTTTGTCATTAAATAAAAATAAATGTTTCTAGGTGTTTCAGGAACGTATTCCACGGGAAATATTTATTTTGATCGTCGTAATTATCTAACGTGATATTGTGCAAGGGGGTACCTATAAAGTTAAAAATGTTATTTACCTAGTTTTATAAGTCTTACAACCAGCTGCAGTGGATAATAACTGATGTCCAAGACAGATGCCAAATATTGGTTTTATGATTGTTTTGTCTTGTATAATAGAACGTATATTGTCTACAACCTGCTTGCATTTGACGGGGTCGCCTGGACCGTTACTGATGAACAAGCCGTCGTACTGGCTGGGGTCCAATTTGTGGTCCCATGGCACGAGCAAAACTTTAGCGTTTCTTTGGATTAGACATCGGATCTGATTGTATTTTAGGCCACAGTCAACAGCCATTATTGTTACCTCACCGGTAGGATTGTAAATTTTTGTTTGCTGAAAATTAAAATTTTTTGATTACAAATAAATTCCCTTAATTCCTGTATACCTGACTTTTCGAAATTGAAGGAGACGAAATGACGAATGTTACGTTACCTAACTTAAGTACATAACGTAATAACGTAAGTTAGTTTCATTTATTTCAATAAAATATCATATCATTATCATGTTCATTTATATTGCTTTTATTACTACTATTAATTTTTTGTTGTCCCTTTTCACTTATATGTAAGTGACAGTGACAGGTATAATATATTTGACATGCGATGTCTCGTTCCCACCTTCGGCTTCGCATATGAGCCCCAACCACCGAAACTCGATTAGACTTGGAAGAAGATGACGCACATGATTCTCGTGAGCTTGCGCGTGGTTTGCATCGTATATTACATATATACTAAAGATTTAATTTGACTGCGGTCACGCGACAACTGAACTTTCTTTTTTTTAACTTGACTGGTGTTGTAACTAGTAGATGTGAAGTTATCTGTGATCATCTGAACAGCAAATACACAGAATCTATTTTGGCGGCAACATATCGAAAGAACAAAGGTTAGTAAAAACGTATTATATACTTTTGCATGACCAAATTATTGAACTATTGATTAAGTACGGCAATCGGCAATAATCTCGTGCGTATACTAATCGCTCGTAGATTTTGCAGACCGAAATAACAATATCCAATATGGTTCCAGTACGATAATAATAGTATGAGTTTATTTGTAAACACAATTGACTTTAACAGGTCTCTATATATTTCTATTAGGCTAGCTTCGGTTTATACATATATAGATAAGTATATATGTATACCTAGTCAGATCTGAAGGAACCTAATACATACATACACACATAATACATTTATGTGCTTCATTAGTTCCTGTTGAAAATCTAAAACGAAAATGAATAGCAAGAAAATTTTGGACAACTATAGGTATTTTGAAAATCGAACTAAGATTTTCAAAAGATTACGCTCTTTATTGATGAATTCTTTTTAATCCTCCTCCATTGTGTTTGATGACTATAGAAAACCAAAGTAAAACTTCATAAAAAGCATGACGTGTTGCACACCAATAATTGCACCATTGAACTCGCTACGCCCATGTGCCAAAATATACCGTGTGAAATTAATCACTTTTAACCCTTAGTCAACCATTTACTATAAAAATATAAAAAAAGTGTTTATAATAGACGTTGATGGTTTTGATTATGAACAAAAACGAGTTTTACAAATTCGACTAATGAGATGCGAGACACGACTCGAGTAATTCCTGCGTTTTAGCGTGCGGGAAAACAAGTAATCAATTAATATATAAAATGCTTTAACTTGCCTTAATAGACACTTCAGCAACCAGATTCCTGGTGTTTGGGTCAGAGAGGGCCGGTAATGGCCCGAACGGCGGGACTCCTTGAATAATTCGGCCTAGAGTGACACCAGCTCGGAGGCGGAAGGTCAGGGCCCTGGTGTCTACGTCACAGAGGCCTGGCACTCCGCGGGCTGCTAGCCATGAGCCCAGTGAACGCTTAGCGCGCCAGTGGCATGCGCGAGTGCTCACCTCGCCGACTATTAACCCAGCTGCCCATATGCGGTTACTTTCAAACCACCTGAAAAAGATCGGAGGGATCTAAGATTAAAAAAAAAATTATCAACGACATTGTGGCGATGGCTGTATCTTAAGAGAGATGAGATGAAATTCAATGGTCTGACCATAACTATATTATATTAGTAAACCGGGTAAACTAGGGTTGCCATCCCCAAATTCTAAAAACAGGACGTAGTATAATTAAAATATAAGAAAATAGTGTCAATGAAACTCAATTAATAGCAATTACAAAGTTTTATGAAATTATCTTTAATTAAATTGTATAATATAAGAAATCAAATGAAGGGTTAAATTATAAAATAACGCTGATGATTAAACGTATGGTTCGAGGCAGTAGTGGTGCGTGAATAATAAAACACAGGAGCTTACGAGGACTCTTTAAAAAACCCAGGACGCTACTAAATAACTTTCCAGGACAACCCAGGACTCTCCAAAAAGCAGGACGTCCTGGGAAAACAGTACGGTTGGCAACTCTAGGGTAAAGTCGAACACATTAAGTAGGTATTTGAAACAGAGAAAATTTTCTATATATTCTTTTTCAATAACGTATTTAAACCGAATAAATATCAGCTTCAGAAGAATGCACCAATATTATCTAGTTCTCATATAAAATTATAAACCAAGATAGGATATTGAAATTTAACTTACTCTACCGATTTCGACTCTTCCAGTTTGGGTTGGCATTGACTTCATAAACTGTTAATTTAATTATTAAAAAAAAACCATGCTAACAAATGTTTTCGAAATAATGCGCGAGATTTCTTAAAACTTTATGCAATAGCTATTTACGACTGATACCTAACTTTGTAAAAAATACATATTACGAGTCTGAATAATCAACTACTATTTACTTGGGTAATCCATGTTCGTCTTTCTCGTCTTCGTCAGGGACGCCATAGTTACCGACGAGAGGGTAGGTGAGCACCAACAACTGCGCGTGATAGGACGGGTCTGTCAGCGACTCTGGGTATCCAACCATGCCCGTCTGAAATACTGTTCCACAAAACGTAAATTAGAGTGGTTTGCGTAGAAGTGTATTACGATTTTTCGTTTCATCTATTTTAAAATAAAAAGTTACAACAGAGTTCATCAATGTGAGTACCTATAGGTAGAAAGGTACTATAATTTATTAATTAATAAAATTTATTCGCTTTATTGATAGATTCCCTTCGTCATCTGTTGACATTCTTTGCACGTAAGATTTCGCTTACGTTGTCTAGTAAACTGTCGATATTTTTTTACATGTTTGTGATAGCTATTTTATCTGGCTACAAGCCATTAAAAAAAGAAAGAAAAGGAAATATATCGTGAGTACAGCTTAAAATCACACGCAAATATCTCAACACACACAAGATACGAGATTATACAAATACTTTTCCGTTAGGGAATCGTACCCGCGACTTCTAATGCAGAATGCCATGCGCAAAGCCTCTACCTAGCTAATGAATACGTTTAATATGAACATGAATTTAACACTAACCAACTTCGCCTTCTACGGGGGGCTTCGCCCCAAAACTTCGTCCCAGGAAGACCGTTCCATCGGCTAATACCAGGCTGCATGGTGGTCCCACTTCACAAGTCAAATCTTCTGCCACCATCTAAATATGTAATGCAATCATTAACATACAATCAAATATATATATAAAAAAACTATAATTTTATTGTTAACAGGTCACAGAATTAAAATATTTGTGCGTCGTAGGTAAGCAAGTACATCTCTGAGAGACGCAGTACCTAATAAAAATGTACGGTCAATGTCGATCTCATTTTACAACGACAAAACATTTGATACTTATCAATTAAATTATACACTGATTCGAATATGACATTCGATACACTTTAGTTTGTCAAACAAGCAAACTAAAAATATATTCTACAAATTATATTGTTCTTGATTGATCTATTAGTATATATTTGTGACATATTGAAGCCTTGATTTTAACGGGACACAACTGATGTAACGGTAATATGAAATAATTATTCTTCTAGGATGCGTCTATATTATAAGTAGGTAACATCCGAACTTCAAAAAATATTTTGACAATTCAAATTGTGTTACATTCTTACAAAGGTATTATTTTAATTAACTTGTTTAAGATATGTGTAAACATTAAAAGTATGTATCTAAATAGTGTCTTAAATTCTATATACATCCATGTACATATTTTACTTATTAATAGGTTTGTACATTGAATAATACACAACATAACAGAAAACAAATTAAAACAAGTCCAAGGTAGTGCGTTAGTCTATTTAATAACAGCGTAGAAGTTAAGTCATGGCGAAATTAAAATGAATTAAAATTTGTATGACAAACACGAATATATTACATAAATGATAAAACAAATAATAAAAAAGAAACTATTTATATATAACAACATTTAACTTTTCAATAAAGAATTAAACCAAACTTTCCGTTTCTAACATCATCAATTACGGGCTTCAATAGATGAAGTATGAAATACAAATGGTTTGATATGGGTTAGTTCAGATTGAAAAAATATATTGCTGTCCAAAGTTACATATTGCTGCCTATTAACCTATGGATCAGTCAATGAACCGTACTTATACTCACTTTTTGTAGGTTCGCTGTGCCGGCCACGTGTTTTTTTATGCAGCCGATGAAGAACGGTCCGACTCTGTCGCGTTCTCCACGACGACAGGCTCGCCGCAGCCATTACATACTCCTTATCATACTCCGTCACACACACAATGAAAAATTCATTGCGTTACCTGCTTTTGACTCTTTCTCGCTTGACCAACTTCTATATACCGGTCTCTTTCATCACTTGTTATGGGTTATAGTGTGAATTGTTCTGTTTGGGTTTTACAAAGTTTTTTATAACCAGCAAATTTTAAACTGGCTCCTAAATACTGTAGCTCTGGCTGATCCTTGTCGTAGTTCTTTGGATGGTTAATAACAGTTCTATACTTACATACGTTTTGGAGACGAATTATACGGTTTAACATGAAGATTTATGCGGTTATAAACTTATGACCATTTGGCCTTCGCAATCTCTCCATGAAGATGCATTTCATATAGGTATTAATCCATATACGTATCACTAGGTGCCGATGACTTCGTCTGCTGAGTTTGGATGTTCATAAAATGATTACTGTTTTTGAAAATATTCACATTAAAATTTTCGTGAGTGATATTCATTTATTATCTTTATATTAGGTATTATATGATATAATATATTTGGCTAGAGTATATTTGGTTTTCTTATGCTCAACTAGTTTTGGAATGGAACGGTGGCCTCGTTAATATAAATTTGTAAATAAACTTGTAGAGCTAAATATATTATCTAGATTTTTTTATAAAACAATTTCAAATCTGGTACAAAATATATGTTTCATTTTCGTTCTTTCCCGTAAGATACAGCGATATATTTTGTCGCCAGGACTTATTTCTACTAGCCTTCAAATTATTGAATTGATTTGAAACCTTTTATATATGTTTGAACTTACTCACACAAAAAGGATCATACCAGATTCTACGAGAAAATCACTTATCGTTTCTGTTTGGTAGCTGTACCTACAATTGCTAGGTGATTTTGGCCAGGAGGCTTGCCGGAACGAGGTTTTGAAGTAAGCATACCATTACCAAAAATCATTCATAGAGATTTAAAGTCTGAGAGTTCAGTCAGTTTAGCCAGTAATGATGGAAGAAGAATTGAAAGAGGCATTAAATGAGGTGACACGAACAACTACTTAAACACTTGGCCAAGTTTTTGTATTTGTAGTTAGCTTTCCTTTTAACGAGTGGATATGGATCTTTCCTGTCCTTTAGTTTCTTACCGACTAAAACATTTGCAGTAGTTGGTAAGTCACATGATAAAGGGATCATATAAGATAAAACATCTAAATACGATCCAACGTAAAGTGATTTGTTTATTAAAGAAGCTGGTAAACTGCTATACTAATACAGAATCGATATTTAAATACGAGTAACTCTGTGACGCTTAGTAACTTTAAGAAAATAAAATTGTCTAAAGTTTAGTGTGTTTTAAAAGGTATAAATAAAGTATCCACGTACAAGTGTTTAATACAGAAAAATCAATGTGAATATAGACTACTGTAAATATTTGAAATTGGTTATGATCTCAACAGATACTGATTAGTCCGATTGAGTATTGGATGATCGATCAGGTTCATGACGAGCGCAGGTGCAGGTTTGTTCAGTTCCAGGATTTGAAGATAGTTCTGTTCTGGCGCTGGCTTCAGCCATACGCCAGGTACGTACAGCGTTATCTGGGGACCCGCGTGGGGCCAATACCGGCCGAGGTTATGACCGTTTATCCAAATGTAACCCTAAAACATTAAATATTAACGAGACGATAGCTGAATATAATGAATTCGAATGATGATTCTTCTCACCTAAAGTCAGCAGCAAATTTTAAACCCTTATTGTAGTGAAAGTATTATGTTATTGAAATTATATAATTAAAACGACCATTCATCTTTATGTATTTGCAGATACTATGTGTAAAATTTGTCAAAACTTCAAGCTAGTACTTCTCTTATCATTTTTGAGGTTGACTGCAGGTACCCATGCCATGAAATCACCGGCTTCTAGGAGGCTGACAAGAAATGGAATTTTTCTTTGTTTATTGCTATTACCATAAGGATTATTATAAGAATTACCTTTCCCCATCCAGTGGTGTCGATGAACGTTTCTAACGGCTCCTGACCCGCTGGTAAAGTGAAATGGCCTTCATAGAACGTAGGGCCTACGGTTAGATTACTTTGACTTGATACTGCTGACGTATTAAACGATTCCAAAGGATATCCAGTTACTCTCCATTTTCCATCTAATATCTTGTCATCAAAAATCACTTTATTAAGGATACCCTGCAATTACATAACATAATAATAAATAATTAATTATTTTGGGGACCCACTTCGTGAGTTGGCGTGTCTCCATCTGCCATTTTTACGTGTAGGGACATATGACATTGTTTCGGCAGGCGCCATAGATTTCCTTGGTTTCCCATAACCTAGTCCAATAACATCCCACCACAATAGCCCAAGTAGTTTTTCTCCACATGTTCTGCATTAGTCCTGCAAACCCAGGGATAGTTCCTGGGTGCATTTCTTTAGTGCATACAGGGATAATCGCACAATTTCATTAAAGTTGTTTTAAAGGCTTCTACGTGTTGGCTTCGGCCCCACGCACGCCTTCCAAAATTCCGAGTCTCTGTATAGTCATGTGCAAGGAGGACTAATTATTATATAAATATAAAATCTCAATCTCAAAGTAAAATTTAATAGGCTAGATAAATAGTTTAACAAATCTATAACCCCTTCATCGTTTGTACCAACATTATAATACCGTATGTTCATCCAAAAATACCGATAACTTTATACAAAAATACATTTTATTTTACATAGTGACACAATAATCTCAGATTTACTTAGATATTGACATTACATTTGATTTTAATTATTAATAAGGCCATTGAAATCATAAGGTTATAAGATAAAAAAATGTGACTGTATGACGTATTGTAGTCTACATAAATCAGTCGATAACAATAGTTCCTATACGTAGTAATATAATTTCTTTTTTACCTATTAATAGTGACGTCTCTAATTCACTAACTACTACGAGTAGGTACCTATATATTTTAAGTTTCAAGCTAAGCCCATGAGTTTAAAAAATTGAAGTTAAATGATTTAATTAGTGTTATAAGAATTTATTGATTTATAGGACAAAAAATATAGCAGTTATATTCATTTAAACACTGATATACAGGTACAGGATCCTCAGTGTAATGGCACATCATAAATCCATCTCGCCTAGACTTTTTGCCACATAACATCATAGGAAGTGATCTTGGGTGGCATGAGGCTGACGACGGCTTGATTACAAAGAATTTTGCTTTAAATTAACCGGATCCAAAAATGCCGGATACCTGTCTACAGTAGATACAATAAATTAATTAGTAAATATATTGTAATCAACAACTGCAGAAATCGTTATTTTTGTTCCAAAATACTTTGGTCGGTCTTTACTTTACAACGGTAATTTTAACTACTGTCGCGTTTCATTCAATACCAATTTTTAGTGCCTATTTGGCAGTGTGTGATACGAACCACAAAATAAATTGTAATAAACTACTAACATATGTTTATGTACTTTGTAGGCATAAAAGTAGTGACAGCTGATCACAAGTAGGTCGTGGGGAACTGTTGAGACGATAGTGATAATATAATTAACCACGATATGGACAATTTTGCCTTTACAATAGATACCTACTATGATAAACGTAACCATCATCATTGATAGCACCATCTACTGAATTGATTACATTAACTATTCATTTACTTCCTACTATTGGAGCCAGATCTGAGCCCATTGAAGACGATTCGATACGTAGCCATAATAGTTAGTTTTTTAATTATTATGATTGAACACGGTAGATGACGAATCCTCCCCAATAACGGGGTCTGCCGAAACAATTTCTTTTCATCAATGTATTATGTTATGAGGTACTAGAATCAAAATCCCTTCATCTTGAAATTGCTATTCGGTGCAAATATCACCGGTGAGGTTGATGTTCACTTTTTTATGAATTCACTGCCATCAGGTTTCTTTTAGACTTGTAGAACCAATTAGCTGCTAATTTAGTATATTTAATCACTTTATAGTATATATACCTAATATTCAACATCTTCCATGATTTTGTATCGGATTTCTATCCTATTTCCCTGCGACTGCGATAAAGGATTTAGGACTCAAAGTTATATTGGTGTTCGAAAGTTTGAAGTTTAAAGTCTTTATAAACATACTTTACCTTGAAGTCGTGCATTTTATAGCCCTGATAAATACGACCCTGGTTTTCGACCAGTAATGACAAAACTGAACTATTGTATACATCCACAGGTATTCTATAGGTTTTCTCAGTTCTACTGATGCGACCTTGGAACTCCTGAGAAACGAAACAAAAGATTTTAGCAGCCTTATTAAGTTCGATTTACTTATGGTATTTATGATTTCTTCGTAAACTAACTACCTACATAGGCCATGATATTTCTTTACTTATTTCTATGTTATAATATGTTTGTTTACTTATTTCATAACATTTGAAAGTAGACAGCTACTTACACCATCAACAAACACAAAAATCAAGTCCCGTGGATCCTTTATGTCTAGATAAGAACGAATTTTACAATAAGTATCACTCATCGTGGTCTCGTATAACACCAGTCCTCCCCGTTGACGTAATCCTTCGAAGGTAGGCAGAGTTGGACCTGTGACGTCGCCATATTTTTTGCCTAATTGTAAACGTCCTTCGGGGCTTAGCAGGTTGACTGTAGAAGAAACATTGACAAATCCATAGGCACCCTTTTTGCTTGGCTTGGGCGCTTCAATTACATCGTAAGAAAAATTATACTGAAATATTAATAATGTTCATATTATTATCGCATATGTTCGGAAACTTTTAAATATAATTGCAAAATTTGCTTTAATTTATAAATTGTTACAAAATGCCAAAAATCCTGTATGTCATAATATGAATCCCTAAATTCTCCACACTCACCAAATATCACACAAGTTACGCCATACGGCGTTATATAACTTCGTACAATCATTATATTAATACTTTTTTTTTTCACATGGCTAGCAAATAGCTATACAGAATATTGTTGTAGGTAAGTACAGACCTGCTTTAATTTGTCTCTTATTAAGAAATATTTTGGCGTTGGGTCCCCAGCTTCCGACAGTGGCGAATCATAGTCATATGAGGTGATGGACGGCTCGTAAGTAAGAGAAAATTTAGCACCTGTAAATGCATATAGTTTTGTTTCTACAATTCAATATTAAAAGCTAATCTATATTAATCTATGCTATACTGTGGTCCCTTTAGCTTTTGTATATCACTTGGGTATGATCTTCATGGGGCTCTTTCAAGTATACAGGTTTCCTCACGATGTTTACTGAGTGACCAATTCTGATCCGTTCCACCGCTACCGGCTTTCGCTGCGTGTTCTGAGAATGAATAAATGTTTAAAGAATACATTCAACATACCAGCTGTATATTCAAAATTGCTGCCACCAAAGAACATATAGAAGTTAACGCTGGCACCGTAGTCCAGGATATCACCGAGGGTCTTGATGATAAATTTTGAGTCCTCAGTGCCAAAGTTTTCGCCCCAGAACGTCCACCAGCCCACGTAGAACTCGGAGATCAAAATAGGTCCGTGAAGCACCTCCTTTCGATAATAATCCAATGCATTCGTCACATCTGAAAAGCAACGTGGACCACATTTCAGTTAATTTAAAAATATGGTATTTATAGTATAGATCGCATATTACAAGTAAATATGTTAAATATTAAAATGTTTGGTGTAGTTTTTGTAAGAGACACATTTGTTTCAACTTGCTTACACACCTGAGCGAGCTATGAGGCCTAAGCTAGTTACAGTATCAGGAGTACGTCCAGCTCTCCAGAAGAAGGCTGCGGATGCATCTGTAGTGTAGAGGAGGGCGTTGGAACCCACATGTTTTTTCAACATGTCGCGGATCTGCACTTTGTACTGCATTTCACTCCCAAAGCTCCCGTACCCATTTTCTATCTAGTCCAGACAGATTAGTTAGAACATCCTGAATATATGGCTGTGCTTAAAAAAACTGTTGCTTTTCTGTAAGATTTCTCGAAGAATTATCTGGAAGACATGCAAATATTAGTTCCATGGAGGAATCGAACTCGCAACTAATATTAACATTAATATCGTATCACGCCTGTATTCCGCGAAGGGTTAGGCAGACGTGTACTATTGTACGCCCGCATTTCACTGATGCCGTTATTGAGTCCCATGTAACAGAGCCATCTACTGGGCACAGTTCCAGACTCCGTGCTGCTGCTGAGAATTTCGATATGGAAAACCCAATAATTAGAAGCGCAGCAAGTCAGTTGCTCAGCCACTGCACCGCTGCACCTACCATAGTTTAAACTTTAATCAAAAAGTTGTTGAATCAAATTAATAGGTCGACTTTCAAGATTCACACTTACCTGAATTAAAATTATAGGTCCACCATTTCCATACAACAATGGAGTCACATGCTCCAAAAGTTTGTCTACCCATATCTTGGACTCGTTAATGAAATCTGCAAAACACCGGAATAGAAATAGTGTTTGGATTCAATTTGAATAAATGACTTTCACATATTATCGGTAACTTACTTGCATCAGTTGTTCGTAACTTAATTTGTGGATATTTGCTGAGCAGCCAATATGGAATGCCACCCTATAAAATGAAATAGTTTTTCTAATACTTATTTATACAGGATGGCGCTTTAATCAACTGCAGCATTAAAGCAGGTTAATCAGCCCTCAATAATTTACCCGAATGTACCTATGTCTTTTATTTCACCTCACGATTCAACTAACGGAGATTCAGGAAAACTTAGTTCGATATAAAGTTACAATTCCGACGCTACTGAATGACAGTGCTGAAGTTATTTGTATGATATATTGTCTTACTCTATTTTGAATTACAGTTACATATCACGGCGACAAAAATCACACCATGAATGAACATTTTGTTTCCTTTTTATAAAAATAGCAGATTTTTTATTATTATTATATAAGTAATAGATGAATTTTTATCTTGAATAACGATATTTAAACCATATGTACATTTTTTAACGCATAAGCTTGACATAACTTACACAATAAATAGCAAAATTACCAAATATTATTAGATATAAAACCCCTACTAAAACTGACAAAGAGTCACCCACCAGGTCTCTTTCACCGCAGATGTAGGGGCCGACACGCAACAGCACGAACAAGCCCACTTCGTCAGCAATTCGAATGAATTTGGTGATATCGCGGTCGCCATCAAATGAGTATTGTCGCTCCTCCGGCTCGTGATAGCTCCACTCTACATATCTGAATATACAATAAAACATTACGCTTGGAACAGTTTATAAAAAATAAGGTTTATCGAAGAGTATACAGGGTTGACATATTCAGTTAATATAAGAAATATTTGAACTTATATGGAAACTATGAAATAAAATGATATGGGTATATACCCGGGTTGTGAGAATTAACATATATCAGTGGACAAGTGACCAGGTAACAATTTGATTCCTAAGAAAACATGAGCGCGTGAGATATCAGATAGATTTCAATTAAAAGTAAGAAACGCATACGTGGACACGGCGTTGAGACCGGCTGCCTTCAGTTTCTGCAGTCGATCTCGCCAGTAGGCAGCAGGTAGTCTAAAGTAGTGGAGAGACCCTGACACGATGCGTAGCGGCCTCCCATCCACCATGAATTGGTCTCCGACTATACTAATGTTCCGACTTGCCTTTTCTGTCTGTGGTTCAATGAAACAAACTATCAGAGAGAAATCTGTTCAACATAATTATTATGGTATCGGTATTTAAAATTAATACATTTACTTCTAATTAATTTATGTATAATATACTTATAATATTTTTTTTTATTCTCCTCCCCAAACAAAACAATTATTTCCTACTAGCTGTGCCCGCGACTTCGTTCGCGTGGATGTCGGAACTTAACAATGTATTTTTTAGTGAGACCAAATGCACTTAACCCTATTTTTTATCTAAAATAAAAGAATTTTACTAAAATAAGAGTAGCCTAAGTTACTCCTTATTACATCAGCTACCTGCCAATAAAAGTCCCGTCAAAATTGGTCCAGTCATTTCAGAGATTAGCCTATACAAACAGACAGACAGACAGACAGACAGACAGACAGACAGACAGACAAAAATTGTAAAAAATGTTATTTTGGTGTATGTACCGTATATATATTCATATGCATGTAGTAAAAAACGGTTATTTCAATATTACAAACAGACACTCCAATTTTATTTATATGTATAGATGTATAGATTTTCAAATGGATGCATAATTAGAAATTTTGTTGTTATGGTTATGCTGCATAACCCCAAAAATACCACAAAACCCAATAAACACTGGAAAATTGAGAGTAACATTTCAATTAAGGAGACTATTTAATGGGTACTATTTAATATAAACTCACATTCACAGCCAAAATTAAGAAACATATTGCTACAAATAGTCCGGCAAACATTTCCAGTGGGTATCAATTTAATGAACCCTTTACAAAGGCTCTTAGCATGAACAGATTGTCGATGAAAAAAAAAACAACTAATCATATTGGGAGTGCCAAGTTAATTACAAAACGGAATGAATATTAAAATGCAATTGATGATGAAAGTTTGAATTCACTGACACAAAATTGATTTCCACGGTCATAAGAAAGGAAATAATTGCTTTGAAGTCTTAGGAAACGAGTTATCGCGGCATGATCTATGTCGGTAGGTCCTCCTCCATCGCTCAGGTCCTGATAAGCCTCGGATAAGGTGAGAATCAAAGATCACTAGAGAATAGAAATCCAGTCAAGAAAATATATTGAATTGACATAAGTTGTCGAATAGTCATGTGATTCAAACGTTAAAGTCGTATGTTGCTGCGTTTCTATTTACTAGCGATAGGAGATTTTCATCTTCTGTACAGGTACAGAAGCGTGAGATCGAGGACGCTTCATGTCGCTAGAGCGCGCCCTAACACAACACAACACAAGACATTAATTCCATCTCTTGGCTCTTGCCTTTAAATTAATAATAAAGAGATGGCTCATAAAAAAGATCATAATGGCGGAAACATGGCCATAGCCCACACATTTTTCCCCATTATCCTTTTCGTTGGTGTAAAGCGGTTCAGGTAAGAGTTATCATTCATATTGAGACTGTAGCTGTTACAATAGGAAAAGTTTAAACTGAAGATATGATACTTATAATTAATTATCCTCAAGTATTTAAAAAGGCAAAACAAAAAACAGACGAAGTCTTTATTATAGGAAAATTCCATGTAAATATAAACTGTACAATGGTATTATTATATTTTGAGTATTTAAATTTTGCTTTTTCTCCACAAGTTAATATTTCCGGTACGGTTGAGTATTGGATGGTCGATCAGGTTCATGGCGAGCACAGGTGAAGATTTGTCTAGTTCCAGGATTTGAAGGTAGTTCTGTTCTGGCGCTGGCTTCAGCCATACTCCAGGTACGTACAGCGTTATTTGGGGACCCACGCTGGGCCAATACCGGCCGAGGTTGTGGCCGTTTATCCAAATATAACCCTTAAACATAAACACATATGTATATTACGATATTGCCCTTATGAATGAGAGGTTTGAATGAAATGAGCTAGGTAACCGTTGTTCTAAATTAATACGAAGGATATTTGTCAGCAAAATAAGTAGATATTTAAACAGACGGCAAAAATACCAGTTAATTAGATATTTGCATAGTTCGAGTAATAAGATTGATTTTAGAGATATTTTCTTAACATTTATTTTGTTAGTGATAAAATAATCACCATAAAAATTGCAATATCATTAAACATATGTGACATTTCTGGTATACTGAAATGATGCTAAATGCTAATTATGTCCTACAGGAATAATAATAATACCTTAATCTAAGTAAATTAAATACTGGAAATAGTAGAATTTCTCAGCAGTCGCTCTTACGACCACCAAACCTATGAGACAGTTGAATTTGTCATTGTCTTCAAATATTTCAGTAAGGATTGTTATAAGAATTACCTTTCCCCATCCAGTGGTGTCGATGAAAGTGTCTAACGGCTCCTGACCCGCTGGTAACGTAAAATGGCCTTCATAGAACGTAGGGCCTACAGTTAGATTACTTTGACTTGATACTGCTGACGTATTAAACGATTCCAAAGGATATCCAGTTACTGTCCATTTTCCATCTAATACCACATCATCCAAAAGCACGTTACCTAGAATACCCTGCAATGATAGAACATAACAATTGTTATCCTCTTCTTATTACTAAATTTACATTGATTGTTCACATTATTCAAAGAAAATGAATTATTTAATTTTATTGAGTAGATGACGTAGTTTCTGTATCAATGTAAATTATTTAATTATCTCTTGTTTATTCCGATGAAAAAAAAAGTGCAAGTATTTATAATTAATCTACGTATTCGGCCCTTATTTTTAGGATGAAAATAAATTGACATACGTATTTTACAACCCAGTCTAACCAGAAGAATAATTTGAGAAAGCGAAATCCGATGATCATCATTTTAAAAGAGTAAAATGATGGCAAGCTTTTTCCCCGACTTCAAAAGAAGGAGGAGGTTCTATGTTCGGCTGTATGTTGATGATATTTCCGTCAAAAATTTAACGATTTCGATTTTTTTTTAATTTTTCGTTCGATTTTAATAATACATAATATTGATATAGTGTGGCGTTTTAATCACCTGCGCAATCTAAATGGGTGAATCAGATCCCATTATACTCTGATTGTCGATCATGATGCAGTGGATCATGATCGACAATTGATGCTTAGTACCAAACCCCGTCGCCCTTCACAGTGTGCCAACAGTAAGTGTACTATCGCGTGATCAACAATTGTTGAATTTTTATGTGGATTATTAGTGCACTATAAAAGCTGATAAAAGCGCCACCCTGTGTAGATTGTAAAATTACCTTGAAATCGTGGATTAGACGTCCATAATTAATGCGGCCTAGGTTTTCGACCAGTAATGACAAAACTGAACCGTTGTTTGTTTTCAGAGGTATGGTGTATATTTTGTGGATCCTACTGATGCGACCTATGAATACCTGAAAAAGGAAACAATAGATTTTAGCAACCTAAATAAGTTTGATTTACTTAATAGGGTTTAAGGATCCTTTATCGTCATTAATAGATTAAGCTATGAAATTTACTATCTAGCAGGAACCTTGTGGTTTCCATAGTTTTTACATTTTTCGTTAGATTTGGGAGAAATCACTTACACCATCAACAAATACAAAAATCATGTCCCGTGGATCCTTTATGTTCAGCAAATCGTCAGTTTCTTTCACTGTCGTCTCGTATAATACCAGTCCTCCTCGTTGACGCAATCCTTCGAAGGTAGGCAGAATTTTACCCGTGACGTCGGCATATTTTTTACCCAATTGTGAACGTCCCTCGGGGCTTAGCAGATTGACTATAGAAGTAACATTGACGAGTCCATAGGCACCTTTTGTGCTCGGCTTTGGTGGTTCGATTTTCTCGTCTACAAGGTTATACTGAAAATATAAATATCGTATGAGTTACTTTCAAACTTCCAAAATACCTTTAAGTATTTGAAAACTATCTAACTATTCAATAAAATCGAAGGTCTTTATCATTGGTTACAAAAAACCGAAGATAGTATGATCTTCTTCAACTCAATATGAATTCCTAAAAGTAAGTTTTGATTAAATTATTGTCGTCGAAGCCCATGCGCTATGCTATGTAAAGATATCCTAAGCTATGCAGCTCGCGTGTTATTTTTTGAAATGGTATAGCGAATAACCCTAGATACATACTATTGTAGTAGGTAATAGGTACCTACCTCCTTTAGTTTGTCTCTTATCAAGAAATATTTCGGTGTAGGGTCTCCAGCCTCCGTCAGTGGCGAATCGTAGTCATATGAGGTTATATCTGGCTGGTAAGTACCAAAGTAGTTAGCGCCTGTAAATAATAATATAAATAATTATTATATATAATATATAATATATACCAAAACTTTCATTAATACAATCTTAGGTATTCAGGTTGCCTCACGATGTTTTTTTGTCACCATGAACACAATCCACATTCTACATACGCACATTTTGAAAGTTAGAGATTCGGACTGATTTTGAACATAGACTCTCCTGCATGGAAGGGAAGCGTTTTATCGGTAGGCTAATACCGCGTGGTCTGAGAGTGAATAGGTTATGAAAGAATACATTCAACATACCAGCTGTATATTCGAAATTGCTACCACCAAAGAACATATAGAAGTTAACGCTGGCACCGTAGTCCAGGATGTCACCGAGGGTCTTGACAACCGATTTCGCGTCAGTGGTGGCAAAATCCTCACCCCAATGCGTCAGCCAGCCCGTGTAGAACTCAGAGTTCATCATAGGCCCATGAGGCATGAACTTACGCAGAACTTCGAATGATTTATTCACGTCTGAGAACCAAGAAGTAGGCAAAAATCAACGCTATTTCAAATATATCTTTGTTCAATTCGGTAACATTTTTTTTATACAAGAACATAATTATTCAATGCATTTTTATACTTATACATATACTAAACTTAAACCGACAATTCAATAGTTGAAATTATGTAGTTTTATTCGTTACAGGTAAGTAGAAGAAACATTTGATTTTGTTTACTTGTAAAAAATATTCAACTTGGTTACACACTATTGCCAGCATTGAAGTCTATGGTAGTCAGGGTATTAGGAACAGCGCCGTTTCTGAAGTAGCTGGCTGGGGCTCCATCTGTTGTGTAGAGGAGGGCGTTGGACCCGACATGTCTGCTCAACATGTCGCGGACCTGCACTTTGTACGGCATGTCACTCCCATAGCTTCCGTACTCGTTTTCTACCTGACAAAATACATCTTGTTTAAATCCATGGTTCAGAGTCTACATAGATTTTAATTAAAAACATGCTGAATAGGTAATATACAATAAAAATCCATTTTATTGCACATTATAACAAATCTCTGTTGTGTTACAATGTTAGGGGCCGTCCATTAATCATGTGAGGCTCGAAAGGGGGGAGGGGGTTTGGCAAAAATCACGAAATATCACAAGGGGGTGT
Organism: Shargacucullia verbasci; assembly: GCA_947562105.1. NCBI lineage: Eukaryota > Metazoa > Arthropoda > Insecta > Lepidoptera > Noctuidae > Shargacucullia > Shargacucullia verbasci. The sequence continues at coordinate 7,388,487 of OX387284.1, read as the reverse complement.
AGTAAGATATCACGTGTATCTATTTTTTCACTTGCTAACCCGTGGTCCGAGGACAATGTACATTAAATTTGTTCGTGTACTAGTACAATATATGTTTTTCGCATGATTACACCATTCTTTTAATATTATTTTTATGCCAGTCAAAAACAACCTGCAACCTTTTTGTCTAGACTATAGATATTTTTATCATGGTCCTTAATTTCAGAATATAATTAGATTATACTTTATACCTGTATTTAAAGATAATATTCTAAAAATTTTAAGTTTCTGTGTAGGTACTAAAAATATGCGTGATTTTGGGTGGGGGTAGTCTTAAACCTCACCACGTATCACCAAGGGGGAGGGGGGAGTTAAATAATGCAAAAAAAACATCACGTGCTTAATGGATGGCCCCTTACGTATTACAGCTTCCTTATCAATACAAGCTTTTATTTAATTACTAGCTGTGCCCGCGACTTCGTTCGCGTGGATGTCGGAACTTAACAATGTATTTTTTTGTGAGACCAAATGCACTTAACCCTATTTTTTTCGAAAATAAAAGATTTTTTCTAAATAAAAGTAGCCTAAGTTACTCCTTATTACATCAGCTACCTGCCAATAAAAGTCCCGTCAAAATCGGTCCAGCCATTTCCGAGATTAGCCTATACAAACAGACAGACAGACAAAAATTGTAAAAAATGTTATTTTGGTGTATGTACCGTATATATATACGGTACATACACCAAAATAACATTTTTATATGCATGTAGTAAAAAACGGTTATTTCAATATTACAAACAGACACTCCAATTTTATTTATATGTATAGATGTATGGATATAAAAGATATAATAATAAATGCTTTATACTGATACAGAAACGCATTTTTCGAGTTGTCACATGCGACCGCAGTCCATGACGTTCGGCTGTTAAGATTCGATTCCCAGGTGTTAATGGAATTTTCTGAAATTTAGTAGCAGTGGCGTAGCGTAGCGTAGCGGGGGCGGCAGGAGCGGCTCGTCCCGGGCGGCACTTTTAGGGGGCGGCAAAATTTCACAATAAATAATAATAATACCTATACCTTATAAACATTTGAACCGTTTCATTTCATACTGACATATGTCGCACCTACAATTCGGATCGATTAAAATGAGCTCGGAACTTTTTATTCCTTATTCTGTGACGAAACCGGGGAATCCCCTTTCTTTAAAAACCTAAATATGAAGGGCGGCGAAATTTGCCTGCGCTTCGGGCGGCTGAAACCTATGCAACGCCACTGAGTAGCAGCCCGGAGTTTGGAATAGTTTCAGGTAGGTAGATGGGAATAGGCTCAGCCCCTATTCAATGTAGAGATGTGTAGGTCCGGATGGATACGAATCCCGGACCCGCATACCGAATTCGAGACACCCATCCGACAGTACCAGTGCCAGTGTAGTCACAGTTGACAGTAGTATAGTAGAATTACATTATCTGTGGTACTGACCGGAGTGGTAACAACGGAACTGAATCGAGAATAGCGGACCGGGGACGGCGGGTTTGAGTGAGACGTACCTACGGGGGAACGTAACGCGCGAACTGATTGAACGTTTTGAACTGTGACGCGCAGCTCGCTCTAAGCGTAATATTATTTATGATAACGGTCCGTTATATCCATAACTGTAATAGTATGTACTTGGTAAGTGCCTACCTACTTATAAATTAAAACTGATTTCGTGCCATATTAATTTTAATAAATATGAATCGTAAATAATAACTCGGAGCCATATTATTTTATTTTTCTATATTATTAAAATGAATTAATCAAAATGAAAAAATAATCAATAACACTGATTAAGGAATCAAATTTCTTAAGAAATAAATAGTTCCTTTGTGCTCATGTTTCATTTTTACATTTACATCATCGTGGTTTTCTGGTGTGTACATAAATAAATCAGGAACCCAAACTATCGGTATCAAGACGTTTGCATTCCATTCTCGCACTCCGCCATCCGCTGAACATGGTTTGTTTGGGCTGCCGGACCCATATGGGTCCGACGGACACGGGACCTGGATGTAGGTCTTTAGACCTGGATGTACATCCGGACCCGACTCCAAAATATCCTCGGACCTACACATCTCTAATTCAATGGGACTTATAATAACGGCAGCGGCAAAATTTGGTCTGGGCTTAACCCTTATCTTTTAGGAAATAGGTACAAGTGCGGTGCTAGGTTAGTATGGGCGAAGGCGCGCCTGAAAGCGAATTTTGAGAATAAAGTAGGCAGTCTTCTGTTACCTGAACTAAAATTATAGGTCCACCGTTTCCATATAACAATGGAGTCACTTGCCCAAAAAGTTTGTCTACCCATATCTTGGACTCGTTAATGTAATCTGCAAAACAATGAAATACAAATAGTGAATTACGAATTCAATTTGATATGTATATACTTTCACATACGACTGATAACTTACTTGCATCAGTTGTTCGCAACTTAATGTATGGATATTTGCCGAGCAGCCAATATGGAAAACCACCCTAAAAAATAAAAGAATATTGTTGTAAGTCGTACATCAGAATGATTTCCTATTTATGAAATATACCGAATTTAGTAGACTGGTCGGACATAAAACTCAAAGTGTTTTAGGTACCTAAAGTTTTAAAAAACAACAATGTTTACACATATCGTCCTAGCTGTTCCTTATATGATAATACTCTCTCCACGACTGAACTTCAAGATTCAGGTAAACTTGGATAAGACCAAAGTAACATTATACCTACTACATAATGTACAGTTTCTCAGCGACAAAATTATTTAGAAACATCATAAGTTTTAGAACAGTGTGTTTAAATTAATCAGAGAAATTAATAATCGAGCATAAGCAAAACAGCTTTAGAATTCCCTAAGGTAACATGTTTGGTCCGTTACTCTGGTGACCATCGCTGCCATTGATATTAATAGCATTATAGCATATTTTATTTTTAATAAAACATATATTAATGAATCAGAAATGTGTGTCTGAATTCAAACTTGTTTTTAACCGTTGCGATGACGCATGTAAAGATGGAGAGAGTCTGTGAACGCAGTAAATTAAAGTAAAATCTGTAAAAGACTTTGCGTAAAAGACTGACAATATTAGCTTTAAAAACCAATGAAGAGCAAGGTTGACCTGCGGGTCGTGGCGACACTGACGGTTCTGTATAACCGCGATTTTTTTATATTCTTCTGTCGCGTAGTTCTTATATTGCAACAAAAACGGACGCCAGTATCCAGTTATATTTTAATAATTATCACTCAAAAAATTAAGATGGATAAACCATTATATTATTCCCGTAATCACCGAAAAAACAGGGACCAGCGAAAATTATTTTTACATTTCCGCACGGCAGACCGGAAGGATATTTTTCACGTTTTGGCGTTCTAAATAAAAATCAAAACAATAAACATAGCCTTGTACCGTTTTTTATACTTAGCAGTTTAATAAAAGATGCTCGCAGCATTAAACACCGTGGACGTTGTATGGGTCCAGTATTCTGTCTTGGTACCCTAAGAAATAATTAACATAGTAGACGTCATGTTACACGAATATTTACGATATTGCCAAATATTATAAAAGATGAAACACCTAATTAAATTGACAAAGATTAATGGTCACCCACCAGGTCCCTTTCACCGCAGATGTAGGGGCCGACACGCAGCAGCACGAACAAGCCCACTTCGTCAGCAATTCGAATGAACTTGGCGATATCGCGGTCGCCATCGAATGAGTATTTTCGTTCCTCCGGTTCGTGATAGCTCCATTCTACATATCTGTAGATACAACAAAACATTTTAGGTACTTTAAGCTGTTTATAAAACAGAAATCTAAGTAAGTATAGACAGCTTGGTAGACAAGGTAACAATTCGGCTAGTGGAAATACAACGCAAGAAACTAAACATGTTATACAGCATGTAATTCTTTACTTAAGCTATAAGCAGATTTTGTACAATAAACTATTTCATTAAAATTTTAAAAATTCATACGTGGACACTGCGTTGAGTCCGGCTGCCTTCAGTTTCTGCAGTCGGTCTCGCCAGTAGGCAGCAGGTAGTCTAAAGTAGTGGAGAGACCCTGAGACGATGCGCAGCGGCTTCCCATCCACCATGAACTGATCGCCGACTATACTGATGTTCCGACTTGCCTTATCTGCCTGGGTGTTTAAGAAATTAATGCAATGAAATATTATAAAAATCGAAAGGATTGTATCTGAATGAACTCATCTGAATATGTCGTGTTGAAGTCGGTTTTAGGTTTAATTTAAAATGATGAAATTCAATCATTCTGTTCAATTATATATAATTTTCCATTTCATTTAAAATCTCGAAGACTACTTCATTTGAAATTTTCAAATGTATAATTGTATTGTAATATTTGACAGTCTTGAATTCTTATTCTAATTCTTCCGAGTTCATAGACTGTGTGAAGCACAATTTTATATGTTGATTACTATATCTACTTCTAAGTTAACTTTAGAAGTTTCGTATATATTTCGTACAATTGATGCGGCGGATATACATTAGAGTCGATGTACTGTTTGTATGGCTAGTACTGTTGTTGTACTACGATTCTAACGTCGAATACTATGCTGTTGTTATGAAAATATATTCTAATATACAGTTACATAATTAAACGTTTGCAAGTCGGATATTAAATAGAGCAAACGCCATGTGGCGAGATTACATTATTATCATGTATATGACACTGTTTATTGACAATACAAAAGTAGATCAAATTACCCAATAAATTAATAATATACAAAACTGTTGCACTAGCATTTAATGCTTTGATTAAATTACCACCTTTCCTAACAAATTTTAAGTAGTAGGTACTAGCTTCAAGGGTTAATTAGGAGACAAACATTTTGTGTCTATTCACCTGGTTTATCGGTACCAACAAAAGTTGCTGCTACCTAGATTATGTATCATTTTACTCTTTACGTGAAATTCTGATTATTTTGAATTTGATTTCTGTTGTTATTATATTCGATACCACACTGCTAGCCTGTTAATTTCATTCGTCGTAAATATCTCTCAACGGCGATATCATGTAGATATCGCCGTCCAAATTTTAGAAGAAGCCGAGATAGTAATGTTTTCTTTTGATATTAGATACGAGTAAATGTATCTAAGAACACGTAAGAATACTTGGTGTGTTTAATTTTAAGATCACAAATCAATAATCCTTTAATTATTCACTTTGACTGTACAGTTGTATTTGATGAAGTAGTAGCTCATCAGCCATAGGATTTCCATTGCTAAAACATGTTTAGCCTTTACGAGCTAATATGATATTAGGCTAAATACTAAAACTAGTGGTTCTTTATGATTAACACACTTAAGATAGATTACTCATAGATATGCAAGTGCAACGTTATTGTTGTTTTCTCGATGTAACCCAGGAAACATTAATATAGGCTGTTCAAAAGGTTAAAAGAGCTATTTTGGAATATGCAAAACGTAACAAGTCGAAAATATTCGGTCTTCTTACGTGCTAATACCAAGAAATAATGGTCTAATCAGGCGGTTAAGCGGACGCCGGCGCCCAGACACGATGGATATTCTATTGTTGCTTTGCTTCACTTAACGGGGTGGAGAAACAAGCCAATCATAGACAAAAATGTTCAACAGTAGCCTGCTCTGCAATTCCAAAGTTTCAAACAACGGGAAAAGGTTGCCACAATCGCCTAGGTTGATAGGTTAATTAGTGCATTGTTAACTGTATTTCCTGTAGTGGCTCTAATTCTAATCTAACTGACGGCACGGCAGTCGCGGGTTCGATTCCCGCATAGAATAAATATTTGTATGATCTACAGATAGTTATTTCGGGTCTGGGTCTTTGTGTATGTGAATACATACCGTGCCTCGGAAAGGACATTAAGCCGTTGGTCCTGCGCCTGATCTCTCTCCATTCGTGTCGGTTTGCCGTCCCATCGGTCTATGAGAGTGAAGGAATAGAGTACCTGTGTTTGCGCACACACTTGTGCTCTATAATATCTCTTGCGTAGTTGGCTAATCTCCGGTGAGATTGGCCGCCGTAAACGAAATTTGGTCAGGAGGACATTAAGCGGCTCTAATGTACCTTACATATGATAAGGCATATTTATACGCATACTTAAATGTGCCTTGATACCTTACTTATATAAAACTAGCTGTGCCCGCGACTTCGTTCGCGTGGATGTCGGAACTTAACAATGTATTTTTTAGTGCCAAACGCCATTTAAAAAAATATATATTATAAAAGATACGTGAAGTTAAGAAGACCAAATGCACTTAACCCTATATTTTTCTAAAATAAAAGAATTTTTCTAAAATAAAAGTAGCCTAAGTTACTCCTTATTACATCAGCTACCCGTCAAAATCGGTCCAGCCATTTCAGAGATTAGCCTATACAAACAGACAGACAGACAGACAAAAATTATAAAAAATGTTATTTTGGTGTATGTACCGTATATATATTCATATGCATGTAGTAAAAACGGTTATTTCAATATTACAAACAGACACTCCAATTTTATTTATATGTATAGATGTATAGATAAAACTATTTGGAACCAAGGGGGCGACGCGACGGCCGCGGGGCAGGCAGCGCACAGTGGGCGAAAAAACAAGCTTCCCTTTCATAGGATTTTCAAAAAATTTAATATTATTTTTTACAATTTAAAGTATACAGACTTATTGAAAACATCAAACCATTGAATAATCTAATGGTTATATGATTTTTTTTTCGAGTAAACACCATAAAATATGAGTTTGTACATTTCAAATGTATGAAAATGGAGTTTGTTTTACTCATAATTTTTTTCGGTCTTGCATTGTAAAGCTGAAACTTTTAGGTATTGTTACCGAATGTTTAAAAAAGCCATATGACCTTTGACCTTGACCCCGAACGACCCCGTTCAAGAGATATGAATTAGTTTAAATCGTATATTTGGACGATATTGTCGTACAGGGAAATGTACTAAGGAACAAATCATTAGTTAAATTTGTTTGCCTAGTATTGTTACCTCATAGATAGCACCCTATTTGACCTTGACCAAAAGCATCCCTATTTAAAACGCATATACCTATGGGATAAAAATGGTTGTTAAACCTCAATATTATATTGTGATTGAGTTCAACTATATTCTCCTAACTATTACTATATAGAAGACACAATAATACAGTTGGCGCAGTGGCTAAGCGTTCAGCTTTCTGCGCTAAGTGTCGCGGGTTCGATCACGGCACGGAACAAATATTTGTATGATCTACAGATAATTGTTTCGGGTCTCGATGTTTGTGTTTGTGAATATATGTGTTTGTAAATGACTACAACTACAAGAATAGAGGGGGCAAAGTTTAAAAAAAATAATAATAAAAAATTTCATAGTCTGATAGGTTTCTTACAATAATACTTAATACTTGAACAAGTTAATAACAATAACAAATTGTTTCATCTCATAAAGGTTGACTACGAAGTTGATTTAGTCTGAGCAATACCTCTCCAGAGCTATGGCTCAGAGGATATCAGCAAATTATGGATAATATCCTCATTTTTTCAATCCTGCTGGTTTTTCATGAGGCTCTGAAGCTTCTAATGCCTCTTCAGGGAGTCTGCCGATTGGAATAAAGTTAATATTTCGGCACCATGCACGAGTGAGCTTTAAGGGGGTGTATTACCATGCATAGTTTTCGACATATTTATGAGTTGTTGTAGCACTATATTACCGAAACCGTTTCCGTCAACAAACTCTCCACAAGAGATTACCTGAAGAATTGGTCCAAATCTTCTGATGAGTTCTGTTTCAACACCTGTGATCTGCGCAGTTACTTCGGAATTAGCAAAAAAACTTCTCGCAGTGTTCCCATAATTTGTGGTTCTTACACCTTGTTTAACAGCATCCACTAGCAACACCATTTTACCCCGAAATTGTTCTTGGATATTTTTGTTGGGCAACTGTTGCTTCAAATCATCTCTTTTAGCTGCAATTTCTTGAACTCGAGGCGGTAAGCAATGTGCAAGATGCATTCCATGCACCTAATTCGTGCATGAAGGGAAGGCACGCTAAACTTAAACATGTACACAGAATGGCTTTTCTGTTTCGGTTTCGATTTGCAAATATCGCATGTTGCTGTGGAGGTATCTGATAGATGTGATGTTACCTTGCCAGCGATCATGGTCATATGTAATTTATGTCACACATTTGCATTTTCGACAACAGTTAACTGTAGAGTAGCAATTGCTACTTCGATTGATGCCATTTCTTCTTTAATATTCAAAACATTTTCATTTTCAAATTTGAAATAAATCGGCTGACACTAAAAACTTGAAGATGCTTTGGGATTTTCCTATATCACTTTATCAGTATCATCTGTCACCAGTTTCACCAGGTACAAATGAGCACATAATGATGCTGGAATCATAAGCTTCCATTTTTTGTTTGTAGTTGTTGTGTCCAGATGCACCATCAACTACCCCATTTACTGATGAGAGTCAAATTATTTAAATAGTCTCTTGACCGTAATATCTATCTAAAATCGATTGTAGTTTAAGTTTGACTTCAGTATCGGTTATTACCATGCCTACTTCTCTACATAGCACTCCTTCTGTTCATTTTTTAAAGCATCATATGAAGGGAACATTTATCACACCCCATATTTTTGTTTCCTGCTTTATTGTAATATATTGCCATTTTGATAACTTAAGTGATGTTGACATACATACTTATATGGATAGGGACGGTTTTGGTCAAGGTGATAAGTCAAGTAGGGTGTCGTTATCTATCAGGTAACAATACTGGGTAAACAAATTTAACCAACTATTTATTTCTTAGTACATTTCCCTGTATGACAATATCGTCCAAATGTGCAATTTAAAATAATTTATATCTATTGAACGGGATCGTTCGGGGCCAAGGTCAAAGGTCATACGGCTTTGTTAAAGACTCGGTAACAATACCTAATAGTTTCAGCTTTACAATGTAAGACAGAAAGTTATGAGGAAAACAAATTCCATTTTCATACATTTGAAATGTACAAACTCATATTTTATGGTGTTTACTCGGTAAAAAAATCATATAACCATTAGATTATTCAATGGTTTGATGTTTTCAATAAGTTTGTATACTGTAAACTCTAAAAAAAGACATTAAATTTTTCAAAATTCCTATGAAAGTGAGGCTTGATTTTTCGCCCACTGTGCGGCGGCGAGAAACAAAAATGTTTCTATTCAGTTGTGCTTAAGTACTTTAAGTCACTTAACGGGTTAAATATTAGTTCAAAACGCACACACACGTACGTAGATATCATTACTTTGAAACTCATTGAATATTTCTTTATGTTCTTATTGTCTTTCACTTTTAATAGCCGAGATATAGTAATTGCTATGTTACCTTAACAATTGGCTCTGAAAGTCTCTCATTTCGCTTGTGTTCGACTTGAATGACCATCGGGTCAAAGACGTCAGAGGCTTCCGCGTTGGTAGACGGGCTGTGTACCACGCTCCATAATGACAATGCTACAAATAGTCTCCATTGCAACATCATTTCAAAATCTGAAAAAAAAAAACGTGATGTTTGTGAATATTTTATAGATCATTGATAATACAATCTGATCTTTCTGGGATATATTATGAGGCTTCAAAAGACCAATGTAGGTTTATTGAATGAAGTTATTTTGTTCTGATTTGTATCCCTCACATTTGTTGTTCTGTTACGGATCAACTAAAATGTTAAACTCAAAATCAAACGTTCGAAAATTGTGGTTGTTTGCAACTTCATCTACGCGAAAGATTTTGTGAAATTATTTTGGATTCTCATTCTTTAACCCAAATCCATGCATAGGACATTTGTTATTTTTAAAAATAACCCCGATTATTACAATACGGTCTTTCGAAATGATTTTTAGGTATAAAGTACAAACTTAACCGTATAAAACCATTAAATGTGTAAGTATAGGTGATATTATTTAATTTTTGTCAATAAATAATACTCTATTTCTCTGTAAATCTAGATATAATTATGCTGCAGGTAGATGTTAGCATTCATAATCATAATATTTACAACAGCATCAGCTATGGCAGATCATTCCAAAAACAGTGATCTGACAAAAAAATAATTATTGTCGATATAATTTTGATCGATTTGACTATTGACAGAAAATTTTCTTTTGAAAGACCTATTAATTAACCTGTTGGTTTTAGGAGTTCATTAAGTAACTTACATTGATCTGTTGCTGTCTTAAATAATATTTTAACTGACGAGTATAAAATAAGAAAACTTATATTTATACAGCAGTGCGTAGGTATAACGACCAACCACTCAACTATTTAACAAACTATACTATCAATTGTAAAATGAATACCTTTTGTTAATAGTTTAAACAATGTTAAATATGAAATGGTTATGTACGCCATAGATAAGGAGTTACAGTGATGAGTCGACGCAATGTGAAAAAAAAAAACACCAAATATACCAGTGTAAATTTAATTACAAAATGAAATTAATATTAAAATGCAATAAATAATCCAAAATATAAGTCAACGGTGAAGTGAAAGCAAATTATTGCTTAATTGCATAAAAACTTCGTTGTTAAAGAAATTCAACAAAACAATATAGAAACTGCTAGAATGTTTTAGGGTTTGGTACCCGAAGGGTGCAAATATTGTTAACCTGCACATCCGTGATGATTAAATGCTAAAAAGTTTAAAGTGACTAATCTCTTGGCTAGTACAGGAATTATCCAAAATTAGGCAATTTTTCAATTATTTTATTCCGACTGTATCTCAGAAGCAGTAAAACTTAAGACTGGCTCGAATATAGTAAGAATATGGCTCGAATATAGTTAATACATATTCAACACTTAAACTACAAATATTTAGAAGTGAATCGACCTTGACAAGTCTTTTTAATAGGTAGGTACTTGAAAAATATTTAGTTCTTGCTTGCTATATAATTATAAGTAACTAACTACTTAGTTGTTTCTAGACATTCTTATTTCTAGAATGCAAAAATTCAACATTAAGCGAGGTGTTTAAGTACTCTTATCTAAGCAATTTCTTTTGCTAGTTAATTTTATACAGTATTTCTAAGGGGCGTAACTTATACGCACTCAAATAATAAAAGCAAAAAAAAAAAACTCTTACATTGAACCCAATACAGGAATTAATAAGAATATAAATATAATAGTATCTGACTTTTTTTCTTCTCGATTAACACAAAATCTATGAACAACGCAAGAATAATTTTAAATTGATTTTTCAAAATCACAAATCGACATACTTATCAAAACTTATATCCATTACGATCGAGCGTGTGTGTGTGTGATTTAGCGATTCTACATTCACAAGCATAAATTTGCGCATTTTATAAGATTCCATAATGAATTCAACTAATTTACAATACAACTTTAGTTTTGAGGTCAACATGAAATATGAATCATTAGACAATATGCATTTGGACAGTTGGATACTAATACTTTAAAACAGTGCTACATTTAATTCCTATCCACCGTTAACATTTATTGCACTTGTTATAACTATACTTTAGTTATGGACTAGTTTTATTTAGCCACTAATTTAACTATTAAGGATTTTCCTATTAACATTACTGTGACTGGTTGTACTCTTTTTGTAAAAGTTTTTAAATAAATTTATTATTATTATAAATTCATTATTAATATTATTACTTAAAACATATTTTTTTATGTTGTACGAATTAACTGTCTTAATAAACATACTAGAAAATATATTTTTAATATTTGCTTATCGAGCAATCAAACAAAACTTAACACGGTTACGTACATAAGTACATATATATAAATATAGTTAGTGAGTGAGCACACATACCGGCGTGACTGCAATGTCAATCAATCACACATTTCTTTACGGATGAGCTCAGCATACAGAGTTAGCATGCAGAATAAATATCCATGTACCTGGCTGGTTGCGGGTCTCGTATGACGGCAATGACCCTCGTTGGCTGATACTGAGCTGGCAGTGAACCGTCTTGACCCCGAGGAACGATTTTACAATCGCTCGCCTGTGCGTCGGATATTAGGTAGGTTATTAGAGCGCGTAAGTACCTGTGGATGGCGAGTTTTATTTATGCGGTGGACTCGGCGACTCGATAGCTCGCCGCTGTACGACCGCTCGCTTCGCCACTCCCTCCGATACTCGCTCATTTTTGAACCTGTGACCGCACAGGCATCATTATTTTATTATGTTTGGGTTACAGATTATGGAACTGATTTGAGAAGTAAAAAAACCCAGGCCCGGCGCAAAGTATTATTCTCAGATATAAAAGTAGAGATTTATAAATAATGTTATTTTTAATCTTCACCATCCCTGAATTCGGTGGTTCACATGGTTTATTTACTCATACAAACTCTTATAACATTTGATATGAAAAAAAATCGCCATTGTGCTATTGCTCGCAAGGATGACTGATGCATATGAAGTCTTGAAGTCGAATCCCGGGTCGGGAAATTGTTATAATATTCAGACAAACAAACAATTCTCAATAGCAGACCGGTGTTTTGAAATGCCCGGTAAACGGCAATAGGCTCTCACCAGGCGCCCCCCATTATAATTAAGGCTTAATAAGGAAATCGTTAAATCTCTTCACTATATTATTATAGGACGTTATGTATTTATATAAAACCCTAAAATTGCCACAAAGCACAGCGATGGTGATAATTTAAAATAATGGCAATAATAATGTTTGCTCCAAAATCTGAGATAAGTAAATACTTTAGAGCCGCGACACATTATTTTTGGACCATCTTCTTCTCTTATCTGACTTAATAGACATAATTTGTTATTGTTGTAGTTACTTACTATTAAATACTGTCAATATGAATTTATGTGATAAGTAAAGTATAATACGCCTAACCTTATGTTGAACTAGCTACAATATATTAATAAATTATACTCTAATCTTATAGCAGAGAAGTTAGTGTTTTTTTAGTATTTAGCTGATTATGTTATAGGCAGTATCTAGCTATCTAGCCGGCCTGCCATTATGCCATATTATTTGGCCCATTATCTATATCTCAAATAATTGCCTCGAAATTCGTTGCTTATGTCCGACGAATGTATTAGGTAGATGTCACCATAAGTATCGTGTAAATCCGTAGTGTCGCAAAAATACGCGAATACTCGGCGCTCGGCGGCCACTGCCGCGGCACGATCGCTTCGCTCACTCACGAGTCCTCCGCCTCATACCTCCTTTTAACCGAAAGACCTCAATCAGGGTCGTCTGAATTCGTGAGTTTGCTTCGCTCGCCCTCCATATATAAACCAAACTTATTTGGTAATTTCACGAAAACATTAAACTAAATTCAGTAGATTTGCGTGCGGTTAACGAACGATTAACGAACTACGGATTACTCGACCCTTAGGTGATATTTAATTTCATTTGAGAAAATCACTGTCTGGTGGCCGTCATAAATTGAACTCCTGACGCTTGAGAAGTTCTTAGCTGTTTAGCGTCCATTGTTGATATGTTGTAGTATGTTTTGTTGGACACTATACTATCTATGGACACTAACCCTGTTAATTTCAGTAGCGTCCGGTTCACCATATGTTGATGTTCCCTGTTGTGGCCACAGGATCCAAATGAATCTGTAAGTATGATATTGTGTGCCTTCTCAATCTAACTGAGGCAATCCGGTTGTGGAAGACCAGCCAAAGCGATTCGCTATTGCAAATACAAACAAATCGTACCTGTGAGGTTTGCAGGGCTGCTTGTTCCAGTAGTGGTGGTAATCCGGCTCTAAGGACCAAAAACTTTTTAAACTCGTACTCGGTACCGCTTATTAGTAGGTAATGCACAATTTTTTATATATGATATTACCTTCGCTGCCAATTTGTATAGCAAATAAGTTTATAATAATTTAGTCTAAGCAATCGCTATGTTAATGTTAATCTATATTAATCAAGCCACGCTTGACGGCAACAATTGTAAATTTAGATTCATATTTTCTCTGTAAGTGAATTTGTAATTCTTTTGAGAAAACAAACTCTTAAACCGTAAATTAAAAATAAATGAATTCCATGATAATACATATTAGTGAAACTTCGAAGTTGGGCGAAAGGTGACCTTAAAAGTGCTGTTTCAAATCATCAAATGAGCTACATACTCTATGAATAACTTATAATTAAGTTCATTATTTCGGTTTACTAAATAAACAAAAAAAAACGATTACATGAATTAACGCGAATCCACCCTTTTATCCACTGACATTCCTAGCATACTACATTTAAGCAATGAACAAAACTAGGCCTCCCAAGCACGAATATAATCGTTTCTTCAAGTAAAATTTCAGTTCATCTCGATTACCTTATACTTTCATAAAAACATTCTACTGTGGTGGAATCAAAATTACCTACTTTTAATTATTCTACAACGCGATAGTTCAAACGTTAAACTACGATACATACGATTTACGATACAATTGACGTTATTGAACATACAATACGTGATTCTGCAGGTGTCAATGATCCAAGTGTGGGATTGTTAGAAAATTAACACATAATATAATAAACACATAGTTTAGTGAGAAACTTCACTATTTGATGAAATGAGAAATGTCTTCGTTAGCAGCTCTTACTGACAGATTAAAATTATACTTGTAACAAAATGTACGTGTAAAAATGCCAAATAATTTAGGATTTAAAACTATTTTCGGTATACTTGACAACTCCTATCTAATCTCCTAGTAGAGGCTGTAACCCCGCAGTCAACTTTTACATCTTACGGTATGATAAGCAGCTGAGAGAAGTACGATTGTATTTAGATGATACACACTGCATACGGGGTCGAACAATGTACTGTACTATCTATATCTATATCTATACTATCTATCTGAAGTTCGTCCTTGGTCTTTGTTTTCAAAGGTTTCAAATGTAACGTTCAAAGGGGCAGATTATTTTTGGTTTCCAATATTGACGAAAACTATTCCGCAGTTTCACTTTTCCGAGGCACCTACAATATCTAATAAACGCCTCCTGCTCCACCACCTGTTCTATTGTGGTGGCTGACGAGAATTTTATGTGTAAACAACATCATTATGTGCACTTAACCGTTTCTAAGTAATGTAAGATAATTATAATTTACCTGTTTTGACATCTGTCTGTTGAGCACTTCCTATTAATGTTCAATGTATTTATTTTTCACTTTCTTGCAACGTATTAAGATCGCTTTGTATTAGAATACTGACTGATAAGCCTATTACAATTTGAATTGTTTTGTGGGGTGACTTCCTTACTTAGTTATCGTTGATTGTTTATTAAACAATCGATTTTGTGTACAACTGACACTTCCTTAAAATGGAAAAAAAACTTTTAATGTGTTTTCTGTAGAGCGACGCGGACGGCGCGCGGCGCGCAAGACCGACTCTCGCGGGAATGCGGGCCTTACGGGTTTTGGTTGCCTACGGCGCAGTTTTTGCAAATGCACGTATGGAGACTAATAAAATATTATAATTTAAAAAAACTAAAAAACACGCTTTTATCACGCACCAAAAATTAAAAAATAATAAATTTGTCCAATGACTAATTCAAAAAGCGTGGAGCGCTTTTTGGTTGTGTACTTTTAATTAATTTAGTTTTTTAATTTTAATTAATTTAATTATTTATATTTTGTTTTATACTTTATAGTCCACAGCATTAAATGAACCCTAGCACTTTCTGCTTCTTGGCTCCATCATCAGGCTTTTTTTAATAATTTCCCGTTTTAATTTATTACATTTTTAATTTTATTTTAGTTTATGTCAGATCGTTGGTAACGTTATTTTAGTCAATGAAATAATTTCCCGTTAAACAACTTAAATTCATAGCATAGATCCCGGTTTTCATTGTTTATAACAAATTCAATTGTTATAAACAAATGGAGTTCGTTTAAGTGCATGTGACATCGTAGGTAACGTTATTTCAGTCGAAAAAACTCGAATTCATTGCATATATTGATTCTTTTTTCAATTGCTTACAACAAATTCAATTGTTATAAACAATTAACTTAGCTGACCATATATTGTCATCCAAACTAAACGTGTACGCAAAATTTCATCTTAATCGGAAACCGGGAAGTGGGTCAAATTTAACTTACAAGACTTTTTTACATAGTTAGTTACAGGTGAGGCTAATAAAATATAAAAGCGTGTTAAAAAAACTGGAGTCCCATGGCGCGTACTCTACCAGGCCATGCCATAACCAGCCTGTCAAGGCCTGTGGGAACAATTTTCAAGTGCCACGCGCCAAGCGATTTCCACGTGTGTGTCACCCTGAATATGATTGTCATTATTCCATCGTGATACCGACCACATCCCTGCATGATTATGCTGCTGTCGTAGTGTACGAGTATATAATGCGGTATGATAATATGATAGCGCGCCGTGCCGGCCGTGGCTCGCCTGAGAAATATCTACCAATTTTAATTTCATCACCAACCAGTTTGCTAGAGCTTTAAAGGGTACTGTGGTCATACGGGGAGGGTGATATATTTTTTCCGGATTATACACTGGCCTGCAAAACTAAGTATCACACTTTTAAAATTGGAATAACTTTTTAAGTACACAAAATATACTTTCGAAATAAAAAGGACTCGAAAAAGAATTCAATTTTGTATATAAAAACTTCATAGTCGAGAATCTTTTTTTAAGAAATGGCTGAAAAAAGCTTCAAAATCAAAAATTAATCCTTTTAGAATTACAATTTTACCATTCATTTTTTGTTTCTGTTTTTGATTCCAAATTTTTTCTTGATCGATGAGTCTTGTTACAAAAGCTAAGTTAGACAACACATGCTTCTTTCACCTGAAGAATGCGCTAGGATCATGACTTTTCTGGGACTAGGCATCAGTATGCATCGTACTGCAAGAATGGTGGGTGTGACGTTACGAACGGTCTAGAAAGTGAAGCGAAGGTATAAAGAAACTGGAAACCATCTGAGGAGACCTTGTAATGGCAGACCCAGGTGTATTAGTGCCCTAGAAGACCGTTATATTGTTTCCTCTGTGTTGAGAAATCGCCACCTTAATGCAGTTGAAGTCCAGCAACAGCTTCTTCAGACCCGAAGGGACTACATTAGTGACAGTACAGTGAGAAAAAGACTTGCTGAAGCAAATCTGAAACCCCGAAGACCAGCGAGTGGCCCCAAACTCGAGAGAGAGCATCGAGTAGCGAGACTGTGATACGCCCGTGAACACATACAGTGGCATGAAGAAGAGTGGTCAAGAATTTTGTTTACAGGTGAGTCTCGATTCTCACTTAACACTTCTGATGGAAGGCGAAGTGTGTACAAGCGGCCTGGTGAGCGATACCTTCAAGACTGCTTCACAGAAAGAGTCCAGTACGGTGGAGGCAGTGTACATGTATGGACTGGCATATTTTCAGAAGGTCGCACAGAGTTAATGGCCATAGAAAATGGCAATCTGACTGGGGAAGGATATGCCCAAGAGATTCTCAACGAGTATGCAGGCCCGTATTTAGCAAATATGGGTGATGGATCGATGCTGATGCATGATAATGCCCGGCCACACTCGGCTCAGGTCGTGCATGAGTATATTCAGGAGGTTGGTATCAGCGTGATGGCTTGGAAGTCCTGATCTCAACCCGATTGAGCACGCCTGGGATGAGCTAGGGAGGCTAATGAGAAGCCAGACCACCACCTAACACCCTCTAGGTACTAAAACAGGCCCTGATTGAAGAATGGGAGAATATTCCCCAAAATAGTCTTCGAAACCTCGTGTTCAATATGCCAAACCGGCTTGAAGCTGTAGTCAGAGCCCGAGGAGGCAATACCAGTTATTAAAAGTTTTTTGACACTTAGCTAAAAATGGCTATTTTTATAGTATTATCTTTTTTTTTAAGTTAAATATGTTAGTAATGTATTGTTTACTAGTTTCAAAGAAAGCTGATAAAATTTGCTTCAGCCCGATAAAAATATTTAAATTTCATGGAATTTTATTTCATTTCATATTTCAAATATTTCATTTCATAGCTGTCGTAATGATATTAGCCGTTACAGACAAAATGCTCATTAAAGTACCATTTGAAAAAATGTACCTTATCAAGTTAATATTAGTTTTTTTGTATATATATCAAAATGATATAAACTGACAAAGCTAAAACAGAACTCTTATTAATACTGACAATTTGAGTAAACAACAAATAGCAAGGCAGACATATATTTATAAGACATCATAAAAAATACCTAACAATAATGGACTTCCTGCATAGGAAAACAAAACAAAATAATGTATAAAATTAACTTAATATAATGAGATCTTTTTTGCTATACTTCATTCATGGTCATCATTTTAAACAAACTCAGTTTGCTGTCATACAAATTAATATAAATAAAGAATGCTCTGAAAATAAATCATTTGAATGCGCGCTTTTCCAGGTTACAAAATTTAAGTTAGACTTAGAAATAGGTACTACTTACAGACGATGATTAACATAAAAATTGGAGCGCGCGTTATAAATGCAAATATGGGATTAAATACATATAAAATACATTATATTGTCTGAAATGTCGTAGTGATTTACGCTGTAGTAGAATTTCAAGTAGATACTACTTAACGCACATGAGGTCCAAATAGAACGGATGTCTACTCCAATAAATACTTGGGTTATTAAAAACTTATAGTATCTTAAGTGTGTAGTTCCTTTTCGCTATAAAAACTGGTCAGTAACAAGTACAAGTGCCAGAAAAAACTTTAATCTCATTGATTTGGATTCACATGAAGAACAGTAAAAAATATCCGTGATATTTTGAAAATGGAGAAAGTATTTGGCGTCTATGGTTACAGCTCAAAAAAGAAAATGATGAATGGCATTCAAAATGAGTCAGCAATAAAAAATTTTTTTTTACTCCTTTAAACCTTCACTTATACTATAGATATCAAAATACAAATGTCTGTTGGTATGCTTATATATTTAGATCTAAAATTTCTAAATTATAGGTACCTATGTATATAAATAAAATATGGTACGTAGAATATAACAAGTAATCTCTAATCCAATAGCAGGTTTATTGAATCTTTGCAGTCCATACTTTAAGTACGTAAACGGCATAATAAGATGCCATATGCGCAATAATGTACGTTTATGATTGCGGACTATATGATATAACATCCAACTATGTCTAAAATTTGTAGACGTTCTCAAACTTCTACTATTCTTCTACTACTATCGTATATAAAGTCTGTGGTCACGTACGGACACAAGAAACACACCAGCGACTGTGCCATTGTTTGTCCTTCAATCACATCCAGAAAAGATTATGTGCATAATTGTATTTCTGGTCTACGCTCCATTTATTTCAGAAAAAGCAGAGATGCTGTATTATAATATGGGTCGCTAATGCTAATTGCTATTTAAGAGCATTCTTTCTTTGTTTTAGTTTTTGTTCTCATCAAACAGAAGACTGCATTAGAAATTTTGTTGTGTTGCTTAGCAGTGTCGTCATTAATAACATTGCTTCTTTCTTTTTAGACGTTAGACAAAAAGTCTATACCGTTTACAAGTAAAGGGTAACCAAACTATCTGGGACAGGTAATTTTCAGAACATCCTCCAGGCAAGCTAGTACAGCGAGAGAAAGTTAGATTTAAATACGGAAAAAACCAGATGCCCGAAGCATGGGATATACTACTTACTAGCTGAAAAAGAAAAAAGTGGGTATTCATACATACTTAGTTATATGTACCCATATGTTATTATGTGGTATAGAAGCAATTTTTTTGTCCTTCAAATTCCGAAAAAACCGAAGTGATACCGCTGTTCGGGCTTTTGCAGGATCATTGGAGATAAGTCTTTTTTATAATTAAGATTATAATTGCATATGAAAGTGCTGCCATATCTGCTGAGTAATCATTGGAAATGGTGATGAAAGTTTTTGACTATAAAAAGGTCAGCTCATAAAGTTTGCAAAGTCAATACGGCTGACCGCCCAAGATGGCGGACTAGTTATTTTTTGTGCACTGCCATAATATTGGTATCAAATGAAAGGGTTTGCTGAGAAAAATACGAATAACACAACGATAACTACACAATAAATTAATAGTAAAAAAACATTTTTAAAAACAAGCTTTTTTTTTAATTGCTCTAAAAAGAAGAAAATAAACTTTAAATTAAATCAAACACATCAATTTATTACATTACACAATTTATATGATATAAAAGCTTGTTGCGAGATTTACTTGGTATAATTAGGGATACTCTTTGACAAAATAACCTCAATAATGTTGAAACCATAGACTTAGAATTTCGCTTACCAAACTTAAAATTAATAGTCGAATTTCGGCCATTAGGCAACCACTAGTTGTAATAAAGCTTCACTCAAAATAACGCGTGTATAATCAAAAACTAAAAGTAAGCTTCCAATCGCTAATCGACATCGAAGATTAATAGGTAGATATTAACAGATTTATTTAGAAAACCGTTTATTTTCACAACTTGACGACACGGTTGGCGCAGTGGCTAAGCGATTAGCTTTCTGCGCTATGTGTCGCGGGTTCGATTCCCGCACGAAACAAATATTTGTATGATCTACAGATAGTTGTTTCGGGTCTGGTTGTGTGTGCATGTGACATGTATTTTTGTAAACTGTACCCACGACACAGGAGAAATCCTAGTGTGGGGCAACGTTTTTTAAAAAAAAAGAGAAAAAAAAAAAAAGAAAAAAAAACTGAGAATAAAATCTATGTCACAAAAATTAATAAGGTAAAGATACTTTATTTTTAATTCGGTTTTATTATAATTTGAATACATTATAATAAGTATATATTTAGATACGTCATAACATAGCATCACGCCTGTATTCCACGAAAGGTTAGGCAGAGGCCCCTGCTTCATTCAGACTGCCTCATTGGTCTAGTGGTCACAAACGCGACTGCTGAGCATGAGGTTTCGATTCCCGGGACGGAGAAAGTGTTATTGGGTTTTTCTGTATGGAAATTCTCAGTAGCAGCACGGAGTCTGGAATTTTGCCCGGTAGATAGCAATAGGCTCGCCCCCTATTACATGGGACTCAATAACGGCATCAACTAAATGTGAGTGTAGAATAGTATTTATTTAAAATACGGGACTTGTTTCAATGTCAAATCACAGCATTCTTGTGAGTTGTGTGACACTTTTCAGATTCTTATCGTACCATAAATTTATTGGACAGCAGAAAAATCCCGATTCTCATATATGTCTAGTGAAA
The DNA here is from genome assembly GCA_947562105.1 of Shargacucullia verbasci. Lineage (NCBI taxonomy): Eukaryota > Metazoa > Arthropoda > Insecta > Lepidoptera > Noctuidae > Shargacucullia > Shargacucullia verbasci. The sequence continues at coordinate 7,367,307 of OX387284.1, read as the reverse complement.
TATCTGCTTTCTTTCTTACTTTATATACGTCATACCTACTACATCATACTGCATTATGTATTGCACACAATTCTTACGTATTGTATTAGAAAAATTAGGTCGAGAAAGATTGTTATCCGCTTCATTGTCTTTTCGTAATTAAAAAGCAATAAGTGGGTATACGATCAGAGTAAGTAACAGAACAATATGTAAGAAGAAATATATCTGAATGACATATTACATTTTCATTTGACCCGCTATAAAGATTTAAATTATACATATAAATCAGTGGATATTTTTGGAAAGAGAAAAGTAGTGTAATGTTCTAACAACCTGCACATTAGAAATCTTACACTTATCAAACATACAGCTCGGCAGATAGACAATTCAAATATCACAATGGGACATTTCCGAGTGAAATGCGATTGCTACGACGGAGACACCCCTAAGCTGCGCACACGTCACGCCGCTGTGCTAAACGAACCGTGCAGTTTGAACTACATTTCACGCGTTGTCTATTCACATGTGATGATAAACGATGGAAATTAAATCATATGTTTTAATACCAAACAATATAATGTTGACTTTGCTCGCCAATTTGCTACGCCTGCTGCGTTTGTAACTTTCATTGAACAAACTAGAAATCTGATTGATTTCGCCTGTCTGTAGATACTGTTGTAGATTATTATTAACTCTTTAGGTGTATAGGGATTAAAATAGAAAAAAAAAGAAACAGTTATAAGTTAGTAAAATAAAACCAAAAATAAAACCTGGATGAAAAAGTCAGTCCATTTATCAAACAAAATCCCGACTCGGATTAGTGTTGGTGCTGGGTTGTTTATCTTTTTTCGTTCAAATAATAATAAATTACAGTGGGAGAAGTCGAGTTAGACCTAAGATCATCATTGTATTGTTAATCCTGAGTTGACCTTGGGTTTATTAGTCAGTGTTGAACCTATAAGAGCAACAAGGTTACAAAATAAGATAAACAGTACCAGGAACCAAGATGTACCAAAGAAGCGGGCACGTATATACCCAAAGCGGGCGTACTGACCTAGTGGTCGCGGGCACGTTGAAAGTGACATCGAAGCATAATAACAGTGGCAGGGAAGGTGGTCCGGCCGACTACGGCGCGCAGCGGCCACAGGACGTACAGTGCGCGCGCACCTCGCCATGCGCACACGCTCGACACATGGCGCGTCGCCTGGCGCTGCTAACGCTACTGGCGTGCGCGGCGGCCGTCCGCCACCCGCCGAGATATTCTGCAGATATCTCCGATTCCGAATCCCTAGATCCTTTTTCTGTATGGGACGAATACGAGGACTCCTATGAAACCACCCCTCCGCCACGAATGCGGACCACCACACTTAGTGCTAAAGTGATACTCAAGGGGAAGATCCCCAAAGTGAACGTGACTATGAAAAACGCTAAAGGTGAAGAAAAAAAAGTAATTAAGACGACAAATATTAATATAGAGAGTCATACTAATTTTATAGATAGTAAACCTCCACTAGTGAAGCCCGATGCGGTGACTGGTCATCCAGTCCTTCAGATAGGAGATCAGTTTGTTTTGATGGAATCTCCTGATGTGGAGCCGGTGACGCGAGCCACGACGAGACGACCGTCGACAACTCGGCGAACCACGCGTCGGCCGAACACGACGCGACGCCAACCGTCCACCACACGGCGACCCACGACGCGCCCCATGCGAAGAACACCTAAAACAACCAAGTCACCATATAATAAGAAAACTACTTGCCCACCAAAACATGCTGGATGGCTATCATCATTTTTTGAAGACAATAAATTAAAGAGGGTTCCCGAGAAGCCAGCAAAATCAGGTTGGTTTGTAGGTAGGTCTTTTTAAATTCAATTTATAATATAATTAAAATGCCTCGAGAAATAGAAGACATAAAATTAATATAATATCTTGTAAGAGAACCACCTAGAGAGCTAGGATTAGTAAATTCATGCTCCGACGTCTATCGTATTTGTAGAGCAGCACTTGACGTATGTCCCTCCGCTAAATCGGCATGTCCAGTGTGGTACCCACTGAAATGGCAGTTCTGATTTTTTAAGCTAAACCTCTGTCTTCTTTTTCTCATGTCGAGTTGGCAAAATTAGTCAGTCAACAGTGATGGTATCGAAGCTGGGAAGCACCCAGGGTGCGCCAGATGATTTAACGTGATCATCACTCATGAAAGCTTTCCTTGGAATCCAAATTTTCTTTCCTCGGGTTCCAAGGAAAGGTAGTTAGCAGGAATCACTTATGGTTCGAAGTCGATACCCGTTCTGCGATATAGATATAGCCCCAATTAGGCATAAGAGTTGGAAATACTTTCTGAGCAAGGCGAGCCACTTATGACCAGCGGCTAAACTTTGACAAAGGGAGTAGTAGATTTTCCAAACCTTGTGCCTATACTTAGATTTCCAATTTTATATTTAAGATCCACTGCATTTATGTCGAAGTTATGTTGTCATAAACTGCAGTGGACCAAAAAACCCAAAACGAAAAGGAAAGACATGGGACAACGCTAGACCTAGTCGTAGCTTTATGTCGTACCCATACATTTGGGGACTTTTCTCGTATCGTTATTAAATATTGATTTCATCCTGTCTAGGTCAGTGATCCCACAGACTTAGTTTCTATTTTATTTCGATCTACCCAGCTTAATTGATTTAGTTTTTAAAACTGTACTCTCGAAACAATAAAAAGAAGGCAGACAATTTTTAATTCATTGAGGCAGGTCATGTACACTAAAAGTAAAAACAAAAAAAAAAATCTAAACGAATTGTAAAGTAAAAACCAGTCGAATAAAACATAGAGGGTGGATAAAATAAAATTCCCTTAATTTGGCAAGAGAAAACATTATGAAATATTATGTTGCTGCACGTCCTTCCTCGTCAGCGGCGACATACCAGCCAAAAGCACGCGCATCTTGCTCGTCATTTTATATAGTTTACAAATAAACTATTGGAAGTAAAATAAATAAAATATAGTTAAAAAAATTGCTGTATATTTTTTCAATGTTGATGTTCAGTATATTGCACACTATCGAATTAAGGGAATTGATAATGGCGCCCTTGCCACCCGATTGCAGGCATTTGAATTTGCCTGATAATACGTGGAATGTTGTATCCAGTTAATACATATTTCTTTTGTAATGTGACTATGTTATTACAATTGTTGACATAAATAAATGCGTATCACTAAACTACGTTAAGTTTAATTAAATTAAATTTCTGACCTGACTGCTGTGTTAAGGAAATTGTTCACAAGCATTTTGAATTTTTAGTAAATTGGCTTTCCATATTCATTTCATACAAATAGTATTATAATTGGTATTCAACCAGATGTTACCGGAAACCTACTATACGTAACGCTAGGCAAAGCCCTAAACCTAACCTAACCGTGACCATAAACCGATGAAAAGGAGTTTCTCTAGAAGAAAAATGAACTTTACCCGAATTCATCATTATGAAATCGCATGCAAGACGGCGAGTGACCGAATCATTGCGGAGTCACTAAGTTAGAGAAAAGTGCCGTTTAATATTTTTATTTCTACTTTCTAATGCTTTCACGCTTCAAAAACGTATATATCAAATGTGTTTATGCCAGCTAAAAGCATTGTAAAATTATAATTATAACCTTTAAACATCGTCCCCAAACGGTAATTATAATTGCTTCATTTATCATAAAACTCGATCCATAGATCGATCGCTAAAGTAGCAGATAGCTGTAAATCCAGCTGAAAAAAGCTCATAATAGGAACTTCAATAGATAATGATGACACAAACTTATTGAACACTAACATATTGAAATGATTATTTTAATGATTTGGTAGAAACTGTACCTTAATTATGTGCAAAATTAAGTCATTTCTACAACTACTAAGAAATCGCAGTAAGAACCTAAAGAAAACTTACTGTGAAGCAAGTCAATCGTTTCTAAGCCAATTCAATTTTCAGAACATGATTGTGTAGACAAAGATTTTAAAATAAGGCGCTTGGAGCGTAACACATTCTTAGGTCGTAGGTCATTTTCACTGTTTCATACTCGCTAAAATTATTGCGTTTGTAAATCTTGGTTCAAACTTTTGTATAAAATAGGGAAATTTAGCTAGTCTTGGCCATATAAGACCCGTTAGCGATAGGTATCTATAGAAGGCTATAGATACCTATCGCTAACGGATGAGTGCATATTCTACTAGTTTTTTTTTTTTTTCATTGGGTATATAGCTGTCCCTGTTAAATAGTTTACGTTTTTACGTCTTACTTTCTTTCGTAGTATTTAGTTAGAACAAAACATTTCCAAAAAAGTCCATTTATCTATTCATATTCATATTCATATTCATATTCATATTCTTTATTGCAAATCCACAATGTAAAGATAAGATGGTAATATAAATATTCTTTATATTCATATTCTTTATTGCAAATCCACAATGTAAAGATAAGATGGTGATGGTGATGGTAGTTCATTGGGTATATAGCTGTCCCTGTTAAATAGTTTACGTTTTTACGTCTTACTTTCTTTCGTAGTATTTAGTTAGAACAAAACATTTCCAAAAAAGTCCATTTATCTATTCATATTCATATTCATATTCATATTCATATTCTTTATTGCAAATCCACAATGTAAAGATAAGATGGTAATATAAATATTCTTTATATTCATATTCTTTATTGCAAATCCACAATGTAAAGATAAGATGGTAATATCTATGCTAATTAATGATTCAACAAGTGGCAACTTTTGAAAAATGTATCTGTAAAGCTTTTTGTTTTTTTCGTTATACACAGGAGGTTCTATTTTCGTGAAAATTTGGTATGTGTAGTTCTAAACCCTATATATATATATATATTGGGTGTATATTTTTGAAAAGCTCTAGATGGATAGACTACCATGCTATAGAGATCCCTAAAAAAATCTCACTTAATGTATTTCCTTATCGAAACCCAATATATTAGTAAACTGAAGTTAGAAGTGCGAAACAAAACAAAAGATTGCAAATCCTTAACTACCTAGTGATACGCGATATCATTTGATGTGAGGTTGATCGTGGCCACTCAACGGGTCGGTGCTTACTATCTAAAATAATTACAAGGACGAGATTTAATAAACCAAATTAACCGGTGGCTCGCCTAATCTTCATAACAATTTTTTCCTCACATGTTTTTTTACCTACATAATTGTGCTATTCCATAAATAGTCAGTGTAAATTTATTTATGAAGACAAAAAATATGCACAAGAAGTAGTCTTCCTTTTAAATCGGCTTAAAGGAGAAGGAAGGTTTTAAATTTTGTTAGTATCTCGTTCTGTTCTGGTTATTTTTGATGATCTGGTAAGAGGATCTGGAACTATTCAACATGAGAGATGATTATTATCTCAAGTGGTTTTACAGGATCCACAACGACGGGAAAATATAGTTTCAAACTTGCTGTCGAAATGTTTATTTTAATTTAGGAGCCAGATTAAGACTGCCAGCCATTATAAATGAAGGCATAGATATCAATTTCTTCAAGCCGATTGATGTTCTAACTTGGAGAGCATGGCCAGCTATTATTAGTTTATTTTATAACCTAGTTAAAATCAAATATAAAGAAACCATAATTTAATTCCACCATTTTGATTTCACAACTTTTATACAATATTTTGCTCCGTGTTATTGGAATTATATCGAAAATTATTAATTAATTTTGCACCATTCATAAATTCAGTTTTCCTAGGGTTTGATGTCGAAGAGTCCCTAAAATATATTCATTCAAAATATAAGGTACATTTTATCCATGCCATTATGGTCATACGCCATCTTATTATTGATTGTACCAAGAGGCTATATTATCAGAGAGAGGCATCACTTTATATAAATATGCATTAGCTAAAAGTGCATTATTTCGAATCATGTCAATTTACTCGGATTTGAATGACAAGCTTTACTTACAGTTCCCTTTTTATTTAGTTCATAAAACTTTCACAAATTCTTGGCGGATATACTTGCTTGACGCAACGCACTTACTAAATCCCGGTTTAAAATATTCTTTTCTTGCGTCCCTTGATGAGGACGGTACAGAAATATCTACATTTTGAAGGGAATGTTCGTTGTTATTATTAATAAGCAGCACTTTAGACATTCTTCTTCTTCTATCAGGTCAATGTTTAACATATTTTTATATGTTTATATGTTTTGTACACTATATTGTTTTAGAAATGTAACACAATGATTAAACGACAAGACTGGATACTAACGGGATTAAAATGATGATAACACTTGTTTTATAGCCTTCAGAGGTATCTACTTACTCATTCAGTTAGGGTTAACGCATCGTTATGATGTTTACATTCTTGAAAAACAAAAAACTAATTAAGTACCTACTTGGTTAATTTATCGCTTATTATTCAATTTATTAATTAGACAATAATATTAAAACCAGTTATAATAAAATAGAACCACATTTAACCCACCGTTACCAGCTTACAAGCTGACGGTGGAAAAATACAGCGCAGTTTCTCTTTTTGTCATCATGGGTCAGAGTTAATATGTGAATATCTTCAATATTTTTTAAATTTTACAACATGCCAAAATCAGTTTTAACAATTTTAATTTATGTTTTAACAATAAAAATATATGGCAAGAACGATAAAAACTGGCAAAATATAAAGATATCTATTAAGAATGAAATTAACCCCTTCTATAAATCCATATAGACACGAAAAGTGTAGACAGCTCTCGTGTCAGCTACATTCGCTATGCTAAAACTCAATATGTGGTCAATCATCAATTCATCACACTATTATTCAGAAACTGGGAGAGATGTGTTTGCGCGTTCATAATTAATCGAGTGATTACATATCAATCACTTTCACTAAAGTAATGCATGTTACATGAAGTAACAAACTTTCAATAAAGTAATGCAATACTTACATACTACCGGTTATAAATTCAGTATCATGTGGATTTAAAATATTGTTCCCATCGGATGGTACCGCATTAACATTCCTAACGACTTAATTTTCATTATTCCATCTCGATGGTTTTGTGATTAAAACATAAAACAGCATAACATTAAGGTTCCATAGAACGAAAAAACGCCGACGAGTGTCTCTACGAGATTTACAGTCTTCACACAATCCCAGGGTAATGCGTAAATATCTACACACCTTTCACTTTCATGACATTTTAGTGCATTTTGGAATGGCACTTTATGATTTTTATAAAAAACACTGCATTGTTTTAAAAACGCCCGTCATTTATTGCAATATTCCAGGCACGTTCAACTTGCCTAGAGACATTTTTTTCAGATTCTATCTCGCGGTGCCTCTCATCAGAAATTGTTACTTATCCCATACAGCAGTTCTATAAATTTATTTCATTGATAAATACTTTATTTACTTGTAATACTAGGTACTATTTAACTGATTTTATTGCACGTAAGTAAAGTATTATTTTGACATCTTACTCTCGACATCGTGATGTAAAATAGAGCCGGTTGCTCTATTTCTCCAATTTAAATATTTGATTTCTATTGTATATATTGTGCATTTCTAACACTAATCATCTAGCAGTTGTACACAAAAATGTAAGCTAATTTAGAAGCAAACTTGACGGTATAGTTTTTAATGAAAACACCGGTCTTTAACAAAACAAAACTTAGATGTCGCCGTTTTTTAGGCATACTTACCTATCTAATATGAAGGTGTCAGTTGTGGGAGCCCTATCTTTATATTGTTTCGTTTCGCTGAAAATTATCCGTATCAGACAAAACACACTCGCACATATAATTGTATCGCAGTCTTACATTACTAATTAATTAAGATTAAATTTATCTATTGTTTATTAAAATCATTGCTTTTTAGTATACGTAGTCGTATATTACTAATTAATTAAGATTAAATTTATTCTATATTCTATGGTTTATTAAAATCATTGCTTTTTACCTGCCACAGCTTTACAATATTTTTTTAGCATTACCCGTTGATTTGTTGTACGTACCTATACTTGGTATATGATGATCTACATTATCTTCAATCTCACCAACCATAATGAAGCCATATTCGGGAAAGTTGTAATAATTACATAGTCGCTTAAACACGTAAAAGGTTTTCTCATGTCGATAACTCGGCTGGTGCCGGTGAGTTTAGGCCTTAATTAACATGCTTATATCCTTATATATACTTTTTCACGAGTGTCCACCCATTCTTTCCATCGTGATTATCTTTTACGATTGAAATATACATATAAATAGTTGTGTAGGTATTTATGAATAACAATATGATTGAAATTTCTCCCTGAGTCTCCCATACGCGCGGACGTTTATAATGTTCCAATTCCCAGTGATGATGATCAAATTTGAATGAACGTGAGAATAATCTTAAACGTGAAAGTAATTAACTTAGTAAGTATCATTGTCACGCGTTGCAATCAGTGAGCAACGTGGAAAATGGTCGAGGAAGTTGTCACATTGCACGGAGGCTGACACGAGTCTTCGCTTGCTGCGCCCGCGCACCCGGCCTCCAGCTCTCGCTCGATACTCTCGTCCCACTAACATAAAAAAGTTTCTCCTTAAATGTAGTAACTACTGCACTATGCTTCATATAACAAGAATAAGTACGTATTGAATTATTAACCAGTTCCCGCAACAAACTGGATACGAGCCGAGCTTAGTACGTTATCGCTACATACATACAAAGATTCATTTAAAAGTATTTTTTGAGGATTATACATTGACTTTAATGACTTTCGATGCAGTTTTTTTATTTTTAGGTAAAATACTGTTTAAATCTATTTGGACTTGAACATAATTTTGTCATTCTCACCCATTTCCAAACCTCTCTCTGAGTTCTGTTTTTAATTATTGTATTTATTTTCAGGGTTGTTTTCTACAATATACAATTGGATTGTGGGATCTAAGTCATCGTGGTTTGACGGGAGCTGGTTTGCGGATGACATTTCTCTTAAGAGACCGATTACAACTACAACTCCTCTACCCCTAACGGCAGCACCCACCAATTGGTTCCAAACCCTTTTAGATTCTGAAGATGGGGATGGCGCGTATATCTCCAATGACATTCCGATGAGTAAGTTTCGAATCAAATCTAATTCGTTTAATTGTCTTACTTTTAATATTCATATTAACGATCCACCATTTTTTCTGATCGACCATCATTATGAAAATTTTACGAATCAATTAAATTGCTATTTTACTGAAACACATTTTGGCCCAAATATCAATAAGTACATGATAGTAAAGTAAACACTTTCTCTTCATTAACACCTAACGGTGTTACAAATGTATTCCTGTTAATAAACAGAAGCGTCAGATACTTCAGAAATTAATTTTATTTAGAGTTAATTGCCGTTAAAGATGTTCACGTTCTAGTCTAGTAAGCTGTTGACTGTTCTATTTTTTATATCTAAGTATCATATACATTCATCGCTAGAGTCACTGACCCTTGTATTTTTTCAATTGTAACATCTATCGCGACATCCGTCGACTTCAAGTCTTTTCGACGTTATTTCTTAGAAATTTAATTAAGTATTACAATTTAATAATTTCGTTTATAAGTATATTGTTATTTACTTTATTTAAAAATGTATGAGTGTTGATACACTCTGCTGATGTTACGGCTCAACGTTTTTCCTTTTTTATAAGTAAAATCGTAATGAAACTAACCCTCTATCGTAATAAAATTTGCTAAGCCTCTAACAAGAATTAAAATATCTTATCTTGACTGAACCCTGGGTCACATTGACGACCTTAGGTGAAGATGCGGCACCAAGAAAATAGCAACGTACGCCACTTTCTAGAGTTATTATATCAATGGCTTTATTCGTTATAACTTTCTCACAGTTTTTTGTATGAATATGACTGACTTACGAAATTGTTTTAGTTAACACTTTTCATTTAACTTTTCTAAATCTAAATAAGTACCAACCGTACAGTTCAAAAATTACAAAATTAAACAAGGGCACACTGTATGCTACGCATCACAATATTCAAAATGTTCTGAATAACGCTGACCATCGGCAGTATCCATATGTTCGGCACCATTGGCACGTTGAATGGCTAAATAAGTAGATAGTAAAATGTATAACAATAATTAGTTTTGATTGATGTATTAAAAATCTACCTTTTCTAGAAAAGTCTACAAAGAAGGCTTTGAAGAAGAATTACAAAGGTTACCAGCTAATAAGGACGTATCCGGATGTGCAATGGAAGGTGCATGAGATGTTGGACCTGCAGGAGGACGCGCAGGGGTCGGGGCTTATGTGGTGGACATCACCCTCGCTCAACGGGTCCACCGACTTACTTGTGCCGCCTGATCTCCTTGTAGACGTCAAAGATCATCTCAAATCCAATAAAATAGACTTCGAAGTGGTCATTTGGGATTTGCAGGTAGAGTAAGCTTTCTTAAACCATACCTTCAATTTTAGTATTCTTAATTTTACATAATTTTAAATAGAATTCTCATTTTCCTCTATAGAAAGCGATAACCTACGAGAACCCACGACTGTCGAAGAAACAAAGACTTGAGTTAGAACAGCTGCGTGGCCACCCGATGACATGGCGACGATATCATCGATATGCCGACATCCTCAGATATTTGGAGTATCTACAGCACTCGCATTCTGAATTAGTAGAGCTCATACCACTAGGTCGATCCTCAGAAGGATTACCACTAGTAGCAGTTAAGGTAACAACACAATACCAAGACTTGTGAATGATATCTACAAGTGTTTTTGGTTTGTTTTTATTAACGTACTAATATCCAATTGTTAACAGATTTCACTGTCAGTAAATGACATTAAGAAAGAAAAAGATAAGAAAAAATGGAAGTTACGCTCTCGTATGAAACCCGTAGTATGGTTGGATGGAGGCTCACATGCGCGTGAGTGGATAGCGCCGGCAGTCGCTACCTGGATGATACATGCCCTTGTCGAGGGCGAGAAAGGTCTAGGTTAGAACTTACTATATACTTACTGGTTAACTTTTTTCAATTACTACTAATATGTGCAAACTTTCTTAGCGGCAGTACCTACCAGTAAATATTTTTGTATGGAACTTGTTTCTCAATAAATAGGTGCGGAATATGAAATGCTCAAGCAAGCCGACTTTTACATCATGCCGGTGTTGAACCCCGACGGTTACGAGCACTCGCACACGCACGACCGGCTCTGGAGAAAAACACGTTCACGACAGCCAGACCATTCCGACGACTACTATGTAGGATGGTGAGAGATACTTATAATTTATGATAAACAGTTTTCCGGGAAATCTTAGACTAGCTAATAAATTTGAGCAAAAAATTACAGTAGGTCCATGTTTTTGTTTTATTGTATGCCTCCGTAGCTTTATGGCTTTATTCACGTCCTATGACTCACCCATTATAAATCATTGACCCTTTTATTTAACAGAGTTCACAAAAGACTCATTTAAATGACATCGGCGAAATGTGGGTGTACTGAATTATAATTAGATATATAGAAGACGGTAGTAGAATTAAATATTATATGCAATTACTTTTCAATGCACTTGACTGAAAATGTATCATTTACCACCCGAGCATATTGCATATTGTGGAGTTAATTTACCTAAAATAATTAATCAATACATTTTCTCATACATTTTATTAACTGTAGTGTCACGCCAGGAACTTAGAAAAAGATTAAATGTTCGAATTCACTAATATGGTATAAAAAAAATAACTGTCACATTATTTGATCTTAATCGAGAATTATAACTTACATATTTAAATGCACGCCTTCCCTGCTTTTCAGGAAAATTTATGAGTAGGTAATGTAAACGAACGGGCCTTAGTTACAATAGCCGCACGTAATAAAGTCACACGGGGTCGCACAGTATTTTTTATAGTACTAGAGCTCCAATTCACTATCACGTTCCTAACTAAGGAATAGATAGGTACTTTTGATAAATAATTTTCTTCTGAAAAATCTATTAAGTAGAATCATGTATCTCTTTAAATCTCTTAAAGTTTGGCGCTTGTTGGCTTTGAGTATCTCGTTGGTAGTAAGTAGTAACGAGCTTAGCATGGCAAATATGGATCTCGGTTTAAGTGACCTGGTGACCCAAGAAAATAAAAATGTGGTAAGGATTTTTTATGAGTCTGTTATTCTGAGTATTTCTATCTCACGAAAACGTGTCACGTGACTTTTCAGTCTATGACCATAAAGGTTAAAATGGAATACTTCACCGGCCTTCGTGAGATAGAATAAATATAATATGTATGTTAAATCCGAAAAGTTGTCTAGTAAGTTTTATTGCGGTTTAACAAAAAGGTTGACAGTAAACTCTTTTGAAAGCGTCTATCAGCGCCCGCGCCGATTACCACTTACGATTACCATTAACTAGCCCACATAACATATGGACTACTTTGTAATAAAAGAAAAATCGTAATGAAATCATTAGTGATGACTTGAAACATTGGAACTTTGTAAGTCTCAATAATTTTGTAGAAAGTGAGTTGCATACCTACGTACATAGATCTAAATAATAATAGTCAGTAGTAATTGACTTATTATTAGAATAATAAGATTATATGATTACATACCTCCTTGCATGTTTGTAAATGATGTGTAAGTATCTATCTATAATGCCAGAGGCGAGGAACATTCTGTTCATGTAGTACCTCGTCTCAACAATTTATTTTATCCTTGATACATTCCAAAACCGTAAACATACCTTGACTTGTTTATAGTGAAAGCTTTTGTTTAATAAAACCACTTCAAATTATTTTCATAAACCACGTCATTTCCTTCAAATCATACCGCATGTCACTGACACGCACACTGTTTATTTAGATATAAGAATACTAAGTCTATGGATATAGGTATGTATGTTTTTGTTCATTACCTTCTACCTACAATATATATATAATTTATACAAATTTAGGTGATTTATACGATATAATAAGTACGTACTTTCTATTCTGATGCCAAATTATCTTATCAAATAGATATCAATCACAAAAGCTATTATTAATTCGTACAGCCGTTATTTTTAGTAATGACAATATAATTTCTATACTCAGACGGATATATAACAATATTTTTATAAGCCCAATAAGCTACGCATTTCTTTTCTCCATCTTAAACTTATCAAGCCTTTTTCGAACTATGGTGACGTCGGGCTCTAGTCTAATTAGAGGCGTCTAAACATCGCACCCCCTAATTACATAATAGAAATATACAGACAGTTGCCGTCGGTCATAAACATGTAAATTTCACAAAATGTATATGCGAGAAACGGATGCTCTGTTTGTTGGTCGCTATAGCTGTCAGATAACTCTTACGCAATCAAGGCGCGAAGGAGCTGCCATTTGCGATTAATCTCCGAATCTCCTGGGAGAAACTTCTTAGATGAAACCCCTAACGACTTTGGCCCGTCCGTACGGATGCCTTGATCCGTCTTAAATGACCTAATCTTGAAATAAATTCAAGTCCCATCTTGTTATTTGTTTATGGAATGGGAATTTGTGCTTAGCTTTAGATTTATTTATTCCGTTTAACAAAATTCGAAAACCTTTGTTTTTGGGTCACTCGCTAAAATTCAGCGTTTTGCATTGCTGAATTATGTATGAATGGAACTAATTAATTATGATATAACTTGTATAACTTATCATGATATAGTAGATTTACTTTGTCTTACGTATTCTGATTATTTAAGAACAATATAAGCTCATTTCATATAAAAATTACGAAAATGTCGGCGAATTATGGATGCTGATATGATGATGATAATGATACTGTATAAGTATACAATTATATCAAAATGAGAACGTTTTAATTTTTATAGTCAGTTAAAAATTCCTCCATGTGAAATCTCGTAGGCGTATTCACTTTCTCAGTTAATCTATCACTCCTTCAGTAGTTCGGTTTTACATCAACCAAAGAAAACACATTTTGAATTTAGATATTAATTCAGGGGCGTAGCTACCGCCGTATCAGCCGTATCAAAGATACGGGGCCCTCCAGCTACAGGGGCCCCGTGAAATGCTATCCAGAACCTTACTCAAACTCTTGGGCCGTACGCTAAACTTGCCGGCAAAAAAACAAACATATTATATGGATTCATTCACTTACATCACATACATGAGTTTTAGTCAGTAAGGACTCTTTAAGTGTTTAATACTAAAGCAATTTGTGATATTTAACTTTTTATAGATTTTATAACACTGAAGAGTAACTAACGGGCCAATGATTTCATAAAAGAAAATTGATGACGTCGTATTACTAGACAGATGAATTTTTCAACTGGGCGTGGATGGCCAAATCCAAAACTATTTTTCGATATTCCTTATAGTTTCGGATTTGACCATCCACGCTTACTTGAAAAATTCACCCTGTAGGTATAACAATTCGACAATGCAAGTGTTTTTGTTTCTATTGTGAAAAATCTTTACCCTTCATTCGGGCTTCGCCGCATTTAGGTAGAAAGACCCCCCCTCAACAAATTGAATAAATTGATACAGGGCCCGTCCAGGGCAAGCTACGCCACTGTATTAAGTCGAGTATGTTTCTTAATCAGGTTTCCATGGAACTGGGGACAGACAGAGTGTGTTGGTGTGGACGCGGATCGCAACTGGGACTATCATTGGGGCGAGAAGGACTCCTCCCAGGACCCGTGCTCGGACAACTACGCCGGGCCCCATCCGTTCAGCGAGCCCGAGACCCGAGCCGTGTCCGAATTCTTAGCCGAGCATAGAGCACAGATTAAGGTACTTGTTAACTTTTTCCTGTTATCTCGGATACTTGGACATGTTAGAAATTTGAATTAATATGCGACTTTATGCATTTAGCTAAGCTATGCTGTTCTCTAACTAACTATTAACATAAAATTCCACGATTAATGTATGACATACATACTTTATTGACCAATCTTCAAAGGGTCTCTATGGTCACTTTGTCGCAATTCGAATACCAATGCTAATTTTAATGGTCATTAGCCATAAACCATTGTATGAGTGTAAAGCTCTGGGTAATCCACGAATATGAACCCTGTTCAAGTTATCTTGTTTTCTATCTCAGTGTTTTTATCGCGTGACCGATGCACACTACGATACTCGTCATTATAGATACTTATTACCCATTTAGAATGCTCATGACTTCATTTAAATGGGTAATTAGTACCTATAATTGCCGAGTGTAATGAGTTCTGAGGATTCATTTTCACTTTAGATCTTATTAGTTTACTAACCAGCAAACACATACCAAGCTATCTGATTTCGGCTATGAATACCTATAGTCTTGCTTGCATTGTTAGTATCAACCTTGGATTCTTCGATATACTCTGATAAACCGACACCAGGGGGACTATTCTTGGGCGCTTCGAAATACATCTGTACGTGTAGTCATATAGTCTTCCTCTATAGAAATTAAGTCGCAAAATTTTCGACAGAGTCAAATCCATTCAAATCATCACCCTGTAAGGGTACTGCACAATAGTCAGTTTACTTAATTACTAATTATATAGGAGCTATACTTTGCAGTGATAGCCTAGCGGTTGAACGCTTGCCTTCCATGCAGGAGGGTCCGCGTTCAAACCCGGCCCGCACCTCTGACTTTTCGGAATCATGTGCGGATCAGAATTTGATTATCACTTGCATTTACGGTGAAAGAAAAACATCATGAGGAAACCTGCACACCTGAGAGGGCTCTATAAAGTTCTCGACGGTGTGTGTAGTCCGCCAACCCGCACCGGGCCAGCGTGGTGGACGAAGGCCTACCCCTTCTCATTCTGAGAAGAGACCCTTGCCCAGCAGTGGGACAGTAATGGGTTGAATTTATTTATTTATTATACTTTGGCAATAACAAGTAGGTAAAACAACAATTGCAGAATTATTGCAAATATTTTTTATAGCTTATCGTTTTATCTTAAAACAACTCTTGCAATGTGTTATAACTAATAAAACTTCTGGTTCAATAACTTTTATTTTAATCAAATCAATTCATTTTATTGCAGACATGTGTGCTGATCTTAAGGCCAAAATGATCTTTGGCACTCTAGTGAAAAAAAAAGAAAAGGGAGATCTTTCCCGTTTGGCACTTAAGCGGATGTAAAGAGAAAAGTGACACATTTTTCTGACAAACAGGCATACATTATTCGAAAATGTGAGCGTTCGATGAAATTTGGCCTAATTCATAAGTGCATGTCGACCTCTTAAAGAAAATATATTTCTAACGTGATACTTATTAGTTTTATGAAAGTAGACGCCCTCGTCAACTTTTTTCCGAACTTTTCCGTTTATCTCTATGAACCGCCTCGTATTTTTGGATTTAATTCGATTTCGACATGATCACTAATCGTGCAAGAATGTACCCCAGTGTACATGAGCCGTGACAACGCAGCAAATTCCACAACCTAGTTAAAATTTAACGTAACTCACATATCGCAACTCGTAGTTACTTGCTAAATAGAAATCAGGAATGGTTACCACCGCCTTTAAGTATAGCAATTTATCATTCGTTCAAAACCGTAAAGGTAGACCGCACGTCGATCGCGGGAAATTGTGACAGAATACGATATTTGCCCACATCATTACTTTCAAAAGATTTTCTACAGCACTTTCAAAAGGAACACCAATGTAGTGATATGAGAGAGTTAGATCTTTAATGTGGTCTATGATTTTGATGATGAATATGTACAAATATGTGGTACGATGGATGTTACCAATGCATAATCAGTGTGACGTGTTACCTACGTGTCGCTTGGCTACTAGTACTTACAGCGCAGAAACGGGAATACACCTAATAATACAAATTAAAAACTAAAATCTTAGTTAATTACAATATATTGTACCTATACTGTACCTATGTTTATGATTTTATGATTTTACAAAATTACCTATGAAAGAAGCTTTATGGAAATTAAATTGGAAGCTCGTTTTTTAACAGCTTCACAGTCGCTACGGCCCTGCACGAACAAATGATTCTTGTTTAGATTAAAAGTATACATAATAGCTCCATTATTTTGTGTTGTAAACCTACAAAGCTAAGATATAATTATACATTAATTCACAGCTGTATTTGTCCCTGCACGCGTACTCGCAAGCGTGGTTAGTGCCGAGCTCCCACGCACATGAGACGTTCGCCGATGATGGCGTGCTCACCGAGATGGGCAAGTTGGCCACCGTCGCACTGGCTGACTTATATGGCACTAAATATCAAGTAAGTATTTTATTGTGTATCTTAGGTATTGGTCTATTGGTCGCAAACGCGGCTGTTAAGCAATCGCTCTGGTTTGGATTCCTAAGTCGGGCAATGTGATTGACCTTTTCTTCTAGGAAATTCTCTGTAGCAGGCCGGAGTTAGGAGTTTTGGCCGGTTATAGCGAAAGGCTTTCAGCTTTAGATACACACATTTCGTAGAAGACTAACAATACACTAACGATTGGCACAAGCCCTCCTTATTTGCTATTGAAAATGTAGACAAAGTAGTAGTAGGTAGACAGAAACAGAAACAGTAGTGACTCGAAAAATTACGTAAAGGTATCTTAACTTTAAGTAACTAACTTTTTATCAAGATAACAATTTTGACTGATTGCAGTAAGACCTCAAAGCTTTTACTACACATTACGGTATAATAACTTTGATACTATGTATCCCACAGCGATAGTAATATTATTCACTCTTACCTTAGTTATTGATCATATACCAATGACTGCATCAATGGTTTCAAGCGCGACGGCTGAACGTGTGGCCCTGGGTTCGATTCCAGGTCGGGCAGTGTTATTAGGTTTTTCGGTATGGAAATATTCTGGAGCAGCACAGAGTCTAGAACTGTGGCTGGTAGATGGCAATTAGCTCGCCCCCCTATTACTCTCAATACCGCCATCAGTGAAATGTGAGTGTACAGCAGTAGGTACCCCTCTGTCTACCCCTTCGGGGTATACAGACGTGATGCTATGTTATATATGTATCATTGAATATTGTCTTCTAGGTTGGCACGGCCGCTGAAATACGACAACCTGCTTCTGGAATGTCTCATGATTGGGCGAAGGCACGCGCTGGCATCAAGTTCGCTTATCACGTTGACCTTAGAGATTCCTTTGGCCCATATGGTTTCTTGTTGCCAGGGTCTCAAATAGTGCCCACTGCACGTGAAACCTGGCAGGCCGTTAAAGCAATTGTAGATAATTTGTCTCCCGGCTAAACAATTCTAATGAAAAAAAAAACTATAAATTGGCTCAACATTAAAAAGCTTAATTTAGCGCTGAGCAAATAGTCGGTACTTCGAATTAATTTATTTGATGAACTTTATAGGTCAGTAGGTATTTATACGATGACGGCACAAACTTGATACTAGTAGGTAATAATCTATGATAGAGAAATTCCTAATTATCTGTCTCCCACAACTGGACAAAGTGTCCCTGTAGCCTTCTCCTTGCGTTGCCTTCTCTGGCTCCTCTATCATTGTGTAATCAGCAAAACTATTTTTTTATGTATAAATCAGTTTATTTTTAACACTAATGTAAGATGATTATAGTGTGATAACAGTTAATTTATTACATAGATAGTACCTACTAACTATTTGAATTCAAAATTGATTACAGAAGTTGTTATTTTCGAACTGCATTTATTTGGATACGTGAATGTCGTTGGGACTTATAAAATATTTAATTAAATTGAGATGCATCAAGTACCGAGTGTAATATATTAATAAGATACTATCAATATAAGTACAAAATAATTTAGGAGCTATATACCTACTCTATAGTATGTGTATTAGCAGCGATATATTTATTTGGGTAAGTAGAAAAATAAAAGAGATTTTAAAGCAAATAAGTGTTGTGTCTTCTTATATCCTTGCTCATTTTCCCTTACGGTAGGTACTTACCTACTTCAGGAGATGGACGCCTTTCGCTGTCAGTTGAGGCCCATACATCTGATAGCGCCAGCGGGAAGCGTCGATTTCATTCATTCTTACACCAGCCCCCTAAAACTCGTTCAACATGAATTTGGAACTGGTCGGGTTTAAGCAAGGTAGTAATGGATGAAATTTGGTTATCCTTGTAAATTATATCGGATAAATCAATACTAATGCTAATTTATGTTTCGTGCTTAATATAGGAGGCGTCATGACTTTATCAGAAAGGAGAGACTAAAAATATGCGTATTTCCAGTGAGGAGTGCTAGTTCTTTACGTTAAAAGTCAAGTTACCGGAGACCATTTAATGACGAGTAGTCGTCGTTATATGGTCTCCGGTGTTCGTTATTGTATCTTGCGCTTAATATTCTCAAAATTGTTTATAACATACGTTCAATGTACCATTCTCTAAGGTTGTACCTGTTTAATGACTTTAAACGGACTTCCATTATTTTATATCTTTTAATTCTTATTTATCGTATAAATCATATTTAATTTGAAGAAATCTACTGGAAATGGTATATGAAACCCGATTAATCTTGTAGTGCCATGCTATGTTAAGGACTTGTCCTGTCTGGATGCCACAGCATACTGCGAAAAGCAACGCAACGCGTTAGCCCCTGTATAATTCGATGAGGTATAAAACTGAGCAATTTTGCTTTTGCAAAGGTACTTCGAGCTACTTCGTGTCATTTTAATACGCGCGAGAATAATTATACGCCAAGTGATTGTTTATATGCGCCCAGCTAGGAAATGGTGTAAAGGAAAATTAAAAAAAGAGACACTGTCATATTGACATTAGCGTTTATCAACTCAACATGTCAAAATATTGATAAAATGACATTTGCATAACCGCTCTCGAATATGTAAACTTGTAAACAATTTATTCATTTAACTAAAATAGGTATAGATTATTAGAAATATAAAATAAAAATGAATGATAAAAAAGATATTGTACTGGAAACTAATGAAATTGATTCGGCGAAGTTTGAAGAAACCGTAAGCTCAATATTATGTGGTCTTGGAGCACAAAAATACATTGAAATATTCAAGTAAGGTCAGCTTTGATAAAGGTATAAAAATATTAACAATATTATTGTATTAAAGTACATTTCTGTTATTACAGAAAACAAAATATTGACCAATATGGTTTATCAGAATTATCAGACGAGGATTTACTAAAGCTTGGTATTGACGAAGCTGACATTCGAAGACAACTCCTGGAACATGCTAAACTAATTCCTGCTTACGATGAATCTGCTGTTACCGCGTAAGTGTCAATTTATTTATGTTTTATTTTAATTAACACGGACGCAGGGCAATTATATTAATTGCGACATTTCAATTCTAAAGTTCTCCAAGCAGACCAATATTAACGACTCCCTTTTTGTCCACAAACACATTACAGAAAGGCTTGGCTACCAAGAACAATATCATCTCAAGCTATGAACATTGTCTGCTATACTAAGGCCTCCTGCTGACCACTACAATAAAAAACCTGAGAATATGGGGGATAGATTTTTAAAAGTAGTACGTTTTTATTAGCATAAGGAAGGATGCTAGTCAGATTAGTTAAACTGTATGTGTATTACGGGAATGTTTGTCTTTATATACTTAACATTCTACAGATTTTCCAAAACACTATAATGTACTATAATCATTTAGTCTGATTGATATCTCCAATATTATTATGCTACTAGTCATTTTTAAAGTAGATGAAAAAGCACAATAAAAAATATTTAGGGCCCATTCAATATTTAAAACAAATAATAAATTAAACTAATCTATCTTACACTTGCAGGTCAAATTTAGGTCCAATAGAGATAGTAGAGGTTTTTGAAGAATGTGCATTACTTCTCCATAGAATCCACTTAAGCATGGTCGCAAGTAACACAGTGCTGACCAAAACAAAGAAAGTATCAGACTGCTTGCTTTACAAAGATAAATATGCATCCAACTTAGCCCTGGCAACTTTAAGGGAAATGGCCAATATATTAAATTCTATGGATAATGCAGTACACACACAATTAAAGGTTAATATTGGCTAGTTTGTAATTATTTCATTCTTTTAATTATGCAAATCAAATTGACTAGACACAAGTCTAGAAACTTGAAATTTAATACTATATGTAATCATATTAAATATATATAATGCAAGGCAGGCAAAAAAAGGACATTCAAAGTATTAAAATGGAAATCTAAGCTGACATAATCATGGTCATTTTTTAAAAGTGCCTGAATAGGCTTATTTGAGATAAAAAAAAAACCTTTGACTTTGGTTCAAAAGTAATTTTACTAACACAAAAATTTTTATCGTTTTTTTTTAACTAAAGGAAAGTTACTATATCTTAATGATTTTTCAGATGAAAACAAAAGATAGTCGCAACAGTAAGAAAAAGAAGATTATAGTTGGTACAGTTGGCAGTGCTGTGATTGTTATGTTGGCAGTGCTATTTACTCGGTCTCTGAAGCAACTTCAATAACCCCTATCCATTCTATATTTGAAAGCAACTACCTTCTAGTCTTTAAAGTAACTATGTCCTCTTCAGTATCCTATTTTATATGAATTAACACTAACATATAAACAACTATAGTGTGACTACTTTGTTATGTTAATAAATAATCCTAAAAATAATATTTGTTTAGTTTTTTCAATACTCGAGGCAAACAATTGATTTTAACTTAAATTTGCTGAATCTCTTAAGGAAAAGTAAGCGAAATTCTAAGTCTAAGCACAGAAAGTAACGTTTGTAGCGAATAGTGGGTTGGAAGAAATACTGGGGAGTTAAGTACAACATGTAATTCAAAAAACCCATATCCGTTAAGCATACTTAAGTTATGGGCATACCGAGAGCGAGGCAGCTGCTCCACCTTTAGATCTGGCCTGCTGCCCCCGAGTCTATCCTATCTCCTATACATACCGATTAATGCCTAAGTAGGTACTATTATAACATGTATTTCCCTGATAAGTCTAAGGAGTCCCAAACCTGGGTAAAAAAAACTATCTACACCTCCACTTCTCGCGTTCCTTTATCTGTCCAGTTTGTAAGGAAGTTATGCATAGTAAGCAAATAAACCATTTGCTCCGGTCCCGGAGACGGCTTGCCCCCTTGTCTATATGCCGGCAATAAATCCCTAATTTACACGGTCATTCGACCGACAAACAAGTGCACACAAAGGCGAATAAAGGGTCAGCTCAAACCGGATGCAGCATTACTACCAAAAATAAAAGGTTTCCCAGTTTGTGCAGTAAATAAATCCAGATGAAGTGACCCAATTGTTTTGACCTCCCCAATTAAAAAGTGTAAGGTAAATGATGGTTCGGCAGGCAGGCAGGGCGGGCGTGACGTCACGGGCGGGGACAGACGGGCGCTCCGGAAGCGTTCGGGGACCGCGCACGCCGGCCGGTAGCGGAGTCCCGCGCTCCCTGGACCGACGATATCGTTATTGCGGCCGAGCGCGCCAATTGAAACGCGTGTCCGTTGCACCCAATCGGGACGTGCCCTCTTCGACTTGTGAAATTTCGGACTACGAATTTTAGTAATGTGTAATAAAATCCGTTAATTTTTGTGCAATAATGAATAGCTTCATACAAATAACGGTGTTTGTTTTATTATTTTTAAATAGTTTACGTGCTCAGGAAAATTACGAAAAGGGTAAGTAATCTTCAACTATTAGGTAGTTATTATACAGATTTATTATATGTCTTCCTATACAAGATTAACCTTTGAAGTCTCAAAAAGTATCCGCAAAATAAAATTTTATCTTAAAAAGGTAAACATCATTTGATATATTTAAAAGAAAATAATAGGCCGCAAACGAGTTAAAATCTTGAGCAAAAAGATCTTGAGCACTTTTAAATACCGCGGGACAAACATCGCTTTGAAGAACTTTAATTTTACTCAAGAAACTTCTCAAACCTTCGATTGAATTTACTGATATAGTAACATGTGCTTAAGTGTAATACCTTACCCTTTGAACCTAACATATCTAAGTTATAGGATAAGCCTCTGCGTACCCTACCCTGTACCGTACCAAAAGTTACATGTACTTCTAGGTAAGTGAGGATGTAAGCCGTTTTTTATGGTTATTAGGTCTTATCCTTGATGTTGCCAAAGCCGATAAACCAGTAATTGTAAACCTATATTATAATCTAAGGCATACATAAAAAAAAGCCCTGATCCCTGAAAATCCCTCGAACTTGTACCTAGTATTTTAGTTAAAATGTGTTTTGGCGTGCGATATTTCAAAATTGAAAAGATAACAAAACGCATTGTTTAAGGTAGGACGTTTTTTGACCTTTAAGAATAAGGGGGTATATCAATAATTCTCTGCTGTCTTTAGCTTTGGAGTGGGGTGGCCACTACCTACTTAATTTTCCTTTGTACTTGTATTTTTAATTCTGAATTAGTCCGTTGCGGATTCCAGTACAGATAAGTCAGTTCCTTCGAACACTATAATGAAGTGTTATTGCATTATTTTTCACGACGGAAGAAGAATCACTTTTTTCCTGACAGACGTTGTATTTTAGGAAATACTTAAGTTCTTTTATTCGTTCTTGCCACTGACGTAGAAACATCTTATTCACCATTATAGATCCTGGCATTAGAGTTATGTAGGTACCTACCAATAACATGTACAAGTGACTAAGAGAGTTGAGGGCCTGCCGAATAAAGACAAACTCGTTTGATGGTACTCCACTGCTGGTCGTTTCTCAAGTTGAGGAAAGACCTATCTTTCCTCAACTTTATAAACTATCCACTTCCTCGTACAAACATAACCAGGCATTATTATTTATTATTGTTCGGTGGTCTTAGTGCAAGCTGTGGTGGGTCAGAGTGTAGAGCTGCCATGCAATGTCACTGCAGAAAATGAAGATGATAAACTCAATATACTAGCCTGGTACAAAAATGGATCTGCAACTGCGTTCTACAGGTAATAACTGAGGTTTTTTTTTTTGCATAAGCGAGCATCCGTGTCACCTGATCAATGAACGGTAAACGATCACCACGATCGCTGATGAGATGGGAGAAGGATTAGACTATTCTAATACTAGTCGCTCACCGCACAAAACACCAGTATCATTTGAGCCTAGTTGATACCGATTTGCTAAGTCTAGCCACTTAGCTAGCCTGCTTTCTGTCTACTTGTAGATTGGACTACAGCTAGATGTTTAATACGTCACGACAGCACCTACTTAACATGTAAATACACATAACAGTCTGTAAATTAAAGGGTGTTCGTTAAATATCCATTACGCTAACGGCCTTTTAAATTAAAGTACCTAAGAAAGATTTGATCATGCCTTTCGTTTGTATCAGCAGTCGCGATTTGCGCGATGGCGACAAGAGTACCCCGACATCAGGCGGGCGATACCGGCTCGTGACGGGAGAGTCAGAGGGACAGAACAAGTTGCAGATTGTCACCGTGAGACCCTCAGACGCCGGTGGCTATACATGCCTCGCCGACTTCGCCGCAAGCCCTGCGCACAGAACTCACAGTCAACTTGTTGTTATCCGTAAGTACCTACAGATGATATTAACTAGAATAACAGTCTGAGCTCGATCTTCTTGTGTATCCCTCTCGATTGTTATTGATGAATCATGTCACTGAGACAATGGACCTCTTTCGCACTATACTTACTAATTTCCCTCGCGTACATAGTAGGTAGGTTTTGCTGGTAGTCTGAAGACTGTGCAAACGTGTTGGTGACTTATGATACTGCAACTCAGTAGTTATTATTGCATTGGGGCTAAGCAACTTGGATGATTATTATTTCACCATAATTATGTCGTTCGTTGGATGAGCCTCTTAGCGGTGGTCGTTGCGCAACTTAAACGTTATTGAAACGAGCTATCGTCATAATAACGGTTAGCAGGTTATTTGAAAAACCTGCTAACCTGCTAACATGCTAACGCTAAAGTAGCTAATAGCGGTGGTCGTTGCGCAACTTAAACACGTTATTGAAATGAGCCATAATAACGGTTAGCAGGTTATTTGAATAACGTGCCGGTTATTTGAAACCATTAATTCTTGCGGTTATGGTGGAGCAACCTAAAAAAGCTAAAAAAAAAAAAAAAAAAAAGGTCATCAAAACTTCACGGAGCCGTTTCATTTTAAGTAAATAGGGAAGCTAAAAAATATTACGTGTTGCTCATGATATGACAAATAGCGACCAATAGCAGGATAGCGCGTTTTAACAACCGCTATTGATATCCGATAGACAGTTGCGTTTCGTTATCCAAAAAAGATGCTACTGCCCACCGCTAGAGCCTCTTCAACTCGGCACGAGCTCGGGTTGATTTATGGAAGCTCTAGGTCCTTGATAGTTTGTATTATTTATTTAGATTACGCAGACATAACTTCAACTTGACCTTTGTGCCTGAATCATTTTGATGTGTGCGTACAGACAAACAAAGAGATAAGTAGGTATACAGCGTCACAAGATATAGATGAAGTATTTAGTAAGAGTGATAGCCTAGCGGTTGAACCCAAACGTTTAAATTTTGAGAATGATATGCATAAATTTCCGCCGACCCTCACCAGGTCACCTTCTGATTCTGAAAAGATGCCCTTCTCCTGCAGTGGCACAGTGGAGCTATTATATATTTTGCATGAAATTATAAATGCATTCGATTATAACATGTAATGATGAGCTATATTTCTTTTATGTTTTTAAGAAAATGTTGTCTACATTTGGTGAGCCTGCGTAACTATCTCTTTGTTCGCCTGTACAATACAAGAACGATTACTTTTTCTAAAATTAACGCAACACACGACGTGTACTGTTAACGTCTTTATTCGTTGATCTACGTGGCATGTAACTGCGAAATTGCTCATGCACTTAGCCGACTATAGGATCAATGTTGACGGATGATTTATGTATTACATGAGTCATCTTGCATCATTATCTGACGGTAAATATGTGACGCTGAGGTACCTATAATACCTACATGCATAACAAGCAACAATAAAGGAATTTTTCGATTTATTTATTATTTTATACTTTAGGTGATCAAGCTAATCGCTATTTAGCACTGTTCCTCTCTACCAATTTTGCTGTGTTGTGATGATGATGATCAATTTTATTTATACTCTACCTTTGTACAACATTTTGGAACGCAATAAAGTCCTATTGAGTACCTATATAGGTATCTACTTGACAGTTAAAACCCAGTAGGTAGCCATGTAAGTAAATACATCGTTATCGGCATGACCTCAGGTATACCGCCGACTTATTTTTTCTATAATAAACTGTACTTAATTAACTTTAGAAAATACATATTTTTAATTTTTTACGTCTATTGTATCGAGCTGTGCCAACAGCATCTGTAACAAGCTGAACTGAAAATTTACCTATGCAGCGAAATAGCGCGGCGGCTCCAGTTAATTGGTGCGCGACGCTAATGAGGAAGCTGGCAGCGCCGGAACTGTTCGCTCCATTTATTAAACAATTGTGCGACGTAAACATTACATCATTAATAGCATTATAATTAGCTAGGTTAGTGACATTATATTATTTTAGGCTCGGAACTTAATCGCATTGCATCTGCCAATATTTAAGTCATTTCAATTACGAAATAGAGTTTTACAAATGTAAAGTTTGGTACATACCTGCGTATTCAGTAGTCTAAAGTTTCCGATAGTGTTAAGTATATACCTATCCTATACTAGCTTCCTCCCGCGGCTTCGTTCGCGTGGTTTACGAACCCATACATTTTTCCGGGATAAAATGTAGCCTATGTGCTATTCCAGAGTATAATCTATCTCTGTGCCAAATTTCATCCAGATCCGTTGACCCATCAAACTTTCACATTTATAATATTAGTAGGATAGGATAGGATAGAATTAGTAGGATTATTTATACAAAAATATTAAACAAAGTTATTTGTCCAAATAGCACTTGACCTCCTGGTCTTGGTTATTAACCGTCAATACCTACGTCATTACCACCCAAACGTCGTAATAAACTGACGAGCCCATTGCCATAGATAGACTTGTATCGGTACCTACTTACCTATAAACATTTTTTTATCGTAGAACCGCCAAGACAACTTTGGGTGGTGTATGAAAATGGCACTCAGGTGGCCAAGGCCAGCGCCGGCGTCAACACCAGTCAGAACGTGGGACCCTATTACGTGGGAGACACTGTGGTCCTAGCGTGCGTGGCTTTTGGAGGTAACATCTTGTATACAAGGTAGAAATGACAAAGCAACAACAAATGATATCACGTTTTCTATTAGTCTAGCCACAAGAATGTTTCATAGAGGAAAAGTTGTGAAAATTATTTATTTTGGTATTAGTCTTAAAATGCATAAAATTATAAATAGGTACTGACCTATTGGTAATACTCGTACTGATATCATTTATCGTAGTATTGACATGAGCACCTTGTATAATGAGCTTACACAGACGGAAAGTGGTCAAGCAGTCCTCTCTCGGAAGATTTCGGAAACCATTGATCCGAGATCTGACAGTTGAATTGCTTGCAACAAACACAGGACACTCGATCGACCGATCTCTGCCTGAGTGAGCTCTAAAATGATCTAATAAGCATCTGGGTATGAGGGATTATCTATTTCTTAGTCCGTGGTTATAAGTTTATAACTCCCTGGAACTAGCAGGCCACGTCTGAGGTCTTCTGCTTACCATACATGCAGTGTAATGGCCAGAAAAGAGGCCCAAAATTCTCAGCAGTGCGAAAAGAATTTACTAATGATAATGATCTGGCAATGGCGCGATTGTGTAATCTACTCACCGATCTAAAACAAAGCGCCGCCATGAACACGAAACGACAGAGAAGCAATTGCATGAGAAGTGCAATGTAGTGTCATAACTACCTATTTAAGTAGATGATCACACTCATGGCTATACATTATGCAACCTGTTATATACCTATTTTATATGTATACTGCGTTACAGAAGATCCATCACGACATTGCCTTTCAATTCGAAATACCTACCTATACTAGAAAAGTACAATTTCTTACAACAATTATATCTAAGCTACCCAACTTTTTGTACGAGAAATAAAGTATATTAAGGTCGGAGAATTAAAATGAACAGTCTTTTAGAAAAGCAAACAGTATTTTAGTTTTTTGACGTTATAAAAACATTTTTTGGACCTTCTAGCTAGCTTTAGCTATTACTTGCACAATTTAACAATTTATTGCTGGTACATACAAGAGATAGCCAACGCCATCCTGTGTCTTTTGATTTCATCAAACTCTACTTCAGTTTCGATCTGGAATGAAGTTTGTACGTTTACTTTTTTAGGTTTTATGTCTCCGAATATCAGCGGTCATAAAAACAGTATTTTATATACTTTTTTTTATAGAATAGTAAAAAGTATTAACGAGCGAAAAAAGTATAATACTGTTTTTAACAGTATGGATGAGAACCCTAATTAGGTATATCCTCCATGAAACAGTATGACTAGAAGATGAATATATTCAAGGATATGATAATGCATGCTCACATATAATATACAACTTGTGCAGTTTCTATAAAGGTTGTCTTTGTAGACACATAGAAATTAATGGAGATACTAATAATCAAAATCGCAGTGTGGAAAAACCCTTTCGCACGCATCTTTACTGTATCGGGCAAATTACAATAATATGATAAGGCTGGCATGTTTGATCCGTTTTCCTTTATAGGTAGGTCCTTCAAAATCTGGCATACGACACGCAAAAGTACCTATGACAATTTTATTACAATACCTACTACGTAATATTAAGGTCTTATTTTTGAATATAAGGAACGAGAATCAAATCTCCTTCAACATGTGCCGAGTTCAATATCTTGAAGAAATCGATAAGGATCGAATTAATTCCATCTAACAGGTAAACCATTGGCGGCTCTATCATGGTGGACAGACCAACGTCTGCTAAAGGACACTTGCACTCCATTATCGGACCACCGCGTGCGCAGCGACCTGATATACGGACCATTGCAGCGTGAAGATCACGGCCGAGTCTTCACTTGTTTTGCTAATAATAATGAAAAGACTCCACCGCTCTCCATAGATGTCACCATTGATATGTACTGTAAGTAAACTTTTTTTAATTTAATGCTAAGTTCGATGAAATCAGTTGTCCCACAATAATATTTCTCCTATAAAGGCCACATCACAATGCGGAACAACTATCTGTAAATAATATATAAATAAATTCAGCTCATTACTCTCCCACTGCTTGGCAAGGGCCTCTTCTCAGATTGAGAAGGGTAAGGCTTTGGTCCACTTGGTACT
Organism: Shargacucullia verbasci; assembly: GCA_947562105.1. Taxonomy (NCBI): domain Eukaryota; kingdom Metazoa; phylum Arthropoda; class Insecta; order Lepidoptera; family Noctuidae; genus Shargacucullia; species Shargacucullia verbasci. Next base: position 7,338,191 of record OX387284.1, on the reverse strand, counting down.
TATGGGGTACAACTATTTGTACCCCATAAAAAATATACAAATATGGTATGTTCCGTGTGGCAATTGAATCCGTGACTGCAGCAGCGCAGAAAGATAATAGCATAATCACTACGCCAGCCGTGCCGTCGACCTAGACCTAACGAGTCGAGATATCTAGGTAATTACTAGCAATACAATCGAGACCATTTCATTATTTGTAGTCGTAAGTTCGTAACTGAACAAAGGGCTCTCCAAATACTTACGTATTGGTCGTTACAAATAAGTATCCTTCAAGTACTCTCAAATTATTCTCAGGGGTGGATATCGAACCCACCTGATGGAAACACGCCTTTATCAAATCACATTTAGGTTTACAGTAGATACTGACACCAGAATTACGTACCTACTTTAGCTATGACAATAATAACTGCGTCATTGTTCTGCGAGTCGCAAGCGCGGCTGCTAAGCGTGCGGTCCGTGACTCAACTCCTGGGACGGCCGATGTGTTATTGGATTTTTCTGTTAGTAAATTTCCCGTCGCTGCGTGGAGTTTGGCATAGTGACTAGTAGAGGCCAAAAGACTCCAGTTATTGACATGGGACTAAATTACAGTATGAGAGAAATTAATATGAATGTGCACAGTACACCTCTGCCTAATACTTCGGGGAATACAGATGTTGCTATGAAAATAATAAATGAACGAATTCACAGTGTCACCTGACTTGGTATACCTTCGGAGCGAAGGTCCCGAAACTGATGGGAACGTAGGGCGAGTACGCGCGGGAGAGGCGTTGTCATTACAGTGCCGCGTGCTCGGCGCGCGTCCCTCGCCGACCATCGTGTGGCGACTCGCCGACAATCAGCTGCTCAACTTGGAGCAGAAAATTATTGTGAGTGACATGCACTTGATGTTGTTTATATGTCACAACATGATTTACTTGTCTCTATTTTTAACTTTGTTATCTATTACCAACTTGTATAATTATAATAATTACAATGTTGTATATCTTATGTAGATATTTCAAATTACAGAATCTGCCCTCAAATATTTACACCTATACCTACAGAAGTATTATGTTGGGTGAATCCTGGCTGGGTAACCCCTTTTCCGATTGGTGTCGGTTTCTACATTAGGTAATACCCATATACCTACCTAGCCGAAAAGATAGGCGACGCCGATCGGATTTTGACTCAATTTATTGGGTCCAATATCGTATCATGTAATAAGAACGGCACATTTTAGTTACCCATACCTATATCGCATCAGCGTCCGATATCGATATCTTATTGGTTAAACTGGAAAGGCTTTCAATCTAGCTTAGGTACTCCATCGGTGCCGACGTCAGTCATGATCGTTTTGTAGATAATATCATTTTTTTGCAGATGGAGCCATCCCAGAGGCTTGTAGCAAGCGAAATCCAGCTGACGATAGACAGGAAGTACGATGAGTCACGGATAACATGCTGTGCGCCTGCGCAGGAACGCAACAGCGAACGATTCGTGTGCGCGCAGCCACTACCCCTCACCGTTTTGTGTGAGTAGATACATATCTCGAATATATTTTTGACATTAAATTTTTATGCATAGGTAGGTACGCTTTTTTACATACGCCACTCCAAAAATCCAAGTTTGCAATAGATTAGTAGTCTTTCAGAGGGCCTTCTGCCAATTCCAATCGACCCATTTCTTATTTGTCTATCAGACGTTCTTCCACAGACCATAGTTCGCAATCTAGCAAAGTTCTGCGAATGGAAGGTATTTCGAATAAAAAAATGCCGTTATATTGCTTCAAAAAATATTCTATAGCATGCAAACATGTTTACCAACACGCTTGCGGACTATGCAGCATACGCACACACACATAAATCGAACATAGAAATGTGGCAGATGTCTTGTGACAAACAGTCAGGCCGCAGAAGATACAAAACCTCATAGTGATCCAGATCCGAGAAAAAGTCGTCCAAGTCAATATAGGTAACCTCCATAAGGAAACGGCCCCGTTAGAAGATGCGTGAGACACATTTTCTGGACTAAATAGTAGAACACGAAGGCGTCCTTTTACTACACTAAAATTAATCTTAATTTAAATTGCGGATATTGATTGCCCTGTGAACATGTAAATTTACAGATACTTATCTACATCAAGATCGTATCTCCATTAGCGCCCCACTTTCACTTCCCGTCTACTCTCCCAATGACATAAGTAAAATTATGTTGTACTTAAAACTGCCTTATTTGATTCGACTCCCCGTTCGGACATTGTAATTTTTTGTCCGGAAATTAACTTGTGCTCAATATGTGGCAATTGGCTATTACATGGAACTTAGTAGCGGCTCGGGCGTACACCTTTAAACTATATCGATTATTATTATTTCAGATCCGCCTATATTGGAAATAGTTGTCGCAAATGAGTCTGAGTTAGAGAATAATACTTTGGCCGTCATAAAAGGGTCGAATTTGTCGCTAGCTTGCAATTACCAAGCCAATCCTTCTATCTATGAGCTGTTTTGGTTTCACAATGTAAGTATTACCTGGTCTACTTGTTTGATATTTTATCAGTAATAAAGAGTCCAACCATTTCTGATTCTGCGGAATAGTCCTGCATTGACGCTGACGGTCCCGTTTTATTAAAATTATTGTAGATACAAATTGCAGTGATAGCCTAGCGGTTGAATGCTTGCCTCCCATGCAGTGGGGTCTGATTTCAACCCGACCCCCAACTCTGACTTTTCGGAATCATGTGCAGATCAGAATTTTATTATCAATTACGTTTACGGTGAAGGAAAACAACATGATGAAACCTGCACACCTTAAAGGGCTCCATAAAGTACTCGATGGTATGTGTAGTCCGTCAACTTGTACCTGGCCAGCGTGCTGAACTAAGGCCTAATAACCTTTCTCATTCTGAGAAGAAACCCTTGCCTAGCAGTGGGACAGTAATGGGTTGAATTTATTTAATACGTTCCGTCCGCCTTTTTCAGTAATGTCCATTATAGGTTAACATTAGCGTGATTCACTCGTTTACTAAACATTTAATATTTACGTTATTTTGCAATACATAACATTAAATTTCTAGGAAGACATGATACTCAATGCTGAGAAAGACGTTAGAGACACAATTCAACCAATGTTGGAACTGAAGAATGTGACAGAGGACGATGGGGGCGAGTACGCATGCGTCGCCAACAATAACGAGGGCTCCACGTATAGCGAACCAATCATCATTGATGTCACATGTAAGATTTTGTTTAACTTGATAGCAGATGTGTTTATTTTAGTAAGATCGGCGCAGATTTTTGGTTCTTTGTAGGTAGGTACACTTTAAAAACACACATGGCACAACTATCTGTCGATAACAAAAATATTTGGGAATCGAACCCGTGAGACGTGTTGGTTTCGTTCGTTGGATGCATTCGTTCAGCAAATTGGCGGACTTATGCTAGCTGAGCTACCAGAAGTACCGCAGTTTGGGTCGTTTCATTTTGAATCATTTTAATTTACGCTCTGAGTTTCGTAAAGAGCTACGAGTACCTATTGAGATTTTCTGAAATTCTCAGCCTGGAGTTAGTAATTATACCCAATATATGCAATATGTACATAGACGAGTAGATGGCCGTCCTGTATTTCATGGGACTTAATAACGGCATTGGCGAAATGAGGATATACAATATAGTAATCCTCTACCCAACTCTGCGGGGAATACAGGCGTGATGCAATGCTTTTATTTTTCCAAATCCTAACAGATCCTGCTTTCTGTGAGGACGAAAGTATAGAAGAGTACGGCGTGGGTGAGAACGAGGCTATCAACATAACGTGCAACGTGAAGGCCAACCCTGCGCCGGCGTCGTACCGCTGGGTCCTGGTTAACGAAGCCGTCAATATGAGCACGCTGAGAAACCATCCCTCCAAAACTGTGGAGACTGAAGAAGCGACGTTGTTGTATGAACGACCTAATGGAACTGCGTTCAGTAAGTTCTGTTTATCACTATACTAGGACCCCATATTATCGTAGCGGGTTATCTGTGTTTGAATTGGATACGGCATCATTTATTGCTCCTATAAAAACACTGAAATCACATAGGTATTATTTTTTTTTTTTTTTTTTTTACTTATTATAATCTTCTAAGTCAGTCAATATTTATAATTACAGACAGATGTCCGCGAGTAAAGACTCCTGGATTAACTGGTTACTTTAAGATTCATACTCCCCACCTAAGTCAGAGGTTTTACCATTTAGGTTGCACCTCTCGCATAGATGAGATACTGTACATCCCACGCACCCTGGTCAGTCAGCCCATTGTGGACCCTTGGAGACCGTTTAATGTTTCCACCAACATAAATTTTAATATGATCTCAACCCAAGAAACAAAATATAATAATTTATCTAACCAAACGCGTTTACAGGCACAATATTCTGTTGGGGACAAAACGAAGTGCCCACAAAAGGATTGCCCCACACTCCATGTACTTTTCTGGTGACCGATGAGACAATACCTCGTCCTCCCAGAAACTGCGAGGCTAATAAAAACACGGCGAACGACATCATTGTTACCTGTGAGAAAGGACACGATGGGGGATTACCGCAGGTGAGGCCATATGTGTTATTAGTCTAGTGATCGTAAGATCGACCACTGAGCGTGAGGTCCTGGGTTCGATTCCCGGATCGGGCGGTGTTATTGGGTTTTTCTGTATGGAAATTCTCGGCTCAGCTCGGAGTCTGCCAGTTTGCCCGGTAGATGGGAATATACTCGCCCCGTATTACGTGGGGACTCAATAACGGTAACAACGAAATGTGGGTGTACAATAGTACACCCCTGCTAATGTTATAAATGTATTGACGACACGGTTGACGCAGTGGTTGAGAGATCGACTGCTGAGCTACGTGTCGCGGGTTCGATTCCCGCACGGAACAAATATTTGTATGATCCACAGATATTTGTTTCGGGTCTGGGTCTTCGTGTATGTGAATACACACCGTGCCTCGGAAAGCACGTAAAGCCGTTGGTCCTGCGCCTGATCTCACTCCGGTCGTGTCGGATTGCCGTCCCATCGGACTATGAGATTGAAGGAATAGAGAGAGCACCTGTGTTTGCGCACATACTTGTGCTCTATAATATCTCCTGCGTAGTTGGCTAATCTCCGGTGATATTGGCCGCCGTGACCGAAATCGGTCAGGAGGACATTATTATAAATGTATCTATGTATGTATTCGTACAAACTGATTATTTCTGACCTTAATTCTATCCGCTACCAAGCACTGGCACTAAATGGGAACGCCTTCTGCCGACGATGGACAGTATTGCAGATTGTTTGTTCATTAGCGAATAAAACAGCTTGCCGAGCGTCTTGTACAGAAGACCATAAAGTATTACTCTTGAATAGCTATACCAGCAATAATCAATTTTTATTGTTTCAGAAATTTAAATTCATCGTACAATCAGTAGACTCCGATGAGCAGCTTGTATCAATAATAAACTTAGAACCAAAATTCATGATTCAAGAACCAAGTCAGAACGATTACAAATTCGTTATTATTGCCTTTAACGATAAAGGAGAGAGTCAAGTCGTTGAAATCAATAAAGACAGCATCGTCGATGAGGAAAATGGTAAGTTATAAAATATAATTTACCTATTGTGTTTTTTGGCCCGGTTAATAAGACATGAGATAATGGAAAAAAAAAAAAACTGTGGGGAGACCTACATTTCATCTTCACACTTGACTTCCATAGATGGTTTAGGAGATGGCCTTTTAACGTTTCTCATTTGCGTAGAGTCCAATGCCCAGCAGTAGCTCAGTGATGTGCTGAATTATTATTTACTAGCTTCCGCCCGCAGCTTCGCTCGTGTGGTTTACGAACCCGTACATTGTTCTGGGATAAAAGTAGCCTATGTGCTATTCCAGACTATAATCTATCTCTGTGCCAAATTTCATCCAGATCCGTTCAGCCGTTCTGGTGTGATTGAGCAACAAATATCCATCCATCCATCCATCCTCGCACACTTTCACATTTATAATATTAGTAGGATTATTATTAATAACGCAGAACAACATCATACCTAAAATTGGGAGGCTTTATGGATTAGTTTGTGTGTAGTTCCAGAGGTAACTGTAAGCAGTGTGAAGAATATTACAACGCTAGCGCTGGCTCTATGTGGCGGTGTGGCGCTGGTAGCGCTGGCAGCGTGCGGGCTGGTACTGTGCACCTACGAGCGCACCTCGCGCCTCGACATGCCGCGAGACCACTCCGACCCACCGCTCTGCGCTTATAACACTGATGGTAACATTTCTTTTTAAAGTTCCCTCTCTATTTATAATTCCTGTATCGTGGTTGCGTTTACAAACACATATATATATATTCACATGGACGTACACCAAAACCAGGAACAACAATCTATAAATCATACAAATATTTATTTTCTGCGGGAATCGAACCCGCGACACGTAACGCAGCAGTCGATCTCTAAACTACTGCGCCAATCATGACGGCAATAAAATTGTTTTTTTGCTATCAAACTTATTTATCGGAGACTTGTCCTAGGACCATAATATATAGTCTAATGGGCTACTTAGACACGCCCCGGGCCGTATCTTATACGAGGCGTGGCAGTTGAGAAGTTCCATAAGAATGTTCACAACATAAAAAAGCTACTGATACAAATACTGGTTATATTTTCAGAGTCCAACTGCGAAACATATCATGACAGCGACGAAGGCAGCGAATGCAACGTTCGACGGACGGGCTCGTTCCGCCGGGCGGTATCACGACACCCCTCAAAAAACTTCGACGTGAGACGAACCAGTTCCTTCCATTCGGCGCGCTACATGCACGACATGGCGGAACAAGAGAACATGAAGTGCAACGACACGCCACGACACACCACTTGCAGAGTGCACTCCCTGCAAAATATTAACAGAAAGAGAGAAATGGATGCACTGTGCGACCATTTAGTTTTGCATCTACCACCAGAAACAAATTATAACGTTTCAAGACCGGTAAGGAAAATAGAATGCAGTTTTGAAAATTTGTATATCTATTAGAAGAATGACAAACTTGAACCTTGGTGATGTCGCTAGTATCGGTAGTTTGTCATACGTCATACAAAATATAAGCTTCAATAATATCCGCAATATGAAAAAATTGCAGTGAAAATTTTCGGCCTTTACCGATTATTATTAAATAATGGTTTTCTACTTTCAGATGAACACGTTCTACACGATGCCAAGAAAAATGCGTCACAAACTTGCTAAAGAACTAAGTGATGAGACCTCTGAAATAACGCAAACATCAGATGGATTTTCGTTGCCGCCTCCCCCGGACGAATTCGGAACGTATCGAGCAGCAACTAGGATAAAAGACATGCCTACAAAGTCCACACCTACTTATACCACAGTTATAAGAAAAAACTCTACGGGGAGAGATCCCACTAAGCAACAATACAATAATGTGATAATATCTCCAATGAACACAGTGGGCTTACCCACTATCAGTGGAGGCCAGCACAGCGGTGTTTACTCTTACCCAGACGACGATCATCATCACAGCCACCAGGTAACTACCAATCCCTTCGACGAAGACTCCTCATAATTCTGTCATAATTCATTTTCATTAATATCCAACTTTTGTTAATTTTAAAGGACACGCTGAGTACTTCTGGCGTCTTCCAACCTTATTTCACCCCTAGGGTATCTGGATTGTAAATACTGAATAGATTAATTTTGTTTACGATCAATATAAATATTAGATCTCATAAAGCATTACATATTCAAAGGATGAATCACAAATCATTATCGTTTTTAAATCATCATAGTTTATTTACAAAAATAGAAATCATTTACATAGTGCCTTTTAGATGCATAATCACTTTTATTTTTTAAATTATGCACATGATTCAACATATTTTGTACATTTGACATAATTTTATGAGGAGAACGTTTGTATGTCACTGCCACTTCAAATATTATGATAACAAACGATAGTTTTAATATTAACAAATTATATTATTAATAATTACTGTATGACTTTTTGTATGTTTAGTAATTTATGAAAATATAAAATTTATTCCAGTCAATGTGTTGTTTGATTTATTGTAAGAAATACTATATTAATGGATCAATAATACTGTGCCGATAAAATTTATCAGATGTCAATTACATTAACCAATTCAATTTTCTAATGAATAAATAACAGTTTTCTTTTTGATATAATAATTTTGATTCTTGCAGAGATATAGGAAAATACATACATACCAGTTATTTAATTCGATACGAAGCAACTAATCAGATATTTCCATAATATTAATGAAAGCTCCGTTTCTTGTTAAGTAATGTGCACAAGTATGTAAACTTAAATAGGCTACCTTATACTATGAACTACAACTAAGTTTAATCCATACGGTCCAAATGCGCCTGCGCCACGGAAAGTCGATCGATGAGACGTTGTGTGTTGGGCCGCGCCTGTATAAGGATACAATACAATAGGTTTTAAAGCGAAGATAAACAAATCTCGATCTTAATAAAACTGCAAAAACGATCGCCGTCGACAGTACGTCCGAGTTGTACCAAAGGGAAGTGATATGTTTAGTAACCAATTCAGAATTTTATCATACCTGTAGCGCCGACAAGGCCGCCTCGTAAAGGTCCTTGCAGCGAGCAAGCGCGCGTCTCCGTAGCGCAGCGGGCAGAGGAGCGAGGTCAGCACGTGCACTCTCCAAAAGTATGGCGGCTGCGCGACACACGTGACTTTCGTCTCCACAACCAAGCCATACACGCTCATTCACGCTTACCAGCCTAAAATAACAATAACATGTTAATAGAGACTAGTTTACTGGCCTCCAGTCAATGTGTAACAAAAAAAAGCAATTGAGACAATCATTAAATTAATAATAATAAATAATCTACATCCGCACTATTATAAACGCGAAAGTAATTCTGTCTATTTGTTGGATATCTCATCATGGCTAAAACACGATCCAAGAACTAAATATTCATTTTTTTATAAGTGAATATACTTACTTGATGTAGATGTCCAGCACCTGCTCTAGCGATACTCCTATATTTAAAATTGTCCTAAACACCATCCCTCGATCCGCCTGTAGTTTACAGCTCATTATTTCTAGTTGACGGACGATGAAATCTGAAACGATATACGATTATAAAAGTAGCCTCTACTTTTGAAAACACGGAGTAGTGACTTAATGAAGGGGGATGCGTTTTTTTTTTTTATAGAATCTAATTATATACTCCATATAACTGGATGGCTATTAAAATCTTAGTTTGGTTAATACGATCTAGTGTTAGCTGTTGGTAATATATGGACAAAAATAACAACCAATCACTTCAGGAAAAATATCAATAGTCCTACAAATATATGTCACTGGATCTACAAATCACTTCATTGATAACCACTCCGTGCCACGACAAAGATCAATGGTATGTAAATCTGACTCACATAATGGGAAGCAATGTCCTGTGTTGACGTATTCCCTGCCGAGGGAAGTCAACTTGCTGAGTACAGACGCCAGCTTCTCGTCTGGCGTGGGAAGATTCCTTGCGGCCGCCTCCGCCTCGGCCAGGATGTTGCTCCAAATGTTTTCAACGAGCAGGGCATCATTGTGGCCAGAACACTGCACGATGGCGAGCTTGCACTCCCATAGGTTGTAGCGATCCGCATACTCCTCGTAAAGCTGGTAAAAAAATATTAAATACATTATAAAAAAATGTATATGGCGGACCACCTTCAGAGTTCTTGTCAGGGAAGCCTACGTCTCGACGTCTGTGTATATGATAGACGTTGAAATTGGTACCGAGGGAAACTTGCTAATTTTAAAGATACATATGGTGGATTATGGAAATGGGCATTAAGAACCAACGTGGCGGTGGCAGGTGGAGGTACCTGCGTGATCTCGAGCAGCTCGTCGTCGAGGCGCTGCATGTGCGCGGCGTGCGGCTGCAGGTGCGGCGGCGCGGCGGCGGCGGCGGCGCGCACGGCGGCCTGCACGCGCGCCACCTCGGCGGCCTCCTCCAGGCGCCGCAGCAGCTCGGCGCCGCCCGCGCCCGCGCCGCGCACGCACACCACGCCCGCCGACAGCCACGACATGCGCTGCGCCAGCGTCGCGCCCGACCTGCGGGAAACCACCATTATACAACGGCTCTTTCAAAATGGTGTTACAATCTTGTATAATACACATTGTGGGACAATTATGAGGAAACAATGTGGGTAACTTTTTGAAATAAAAACTCATCAGTAAGTGTACAGTCACCACGCGCATGTTTCTAGAACATAGATTTTCAAATCTTTATCTGATGTTGCATTCTTATTTTTAAATACTCATCAAGATCACAAACAAGTTATTATTTTTGTACAATTAAAAAATAAGCAATAATACACCTAATACATTGTATGTTCTCATTACTTCTTAAATAAATGCCCGATGAAACATTAACAAAAGTCTTTCAGGAAAGTGTGTTTCATGAACACATCACATGAGAGGAATGCGAGCCAATACGTAAAAAATCCACTCACCCAGGTCTGGTAGCAAGTCCTTCTAGTACATGAGCGGCAGCAAGATGGTCTCCACTCTTTTCTAGAACCTTCCACAGCAGATCGAGAAGATGCAGAGCGGCGGCCGGCGCAGCCGAGCGAGCAGCCGCTTGCAAGTATGTACGCAGCGACGCCGGAGGTGCCGTGCCCAGAGATAACAATTCTAAGAAATCATAAAGAATTTGTCTATGTTAATGATGTTTAAAGATAAAAAATGTCAGAAGCGACTGAAGAATTCTTAAGATTTTTTTTTTATCTCGAATTCTTCCAATTTAAAATTAACCCAGCCGTTGGGATGTTATTTATCCTCTTTTTACCAGACTGTCCGATTGTAATGTTTTACACGCATATTTTTAATGTAATAAAACGGTATATAATCTTTCTTATAAAGAATTCCACAGAAATATGTGTAATAAAAAGTCGTACAGTATGGTAAAAAGAGGATAAATACGAAATCGATGTATATTTCGAAAGGGTTATGAAATAAATACCTGATCCTAGATGTTTGGACACTAGCCACTCGTACACTGCTACGTGCAATAGTTCGTCATCCCTAGAGAGGCATTCCCATACCAATTTTCTTCCCTGAAAACATAACACAGTTAATCCAAATGTGGGAAAAACTCAAATCGATAATGTTATCGATATTTTGATAAAATTACCTGATAATTGGCGTCGGCTGGCGACATTGTGAGTATATTGTCGTTAGCAGGTGGAGTGCGTAAAGGCAACGGTTCACTGGTTGACGCCTCAGCACTGCGCTCGTAGAGCCGCTCTAAAGCAGAGCACACTTCGCGGTAAATCTCCATTCTAAACAAAGAAATTGAAAAACATTAACTACTAAACAATTTATTTTTAGAACTGCTATTGGCTTTTTAATTAATTAACAGATGGAAAAATAAAGCAATATTTATATCTTTCGAATTACATTTAAGTTGAATACCTCAAATGTGCGTCAAATTCAAACAAATGACATGCTTCTAAAATTGATTATTAAAGGAAATGTTCATAAAAAGTCAAAGAAGCGATTATAAAACTACCTCTAGAAATATAAAATGTGTATTACGTTACCTTCTATAATAAATAAAGTGCCCTTCCCTATCCTGTGAAGGCTGATCGCTCTTGTAGTAATGCACGGCCTTATCTTGCGGATCCAATTTGGAGGCGCAAGCCACACACAACTCCACCACCCCGGAGTAAAACCCGGCTGATACTAGTTTAGAACACACCAACGGCAGATTCACGTTAGGTGCTACATCCTAAAATAAAAAGTAGCAACGTTTACACACATAACCGCATCACGCTTGTTATCTCCAAACTTAGGCAGGTGTGCTATTGTACACCAACATTTCGCCGATGCCGTTATTAAGTCTATGTAGTAAAAGGCGAGACTATTGCTATCTGACGGACATAATTCTAAGCTCCGGGATGCTACTGAACATTTTTCATATAGAAAACTCCAGTAAAACTTTGCCCAACACCTGGGTATTGAACCCATGATGATATCAGCAGTCTCGCTTGCGACCACTAGACCAATGTGGCAGTTCGACAACGATATAAAGACGTATTATATTGCAATACGGGAAACTCGTGTATCCTATCCTACTTCCTACTAATCCTACTTAATAAATGTGAAAGTTTGTGAGGATGGATGGATGGATCTTTGTTACTCTTTCACGCCAGAACGGCTGAACGGATCTGGATGAAATTTGGCACAGAGATAGATTATAGTCTGGAATAGCACATAGGCTACTTTTTATCCCGGGAAAATGTACGGGTTTGTAAACCACGTGGACGAAGCCGCGAGCGGAAGCTAGTAAGTTATATTCAAAAGCATAATAATACTGTAAGTTAAAACTCACTTTACATAATTTCAAGGCATGCTGTAGCATTTCTTCTCGCTCAGCTGGATTCTTTTGCTGTTTTGCAAATATTAATAATTCATTAGCCTGAAATACAACGACGTCATAATTAGTTTAACAATCTTTAAATAACGTATTATATATTTTTTAAAGTAATATATCTTCATTACCTTTGAGCAAGTTGCATCTTCTTGCCTATACAGGGTAGGACAAAGTTGTCTTAGCTTTTGGGAAATGCCATCAACAGAGGCATTGTCCCTTAAATATCCCGAGACCAGAGATCCCAGTAGAAGACACGCCACTTCCTGTCCACCTACCAATAATTCCCTGAGGGAAAAATATACCTAAGTTATATGAAAATGAATCATAAATCTATAATTAATAGTGCAAATAACTGTACTGATAGCAGTGATGTTCAGTCAAATTTCTAAATTACTGAACTATTCATGATTTACCACGAGTTTTGACTTCTGACTATTGATCGCTTACTTTTGGTGTTGACTGTACAGGTCCGGATTGTGGCTGGTAATTACATAATTTCGGTAAACACACTATGTAAGTGTTGAAGCAAATATAGTTATAGGCTCTCGTTTCAACACGATTTAATGAACCTGTTCATTGTATTACATTTATTTATTTATTTTACCTTAATTATAACGGTTGTACGCCAATTACAATAATTAAACCTGTGTATGTGCGAATTACTTGCACCATTTGAAACTTAGTAGTGTGGGGAGTGAAGGAGCGGAGATTTTCGCCATAACGACACTCTTGCGCTATGCAGTCATTATTATGACAGATTTATTTTGTATATGCAAATGCCTTTGAATAATATAATTACCTAAAACTAGCAGCCTGTAACGCGTTCTGTTGTTCAGGCGGAAGACTAGCAGCGATCACGTGGAACTGATGTTCACACAGCACTTTCCATAAACTTAACATTTCTATCGCCATTGCTGAAAACAAAAAATTGTGAAAACTGTCTTTATAATACAAGGTATATGACAATAAATGATACTACAGTTTTACAACGCGTTTTACAATCGTACACGAAGCAATCAAGTTTATTCAATTTTTTTTAGTGTATTCCGGTGATATTGAGTATGTGTTCAAACCAAATGTTCTTTGTGTTCTAACAATAATATATTCACCATATATAGAATGAATAATTATAAAATGATGAATTTATGATATATTAAATATAGCGATTTTCCATGTTCTTATTTGCCTCTCGCTCGCACTAATACTCCACGGTGAATACTGGAGTCACCATATATATAGTATCGTATTCTTTCATTGATCGAACATTCATACTTACTAATGAATAGTTTTAGGGCCTGAAGGGATGTGTGTTCATCGGAATGTGGAGGCGCGAGTGTCCGCTGCATGAACCCAGCGACGCGCTGTAGCTTTTGAACTATGTACGCGCAGTCCTCACCTGTCACTTTACTACTCATCTGTGGGACACAAGTTATTTGTTAATACTATAGTCAAGTACTCAACCACTGAATATAGTTATATCAAGCATATACATCAAAAAAATTACGGTTAAAATGTCGTTTATCATGACATTTATACAGTTTATTAGTAAGCAAGATCTCAAAACGCAATGGTAATTTCACAGTTAAGAGAATTATTTTTATAAGCAACTAATAAAATGTACTACTAAAGTGGTAGGTAAAAATAGGTACGTACAAATTCCTTATGATCAGGTGACTGCGACATCGAAACACATTTCAAACTCCATATTGGTGCCAAGATCCTACCAATATAGATATAAAGGCCATTATGCTTTGCACTATATTCTATTGGCATAGGGAAGTTGGGGTCTCTCTGTTGCTGAGTCATGTTGCCCACAAACGATGACTGGTTGAAGCCAGGACTCATCATGCTCTGGTGGAATGGAGATTGAGGCATCATTGACTGGTTTGGAGAACCAGGGAATGACTGATTCATGGGGCCTCCTTGATACGATTGGTTCAGTTTTCCTTGTTGAATTTGGCCCTGTGGTCCTCTCATTGACATGGGTGTCGACATTTGACGAGGTGAGAATTTTGGAGAACCTGTGAATGAAACAGTAGATAACAAATTTGCTGGGCACATTTACATACTGGTACAGAAAAAAACTAGATTTCCTAATGGAAAAATGGCGAGATGCTCAGCAGCCGCGTTTGCGACAGCTAAACTCATGGCAGGCAGGCAGTCTGTACCTTATCATGAAACTGGCAGAACCACAACAACATTAGAAGTTTGTTTATTAATAGCAAATAATTGTTATTTACCTATCGAAGAAGGCATTTGTGAAGGCTGTTGGAACATGGGTGTCGGTGCCAGTTGGCTGCCGTACAGGAAGAAAGCGCGCGTAGCCCACTCGCTTATTGAAAGATCGCCACTTGTTATATCTTCACACGCCAGGAACAATGCGCACGCGCATGCTTGTTCCACACTATATAGCTGTAATATTTTGTTCATCAGAATTCCAATTCTATGTTTCATTTTATTTATTTATTTACAGCTTGGAAAACCAACAGCTATACAAAAATGGGTTAATAACTACCATAGGTTACAATTAGCCAATTATATGCAAGTATCAAAGATCAAATAAACAAATGAGTTCGGTACACTAATGTAAAGAGTGATTGTCATTAAATACAGTAATATTATACCATATGGTGAGATTGCTTACATATATTGCTCTTAGAACTTTATTTCCAAAAAATAATATATAGAGATATGGTTTGTATTTTTTACATGAATTTAAGAAGATTTTCACGTAGAATAAGGCAAAATTGTAATGATTAAATGACAAGTGAGTGGTACAGAAGGCTCAGTCTCTTGCTATTGGGACATACCTGAAAGAAGTCCTTGACGGGGTGCGCGTCAGGTCCGCGACAGTCGCGCAGCAACGCTCGCAGCAGGTCGGGCGCGGCACCCGCCTCCACCACGCATGCGCCCGCGCCAGTCACCACGGCCCAGCGAGACACACTCCACACCTCTGTTACGAATACATTTAATTACAAAAACTAACAGATTTACGATTCAGTCCCCGTGTGCATCAGACATGTAGTGAGTTGTTGTTATACACAGAGTCACATAATGTAGTATGTCCCATCTGTCATCATGAACTGGCGTCACCATATCATCTATACCTAATGTATGTAGTGTAGTCACCTTTCTTAGAGAGCAGCGCTTGAGAGAGATGCTTGGCGTGGTAGTGCGGCAGGGCGGTGAGCGCCCAGGCTGGCCCATCGAGCGCCAGCAGTGTGTGCGACTCGCTGAACGTGGCAGTGGAAGCCAGCACGCGGGATAGGCACCAGAGCGTCTCTGCTTCGCCGCCTCCGCCCGCAGAACATACCATTACCAGAGAACCTGCAAACAAAATAAAAACATCTCATAGGATACAGTACGCAATAACGGCGGGAAAACTGTTTTATAGGAAAAAATAAAAATTAACCCAATAGAAAGTGGAGTAAGCCTGGTCCAGTTATTCGTAAAACAATCGCACTACCGAACTTTAGATTACTATACATGTACATGTTTCACCAAAACACAGGCATTGTAAAAAAACAAAGAAATGTTACATGGGCCATGTTCCACTTACCGTTTTCATATACAGCACTATGAACTTGTTTGGGCTTTAGTACTGAAGAGTTAGGCGTGAATCCTGGCGGTAGCCTCACATGCAGCAATGTGAGATACTGCGGTCTTTGGGGCCCGCCTTGACTCGCGCTGAAATGACCATACATATAAAAGTATTGCCATAAAAATATGGATGAGTATGTCTTGTATGTAAAATATACTCACTCTCCACTTCCAGTAGTAAAGTACAAACGCGCGCCGGTTTGTGTAACAGCTACTAAATTTAAATAATCAGATTCAGACTCATCTACTGCTGATATTGATACAACAGGTTTGAAGTTGCCAGGTTCTAATGTTCTGAAAGAATACAGATATAAATAAGTTTTTCAAAAGAACTGTACATTCATATCACACAATGCTAGAATAGTCATTGAATGTTTGGCTTCCATACTCTTGCATGGGTTAATTAAATAGAAACGGGCTTGCACATTTTCAAAACAATGTGTGGATCAGAATTTGACTATCACTTGGATTAACAGTGATGGAAAACATGAGGAAACCTGTGCACCTTAGAGATCTTCATAGAGTTTTCAATAGTGTGTAGTCTGCCAACCCATACCTAGCCAGTGTGGTGGACTAAAGACTTAATACTAGCCTGTGTACAGCAATGGGACAGTTATGGGCTGAATGATTAATGATGGTGCATTTTGATAAAAATGTAAGTATAAATAATGTATTTACTTCACAATATCAACAGCTGAAGAAACAATTTTCCCCTGCGTTAGCCTCACAACCCTGCTGAGTCCTTCTCCATCGGAGCCTAAATCAAACACTTCTATGCATCCCTTTTCACTCAATGTGTACAGAACATGTCTTGAGTTATCTACTTCAATCTTCACTATTGGGTCTTCATCATATAAGGCAGCACTGAGGAAGGAAGGCACTAGGAATGACAGTGTGCTTGTAGAGTGATTCACTTTCTTGCAGTGTTTCCCAAACCACCCTAATTGGGCCTGCAACAACAGTTAAGACATTATTTTATTTTATCTTTTACTCGCTGTATTTCAGTTGCATCAGAAGCAAAAAATTGTTATGTTTCACAACTTTAACAATAACTGTGAAACTCAGTATCATTAGTATGTACTTTTTTCCATTTTTATGAATGACAAAAATACTGTGGCATATACAGTTTATGAAAATATTACTTTTCTCAATGTTTAATTATCATACCTGATATGTGATCTCATATAAACAGCCATCCTTGCCACCCATAAATATCCTGCCTTTAGCTGTAGACTTAACACACATCATAGATATCCCATCAGTTGGCAACACAAAAACTGGCTCGGGAACTAGATGTATTTCTTGAAACTCTCCGGACCCATCATTTTTACTAGAAGAGAATGTTACCCCTAAAACATTAATATAACATTAGCTTCAAGTACAGTACTAACACTTTGTTTTTATGGGGGGTACTTTACTAGTCGAAATACAATGAAACAACAATAGAACAATATTTTCAACACACATTTAAATCAGTGCTTGCAAGTACATTTACATAAATACTTTTCCATTCTTACCTAAGACTACTATTTCAACTGTAGTTGTAAGAACTAATAAATATTTTACAAAATTCTGAAACACTCCAGATTTAGGTTTTACTAAACCCACACTAACTATGGTCTCACCCAGACCATCAAAGTAGGCTACATCACTTCCATGTTCAAAGGCCCATACATATATATTGCTGTCTATTGCAAGCCAGACCCTGCTGATTTCTGGAAAAATACCCATTAGACAATGGCACTGCATATCTGATAATTTTATAAGAAAAATATTGCTTAACCTATTGTTTGCCACAGGTGTAAACACAAAATAATTTTCATTGTGTCTTTAATACATTATGCTTAGACTCCAGATTTTATAATAGAATTATTTAATTAATTAAACTTTGTGCAACATAACCACAGATGTAGCAGAAACAACAATACATTTATTGTAATTTCGATATTATTTGAATGTTCTCATCTTTCCAAATATACTGGATATTTGGCTGTTGTGAGTAATTGACCAACATCAACAATTATATAATATATAGTAGCAACAACATTAATCTATCCTTGAGAAACTGGGTGTTAGTGTTTTGAGATGAGTTAATAAATTACTTTTCCCTAATACATTCATAAACTTTTAAAAAAGCATAATTATACAGTGTTGAATATTTTGTAAAGGATACGAGCAAAGTGTTCCATAATTTCTGGTGGCAATGGAACTTTGTTTAATATCTTCAATTGCGACAAACTGGGGTGATTCACTAGTGCGGCAAGATTCCTGTAGTCTCCTGCGTTGAGACCACTGCATGTTGGACTTCTTTGGGATGCAATTCCAGTTATCTAAAAAGCGTCATAATAATAATATTGCGCATTAAATAGCGAATAAATTTAATTTACTGGCGAACAATGAGTCTTATTAGCTTAGTAAAAACCTAAACATCGTGTAGATATGATAAATGTTTCAACAAACCTCTAAAAATGAAGGGCGCGAATTATCAGCGCTAATATACCGGTCTAGGGTACAACCGGCCAACTCTAATGATTCCAATTGCATTTTAGTGCCGTTCACCGGACCCGCTGCGTCAATTCTATTATTTATTACACTTGGCATCTAAAAGAAGCATTATAAAACAATACACAAGTTTAGTAAAGTTTGGTCCAGTTTTGTATGAATTTCTATTTTAGGTTAGATATCTGTCATGACTGACATTTCGTTACCTTTTATATTATATCGTAAGAAACCTCATAAAGAGTTTAATAATTTTAATATTAAAAATCAGACACTAAATATAAAAACTCCATCAACTGTAACAATTTTGGATATTACACGTAACCATTACAATAACAAATAAAAGACCTATTCAAAGAAACGCGACGGTTAGACGACACTGCTGACGACAATGCTACCAACCGCAAAGTTAAGTGCAAGACACATTTTTTTTATCTTGGCAACAGGATCTTTTAAGCGAAATGGCTTTGGCTTAAAAGATCTTGTTGTCAAGATAAAAAGTACGTTCGTTTCGAGTTCACACAATTGCACTTTTTGTTATATCTAAGTAGTAAACATCATCATCATCATCAGCCAGAAGACGTACACTCCTGAACGAAGGCCTCCCTCGACAGGGGGGTTTGCCATAATCCTCACGCTTGGCAGGCGGCTTGGGATCGCAGTGGCTCACCGATTAGTGAGAGGACGCTGCTGCCCGTCCTCCGGTGTCTGGCCGCAGTTTTAAGACGTACCCCGCGTAGTCTAGTAGTAAACATATTAAGTTTTTAATATATTTGAAAAAAAAAAAAAGGTATAATATTCATCGGCTTTTTCAAATTCTTGCCCAAAAGCATCCCTCTTAATGCTACGCTACACTAGACAGCATCCCTCCCCACTACAAAACAGAATCCTATTTAATAATAATACTCTCTATTGCCGATTTCGGCCATGGCAACCGCTTCTGTTTTATTATTGTTATACATAATTATGTTATTAAATTAATTATATAATAGCTTTTAGGGTCGTGGACCATGTTCCTTGATATGGCTTACGTACCCTATTTTGGCGTTGACAACACGTGCACAGTGGGGACACGTTAGAGTACCATTCTCGTATTGGCAGGAAGTCTATTTTTTAATAAATCCCACTTTACATCGAATTCACTCCTCCTTTGGTTTTCGAACGCATAAATATTTTGGTGCACCAAACATCTCTACTCAACTCCACTTCCGGCTATATCCTCCCAACGAGAGGAATCTATTACATCTCTTCATTTAGATTTTCTGAACATCTTTATATCTGAAGAACTGGCCGCCTTGTGACCGCTTACCGTCCTTGAGCTCAGAAAAGACGCGCACTATCCTCTCCTTGGGCATCCTCAAAACGTGTCCACAGTATCCTATTTACCTCGTAACTGAAAAACCTGAAATAAAGTAATCTACTCTTATAGTGAGACGATAGTCGAGACTGATTTTAACCGCAAAATTCAAAATCCTCCCCTGGGAAACTTACCTAACATTTAATACTGAATATTGTGATCGACTACTTAGCGTTAATTTCCCAATAAACTACAATTAATGTAAATGGTAATGTATAAAATATATAATCGCTGATCGCACGTTTTTTGATCATCGCTGGCTAATTCAATCTAATCTTTCGTTTACCGAACTCCAACACCTAAAAGATCCCATGTTCGGTTGCTATAACGCATAGTCCGTAAGAAATTCAAAGATGTGGTCTTGGGTTCAATCCCCAGGTTGGGCAGTGTTTTTTTTTTATTCTTATTTATTTCGAGGCTTTTACCTTATAAAGGTATATCAGCCTCATCGTAACCTAATCTAATAATTACAATAATTATATAATTGCCGCGGAGGAGGGAGATTTTGATGCAGCCACCATTTTAAATATGAATTTAGTTGTTTTAGATCTGGGCTCAGCTAACAAACTTGCGAAAATCCCAACATTATATTTATTAATATTGAAATTACACATCAACAACTCTCTCTCTCTCTGGAGGTTGGGCAGTGTTATAGGGGGTTATTTTGTTAGAAAATTCTCGCCCGGAGGTGCAGAACAACAGCATTGGCGAAATGTGCATGTAGAATATTTAAGTAGATACATCTCTGCCCGTTCGGTGAATACACGCGAATACCTACCTACCTACTACACGTTATTAGTGAACTGGAACATAATCACATATCAAAGGCATCATTATTGCGAGGAAATACGTAATGATGAACATAATCATAACAAAAAATCATGTTTTTATTATTAGTTTTAAACAATAATATTAACATAAAATATTAATAAGTTACAACTGGCAATAATTCTCAGTTAACAAGAGTTCTCCTTTAGGTCCTCCAATCAGCTCGCCATCGGAGTACACTAACCGTCCTCTAACGTAGGTTTGCATTACTTTCCCCGTCAGTACTCTATTCATGTATGGACTGATCTGCAATTAAAAAAAATGTTTCTTTACCTAACCTTATCTTTCGATTCATATAGGTCCAATTTTATCCAGCAAAATTTAATATAGGGTGCGTTGGGGTAAGATCGGCATCGAATTTCCGGCTGATTCAACCACTTTTTGTATGTTGTTCTCCAGACAATACAAGCTAATAAAACTGCTTGTATTGTCTGGAGAACAACATTTTGATTCGGAATTCGATCAATTTTCGGAATCGAATCTTACCCCATTGCCGATCTTACCCCAACGCACCCTACCTAAATCAGAATACCATTTTTAGTGTTCCGTAACATATTTGAATCACGGCGGTGTGGACGACGACAACTGTCGATCTCAGACTGGAAAAAATATATATTTGGGTTTCTACGTAGATACAAGTCCAAATAAATTTGAATAAGCCGTCCCCAAAAACTTTAACCACGAAAATCTGATAATATTCATAAACATTGGAAATAGAATTGGTGAAGAATAAAATTATCAGGTTTGCCTAATCAACCGCATAATAAGTAGGTATACCGGATGTAGCACTTGTAGTACGAAACACTCATCGCCCGAGTTGTGAGTCGTACTTAGCCGGAATTTATTATAAATTGTGAATCATTTTAGTGCATAGGGTACTAAAAAGTTAATATTGTAGTCGAAATTACCTTGTTTTTGTATCGAATTATATCGGGCGTGACGATAAATGAGGCGTTAGGGTCGAAGAAAATCAAGTCAGCATCAAGGCCAGCCCTAAGTGATCCCTTCTTCTCCTGAAGGCCACAGAGGCGAGCTGGGCCCGCAGATAAATAGTGGCTTACTGCACTTAATTTATATCCACGTGCTTTTGCTTCCGTCCAAAATAATGAAAGATCTGAGGAAAAAAATAAATAGAAAACGCTTGTTTATAGAAAAGTGTTAGGCAGCCGCGATTGCGACCAATATACCAATTAAATTGTAACTAAATTTATAGATACCTTTCAAAAGTCATCTCTGATAAACTTAAACCGTATTTCTTTATAAAGTTACAGAAGAGTGATATTATAAGTAAGTAATTACCGACCTAATAAAATTGTAAATTGAAAGTAAACTAGAAAATGCTAACACTGTACGACTAAAATACACTCAATTAATATTAGCCAATATATTCATTTATATTTGCCATAATGTTCATACTCTACCATATGTTCAAAATAGCCAATGGTGTAGTTTTGCTTTTTTGGAAACCAATTTTGGTTATCGTTTAAAATATTGTACTTATCCAGAAATTGATTTATTCTATTATGTACCTTTTCAAATATTTTCGATAAACTTGTTAATTGGGCTTTGGGCCTATAATTATTTATGCACACAAATATACTGCATAATGAATAACTATAGTTAGCTAATAATTAACTATTCTACGTAAAAATATTCTTACCAAATTGAACGGAAGATATACCACCCCAGGATTTTAAGAAATTTGTCCCTTTGAGATCAGCAATGCTGGGAGAATGATCGGATGTGATCAAATCCAATCTCTCATCTCGAATATATTCCCATAGCTTTTGCTGTAAATAAATAATAAACATCATATAGTGGAAATAAACTTGAAATTGTGTAGGTACACGCGACAAAACAGATAATTTTGCAGGGCTCACTCATAAACATAATTATAGTAAATTGATGAAAAATCTTAGAAGATCATAGTGTGTCATCATATTGTGCCAGAAATTGAGAAAGACTGGACATAGGCAAGTCAGAGTCTTTCTTATTCTTCCTCAGTTATTTTCACCTTTCCTTACCTTATACCTTATTCTTTTCATTTTTAGAATAAAGTAACTGCTTATATATGTTATCGGTGGGCCCAGCACTAATTTGAACCCTTTACCTTGTTCGTGTTGTTTCTAATGGGTGGCGCACACTTGTATTCTGTGCGTCCGGGTGGTATCTGCTCGGAACTCAATGTAAGGTAGTGGTTACAAGTCTCTGCAGTAACCCCACCGCGCCAGCCTTTGTAACCGCCCTTTATTCTTTCATTCCTGGCTGCCTCCAGAATAGGCACTACGCCCTCCGCTGACACATGCACCACATGAACGTGGACACTAGAATATAAATTACATAATAATAATCACCTATACATTTTATAAATATAATATAAAATACAACGGTTAATTTATTCTTCAATAGTAAATTCCGAATTAATAAGACTGGATTTCCATCAAGTTTGAGAAGGAAGTTCATATTGAAGGCATACATACAATGACCCGTGTCTGAGTCAGACTGTAAATTTGTATATAATTTGAATATTGAATTAATTTCTTACTCAGTTTTGTATAATTGTGACGTGATTAATGATGCTGCTTCCAGCTCCATTATCTCAGGCCGAGATGCAAGGTAAGTTTCATACAAAACTGGATCTGAAATAAGAAGAAACTCATAGTTACCGGTTATATAACTGTACCTATACTCGAAATACCTACCTATTAGCAAATCCTCCGTCCGTCATTTTCCGTCTAATATCGATCGTCATTTCGTCCTAGACTAAGCGATTCATCTAAAAATGTTCTGTAATCATTGTGTCTCAAATCGAATAGCCAGGAATAAAATCGGGCAGCTGTCAACCCAACTTTAGTCTAGTCTACAGGGGTACAGAAACAGTAGATCTATCAAGGGATTAATGATTACGATGATATGAGCAAAACCAATCAAAGCAAAAAGGCAGTAATAAAAAACTGTTAATATTGCACTTGACTGGTTTTACATCTAGGTACCTGGACATGATGGGTCATCGCATTCCTCGTTCTCGGCACCAACTTGTACTTCAGCGTGGAACTAAAAACCGTTACATACATTATCTAAGTCTATTATATTCAAGATTTAATATTAAATTTCGGAAAATTCGAAATATTTACAGCTAAAACCGTTCCAGTGCCATTGAGTTGGGCGAATGCTACTTCTAAGTCATCTGGTGTGACGTAAGGAAACTCGGACACACCACTGTTGATTAAGAAACATTTGAAGCCCACTACTCCAGCTTTGACCATATTCTGTAGCTCTTCCTGAAAAAAAGGTAATATATCTCACATAAGAAAATAAGTACCTATCGATATGCCGTTTTTCAGTCCTTTAGATGTTTTTTCAATACACACACCTAAGCCGACAGTGTTTTAAAACAATTGTATAAGTACTCACCCCATTTCCAGGTACAACTCCTCCCCAAAAACCAACATCAACAAACACTTCTTCTTTCGCGATGTTAGCTTTAATTTTCAAATTTTCGAGAGTTGTCGTAGGCGGAATTGAGTTTCTGTAATTGTAAAATTTATTTCAGTGGTTTCCTAATTGGACTATCACTAAATTAAGTCTTCTTCTGAGCGAGTCGAAGGTAATCTAAATAGTCCCAGGCTAGAGGTGAGCTACAAGAGCTGCGCTATCAGTGGTATCCATTACCTAGTTCTTCTGGCGTGCAGTTATTAGACATCGAATGAAATAAATCTACGTACCTCCTAGGCAGTTCATTTAAATTTTAATGATTTGTCGTTGAAGTAACTTAGCAAATGAATAAATTCAATTTGAAAATACTTACTTACATTAGTTTTAAATTATTTTCCTTGAACACGTCAAACCTTTCGCAGGGTTCTAAAATATATTGTGTACGAGAAATGATGCGATACGTGGAAACTACCATGACTCCAGATTGGAATTGTTATTAAAATCTACACTGGCGTCGCTTATGATTTTTTTTGTGCATCCCAACCTCTTGGAGGAAGCAAAATGATACCCAGCCAACTACAAGAACCGCTTGATGACTCGCCCAAACTCGGTATCCAGTATGCTCCTGCAGCCAAATCCGATTAGAAGACTCAAGAGAACCGACGTGCTAACTTACTAAGGGGATATGGAGCAGCGGCTCGATCTCGCCAAACACCAATATTTCTTACAACTCACCTGATTATAGTCTAGACGACTGATCGCAGGATTTAAAATATAAAAAAAATACTATATATGTAGGTACTATCCCACTAAAATATACCTCAAGTCTCGTTATCTGGATGGATATTGTTACTCTTCGTAAAGGGCATAAAGTGATAAATACAGAATCAGAGGCCTTAGTGTAAGTTTCTTTCGACAAACTCGATTTAACGCATTCGGCGCTACTATTGATCCATTTCGTGCTCTCCACCAATTGCAGCCCCGAACGCGTTCGATGCGTTAAATCAGGTTTGTCGAAATAAACTTAGACTAGGGCCTCGGAACGTAAACTAATGTCGATTTGCGAATATTATATAAAATACCTGCAAGAATTTTATTATAATACTTACAAAGGCATATCAATAATGGTAGTGACCCCTCCTGCCGCGGCAGCTTGAGTAGCCGTAACATATCCCTCCCACGAGGTCCTGCCGGGTTCATTCACATGTACGTGGGAATCCACTCCTCCTGCCATTAAGGCCCAATCTCCACCATCTATTATCTAAAAAGGTGGAGAAGAGAAATATGATTGATCTTATTGAATTTTATACCTAGCTTTGAGCTTCATATCATGCTAAACTTTTAAAATTATAAAGTTAATGTTTATTTACATTATATATACCTATGTAATGTCGTCAATAATTATAAGTTTGAATGTGAGAAAAACGGTCACCTATCCGTATCCAAGGCACTTGCCACTATCTATACTTATAATAAATCTGTAGAGAGGTCAATTCTGTACATGAAATATATTTTCAAAATAACTATCAGGGGGTGATTAGTGATCGATACTGATGCCAAAAATGCAATCAGTAAAATGTTTGTCTGTCTGTCTGTCTGTCTGTATGTTCCTTATAGAAACAAAAACTACTCGACGGATTTTAACGAATCTTGGTACAATTATTCTTCATACTCCTGGGCAGGTTATAGTATACTTTTCATCACGCTACAATCAATAGGAGCAGAGCAGTGAAGGGAAATGTTGGGAAAACGGGAGAAGTTACTCCATTTTTTAAGCTTCCGTCGCGTGTGCAGCCTTAATGGTTAAAGCTACATAGAAATAATATAAGTAATAGTAAACATAAAGTTAATCTGTCTGTTACATCAAAACCATTGAACCGTGAGGAGGGACATACGCTACTTTTTTACGAAAAACTACTGAAACGCGGAAGAAGTCGCGGGCAAAAGCTAGTTAGTAAATATAGTGGCAAGTGCATCGACCGCTCTGTGCGGTAGCCATCGTACCTACAAGCTACTCGATTATTTTATTTATATAAGTACACATAGTATTATAGCCATAAACATTAAACCTCCAACATGAACGTAAATACGCTGCAATGGTGTGGATAGTAGGTGTGCAGTTTACTGACAACCACAGTAGTGTAGTACTAGACGTACTAGTGTACAGATTACTGAAAAACATATTCAGATTCACCTATCGTTATCATCACACAACAAATTGTAACCTTGAGCTGTAACCTCGAGCTGTAACCTCGTCTTTGGATTCGGAGCAGGTAACAAAATTTACACGGTAGCCGAACCGATACAAGAACAATGAAGCTTGCGCTCTCAGGTTGTAGGTATTATTAAATACACAAACTATAGCTTTAACTTTTGAATAAGTATAGATACATTTCTATAGTATGTATCTAACATTTAATGGATATGAACGGTAACGCTTATGTTTTATAGTTGATCAATGGTAATCCACTTACCTTCCAACTTTTACTCCTTTCAGACCGTAGCATCAAATCTATCGAATCCTTTTTCAGGACAGCTTCAATGACTCCTGTCGCATCAACCAGAATCCCTCCCTCAAACTCGTCAGTCTCAGTTACCACATGACGACTTAAAAATAATTGTTCCTCCAAAGATTTTGGCGGCAATGTGATTATACGACAGGAAACTCCCCCTAGAAACAAAATTATAGTATATTCCAGACTTGGACCAAGCACTAAAATCTATTGCTATTTTTAATGTTTGCACAATGTCTTACACAATAATACAGTTTGTAATAAAATGTATGGCAGCAACATAATACTAGTCAATACTGTACCGCTGCTACATAAGAACTGAATGGCAATTAAGACAAAAACAAGTTTACTTATTGTAATTCTTTACATCAATGACAAAATCTATTAACTGTCTCAGTAAAGAACAAAACCGTGTAAAACTTTGTATTTTAGCTGTTCAAATAACGGCTAAACGTATTCTGTGAGTAAGAAATCATAGACTTAGAATTTCTAAGAAATACTTAAAATTAATTACAAACCTTATCACCAAACTATTATTTGAGATAGGAATCTTCTCATCCGTATCTTTGAAACAGTTTAAGTTGTCATCACGAAACTAGATCACCATTGTTCTAGATTGATTATGATAACTTGCATTTGCCTACAGCTTCACCTGTCTGAAAGATTTTGTCATCCCAGCTGCCTAGCATCCTCATAGATTTAGAATGTAGTAAGCAAAATTCTAAGTCTATGAGCATCCTTTAATTTTGTTGAGATAATTGACAACCGTCTGCCGTGTCACTCAAATCATAGAGCACGGTTGAACGTGGGTTAAACACTTGAGCAATGAAAATAGAATGAACAAACTCACTTGTACCTCTACAATATAATCATTATTTTTTTTTAAATAATATAGAAATAAATTACGCCGATTACCTACATATTATATCAAAATGGATCAAGTACCCAGACGTTGTCACAATAAACGAGAAAAAAAAATGGATATCAGAATCTTTTTGTTGATAAATTCCCCGATTTTTGATTTTCATATTTACACAAGTCCTAAACAGTTACTTAATTTAATAGAACGAATCACTGCTGAACCACTGTAACCAAACTACATAATTTTTAGCTATTTCCGATTTTAGCATTATTTGATAAAATACCTTGAATCATACCTACATTCAGCCTATTTACAATAATTTTAGTGCGCTCAGCAGGGGATCTCGTTCGTCTTTATTCTCGACACATTCCATCAGCAAATGGTGAACATCTTCAATTTTATTGCAAATAGCACAATTGGGTGAATTCGTTTTTTTCATTATTCAAACTTTGCTGATGGATAGTGTCTGGATCTAAGTCTAAGGATTAGTTTAACATAATTTCTATTTTAATAAGTGCCATCAAACCAGGTTCCACGAGGAAGCTCACCCTGTGTGGTCTTCTATAATATGTATAAGCCTTCCAAAATGAGTTTTCCTGTCATCCAAACCTATCGTTTTTGTTTTAGGTAGGTACTATTTACGAATGATCTGATGATGGCTAAAGAGCCGCTCAATCCCAAGCGTTTTTGTCATCTAAATAGTCCGAAATTTTATAGTATCCTTTTTTACAAAGTTTAAATTTAATTACAATTTTGAACTTCTTTAATGTTAAATTACGTATATCATTGGGAAGCTTATTGTAAAAGCGTATACATTGTCCCATGAACGAGTTGCTTATTCTGTGGAGGCGCGTAGCATGTACAGCAAGGTTGTGTTTATTCCTAGTGTTCAAAGAATGAGTATCAGACAGTTTGACAAAGTTCGAAATATTTTTATAAACATATATTAAATTTTCAAAAATATATTGTGACGCTACAGTTAGAATATTAATTTCCTTAAATCTGTGTCTCAGCGACACCCTTGGACCAAGATTATAAATAGCTCGGACAGCCCTTTTCTGCAAGACGAATATAGTATTGATGTCTGCAGAGTTTCCCCAGAGGAGTATGCCGTAAGTCATAACGCTATGAAAATAACTGAAATAAACTATTCTTGCTGTATCCACATCAGTTCAGTGCCGAATTTTTTTGACAGTAAACGCGGCAGAACTAAGCCTATCCGATAGTTTGTTTATTTGCGGGCCACATTGCAGTTTGGCGTCTATAGTGATGCCTAGAAAAACAGTCGAATCCACAATGTCCAGTTCCACTCCATTCAATTTAACATTGATTGGTACTTGTCGGACATTAGGCGTTGAAAATTTAAGACATTTGGTTTTTTTCTCATTAAGGAGAAGATTATTAACATTGAACCAATAAACTACATGAGATAGTGCAACGTTAACTTCGCGAAAATCTAGTAATTGTCGTCGAATTTTAAATATTAGAGAAGTATCATCCGCGAACAATACTACCTCGTGATTATCCCGTACGTAATATGGCAAGTCATTAATATAAACTAGAAACAAAAATGGACCTAGAATTGAACCCTGCGGGACGCCCATGGTGACCTCAGATCCCGAAGATCTCTTGCCATTAATATCGACCCTCTGAATTCTATTGCTTAAATACGAAGTCAAGAAGTCGAGAGCCTTGATAGAAGGAACCCATCTTGCTAAAGTACAAAACAACAGCAAAATACTTCGTAGTTAATTAAAAGTCTATTTTCATTAGAGTGGTGTGTATATTTTGGTGTCGTATTCTTTGAAACGGTAATTTACTAATTATATCATGGTGATTAACAAAGATAAACTGTGCATAGGAGGTATGCGTATTTTTGTGTCTGACGTATAAAAATGTCAAAATCATCCTATAGGATGTAAACAGACGAAACAATTGCCCATTTATATACATCACACTCTAATTTATACATAAATAAAAATCAATTGCCGCATACATGAAAGATCATCACTTGAGAACAGCTCGACCGATTTGGCTGTTTTTTTTTTTGTTATTGTCGTAATAGTCAGGACAAGTTTTGTCATAAAAAAAAATACTAAATTGCATCCGTGGGAAGCCGGGGCAGGTCGCTAGTATATTTTATTTTATTTAAACAGTAACTATAAGCCAAGAATGTAACGATTACACCTTAATATCATTTAACAACAATTTTCCTTTTGGGTTTTCCACAATTTCCCCGTCCTTGTATATTAGGCGTCCTCGAAGGTAGGTTTCCTTCACTACACCATTTAACTCCATACCGATGTAAGGCGTCAACTGGAACAAATCATTTTCTTTACCCGATGTTCCTATTCCTTCCGTTTATAAATTCCCGGTTTTTATTACATAAATCAATCAGAGAATTCATCTATAACAATAACTCATATTCATGGCCCTATATTCTTTATAAATATTAGTCTCCCGGTTGTCTCTCAAGTCAAAGGACAATAAATTCTATACCTGAGTCTAGGCAGAAAATAATTTCTGGAAATCAGAAATTTTCTTTTTTACACTTACGCCAATTTTAGGACAGTTAAAGGGAAATTATTGAAATGATTGCTATGAAAATCTCGCTGATTTTCTATGATTTCACCATTCTGACGTCAATGTTTTACTGGAAGTCAAAATTCGAACAGAAAAGCAAGTCTTTTTTTTTAAACGTTGCTGCCCCACACTAGTATTTCTCCTGTGTCGTGGGTACAGTTTACAAACATACATGTCACATGCACACACAACCAGACCCGAAACAACTATCTGTAGATCATACACTATATTTGTTCCGTGCGGGGATCGAACCCGCGACACATAGCGCAGAAAGCTAATGGCTTAGCCACTGCGCCAACCGTTATTGTTGTTTACTCGAATTGTATGTACCTAGGGACGGCCATCCAAGAACCTAAAGAAAAACCTTTAGCTCACAAAACATTAACCTCACTTCACTCATAAATATGAGGATAAAATCACGATTGACTCATACAATAATCAATGTTCATTGTATTACATTTATGTCATGTATTTACTGTAATTTATGACAATTTTAAATTATTGCTTACCTTATTCTTGTGTCGTATCATTTCTGTGTTGACGACGAATGATGCTTCTGGGTCGAAGAATATAAGGTCTGCGTCAAGGCCGGTTTTTAATGCACCCTTGCGGGTTTGAAGGCCGGTCAGCTTAGCAGGCGTAGAACTCATATATTTGCTAATCGCTGTCAAGTCCAGACCACGGGAATTTGCAGCCGTCCAAAACAGTGATAAACCTGAGAAACAAAATAATAGTTTATGATACTGCTCAAACTGTTTACTATTCTGTTCTATTAAATTTTACCTGTATGTAGGTACACGAGCCTCGTTTTGTAAGGCGTGGAGGTCAGGTGGTAGTCGCTCCATGTTAAATACTGATATTCAGCCGCACAGGTTTAGATTGGGATTCAACCCCATCAATTGTGATAACCTTCAATTGAGTATTTTTTAACATACCAAATTGAACAGATGAAATTCCGCCCCAAGCCTCCAAATTATTTGCACATTTGAGATCCGGAGTGCAAGGAGAGTGATCTGACACCACCAAATCCAATTTGTCATCTAGTAAATAGTCCCACAGTTTTTCCTGCAGCAGAAATAAAAGTTTTGTAGGACATTGCCAGCCGTTTAAATCTTGAACAGTTTTGAGAGCTCATGTAGAACCAAGCTCGAAGTAAATCTACGTTATATATTAATTGTTGGGAAAATGCCGTGCCCCCAGATACCTTATTTCCTTTATCTCTAATTGGTGGAGCGCACTTATACTCGCTCCGGCCCTTGGGAATCTGATCGGCGCTAAACGTGAGATAATGGTGGCAGGTCTCAGCGGTGACGCCGGCGCGCCATGCTTCGTGCCCCCTCGCCAATCGCGCTTTCCGGGCCTCTACCAGCAGAGGAACCACTTCCGATGAAGACACATGGACCACGTGCACTCGGACGCTAATGGTAAAAAAATGCACATGTGCAGCAGTTCAGGTGCAGTCTTTTCAATTTGGGCTACATGCATCTTTGACTTTTCAGTCCAAACGACTCGGCTTAAGTTTTATGAACAATAAAGCTCAATCGTCAATAAAATTGTGAATGTGAATCGTGAGTACTAAAAGAATATCTGCCATAATAATAATTATATTAATAACTTACTCTGTTTTGTTAACAAAATCTTTAATAAGCGAGACCGCATTGAGTTCCATCTTAGGCGGCCTCGAGTCTAGATACGTTTGATATTCTTCGGGATCTGAAACAAATAAAAGAACGTATCAAAACGGTGTTTGTCACCATGTCATTTTCTTACAAAAGTAGAAAATAATTCATTCGTTTGCGTCAAAATTACTTACACAAAATTTCGCTCTCTTAAAACTTATAACAGTACTACACAGTCATATAATAAATTGATCAGCTCCAGCCCCTCCCCTGCATCCCTTCGGTCCGTTCATGGCTGCTACTCTACTTATAGAACACCACTCCGAATTGAAGCCCTTCATGATACCCACAAGAAATACCAATGTAAATGTGACTTACCTTTCTTTATCATTTTCCTTCTACTCGTTTGTCTACTCGGCTGATCGTCTTCAAGTTCCGCATGGAACTAAAAAAAGTTATGCTTAATTATATCTACTGAGTATTTTTAAAAATGGAATGTTATGATATATCTACCGCTAGCACTGATCCAGTTCCTTCCAATGCTGTAAAAGCCTTTTTCAAGTCTTCAGGTCCTACATTGGGAAATTCGTCTACGCCACTCGGACAAAGGAAGCATTTGAAACCAACCACGCCTGCTGCTACAAGATCACGAAGTGAATCCTGAAATCGAAATATAATATTTTGATATTAGATCAGTTTTTGTATGGACTTAACTGGGGAATAACTAATCTGTTTACGTCCTTGAAAAACTCGGCCATAAATTAGTATAAATAATGTAGGTAACTACATATTAATTAGGTTTTGTTTTCTACATATAAAAAGTTTGTGAATTATTGGGTATTGAATAATTAATTAAATACTAGCTTCCGCCCGCGGCTTCGCCCGCATTGATTACGAACCCGTGCATTTTTTCGGGTCACACGTAGTGCCATCTAGCGTCCTAAGGAAGTTATTGTTCTTTCCCTCGGGAACAGTACTTTTTTCTGGATGAAAGGTACCCTATGTCCTGACCATGTATATGAAAAATTTCACGATGATCGGTTCAGTGGTTTAGGCGTGAAAAGTTAACAAACAAAATAACAAACTTAATTTCGCATTTATAACATTAAGTTAGGATATCTCATAATATGTCATATTTCTGAACATTGTCTTGTGTCTTTAGAATATATTCATTTATTTATAATATTATTTAAAATATCATAATATTTTAATTAAAAAACATGACTTAAAATGTAAAAGGGAAGTAATATTTCAATGTCGCCTATTCAAAAAGTGAATAACCTGCACCTAACTTTGTATAAAAATACGACTAATATTTGAGAGATATTTGCATAATGACTTCGAATTTCGTTCATCCTTTTGGCAGTTAGCCTTATTATGGTGCCCGTTCGACGTATCTCGTTACATTTAAAACGTGTTTTTAACCCATTTATGGAAAAGACATGTCCTATGAAAAGGCAAAGTATGGTTTTGTGATAATGACAAATAATCCCAGTTTATGATATACATCTTCGGGTTAAAAAATATATTTTAATATGCAGCCCTTAATAAGTATATATATATATATGACCTGAGTTATAGTCGCAGGTAGCCTTTAAAACGATGATGCAAGCCACTCAGAACCTGTAGACTCGATGGCTTTCTCTAATCACCAGAAAATAGATAGGCTAACTATTCTGGATTGACATCAGATGTCGAACCATCACGTGATCTATGAATGACATAAATGTCATACCTTTATTTACCTACTAGCGTTTCTATTCTCAGTCGATCAGAGATTGTGACCTTATTTAAGAAGGCAGAACCACTAGTCTTGCGGCTCATAGTTAATGATTAATGCGTACTTCGGTGTAACTTACTTCGTTACCAGGGATAACTCCACCCCAAAAGCCAACATCCACATAGACATGTCCTGTGGCAGCAGACGCTTTGGTTTTCAGGTTTTCTAAAGTCGTGGTCGGCGGGATCGAGTTCCTGAAAATAATGTGATTACGTGACACAATCTCATTAAGTTAAACTATGGTGCCATATTATCAAACAAACTGTCCACTGTAACATACAAACTCGATAATTGTTATTTTGACGGTTTTACACAAAACCGTTGGTGTGTCTTCTCTATCTTGTTACTTAAACATTATGAAGTTCTATCCCATAATTATATTTATGGTAGGTATTTGGGCCATGAGGTTTGCTCTAGATACTAATTCCGATATCGTGTCTGATAGAGAAGACAGAAATACAATCGGAATGTAGACATGCACTGATAAGTATAACCCATCTCTACAGAGCGGTATCTACTAATTATTTTTTTATTCAAATTGGTTCTTCTTAGGTGAATCAATACACAGCTTAGTACTAAATCCTACTAATATTATAAATGTAAAAGTTTGTGAGGATGGCTGGATGGATGGGTCTTTGTTACTCTTTCACGCCAGAACGGCCGAATGGATCTGGATGAAATTTGGCATAGGGATAGATTATAGGCTGGATTAGCATATAGGCTACTTTCTATCCCGGGAAAATGTACGGGTTTGTAGACCACGCGGGCGAAGCCGCGAGCGGAAGCTAGTTAATAATAAAACTGAAATAGCCGATCTAGTAATGGACTCCAAGTTCATGTATTTACCAATGAGCGATATAAGTAGGTAGGAGTACACTAAGAGAGAGAGATATATACATGCCAAAAGTAGGGTAATATATCGCATAGCACTTTAATATTCAGAAATGGGGTCAGTAGCACACAATGTATTGATTTGCTAATTGTTCATATTGAAAACGATTATACTGGATCTTCAGATTATTGCATTTGTGTAGGTACATAACATCCTAACACGAGTAGATACTTTGTATAGACCGTAATTAGTAGCAATTAGTGGCGGGCATTGATACGACCGGTTCAAAATGTTCGTGGTATTACTTATGCAGGTCTACACATCGGTAATATTTTCGACAAGATAACTTGCTTATAAAAGAATCTACCCACTAATATTATTGAAATTTACAAGGGCATGTCGACGATGGTGGTGATGCCACCGGCAGCAGCTGCGCTGGTGGCTGTACGGAACCCTTCCCACGCCGTACGACCAGGCTCGTTGATGTGCACGTGAGAATCCACGACCCCGGCCAGCAGAGCCAGGTTGCCGCCATCCACAACCTTGAAACATGTGCCAGAGTATTAAAAAAATCGTAGTTTTTGTATCATTAGTATGATACTATATTCCTTATCGATTAGGTAAGTAAATGATGCGACTGCGACATCGGGCCGTGCTTAGCCAGTGACCTAATAACCTCTGTCAAAAGAAGTACCAAGTGTAAATATGTCATTCTTTAAAAATGTATTCGATTAGAAATGCTTCATTACCTATTATTTGCTATGGTTTTTGTTTTAAACAGACTCGTTAATGATCATTTAAAACATTACACCTACAATGACCAGTTTACACAATCAATTAGATCGATGTTTACAGAAATAGAAGATTTGTAAAATAAAAGTTTACAATTACCTTAATCTTTTCATCGCTTTCTGCTATAATTTTATCGGCTTGTTCCTTAGTAACAATTTGTTCAATAGTGCCGTGTTCATTGACCAACACACCGCCGGCCGCGACTCCGCTATCAGTAACAAGTCGCTTACTCAAAAACAAGTGGCGGTCTGGCAACGCCATTGCAACGCGCTTGGAACAGCTATGCTAATGTAAGCGTTCCACGATAGCGTCCAACACCAACGCTGTGCAACTTCCAACTACCTATTGATCTCATGACCAGCGCTGTTAGCGGATTCTGTTATCGTGAAAACTTTGTGCCTATTGTAAACAAACAAATGCTGATAAATGACGAGAGATGCGCGATAATCTATACTTATAATAAATCTGTAGAGAGGTCAATTCTGTACATGAAATATATTTTCAAAATAACTATCAGGGGGTGATGCCAAAAATGCATAAAGTCAGTAAAATCAGTAAAATTTTTGTCTGTCTGTCTGTCTGTCTGTATGTTCCTTATAGAAACAAAAACTACTCAACGGATCTTAACGAAACTTGGTACAATTATTCTTCATACTCCTGGGCAGGTTATAGTACACTTTTCATCACGCTACAATCAATAGGAGCAGAGCAGTGAAGGGAAATGTTGGGAAAACGGGAGAAGTTACTCCATTTTTTAAGCTTCCGTCGCGTGTTCAGCCTTAATGGTTAAAGCTACATAGAAATCATATACGAAGGTTAATCTGTCTGTTACATCAAAACCATTAAACCGTGAGGAAGGACATATGCTACTTTTTTACGAAAAACGACTGAAACGCGGACGAAGTCGCGGGCAAAAGCTAGTAACAAATAAGTATTAATAGGTTCTTGTTATTGATGTCGTCGTACTTTTAAACTGCAATTATTCAAACTACCTATATATATTTCAAACTACGTATAATGACAGTTGTTGTAACCCTACTAAACCGGGATGTCGATATTCTCAGTTATCAGGAGCGGAGATCAGATGGCAGGACTTCGTATCTTCATAATACAGACTTATATTCAACCACATCTAGTTAGACTGGAAGGAAACCCAAGCAAACAAGTTTTGAATGGGGAAAAACTAGGCTTTATGATGATTGTCACAGTTAACTTTCAAATTTTCGTTTGACTCGCGTATCGGCCGCGCGGCCCATATGACGTCATTCAAAAATAACTCTTATTATCCGGATGCTTAAGGTTCACTAAAAATTTACAGGATTTGCCAGGATTTGTGACCTTGAGAGTAAAAAAATGGTAAATGATACAAATTGTAAATTATAATAACGACTAACAATGGTTCTTAATTGTTTCTCCGTTGTCCAATAATAATAATCTTATATACATTGAACGGTTTTTGACTGAGAACGATAACAATAGAACGTTTTTTATTTAGATTAAATTTCAATTTAAACTGTGAACCCATACTGTGCGTAGGCGCCGGGCATTTGACACCGAATGTTAACGAATCGAACAATAAATGCCAACGGCTCACCTTGAACTTCGCCTTGAAATCGAGCTCGCGGGGTGCCCGCGAGCAACCCCCCCTACCCACCTCCTCTGACGGTAACATACATACAATGCAAGTACCTACTTAAGCAGGTGCCCAGTAAACTGTAAATAAATATACCGGTTCCGTTTTGCCCTTCTTTCAAAGGGCAGGCATTATGATGATCCAGATTCCGAACGAATAATTAATGAAAAAATAAAAAAGTATTGTTCTAGCATTATCTCTATAGGAACACACACATTCTCACGCAAATACCAATAACAACTAAGTAAAGAAGCAAGGAAGCTAGGTCACTCGTTCGGGTCAACTTTGAACATTTGAAAACAAGGGCATTGCCAATTTCAGGGTCCATTTAGTTCGTGTGTGTACAGTTAGGTGGTAAGTCAATGGTGACAGCGTCGCGGCGTCGTGTCGGTAAACAATGCGAATGACATTGGCAGCAAGAAAGGAAGAAACGCTCCGTGCATAGTAATGATGGATGAACCCAGTGCGCCAACGCACCAAGACACCACGTACGCGAACACTGCGCGAACGTGCCCGACACCAGCACCTTACGACACACAATTGACAAAGCTATGCAACTAGTGGTTTATTTCATTAGATATTAAAAAATGTAAAATCATTAACAAATAATCTAGTATTCAAACAGCCTATATTCTGTAATCAATACTGCCACATATTAAAGACTAGAAATTATCCTTTTTCTTGTGATGCTGATGATACGAGTACTTTCAACCATCAGTTGACGAACGCCTGCCAAGTCGCAAGTGTAACTTACCGTTGGACCATACTCGCACTGAGGCATCAAGTTGTCACCGGTCCTGTTTATAATGAATTCATCAAATGAGTGAAAAATCGTGAAAGTTCTTGTGTTGCTTATAGTGAAGAAGAAAGTATCATAACAATACGTCAACAATTAAAAGGTAACTACTTTTATAATTCTATGATCTAAGTACTTATAAAACTCAGGTCTTTTATAAAATTTAGGTTGGTAGTTATACTAAATTGAGTAATAGTGATCTACAAATATTATATAATGGAACTTATTACCTTTACTTAGTTATATCTAAGTACAGGTATTAAGGCTAGGATACCCTATACTATATATATACGTATATAACATTCGATTTTTCCTGCTATTCTCATACTTATTGTTGTATTTAATATAAAAAAATTACCTATAAGATTATTAAAAGAACAAAAATAAGTGCGAGTTATATCTACTACCACACATAGGATTCCGTATCATCACATTGTATAAATTAAAGATAAATATGTAAATCATACGAAAGAGTTAATAAATATTTTATTATATACAGAATTCTTTACTATATTTTTTTATACTATAATTGATTACGATCCATTCATACTTTTTTTGTTGAGCTCATTAATTTTATTCGTTTTGAATAACGGTAATCGATCTTATAAGCTTCTATTACATTTTTTATTTTATTGGAACATAGTAGGCATCTTTCCGCCGGATTTTTCCATTCTCTCTTGTAACTCAGTGTGCGGTCTTCAGAACCCCTTAGTGTAAGTTTCTTTTGACAAATTCGATTTACTACATCGAACGCGTTCGGCGCTCCGATTGGTCCGTTTCGTACTCTCCACCAATAGGAGCGCCGAACGCCTTCCATGTAGTAAATCGAATTTGTCAAAAGAAACTTACACTAGGGGTACGGATAAGAAATAACAGAATCGTCCCTTGTGGAATTTCTGCTGTATCTAGTACCAAAAATTCCCAAACGTTAGAAAGACACACTACCTAAAATCAAATCTAAAATTGTACTTTCTGATCGTCACCTCACTCATAAGACAACACCAAGATTCGCTCTCTCGAGATATCTGTCAAGGAAAGCTTAACATGGCCGTGAATGAACATAATTATGGTGGCAGGCAAACTATTTAGAGGAAAAAATATAAAAAAAAAATCTATCCCATTTGACGTTTTGAAAACTCCCAATTGAGACAGAAAAAGTATTTAAAAAGTCAAACTAACAAATTAATTGCTTTGTGTTGCATTTTTTTATCTGCATGTTTAAACATAACCGTCTGAAATCACAGAAAGAAACTCCACAACGTTATTTAAAGACCAGTGCATTTATTGCAGTACTTAAGCGTCACATCTGCGATAGTGTAATTTTTGCACTGTCGAATTACAATTGCATGGCTCCGAAGGATAAGAGCAAAGACTACAAATAGATAATATATGCTGTTTTTGTATAAATTGTTTGACCTATAATTCTTCGTAATTTTTACGATAGAGGACAAGCAGCTAGATAATATGCTGTCGGCACAACGAAGGGTTACCAGATCAATAGAGAAATTACTTTAGATATATTTTAAGAGTCGTTTATTCCCGTTTCTCTAAATATATATATATATATATATTTACATAAATATATCATGGACTAACCTAATGACCCGGGTACGTCTTAAAACTGCGGCCAGACACCGGAGGACGGGCAGCAGCGTCCTCTCACTAATCGGCGAGCCACTGCAATCCCCAAGCCGCCTGCCAAGCTTGGGGATTATGGCACCCCCCCCCCCCCCCCCTCCCCCCTTGGGGGAGGCCTTCGTTCAATAGTGGACGTCTTTTGGCTGATGATGATGATGATGAACCTAATGATAGTGGTGAAGAAAAATTAAAGATTTAAAGGCGTTGACAGACAAGTGGTTCTATAAATAAAGACTTTAAATTTCGGCGAGAAATATTAAAAAAGCTCATGTAGGAACCGGTAGTATAAAATAATAACATTTTGTTTTACCTTAGGGTAACCACAAGTTTGTGTATCATCGCGACAAACTGACCGTTTAGGAATTATAAAACAGTTGTCGAGCTCGATTTCCATCTTATTTATTTAATTTTGGGGTGTAGGGAACGAGCCTCCACCGACTTCGTCTAGCGCACCCTAAGCAGTCAACCTCGATATCTTCCATAATTACTGACTGGCTAATCCATGAGCCATGAACCATATAGGAACTAACACGGCAGAAGGAAGTACTTACTTAAGTTTTGAAGTTTAAATTTAATATTGAGCTTTGGTTCTGTTTGTTTATATTTCAACTTTAAAGGGAGGAACAAACGCCGTGCAAACCTTCCTATCGAAGTGTATGTTTCTTTCAATTATTTGCTTTAGCCATGGTCTGTCTAGGGTGTCACTGATCTCACTGGTACCCGAGGCAAGCGAGCTTGTTTTCTTCTCTCAAAGTAGATACGTGTCCCTAAATGTCTCTGATTCTTGTGCACAATCATGGGTGCGTCGCGAAGCTCGGCTCGATGACACCGGGGTATTTAACACTAGGTGACGCGCGCGCCGCCCGTTCAGTCGCATCAGACCCGCGACGCACGCGCAGCTTCATTGAACACATAGGGGTAGTGTTATATTGACACCCTATTACATTATACAGGATAATATAAAAAAGGTACGTCGTAAAATATTGATGCATTATTTTAATATATTTTTTGCTAAAACAATATACCATATGGAAATATCAAAAATAAAAGCAATGAAGTTAAATATGTAGTTCATCAAAATGAAAATGTATATATGTGTAGTAAATAAGTATATAAGCGCCAGACCAATACACAAGTTAAGAAAATATAAGTAAATACTTGACATTAACAGAAGCTTATTTTTAATTTCAGATAATATATAAGTTCAAGGTACCGCCAAAGGACCTCCCCGTGATGGGGCATAACTTTACATTATGGGTAAGTGATTGTTCTTTTTTTACTTTATTTCTTAAAAGCTTACTTGCAGGACGCAAAATATTTAATTTTATACATATGCGCTTTTTGTGCATATGCTATCGAACATAACTCAATATCTAAATTATTAATTAAGTTTATGAGATATATCATGTAATAACATTAGACGTTCGTAACTATCGATCACAATGATTAACACGACATTCACGTTAATAGGATAAGCAATTATTATTTATGGGTTAAGAGTAATGAACTCTTTTAATATCACGTTAATAAA
Source organism: Shargacucullia verbasci (assembly GCA_947562105.1). Classification (NCBI taxonomy): domain Eukaryota; kingdom Metazoa; phylum Arthropoda; class Insecta; order Lepidoptera; family Noctuidae; genus Shargacucullia; species Shargacucullia verbasci. The sequence goes on along the minus strand of OX387284.1, from coordinate 7,297,469 downwards.
ATCGAGAAAAATCAAAGATTGTTTATTCTGACCGGCTTTACGAATAAAAGAACAGACACATGGCGTATATACTGTTATCTGTACATACATTATTTGTTCGTACGTAAATCGTACCTGCTGTTCCAAAATTTGCCTCGGTGAAATAAGTGTCTGTTTGGCTCATTTCATATGCGTGACATGAATGCCCAGTTATATATAAAGTCATACGGGAAAGTTAACTGCAGGCACCTGCATGAAATGAGGCAGTGGGGCACACGTGGTCGGGAGCAAGGTCATAAAACCAGGACCAGGATGAATATTCATATCAGGGTATAACTTAGTGTTAAACCGGTTCATCTTTGTACCTATGCACAGAATAACATTGGGTACGTAAAGTTCTGCTTTTTTCACTGTTTACTTATCCAAGTAGTTTAAACGATTTTTATACTAGGCACTGGTAACCATTACTTGGTAGCTGGTTCAATGTTAATTTATATATTCAATAATTTGTACCGTTTTGTACATTACTGAATTGCACTAAACTGGGTCAGGTTCTTTTCAATTTTAACAGTCTCTATTGATGTTTGGTCAAGTAACTATTAGTTCGAATGACTCTTAGGTTGAGATAGCGGTACCCGAAAGCCACACACTCGAAGAATCATCAAAACAACATTATTTAGATACAAGTAGCACTAAAACACGAGAATAAGCTTTGTCAATAACAGACATGTTAGCACAAAGCTCGGGTAACTGTGGTTTCAAAGTGTTTTTAAGCAATGACTAATTTCATGTTATCCTTATGCGTAAAGTCTCTTCATGACAATACCTAAGTATAAATTGAACACTGTATTTATAAGTCCTATATATCTACCAATTGGCACACAATTAATAACATAAAGTTATGGTGAAAGTTTTTAGATTTTTTAAATATTTATATTCCGATTTGGTAATTGTCTAGTAGATAGTAGAGACAATGATTTCATCTAGCATTAGTAAAGAAATAGAAGCAAACCGTTTCTTTGATTAGTTTATAATTAACTTACATTTAAAAAGGGTGAATTTATAGTTGGATCAGGCAATAAGTACCTGATAACTTGTGGGAACAATATTCGTAAAGACGTAACAACGATGTGTTTACATGCAAGTACTGCCTATGCAATACCTACAAACTGATATATTACCATATTACAGACATGACAATTTTATATAGGTAGTATGCGATACACGTACAGGGACAAGCGCTTGTACGCGTGCGTCGTTCCATCGGCCTTCATCAACACAAAGTCACTTCGTATCACTCTAGTTTCCTAAAACATCAATGTATAAGTTAATAAGATACTTTAGTCAGCACCGTCTATTTGATTGCTGGAGATGAAAGTATCCAAATTAAGTCCGCCCTTGTAAGTCAGAACGTAATATATCCGGAGAGTTTTGCTTACGTACTGATTTGTTGATCATAAAATTAATTAACTGCGTGCTAAGATTAGGGATAAGATTTGTCACAAATATCGATCCAAAAGCTTTAAAAATAAAAGCTCGAGTCCTAATCACCGGCGAAATGTCACGCGAAAACACCTCGGACTGGTTGGGATGATGACGATGACCCCACAAGTATCCGCGCTGCTACCTGCCTCTGGTGCCTGTATGCAAATCGTGTTGTTTTCCGAATGGAGTCAACGTACTAGAGATCGTTTTGTAGTAATTTATTAGATCGATTCCACACCCAAAATACATCACAAAAGCATTATAGCTATTCCGGTGATCAAAAATTACCTGTTTAATAATAATACGTGTTTAGCAAGATTTCCAGAATAACCGCTGCTTATGTGGAGTAAATCAATATAATAATATCAACGACATATTGGTTTGATTTAATATCTTAGACATTTTACATGGCATAACATAACTTCACGCCTATATTCCAGAAGGACTAGACAGATGTGTACTGTGGTACATCAATATTTCACCGGTGACATTATTGAGTTCTGAACAAACTTTTGCTCTGATTAAGACGTACAAAAACGTACAAAAAACTTAGTTCATGTTAAACAAAATTCTAAGAGTAATTTTGTGAACTCCCTTTTACGGATGTTTTAGGTACCTCTACCTAGTAATTACCTATAGTAAAAAGGTGATTTCTAAACAAAGTGATGGCCGTTGACATCCTCACCAAAATATTCTACTAATAAAATAGAATATAAACATAAACTTTCGTGAACGAGTCTCAAGTGTTGATCTTAATTCTTGACTCTGTCAAGTTATGTAAATTACACAAAGACGCAGTGCGATACTTGATCGAAAGGTCAGTGACCGCTACCGCCTACACGTCAAATATTTTCAGTTCGGGCGCCGCACATAGAAAAACCGTTCAATCTTTATTAGTGGTTCCTTTGTACTTCATCAATTGATTCACAAACCGCAAAGACATTGTTAGTAGAGTAAACTTTTTGTGGTTACTTTTTGCGATCTTCTCACTTAACGGTATTACAGACTATATTTTAAATGTCCTCGGGTAATTGATACCTATTTGCATTGTTATGAATGTTCACGAACGATTTTTTATAATAAGGGTCGACAGCCTCCGGGCCATCAGTTCCAAGAATTTAATTCGAAACACGATAGCCGCTTGTCAAGAATAAAAATTAAGTAAACTGCGACAAAACACATGTACGATACCCATTTAAAAAGAAAAACGATGTGCTTCTTTTACAATGGATGTATTAATTGCTCTTTTTTTCTTTTTTTACGTAGTACGGACTAATATAACATTACCTTTTGTTATGATATTGCAGTGCGCTTTAGCGTTAGCTCTATGCGCGTCCGCACTAGCGTCTCCTCGCAAGAGCTTCACATTCGCACGAAATGCCGTCGAAACGGTCCCGCAGCACGATCCTATAGCTGCACCTATACGTGCCTCCGTCGAAAGTATACCGTTAAGGTAAATAGAACAAAAATGCGCTTTATTATGCACATACAAAGTACGCAGAATTGATTTCATGTATTTGCATTGTAGGAGTGTGCGCGATGAAGGAGACGAAAGACTGCCATTACGTGACGCCGTTGAGAAACGACCGATCTCACTTATAGAACCCGAAGCTTCTTTCAAATTCATGGAGGTAAAGATATAATTAATGAAAACTTCATAAATACCTGGTTAATGGTTCTGATGTATTTCATATAAAATACATTTGTCTCGCCTCAGGATGTTGAAGTACTTCCACATGTGGACGAGCTGGGTGTCGGATGGAAAAAATATTACGGCGCCGCTAATTATCTGAACAAGTAAGCACATTCTAGATCTGACGCAAAGAAACGATTCTATACTTAATAATTGATGACACGGTTGGCGCAGTGGCTAAGCGATTAGCTTTCTGCGTTAAATGTCGCGGGTTCGATCCCCGCACGCAACAAATATTTGTATGATCTACAGATAATTGTTTCGGGTTTAGGTGTTTGTGTATGTGAATATATGTGTTTATAAACGCACGCACGATACAGGAATTATTCCTAGTGTGGGACAAAGTTAAAAAAATAATTAAATATCAACTTACTCAAATGTAATTATTTCTGGCAGCAGCACGCGCAACGATGAGAGACTGCAGCTAGGAAATGCAAACCTTCAAGGTAACGGGTAATTCTGTCCATATTTTCTTTGATTTCAATTTCCATTCGTGGTATGTATTTTTACAATGATATTTCCTTGTCCAGCGATGCAACAGACAGTATCTGGCCCGACGGCTAGTCGCTTAGTGGTATGCTACATAGAGTCTTGGGCGGCCTACAGGGCGCCACCGCTAGCTTTTACCGCCGGTATGGTGCCGAAATCCTGCACACATTTACACTACGCGTTCGCCACTATGCACCCTCATACTTACTCAGTTTTACCCAGTAATGAGGATTACGATATCGTTAAAGGTAAGAACAACAATTAAACTTAGTGGTACTGCTTGATGTTTCCAGACATCATGGTTTTTCATAAATGAAACCTTTTTATTACAGGTGGTTACCGAATTGCGACTGGTCTGAAACGTCGCATTCAAGGCTTGAAAGTGATGATCAGTGTAGGAGGTGAAGGCACAGATCGTTTGTTCAGCGAAATGGTACAAGAACCTATACGACGAAGCAAGTTCATAGATAGCGCTGTGAATTTCATGAGGGAACATGATTTTGATGGTTTGGATCTTCATTGGGTGTACCCAGGAGAGAAAGACGAAAAGGAAAGAGAATTTTTGACAGCTCTTCTCTACGAGCTCCGGGAGAAATTTTCATCATATGGATTCCTACTCTCAACTGTTTTACCACCGTTTAGGTAAGCGAATGAAGTACTTTATTACTTATAAACTTCATTTTGACTTGACAGGACTCTGTTATATCGATTAGGTAAATTCAAATCAAAAGCAAATATTTTTGTTATCGATAAATGGAGTAGAGAAATAAACTTTTTTGTACTTACGCACTCTTAGGTACCAAATAGAAGACGGTTACGACTTAAGCGCAGTGAGTGGAGCCACAGACTACACTATTTTGCAGGCGTGGGACATGACGCACGCCAAGCGTGACGCGCCCTCAAGAGCCGTGCAGCACAGTGCACTGCACAGGGACCCCGGCGCGGCGGCTCGTGATCAACGATACGATAACATTGTAAGTGCAACTTTTATTACTATATTGGCAACTATTTTTATAACTACTGCATATGCGATTGTTCCATCTGCTTAGGTATTGTACTTACACCTATATATCTGAATAAAAATCACCCAAACTCTTATTCACAGGAATTCATGGTAAAATTCATCCTTCGTCACGGAATGAATGCTGAAAAGTTAGTGCTAGGAATTCCGTTGTTTGGGCGCACTTACACTCTCGCCGCATCGACATTGCCTGCGCCTGGAGCGGCCGTCAGTGGATGGGGCGACGAGGGGCCTTACACGCAAACCAAAGGATTATTAGCATACTTCGAAGTAAGTATTACTTTTCAATATTTTTTATACTAAACTCAGTAAACAGATTAATGAATGATTATTCAGTGCGGTCCACCCGTTAATAAATATTTAGGACCTGCGTTACTCCTGTATTTAAAATTCCCGTTTTAAGCAGCCATATTACATGATTAGATCTTCCTGAATTGTTGCTCATTTACAGATATGTATGGCTGAACGCGAGGGCAAAGGATCGAGTGTAACAGATGAAGGCGGAAACACGTACGCCGTGTTCGACAACCAGTGGATAACTTACGACACTCCCGCAACTGTTTTAGAAAAGGTACACTGGATCATATCAGCCCATCAAAACTCAACAAACTTATCCTGTCGTTACGTTTTGTAGCAACAACTAATTGCTGAAGTTGATTTACCTAACAACTAACAACAAAAACGTCTAATATTCTACTTGTACTCGAGTTAATTATTAATGCTTGAACCTTGTACCTTGTCACAGATGAAATTCGTCGTGACCACGGGCTTGGCAGGAGCAGCAGCATGGTCAATCGATATGGATGACTTCCGAGGACTATGTGGTGCACCGTTCCCAATCCTGAGTGCTATCTCGACCACATTGAATGGTAATAATAACTTATACCTTTCGCGTATGGGCCGGGCGGCCCATATGACGTCATTCATAAATAACTCTTATTATCCGGATGCTTAAGGTTCACTATTGTTTTATATAATCTATAAAAAAAATAGAAATCATGATATACCTTTTTGGAAACTCACAGGGGAAGCAGTTCACACAGATCAGTCGTCCTTGAAAATAGGTTCCTGTGAATCTGAAAATGCGTACTTAGCATCCGACATAGAATCATGCGCACACTTCCATTTCTGCACTGGCAGCATCAGTTACAGAATGATTTGTGAAGATCATCGCCTTTACGATCCTTCTACTGGATTCTGCGGGTAAGAATCTATTTCCAAATGTTTCGAACTAAATTATACAAACTAAACATTTTCAACTATATCTTTAATTCATCAGTCACCAAGACGTCGAAAAGTGTATGCCAGGACAAAGTCTTAGAATAAGCGTCGAGGATGCGGCTCGGCTGCTATCCCAAGCTTATGAAAATGACTTTGAAGTAAGTGATAAATAATTTGAGCTTTAACCAATTAAAGAATCTTTGGTGGACACTAAGGTTAATTAAATATATATTTTTTACAGTGGAATGATCCCATCAAAGAAATGACAGCCAATAAAGACCCAGAGCGTATCGTTGCTGAATTAGATGGCAAAAAGGGTAAGCTTTTTTCCAATAAAGCTTATTGTTTTTAAATGGAACCTATTTATGACAATACGTTATTATTTTTTAAGGTAAACAAAGTGATAAGCTCGTGGTATGCTACATGACAAGCTGGGCTTTCTACCGCCGAGGCGACGGGAAGTTCGTACCAGAAAACATAGACACTCGTCTATGCACACATGTGGTCTACGCTTACGCCTCGCTCTCTCCTGACGATCTCATCGCTAAGGAGTTCGACCCTTGGGCTGACGTCACCAATAGTAAGTATAAGTCTTGCCCTATTACTGTAATCGCTCCTGAACACTGGCCCATTTTGATATTTAAAAGGTCCAATTATTGTATTGTATTTTTTTTTTCAGATCTTTACGAACGTGTCACATCTTTGAGAGACGTCAAAGTGCTCCTAGGTTTAGGAGGATGGACAGACTCCGCTGGCGACAAATATTCTCGACTGGTATCATCCGAGGCAACTCGCAGCAAGTTCATACAAAAGTTGGTTCCATTCTTGCGTATGCACAACTTCAAGGGTCTTCACTTGGACTGGAATTACCCAGTATGTTGGCAGAGTAACTGCAAGAAGGGTGCCGTCTCTGATAAACCCAATTTTGCTAAATTCGTTGAGGTACTTGAATAATTTTATTTTAGGATCAAAATAATAAAAAAATGTTCTCTTTTTTACATATAAAAATCGTTGCAGGAATTATCTAAAGCTTTACACGCAGCTGGCATGGAACTCGGAGTGGCCATTTCTGGTTACAAAGAAGTGATTGACACTGCGTACGACTTGCCAGTCCTATCGAAGGCGGCTGATTTCCTCAGCACCATGACTTATGACTATCACGGCGGCTGGGAGAGGACTACTGCTCACCATACACCACTCGTTCCTTCACCTAGAGATAGCCTTGCTTATTATTCTATCGTGAGTAAACATTACGATATATTATATGTATAGATTATATCTCTATGTAAGCTTTGTTGAGTTTAAAATGATGCAGCTGCCTAAGTAATCCTCATGAATACACTAAACAATGTTTATATTTTTTAAAGGAATACGCTGTCAAAGCACTAATAAGTGGTGGTGCAGATCCTAAGAAACTTCTCCTTGGTTTGTCGTTCTACGGTCAGTCGTACAGACTAGCTGACGTGGACGGAATTAAAGGTCCTGGATCACCTGCTGCTGGGCCCGGAGAACCAGGAGAGTTCACCAAACAACCTGGGATGTTGGCTTACTACGAAATATGCTACCGAGGTTAGAGTTGGAAACTATTTATTTATCCGATCCATTCAACCTGTCGCTGTTCACTACGGGGCGGTATTTTCTAAAAACATCAATTGCTCGTAGTCACTGCATGGGATTACCGTTTTGGCGATCGAAGCGGATTAAAACTTCAGAGACAGTTCAGTAGCACAATCAGACTCCGATTACTGTACACTTTGTTCGTATTCATTTTGAATTTTGATCGTTAGGAACTTACGAATATTGCGTCAACAATTGTTTAAAAAAATATAATTTTTCGCAGTAAAGAACTTGAGATGGAAATCTGGCAGACAGGATAACGCAGGACCTTACACGTATTCCGACAACCAGTGGGTAGGATATGATGATCCGAAATCTATTACTGAAAAGGTTTGTATGACGTTATTAATAACATTTTTCTACACTTGGTTCCTTTTATCATTTATTGGAATGCAAATGAAATCTCAAACTGCATTCAGAACTTTATTTAGGTCGCCTTTAATTTTGATAATGAATTCAATTACGTGGCATTTCACATCAGCCAACTACTGTCGAGTCATCGCAACTAATAGGTACGGTAATATTTTTTTGCAAATAATAATAAAGCTACTTGTCTCGGTTATCCAACGAATACTTTAAACGATAGTTTAAAAACCAGAAATACAATATACTATCCTAAAAAAATATTAAATTTTGGGATAATATATAGTTGTATCTATCCTAGAACGATTCCATAATTTAAAGATGATCATTTTGAGTGAACCCTCGTATTCGGCATCACCCAGTTATGTTAAAACTTAGTTGATGATTGGAACTTGTATTAGGTGGAATGGGCGCTACGTCAAGGCATGGGCGGTGTAACGGCGTGGGCAATTGACTTGGATGACTTTAGCAACCGTTGCTGCGCGGAGCCGTCACCGCTACTCCGTGCAGCAGGCCGCGCGCTCGGCAGGAGCGTGCCGTCGCCGCCAACCGCTACTTGCGAGAAACCACCGGAACCAGTGACGCCCTCGCCGCCTACCACCACGACTGTGGAGTCTGATGGTGGGTGCCATTTTATATAATATATACCTAAGCTATAGTCACAGTTTTCAGCTCAGTAAAATGACGTTGGCAAGTCTCAATAGATAGCGTCAGGTACAAAGTGATCACCGTAATTTTTCATAATTACATGCGAAAATTAGCGGCTACTCAACAAAATAATGTAACCGGTCAATGTGTTCATTCCAGGTTCTATTGGCGGTGGCAGCCATGATCATCACCACGACCACACGTCAACGACATGGCCGGGCTGGAATCCGTCGACCTCGCCGAGCACCACACAGACGTGGTGGCCTGCAGCGACCACGCCCATGACTACTACTTCTACTACTACTACAAAACGTCCCACTACAACTACACGTCCCACTACCACAAAACAACCACCAGCAGATTCAGGTAAGAAAATAAACATAGGTCTGTATTTTAGAATGATACTCATCAACATAGTCTTGAATTTATTTTAAAAAAATACACCACTCGGACAGACGCTACTGAAGTGGTAACCACAGCTAAGTGTCATTCTCAAAGTTCTCATGAGCCTCATAGTTCATTAACAGCAACATCATATTTAACACTTCAATCAGCAGTAAACAAAGATTTGATTAAATAATACCTCAATGTTTTTAAACTTTTGCTACTTGTACCGACACATCCATTGTCACTATAAGATCTAAATAAGTGTACTCGTAATCAGCCTTTCAACTTAGAGGAGTAACGCAAATAATGCCTTGGTTAGCTTGAGTGTTGTATATAATAAAAAAGAGACAAATGTTCCATTACAGGCAGCATAGAAAGCTCTCCTTGCAACGCGGGCGATTACCACGCAGCGCCAGGTGACTGCGAGGGGTACCTGCAGTGCGAAGGAGGCTCGTGGCGCAAGCACCGTTGCGCACCCGGCCTGCACTGGGCCACCACCGTCAACCGCTGCGACTGGCCCAGCTTCGCCAAGTGCACTGGTAACTACAACACAACACATATATATGTATACATATTTGGCTTATCACTGCGGTTAGCATGAGGATCGGTAGATATACCTATTGCTTATTCGTAGAGCAGGTCCTTGGGTCGGTTCTTACAACCACACATTTGGGCACTAAGTATATGTATAGCAATAACGTAAATCGTAACAACAACTAGTAATCGTAACGTATCTAAGTAGAAAAAAAGGAGTCAGTCCATTTTTTGTTTTAGAAACGTCAAGCAGCGGAGCAAGCACTGCCACCTCAACATTGGCACCGATAGCGACTCGGCCTCCGCCGCGACCGACCACAACTACCCGACGCACCACAACCACGAGAACTACAACTACAACTACGACCACGCAGCGACCCACCACGAAACCTACCACTGTGGCCGTTGAATCTGGTAAATATAACACTCATGGCTATGAAAAGTTATGCTTTTAAAAATGAAAGTAACATTACAAAACAAAATAGCTATGCACACTTCTGTCCTGAATCAAAATCGGTTTGGTATATACTAACTATCTACTTTTGTCGATAAAAGTTAAGAAAAAGAACACTTTGCCATTTGCAATACAATATACAACTTTTAAAAATCATGCGGCGCGCCCGTTCTACCTACTCGCTAGCAGCGCTGCAAGCAAAAATGCTACGAAGAAATTGCTAAGGCTTTGAACCTTGAGCTCAGTTTACCTAGAACAGCAAGCCGCCAACAACGTAGGGCAAATCAACCAGCTGCTTCCCTTAGCGAGTATTTTCGTCGCTCGTTATACCGTCACCGGAAATATGAATTAACGTAAGGCACAAATTGTCGAAAATGGGTTAAATATACAGTTTTACTCGGAAAATTCCGCTCTGTCGATTGGTACATTTAACTTTTTGATATCTTTAAGCAATTGCATGGCATGATAATAAATACTGATGCAGAGATACACGAATTCAACCTTAAATCCAAACAACAAGCATCAAATTTGTATATTACATACATTTAGCGTAACTCACAAACCGAAATAAATTAGTTATACAAAGGTATTATACCCTAAATAATTACAAAACCTAATAGCATTTACATTAAATTTAAACATGACTTAAAGATTTTTCTGATAAAAATTACCTTAAGGGACACTGATGAAAATAATTTTTCCCTTACAGTAATGGCTATCTCTGAAACTAAAAGAGTTATCAAAATTCTGTTTTATAGGACAAATAGCATAACAATAGAACTGAGATATAATAATAATGGTATATTTACTATTATGATACCATTAAAGTTGAAAGAAATACAAGGTTTCACCCCTTTTTTTTTCGTTTTTTGCGATTTCCCAAAACTTGCATTTTGTCCCTTACAGTAAGTCATAGTTCTGGTGGCGATACGTGCACTATTTGGATTCGTTATCATCTTCATTAGGGGCGAGATTCGGCAAAGACCATTCACCAGCGTTTACTCTTTCATTGTTGCACCCTGCTCAGATAATTAAAATTACAGTTCCAAAATTACAAAAATGTATGGAGGAAGTATCTAAATGGTTTAAAAAAATACCTATTTTAATTTATGTTTATTTAATTGACTAGGTGCTTATAAAAAAAAATCTGATTTGCCCCCAAGAACCTGGGTAAGCCCATGATTATATATGTGACCCATCACAAAAGAATAGAAAGTAATTTCTGGTATAAAACGCTATATTATAAGATCTTATTACAACAGTCAAAAATTAACAGTTTTTTCAAGAAAAAGTTTCAATATGACACTATATCCACAGATTCGATCGATGGTCCTTCTGACGGTCAGCCATGTGTTGGCGAGCAGTACAGCTCCGTACCAGGAGACTGCAACGCGTACCTGCACTGTGACGGCAGCGGGTGGCGCCTGCAGCACTGCGCCCCCGGCCTGCACTGGAGTAACGTCCAGAAGCACTGCGACTGGCCTAAGTACGCCAAGTGCGAAGGTGAATTACTTTTCTATGAAATTTACTATTCAATTCAGATGGAAGTTGGTACAAAAAGGTCTATTATTAATTTCATTTATTATTCCAGTGCCAAAATCTACGACAGCTGCTCCTAAACCAATACAAACAACAAGACGTCCGACTACGACAGCGAAAGGCGAGTGATTTCCTGTTCATTATCGTAACTCTTTACCTGTTCTTTCTTTTATTGCTACTTCTATATAATTTTACATGGGTGTTTCTGTACAATTTTACACGATCCTATCTTATAGACCTTTAGGGAGACGCAAACAATCTTACGGGGAAACCCAGTTAGTAGGTGCTAGGTCCTCTCAGATCTTATCAAGACAGTTTAGTCTATTCTATAACGACGAAGCCTGTATACAATTGCGACCTTTCTAATTCTAATACTAACTTTAACATTGTCCAACAGCTCCGTCACCTAGTTCTCCAGCGGAAGACTCAGCGTGCGGTGGCAAAGATGTGCATGCGCCTGCAACTACTTGCGACGCGTATTTGTTGTGTGTGGGAGGACGCTGGCGCAAGCAGCTGTGTCCATCCGGCCTACACTGGGACAAACGAACACGCCGCTGCGACTGGGTTGAGTTCGCTATGTGCGAAGGTAACGCACACTTTAGAAACCACAAAACATTTCAATGTTACTTTAATTTTCTTAAAACCAATTTTACTCACAGGGTTTTATATAAGCAAATAGGAATACGTGTCTTTTATTAGTGGTTTTATGGCTAGAATAGAGATAAACAGCGGCAACGTGAACCGCAAAAGCCTGACAACTTAACACTAATACGAGTACATACCACTCCTGTTTACCTCTTAATTATAATCAATTATTAATGTACTTCATCAACAGTGGGTAAGCCGTCCAAGTCCCCGATGCCGCAGACATCTACGACTACAACCACAACCACAACCACGAGGAGACCCACCACAACCAGAAGACCCGCAACATCTGGAAGACCCACGTCTACCACCACTAAGAGACCACTCGCCGATGAACCACAAGTGCCTGGAAAGGTAATTTGAAATATGTCCTCGTATCTTTGCCAAAACTTTAAAATTCTGCTAAAACTTGTTGCCGGCAACCTAAATGACGCTTTCAAGTGACAGTATAGTGATTGAACAAATCAGTCTTTTAACTCACCAAGCTTATCTTTATTACAATGATCCAGGGTTGTAGCACGGGCACGTACCACGCCCATCCTAAATGCGAGAAGTTCTACGTGTGCGTGAACGGCATGCTGATAACACAGAGCTGCGCGCCCGGCCTTGTGTGGCGCGCCGACCGCAACCAGTGTGATTTCCCCTCCTCCTCTTCTTGCACTGACAAGCGACAGGGTGACTCCACCATAATGGACTCTACCAATTCTCAGTCTACTATGATGCAACTCAATGAGGAGCCACCCAGTAAGTAACTGCACAACATCTCCGATTTGCGGTCAGTCTTGTGTGATTGGTGCTTATCATAATATATATAACTCTAATATAAAAATTACTTACAATTTCAGAATACTGTGAAAGTGGGGCATATGCCCAGCTCCTTACGGACTGTACTCGTTACCTACACTGCTTGTTCGGAAAATTCGAGGAATTCGCCTGCAGTGCCGGATTACATTGGAATCAGGTAATGATAACAGAGAACCAATACCTGATTTGATATTGTAGTATCTAAAACACGAATCTTAACTCATTCGTTTTTTTCACAGGAGAAGCAGATCTGCGACTGGCCCAAGAACGCTAAATGTAAACGCAAGGTCGTCCCTACTACTAGTACCACAACGACTACCACGTCCCGACCAGTTGAAATGGATGTTTTCGCTGAACAGATACCCAACCACGACCATTCAACACATGAACATTCACATGAGCATGAACTTCAGCATGCACAGCCGTCAAAGCCGTCAAGCGGCACACAGCCTGATATTAGCTCCAAACCTTCACTCCTAAACTGTAGGTTTTGTTCTTGAATATAACACCAATAAGTTATTACGTAGATACGTATTGATCAGACGAATCTACAAGACCATTCAATCTTCCAAATTTTTTTTTGGTCTTTTGTTAACCTCAAAATCATCCTTGCTAAAGCTTAAACGGCAATGTCATTCTCCATTACATTTCGGTAAAAATGATCGCTCTCGTTTAGTCTTGCTCTTGATCAAAGTTAGTTTTTAAAAATTTTATGGTAAGTACCTAGTCAATAATAAAATAGTTAAAATGTAAACAGTTTTACTGATTTTATTTTCCAGCTCGCTATAAACTGGTGTGTTACTATACCAACTGGTCATGGTACCGCCCTGGCATCGGCAAATACAGTCCAGAGGATATTGACCCTAGTCTTTGCACTCACATCGTCTATGGGTTCGCTGTACTGGGCGACGATGGCCTCATCATGGCTCATGACTCTTGGTCGGACTACGATAACCGTAAGTTTAAAAACGTTGAGGCTTACACAGAACTTACACTTACGGTATTAGTGATAATATATGAGGTCCATATTCAACAGTGGACTACAATGGGATTATGTATTTTAAATATGATGTTTAAATCATGCCGTCAAAACTATGTTCCACAGCTCAGCATGAAAATTACTAACGATAGCGTACAGCTTTCAATAGTCGCCAACGCCGCATTTTACTGTTGGCTACAGTTCAAATTCCGTCCATCAATCCCTTTCCTAAAAAAAGATTACCTTCGCAGCTAAAACAAGATCGCTAATTTTTAAACATTTTCAGGATTTTATGAGAAGGTTGTAGAATACAAACGGTACGGTATTAAAGTCTCTCTGGCTATCGGTGGTTGGAATGACTCAGCTGGCGACAAGTACTCTAAGCTGGTGAATGACCCGGCAGCTCGTGCCCGATTCGTTACACACGTTGTGCAATTCATTTCAAAGTACGGCTTCGATGGATTAGACCTCGACTGGGAATACCCTAAGTGTTGGCAGGTGAGAATAATTTATTATTATAACGTGTCAAGTCTTTTTCTAAGCCCGTAGTTAATGTTGAAAACTTATAACGGAAGCTGTTTCTTGTTTTTGAAACCAGTCTACCGTCAAATGGAAAGCCCGTTAACTTCGCTAAAATACTGTAGTAGATTAGATATACCGCAGCTAAACAAATTTTTTTTGAATTGCCAACTGGCGTTTCAATTTCTGGATAATTATGTAGATGATAAGTATTACACCACAAAAAAACATTTTTAAAATATAAATATATAAAAATTAATAAAGATAGATTACTCAAATACTATAATATATAGCTTATGTAAAATATATACCTGCTTATCACAAAAAGATTAGCATAATTTGACATTGAAAACTACTTTTAACTAAAGAAAATAATAAAGGAGCAAAATTAAAATTTTGCGACATTATTAATTTGTTCTTGGTCAGGTTTTATGAATTCGTTAATTTTCAGGTTGATTGCTCAAAGGGTCCTGACTCTGACAAAGACGGTTTCGCTGATCTCGTTCTCGAATTATCAGCTGCGTTCAAACCGAAGGGTCTACTTCTCTCAGCGGCCGTGTCTCCTAACAAGAAAGTCATTGACGCTGGTTACGATGTGCCAGTACTGGCGCGCCATCTGGACTGGATCGCTGTCATGACGTACGACTACCACGGCCAGTGGGACAAGAGAACTGGACACGTGGCTCCCTTGTATTACCACCCTGAAGATGCCACTACTTACTTCAATGCGGTATGGACGCTTCCAGTTTATATTTCATAACATTTTTTAATTTGACAAAGAATCGAAAACTACTAATATAAACTTTGTTTAACGGTATACCGTCATATGTTTCTACGTACACTTTTATTTATTTTTCTTGATTACAGAACTACACAATACATTACTGGATGCAAAAGGGAGCTCCGGCGAATAAGCTCGTGATGGGTATGCCGATGTATGGACAGACATTTACTTTGGGCGGAGATAATGAGTCGCCACAGACCCTCAGTATGACGCAATCGCCTACTGGTTTGAACGCACCGGCTTCAGCTGGAGGTGACGCTGGAGAATACACAAGAGCTAAAGGATTCTTGTCTTACTATGAGGTACTAATTCGTATAATCATAGGGGACAAAACGTCCATTCTCCAAAGGAGAATTCATTTAAATTGTCTGCTTTACTTTTAGATTTGCGACCGCATCAGATATAACGGCTGGAAAGTGGTTAAAGATCCTCAACAACGAATGGGGCCATACGCATATAAAGGAAATCAATGGGTTTCCTTCGACGACATTGACATTATCAAAAAGAAAGTGAACTTCATCAAATCACTAGACCTCGCCGGTGGTATGGTTTGGGCTCTTGATCTTGACGATTTTAGAAACAGGTAAGCAATTAAAGCCGTGATACATTATAAAACGTTTAACAATCAATTAAATAATCCACACCTTTCAATTGTTTTCTTTTAGATGTGGCCAAGGAAAGCATCCACTTGTCAACGCAATCAAAAACGGTTTACTAGACCCTCGTGTAGATGAAGATACGATTTTATCAGAGCCTATTGTCGAGCCTCCGAACGAAATAGATGAAGACTCGGATGACATTCAAGTGAGGCCAATCATGAAACCGACTCCGAAGCCCACACATATGACGACGCACCTGGAACCGATCGTACACACAACTAAAAGACCAATGACTACTACTGCTATGAGTACCAGTCTAGAAGCTCGTTACAAAATTGTCTGCTATTACACTAATTGGGCTTGGTATAGGTAATAAAAATTTATTTCACCTTTAAGAATAGTAGTTAATCTGAAGTCAAATTTACAGAGCTGTCATCGCTTCTTCTAATTGGTTTTTGAAGATCTAACTTGCTTTTTCATTCTCAAACACCTGCAATTAATAAGTTTAGTACAAACTGGATTCGTTAGTAAACTAAGAAAATTAATCTTGTTCTAGACCTGGTCCAGGTAAATACACCCCAAGCGACATTGACCCTTCGCTTTGCACCCACATTGTGTACGCATTCGCTGTCCTTGACACTAAACTCCTGGTGATGAAGCCACATGACATCTGGCTGGATGTTGAAAACAGTAAGTTGAGATATATTACATTTTGTTTATTCCATTTTCAAGAGAAAAAAAAACTCAAGAAAAACAAGAGTTTATTATTAAATCTATAAACTTTTTGCAGAATTCTACGAAAAAGTAGTGACTTTAAAGGAGAAAGGCGTAAAAGTAGTTCTTGGACTGGGTGGATGGGACGACTCGGCGAGTGACAAGTATTCACGGATGGTGAACAGTCCCTCGGCGCGAAGGAAGTTCGTAATCCACGCTCTGGACTTTATCGAACAGTACGAGTTCGACGGATTGGATCTTGACTGGGAATATCCTAAATGTTGGCAAGTAAGTATCGTGGTCTCCTATTATGCAAAAAATTAAGTAATTTACTCGAGAGGATTACTTTCCGACATCTTGGTTATCTAACTAGCGCACGATACCGGCAGCATGATATAGCATCTTCGAGAAGAAAGCAACTCCTGGATTTTGAAGACAAACTTACAAATATTTTATTTTCAGGTAAACTGTGAGAAAGGTCCAAGCTCCGACAAGCAAGGTTTTGCTAGTCTCGTAAAGGAACTGCGTGCAGCCTTCAAACCTCGCGGTCTTTTGCTATCCGCTGCGGTTTCAGCCAGTAAACGAGTCATCGACGCAGGTAAAACATTTATTTCACCTGAATCCTGCATGTCTTTCAACTTCTTTTTTCTATTTATTATTATATAATTATTGTTATTGCTTAAGGATACGACGTGGCGACGCTGTCTAAAAACCTTGACTGGATTTCACTAATGACTTACGATTATCACGGACAATGGGATAAGAAGACCGGCCACGTAGCGCCAATGTATGCTGCTGACGGTGATTCTGACACAACTCTAAACACTGTAAGTAACTTTGCAAATACTAATTTTCTACGTTTCGTAATGCAATCTATCAACCCGCTTGCAGTTTGAAGGATTGAACCAATAATAAACCAACAATTAAGGGAACAAATGCTGCACTGGTCTAGCAAAATATTCTCAATTTCATTTACAACTAGTAACAATTTTCCAAGAGAAAATTATTGAAGTGATTCCTATTCCTTTTCCCACTAATTGATTATTTGAATATGTCTCATTTTAATAATAATTGACTGTATTTTATCTAGAACTTTACGGTACACTACTGGATCAACAAAGGAGCTCCTCCTGAAAAGCTGATACTGGGCGTGCCGTTCTACGGCCAATCATTTTCATTGGAGGAGAATGCAGGCACCGGCCTCGGAGTACCTTCTTATGCAGGAGGAGAAGCCGGGGACGAGACTAGAGCTAGAGGATTCTTGTCGTTCTACGAAGTAAGTGATTTTCGCTCTTCGGTAACGGCCTGATACTTTTACGTAATCAAAGTCGGACGTGTAATAAATTCATTAAAAATAGCCTCTGGAACGTTAGGTACTTACACCAATTGATCGATTATACTATTTACACAATAACGTCATAGCATAATATTTACATGGTATTTCAAAACAGTAGGTATTCTCATGCTAAATTGCTAATGCAATTTATGCAAATAATTAGCTGTATTCAGAAATAGTAACTACTTTGAATCAATGATTTAGCAATGTTCATTTGGTTACTTTTATGTATATTTTCATTTTGAACTAGGGTAAACTCGTTAGAGATAGCCATAGTTTTTTTAACTTTAAATAAAACTGAAAATATTGAGATTATAATTAAACTTTTATTTTTTGGAAATTCAACAACAATTTGGCTTTATAAAATCAGAATAAATATATTCTTATATTGAAAGAAACTGACATAAAAAAATAATTTTAAAAAAACTATAATTGGTCGTCTCACCCGGCTATGCAGGAATGATGGCCGTAGTCGTACGAGACAGAGGGCCGGCACTACATTTGCCTCTACCTTGCCCCTCTCCTTTAATTGCTTGCTGGAGCTCCTTTTTATTCTTGTGCCCACATTTAGAGCACATGTAATTAAAAGGTGTACAATTCTCACATACCCACCGCTTACAGATCAAACATGAAGCCAATGTTCAATAAGATAGGTTTTATAACAATTTTCACCACTTCTAGCGCAATTATTCACTCCATTTTCTGCATCTTCTTCACCTGATGTATCACATAATATTGGTTCCTCCTCACTAGTGCTACTTTCAGACCTTCTTTCTATCCGTTTGACAACTTTTCGTTATTTTGCATTGGTTTTTCAACCTTATTCCATTAAGTATTCAACAAAAAAAAATTGTTTAAGTTTCCGCTCATTTTCCTCCTTAATCTTTTCTTCTTCCTTGATTTTTCTTAAACGTTATGTGACGAGAAAAATAATATTTATTATCATCCCTAAACATGGATATTGGTACCTTTTGTATCATTGTCGGTCTTGTACTTTTTCTCAAGGGTTTTCTGAGGTATGTTATAAACAATAGACGCCCTGTAACCAGACATTTTTCTCAATTTTTTAAACAATTTATAGCGGCTTTCCATAAATCCTCACTCCAGTTACCTCTAGCAACTACACCTTTTTATTGGTAATAGTTTGACATATATAGCAACAAAGTACAAGCATTAAAATAGTATAAAAAGCATTCAACAATATGGCCATCTTACCCTGCCTCTAGATGGTCATCCGTCCTTTTTGTCCGGGTAAGATGGCCACTTCAATATTTAAACTAACGAATCACAATTACTTTACCATTTTGAGGGTAGAACGAAGAAAAATATACACTAAACACAATAAACTCACAAAAACAAAGAGAACTAATAAAAATATTAGTATTTCGGAATGGTGTATGAACCTACTATGAAATTTTTACCATTGGCGAAGGAAATGAAGGTCAATTTACTTACCCTTTTATTTTATTTTGTGCAATGTTTTGTTCAGATTTTGTTCCATGTTGTCGTACGAAGTGTACTAATTTAAATATAGCGCTATCTTGTGAATAATTTAGCAAATTATACTGATTGGCCTACTCTCCCATACGGCCATCTCTAACGAATTTACCCTATATTCCACCAGATATGCGACCGCATCAGATCGAAGGGTTGGCAAGTATCTCGTGACCCTGGCGGTCGGATGGGACCGTACGCGAGCTTTGATGACCAATGGGTATCGTTTGACGATGACTTCATGGTGCGCCACAAGGCGGAATATGTTCGAGCTATGGGGTTAGGAGGCAGTATGGCATGGTCTCTCGACCTTGATGACTTTAGCGGACGGAACTGCGGCTGCGGCAAGTACCCGCTCCTCGCTACCATCAACCATGTGCTTCGTGGCATGGATGAACCACCGAGGTGCCAGCTGGAAGAGTGTGAGTCAAGAATCTCAATCTTACTTCAAAACACATGCCGAGAAGAAACTATTAAAACAATAGCTTTAAAGACCTTATTGAGCAATTCATCTACAAATCTCCATAATACCTAACTGTCAACTTGTACAGACATTACGAGAATCATATTAAGATTCGTCAATTAAGCGGTCATTCATTTTTATTTTGATTATGAAGACCCGCGGGAAAAAATTAAGTATATATCATAGACTGTGCCATTTTAGACCTTGGACATGAATATAGAATAAGTTTCAAATTTTAAACGTATAATCTATTGATTTTAATTCTTGTGTTCTGACAGTACAAGCAGATAATGCAGAAACAGACACAGATACAGCAGTTGCGGTACCTGAAGATTCACAACCTGATACAGAACCCGAAGATATACCAGTAATCTCACCTGTCGATGAAATAGACACCGATACCGACACTAATACAGACACCGATACTGACACTGATACAGAAGCCGACAGTAGTGTAAGTAACGCTGTTATAGCTTTAACTTAAGATATCTTCCATCTCTATCTTAGGGATCTCACCTATCAATGAAATAGAAATAACAGTGACAAGTCAAGAATGCGTGTTTTCGTTTTTTAGACATTTTGTCGTAAAGTCATGTTAAATTTATACCCTAATCAAAATGGCATGCTACAAAATTGCTAACGAAGTGAGAATTGGTTGACCTGTAGCTTACACATAACCATGATTGATAGATCAGCATTTATTTACAGGGTCCAAGTCTTGAAGGATCATCGTGTACTGGGAACGTATTCAAAGCAGATGAAACTAAGTGCAGCAAATATTACTTATGTCTCAATGGTCACTGGATGCAACTCCAGTGTCCCGCACCGCTACACTGGAATAAGGTAACTTCAACTGTAAAAAGAACTATTTTTCAAATTGCGACTTTCATGCACGAAGCAACATAAGCAACAGTTGATATATATTATGGTCTTAAATCGGAATTATTGTTTTGTTATACAGAATCACTGTGATTGGCCGGAGAAGGCTCGCTGTAAAACGAAGGCAGCACTGCGGATTGCAGGGCAAGTGCCCGAAGAGACACAAGAAGACAAACCTATTATAGGATGTTACTTCACGAATTGGGCTTTCTACAGGTAAGCACGGGTTCTGATAGAGATAACACTACAATGATAAACCGGGACAAAATATTTGATTGTATTTATTTTCTTTAGACCTGGCAAAGGCAGCTTTGGACCAGAACACGTAAACCCAACCCTCTGTACGCACATCATATACGCCTGGGCTCATCTTGATGGCAACAACTTCAAATTAGTCCCTGGAAACCCAGAACTAGACGTTGAGAATGGTATGTATTAGTAGTCATACAATTGAATCACGACGATTTTGACTCATGAGGCCAACGGTAACATGAATGTATGTCTCTTTCAGACTTTTATGGCAAGTTAACTCAATTAAGACAATCAGGAGTTAAAGTTGTCATCGGAGCTGGTGGACTAACAGACTCTGAAAGAAGGAAGTGGAGTCAAATGGTAGCAAGTTTAGAAAACAGAAAGACTTTCGTGAACTCTGTATTGAAATTCCTGCAAAGATGGAACTTCGACGGCGTTCAGATCGCTTGGCAATATCCAGGATGTAAACAGGTAAGCTAACGGTTTTATTACGAAGCAATAATTTAATAAAGCAAAATTATTGATGATATTGATTGCACAATTTTATTTCAGACTCCATGTACAAATGAAACAGTAGACATCAAAGAAAGAGACAACTTCGGTGATTTACTGTCCGAGTTATCAAGGACTCTTCGTCCTCATGACTTAGAGCTGTCAGCTATGGTCGCCGCATCCCCAGAAATAGCTGCTTTGGCATATAAGCCTTACATTCTAGCCTCAGAGCTAGACTGGGTCGCTATTGCTGCTAATGATTATTATGCGTCCACGGCTGGAAAGACAACGTATTTGGTGCCGCTTGAATCCAGTCATGATGCAAGAGTCAATAGTTTGGTAAGTGGTAAATCTTTCAGTGCTATTCATCAAAATTCATATGATGGCAAAATAATTGATCGTCAAATTAGGACTTATTGTCAAAGCTCATATGAAGGTCGGACATACTAATGAACGGTTTTGTGCGCAATTGCCATAAACTCAGTCTAACATTATGAATCCGAATATCGACCTTAATATCCGTTGATTTAATTTTTCAGAACGTCTCTCTTTCCTACTGGACGAGCGTGCTACCACCTCGTCAAGTAGTCCTGGGAGTTCCAGCGTATGCTCGTTCGTACAGTCTGCGCAGTGCGTCCAACAACGCGCTGGGCGCGCCTGTTTCTGGTCCCGGAGAACCTGGACCCTACACACGCGTGCCTGGCTTCTTAGCATACTACGAGGTTAGTAATTAAAAACATTTAGATCCATACCGACTAATGTGATCAGATAAATCTGTTTCTTCGATAATTATCAATTACTCTGGACTCTGTCGCCCAAGCTAGTGTCAATTTTCTTTAAAGACTGTCCACCAATATTAAAGTTTGGTCCTCGTTAATAATGAAAACGACTGTAAAATTCTATTCTATATTCATTTAACCCAAGAATTTTGCTAACATACCTGGACATACATGGAACATACATGGAACATACATGAAGGTTCAAAGGTGTAATGTTGTGGGTTATAGGTACAGTCAGCATCAAAAAGATGTATAAACGTAGCGAAATTCAAACGCTTATTCTTAGAAAGGTATTGGTTAAAATCATAAAATTTAAATGACTTTGTATTTTTATGTATCCGCAGATACTCTGTATGAGATTGGTCAAGATTTCAATCACTATTTCCTCTAAAATTCGCTTTTGAATTTCGCTACGTGTATATATCTTTTTGATGCTGACTGTACGTAACAATCATAAATTACTATCATGTCTATAAATATAATGTCTATTTATATATATTACAAATGTGTCTACACTCTCTACACATTTTGAGCCCATTTCATTCATTAATCATTAACCACACATAAATCGTGGAAATCTATTCGAGGTCACAACGCGCAACCGGTACGAAAGACAAATATCTCCATAATATCGCGAAAACATACTTCATACCTAGTGATAAGATAAACAGTGTACTCTAGACATTCATAGCTATAAAACTCACATGTAATTACACTAACCTAGAAGTGGCGAGTAGACCAGGTAGAGTCTAGATATTTATTCAATACACGCAGTGTCTACATACAGTATGCACCCAGGGCCATGCAATAAATATGTAATCATCCACTTTTTCATTGGTTTGAGATGTCCAATATCACCAATATTTATTAATATTATTGCCCGTAATAGGATGAGGTATTATTTTTGGTTATTATTTGGCACAGATCGCAGATGGTCTTGCTGCGAATGAATGGAAGGAGAGTCACACATCTGTGGGCACATTCAGCGTGAGCGACAGGCAGTGGGCGGCGTACCTGAACAGCGCGGACGCAGGCGGCGCAGGGGCAGCGGCGAGGCGGACAGGCGCTCGCGGTGCCGCGCTTTGGGCGCTCGACCTGGACGCTCGGGGAGAGTGTTCCCTGCTGCAAGCGATGCGCCGAGGACTGATGGAACCTGACCTTCCACTAGAGGGATGCGCAGCCGCGTGAGACAGCGTATTCGCTGCGCTCCTGCCGAGTTCCTATAATCATCGCTTCAGGGAACTTTGCTAAATTAACATACGCGTGCTTTGTCACGTACTAAGCAAGCACGTGTACTTATGACGCTTGACTTAGCGCAGGTCCTAACACCGGCAACTTCCCCGTCGATTTTATTTACAATGCGGCGACTTCTTTCTCTTGTGAAAAGATCCAATTATTATGAGAATCTGTGGGTGCCTGTTAAAGACTTACCCCTCTTACTAATATACACGGTATAACTCTATTCTGCATTTATTAGTAGAGGGGCTAATAATTAAGATAAAAATTAACGATACTTGTGATATTTTTGATACGTAAGGAGATGTATTTCA
Organism: Shargacucullia verbasci; assembly: GCA_947562105.1. Classification (NCBI taxonomy): domain Eukaryota; kingdom Metazoa; phylum Arthropoda; class Insecta; order Lepidoptera; family Noctuidae; genus Shargacucullia; species Shargacucullia verbasci. Next base: position 7,273,750 of record OX387284.1, on the reverse strand, counting down.
CTACTCATGGGTACGTCGTTCATGTCCATTCCTTGATTTTTACTTGATGGAGTTACTGTAAAGTTAGGAGTAGATATTATGTATTATTAAAAGATTTGTATTTAACGATTTAAGTAAAAGTGCAAGGAATTAATACTTATTTTACTTGTCTTGTAATGTTGTTTATGACAAAAATAATATTCCGATACCAAAAGTTACAACTACAATATACCCATTGTATTGACATGTGGGTAGTTAGATATTATATAGAATAGATAATAGTTACCACATCTGTATACATGCCACATATACCTAAACATAATAATTATGATATCATTCTTAAGGAGTAATCCAACGAACTTAAAATTGTGGTACTAGTGAATAAGTATCAACCTACTACATCACTATAAGATTAAAATATAGTTTTTTTTTTTATTTGAATGTATGAAATTATGAATTCATTCGAGCGAAAAACACATAATATTTGCGTTGCTTGTAAAATAAAGCGATCATATTTTAAGGTTTCTTGATTTTTTTTTCTCAGTACCCCTAAATTTAGACCTTAAATAATAGCATTTTACAACCATACCTAATAATAAATGTAGGGTCTGTTATTGGTCATCAAAAAATGTTAGAGTCAGACGCTCAGAGTCATTATAATAGATAACAAAAAATAAAAACCGACTCCAAAAAACTCAAACACAAAACTAATATCTAAAAAGCAAAAAATAGATGTCTTATTATACAATATAGTAGTTGAAGAATATTGAAGTCGGTGCTTTTCTTATTTCCCTAGGATCCCATCATCAGATCCTGACTTGGTGACAATGGGACCAAGTAGGGAGCATACTCTTTAAAACAAAAAAAGATTTTTTAAAATTGGTCCATAATTGACGGAATGATCGCGTAACAAATATACAACAAAAAAAACAGTGGAATTGAGAACCTCCTCCTTTTTTAAAGTCGGTTAATAATAATTATAAAGATGGAGTACATGCGTGTGTGACTTGCGCGATTTTAAGCAAAACCCAGATTGTGAGACAGGTATCAGGGACGGATTCGCTCGATGTGTTTCTGATGGTTTCCATTAGGTGCAGCGCAGACGGCAGACTATCCGTGACGCACTTTTTAGTCTGTGAAAATAGAACCTAAGCAATTATATGCAGTAACGCATACGACGCGCAAAAAGTCCGTCGCACAAAAAATCCGTGTCATTCTGGAAGATAGCGCCGCGCCGCGCAGCGCAAAAAGTGCGCGAAAAACATAGAACGTTTGCTTTAACGCGCGCTAACGCAGACGGCGCACACTTTTTATGCAATCAGAGGCCCTAGTGTAAGTTTCTTTCGACAAACTCGATTTACTACATCGAACGCGTTCGGCGCTGCGATTGGTGGAGAGCACAAAACGGACCAATCGGAGCGCCGAACGCGTTCGATGTAGTAAATCGAATTTGTCGAAAGAAACTTACACTAGGCCCTCTGAACCCCTAGTGTCTTTTGACAAATTCATAACGTACACGGTATAATACCATGGCGCTAGAGATCGATGTATCGATGTTAATACAAGAAATACAAAACAGACCAGCAATTTATGATACTTCTAAGGCAGAATATCATGATAGACATTTAAAAAGAAAATCGTGGGAAGAAGTGTGCTGTAATATTTATTCCGCTCCTGATTGGACATCTCTCACGTCTAAAGAGAAAACAAAATACGGTAAGTATATTTTTATTATACTGCCAGTTATTCTTTGTCTTAGCAGGTAACACTTCCCAGAGAAGTGGTGAAATAAGTTGTAAAATACTTTCTCGCAGCTATACAACGTATCTTCAAAACATCGCAATCCCTGCATTTCCATAGCGTCTACGTCCCTACAGTTCTACCGACAGAATTATCGGAGATATGCGTCGTATGCGTTGAGTCTGCGTAAAATCCGCGACGGACTTTTTGCATGCCATGCAAACATTTTGCGCACCACAGACTCGATCGCACAAAAAGTGTGTCATCTGCGCTGCACCTAACGATAACATTTTTGATGATGCTCCTAGGACATAATGCTACCCGTATAATGATTACTGCCACCTTAATGTGACACTGCCTGTCACCGCAACCTTCTTGAACTTCTACTTGACGGATAGAACCAGGGAGGCGATCGGAAACCGATATATTATAAACTAATAACTGATAAACCGAGGCATTCGCCAATACCGCTGAAAATTACCTACGTCGAGAAATTTTATGGTGCTCGGCAGAAGCATGTTACCGCCTTATTAATATACTGAATCACCACGCTCTTTAGGTCGATTCTGCCTGCCCCACGCTGTAGTAATACATGCTTTAATATAAATGTGAAACGTACCTAAGAAGGCAAAGAAAGAAGAAAATTTTTTATCCTTTAAATATTCATGGCTTATGCATCTAGAGCTATGAAATTAGATAACTTTTATAAACTAAGTATTTGTTTAACTTTTCCAATAAAATAAATCTTAAATAAATTTAAGGTTTTTTGGATTTTATTATACAGTATAATCCGTTTATAATGACTCCGGTTATACTAACCAACCGTTTAATATGACGTAACGTTATGCGAAGTATGATTTTACACAAACTTCAATAAAAACCAATCGGATATAATAACTTCACTTATGTCGCTTATAAATGACCGATTTATATTTGTCAGTCTAACGTTACGCATTGATTACTGTATTTTGGCACTTTCTTAAGGCTTTGTATGACGTCCGCTTAGTATGACGTAATTGTCATTTCCCTTCAATGTAATTATAAACGAATTCTACTGCACCTACTGTATTTATTTTACACTATTTTCATAATTACATATCACCACTTGACACTGGCAGAATAGTCGGCATCGGCTCAGTTGCCAATCAATCGTTTGACTCGCGTATGGGCCGCGCGGCCCATATGACGTCATTCAGAAATAACTCTTATTATCCGGATGCTTAAGGTTCACCAAAAAATTACAGGATTTGCCAGGATTTGTGGCCTTGAGAGTAAAAAGGTCAAGGAAAGAAAAAAAAATATATTTCGAAAAATATATTTTTTAACTGATGTTTCTATCAATCTATAGTCATGACTTTGTGTGTCAAAACTATGAGAATTTTAATTAGGTACCTGATTATGTTTTACACTTACCTACCTTGAATGCAATAGGTACCTACATAGGTAATTTAAAATTAAACCAAATACCTACTGTTGCAATTGCATCCTTCGACATATAAAGGTGCAAAGTTACCTACTCAAAAGATATAAAATTTTGTCAAGTCCAAAGATCAATGGTACAAAGTGCAGCTCTAGCGAGTGTAAAGAATTATTCTTCCAATTTCTTTAGGTACGACAACTTAAGATCTTGATGAGATACCGTAGCTGCTTAATAGTTATTGTGAGTAGTGTATTAATACTCATACGCGATATTCAATAAATTTCACTTAGGAAGTATTATCAGGTTCTATAGACTTAGATAGCCATTAATGAACAAATTAATAACGCTTAGTTTTAGTTACCTATCTAAAATTTCTTTGGATCTCATAAAAACTAAATAGATTGTACCGATTGTACGTACTTATAACCTACTTAAGCCAAGTGTAACTTCAAACATAAAAAAGACGTGAAATGTAATGACATCAGATACTAGTTATATTATAGGTAATTATACTATGATTACTACGAGTTCAAAGTCCATTTAGTTCATTATTCAATACATAAAACCGAGCGCGGCCTTGGCAGTGTTATTCTTGCGCGGTGCGTCACTCAGTTAGGTTAACGTTAGAAATGTTGTTACATATCTCACTGAATTTTGCAAATCTACGTGACGTTATGACATAAGTGAACCTTCCAACCTTATCTTCAAGTATATACGACAGTTTAATTTACATTAAGTCAAGAAATGAAGTTGCAATAACGAAATAATAGAAACTATTTGAAAATCGATGAATCTTAACCTCTCTTTGTGTAAAACTGTTGTTGTGGTAATGAAACATATAAGAAGATCTGGGTAATCAAAAAGGGAACAAAATCATTGTTAATAATATTCATAATAACCAAAATCGTGTTACCTGAAAGTTTTACATTTACCGAAACATGGCCAAACGCTTGCTCTCCTACATGATTTTGAACTCTAGTGTACTGAAATTAAAGTCGCCTTTATCTACGTTGTTCAAAAAATTACACACTCAGGTGAGTTTCATTAAAAATGATAGAATTCTTTAAATAGATCAACTTACTATCATTATTATTTTAAAGGAGTTGTAAATACGTATATTATTATATAAAATAAATATTGATATATAGTATGTGGATATGACATTTATTTTTATTTCTTATATATTCATAGACAAACTAGCTTCAGCCCGCGACTTCGCGTGGTTTACATACACTATAATTTATAGCCTACAGCACTCGAGGATAATGTAGCTATCTATCGGTGAAAGAATTTTCAGATTCGGATAATTCGTTCCGGAGATTACCCCCTACATACAAACAAACAAATTTTACCTCTTTATAATAAGTATTAGTATAGAAACCAAGTTAACATAATAATATTCAGTAGATAATTACTTCGTTGTATTATAATTAAATGTTTTACTTACAAATCACTGATTATATTATTGTGTGCATTACATAAATAGATACCTACCAAAGAAATCCAGATTCCAGTAAAGTATGGTCATATCTCAGGAAAATTATGGGGCAGCGGCGAGGATCGACCCATACTGGCTTTACACGGTTGGCAAGACAACGCAGGCACCTGGGACCCCTTAATACCAATGATAATCAAAGGAAGACCTATATTGGCTCTTGACTTTCCTGGACATGGGTTGTCGTCGTGGATTCCACCCGGTAATTTTTTTAAATTTATTTCACAAAACTATATTTAATTTCATCATTCTATGCAAAGGAAATTTTGGTAGTAAAAAAAATCCCTACCCACCGTTAATTTAATACTACCGTCGTTGCAGGAATCTTACCTACCTAATATTTTATTTTACCTCATTTTCAGGTATGCTGTACTACCAGTGGGAATTGCCTAGAATTATTTTATATCTAAAGGAGTACTTCAAGTGGGACAAAGTTTCCTTACTATGTCACTCTATGGGCTCAATCGCTGGAATGCGTTTCGCGACTATATTTCCGGATGAAATCGACTTTTATATAGCAATAGACAGCCTTATATTCGACGATTACGAATTAGAGTTAGTTATAGACAGATATTCTAAAACCATACGAAAAGGATTAATCGCACAATCTCGGTTAGAGCAAGAGCCACCAGCATATACTTTAGAGGAAATCTGTAAAATATGGCATTTGGGAACAAAGAAGTCTGTTGCTTTAGACAGTGTACAGCACCTCCTGAAACGTGGTGCAAAACAATCAAAAGCAGATCCCAACAAATACTATTTCTCGCGCGATGCCAGACTGAAGTATTCTTTATTTAATCCAGAAGACAAAAAGTTTGTCGAAGGTCTCGTCAGGAGACTCAAGTGTCCAACTTTATATGTAAAAGCTATAGATTCTCCTTACTCAGCCGACCAGTTTTCTATTGAAATGCGAGAGATTTTAGAGAAAACGAATGACAAATACGAATTTCATTTTGTTCCTGGAACACATCATGTTCATTTAAATAATCCTGAAAGAGTAGCACCCCTAATTAAAAATTTCATTCAAAAGCATGGTTTTAGTATTTAAATGCATTGGGAGTTGATATTGTCACCAATGTTGCTTTCTAAGGATTTTATTTGAGCTACATAGTGTATATATAATATTAATTCGCTGTTGTCGATGTCAGCGTAAGATCGCCTGCTCCGAAGTTAAAGAAAAATCGATGCGAATTGGCGGTTGTTCTAGGGTGATACAAACTATATTTGACTGTAAACTTGTAGAATTGTGACAATCTTATTATTGATAAATTATATTTTGAAGAAAAAAAGTAGAGCAGTCCGTTTAATATCTGGATTTTAATAAATCCAACCCGTTAATCATGAAAAACTTTGTATAGCAACGTAAAATTCCACTTAAACGAGTATAGTAATGAATACACACAATGTGATCACTGAGTCACTTAGTAATTAGTATGGCGAATATTAGTATACTCACCCGTGTTTGACCTTATTTGCATTTAGCTATTTTATTATTTTAAAATATATTTACATCTGTGTGGGTCTTGAAACCCAACAGTCGTAAAGTCAGGATGAAGGCATCAGTTTCCAATCTCGTTACCATTTTTTTGCAAATCCTTTTGTACCTGATAAATATACCTTTTACTTTTTGAGATATTTCATTAGATAAACCTTTTAAAGTGAAAATAATTATTTAAATTTACAAATATTTAAATATTCTAGTTCACTGGCTTTGAAACAGTGAACAGTTATTTATATAGTACTTACATAATGATAGTAGGATAATGCTTATCTTCTGCGCAATAAAATACTTAATGTAGAAAAATAGTACTACTAACCATAATTATGCTACTACTAGTCATCATAACATGTTACATCATAAAATGTTGTATGTTTTAAATGAGTACAAAAAGATACATGTATATCATATAAATAATGTTTATTGTTCTTAACGCAAGAAAACATAACAAGGATACATACTACTAATAATATATTTTAATTTGTTTTTTTTTTTGTAAATAATAATAATAATTTAGCTAGATACCTCACTGTTACATGAAATATCTAAACTTGAATTTGAATTACTAACATTGTCACAAATATGAGCACCTTTTCTCAGCGGCAGGACTTTTAATAGTGCCTCTTGCCATGGCACTCCTTCACACACCCTTAGGACAATCTCAAATACTGTAAACAAAAATTTTCATTTATTGATTTATACAAATATTTTGCTTGTGTAATAAAAATAATATATTATTAAGTTTTCTTAGTAATAGCCGAGTAGTTGAACACTAGACTTCTATGCAGGAAGGTCTGAGTTCGAACCCAGCCCACATCTCCAAACTGAGCACCTTTTCAAATCCAAAATCACACCAAGCCAGCCAGGTGGTATAAGGTTTAGCTTTTCTCATTGGGAATCAGATGAGGGCTGTTTTTTTTTGTCTTTTAATAAGTGATATGATGTTAATTACCATGATCAATTGTTAAAACCTTCCTAGTTTTCATATTAATGTATTTATCCAATGGCAGTTGACCATGTCTTATACCTTGTTCCATAGCTATTTTATAACAAAGACCCTGAAAATAATAAGCATCAGTAATTATAAACCAATCTGTGATACAGATACACTAAGGAAGTTTTATAGTGATAGCCATTAATAGTATGAGCCAACTTTTTTATTTAATATGTATGAGGTTTTTAAGAGTTAAGACTCCTTATCATTTTTAAATCTCTATAATATAATTACAGAGATAGCTTTAAACATAACACAGTTATATGTCCAAAGGAACAATATGCTTGGCATTTAATGCCAAACATTTATAAATATAATTATATAACAATTAATTGTCTATGCATGAAATAAAAAGGGGGAGTACAAAAATGTATAACCACATTACCTTATGTTTATTGTGATCAACTAAGCCTCCAATAATATAAGCAGTATTCTCTTCAAACTGTTCAATAACATTATCTGATTCACTTGTTAAATATACTATGTTCTCCTTAGGAAATACTTCAAGGTATGGTTCTTCATGGAAGTTAATCTGTAAATGTTAGTAAATTATTAAATATATTATTTATTCAAAGTAATTTTAATACTGTAATATATAAAAACTGTAAAATATGTAATATTTTGCTATTAGTATTACAGGAAATTGGGAGCATGAGATCTTTCTTTCATTTAAAATATTTTAGCAGCTAACAAACCATAACAAATATATTCAATCTTGGCACATGAAGTTTAAGGGTCAATTCACACTGAGCGAGCAGTGACCAGCAGCGGCTTTTTGAGGCAATATATTACAAATCATTTTGAATCTTATCTACGTGATTAAAAAGTCCATAGTTATTTGAAGACATAGGAGGAGCAACGTGGCGCCGCGAAGCTGCACGAGCCTTCTAGCACCGCACTGCCCCTTGCGGCCGCTGCTCTTTCAGTGGGAATTGACCCTAATGGGGGTCAGTCGCCTTGAAGCAAGCCAGTCATCACCAAGCTGGTCTGATTTGGCAATCAATCAGTATCCATAAGGGCAGTAATCATAAGGTGGAAATTCATGTAGTTTAATGTATCAGAAAAATTATGCTTATAATTCCTTAAATCCAGCGAAGATGGATGACGAGAGAGATATGAGATATTTTAATTACATAAGGAATATTTATATTAATCCTATTGTAGATGGATACACACCATAAACAACTTAACTAGCAACTAAGCAGCATAAAGTAGACAAAATATAAATTCTAGTATTGTGGGTCCTTTATGTAGCATTAATTAAAATTATGATACATAATTTGGTTACCCATTTACAATAAGATTTTAATTAGAATACACTTACATCCCAATGTTCATATCCATTATGCCTTGACATATCACTCTTGGACTTTTCTCCAAAACTAGTAATATGAAATTGAACTGGTGTCTCTGATCTCCTATTAATGGAATAACAACGGAGAATTTGTTTTATTACTTTAAACCTATCTTTTTCCATCATCAGATGATCGAAACTAAGATCTATTACTATAGAAGTACTTCTTTTCGGCCTTTCTAACTTCATTTTCTTCAATGCCTTCCTGTTAGGTCCTAGATCAATATTAGCTTCGCGTGCCTCTCTTCTCCTTTCCTTGGCTTTCGCTTTCTCTCTAGCTCGTTTTTCCGCCTTGTGATTTTCCCACTTAACTTTTTTTAGCCATTTTCGCATTTGATTTTTGGTAAATGGTCTTGGAATTTCATTGCCCTCATCATCTTTCAAACCTGAATCTATCGTGATATCGAAAAGTGTATATTGTGGAAAATTATTTTCATCTTGTTCATTATTCACATTTACTGCAGCTTTAGAAGAATTATTTTCGGTGTTATCCATTTCAAGGCGTTATTTGTTTGTACGAATCTTCCCGTTAAATTGAAGTTAAGACATCCTCACTAAATTTTCCCATATATATACACAGGCCTTACCTGAGTAAGCTAGACTAAGCTGGGGCTCTTAATAATAGTCCCTATTTTCTTAAGATATAAAATGTTATTGCAAAAATTAAATTTTAGGTTACCCTATTGTATTCGTTCGTTGTCTGTCAATGTCTGTCGTCTGTCAGTGTCGGTTATGAGCCAATGTCAATGTCAAATTCTATGTGTCGATGTCGAGTCTGTGTCGAGTCGACAATTCCCATCCATAGATTAACTACCTATAGATAAGTAGTCACCGTGGCCACTATAGTCTCTCTCGCTCGGACAAAAGGTGTCGCCAGGAAAATCAATGTCCCTTATTTTGAACGTAAATTTATTTTTACCCTGATTGTTTTATATAATAATGAGAATGTATTTATTATAATTAACATTATTATTTATATTAAATAAATTATTGTCAGGTAAATGTGTATAAATTAATAATTGTTTAAGATTAATTTCATTTCTAATATGGAACTGAAAGATACTATGGAACTTTTACTGAAATATATTATGGACGTAAAACTATTTACCGATGATCATGTAAACACATTGTATCCAAAGAAATAATATATCAAAAGGTAGGTAAGGCTAAGGAACCTCAAACTTTATATTTTAAAAAACGCATATCGAAATATTGCCACGTGAACAACTGTTTCTTCCCGCATCTGTCAAGCCATTACTTGAGAGTCATATAATACAAAAGATATTGCCCTATACAAGCAAGTTAATCACCAATGATAGAAACGATGGTGTGGGGCGCCATAACGCCATTTACATTCAGACGTTCAATAGCCATACTACCACTTAAATTTTTTAAATAACATCTAAACTACAGATTATTTACTAGTAATCGTAAACGAAATAATTCTGTGAAAATAACCAAAAACCAAACTTAAAAATTCTCTAAGTAACCAATGAATTAACGAAAATAATTTGGGTGATGGAATTATGTGATTAATGTTTAGCAATTCAACCAAAGCTCGAAAGATGGCGCCAGCATACAATTATCTGTATAACAATAATTAACTCGTCATATATTATAATCATACACTAAGTCGCGTAACGAAACAGAGGTGAGGTAAATAAAAGAATACACTAGCAACACTAATGTTTCAGGTGTTAAGTTATGTTACAAACAAGATGCAAAATAACACATTAATTTCACAGTATATTCAACGACTAGTAGTGTCAGTGCCTACCCATGATATCTGTAATGATATCTCCGACGTTATTGAAACTCTAATAAATTGAAATCAGTCTACTTGCATGTTAAGATACGCGATACACGATATACGAATTTTTCGTGTGCTACGGTTTTTGCAGCCAAAACACTGCAATATCCCATTAGTGCACACACTACACACACTCTGGAGACACACTTGCTACTTTATATGAACTTATTTAATAAAGAAAACTAAAATTTAAGCGAAATTTATATCTCATGTTAACTTTAGCATATTTGTTTGACCACGCAAGTGTAGTGGCTAAAAATACCGGACACGCAGATAAGGACAAAAAATAAAGGTTGCATCTCCTTCTTTCATATGTGTTTCGTAATAAACGTTCCTTGTTTAACTTGCCGTGACGTCAGTTACGTTCTTTCTATAGGTAGTATTTCTATGTTCCCATCGAATTAAGAACTATAATTTCGATTACAATAATTGCATCAATATGTGAAACTGAACGTATTATACCCACTGAAAGAAACAAATTGAATGATTTGGGATATGATAAAATATATTAATATTTTTAATTACGGAATACAATACAATATCTTTATTTGTTTGAATATAGTCAATTTACAGGTCTTCTACATTTTAAAATATAGTCACATCATTTTCGGCCTTTTAAGGCGTGCAAAGTAGAACAAAATTTTGTAAATTTTATTATATATTATATTGATAATTTTTTTAAATGATACCTTTCTGTACTACCCTTCTGTACTATGTTTTTCTACTTATTATTTTAGTGTTAAATTTTGTTTTATTCAAACAAATAAAGATATTATTTTGTATTGTATTGTATTCCGTAAATTTCTTTCTGATTAAAATGAAATCGCGTAAGCAGATTACATCAGTAAATCGTAAGAAATAATTATCTACGTTTAGTTTCACGACATATCATTGCGCCGACTCATCAACATACTTATTAGCCGACCCCAAAAAAAATAGGATGAAGGCGGAGAAGGAGGATCAGGATGATTTTCACGAAAATAAGTAATCAGTAAAATTAAAACCCAAATAAAAATAACCTGTTTAAAGGTATAATGGGGAACGAAGCTATAATAATATTGTATATCGGCAGTGCATAGTGTAAAAAGTTGCAACGATGAAAATCTCGCCATCTTATCACACCAAAATAAGTTTTATTGAATAATATATCTATTATAATAGAGTTCATTGAATTCCGTATAATTTAGATACGATTACCGTCACGTATGAAGGTGGATAGGCTGCTATATTCCTAAAAACCTAGGCACAGGAAGCCTGTGTCTACTGTTGGTCTACAAAACATTTTCAGGGTTCGCCAATGACGGCATGATGCCAATGGCCCATTATATGAAGCGAACTTATCAGCATGATGCCGCATTTGTAATAAAATGGCAATTTACGATGCATAGTTTTAAACACCAATAAGACATACAAAGTACGACGTATACGCGCTGATAAATGTAATATGGGTTGATCAAATGCTTATATATTATATCTGCCCAACTCTGTCAACCAAACTTTTCGGCATTTTTATTCAAGAGTTCAATTAGCTTCAATCCAAAAAACTGACGCCATCTAGCATAGAACTAGGACGTGAGTTTTGTTATCAACATATTGTTGAATAAATATACTGATTTACTAACCTTTTTAACCCCTTTAATGATATGAGAAGAAATGAAAGACAAAATTAATATATTATCACGCCTCCTAAACATACAGTCAGTCTTCGAGATAATGTCTACCGTGAGTACACTATATCTTGTTTGTAAAAAGATTTTTAAACGTTTAATTACGAACAAACTTGGCCTTGATTGCCGCTTAGAGAGTTTACCAAATATCGGAGTGAATTAGTTTTTATAAACGTCTATGGGGGATGTTTCTCGATTCGACAAAGGGGTAGGTAGGTACGCATGTCATTAATCCCTCTATTGGTACATTCTCTAAGTAGTAAAGGGATTTATAGCCTAAGAAATGATAGTTTGTGTTTCAAAAAGTGTACTTACCAGAATCTTAAATATTTTTAGGACAGGTATCAACTATGGGGAGGATGTTTCGAAGAGGAACCCTCATCTGTGTTGCAAAGATTAAACGACTCTTTAACAGTAGATGGTCGACTGTTCAGAGAGGATATAGAAGGAAGTCGTGGCTGGGCTGCCGAACTACATCGAAGTGGACACCTTTCTGATGATGACCAACAAGCCATACAGGATGGACTTAACATGGTAACTATATAAAGATGACTAATAGAAGTCACTCAAATTCTTATTTTCTATGCGTTTCAATTAACATAATTATTAACTATTAACAGGTACAGAAGGATATTGAAGTGGAAATGATACAAAGTGGTCGTCTAAAGGATTCTGAAGAAGATATTCATTCAGTAGTTGAGCGACGGCTGTTCCAGTATGCTGGTGATGCAGCACTCCGTCTCCACACAGCGCGGAGTCGAAATGATCAGTCCGCTACCGATACAAGACTATGGATGCTAAGATCCCTACCTAAGTTGCACGCTGCTCTTATAGAACTGATTACGGTAAGAGGTAGTTCACAAGATGAACGTTATATTGTTACAACTTCTTGAAACTATGTTAGTGGTTACTATATCTGTGGTGGTTAATTAATAGTGTTGTATGTTTAAGGTCCTGGTGAATCGAGCTAGCAACGAAATAGATATAATCGCGCCGGGCTACACCCACCTCCAGCGCGCTCAACCCATACGTTGGAGCCACTTCCTTTTGAGGTTTCCATAAATATTATTCACTGAAAATATACCTACTCGATCTCACGCACCGTATCACTGATTATACGACGCATACTTTCAGTCATGCTTGGGGTCTTCGCGATGATGTGACAAGATTGGAAGAACAAAAACGCCGCCTTTCTCGGTGTCCGTTGGGCAGTGGAGCTATAGCTGGCTGTGCACTGCCTATCGATAGACAGAGACTGGCTGAAAGTTTAGGGTTTGAAGATCTTACACCTAACTCTATGTTTGCCGTCGGTTCAAGAGATCATTTAGGTATCCAGCTAAGTTTATTGTTGCATTTTAGTTTGTAGCTGAATATAATATAAATGTGATATATTAATACGCCGTCATATTTTAGTGGAATTCTTCAATTGGGCGTCATTATGTGGTCTCCATCTTAGTAGATTAGCGGAAGACTTGATAATATACAGTTCTCAAGAGTTCGGCATCGTTCGCTTTTCTGACCAATTTTCAACTGGATCAAGTTTGATGCCGCAGAAACGCAATCCTGATGGCTTAGAACTCATTCGAGGTGCTGCGGGTCTCCTGCTCGGAGATTCATTTGGATTCAGTTGTTTAATGAAAGGATTACCGAGCACTTATAATAAAGATTTACAGGCAGATAAAGAGCTTCTGCTTAGATCATACGATCGACTGCTTGACTGTTTGAAAGTTGCAGTGGGAACTATTGCAACCATGGAAGTAAGTTTACAACTTTGTTTTAGTTGGTTGTTATTGTTTGAAACTTTAATGAAAACGAAATACGTGTACCAAAAAGAAAATTAATATATTCTTGGTAATATTTAATATAAAATATTAGATGAGTAATTGTATTTGTGTTTTATAAATAAGTATTAGCATCTAAGAAATATTAACTCGTATAATTGTCTAACTTTGCTGTGCCCGAACAGGGTACATAATGATACCTACTTAATTGTAAGTTACCACGTAATTACATTGTGGAATTGCAAATTTTCAAACATTATTATTGATATTCAGGTAAACGACGGGAGAGCGTTGAATTCCCTGGACCCAGGCATGTTAGCGACAGACTTGGCTCATGCGCTAGTCCGGCGAGGTGTTCCGTTTCGGCGAGCTCACCACTTTGTTGGAGCAGCACTACGCCGCGCCACCACCCTCGGTGTTGATCTCCAACACTTGCCTTATCAGGAATACCATAATATTTGGTACGTCAGTGTATTCACTTACAAGATTTAAAGGAAAATGATTTAATATCGAGATGTAAAATGAAGCCTATCTTCGGTCTGCTGTCTAGAGGTTGTAAGAGCCTTTTTTAATTAGGTATATTGGAATAAATCGTGTATATACCTATGAAAGCAGGTACCTGTACCTGTACACTGCATCAATGCCTCACCCCTCATTTTCAAGTACCAATGGTTCCTGTGGTTCGACCGCGACTCCGCGCTATGTACAGATGTGTAACGTGTAGATCTACACGAATGTAGTTCGTCCAAAAATACGAGACTATACATTGTTTCGCTGTCGAGTTAAATCACTGTTAAATTTAGCTTTTCATTACAGCCCTGAATTTGGAACACAAGAAGATCTCCAGAGTATCTTCTCATGGGAGACAAGTGTGGAACAATACACCAGTGCAGGAGGAACCGCGCGGGCTGCTGTGATTGAACAGCTTAATACTATGCGCGCTTGGCTCGGAGAACCTTCACAATTCACTTGCAACGCGTAGAGAATATGTAATAATAAATGTGTGCAGCAAAGCTCAACTCTATGCTAAAAGTTTATTTTATTTGAAACCTCATTGCGCTCGCTAAACTAGGAAACTATCCGAAAATCACAGGAAACCGTCGGGCTATACCTACTTAAGTATTTGGAACCTACCCTATGTTAATTTTTATAGATAGGTAAGTTCCTACCCCAAGTCCCCTAGAGTCTACTTAGAAGGTAGGTACTTATACTTACTTGAAATCAGAAAAAGTTTTCTTTGAACAAAAACTAATAGGTCATGTAACATGACAATAGCAAAGGAATACGAGTAGTCGGATGGTTTTATGTTATCCAACATCGAATGGGTATGCACCCTTTATTTATCGAAAAGTCGATACCTACCTACTAGCCCATTCTACCAATTCTTCAGCCTACCGTAACGAATACCTACTTACTTTAGTACACTAAATCTATTGTGTTGAAAGGTTTATCTAGAAATCGAACCCGCCCTAAACAAGTTGAAAATTTCAGATTATGTACGGAATAGGAAATGTGAATGATACCCGTGCCTATGTCAATGCTGGAGCCATCAGACGGTTAACTTATCTATTCGGTATGGATTTATTTCTTAATCATAACATCTCTTAAAGACGTACTTATTCATAACAAACCCGCTCTTACTTAAACGTGAAAGTAAAGTATGTCTGAATGCCATTCTATTAATGCCAATAATGTTACAGGACAAGTAAAAATAAAAATGTGACGTAAGTATTGAATTGACAAGTACAGGGACGGTGAAGGGTTGTAGAGGGCAAAGCTGTCTCGCGCACCGTTCCGTGGGCCGATTCTCCGCTTCCGCCCGAGTGCGCGCCCGCGAGGCTGCGAGGAAAAACAACGATACTTCACCCCCCGACCACCCATCATGCTTTCCCATTTAACTAACGCTCCACACTCCACCAGTGCCATTCAGAGAAGCAAACGGTCTGAAATACATTACGTTCCGTTATTAAACAGTAACTCTATATTACCTTTACTTTTATTTGATTTTACTGAAGTTTCACAAATTATACTGAACGTGTTGTTATTCTGAAAAAGATTTTAACTAAAGAATTCGAATAACTTGAAGGTAGGTAATTACATTAAGTAAACATAAGAGTTTTCTTTAAGATTTATATAAAATATCTGTGGTTAAATTAGCAACATTGACGCACTGCATAAATTCCATATCTGCGATATACAGTTACGGAAATTATTATACATTTGTGAAGATATGTAAATTATATTAAGTGAGTTATAAGTATTTATCATATTATGTAGGTATATTATCCCTACAGGCAGTCCAAATCAGTATACTCTACTAATCTTTATCTTATACTGCTACGGTTGTTGCTGCTGCGATGTGATTTTAATTAGACGCGTAATTTAGTGGCCGGACAGTTTCAGTACTTATTTTTTGGAAACTAAAACATGAAAAATAAATGGCGAGAAACGAATTTCGACCGGCAATATTTTTGAGACGAAATTGTTATATGTATAGCGCAACCACCAACTTGCGACATGTCTTTTACGAAGGAGCGAGTGTAGATGTGGTGATCAGTGTTAAATACATATAGAGATCGTTATCTTGAGTCCGATAATGCTAAAAATAAATTCTACACTATAAAATAATAACCTGAATTCGTAAAATATATTTAAGTACCTATTTTTTATTTTTGTATTCATACAGAATGGTACTCGTCGTGCTCCGCGCGGCTTTCCTGGCGATGGCACTGGTTCTCATGTCTGACGTATTTGCAAATGACTACAACGCTGACCGTGATATTGGATCATATAGGAGGAAGATGGAGGAATTAGCCGAATTAATACCCCACGTGATCGATCAAAAGGTAATTAATTATCACATAAGAACGCAGCGGCCCGGCGCGGCGTAGCGTGACCTCTAGCGTGACGTGACGGTAGTCACATACGAGCATGGAAATAATATGGTTGTTAGCAAGATATTGTTTTTAAGCATACGATGTACAGCGCGGCTACGCCATTATATCGATCGGCACCGGGTAGTATAAATGGCCAACACACCAATCCATTTATTTTCCGTAGCGTAAGATACACAGAGACACCTAAGGTGCCCAAATAGACAAAAGCATCTCTCGGTAGGTAGTCAGCAAAAGTAATAATAAATCTTGTCAAAATGATATAACGTAAAAGCACCAAGATGGAACTTTCGTCAATGGAATAAGGTTTATAATTTCAACGGTTTTAAATTTTACGATATATAATATGAGCACTATAAGTGTAACGCATAGTATGATTAAGTCGTTGTTCCACTATATTTGGATATTTTTGCTGAGCCGAAGATTATTGAGTTATTGTTTGAGTAGCTACCTGAGATATTTCGCTCTATCCTCTACTCTGTTCCAATGTCTCTGACGCCGAGTGTACCGTAATAGTGACCGGTGGTTCAGAATTCGATACCAATCAGATATATCATGTGAAATAGCTTTTTTTAAAGAATTTCACAGTTACCGTCTAAGGCTTCGATTGTTACCTAGGCTCCCCTTACCCCCAAAATCTCTAGTAGTAGCATAACGCAGCGTAGACTAAATGACTGTTATTATACAAATCGACGCTTATATGTATTACAACACCGCGGAAATGCATTTATACGACTTTTTTTATATCATAGCCTATAATTGGCGGATTTTCTTGAATCCAATTGGCGCAATTGAAGCGGGATTGAATTCTCTATCCAATGAGTTTAAAACATGCATAATGGTAAAATTGCATATTCGCGGTGTTGTAATATAGGCGTCGATTTGTATAATAACAGCCATTTAGTCTACGCTGCGTTATGCTCTTACTAGGGATTTTGGGGGTAAGGGGAGCCTAGGTAACAATCGAAGCCTTAGATGGTAACTGAGAAATTCCTTAAAAAAAAGCTATTTCATATGATATATGAGCGAAAGGCTAAAGGAACGATTTTCTGCGCTAAGTGACGCGAATATGATTCTCTCCTGAAAACAAATATTTGTTTGTATTGCGTGTGTGTATCCAAGGTGTTTGTTTGTAAACTGTTTCTACGATTTTGTAATAAAGTTAATATTCTATTTCCAGTATCGCAACCTCAACTCAATGATCAACGCGTACAGAGACATCATAGACGGGCGCAAAATAGTCGAGGCCAATACTCTGGTAGACACCAAGTATAAAACGTGGAAACGCAACGCTGACTTGATCAACTCGCTTCTGGCATTGCCTAAAGGCATGAATGACGCAGGCCGTTAATTCAGATTATTTAACGACATGAGTGTATCCAGTAGTTTGGTAAAAAAAATGAATGAAGGCAATCTACGAAAAAGAATGGAGTTAACAAGTTTATTTTACAAGAAACCAAACATTTACCTAATTAACCGATACCCTACATTAATTTTAATATACTGCCAGAATATTTTCCTTTTTTCTTGACTGCATAACAAAAGGAAACTTCAAATAATATACAACTTCACTTCTTTTTAAAACATATAATTATTGTACCATATTTTAATTCTACACTAATTTTACCTTCATTGAGGTTCACCACTAAAAATAAGAGGTATTTACACAGTGTAACTACACACAAATGTTGAATAATAATTTGTAACATTATGTATGTACATTCAACATTCAAATGGCCGACACTTGGTCTTACTCAAACGGTCGAATCTTTTGAGCGTTGGACTCTCAATACATTAATTATATACGATTACATCATATAATAAAAAAATATTTTTATATTTTATTTTACATATACAACAAATACATACATCAACAATGGCAAAGTGTTACAATGAAATATTTAATTATAAGAAATTATGTATTCCATAAGTACATCAAATAACATTGATTTATACATTGTTGTTATTTATATTGACATATTTCTGTAATGTTTTGATGCTGATTTCATTGCAATATACAGAATACTTATAAAAATGGCAGTTTGATTCCAGCTTTGATCTGGGCATCACAACGTAGTTAAGATATTATCAATATTGTGATGAGTAAAGAGTCTATCGTTCCTCTGCAATATTTTATCATTGATTGTGCTTCACAAAGTTACAAGCCAACTCGGTCTCTAGCGGTATATCAATTTAAATTTCGTTATCTCCGCAGTAACGGTATCGGCAGTTTAACGACTAATATAAAAATAAAGTACCTGCAGC
Source organism: Shargacucullia verbasci (assembly GCA_947562105.1). NCBI lineage: Eukaryota > Metazoa > Arthropoda > Insecta > Lepidoptera > Noctuidae > Shargacucullia > Shargacucullia verbasci. The sequence continues at coordinate 7,254,853 of OX387284.1, read as the reverse complement.
ATATTGTCCATATAATAGGGCGTATGTCGACCATTACAAAGCTAGTTTAACGAAGTTACACAACAATAATAATGGTAAGTATTGACTATCGCTTGGAGCGCCGCTCAGGGCGGCGGGCGCGGCGCTAGAACTTGAGCGAAAATCCGGGCGCGACGTTGAGCGAGCGCTGCTGCTGCAGCTGGAAACCCAGCGCCTCGTCCGAGTCGGCGCGCGCGAACTGCGCGTAGGCGGCGCCGCCGGCCGGCGGGCGCGGGCTGTGCGTGCTGCGCCGGTTGCCCTCCGACTTGGCGGGCCACGTGGGGAACATCGCCGGCTCAATCGCCACCGGTAGCTCCTGAAAATCGATAGAGAAACTTTTTTATAATGACCAATACGACGCTTTCTTAGTTATTAATATTTGCTTCTTATCTCGAGTACATCAAAGATCAACTAGCTGCAAGTCCATTATTATTGATATTTGGGAGAGCTCATCAGAATCTATTTTTACCTTAAAGTAAGCATGTTCCAACGCTGCATCGGCAGTCACTCTTCGGGCTGGGTTATATGTTAGGAATCCTTGCAGTAAAGATAAACCCGTTTCTGAGAGCAGATCTGAACCTATACGTTGTCTGAGTCCGCCCGAAGGATGCTCGGCGAAAGTCATCTTTTGCACAGCTGGCAACTCGTTGTAACCGGGCCAGATCATCTCTGATGGTGTTCCTAAATCCTGCAAACAAATTAAACATAATTTTACGTAAATAATAATTTACTCATTTTATTTACGATCGATACAAACATAGGCCCTTGCATACCTTAAATATTCTATTCAATTGATCCACTTCCGACTTTCCAGGGAACAGTGGATTCATTGAAATAAATTCGGCAAAAATGCAGCCTACACTCCACATGTCAATGGGAGTAGAGTATTCTTTACAACACAAGAGCAGCTCAGGCGCACGATACCACAGCGTCACTACGATCGGCGTATATTGGCGCAGAGGGGAACCATACTCTCTCGCCAAACCAAAATCTCCCACCTGTGAAAAAAGTAATAGGTATGATGAACTGTTGAAGTATCAAAAAAAAAATAAAGGATTATAATATTATATTATATTATAATTCACACGAAAAGAAAATATACCAACCTTCAAGACGCCTTTATGTGATAGTAAAAGATTGCTAGTTTTAAGATCCCTATGTAATATCCAGTTGTCATGAAGATGATGCACAGCCTTGAGCAGTTGAGTCATCAAACATTTTACTTCTCCTGTAAACGACAAAACACCATATTATTGTGAAGATGACCAGTTTTACAATCAGAACTCATAAAACCAAATTTAGTAATGAACATAAAATCTCAAGATGCAATTCTGACGCACAAAAACTTCCAAATACACGCACTAACATAATGATCTTATTTACTCTTTATCTTTTAGTCAGTAACTGGCACAAATAAAAAACATCATTAATTTTTTTATAAAAAAAATGTCTGCGTTTCTTACTGTCTTCCCGTCACTGCCAGAACAACAACAAAAACATTACTCTCCTTACGCAATAGGGTAAAAACGATAAGCCGAATTTATCTTGAGATTTATATCAATGCAAATTAAATATTTTTAAACGGAGCCTACCAGGCAGGAACACTTGTTTCTTTCCGCGCATAGTCTCCATAAGACTCCTCAAGTCGTGTTCCACGTAGTCCATCACTATGAATATTTTATCCATGTTGGAGCCTACGACTATCTCCCGTACAGTGACTATGTTCGGGTGCTGGCCCTGCAACAACAGAGCAGAATGTGCGACTTGTTAGTACGATAGTAAAAGCGGGCCTTTCTGACTAGACAGTCTTTTCAACTCATCGTCTTTTTTAACTTTAACATTGTGGCACATACGACTTAAATGATCTGAAAATGAATACTTCACAATACTTAATCATAAACACAATCTATTTTTGGGAACATATGGCAGACTCTTTATGAAAAGCAAACTCTGAATGTTGTTATTTTGGTAAATACCAGCCCGCATACTAATAAATTATAATGTACCAATTATAACTTTATACAGCGTTTTATACTCCATTTTAACCACTAGTACATTTTCTGACACATAAAGTTGATATGTATAACTTAATTCAACGTTTATTCGTAAAGGGTAAAAATATATAGGCCAAAAACAGAGTTTGTATTCAAAAACAAGCCACTGAACTGGTCAGTCATCAGTATGAGTACAAGGAAAAGTATATATATATATAGTTATTATTAGCCATTGAGCATCAAAAACAGACCTCAAGACATCTTGAAGAAGCAGTAAATGATAAGCTGTTGTGACAGATTAATAACTGCATTATATAAAATATTATATAAAAGTCTGAAACCTGTAGTATCCTTCTATATAAAAGACACAAGATTATGAACGAGGTTAAGGAGCGCATGTCTTTTCAATGTGGAAAACTATTACCAAAAACAGAATGCAAGATATAGTAGAAATTATACATAACAAAAATTTTACTATGACGAATACGTGTTTACTGAATTGCATACCAAATCAAATGCGGATAATTACTTCAAAAACAATAACCTGAAACAACTAATCTTCAACTACACTTGTTTTATTCTTGTTTCTATGTATATGATTTTTTAAAACAATTGTAAATCGAAACTTTTATAATACAAAAAAAAAACACGGCAAGTACACAAAATTCCAGGAATAATATATAAAACGAAACCCGATTTACAGTCATGACTTGTTACATTTTGTCTTTTGCACTTGAAATTGTTTGAAGCAAAGTGCCAATATTCCAAAAAATAAGCGTGATTAGTTTTTTGTGTTCGAAATAAATAAGTGCAAATTCCAATCAAAAGAAGATATTTTAACACATCCCTTTTGTATATATGGCACGTACGACACGGTCAAACATTATATAGTAGGGGCATACAATATGGCAACTTTTTCAAGTGTTTCTTACCAATTTGTCTTTCGCTCGCACCAATCTTAAATCGAACAAAAAATTATGAAGACACATTTTAAACTCCCATTCAAATATTCACACACCTATTGTGAAGAAAACATTTTCAGAACAATACAGCGTACAATTTAACATCAACCAACTGTTGTAAATTATCTACAGTTCGGAAATACGCCATTTCGAATCTCGATATGTTCCGAAATCCGTTATTATTTATGTATAATAAATTATGAAACTGAAAGGATGGCAATAAATTCTAATTTACGAATTTGGGTAAGGACATCATAAACGCTCATATTTCTTTCAATGAAACAGGAACATATCGAGTTTTGTCACGTCTGTAATAATTAAATTAATAATCTGCAGTTTAAATAAATGAAACGCGTTAAACAAAATAAATATTGACAAAAATATTCACATACACATACACTTGTATATTATACAGGTTAATATTAGTTGTAATGTTAACCTGTATGATTCATTTAATTAAACCGTGGATAACGATATCCTTGTCCCGATTAGCAATAACTAAAATCACGCAAATATTCAATTATGATGGTAGGTACTGGTGTAATTTGTAGAAGGTCAAATATAGTGTTCCTCTTTAATTGATTATATGTAATAAGAACATTAATAACATATTTCTATACTCACCTGCGTTTTACAAATAATGATTTCGAATTTAATCTATTACTGCCAAATCTGCGTGATTTTAATTTAAAAAAGTATTAATCAAAGTTATCTTACAAATAATAAACAGTATTTGCACATTAAATTATAGAAACACAGATGATACATTTATATACATTTTCGTAGACAGTATGGCTTTCTCAATACCATTTATTGCTGAAGATAATTTCCAGAACTATGCGCCTCAAATCTTAAATAAGGATAATATTCTTTTTTCAACAAACACATTAGTTGCAATAACTAATGCACTCTATTAAAGTTCACAGAAAAAATATGCAGCAATTCAAAAATATCACAAAATATGGAGTTTCTAAGACCCAAAGACGAATCTCAATTTGCGACATTACTATATACATGTATTGCACATTTATTGCTTTACCACAGTCATATAAAATCGCAAAGCTGATAAAGAAATTCATTCCAAATGCAGTAAACATATGAATACTAATAAGCATTTATAATTTTGATATAGACCACCCTATTTCATTGTTGCTATTTACGCAATACCTGCTTTACGTGGGTACCAATATTTAGTATAATATAATCTGCTGCAAGTACAGTCTGCAACAATTTATGTTTCGATAGCAATCCCATAATAAAAATGTATTGTATAAGACTACGAACATCGAAAGTTAATAAAAAAACGATACATGTTTCAATTTTTGTTTCAGTTATCACCATCAAATCCTACAAATGAACATTAAACTCAAGCTAGTTAAAACTATGTGAATTTTATTTTAGTCTGATTCTGGTAAGATAATCAAATAATTTCATCAAAATCCTCAATCGCGTAGGTTATTTAAAAATACAAGTCATATTCAGGAACACCTGTTCCAAAAAAACACGATTCTTTGATAGATATGACGTGGCAACTGGCACTTTAAGTTGCTAATTCCGCAAGCTATGTCGGGGCACTAGTTTTTATACCGCTTAATATTGTTTCAATGTTATTATACATAAAGGAAACCTTGAATTTATCGACTTGAAGACACGGGTACATTCTTTGTGGTAGCTATGTAAAGAAATTCATGTATAAAAAGCGTTTTCCACAAATTTCTACAATTTGTTGCAGCTTCTTCGAAATACAGGTTGCTTTTGTAGTTAGAACTCACAGAAATATCTGATGAAAATATTGACCATGACGACTCGAGAACAGATTAGTTTCTTCAAAACTGGTTGTTCTCTGTGGTGATCGTCGCTGGATATTACTGGTTTTACAGTCCGTGTAGAGTACAAGTATCCATAGACACACTCAATAATCTCTTGAACCAACATCACATCAGCTTCCTAATTAAAATTGTCATTTGCCGCTTTGTTCTTTCGTTGTGGTGAAGAGAATCATCAAGACACCTTTCTTAACGGTTAGACCTCGTTGTCGGCTTCACGTAAACACTGCGTTTAGATTTCAAGCTCGATTAGGAAATTTTCGAAGGCCGAACGTCTTTTCAAATCGTACAGTTACCGTCAGATACACTGTTCAAACAAAGCGAAAAATCTTGGGTTATTATTATTTCCGACTCTGTAAAATATAGTGAAACAACATTGCATGTTACCCGCTACAGTAAAGAAAAATAAACCTTGATTGAAATGAACCATTGATAAATTCGTTATATCGCTGTCACTTTATATGATGCTGACACATACAAATTTATAATTTACTTTTGACGGTGACGGCAACTTTATGAATGCACAAGTTGCGACGCTATCTTTGAATACTTTTTCGATGACGAATGACGAATGAATACCTGAGATGTGCCAATCTATTCAGACACCTTAGCTGTTTCAGTGTTAATAGACTCTGAAATAGCTAAAATGTCCAAATAGAGTGTCGGTATCAGTAATATACCCTATAAATAATTCTGGTCGAACATTTTCATATTTATATACTATAGGTACGAAAGAAGATGTGGAGATGGGACCAGCCGCCACAAGAGCCTTAGTATTCACGCAAGCATGTTATCCAAGCTTTCCTGTGATATTTCGAGGCCTATCTAAAGAGTGGTAACTGTAACACCTAACGGCATATTTAAAGTCTCATGATGGGAAGTTAGCTTGTGCGGTTAATTCCTAAAAAGGTTCGGAAAACCAAGCAGCGGATCGTGATGGCTAATTCTGCACGGAGACGAGCACCGCCGTGCTACACACCGCACCCTGATGAACGTGCGGGGCATGAGGTCGCTAATACTCAAAGTGCACTAATCTATCTCAGGGGTGACATCAGTACCACCTCATGTGGTGGTGATTTACGACTACGACAGTAAGAATCCCACGCACCCGGCCTAACCGAACTGGAAGGCGGCAACTATTTGAAGAAATACACACCGCAACAAAATGTTTAGAAGAGAAGGCAGATCATGCGCCAACATTACGGTTTCTTTGACAGACATAAAAAGAAGCAGGCGTGGGCAAACTAAACGAAAAAGTACGTGTATTAATTGTATAACAGTTTACATGAAACACCAGCCTGTAAAATTTGAAGATATATCAATGCATAGATGGTAGGGTTGGTATAAGGCTGTGACATACGAACAGACACGAATATGTACATTTTTGCTATATGTTTGTATATAATATATATTACCTAAGAAACTTGGAGCAATCATGTTATTATTGGCAATGCAATTTGATTTTTTTAAACTGCTACTCACATTTAGTTTTATTTCTGTACAACAGTTTGACCATCCGATAGTGATGTTTGATATTATCCACAGTAACTCCTTACTCCAATTGTTGACAGTCCTAAGCCGACATAATAACAATTAAGACCTAATTTAGACTAAGCTATGTGTCCATATTTTGTACCAGATCTCCCCAATCTACTTAAAATTAATTGTGGGAAATAATGAAAAAGAGATATCACTGAGCTCGAAAGGCAATAAAGCAGGACAATACTATTGCATTGTGGAGGTTCTTGTTCATCTAAATTGTTAATCTTCGCATGACGTTTTTTGATATTCCTCTGCACTGACTTTGTTGCACAGTGCATGTAACACAATTATTATTTCGCAGTCCCTTTGACCGCTTCCATCGCAGACTTGTAGTAGAAATGAAGTAATTTCTAGTGAATGATGACTGCAAAATACCAAAGTTGTAAAAATATTTTTATACTTATTTGGATTACAAAAAAGCATAACTAACTACACTACTCAACACATAACAAAGCTAATACATATTATTGATCATAATTTGCCAAAGCCATTAGATCATTGGATTGTGTAAAATATATAAAATAATTCATATTCGTTTACATAGTGCTTCTGATTTCACATCAAAAAGTTTAAGGTTAAAACATAGTATTTATTAACTTACTAGACGGTATCTTTAATATGGAAACACTAGGCCTATGCATCCTAAGTACGCTAAGGACAAAGCTTAATAGGCGGTAAGAGAGAGATTATATGTACGTTATATTTTATATTTTTTTACTAGATCCTTTATGTAATGGCTGATGGCAAACCATGTTACTATAAGCTTTCTAGTGTACGCATATTTCATGCACCGGTAACTAATGATCCGATTACATTTTGTAACACAACACATGTCATATTGTTGATATTGTCACAACCAACTTGATGTAAATGTTGTTATTTAATATTAACGACGATATAATCTGTAAATAATAAACATAATATATCCTAGATCATTTTCCATACAAACAATCATTTGGGGAAATGGTTGACATTCATATATTTCAATATTTTTTCAACACAGCATCACGCGTGTATTCAAAAGGGTTAGGCGAAGGTGCACTACTGCACACCTCTTCCTGTGTCCCTTATTGAGTCCCATTTAATAGGGGGCGAGATTTTTTCAAGTTATCTAGGTATATAAATATGAAGTGTCTGTTTGTAATGTCAATATAACAGCTTTTTACTAAATGCATATGCATAATGCAAGAAAGTATATACGGTGCATATAACAAAAAAAAAAAAAAAAACATTTTTTAAAATTATTGTCTGTCTGTTTCTTCTGGCTAATCTCCGAAGCGGCTGGACCGATTTTGAAGGGACTCTCATTGGCAGATACCTGATGTTATAAGGAGAAACGTAGGCTTTATTTTAAAAATAACGCGCAAAGAAATGCACGGTTTCGTTATCATCGCGAGCGAAGCCGCGGGCGGAAGCTAGTTAAAAAATAAATGTGCATAACGTGCAACGGCCGATAAAGTTCAAATTTTCGAGGTTCGCCTTTTAATTGCGGTCAGCAAATATTCCGCAGAAATATCCCCATTCCACGATGTTTACACATCTTATTTAATTTATCGCAAAGATTTTTTATACTTTACAAGCAAGTGACATTGCTAACAAAAGACTGCTATTTGTGCCTAATATAGAATTTACCGATCTAAGAAATAAAACTACAATTTACAAAATATTGAGCAGAAAACATATAAAAATCATTATATGACACTGTTTCTTTGATATTTATAGACATATAAGAATCCGAACACTCGAGTTATATAGTCTCAGTCAGATACACTGGAACAGCTTAGAAGTCCTAAACTTCTCCAGTAGGTACTCAAGTTTTCATCTTCGATAGTATTCAAATACTCGTATAAGCAACTATCGTAATTTATAGTATCCATACAGTCAAAATTAATGCTACAGGAAAATTAACCTTATTATATAGAGGAGATTTTCGTTTCACTAAAACCAATGTAGTACAATAAGTTTTAGACTTATTTCACTTAATTTTTCTTACTTTTACCATAATATATAATACTTTGGCTGTATGGATATTTTGACTACACTTTTGTTCAATATGATGCTATGTATATCTGAATACTCTTTGCCAAGATAAAATGCAAGCATTTGAGATGTTTTTGCATTTGAATAATAATTCAAGTTCAAATTTATTTCTAGAATTGTGTCAGCTCGAAATATATTTATTTTATTCATATTCATATATTACGCAACACGCATTTATATCAGTATTGTCATGCTTTATTCCCATGGGAATCGAATTGCAAGTGAAACATGTGCAGATATAGTCTGTTACAATATAATAGGCTAGATGACTGCATCAAAAATAAATTCGGAAATCTTGTACGGTAAATAGTTTTCCTTCTAAAAAAATTAATCTATCAAGTAAAACTTAATCTCTTGCTCATCTTTGGCGTTTTGAATTTTTAATTTATCAAAATCACACATAAAGTATGTCAATGGCAATAAAAATCTATGACGTCACGCCTTAGTATTCCAAACATTTTTAGAACAAAATGTCGTTTTTGACAGTTCATAAAAAGTAACTCAGATGGCTAGTAGTCATCTACCGTATTATGTGTGATTGTAGTATAGCTTTCAGTTCTTTTAGTTGAGTTTTGCAAAATAATATTAATGTAATCATTATTATTATGTGGCTTATTCACTCCCCATTGTTCATTTGTTGCCTAACTACGATGCAAATACTATTAACATAATTGTGGAACACATAGTCACATAATCGACATAGACATAGTCTACGTAACACTTAACATGTAAAAAGACTTCCTCAAGCATTATTATTTAAGTACACAGGACTGAGGTATAACCAATCATCATACCACACTTTTTAGTTTCAGATAAACTTAAAGTACTCCCTATCTTTACCTTTATTACTGGTACATAGGAGACGATGATGATCTTGATGATCTTAATAGAAACTTGCATCGTTATCTTAATGTAACCTTCGATGTTCGTATTATAAGCATTGTATATTGAAAATTACTTTTTGCGGATCATCAAATTCGGAGATGTAGTACGCAACAAGAAGAAAGCATTGAAAGGTTTGTCCCCCTGGAATAAATTCCTAAGATACTTAGGCCCGCCCGTGTATCGAAGTTGTTACCCATGCAATCGGGTCACACCTCTAGCACAACCCTCTTGCAGGTAAGAGGTGCCGGGCCTGTAGGAATAAAATACAAGGCATTAATGAAATGAATTCAACACAGGAGCCATCGAGTGCTTCACAGCTCGCGGCTCAAACATTAGCACGTATTTATCGTTAAACATTTAACAAAAGAAATACCTTTGAAAAAAGAGCAGTGATGCATGTGATGGCTCAAGTGAGCTTACAGTATATAAAATTAAGATTGTGATCCTACCTTAAGTAATGTGTTAATCTCTCTCAGAGAGGTGATGGGGAATCCTTCCTTTTCCTTTTCCATTTTGAGTCGTTTGAGAGCAACAATTTCGTCCGTTGTTTTGTCACGCGCTCTGTAAACAACTCCATATGCGCCTTCCTCAATTCTATTCAAACATTGAAACTCCTCAACTGATCGACAACCCTATAAAATATAATTAATTACATCATTTATATTTTACTAAAACAAGTTGTCAACCTAATCTGAATCTAGAAGAACAGTGTTATTTCTTCCGTCACCTGCAAAAAAAATTGTTTCCTACCTTCTAACAAGACATTATGATGTTGAAAATTTAATAAATGATAAATGTTTATTATATGGTCATATATTATATGATGATGATTATTAACATATGGTGGAGTCAAAGAGTGAATTGTGAACTGGGACAAATATTGTTTTACTGTTAGTGACAGCCAGTTAAAATATGTGGTGTTATAAGTATTGAATAATGAGGTGATACAAATATCTGTGCGATGGTAAATGGAATATAGAGTGGGACTGTGCCTTAAAAAAAAAGTTATACCTGTAGCGCCGGGTAGTATGGAGGAAGAGCGTTAATAGCCTCCTCTCTCTGTCTTGTTTCCTCATTATCTTCATTTGGTTTGACTTCTTCTTCTGTAGTCTTCCCATTTTCTCCCACAGGAGGAGGTGAAAAGGAATGTGATCTGCTTCTACTTTTAGATCTAGACAATGACCTAAAATATAGATTAAATTATTATAATCATGGAAATCAAAAGGTATTATAAAATGTTCATATAATTTGTTATATTTTTGTAGAAGTTATTTTTAATCACCTGTGTGATCCTCGAGAAGATGGTAGTGATTCATGTTTAGACTTGGGGCTGGGTGATTTGGATTTAGATGGAGGTCTGGTCTTTTCATTAACTCGTTCTTTTTCTTTTTCCTCCTTATCTGACTTTACATTATCATCCTTCTGTTCTTCTTCTTCTTCTTCTGCTTCTGATTTAGAATCGACTGCGGAGTCTGACTCTGTGCTCGAGCTATCTTCCTCTGTTTCACTGTTTGTGTGTTCACCTAAAATAATGTAAATGATTTTTTTATCACACCCAATGTCTGCACAATCCATACCCTGATTTCATATGTATCACAATTTAAATTATTGAGTTTAGTGTTTGTGTTTGTTACTTACCATCTTCAGGCTCTGAGTGTTGGGAATCACTCTTCATTTCTACATCACTAGAATCGGATACAGTAACTACAGAATCACCATAGTTAGGTGAATTTGTTGTTTTAGTTTTTTTTGTTGTGGTGTCATCTGGTGAAACAGAACGTTTCTTGCCGCGTCGACGGAGTTCCTGTCTTCTGGCTTCTAACTCAGTGCGTGATTCATGTTTCCTTTTTTCCCTTTCTTTATCTTAAACAAAAATAATATTCAATACTTTGCCAACATTCCTACATATTTTTATACAAATACCAACTAAGTACTAGATTTGAATTGCAATATTCTTGTTCACTACAAAACTTAATAATGCTTATTGAATAGAAAGTCCTACCTGCGAACAAGACTTTATTTTTCCTATGTTCTTGATGTTTGTCTAGTGATGAGTGACGAGATGATGATTTACTCTCTTTTTCATAATATTCTGAACCCTTCTTGCCATCTTGGCTTTGTAACTCCTTGGATATTCTTTTATTCAATAATCTGGTTCTTAAATCTTCTAACTCTTTGTCTCCAGATGTTCTGTCTCTATTTTCTTTTTCATTACTATGATTAGTATGGCCTTCTTCAGCTAATAATCTTAATCTAGACTCAATTCTTTCGTTATCAGAGCGTTTCGGTTCTGTTTCACTATATTTGTACTGCCGGTCACGGCCTGGATATACATCTCTTTGCATATCTTTCTCTTTATACATATCTTTTTCTTTATATGTCATATCCTTTTCTTTATAGGACATATCTTTTTCTCTATATGCCTCTCTAGATCTGGGTGCTTCTCTGAAAGAAGGATCTCTGTACATTTCTCTCTCCCTGTAATGTTCTCTTTCTCTATATTGTTCCTTTTCCCTATAAACATTTTTTTCTTTACTATACATTTCTTTTTCCCTCATTTCTCTCTCACGATACATTTCTTTTTCTCTGATATCTTTATTATCCCTGTATACTTCTTTACCATCTCTATACATTTCCTTGTCTCTGTATGCTTCCTTCTCTCTGTATGTTTCTTTGTCCCTAAATGCTTCTTTCTCTCTGTATAATTCTTTATCCCTGTTATCCCTATAATATTGTTTCTCTCTATAGTACTCTTTGGCCATATCTTCACGATCAGAATTCTTATTAACCTCACGTTTAGGTTTTTCAGACTTATCACGTTCCCTGTTAAAAAAGGTTTATGATTGATGTATAACATTCCCAATGTCAGTAGGATGACCTTAAAGCACATAATTTAAGATATAATTTCTTTTTACACTTTGCTGAGATGTTTAACAATAAAGTTTTTTTTGATATCTTGTTTTAAATTCTACATCAACTGATCATAAACTTAAATAAAAGATGGATTTTAAAAAGGCAATAAAAAATTAACATTCTTTAAACAACAAAGCAATTTTAAACTCATTTCATCAAATTAAAATAATAAAATGCTTGACATATCAATTTACCTGTACAGATGTTTTTTTTCTTTCCTAGCATTATCTTTGTATCTATCTTTGACATTTCTTTTGTGCCCTCTTTTGTCCCTATGCGTTGGTCGAATCACAGCTTGGGGAGGCTTGATTATCAAGGAATCAGCATTGTCTCGGTCTTCATCAGATAAACTAGAACAACACAAGTACTGAACAATTATGATATTATAATAATACATTAAGGAAGACTTCAAAACATTTACAACATTGTAATATTTTAAAGTAAATTCAATATGTTTCACCCAAAGCACAGACTACATTATAATATAGGGACCTAAAAGGTTATTTCAATCAATTCCAATAGCTTTGAATATGGATAATTTAATGCAATTATTTTTATTACAATATCTAATATTGTTATACAATTAGTTGCGATTATAATCAGCAGATATACCAACTTTCATGTGTCACATATACCTACTACAAATTATATGTATGTGTGCATATAATGTATTATATCATAAAACCTTTTATCACATGATGAAAGGTAAAAATCAGTATTGTTTTGTAATGGGTTATTCTGAAAAAAATTGTGGATGATAATATAAAACTTGTACCCAAGTAGAAATAACAATCAAACAACCTCTACACTTATGAGCAGCATAAAATTCTCTCAGTAATAAATAATACTGACCACTGACCAGACTGCACCTATGTTGGTGCATCTCACCAATTACTTATTTTTGCCTAAGACAATAATCAAGTTATTGAAAGTGAAACATAATGAAAAAATAACCTAACTCAAAACTTGCTCGTTAGACCCTAGAGTTAGAGTTCTCAGAAGACATTTTGACAAATAAATGACACCCTGAGCAATGCTTCCCCATGGCTGCAAACTAGTTTTATTTTGTTGCTTGTAGTACACAATTCTAATAGAGGCAGACAATACTACGCATAAAATAACAACCATTTTCCTAATACGCAAGACTGTCGTCTGTTTGTAAAAACCCACCCCAGACCACAGATAAACCTACATAGTTATTAAAAAGGCAATGCATGATGACTAATGTAGTAAAATGGAAATTATAGCGCAAGGAATACGAGTTTAAATCCATTGTTTGCCATGATATACTTTACTTCATAGTGACAACTTAGTAATTGAAACAAAGACTGAAAAAGTATGTAATTATTTTACCTAAAATCCATTTCATCTTGAACAGGGCTCCGCGCTAATTCTCCATCCTCACTTTGATCATCCTCGTAATTACTCATGATGAAGCTATCTGCTTAATAAACGTAGTAAATCGACACGATGCAATACTAATTACAGATCACTAACTTCCGTAATTAAATTATTACCACGAATTAAAAATTTGATAACGAAAATACAAAATGTAAATTACACACGAACGCATTACAAATTTTATACACTCACGCTGGTAACGCCATTTTGTATAAGATTGTTTTTTTATAGATTATTAAACACTAGCGGTGGTCGTTGCGCAACTTAAACGTTATTGAAACGAGCTATCGTCATAATAACGGTTAGCAGGTTATTTGAAAAACCTGCTAACCTGCCAACATGCTAACGCTAAAGTAGCTAATAGCGGTGGTCGTTGCGCAACTTAAACACGTTATTGAAATGAGCCATAATAACGGTTAGCAGGTTATTTGAATAACGTGCTAACGTGCTAACATGCTAACGTTAAAGTAGCTAACATCCAAAGAATCCGATAGACAGTTGCGTTTCGTTATCCAATGAAATGGAAGTGCATCAAAGAAGCTAAAAAAAAAAAAAAAAAAGCTCATCAAAACTTCACGGAGTCGTAAATGAATTTTGGATAAATAGGGAAGCTAAAAAAAAAAAAAAAAAAGGTCATCAAAATCTTAGGGGGCCACCAAAAACCATTAATTGTTGCACTTATGGTGGAGCAACCGAGAATTTGCATTTTCAGCATCAGTGAAAGCTAAAAAAAAAAAAAAAAAAAAGGTCATCAAAACTTCACTATCATATTACGTGTTGCTCATGATATGACAAATAGCGACCAATAGCTGGATAGCGCGTTTTAATAACCGCTATTGATATCCGATAGACAGTTGCGTTTCGTTATCCAAAAAAGATGCTACTGCCCACCGCTATTAAACACTATGCCGAGTGACCGTGTAGTCTAGAGCATAGATATAGTCTATGGTTCATACAAGGTATTCTATCCTATTCAATGCCCAAAAGAAATGCTTACGCATTTTATGTACCGACCACGAAAAAGGTACAAATCCTACTTTAGTAAAAAGAAAATTCTTACCCTGCATTATAGCCAGGTACATCTTAGAAAAAGCCATATTATATGTGCGACGTGAAACGAGTTGAAATTTCATAAAAAAAAACCGTACCCAGAATAAAACAAACTATTATGATTCATCGTTATTATTATTCTAATTATAAACAATTTACATATAAATGTTAGAGGTTTCTTCTAAATTGTAATAAAATACATAACATATAACGTAAAATAAGTTGCTACACCCTTACAAATTACACGGTCAACATTTCTTAATATTTACATTAGTTCTTTATTGGCCACACGCTAAAATATTCTTGAACCGTGTTCAAATGTTACACTTTCGTAGATTCTATCCAAAATCTATGTAATCAAACAAAACCTTCTGTCATTTATTTTAATTATTTTTTATACCATTCAATAATTTACTGACCAAAGAATGAAAATTATGTTAAATTAAGGAAAAAAGTAAATAATGAAAATCAGCAAAATCAATTGTTCTGAGCATTCTCGTGACATCATAAATTAAATGTTGCTAAAATCCATAGATTTAGAATGTAAAAGATGAACAATGACAGCTTGTAGGAGATACCGAAAAATAATATGCATGTCTCAGAACAATAAATTCGTACAGCTGTTTACGAGCCCACACAGACTAACATATACAAATACTGTGCAATTGTTCCTCCTTTTTTGAAGTCTGTTAATAATGTATAACAAAAACAAAGTAAATTTAGAAATAAATGTATTTATCCATGATAATTGTCGATTTATTTAAAGATTAATAACATCCTTTAGAACCTACTCCAACAGTGACCAAGGATAGATACATGTTAAAAAAAAATTCGGGCTTATTTGGATAACTTATATTGCAACGTGTAATTATTTGGATTATTTTTCTTTGTCACGTTACAATTGGCAAAAGAACATGAAATTATGACTGCCTAAATTTAACTTATCGAAGATGATTGCACAATTGTTTTATAAATTAATAAAATATATTTGATACTAAAGCAAGGGTAAATATAGGTAACTATCCTTAAAAAAAAATTGTATCATACTAACATTGACATCTGTCTCTTTTTTTCTCAGGTAGTGTTCATATTAAAGTTATATCTCTTTTCCACGCTTAATTGGTCTTTTAGTGTAAGCGAAATTCTAAGTCTATGCTGAAATCAGCAAAAACAAAAATTTCGTCATGTCGCTTTCCTTGCCCAGTCTAGCCCAATGCTATGTTAGTCAGAAAGAGACAAAATGGTGGAAATTTGATATTGCTATGTCGATATCACCAATAAATATATATGCAAACAATTCTTTTGATATCTTGTTATCGAAATAATATTCGATGCTAGTACTTTAAGTCAGTCTTTCCTCCAAAACGCCTGGAAGGAGGAGTGGTACTCTAGTAGTAAATCAAAGGGCCAAAATTATGCAACCATTCAACCCGAAATCCCTGCAAAACCTTGGCAGTTCAGAGCAAAGTTTGGTAAGATGGAGACATCGGTTTTAGTTCGAATGAGACTGGGACATGTTTGTTCTCCAGCCCATCTTGCCAGACTGAAAATTATTGACAACCCTGTTTGTGAGTGTGGTACGGATGTTGGTGATCTCAATCATATTGTCTTCTCCTGTCCTCTTTTTGATCGTAGTTCCTTATAAATAGTCTTGTATCCCTCGATATTCCTTTTCCTACTTCCATTCTTTCTTTATTTTATACTAATAACATAAATGTTTATAAAAGTATAGCTTTATTCATCTCATTAAATAAAATAAAATTGTAAATATACAGCCGATCTCCATTATTTCACTCATCCTCTTTTATCCCTATAAATAAATGTAAATAATTATTTTTAGTTCCTTTTCCTTTGAAATACTGATCCTATAATTTCCAGTTTCCAATCAAAATTTTACGTTCCGTTATACGTTAATTTCGTTTCCCTGCCTTTAATCTTGTCATTGGCTAACACAAGTCGTGAAGAGCCAGAAAAAAAAAACTCCATAAATCTCCATGGATTTAAGCGATAAATGACACTGACATGACAGATGAAACTATCAAATCGTCGTAGAATCAAATCAAACAATTGTTGCAAAGGCAAAATAAAACAAATCATGTTTTACGATATAAATTAGTTGCCCATTTTCTAAATATGTCGTGATTAATACGTTATAATCAATTAATGAATTACGAGGCCGAAATACCATGGTAAGCAATTACTACTGTCACTCGAGTAATGTACAATATCATGAGTAATAATAAATTGATCTTCATGAAAATGAAGATGAATGCCTTTAGCTAAATTAAAAATGAGTTATTATAAAAAAGCATATTAGTTTTATTATCTAAAAGACGAGTATTTATTTATATTATTTATGTTTAAATTATTTATACTTAATTTTAAATAATTTATGTAGTTCAAACTGAATGATACAATTAAGTATTTAAATAATTAATCCTCGTTCTCTTTGAACAGACCTTGAATACAGCTCCTAGATAAGCTTGCCAGGCTATTATTGCAATATTAGCCGGATAATAAGTCTAGGCTGTACAGTGAAATGTAATCAGACAAACTAATCAATATGGATAGGTATTATTTATGCAAATGTCTCATACTCAGACTGATACATTCACTAGTGCTGGGGGGCTGTGTGGTGTCCATCTCTAATCCTGTGTGGCATGGTACTATGACTTATCCATAATGGATTGCGATAGGCAATGACTGATCATTTATTAATAATATTTCAATAATTATAAGACTGAATGGTTGAGTGTAATAGTATGTATGTTGATTATCTTATTTTATGAAAGCATTTCAAGTGAAAATGTAACATTCTAATATATGAAATCCCTTTTGATACAAGAGTCATAATATACTTTTTGAATTTAGACAAAAAATTTGAATACTTATTTCAGAATAGCAAGATATTAAATACAATAGCTAATGCTATAGACAATAAAGAGGAGTTAAAGACAAGAACAGAAAATGGTAAAATTATTTATCAAGAGCTACTAAATTGTATTCAAAATTGTCAAAGCCGTTTTGGAGGAAAATCTGAATTGGCAACAGAAGATGATATAAGGTAATTATAAATATTTTATTGGCTTTGTTATAAGTTAACATCAAAAACAATTAAAATAACTGAGTAATTATTTCAGAATAGCACAACTGTGTGAAAAATGGGAGAAATTGCTTAGCCATGGCATTAGAACTAATTTATCAAACTCGGCAATTCAAAATTTGGTAACAGCAGGTTTAAACTTCACTTTTAATATTGTTAATGTTGGTAAGATCTTAGTATCTGAAATAAAATAATATATGGCTTTAGTTTTGCTTATACATTTATAATAACACATGCTAATATTTATTGATCAGTCATTGTAATAACTTGTTGACTATAATTATAATATAGGATTTTATATTTGTTTCAGGTAACTCTCTTTGGAGTTATACTTGCCTACATCTAACAAAACATGAAAAGGAAAGATTTAAGATTCTCACAAATATCAACACACCACTTGGATATTTCCGAGCATTTCTTAGAGCTGCTTTAAATGAAAGATCTTTAGACAGGTATTAAGTAGACAATAATTTATATGCAATGACTTTTTTGCCTTTATATTTGACTAAAGCCTAACCCTTATTATTCTAATTAGAGGCTCTTGGTTAGTAGTGGGATAATAATGGCTTGAATTATTAATTTATTGTACTATTTTCTAACATTATCATTTGTATTAGGTATCTTCAAAGCTGGATTGCTCATGGTCTCCTTATGGAATATTATGAGGAAGGTGCTTTAGTAAGAGATGCTGAAATTTGTCATCTCCTTCCAAGTATGGCTGCAGGTAAAATAACTAATTCTTGTTGTATGTTCCATTTATATTACCATTGTATGTACATTATGACTGATATATATATCCCTATTATCATATATATTATACTGATTATTCATTGTCCCATTTCCACAAAGCATTAGCAAAATAGATTAAAATATTTCTTTCGAAATAAAATGTCAACGTCAAAATTACTATACTCCATTTATAATAGCATTAGAAAAAAGAGGCATGCAGAAGCAGGAATGAAAAACATTCTATTTCAAAGTTAAAACAATTTTAACATCATGTCATCAAAATCATCATATTTCATGTGCTTCCACTGGCATGTGCTTTTGTGTTGTACTCTTTGAGTATATTGTATACGGTGGCCCGAGATACGTCTATAAGAAAATATAACATATATTTTCCATGCAAGTTACTTTCAAATATTTTTATTGTAATAATTTCAACAACTTCTGCAGTTTTCTTTATCATCTCAGTCTTATAACAAGTAGTACCTGCTGGCCAGGACTTAAATTGTTTAAAAAGATTGATCACAGTTTATTTTTCTACAGCATGAAGTAGAGTTTGCTTCATTCGCTTTTTTTTGGGGGGTCAGTACTATGTCACAACTTATGAAAAGATTAGGTAAATTTTAGTTTAGTTTTAAATTTGGTAGAATTATAGTGAAACGAAAAACATTCCCGGCATTGTTCACCCTTGTTCCATCCTTTAGGTTTTTAGCATTGACACTGTAATTTTCAATTAGTTTGAAATAATATAACTAAATGAAAGCCACTTAATTTCATCAGATAAATAGTTAAAATGGTTACAATTAAGTGTATCAGCTGCTGTATAAATAGATTATAATAAATTCGGCGACTATCATAACTGTAAAATGATTATTGTACTTTTGAAGCAAAGTGTACATTAAAAATAACCTTTTTAACTTCTGTCTAATGCTGTGTATTATAAATGGAGTATAGGTTATTGTACTATGCAACCGAAAATGGTAAAAAATTATATTCCTAATGAAATGGCCCAAAGATCCTGCACATATGAACTATTCGCTGCACAATAGCACTCTGTATCCTGAATGTGCGTCATGAACCGTGAGGCCTGGGTCGTGAAGTCAGCGGGAGCGGGGCGGTGGCGGCGGCGGCGCGGCGAGCAGCGCGGCAACGCTGTACCCGGCCTCGAAGCCAGCGGGCAGACCGCACGGCGCTAGAGCGACGTAGTGATGTGTTACGAGAAATTAGTATCTTTGTTCATGAACGAAATGTCTGAACAGCGACGACATCATCTTTTTGATACTAATTCCTTCCTAAAGTTTGATTTATTGTGGGCAAAAGCAGATATAAATTCCTACAGCCGCGTACCAATCTGCACACCGCTAGATTGGTACGCACCGCTCGTACGCCGCTCGCCGCCCTCTTCCGCGCCGCTGCCTTCGAGGCCAGTTCCATATAAATGTATGCAATGAAACGCGCCGCTCATCGCGCCCCCGCCGCCGCCGCCCCGTTCCCGCTGACGTGCGCAGCTAAGGCGCGCCAGTGAATTTTGCTATTGGTTCCATTCAGGATTCAAATAATTTTATAAGAAGCTGTATTTTCTCCTTGATCAAGAGTAATACTACTCCATAAACTAATAATATATCACATCTATTATTTCAGGCTTATCATCAGTCTTGTTTGCGTTATCAATAGACAGACCAGAGTTGAATGATTCACAACAAGCTAATCATTCTAATAAAGTAGAACATGTGATACCTTTGCCAATGCCAGTGAAGTCATCAAGTAATCTAAAACGAAAACCTCTACGCCAAGTTATTTCTTTTGATAAAAACGACCAAAAAAACGTTTTGCCAAATAAAAGAAAAACTGAAACCATAGAACAAGGAAATAAAGCCGCATGGAGCAGCGCGCCGGCGACTTGTCTTAATTCACCAGATCCTAAAATTGTCACTGCTGCTTCAAGTAGTGAACCCACTAGCTCTGAATACAAAACCAGTCTCAGGCACTTTTTTCCAGACAGTGTCAAAGTCATAGACAGTCCTTCACAGATTCTATCTAAACTATCGGAATGTGCAAAAGAAATATTCTCATCTTCCAACAGTATAGATGTTAATAATATTGTAAAGGATGATGTATCAGAATTAAGTATAAATAATCTAAAAATATCTGAAAGTGACAGTGAAGAGGTTGCAGGAAGTATTGATGGCAGTACTTCATGTTTAGAGCTATGCTTCACAGAGGACGAAAGTGTACCAGAAGATAAAATATTAAATTCAGTATTAGAAAATAAGGAAAAAGAGTATTTAAACTTGCAATTGAAATACACTCAAATGGAAGTAGCTAATAAGGAAAAGATAAATAAGTTAGAAAAAGTTGTATTGGACCTGAGCAAGTGAGTTATTTGTAATATTTTACTATTTTTAATATAATTATAGTAATGTGGGTTACACATTACTAGTTTTCCCGTAAACCCTCCAAATAAGGTAATATATGATAAGGTTGAACACACAACCTCTCGGTCGGTAGCCCGACACATCCTACTTGTTAAATTCGTACTTAGTCCTTATACACATTATCAGCAAATTGTAAGACTTCTGTAGCACAATAATTGAGAAAAGAATACAATAGTAAACAAAAGTGTGAAGTGAATCTATAATACTACATAGGATGATCTTTCCTGATAACCTTGGTCTTTGAATTAATAGCTAGTGCCAGACGGCCTGTCCCAATTTCTATTTCGTTCGGCATATTTATTTTTTAGGGAAAATGACCGACTGAAGGACCAGTTGCGGCACTATATGTCTGCTGTGGAAATAGGCAAAGCTTTAAAAAAAGATTGTGGAGACAATGCAGAGGTTGACCAGTATGAAAGGAAACTGGTTCAGGTAAGCACCAAGTATTTGTAAAGCATGTTATACCTCGTAGTAAGTATTTAAAAGAAAATCTAAATATTAGCCGGTGCATCTGTATTTTTTCAAACATCATATTTTGATTAAATATCAATCTAATAATCTCCTCTATATCGTATAAGTTATAGTGCAAGATTGATTGCACCGCGTTCTTACGGTACTTCGATACATTCATAAAGACGAGGGCGATGTTTTATAATTTATGTAAAGAAGTGCCTTAAAAATATTGTAATTTTAGGTGGCTGAGATGCACGCAGAACTGATGGAGTTCAATCAGTATCTACAACAGCGCCTTAAAGAATACGAGACTATATCTGGATTAGAAGTTTTAGATTATCCTGAGTCTAATGTAAAGGCTCACATTCCTAGTGCATTTTTGGTTGGAAAGAAAACTCATTCGTATCATGTTTATCAGGTAAACAAACAAATCGATAAGTTTTTTAAATAGCGATCAGTGTATTTCCTATATACCTGAAAATCTGTTTTCTTTCTTTTTGCGGCTGTGTGTATATTGAGCGTACACGCAGTGTTACGGTGGCGTATCGCTGAGGTAATATATCCAACAGGCTTAGGTGCAGCATTTTGCGGCTATTTCGTTTGTTGTAACCTTTATTTTCTTCATAACGCAGCATTTACACTAGAAACCGACAAAAACTTTATATTTTTCTCAGATTTACTTGAAAATTGGGGAAGAGGAATGGAATGTTTATCATAGATACGCCAAGTTTCATGAGTTACATATGCAACTTAAAAAATGTCATCCAGATATAGCGACGTATAAATTTCCACCTAAGAAAACATTACGTAAACGGGTTAGTATCAATTAACTGCTATAATTCATTTATCGCATTTCCTACGAACATACTAAATTATTAATGTCAATACCGCTAGAGTTTACGGCTTACGATTACTAGAAACTTAAGGAAATTCGTCTTTAAATTATTCGTAACTTCATAAGAGAACGAGATTCTCTGACAAGTCGCACCCTCAGAACGATAATGACCTAAGTCAAAAAATGCAATTTGAAAAAAAAACGTATATTTTAATAGCAAAATCAGAATTTACAGGAATTTTGAGTTAGGTCACTTTCATTCTAAGGGTGCAAAGTATTATCATCTATTTTGTGGTATCAGAAGCTTGCAAATGTCTTTCAGTAGACCAATAGGTATTAGAGCAAATTAGTCCTTTTGTAAACTTCGTGTGGAAAGCTGAGGTAGACGATACAGACCTCTCATAAGTAGCGCCAAAACTCGTGTTTTTCCATATATGGCATCATAATTATGTGGGGGACCTCTCAGGTCTTATTTCAACGTTATCATTCTATTTTCTTACTTCTTTTTTTAAAAAACGTTGCCCCACACTATGATTTCTCCTATCTTGTGGGTACAGTTTTACAAACATACATGTCACATGCACACACAACCAGACCCGAAACAAGTATCTGTAGATCATATAAATATTTGTTCCGTGCGGGAATGAATGCGCGAACCCGCGATACCTGGCGCAGAGAGGTAATCACTTAGTCACTGCGCCAACCGTGTGTATTTAGATTGATCGATTCTATTGTAGTTGGTTAGGCTACACCTATGTATAACTAGGTAAACGTCATTCGAAGTAGCAACCCTTTTGTTCGTTTCGTCGGAGCGTTTACGTTACTCAATGCCACATCAGCTACGAACATAAATAGCCGGTTAAGCTCAACTTACGGTTGGCGGAGTGGTTGAGTGATGAATTGCTGCACTTTGTTTCGCAGTTACGTGCTACCATAGAACAATTATTTGTGTAGCCTACACATAGTTGTTCCAGGTTTAGGGAATAATGCCTAGTGAACCAACTTTTAAAATAAATTTGTCTCCTCATCGGCTTGTTACATATTTTGTAGGACGCTCATTTGGTGGAGCAGCGACGCGTGGCTCTGCAGGCGTATCTGCGTCACATATTGCTCGTCCTGCCTGAGCTTCGAGACTGCACTAACCGCGCACAACTTATCACATTGCTACCTTTCTTTGGGTTCGTATAAATTAGATATTTAATATCAATTCACTTTGACACAGTCTAGTCGAAAGAAGCGCTGAGTTTGTCTCGAGTATCAGCTATGTGCGACTTCGCCAATGTATGGGTATGTATGACGCTACACTTTGCGTGGAACCGGTCTGGCACGTTATGTAAAAGCCGCGCGCATTACCGAAACCGTGCCACTTCATTAAATTGTAAATTACATAGTGGAAATATAAATATGTTATTCTTCTTTTTTAAAAAGAAATTGATTTCTCCTCTATGATATCTCCTGTATCGTGGGTACAGTTTACAAACATACATGTCACATACACACACAACCATACCCGAAACAATAGGCTAGCTGACTGCATCAAAACTAAATTCTGAAATCTTGTCTGGGAAATAGTTTCCATACTAAAAACTCAGTAAAACTTAATCTCTTTCATATTTTTGGCATTTTAAATTTGTCAAAATCACACAAAAACTGTGACGTCACGCCTTGCTATTCCAAACATTTTTAACACAAAATGTCGTTTTTGACATTTCACATTCATAACAAGTAACTCTGATAGCGTAAGCGAAATTCTAAGTCTATGCTCTGATGACTAGTAGTCAACTACCGTATTATCTGTATATCATACAAATATTTTATTATTTCTTCTATCGTGCAACAATCTGAATTGACACTTCGTATTTCTTCTCTCTTTTCTTCCTGACATATTTGTAACAATAATTGTTTTTTTTTATTCTAGAACTTCGTCTACTACCAAGGACAATGGTTTTAATCACACTGCACTGGATCGTCAACAATCGAATGATTCCATTGCATCATACAATGCTCTATGATGTGAATATACTTACGCCAAAGAGTACTTATGCACTTGATAGCCATTATAAACAAATGAGTACATTCCAGATACGTACTGGACCTGTTTATTAGTTATTTTAAAGAGATAAGATACCTAAAACAAGATATTATTTATTTTTATATATTAGATTAACGTATTATAAAACAGTGATAGTCTAGCGGTTAAATATAATAATATATAATCGTGAAATGATGTGCTGATCTGAACTTGATAATCACTTGCGTAAGCAGTGAAGGAACTTGCACATCTGAAAGTGCACCGACCTACTTATAGTTCCCGATGGTATATATAGTCAGCTATCCGACTGACCGTATTAGGAATCATTTATTATTTGTGTAATCAAGTGGAGTGTCTTTATTCTATTAGATGAAAAGTGACAATTTATTTATTTGATGATAGAGTTACGGATCAGGCTTGTAATGTACATCTGCCCATTATGAGAGATGGTCTGAAATTTATACAGACATTTTAATTAATATTTAATATAAAAAATATATACTATATATAAAATGTGTATGTACTCAGGTGTTGGGTACATATGTCGGGAAGCCGAAGATCAATTTCATACAAAGCCAGTCATTTAAATATTTGTATAAATGATATTTTTTGTTTATTTGATATGAAATCATAATGTGATACGCTGCAGATAGATAAACGCTATTATGTGGGAATAATTAAGTATGTTACATAATTATACAGAGTGATTCATTGGGATAAATGGAAGAGTCTTAAACTATTATTAGAGCCCAAAGAGCGATCGTTGTTCATTTAAAGAAAGCAAAATGCAAATAAAGACCGCAGTTACTAGCGTTTATACTGCAAGAAGTTGCTAGTGTGCCCTTAAAGCAGCCATGTCAAACATGCGGCCGCATACGGCCCACTGAGTATTTTCCTGCGGCCCGAATTAGTTTTGAAAACAGCCAGATAATGCGGCCCTCGAGCGTGTTAAAAACCGTTATTGAAAATGTCCTTTTTCATTGAAAATTTTATAAATATAATTGTCCTATAATAATACTTTTTTTCGTTAACATTTTCAGTAGGTTGTCTTCTTTAAGATTAGGTTTTGCGGCCCACCTTGTCTACGGTCTTCATGCTTTTAGCCCACCAGTGACTTTGAGTTTGACATGGCTGCCTTAGAGCTATAGAAAATTTAATGATACCGTGGTATCGATATAACAATGAGGTCATAGACAACTCTAAAATGGAACCTAATAATTTTACTAGAAAAATCTATTGTTAAGCAAATTTATTGATAGTATAGGTTGAAAGTGATAAATCTTACAACGAAACCTTTTGCCTACCTACTGACCTTTTTTTTTTTATTTGCGTGGTGGATACCCTCATGGGCTATCCTCCGCCTGGGGGGGGGGGAGGGGTGTGCCGGACTCCTACCGGCTAAACTCACCACGGTGGTCCGCCTCGACACCATATGGTGGGCCTCGGGAACTCTTAGAAGACCGCACCGAAGCCCACCACGGTTCGGTACTTCCCGGATGCAGTGACTGTAAAGAGGCCACCCCCTCGTGCACGTCCCGGGGGAGACTGTAAAGTCCCCCCGTTACCCTCGCTGGTGCTGTGTGCACGGCGACACGGACCACACCGTGTCGCCGTCTTCTCGGGGGTCACTAAGTGAGTACGCGCAAAGTCCCCACTCTGCGCGCTCGCGACCCTACCTACGTAGTATGCGTACTACTAGGTCAGTAGGTACGCGTACCTACTGACCTATCTCATGGAATCAACCTGTGTAATCATAATTTGAGGTTTCCATTATGAAGGTATGAAAATGTACCTTATGAAGAAATGGCCGTTTTAGTCACTAGGAATTAGTTGAACTACGCTGTTTCAATCCTCTTGTAGCAGATCAAAACTTAAGACTACATTACAGCGCGCGAAGGAAACACTATTCTGCCTTCCCAGATGGGGTGGGCCCCTATTTTGTATATTTTGCTTAGTATAACTAGAAAAGTTATGTATCAGTAAACCACAATACAAATTAAATATTGTTTAATTTCCTGCAGTGCTAAATGCCACTATCATGCGCAGCGACTCTACTCATTATTACGTTATCGCATTTCAAGTAAGGAATAACAACGTGCAGATTTGCGGTGGTGTATAGAATGACTGACACCAACTGACCGTATTTTGAATATTATGAATAATACTGCTATTTCGCCAAGTAGACTAGTTTTTGGTGCTAAATAAATATTTTGCATTACCTCAAACTGGGAACCGAGATTTAAATGAAATACACTTTAGCAAATAAATTCATGATTTTATTTTCATAATAAATAAAAAAAAAAACAAGAAAACACTCTTTCTGAGGATTTTCCATATATTAAAATACATGATACAAAAGATGTCAATACAAACTAAATCACTTGGTGCAAAGGCAAGCCTGTCGGTTTGGGGTTACCCACCAGCGGGCGCGTCCAAGTCGCGTCGACCTCCGGCTAGAGCTATCTATGCAACAGGCGAGTGGAAACCGAGGATAGCCTCTTTAACTACATTTTAACAAAACAACTAATCTTAAAGATTAACAAAGATACAATGTGCTTTCGTCGTGGAATGCATCTTTGTAGGCATCTCTAATTTTGAATGCAAAATATATGTATTTGATCATGATTTTAAAATAATAAGTAGAGGTATATAAAAAAGCGCATTTATTACACTTCAAAAGTGAAAAATAAACGAGATAATTTAGTTTTATGTAGGTACAATAAATAAAATATGATAAAAATCATGTATCTAAATTAAGTGTGAAATAATTTACTACAACTTTACATCTAAACGATATAAATGTATTGCAACACACTAAGGAGCTTTGGAACCATTAAGTAATTCGGGGGCTTACATTAAATTTCAGCTGGTAAGTAATCTCGAACAATAAACCTAAAAATTGTGATTCATCTTTGGTTTTCTGGACATTTAGTAGGCTATAGTTCCATAACTCCTCAAAGGACGCAGCCAGACCATGAAGCTACACTGCTTCCGAGTCTAGACGTAGCAAGCCTACACTGGACTGCGATCCGTCGTGATTAATTCATAAGTACTTATATAAGTTACAGATCTACTGCAAAGCTGATGCATCCTAAAGCAAATAGAGAACTTTAACCAATTCAAACATACTATGTTAGGCGTTGATGTTTTTCAAAGTTTATTAATTTCTCAAGGAAATAGATGACGGAAGTGATTCAAAGTGAAATATGCCATACATTTAATTAAAAATATACTTTCTTAAATGTTACGGACTATATTATAAAAGCCGATATTGTAACTTAGTGACTAAAATTACTACTGAGACAGTTACAAGAAAGACGCAATACAAAAGTAAAATATTTGCTAAATAAACATCACAGCTCACAAGCTAACGTGAAGGTGACGCGCAGTAATGAGGGACCAAGCGAAAGGTGCTATGAATGATAACCTACAATTATGCAAGAACTAGGTGTGTATATTATAAGGTTTTAGAAGCAGTAACAAACGTACTGTTACAGTTAAATATTTCAAGTCACTGGAGCTAATGTGATTAGTTGAAAGAGATTTTCATATTCATGTTTGAATACAAAAATCACCCACTAATATCGAATCGCATATCAATCTGGCGCAGACCGTGCCTAGTGACAGTGAACTTGCTTATTGCAGCAAGTCGTCCAGGCACACGCACGTGGAACCAATGCAACCTCACCGGGTATGAGCGGATACCTGAAGCTTTGTGTATCTGAATATGTATGAACTTTCTCGTTATCACCCATGACACCTTGTGAACATATACCAAAGGTTTTTCGTTTCGTTAACTAAATAAATGCTCGCATGTCGGCATATCAACGCTTATCACAATATATAAAAATATATATTAAAGAAGCTTAAACTACAACTACACATTGAAGATGCACACTGCTCTGCATTTGCCACCACACGTGGAATTGATAACGCGGCCGACAGTAACATACATATTATTATTTTTTTTTACTTTTTTAGTTTTATTTTATTTGTGCGGCAGCATATGCAAGTCTGCAATTAATTCACAGCATATTCTTAAAGATAACGAGATATTGCATCTTGGAAATCATTGTTTAGTATCCAGATAAGAAAGAAATGAGAGCACATAATATCCCGTTTATTTCACACAAATTGGTAACTGGCTCGGTATTTGTTTGTACTGAATGATTACTCACGTCTCAGTTAGCCGCATTTCTTTCTCATGAGGATAAATAATCTCTTAAGTTCACAGAATATTTTAATCGAGTTTAAGCATCCATAATGAGAAACTAAATTAATACTTTTTTGTCATTTCATAAAAATATTATATCTGATTTAAAAATAGCAACATCAAAAGACCATCGAAGCTTCGGTCTGCTCAAACCGTAATACTTTTAGAACTGGTACTATATCGAATTTATATGAAACCTGATATATTATATCGCAGAAAGCTATTTACTGTTCTAAATCCATGTGCACTTATAGACGTTTATTATTAGGTAGCTCAAAACATTAAGCCTAAGAGAATACTACCAATATTTTTCGTTTTTTGTTTTTGTTGCACTTATTATTAGGCTTTCCATAAACACAGTTATATAATGGTAATGATTTTAAAAGAATTATTTTAGTCGCCCCTGTAAGGTACATCTATGAAGTTTCATTTAAATTCTCTATGATGTAACGGCTACCTCTTCAACTCTCATCTGTAACAATAACAAGCGTATTTATTATAAATTGTCCTGTAGTGTTTCGCTTCATGGTTAGAATGTTGAAATTAGATATGCTTACCTCGTGCGCCAACAATGATTGATTTCCGTTTGGTGTCTTGCGCGGGCACAGGTCGCAATATGCCGGGTATACTGCCGGCCACCATGTGAGCACCTCCAGCACGGATGGGTTTTGCTAAAATAAATTACAGTACATTACATTAATAATTTGTATTCTTACGAATATCTCTTTAGTCTTGTGTCTGTATTACTGTACTTACCGATCTGAGCTTGCGGGCCTCGTCGAGCGAGATTCTTCGCACGCACAGCTTCTTTAATCCTATCAACTTCAAATTGATATCTCTTACGATCACGCATAGCGCCGTCCTTGGCTTCCTGCAACCAAAGGAAGGAAACGATGTAATGAGTCGTAATTTATGTTTGATTTGTTAATGAAATGGAAGTTATATAAGTGGTTATGAAAAAAACTGCGCGGAAGACAAAACAATTGATCAGCTAGCGCATGACTTTGGACACGTATGTATACGCCGCATGAATATTAACGAAACTCGGTCGATGTAATATGGGTGACGACGTGTAAGCGAATAACGATGGGCTGGCAATTTTTTTAAGTATATTTCTTTATGAGCACGATAACTAAATGTTCATATACCTTGAGCGCAGTTTCCAGCGCCTTGACGCGCTCCATAGTAGCTCGCAGACGCTTCTCAAGCTTGGGCACCTCGCAGCGCAAGTCTGCGTTGTCGCGCACAAGTTGCTTGTGCACCTTCGTCAGCTGTTCCAAGTTGTTCTCCAAGAACGAAATCTTCTGCTTTTGAGCCAATGAACCACCCTCCTCTTCGGCGCCTTCTTCCGAATTGTTTGATTTCTTTATCCTTGCCTGTGCGGAAATTAAATACATTACAATAACACAATCAAAATTAATATAATGTGTTGAATAAAATTTATTGTTACGTAGCAATATACTTTAGGTTGAGTACTTGCCTGCAAATCCTGTACAAATAATTTACGCAGATTGTGCAGCGTCTGGAGCTCCTTGGCCACAGTATCTTCCAAACCTTTAAGATCCGCACGGGCTTGTTCACGCCGCTCCACGCTTTGACTGCACATAACAATAAGTCACGTCAGTATACTTAAAAACTAAGCAATTGAATGAAGTTAATGGTCACCCCTTATTACCTGCGAACAGATGTGAGCTATCTACCTCCCAGCACGCACCCATCCATATACATCGCCGCTCCTTGTACTTAGGCCAAATGTTTTAGAATTGCCAACCCTCGGCAGAATGAATATGAATGGGATACGTGCGGAATAAAATGATAACTCAAAATTAAAAAGCGTAAGGCGTTACAAGACCTCGCACTACGTCTACATCGTACTTACATCGATCATACAAGGTATATCACATATACGTTTTCTCGCTTCTTTCAAGCAATATACTCTAGAAGAGTGAAGTTTAAAATAGTAATGTTCTAATTATTGCATCGATTAATATTCTACACCAAAGATATGTCTGCTGTGTTTAAGATACATAAAAAAGTACAACGTGTTAGACGTAAGAGTCAGGAACTTCTTTTTTCGGTATCTTAAACACTTCGAGACGACAATCACTCTTCGGCAGTTCGAGTGCACAGACTAGGGAATGTGACATGGACACTAGGAACAATTTTATGCGGTAAACTGCAGTTGTACACTATATCGGTGAACAAAACGGGGAGTGGAATGATCGATGTTTCATGCAGGATAAAACTAAATAATAAGTTAAAGGCAATTCAACGTTATCTAATAAATGCTTGACGGAATGGTAAAATGGTTCTTACTAGCAAATGCCTTAAAACAGACATGGTAGTTGTTAATCAAAATTATTACTAAATGGTTCCATATCGCCTGTTTTATCAATAACATTAAAACCTACATTTATATATCACCTACTTGTCGATAATATCTGACTATAAGAAGTATACGACCTTATATGGACAAACAGTAAGATGAACACTATTGTACCGAAACACGATAATATTCATGCGCAGTTAGGCTATAACGGTTTTCAAATTGTATAAAAAAATATTTTGATAAAAATATTACTCCCTGACTCTCTATACAAACATTCAAGATTATTTACAGCTATATTTACATGAAAATATGAATTAACGTTACGTTTTTTTAATTTTGCTGCTTTTTTATATTTGCGACGAATAATTTGTGCAAGCATTAACGATCTACGATAGAGTTGATAATATACGTTTTACAGCACTTGTTCTAACAAACGACTAGTTTTATTCTATGTAACTTTACGCTATATTCATTGTAAATAAATCTACGAACACATTGTTCATAAAAATAATCTGAAAAGATAAACTTGCAACTGTACAAATATATTTTTGTACACAACGCAGTAAGGCAGTGTAATTTATGACAACTTAAAGGCGCAATGACGATTCATTGATACTGATATAAGCATCATATTTATATAAACAACCGCAATAATCACAACGCGAAAATCCCTAGTAACGAAATAAATGCATTACCCAAGATAAGATTATAATATCCACATAATATTAACGCGAATAAGTTCATGCTCAATAAATACGAACGATAATATAGAACATGCTACGAGATAGCAAATAACTACAACATACGTAGATTACAAGCAAAACAATAATTATTAAATAAATTAATAACCTACGATTGACTAGGTATTAAATGCTTTATCGACTAGTGTCATGATAAATGAAGCGTTAAAATGCATAACAAATATGGAACATATCGTTTTGAATAACAAAACAATAATGCATAACGACTGGCTTACATCAAATTAGAAATAGATTTAGATATTTTGTACTATTGCTATAGTTCAGTGATGTTAGCCAGTTGTCTATCATAATAGCGTCATTAATACATTGAATAAATGTATGGATCTCTCTCACATAAATAAATCGAGAAATGGTAATTGCAATATTTTGTTCAACATCTATTCATGTTATTCAGTTACTAATCAGAGCTGGTCCCATTCGACATATTCTGTAAAATTAAACATGCCTACTAAAACCAATTCGGATTATTGTATTAAATTATTGCTGACCATGTAATATAAAAAGCACCGCAAGTAATATTGTCTAGTGATCAGAGATCCACATAGATATCACAGAAAATAAGTTACGAAGCTTAAACCAAAACAACAATTTGTGGATAACGATGGGTGAGGAGGATCATGGTGACGGATATAAGTAGATGCAGTTGGAGAGGGTGGATGTTGCAGGAGTGGCGGGGGCTGGGAGACTTGGGGATTGCCGAGAGCGACTTTTCCTCTTTGGCGGAAGCTTTCTCAATATCGAGGGCCATTCCGTATGAAAATCCTAGTTTCTCCCTCTTCGGCGAAATGATGTAATCCCTAAAGTGATCGCCTTCGTCCCTCAGCAGCATCTGCTGATTGACGACCTCTTTTTCGGCTTTATCGAGATTTCGTCGCGGTGAACGAGACACTAACATGAGTTCCTTGAGTTTGGCAGACTTGTCGGCCTCCTCGCGCTTCAGTTTCTCGTAGTCTTCTTGGAGTTGCTGGCGTGCCAGCGTCAGTTCCTGGTATGTACTGTAAACAAAACATATATACGTAAGCATTTTGTTATTTTGTATTGCGAGGTGTTATTAAATCTCCAGACTAAACTGTGTAACAATAAACTGTATGGCTTTCTGAATCCATTCTATGTTCTTTTTTTTTTAAATATAAGTGTAAAAATGACTAACTCCTTGAGTTCCTGGTGGTGTCGCTGCAGCGCGGCGAGCTCGTCGCGCAGCGCGGATAGCTGCGTGGCATGCGCATTGCGCAATTGCTCCAGCTGCGCCTCCAGTGCGCTGCGCACCTGCGAGTCGGCGCGCTGTTCCGCTGCTGCCAACTGTACACGCTCTGCCGCCTGTGTACATACACATCAATTATGCCTAACTCCTTTTATCACACCAATTATAACTTTTCAAATACTGTCAGTCGACCACCAGATATGGAGCAATTAGTTAGTAGTTAGTAGTAGTAGTAGTAGTTATTAAGTTCGTGTTGTAGGTACCTGCAAGCGCGCACATTCCTCGCGCAGTGCGTCAGCGGCCTCCTCGAGCTGTCTCTTCTTGTTCTCTGCCTCGCGCATGGACTCAGCGAGCGACGCACACCGAGCCTCGTGCTGCGAGATTAGCAGTCTACACTCGCCCAGTGAGCGTTCGTACTCTTCAATCTGTAGGAAAGAGAGGACGGTGAAATTATTCAGATTAGTTGATGTAGTTTACACCAACTGGACTGAGGATACGATATGATTCTAAATTCAAACTTTCCTGCAAACTCTTTAACGTACACCAAAAACCACTGCGGCCACTGACCTTCTGGTTGGCATCAATGTTGGCCGACTCCAAGGAATGACAGCGTTGCACGATGTTCTTCACCTCGCTCTTCATCTTGCTAATGTGCAGACGGGCAACAGTGAACTCCTCCTCAAGTTTGCCGACGGTATCCACGTTCAGTTTGAAATCGAGTTCGGAGCCTCCGACAGCGGCACCGATTTCGGCGAGATCTCTTAGAAGATTTGTTAGAAGTTCGGCAATACGTTTGCGTTGATGAGCTGATAAGTCGCGCAGTTGTTGAAGTTCAGACGTCGCACTGGTCAAAGCGCTCTGTTTAAAATAGAATAAACGTATATTATATATATTTTCTTGGCATTATTTATCATAATCATGTCAACCATAAGTCAGTATAGCTGGAAACACGTTCGGACATTGATTTACTATAAACAGTTGAGACAGTAACTTGCATACTGCTACATGTAAATCTAGATGACCAGTTCTATGCATACCTTTCTTAAATTTATTTCCCCCAAAACATTTTGTGAAGCTATTTTGTACGTTATTATTTTAAAACCTAAGAACAGCAACATTTTTATATGTTATTGAGGGACTAATTCTGGTTATGTAACTGACCTGCTTGGTCTGCAACTCCTCAGAGAGCTGGTCGCACTCGCGGCTCTTGCTGTCGACCTCCTGCGACTTCTGGTCGTAGTTGACGGCGAGCTCTTCAAGGGCTTGCAGCACCTCCTTCACCTCCTCCTTAGCGGCTTCGTTTTCCTGCTGAATGCGGTTCATGTCGCCTTGCAGGGATTCGTAGTCGCGTCTGATAGAAACAGCCATCATTATAAGATATCAAAACCAGGGCGTATGACGCATAATGGTTTATCACACAGACCAAGTACATTTGTTTTTAGAAAAACGTACATAATACAACATAATTGTTTTTTTTTTCGGACACAAATCAAAATAAAATATGTAATGACCAAAGAATGCAACTTGTTTACCTTGTGCAAGCAATGAGCTCCTCCTGTTCCATCATCTGTTCCTTGAGTTTCTCCACCAACTGCGAGTGCTGGTTGATCTCCTCGTCCTTGTCGTCCAGTTGTTGGTACAGGGCTTCGAGCTTGCCTTGCATTGCCGCGTCTTCAACCACGCTTGACACGGCAACAGGCACAGGCTGCAAACGACAATCATAATTATATTAACGTACGTGATATTACGTAGTTAGCCAATGGGGCCATGCAGGAACAACAGAAATACATCAGATTGTTTCCAAGCATTTTTTTAACATTCGTTTCTGTAGCATGTAATGCACATCTGGCCTTTATGAATATATATATATTCTAGATATATTTTAGAGGGTCTGGTCATGTCCATCTAGTGAATATCTAGCGCTGAGGTTTCAGTGTTCCTTATAGAACTTAAAAGTTACGAATTGAACTGAAATGTCACGAAATATAGTCACGGTATAATACCTTACTACTAAATGGAGTTTTTGCTCTGTATTCGTTAGTTTTAGTTAATAACAAAACTATTTATCTATGATAATGAATATTGCCAAAACTTGCTTACAGCTACTGAATTATTCACACTTTCAATGGTTTACATTCACTTACCGCCACTGGTGGTTTCTCCTCAATGAATGACGTAACGGGAGTGACGGCCTCGATTTCTTGCAAGTTGACTTGTTCCTCGATCCGTACAGTCTCGCCAGAGCGCCAGCGGTTCAACTCTGCTTCCAGTTTCTCAACCTAATAACAAAATTATACAGTCAGATAAATAAATAATATTAACTATTTGTTTTATAATATAATTCTTGTTAGACTACGTACCTTGCCCTTCAGCCTTCCCACCTTCTCCTTCTCTCTCTCATAACGACGCTTCCATTCCTCAGCAGTGAGTTCCTCGTTGACGCAGACAACATTCTTGACAGTTTTTGCTCTAGAAAGTAAATAATCATTAGTATTACCTCTGCCGTCGTAGTCCGAGTAGACAGACAATTACGTGCCGATGCATTTTGCTACTTAGGGTCAACAACACTAAATGTGCTAGATTATAGAGAGAAAAAGAAAAGTCTATTATTGGACAATCGTTGGCAACGGGTACCTCCAATTGGCGACTGTTGGTGATGTAATTGTTGCAAAATATTATCGTGAATAGCTTTTTGTTCACATATTATTAGCGAAAATTTACTCTGTTAAAGCTTGAGGGCTTGCTTTTATACCAAAGAATATTTCTTATGACATACCTTTTACCAAAGTCGAGTGTACTCTTGGTCTCACTCTCGTTGAACGAGGCGGGAGAACAGCAGATGACGATAGTAGTCCTGGCGTTACCACCAAGCGACTCTTGTAAGATACGAGTCAGTTTCGAGTCTCGGTAAGGTATGTGAGATTTGTTG
Source organism: Shargacucullia verbasci (assembly GCA_947562105.1). Classification (NCBI taxonomy): domain Eukaryota; kingdom Metazoa; phylum Arthropoda; class Insecta; order Lepidoptera; family Noctuidae; genus Shargacucullia; species Shargacucullia verbasci. The sequence goes on along the minus strand of OX387284.1, from coordinate 7,219,205 downwards.
CCGTCAGCTAACGCAGAAATGACATTACCCAATGCTGATAATGATTTGTTAATATTCTTCGCTTCATCAAGGACTGTACCTTCAGCACCAGTTTTAGATACCTATTAAAACAATTTACTAATTCAGTCGTTTTAGTTTCCTTCTCTAAGAAATATGTAATGTTTTTTTCCTTAATGTATTAAATATGCACTAGTGAAGGTTGATTCATCGAATTTCAAATTAGAATATTAACACAACAATAAGTACCTTTTCAGAACCAGCCAAGTCCACCAGATATAACTTGCCCGAAAGTTTCTTTTGATTTTCGAGGTTTTCTTGTTTAACATTTATGAGGAAGACGGAATGAGATCTAGATGAATGTTCATTCATGTCTGAAGTAAAAAGTGTTGGTTAATAGTTGAACATAACACAACTGGCTCTACTTGAAAATGTTGTTAATACTTACTTGTGACTGCAATGTGTCGATTTGATTTCCCCTCCTCAATAACCTCAAAAACTTCTTCAGGACTTGACACAAATCTTTCAGTAGCACCTTTGACAAATGGGACTCTGTTTTTGTCTTCGTGAACACTGAGGTTCACTTTTGAAACTGAAAATAACAATGAAATCAGTAAAACAAGTATTTAGACTAGTTATAACTAGGTATAGGTATTGAATCATTTACATCATTGCACTAACCATCAAGCAAGTCCCTGATCTTATCCATGTAAATTTCAAAGTATGACACTTTAATGTGAAATTCCAAATTCTCTTCCATGGCATAAATATGATTGAATATATCATTTACTATCCTTGGAATAATACCCTGTTTCCCTGGATCTCCTGTGAATAAAAAAAAGGAATTAATTACAAATGGAAAAGATTAAGATAGGTAACTAAAATGTAATATAATTCATTTGTACAGACCTATGACACCTTCCATAGTATGTGTTTTTCCTGAACTGGTCTGTCCATATGCGAAAATAGTGCCATTGTATCCAGCCAGTACATCAGACACAATACTCTTGGCAGCTTCATTGTAGACTTTTTCTTGGGTTGCGTTTGGTTTAAATACTTTGTCAAACAAGTATACTTTACCCTAAAAAAAATAGGATGTACTATAAAATGTGTAATTGCATTTATTTCAGAAAAAATCTATTTTTTTTAATGTGAAAATGTAATTAAATACATAATTTATACACATTATTATGAAAGTTTCATTTAAAATAACTGATGTGTACAGTGTGAGACAATATAAAGTACATGTATCATAATTATGAATATAACTACAATCATAATATTTATCTTACATATACCCACTAGACTAAATAATCTCATAATAAATTACAATTTCACTGTCTTCAATCATCAATGCTAGGATTGGGAGCAATATAATAAAGCTAACTAACCTCTTACATGTAGATAATACTTAATTATTAATTTCTTGACCTATTATTTCTCAAGTGATAAATAAACCTTGACGACACGTTTAGCGCAGTGGCTAAGCGATTAGCTTTCTGTGCTACGTGTCGCGGGTTCGATCCCCGCACGGAACAAATATTTGTATGATCTACAGATAGTTGTTTCGGGTCTGGTTATGTGTGCATGTGACATATATGTTTGTAAACTGTACCCACTATACAGGAGAAATCCTAGTGTGGGGCATCATTTTTAAAGAAAAAAAAAAAACAACTTAACAATACAAAGATAAAGGATCATTGTATTTCATGCAAATTGATCTTAAAGACAATGCCCAAATCATTATTTCTTAGCATATTACACATTGCATTGTTATATAAAGTGCATAATAACTTGAACATTTTAATTTTTCATCAGTTTGAAATGGCCCCAAAACCTAGTTGAAGATTGTGAAAAAATATCTTTAAAAATGTTGTAGGTATGCAGGCCAAAGCCTTCATAATAAATCTTATCTAGATTTGTTTCCTTCTCTTCAATAATGTCTATGTTAATTTTAATCATAATCATAAGAATGTAATAAGATACACATATTAATATATACTTAAAATATTAAGAAAAAATTAAATGAAAGAATAACTGGCACTAACAAATAGAGGCTTATACTCAGCAGTAGGTAGAATCTGTGGATGTTTGTGATGATGAAAGAATAACTATGATATTCAGATTTTGTTCCATTTATAAATAATCAACCATTTAAAACTGGCACATTGTAGTCACTATTTAACTTGACTATAATTTTACGAAATTAGATGTTAAGTAAGGACTTCCCTTGCAAAGCCAATTTAAGCAATACTTGATGTGAAGAGTGCCATTAAAAAGAGGATCTAGTCATATTAAATTTTCATGTGGATTCTTGAATTCTAAATTCACTTGTTTGTACTTGACAACATCATGTCATGTAATCCTCACTTGTTATATCCAAATATGGTCTTAAGTAAGATTTTCAGAGTTCTCAGTAGCAGCTCAGAGTTTAGAACTTTACTACCTAACTCCTTATGTATTACAGATGTATTGCTATATTGAAATTCAATTCAATTTGAACAAACTAACAGACAAAAGTAAGAAATGTTTTTCAAACTTTTTTAGAAATGAAACTGAACTTATTATACTAACCAACTCAATATATATTAATATTGAAATATAACAATAGTAAGTACTTTATTAATAGAAACATTGTATACAATACTATTTTGAGTTTAGTCTGAAGCAAAATCATACATTCTTTAGATAGACTGTGCGTCTCAAAATGAATCAGGTCAACATAAAGTATCTGACATCATCACCTAGACAGGCAATAAACTTAACTCTGCAAATCTTATATGCTTTTAGATAAATTTCCTCAAAAAATATTACTAAATCAATGATATAAAAGAAATTGTTATAGAGTGATATAAAATATTTATCTAGATACTCATATTATTTCCTTTCATCTATACAATGAGTTTTTAAAAATGTACTTTCTACACCATCAGCAGTCAGCATATAGCAGCTAAGACAGTATTCAGGGCATATGCCTCTCTAGTATGTACTAGTAAAAATTATACCCTCAATTCATATGATAAAGCAGGTATATCTCTTTTTCAGTTGTTAATGTTGCTAGTATTGGTTTTGCTAATTAAAATGTTTACCAGAAATTATATGAAAAATAATTTACTGGATGTGGATATATTTCCACTTCTAATAGATCAGTTGATAGGATGCAGCAAATTATGTAATGTTATAATTAAAGGGTCAATTAGGCAAATCAAATAATGTTATATTTAGCCTATATTAGTCAATTTCATAAGCAGAAAGAATCAGAGATTTTACAGTGTATAATATGATTTTACAGTGGATTTCTAATTAGAATCTAATAATCATTTAAAACTGCATATAGCTATGTTTTTTTTGTTCATATTGGTGGCAATTACCAATTATACATAAAATATTCCATTGATCCTAACATTGTATAATGGTGAGCATGGTGAAAGAAGGTAAGCAAAATAATTGAGTAGGTAGTTAGTAAAGAAAATGAATTTATAGATTATAAGAAATAAGAAATAATCATAACATTTTTGTTCAAGAAACAAGTCTCAAATTATTGGTATACCACGGTATACCAACTCAGGTCAAGGTCGAAGAGGTATTTGTATTGATTTTCGACAAAACAAAGACGTTTGTACTTCTAAAGAGAATATTCGGCAAGATTCTTTAAATATACACGATCATAATCATAACCATCGAAGCGGAATGAAAAAGAAAGGCCATTTCGTAGCAGGTGAACAACTCGTAATGTATTAGTCATCATGATCTAATTTAGGGCGATGATACGGGAAAGCAATATTTCATGTTAAAATTGTTATAACTTACCCCTATAGAAATGCAATTGTCATCGGGTCCTGAAGGAAATTTCACAATAAATTTTGATCCAGCTTTTTCTTCAGAGTCATTCAGTGGCCGAAATCGGCAAACCACTCTGATGCTGTCTTCAGCAGCAATCTCGCGATCAGCTGCCATTTTCAAAAAATAAAATAGCTTACACTACACTCCGTCTAAGCAATTAAAAAATAAAACGATTTGGGAACATAAAACCGTGCATGAAGAACTACAAAGTTAAAATTTTGTCACTGAAAAATCTTCATGACAGCAATATCAAAATGTCGGCCATATTCTTCGAAGAAGAAAGGCCAGTCGTGTCTCATTGGTGGAACGATCGACATATAACCAACCTAATAAAAAGAATCGATTGGCAACCGTGTTGCGTTCAAAACTTTTATATTTACTGTTGTAGAACGCCTTCTTGGTAATATTACGAAAATATATTGCTTATCAGGTAAACCGTATTATATAATTTTATTTACTTAAATAGTGTCAATTTAGATAAGTCACCGTGATTTTTTATGTAATAATAAGACATACAAATTAAAGTATTTCTTCAATAAATCTTTAATAAGTTAGAATTTCAGAACGTTACTCCTAGAATCCTAGAATTTCACAATTGAATGAACTCATCGAAAGCCGGAATGAATGATGAGTAATCCAGTGACTGATTTGGAACGATTTGTCTGTTCGGTTCTGTTCATATTTGTACATTTTGTGAATGGTGCTTATTTATTTGTTATCGAAAATGAATTAGAAATGTGTTTGTTGTTTTTATAGCAGTCTTATTGTAGGTATTAGGAAAGCACTGGTAAGTATTATTTGTATTGTTTAATTTAATAATGTTTGTTTTCTTTATTGATCTGGCTGAAACTGTAAACTTCAGCTGGGTGTACAGCCCACGAGCGACCTAATTATATATTTTGCCATATATTAATGTAATATTTATACATCTGTTAGTGACATGAATATTACTAACTATTAATCATACACATTTAAACATCTAATACCTATTATTTATTTTATTGCCATAATTTTTAAAGCTTTGAACTTCAGAATAAAAAGTTATTGTACAAAAAATACATCATTTTAATTTAAATATATTATCAGTGGTAAGAGTAATATTTAATTACACCCTCTACTGAGATATTTATTATGTATTATTGAAACATGAATACATTATAACATTTATTTTCTAAAGCCAAAGCAGAAACCAATAAATGTTCTTTGAAAAAGACCAGGGCAGTCTGCACTTTATTCAATACTTAAATAATGCACAATACTAAGTGAGAGTCTATTTAAGGTAATGGAACTCTTCAGGTGAATTGACACTGCTTATTTTTGTAACTACTGCTAATAATTTAATATGTCACTATAGCAATCATAACTTTTATAGTATTGCGCATGCACTTAATATGCATAATTCTGTAATTGTGCATACAGGTTTTCATTACTTCATCAGTCCTAAAAGTTACTCTCAATTTTTGGTAAACCTGACTTAATAAAACCTAAAATATTATGCATGTCCATCTGAGCAGTATTAAATTGAGTATTATTGGTGTTATATTAAACACTAATATCTGATGTAACTATAAAATAGAATAGAATAAACTTTATTTCAAATCTTAGACTCATATAGGTTAGAACTAGTAAATAAAATTGCATTTTTGTACATGCAACAGGCAATAGTGAACTATGTATGGGCAATCCACCCTGTTAGCAATCATATTTAGGATCTTGTTGGGGTGGACCCTTACTCCTCATACTACTGATGCGGCCCGCTTATGCATTATGGGCAGATTCTTTTGTTTTACAAGATAATGTTTTGTAACTTTGTTCTATGGGTATTAAATGAATTAAATTTTTATCTTGTAATGCCTATAATTATTGGTAACAGACTTGGGAGTTGCATATAAGACTGAGCTGATGAATTTAACACATTGACGGACACAACTGCTGAGGATGTTGTTAGTTGAATACTGTGGTACGGCGGGCGGCTAACCGACTTCTTTTTTAATAATTTATAAGGCGACAGGATGTTCACTGCCATCTAATTTATCTATATGAGCCGAGTGTCTGTCGACGTGTTAATCATACAGACCGAAAAGAAAAAGATTTTAATTATCAGTTTATTTTAGTGCTTGCATTTAATAGGTGTTTTCAAGTCAATTCAATAAACATAAATCTATACTAGATGAATATGGCATAATAACTATTCAGTTTTCACAAAATCATGTTAAAGGGGCAAGCCAAGGATTTTTTAAATTAAAGAAATATTTTTCAGTAGGTTTCTTGTACACTAGGCTATTGGCCTCTTGTACAAGATTAAAATACTTCTTCCAGTTCTTTCTATTTAATTTAAGAACTTTACTTGTTAGAAAGAACTATGTTAGATCCAAATGAGTATATTATGTATATTGACATTCTTTAAGTGCACTTCTGGTATCCCTATAAAAAGCAGTATTTAACTCACAAAATAAAGATCACAATTAGTACATTATTGTTCAGAGGATAGTAGTCGCCTTAGGTATCGGTAAAGAACATACAGGATTTAGTCAGCTAAGAAATCATTAAATACATCAAAGAGAGATAGAGAAAGAGACCCAACCTCCATAGAGTTATGTAACCTCGTACTTCTGTCAATCTCTATTTAAAAGGTAAACCATAGGAGACGCTCCGACTGGTTAGGAAAACTACACGCAACCGACCATCATACCGTCCTCGCCGGCGAAGCCCGTCGTGAATACCCGTTCATTCTCCACCCCGACCCTTGCTCGAGCCAGCCCGCGCTGCGCCAGTAGTAATAAATCAAATGTCCCTAAGTAATCACAATCAGATCCAGCAAGTCCTCTCTTGCCTGACCCCCAGCAACGTCCTAAGCCGAGGTTCCAGTCCCACTATGGGAAACCCTTAGCAGTGTTGCTTTTGCCTTCTGATCTCGCCATTAGCCCGGTTAAGCAGTGAAAGATACCTGAGCTAACTGCGAGAGATAAGTGTAAAAAAATATCCTTATTTCGACGACGATTTTGCGACTGCGATATATCTACAACATATTTATTGTATCATATAATTTATGGCAGTGATAGTCTAACAGTTGAACGTTTGCCTTCCATGCGGGAGGGTCTGAATTCAAACCCGGCCCGCACCTCTGACTTTTCGGAATCATGTGCGGATTATAATTTGAATATCACGTGCGTTTACGGTGAAGGAAAATCGTGAGGAAACCTGCACACCTGAGACGCTCTATAAAGTTCTTGATGGTATCTGTAGCCTGCCAACCCGCACCGGGCCAGCGTGGTAGACTAAAGCCTAACCCTTCTCATTCTGAGAAGAGACCCTTGCCCAGCAGTGGGACAGTAATGGGTTAAAGTTATTTATTTATAATTTATGGATGACACATCATGTAAACTTAATGATTTCATGGATGCCTTTAGTCATGTATAAGGCGAAGTGTGCCTCAATGTTATAAGGAAAAATAAACTATAATCAAACATTCGGAATCGACATTTTGCTGTAAATAAATAAACAAGCCTTAATATACTTTTTATGTTTTATGGTCTCGAAAGAAGCAGTACTTGAAGGTTCTGAAAATGTAGTATCAGATAAAAAAATCATGCTACATTTAAATTTATTATTATGGCAAACCCCCCCTTTGGGGGAGGCCTTCGTTCAGCAGTGGACGTCTTCTGGCTGATGATGATGATGACATTTAAATTCCCTTCCATACATGGCGTACATGTTGTGGGGTAATAGTGGAGGCGCGGGCAGCGCGGCGCCCGCGCCCGCTAAAGTAAGCAGGAACGGTCGTTGACCCGACTGGTACACCCCTTAACCGTTATCGTCGATATAAGGAAACCCGCTGAAGGCTGTGTGGAATCTTGTATGCGGTTCAGTTATCCTCGTTAGATATCTGTTTCTCGTATTTTTTAGGTAGGTAACTAATTAGTAGGTTAGGAGTTTAGGACTGACGTGACGTTTTATTCTCTGGATTCAACCATATATTTTAAAGAAACCAACTCAACTCGAGACACATATAGAATAAAATGCATCTTTGTTTACTTTCCTCATTGCCCTGTCCGACCAAAACTGAGCTCGTTCATAGTTAATTGTAATTTGCTTACTCATATCAGTCACAACTACTAATGGGCGATGATTTAAATATTCGTATGGCCATCAAATGTGACTGTATAAGCGAAAGAATGCTTACGATATCTCACAACTTGAATCATCGTTTTGTCGGTCGGAGTTGCTAATGACGTAATTTACTCGACCTACAGAAGCACCGGTTTGTCTTCTTGGAGGTCGACTTAAAATTCTTATCATACATATTATTGTGTTGTATTGCAGATTGCAAACAATATAGATATGTACATACATATTTTTCAAACTATATATCCGTAAAAATTGCGATGTTATGAAATGGTATGCGTCGCAGGCTAATTAGGAAAAGCAAATTAACGCAAAAATCATATAAAACATCTGTGGCAAAGATCCGGATAATTGGAACAAGAATAGAATTTCGCAAACATCTTAGCCATTTTCGGGTGATTCTGTATTGATTGTGTCTGGACTCATATTTGTATCTCCAATGACATTGAATTGAATAGAAAACAAATCAACCCACAACAACAACCACTGCACTGCTCAATGTTAGGGTGTTTGTAATGATGTTAGTCCTGTAACGATAGTTTAGTTTTTTTTTGGATACCGTGCACGTAATTACTTTTTAAGGATCAAAGTTGAATCCCTAAAGTAGATTGAGACTGCAATCTGTGACTCTCTGATGATGTTCTGATGATGATGATGGTTTTATTTGCAATATTCTTTTGGTATAAGCCGCCGTAAAAAATTAATAGTGCTGAAATTGAATCCCTAAAATTCTAAGGATTCTGTTCATCAGTCGGGTTTATGCCAAAGGACCACTTGGAACCGTACCCTAATATTCATGATATTTTTAAACGCCTTTAATACACTATGTAAGTGATGATCCTAATCCATACACTTTCCTGACAGTCGAAAAGCCTTTAGGACAAGATGTTTTGGTACAAGTTTTACATTAAATGGAAAAACCTGCAAACAGTTCGTAGTCGTAGGCACCATGTCTTGACCACCACCAGGCCTTGACCTAAATTTTCGCAAACCAAGGTTTTATGTTTACAGAGACTCGAGGGTCCTAGTGAATACAATGTTATGACTTATGATAGAGTGTATTGAGTATCGATTCCCAGAAGAAACTGTGACGGCGCCCGTTGTATCACCCGCTGACGAAGTTATTTTCTGTTCAATTAGTCACGCGTGTATCCGGCGCGCGCGCACGTCGCGCAGTGTACACTATCACAAATATAATCGTAGTAATTATTAAGACTGACAAAAATATTAATTCTACATAATATACCTAGTTCCAAATAATTAATTTATCTATTGTTGCCCGTTAATTTATCTATTGTTTTAAGTTATGCTTTACGTGAGAGGTGATATCGTTATTAATTAAAATTTACCTATTCTTATAAAGCTACAAAAGTGTATAATTTATTTATGTGTAACTTGTAATGTATTATTTAGTGGAAATACTCAACAGCTGTGATGTTTGTGAGGTGACTCTTGTGTTAAGTGAGTTATCAAGTTGCTGTGGTAGTATGAATAAGCAGAGTGCAAGTGGACGAAAATTATGCAAAACTACACTTATTGAGCCAGCATTGAGAGCTTAATTCTCTTATTTTATATTAATAACCTACTTCAAAAAGTAGGAGTTTTTCATCTAGGCTACAGTCTGTCCGAACACGGTCTATTTGCTTTAAAACTACGGTACGTATTTTTTCAATAATAACAATTTATGCAGTCTAATTTACATTCCTATTAAAAAACAAAGAATCTACCTTACATATACACAATAGTCATCTCCTAGAAACCTATTTCGTTTATTGACTCCTACATATCTTCTGCGGGGAGATAACCATTTATGAGTGTGCATGTTCTTTACACACGACTCGACAAGGTAAACAGATGGCCTTATTTGGCGTCTGTTTGACGTTAGTCTGGAGATAAACATCAACTTATTTCGAACTAACCAAGCCGAACGTTATAAAGCCTTGAAGATGAGTTACTTATAGATAGGTAACGGGATAACAAAGGGATTTACAAATAGTTTGATATACCGAGTTGTATTTGCTCAGATCATAGCATTTTAAGATAGACAAGGCGGACTGGCCACGAACCGGTGCGTAGGCGGCGCCCTTTCTCACTAGTTGCGGCCGCCCACAGGTGGCCATATGTCCCAATCGTATAACGTTTGCTCAACGCTATTTGCTACCTGTGTGGATGACGTCGCCACGACACAATCATTCGTACTTTACAACTAATACTGCGGTCGGGAAACCTCGCATCTATTATACAAACTTTATTTATATACCACTATTTTGTTATTGTAACGTTGTTATGTTCTGAGAATTTCCAGCCAAAGTTATTATTTTAGTATAAATTTGTACATCGCCTCTATGACCTAGTCGCATTCGGCGAAGTCTCAAACACCTAATGACTCGTACATCTGAGAACTTATAGTATCCAAGAGCTATGTAGTAATTCATTGCTTATTATAGTGTTTATTGAAAAATACTGTTTATTAGGCAGAGTGAGTAATTAGTCAGTCAGTCAGTAGTTGATAAACTGGACATTCAATTTATAGGACCCAAGAATAAACATTGGTAAACTGTTTAACTGCATACGCATAAATATTATACTTATATGGGGATTCCTCCGTATGTACAGTTAGTGACACATTTTAATGCGCCGGTTTTTATGTATGAGAACTGTCTGCTTATATTAGTTTATGATGAAATATTGTAACTGTATCGATCGGTGTGATGGTTGTTTAACAATATTAATTATTTATTATCTTCTATAATTGAAAATTAATTTCAAAATTGCGATGTTTTGACGCTGATTAACGACATCATAAGTCCATTGAATCCACAAAATTGTGTAAAGCGTTGTTGTACTCAATTACAAGCTTTATTATGCGGTCGCGACCATAATGTGCTTTGTATAAAATGCTGGCATTACTGGGTCATGGAAGTAGAAAGTTACTTATGAACACGCTGTAAACGCTTGTTATGAGTATATCAGGATAATTACAATAAATACTTCAGTATAAATATTTCATTTTATTGTAGTTCACTGGGTTTGTTAATATCCAGATCGACATTTTCTTTGTTACAGAATTTGATCTGAATACGAATCTTGACATCAACCAAAATGTACAAACAACGATCGATCATACTACGACTGTGTGTGTGGGTGAGCCTGTTGGCGGTATGTCGGGCGCAGCGCGCGGAGCAGCTTCTTGCACAAAACCCTTGCTCTAGCAAGACGACGTGCAGCGACTGCATCCGCACGCCCAGTTGCGCGTGGTGCTTTGCTTCGGACTTCAATGGGCCGCGGTGCTTCAACCCAGCTATGGAGAGGGGCGGCACCGCTGGCTGCGATGAAGCATACATCTTTAACCCAGACAACCAACGCTCTGTCGACCTCAAATACAATATGGAGTTGAGTCGAGGTAAAATATAAATTACATTGTGATTGTAGAGGAACCAACGTCAAATGTAGACGTGAAGAAGTTTTTATCTATAACTTAAACAAACGAATATTTTCAGTATGCACTGTTAATTTTCAGCGAAGTCCCGAATGGGTATGGCCGGCGGCTCTTCGTCATTCGAGGAATCTATGAGTGCCAAAGGCAGCAGCTTCGCGGCCTCAGGATCGGGGTCCTTCGCAGCTGCCGGTGCCGGTGCCGGCGCCGGCGCAGGCGAGAGCCTCGTGCAGATGAAACCACAGAGAGTCAAGCTCAACCTCAGAATGAGTTAGTACATCTACTTACCGTATTTTTGTATTGCTTTTGTATCTACAACTATTCAGTGTGGGAAGTAAAAATTATAATCAATTCAATGAGCTATGATAACCAGTTTGCATTCAATGTCATCGTAGTCATAGGATTAATTCATTATATTATATGACACAACATCCTCATTGATGAACCTATTTTTATAACACTTGTCATAAAACGATTAGCACCTAAATACCTAATGTTTCCACAGATCAAATGCAGACCCTCTCATTTGCGTACTCCAGGGCTCAAGACTATCCCGTCGATTTGTACTATCTCATGGACCTTAGCAGATCTATGAAGAACGACAAAGAGAAGCTTAGTGCACTGGGCAGCTTGCTCTCTGCTACCATGAGGAATATGACTTCCAATTTTAGGATCGGTTTCGGCTCCTTTGTAGATAAACTAGTCATGCCCTACGTATCTACTGTGCCCAAGAAGTAAGTGATGAAGGTACCTTTAATATATGTAAATGAGGTTTGGGGCTTGTTTCTTTTCAATTTAAAAATACATTAACTTTTTTTAGTTTGATATCGCCTTGTGATGGCTGTGCTGCGCCTTATGGCTACCAGAATCAGATGTCGCTCAGCAACGATACGGATTTCTTCGAAGTAAGTATGAGCCTCTTCTTATAACTGGTCAGTCTGAACCATATCACCCCGGATTTCATTCATTGCATTGTTACGTACCTACAATACCTAGCTACAGCTACAGTACCTAGATGCTGTAGGTAATATCCGGGCTCGGAACAACAATCTGTATTTGTACAAATATTTAACATGTACATATATCGATTCTCCAATCAGTAGCGCAGAAAGTCAAGCCACGGTGCCAAAGTATATATGTGTGGATCGTCTTCATATTTTGTCTTATCGAATATAATAATTGAATAGGCAAGTGTCTAATGTTTCGAGATATGTTTCTCGAAGAATAACGTCTTAACTGTTGTCTCTTAGAAAGCGGTAGCGAACGCCGACGTGTCAGGTAACTTGGACGCTCCAGAGGGTGGTTTCGACGCTATCATGCAAGCCGTTGTGTGCAAGCAGCAGATCGGCTGGCGCGACCAGGCTAGAAGACTTCTTGTCTTCTCCACTGATGCCGGCTTTCATTACGCTGGAGACGGAAAGGTAAAGACTATTATAACAACTTGAATATATTATCATTATATTTTTTATAATTTATTGTTAATAGTGAAAATAACATCTTATAGATAACTTTCATAAAATAACAACTTATAGGTAACTTGCAGATGACGATGACGACGAGATTGTTTTATAAACACACAGCTGTCTTCAAACGAATTTAGTCTTAAAAATTGTATATTTTAACTATTATATCACTAATTTACAGTCAAAACATTGTGATGTGAAAACATGTCTATTTACAATACAAGGTGCCTTTCTCTTACTAATCATTTGTTGTACGTTGCCCGCAGCTCGGTGGTATCGTGCAACCCAACGACGGTGAATGTCACATGTTTAACAATACCTACACGCATTCGACCCTGCAGGATTACCCCAGCATTTCACAGATTAATCATAAGGTAACACTTTGTTTTGCATTATTCACATGTACAGAGATTGATTCATTTGTATTCATCATATTATTATTTCATCTAGGCACTTGACAGTCATACGCTTACGTTCAAATACATATACATAGTATACATATTTCATATTTGGCATGCATGATCGTTAGTTCTTTTGTTTTTCCTGAAAATCTGTACTGGTAGAATTATCCTGATGAACCCCATTCTTAGCATTAGCTTTACTTATATCGCATATTTGTGTGTAGGTGAAGAAGCACGCGATCAACGTGATCTTCGCGGTGACGGCGGAACAGATCAGCGTGTACGAGCAGCTGAGCAGACACATCGAGGGCTCCAGCACGGGCGTGCTCAGCAACGACTCCGATAACATCGTCGATCTTGTGCGGGAACAGTACAACGTTAGTATACTTTGTAATTCACTGCGTAACAGAAGTGTATTTTGTATTGTACCGTTGGAATAATGAACGGAACCCGTCTGCAAACTGATATTGCGCGGAGCGATAGTCAATGAAAAAAGCACCTAAATATTGCACAAAGTTGATTAGTTTTGTTATTCATTATTATAGAATGCACTGGTTAGTTAAGAAACAATATTCTTTGATTCACTCATTTCAAAATTACGGTATTTCATACTCATGTCGCTGATTACACCTACATCTACGAAGTAAAATAGCGTTACCATGTTGTTACCATGATTGGCAGTGAAGCATCGAGGTCCTTTATTGTCTGGAAAAGCACATTATGATATTGGCTCCGCCATCACAGGATTCACGTGTAATCGGCAACGTGCAACACTTGTCTAACTTTAGGTTACTGATCCCTTCCACTGTTTTTACTGAAAATGATAGTATTTGCGTATAATGTATTTGAATAACACTAACATAATTGGGAAAAATTCAATGATTTCATTCTCGCGTCCTCGGTTTTATATTTTATTTTCATTATGGTAGTATTCCAATTCCAATTTTGTTTATTATGAATCGCGAATCATCTTTATATTTTATTGCTAGCATAAAAATAATGGTTACGTATGTATTTGCAGAAAATTACGTCAACGGTTGAAATGAAAGATTCATCGAGTGACGCTGTGCAAATAGTGTATTACTCATCATGTCTGGGCGGCAAAGAGCTCATGCAGACGAATAAGTGCGAGGGTTTGAAGGTATGGTAGTACAATTGATGTTTTATATGTATTAGTATGGGCATATTTTTTTAATTCATATTATTTTTATAAACCGTCTCTGCGTACCTTCTGATCGTGAGGTCCCGAGGTCGATCCCCGGGACACGCAATGTCTTTGGGTTTTTATCGAAGACAATTTTCCGTAGCAGCCCGGAGTTTACAATTGTGAGGGTCGCCATCCAATAACCTGGAATTAATAACTGCATCGGCGAAATATGGGTGTACAATAGCACTCTTCTCCCTAACTTTGCTTGATGCTAAGTTGTTATTTTGTACAATGTATGTTTAATTTGTAGGTGGGAGACGTTGTAGAATACACAGCTGAAATCACGCTCAAAGAATGCCCGAAGGACCCCAAGAATTGGAAGCAGACTTTTGAGATCTCCCCTGTCGGTATCTCGGATAGCCTCGTCGTTGAGCTTGAGATGGTCTGTGACTGTCCGTGTGAGCGGCCTGGACATCATGTGAGCCATATTAATACATTACATTCTTAAATACGCTTTTATGCAATCAAAAGTGTACAATTCTTAGTTTGGCTATATTGTCTCATAGAGACAGATATTTCATCGGTAAACGGCGCTGATACATTTACGGCTTTTTTAGCTTATATTCATAAGACGTATATCCCTTTTATGTGGCATATATATGTTGTTTTAGGCATACAACGACAGTCCTCTAGTGTGTAGCGGCGAGGGTGTGTCGGCTTGCGGCGTGTGCGTGTGCCAGGCGGGCAGGTTCGGTAAGAACTGCGAGTGTTCCGCGCACGGCGGCGTGTCGGCCGAGCAGGAGCGTGGCTGTCGCCCCACCAACGCCAGCGCCGGACCCACCTGCTCCAACCGCGGCACCTGCATCTGCGGTGTGTGCGAGTGCAATAAGATGGATGACCCGCTCAAGGTAGCGTGCTCCTCGTATCTTTTAGGAACTATTAGAACACTTGCTGATATGCTAACACATTCATTATCCACTAAATCAGGCCCTTACATTTAAAAAACGCTATCGTAGTAAACAAAAAATGTACCTTAGATTTGTTTTTTCAAATAAGTTTACCCATTTGTTTTTGGTCGTTGGAAAAAGAGGTCCTCTTATTTTGACAGAATAACAATTCGTTGGAATTACGTATTGATATTTGAATTTTTCAACCTCTATTATAGTTTATATTATCTTCGTTATTCAAAAGACACTATAGAATTAATTAAAACATTGCTCCTATTATCAGGTGATCTCCGGTCCATTCTGCGAGTGCGATAACTTCACGTGCGATATGAACAAGGGTCTGTTGTGCTCTGGGCCGGACCACGGCGAGTGTGTGTGCGGCAAGTGTAGCTGCACGGCCGAGTACACCGGGCCCGCCTGCCAGTGCCTCAAGGACCAGACCCCTTGCCGCTCGCCTGGTAACAAGCACGATGTTTTATAAAAACGTACATGCACTATTACAAGTCAATTGATGTCTCCTGCTTTCACTTATGTTGGCCGAATGTAGCCTCCTAATGTGACATAAGCATATATGCGCATAATGCTGACTTCAAGATACAACAGGCTAATTTTGAGGTCTTCAAAGTGAGTTAAACAACCTTTATTGTTTTTACAGAAAATAATGAAATATGCAGCGGTAACGGTAAATGCGTGTGCGGCCAATGTGTGTGCAATGTAGACGATGACCGTCACTACTCCGGCAAATACTGCGAGAAATGTCCTGTAAGTCCATATAGAAATAGTAGATGCATAATTTCTTTTAAACTCATGTGATAGTTAACCGAAAAAATGGTCTCGATATAATACGTCTCAGTATAATGGAAAAAATGGCTCAGTCAGTTATTTTTCGTATTTATTGCCAGTAACAAATCCAAACTTAAGGGATTTAATATTTATTTAAATGAGAATTTTTGTCTATTATTTTAAAACATCAAATATTATTTCATTTATTTTATATAACATTTGATAAACTACCAACATTGTTATCTTTCATGGATGTACATACAGTGTCATCATCATCATCATGCTCTTAAACTTATCCCATTTTATTTCGGGGTCAGTGCAGACTTTTACAACATACAAGTCATTAATTCCGAATTTACCTTTGTTGTCGTTTTTCTATTGAAATATCTAGGCGTCCTAAATCATATCCACTTTTGAAATCTTGCTAAAGCTTTGTTAATGTATTGTAGACTTGTCCGGGACGTTGCGGCGAGTTCAAAGACTGTGTATTGTGCGAGGTGCATAAACGTGGACCATTTTACAACCCAGACACCGATGGCTGTGGCGATTGTGCGCTGTACCCTATCATCGAAGAAGGCAAAATTGAAGGTAAGCCATTGTAAACAAGTCCGAAGCCATATAAGAATTAAAGGATCTATCCTTTCAACAGCTAAAGCCTTAAGAATTTGATATTTTACTTTTTGTGCTTTAATAAAGTATGACAATGGATGATCTGACCGTATAATGATTTTGTCTATTCATCTGATGTGGCATCCACAATGCCCTTTGCTTGCATTGACTTGGTGAAGTGCCTAACACCCTGAACTATCTATGTATTAATAAAACTCACCTGTCAGTCTCTCTGCTTGAACACTTATAACCGTAGGACCAATTTTGCTGGGACTTTTACTACTTAGATGTCTAGCTCTAACAATAAATATGTACCATCGTGGTACCGCTCATAGAATTGTAATAACTTTTTACGACCATTTGAAATTTACACGAACGAGGTCGCGGGTAGAGATAGTAAATATGTGTCGTTTCTTACAGCCAACGAATCTCGAAACGAGCATCTGTGCAGTTTTTACGACGATGAAGATTGCTTGTATGTGTACGTGTACTCTTACAATGAGAACCAGCAACTGGTGATAAGGGCACAGAAGGAACGTGAATGCCCTAAGAAGGTATGTACGATGTGTTTACATATTATTTAGGATGCAATAAAGAATGTCTTGGTCTATTGTCACAAGTGCAACTTTAATGTCACCAGTCGAATATAGGTGTACGAAAGTATTTCATTGTGTATGTTTTATTTAACTTCAATTCTGATATTGAATATACATATATTGAAATAAACAGGATGTGAGTCGTTGTTTACAGTCATCGATAAATTAATTTCGTGATTAAACAAGCTTGAACCCACAGATAAATAAATACGGTATATGGGTATTCTAATTATATTTATATTATTATTAGGTGTTTTCCCCTGTCAGGCTTGTCTGGGTTTGAAGTACATAATTATGTAGGGAAAACGGATCATACCTCTCTGCCTTATAAAAGGTCATTCGCCCGGTGCAGTCACATGTGCCAGGGTGTACCCACACTCCCTCTCTTATAACGTGGGGTTTTCAGGATAAATTATCCTGTCTTCGATATATATCTCCTCACCATCCTAGTCCTGCCTGTGTTTTTCAGCTTTGTATAATCTCGTTCATAACTCGTAGGTCCCTATCCTGGGCATAGTGCTCGGCGTGATTGCGGCTATCGTGCTCGTTGGCCTCGCCTTACTAATGCTGTGGAAGATGGCCACCACCATCCACGATCGCCGGGAGTTCGCGCGCTTCGAGAAGGAACGCATGATGGCCAAGTGGGACACGGTAAGAATCATACTATGTAATGTTCTTCTATCATCGATGATGATAGAAGAACTTATATCATCATGATCCGCTTATGCACATACTAGTGCATAAGCGGATCATGAATACTGCTCATACCATGGAGTATATAACGATATGTGTGTATAGCGCGGTTCTGGGGACAACTTGGGCGGAGATCAGCTCAACATACTATTTGAGACTTTTATTCTAAGTTGTACAGTTTTTTAAGTAATATAGAGCGTTGATGTGTAATGTCCTCTTTTTTAATAATATCTTTTTTTTTTTCATAATATCTTTTTTGTTTTCATAGGGCGAGAACCCCATTTACAAGCAAGCGACGTCAACATTCAAAAACCCCACGTATGCTGGAAAATAATAACATCGTGTACAAATGGTCAAAAATACTATTGTAAAAGTAGTCTCAAACTATACAATAATTATGCCGCATTTATGAGATGATCAAGTCGTCAGTATTCAATGAAATGTCGTGGTTTATAGAATTTTTATTAAAACATAAGTTTTAGAGTCATATTTATAACATTGAAACATGTTTAGAGAGTTGCCTTATTAATGTGCCTTTCCATAGATTTTTTATATGATTATTATGCAAGTGGTAGAAACGCTGAAATATTTATTATTACTTGATTAGGTTTCAGAGTAAATGCTGACAATATTTTGATCGTCGTAGAAATGTTTGTTTCAAAATATTGACAGTAATGCGGATAGTCTGTATTTACGCCTTCCTTTTATTTTATAATTAATTTTACATTTTAGCAGGTGTGTTTAATCTCAGGATGTATATTGTACGCTTTTTGTACTTATGTGTGATTGTATGTCGTATGTACTTATATGTTTGTGTGTAGCTTCGTGAAGTCGGACGCGCCGTGGTGTGTTAGGTCTCATAAGTTACGTAGGTCTATAAAGTATCACGACCATGTTGCGTTCGATAGGTTGTAGTTTAGAGCTTTATAATGTTTTAAAAATTTATTACTGTCGGTAATAATCCTAATTTACAAAACTGACAAGATCTGGAAAAATGACAACTGGGCGTTAATTGAATAAAACAGCTCGATAAAATCTCATTTTGTGCTGTGCATTTATCAGCCCGCCTTAAAGTCAATTTGATAATTCGACCATTTCGTAAGTGTAATTTGATTGTTGTACTTTTAAGTTAAAAAAAACAATTTACAAAACATGTATTCGAATAAACTCACTGTCGAATATTGAGTCATTATAAACGTGTAATTGTGCGAGTTAATATGAATAAAGTTGTTTTGCCTGATCAAATTAAATATCACTGCCAGAAACCGACTCAGTAGTATTTGGCTGAAAGTGAGATGTCTTGTGGGCTGCCCTTTGCCGGTAAAAAAAACTGACGTTCATGTTGAAAAATTTACGAAAAAAGTGTGAAGCATGTGACCGATCTCACGTATTTTGGAAATCTTTTTTATCAAAGATCTAAGTACACTTCTCATTGTCATGAATAAAATGCCAAGATCCGCGAGAATGTAATAAAAGTAACCACATAAATAAAGTAAATTTTTTACAGATTTGTAAAGTCTCAATCAATATATCAATAAAGTCCCAATTCGCTATTGTGCCTTGTTATAACATGAATAATAATAACTAGTGCCATTACTAATATTATAGTGAATAAAAGAAAATTATTATTTATTTCAAACATTAAAGTTGATATGTAGAAATGTAATTTAGTGTTGTAAGATTTTTATTAAAATAAGGGTGAGTTTTGACATATTATTTTTTTTTTTTTTTACAAGACCATTACTTACGAATCAACCGTATAAGTTGTAACATAAAATGAGTTTCATAACGTTTACATTGATTTGTGGTTTGTGGAATCGGATTTTACATTTAACGACGTTATTTGGTTGGGACGCCAAATATGAAACAGTGGAAAACGCACATGTTAGGATAAAAATATATACACAAATCATTGTTATTTATTTAAATATCTATTTTGTAGTTCTCGTATCACTTTCAATATTAAGCCAATTCTGACGCTAGTATCGATATTCTGTAGGAATTCGTGACTGGGAGTAATTCGGATGCGGGAAAGTACGTATTTATTTTATTTACACTAAATATATTGGCAGTTACTGCAATTATAGAAACATTATGTTGTTAACTTTCGATTTTTTTTTTCATTTCTTTCTACCTTTGTAAATATTTAGTTTTTATATTTTGAAATTTATCACAAGCAATTGTGGCTTCTAATAGTAGCTAATAAACATTAACACAAATATTTTATCTTTTATTGTCTCGCAGATTTATTCTTATTAAATCCCCAATAACACAACTATCTTTAGGTATATTAAAATAATTCGATTCGAGTCGATTTTAATAATCCCTTTTTTTGGTTTTGTGGTTACCTGTGATCGGACCCGGTAGGTGGCGCTGTTAACAAGATCCAGAAAAGTGTCCGCTAGTATCTTATACTTAAGAAACATAGTATTCCCGATTTTGGATTGTAACTTATGTAACTAAAATTAAAGTTTAGTCAGTTCTTTTGCGGTCCAACCCACTACTTTGTGCACAGCGCTGCATCGAATCAAATATGCGACTGTGTGGCTACCATGTTGCTACGATGCAGCAGGCCTCTCTATGCTAACTGTATTCACACAGTAAGTTACCTTTGTGCTTAGTGGCGAAAAATAACTTAACTCTCAAAAATAAATCGAAAATCGTGACTGAGGCACCTACATTTAAATAATAGTGGTCGAGTTGGTACGAGTTATCACATAGTAATTGGTGAAAAAGATAAGCCAGTCACCAATGGTGATGTCGAGAATAAATTACCAGGATGGGCCTGACGATATCAGTAGTGGTAACTAATTGTTTATGGGGGTTTCGTAAAATGGTAAAAAGGTAGATACCCTTACTATTCTATATATGTCTTCAAAACTAGTAAAACCTTCAAACTTGCGTTTTATATAATACCACTAAAACTTGGCCATTTTATACATCTCACTCACACACCCAGACCCGGAAAAACTATCTATTATAGGCCATCAAAGTATTTGTTCTGTGCGGGAATCGAACTTTGATACTTACAAAAACACTGCGCTAATGGTACTGCTCATCATATTTATAGATAAGGTAGACCAAATATGCCAGTCCTCGATTTATCATATATATTTGCATAGCAGATAACTTTCTGCACCGCCAAAAATTTCGTTTAGGCCTAAAACTGCGTTAAGCGGACACCCGCGAGGTTTCATACAAAGGTGCTCCGTCGCGGGGACCTGCGCGGGCGTCCGTCACGGGGAGGCGCGCCCCGCACCCACGCAACGGGGCCCGCCTCCGTGCGACGGAACACGTCGCGGGGGCACACGCGGTGCCCGCCAGCGGTAACACGCACGGGCTTGTTCAGTCAATAACGCTAGGTGATACGTTCTACGTATTAAGTTCTCCATCGACACGACTATACATGCACACCGTTAAAATTGAACTAGCGACACTATTTCCTCGCGGGTTCGTAAATGTGTTGTTATCAGTTCGGCATCTCATGAGCGAGAATTGTTTACCGTTCATGATTTCATATAATATGGTGCATCAGCACCACAACGACTGAATTAGGCTGTTTATATTCACCGCATTATTTGCCAAAAGAGATAGACACCTGCATATTTTTTCTACGGGTTACTTCTTTACATAAATACGAGTACTATGATTAAACCCAAGATATTTTTCAATAATTTTAATTCCAGTGTTCTTACCTACCATCTATCCGGCCCGGCTGCTACACCGCACAAATTAATAGTGCGAAAACCTTCTTGCAATACCCTCCCCATCCCACCGTCATTACTCAACCAACTAAGAGAAACGGGTCTTTGTTTTATTTGTCCTGTATGAAGTATACTATAAAACTTTATCTTAGCGTGAAGGATTTATACTAAGCGCAAACGACTGTAGGTACAATACATGTTACATTACACATGTTTACAGTACACTTTTAGCAAAGCATTTGCTACATTTTAGCAATTCGTAAGTATTTATTTAACATTCCCATCGGTATAAAAGAGATTTTACTCAAATAGTAGGAATAAAGCTCTGTAAATGAAGTTTACCTACTATGACTTTGAAACAAAATATGTATCCATGCTATAAAGTAGTAGGTACCTATGACTAATGTGAATTTGATGGAAAATGTCCTATATAGCTCATTGTTATTCAAAATTGTTTATAGAGACCGTGCCGAACACATTAACGATATACAAAAGGCTCCGCAGGTGGCTCGACGATTAATCACAGCAAGGAATTCGTCGGAGCGTGGGGCGGGCGGGCGCTTGGGCGGGCGGCGGCGGCGGCGGGCGCGGTAGTGCCGCCGCGGAACCGCTCCGCGACGCACGCCCCGCCCGCCCCGCGCCTCCACACCTCACGCGACATCGACACACGTGCGAACTGACCACACTACCAAAAATTAACAACACTTACCTCAGTCTGCTACTAAAGGTAAGTTTAATTCTACTTCGATGATAATCTCATATATATACGTATATACATATATGTATATTGGGTGCCTACAGCATGCGTACGTGAAACAGAAACTTAAAAAGTTCTTTTGACAAGAAACTTCGTAAACTTATGTTAAAAAGTTACAGGTACTTACCAATTGTGTTGTAATGAACAAAACGAAAAGTTTCGTTTTGCCTTTATTGCTTACTTAACCAACCTGTTGAACTCGGTTTTATTTCCCAGAGGAAAGTTATTCGATCCAATTTGCAAATAAACTTCGCACTCTCTTATTTCCGAACTAAGAAACATTTGTATGACTAACTTTTATTATGTCGGGACTATTGGTTGATTTGATATTTACATTACCATTGATTGTTGACTGACGCAGGACGACGCACTCAATCAAACGTGGACATCGCTACATCACCTGCCCTTTTTGTCCTTCCTGTTTAAGTGGCAAATATTTACGAGCAGCGTACATTATTCCGGCATGTTTAGCTAAACTACTGACGCCCACGACCTTCAGTTGCAAGTGCAATGTAGGTGAATTTTATTATGTACGAGTCAGTATATATATTTCCGACACGTTTGACATCATTAAGATTATTTCCGTAATGACGCCTGCAACCTACTGTTACAAATACAATGTAGGTGAGAATTATATTTTAGTACAATGAAAACACTCCGTGGTATTGGTTGACTTTTATTCTTGACTGTTCCCGTGAACCTCACTTCGCTATCCCACTGATACTACGTGACGTATGACTACATTATACATATATACGAGAGCATACGGCCCGTACAATTGTTATGTATTTAGTCCTTGGAAACACATTTCAAGAATTTCTTGGCACAATATTTATACATAATATGATACATAGTGAAGGATACTTGTATAAACAACTTATACAAATACTAATATAAAGTCAGGGGCGGTTCTAGCCCTCCTTATAGCCCACGGAGCACCCGCGTGCAAAAAAAATTTTTGCCTTAGGTCCTATTATCACTAAATTAAATTGTTTTTATAAAAAAGCCTGTGAAATGGACGTAGAAATTGATAAGACGGCGTAACAAAGGGAGGTAGTAAGATTATGACGTCAACAAAAGACTGAATAAGAGAAACAGCTTTTGTCTATTAATACAAGAAAATCACGAGGTATTTTGGAGACCACAAAACAATTAAAAATGTACTTCATCATATTTAAGAATTCGACGGAGATGTAGTCATTCCAGTTTTATTTAGGTGTTTTGACTCACGCGCCGAGAACTTCGTGTCGTCAATATAAGTACTTATATTATAATTTATCTCTCTGCTTGTCGCTCGTGTTGTTATTTTGCCATAAAGTGTCTTTATTTTCATTACATTACATTATTCACATTCCACATTTTCAGTTATAAAGACACCTGAATTCTGGAACAAGCTATTTCAAGATCCTGGTGTCTCATATTCTTTTGGCGTATCTTCTTGCATATACTAAGCTAAAACACAAAGGTTAATTGTGGCTTTTGGTGTAAACTCAAAATTACTGACTGTGTTTGTGTTAAGGGGTATGTGAACAAAGGTCCCCAGCGCCGATCCGAAAAATAAATAAACATAGTGCCTCAGCTACTCTTCCTGTGAATTATTGGTACTGCAAGTAATAAGTAACACGGTTAACTACAATAATATTATATTTTATTCTCATGGCAAGGGCTTGTAACTATAAAGCTATCGTGCAAATCGGCCGATCGCGAGGTTAAGCAGCGCTTGACGTGGTCAGTCCTTGGATGGGTAGGTAATCATTTTTCACATATCGAGACCAAGACTTATGACAGTCGTATCGACGTCAGTAGTTGGAAAAAGGCTAGTAGATGAGGATCTCATGGAACATAGTCTTAGAGGCGCTCGTAGCTATATACTACTATCTACGAGTATCTACGACGTTTAGCTGGGTTTGCCGCCGTGGTTTGTCTTTGGATTACCATTCTGGCAATGATTTAATCGGTATCTCGCACTTATATCTCTTAATTTAGTGTTGGAATTCATTGACAGAATGCTTATCCATAATTCCTATGTGCCAAGTATGTCTGCCTACTCAAACCTACCGCATATCATGGATGGACATAAGCTTTTCCAGAAAGGGGGGAAGGGGAGGCACGTAATTAGTAAACAGTATCATCATAATCAGAGCAGGGACGTTTCTCTGAATAATGGTACATAATTTGGGTTACCTAATTACTAGAATTTTCCAACATAACATTTATACTGAAGTAAATCAACATAACAGTATTAACAAGGATACTCTGATGATCGCTGAATTTATATTGAATGACGGAAAATTATAGTAAAAAGTATTCGATTCTGCAACATATAAAAATTCACGGAAGAGCTTTATCCATATTGGTTTGTTCAGTGCGGCAGCGGCACTATGAAAATAAAAGAAAAATATGCATGGAGCTTCAGCTTGTTAAATTAAGTGGAAAGCAATTGAAAATATTGGTTGTTTTCGAAAGCTGATGAGTGCATGATATTACGTTTCATACATGCATGTTTCGCATTTATTTATTTAACAGACATAAAGTCGGTATAGGTAGATATAGGACAAGGGCGTAGCCAGCCAAAAGGGGGCATAAGATAGAGGATGGTAGACAAATTAGATACTTCCTTTATTATTAGAAAGCTCAGAGTAAACTGGGTAAACGAAACTTTTTTGAAATCACTAGTAGGTATATGCTGCAGCCCCCACTGCCCCCCTAGCGTCAATCATGGCTGATAACGAAATTTGGTTAACATCCCGAGAACTTGGCTATTCTTAATACTTTATTTCAAAAGTAAAAATTTCTTTGTATACAAATTAATTATAATAATAAATGAGTAGTTTTAATATCAGTAGTATATAAAGAAAAATACAATAGTTTTAGTAGCAATAGTGGGTATATTATATACTATAACCGAACTGTATAATGTAGGTATGTATGAATATTTTGTGCAGCTGTTGTATGTATTTAAAATTTTATCAGGTTTTTTAATTACGCAACGAACATAATACAAATTAATCTCTTTCCATCTGAGCTACGGATACTTTCCGATGAGCTGTTCTACAAATTAAAAAAGAGTATTTAATCTAGAATATCTGTTGCGTTTGCCTGCAGCTATAAACTTTTAAGAAAAACATATTAAATTCGTTAAATTAATAATATTTTATTAGATATTATTGACGAATTTGAGTTACGAGGAATGGGAGTTTAAACTTGAAATTAATACAAATACGTAAATAAACTAGGGCGTTGTCGAAAGAAACTTACACTAGGGCCTCAGAGCGCCGAACGCGTTAGATGTAGTAAATGGAATTTGTCAAAAGAAATTTACACTAGGGCCTCTGAATATAATATTTAACCCATCAAGCGACGCAAAGTATTGGCGTTCGCAGCTTAACAAAATATTGTAAAGAACTAACATTTTATAAAATATTGTAGGTAATGGGTACTGAATTTTAAAATGATGTATCCATCCATTTATTTAAATAATTCTAAATACCTATCGGGTGTATTAATATTACTATAATTATTTTCAACTCAAACTTATTTATATATTTTTTTAATTGTTGCCACCAATTATTTTTTTCTCCTGTACCGTTGGTACAAAGTTTACAAAAATACATACACACCAAGCCCCTAAAAATTTGTAGATTGTACAATGTTCCGTGCGGGAATCGAACCCGTGACATGTAGCGTAGAAAGTTAACCGCTTAGCCACTGCGCTAACCGTGTCCACGAAAATACAAGGAAAAAAGTAATAGTCGTACTTAATATTCATATTTTAGCTTATTTCTTACAATGACTAAAATTATATTAATTTTATTTTAATATTATTTATAGTTCACTCTCCACATGTGTTGACGTAAGTATAGAGAGTATAATAAATTAATAAATAAATAGTAAAAAAAAAACCACTAATATAATATATAACTACTTTTTGTTGACAGTAAATTGTTTTTAGTGGCTTAAACAAACACGGGTAGTTAGTTATTCGTTGTTCAACTGAATGCCATTGAATTTCATTAATTTTTACTTAGGTGTACTAAGATCGTTTGTGTACCTGTGCATAAAACTTTTCAAGGTAGTTAGGTACTCTTATGGGGACTGAAAATATGTTCTTTGTAAAACGCTATATATGTATTTACCATCTTAAAATAATAATAATAAAGCAACTATTTTTGGTTAGTTAGTGAGTTAGCAAGTCTCCGCCTGCCATTTTTACGTGTTTTATTACATTGTTTCGGCAGGCGCCATAGTTTTCCATAGTTCCCCATTACCCAGTCCACTACCATCCCATCATAATAGCCCAAGTAGTTTTTCTCTACATGTTTTGCAATAGTCCTACAAACCCAGGGGTGCATTGGGTGCATTTCTATAGTACATACAGGGATAATCGCTGGGTTTGTCACCACAACATTCTCATTAAAGCTGTCTTAAAGGGCCTCTACGTGTTGGCTTCGGCACACGCACGCCTTCCAAAAGTCCGGGACTCTGTAGTCCCGTGCAAGGTAAAGACACACAATAATAATAATAAACCGCAAACTTATTTCCTACCTTTAAAAATGTTAAATTCTCATAACATCTTATATTACCACCTTTTAATTCATCGAACACCTTTTAACACCAAAACGGATCACTGCGCATCCTGAAAAATTACGTAAAGAACATTGGCCACTCTGCTAACATAGGTACTAGTAAAATCTAACAAAACGCAACTTGATGAAAATTATTTTCTTACCATAAAACGAGTAGGTACTACAAAAATATAGTGCATGGAATAAACACTGTGGTAGTTTACATGTGGTTGTGCTCCCTTCATTAAGAAAATGTGTGCACCAGACAAGCTCTTGTGGTTAGTGATAAGTAGCTAATGAACAGAAATCAAGCCGTATAAATGCACTAGAATAGTAACCTGCAAAAGCAGCGAAAACAAGCAAGTTCAGAGGGCTGTGTGCTGTGTTCAGTGAGCGAATTAAGCAGCGACCTATGCAACTGTGTGTTCACACAGTGCATTGTTGATGTAATGATGTCGGAGGATTGTATTCGCCTAGCGATGCATATCGACATGCCGCGCCACCGCGCGCCTTCGCGTCGGCCGCCGAGCTCGCAACCCGCCGGCTGCGGCTCCCTGAACACCGAGGCTGCACAGACAAATAGACAACACGGAACACTTCCTATTTTTTTCTTTATTATTTTTTAATATTTTTTTTTAGTGCCCGAAGTTCATCACAGTGCATTGTTGTTTTGTGGGCCACAGTTCGTATTATTCGTCCTCTTCTGTTCTGGGTAAGAGGAAAAACCTCTTGGTTTGTCCTAGTTTATATTTTCCTTTGACAAAAATGTTGTTAAAATTTGAGTCGTACCAAAGGGAAGCGTTAGTTACTTTATGTTACCTTTTTAATTTTTTTATCATTTCGAGGAGACGTTGTTTCATCGAAAGTATAAAGCATGATGTAAATTCATGATCATGCAACTCTTTATTTACCTATCTTTTCATTATACATGTTTTATCTCCATTTTTCTTCCTCTGAAACTGTTTCAGCTATTGCGAACGAGGTATTAATCGTAAAGAGAATAAAGTGTGATGACTGCGCATACATGTATTGATCGTCTAATTATAGGATTATTAGTACGGTAACATTTGCGTGTAATCTATTCATAGACGTACATGTTAAACTACCATTTAGACTAATCGCTTTCTAAGCAAGACGTAGGTACCTACCTTAGGTGCACTTTTCTTTTAGATGGGTTTAATTTTAACGTTCCATTTGTGGACAATTATTTTCAAATTAACCCCAATACGATCAACGTAGTCCTTAAATGTCACTTATTGAGATTGATTTATATTTCGCGGTTGGGGAGAGAAACGAACACTTTCACTGTAAAAGTTTCCGTCGAGTGTGTGAATCGAGTCGAGTTCGATATTCGTAGTAAAAACATTAGCGGTGCACGCTCGCCGCACGCCTCATGGACATTCCGATGTAAATGTATTTAATTGCATAATTACACTAAATTAATGAATGCAAGTTTTTTCATAGAGAAATCAGGAGTATTTTTAATAAAGTTTCATGTTTGAGAGTTGCTGTTAATTTTATATTTAATTATGTAGGTGTAATCAGGAGAGAAGCGAGTAAAGGCATAGCAGATTTATTAATAATCTAAGGTAGGTCCGTATGGTAGGTACTTAAGTAAAGAAATTAAATACTTTATTAATTTTATAAGTTTGATTCAAAATGAGGAAGGAAATTTGAAACCATCTTGAGTGTGGTAAAAGCAAAAAGCAAGAAAATATATGTTATCTATCTTTGGAGAAAATGTGAGGTACCTAGATATTCGTAACAATTTCTATTCAACGGTGTACTATCGGTATTTGTGTCGTAGGAACGTTTATTGTGAATGAATGGTGGAAAGCTGAGACGACTCGCGAGTGCATTGTAACATTTGTAGTGTGCTTTTAGCGGGCCCACTCGGCAGCCGGTCCAATATCGCCGCCCGCCCGCCTGCTCTTCGCCCGCCCATTTGTGGAATGACAGATGGAAAACTCTTGCGTTAATTGTTCACTTGTAATTAACATATCTGTCTACATATAGCTTTCGAAACCTGTAGTATTAAATTAAAATTAAATATAAGATAGGTACATTGAATGAAGTCCTATGGAGTCTTAGACCGACAAGAAACTACATGGACACTCTTTTCAAAAATAAAAAGTTAATTTACAATTAATAATCTTAACAGTTATTGTTAATGTATATTCATGCATACTGACATATTTATAGGCACATCGATTATAATTTTTATAAAACGAGATATGCGTCATCAATTGATAAACCCGAAGTAGAAGATTTCTATATTTAAACGTTACCAATCTATTTTAAACATCGCAAAATAAAACTGAGGAAATATTTATTTCGATTACATCTGGAAGCTCTATGATTGTTCGCTAGCGCTACAATTTTTGTTAAAAAGTGGTTACATTTTTCCTTTCATGTTACAAACAACTTTTCAACGGCATAGCCACTATTATTGAAAAAGAACAACAACTAACGTACCTACGAACGGAAGATATAAATCTGTTTTCGCAAAAAGTATGCAGCGGTGAGGTGTTCCGCCGCAAGAACGTGGTCGAAATGCCAACGGGTCGACGGAAAGCGGTCTCATGCAGGCACCTTATCACCACACGTCTAACCGTTTTGCATTAATTGACAAACGAATGGCATTTTCAAATACTTTCCCATAAAACAAGTAGGTATTACTAGGCGAGTCCTTATGTTGTATAGCCTTGCCCTCGTTAAAGGTATGTATGTGACATTAAAGCGATTTTTTAAAATATATTACTCGCTTACAACGTTTCCTAACTCTTCACGCCAAATTAAATTGGGCCACTGCCTTTATTTTCACTTAACGCACAAAGTTCTGGAACTGGACTTAAATTCAATAAAACCAACGAGTAATCATGTCACTCCAAATAGGCCTGAAGTCGTTCAGATAGAGGCGATGAGTGACTGGCACGTCGGCTGAGCCGGCTACCGTTACGAAATAATATTGCCTAATAGTCGGAAAATGCTTGGCATTTACTCCCAACTCTAATGTAGGTATCAACAGTCTATTTTAAATCTTAATTGCCGATGTCGACATTTTACCACCAACACGTATAGCGAGATAATGGAGAATTGATACTATAAAGCGAAGAATTCAGACGGCTAGGTCATTGTCATAGCAAATGAACGCTGGCATATTTTTATGTTACCGCAAGGCGCCACCTGTCCACACCCGACTTTTGAATTACCCAGCTATTTTTGTGGAGAATTTAGAATCGTGTCCACCACTCACTGTAAATCTTATTAAAGTACTTATTTAACGCACAGGTAAATACAATTAACGGTCGTTTTTGCTAACACTCAGTAATAATGGAAATTAAATGTAGCAAATTCATCTTTTGATGCTATTCGCGTGATCTCGCGAGTTTTCACTAAAATAGAATATTACAGTAAGCTACTTCGTAGCGCTTAAGTGCGATTTACGCGAGACTAAAAATATGAATGACTGTCCTACAGCATTTATCAAGTTAATGTATTTAAATAAAAACTAACTGAACACATACTAAGATAGGTGAATTGATAATTATATTCTCCTCTTTTATGCATCTATCTCCTTTAGGTACTGTTCAGTCTGTTTTAGGTATTATCCCTCAAAACGACAAAATGTCAATGAAGACTATTTAGTTATAAGTTATTATTCTAGATTTTTCTATCAAAATGTCTGGCCTGGTTTTTTCAACCTTCACTCTCTACACAGCGCAATTACCTACCTACTTTCTTATCGATAGTAATTTATGATACTGCGAAATAAAATAATTAATGTTGTTGCACAATGTTTCAAAATATTACTTTATAATTTTACAATAATAGATATACAAGGGGTAATAGGTTACTTTTACCAGTTATCAGTCGTGTAGGTGACAGCAGTGGATTCATTGTTTGTGTTACTTCTTTTGTTTTTTTTTTTGAAATGTTGCCCCACACTAATAATTCCTGTATCGTGGGTGCGTTTACAAACACATATACATATTCACATGCACAAATACCCAGACCCGAAACAACGATCTGTAGATCATACAAATATTTGTTCCGTCCAGGAATCGAACCCGCGACACGCAGCGCAGCAGTTGATCTATCAAATACGCGCCAACGGTGCCGTCGGATTAATCAAGCTACGTAAGGGTTTGGGTCTCGCAAACAGATTATAATTATCTATTGTATCTGCTTTACGCTTCTTCAAATGTTAAACTATAATAAAATTAAAGACATAAGTCCATATATACCTAATATGCAAGACTGAAGACGAAGCAAAAAAATATCACTGATGAGGACCCCCAACTTTGAAACGATATGGCATCACTAATGTCCTACTTAGTACCTAATACATCATATGTTACGTCAAAATCCATCAAAATACTAACCTCATGTTACGATACTACCAAAGTAACAGATGAAATGAAACCATCCGCTGTAGGCTTTACAGGCAGTTCACGAGTTATGCGGCCGGATTCCCAAGTAGGTATACCATTCTGAATGTTTGGGAGAGCAAACGCTCCCGACGAGTCCGCCTGCAGGTTACATGGAACGAGAATGGAAAAAACATTCCATCACATTGTGTTACTAGTTGTTTGAGAATTGTTTGTAGTTCACGAATAGTATTTGTATGATTAGATTCTGCAGCTACAAACGTCTTAGGCAAAACTTTGTGATTGGTAAGTGGGTGACAGCTATTCTTATGGGTCTATTATAAGCCGGGGTACCACTTACTAGTAATATAATGTTGCATGTGCTTGAAAAGCTTTCATAAATACACTCCGTTTCAATGACCTAGCTGTTAACTGCAGTATTAGCCTTTTACCCCCATTGAAAACAAAAGTAAATAAAATATTTACGAACACTGCCTGAACACTTCGTTGTTTTCAGTAGGTATTGTAATAATATTTACGAAGCATATTTTAGTATATTTGGAATAAAAAGGACATTGTTATACAGAGATTGGTAAATTTAACTTACGCGAAAAGTTACAATTACCCAAAACTAGGACGTATAATGAGGAAGCTCGTGTTTCATCAGTTTTCTAATAGTACCTGGATGCATTATTTAAATGGAAGGGTAAAACTGAAACCTAAACGACCTAATACTGCCTTAAATACAAAGTAATTGTGCCGATATTAATTAAAAGCGAGGAAAAGCCAAAGTGCGCGAACATCAATCTTAATAAAACTAAATAACCTCCACAAAAGTTTGCGTTCCCTCATCAGCACACTAAACAAGGTGTTATATTGCAGTTAGAACGAGCCCCGAGACGAATGAAGCCCGACATGAAACAGAGATAGTACAAAATTAGTTCAAAATTCGCCATAAGTTCGGTCGGGTCGCTTTAAACTAAGCTTATCTTAGTTTGCGCTCGCAATACTATGGGTAACTTCCTTGTGACTTGCTCCAATACATGCTGCATTGCATTGCTGAATATACATGTCATTTACAGACATTTAAAGTGCATCTTACACTTTAGCGTATTTTAGATATACTCGTAGTATATTATAGCAATTAATTGATATTAAATTTGGAAAGAAGCCTATCTATATCTACATCTAGAAGCCAAGTAAGTTTTCGTGGATCTTTCTCTTTCAAACGCAGATATTCGCAAGGCAAAATGTACACAGACTAATTAATAGATAATTATTTAAAGGTTTTCTTATTGTGAAACGTGGCTATTTGGATTATAATAGGATGTGGTTGCCGATGTAATGAAGCAATCCCCTTGGATAATCCTTACTCGGTCCCAGTAGATATAATTTAACATTAATTCGGCCGAAATAATCAAATATCATTAGGAGATCTCGTAACAATTGGAAACCACTTAATTTTTTTTTAACAAAATTACCTCATGAAAAATCATTTTTGCAGTTATTAGGGGGTAAAAGTTCATTACTATTTATTTCACTATCTATTGTTATTGCTAGCTATCTCAGAATGTGTCGATTTGTGCGAAATAGTTAATAAGTAAGTACCTACTTTATTATTAATTTCTCGAGCATAGTGTTTTTACTTCAAAATAGATTTATACCTACCTACGCTTGTTGTCGTAACCTTTGCGAGTCTCTTTTTTTTAATATCGTTAGGCTATTTTAGATCTTACTTATGACTTTGAGTGTTTACTGTACCTAGGTACCTACTCTTTAAATCTCAAGAATACCTTTTAAGCACTATTACATTTTGGACAAGCTTTGCCACGTCCACCCCGTGCCAAATTAAGAGCGTACGTATCTAATTATAGTGTTATTTTACAAAGCATAAAAGGAGAAAATCCCAAGTAATCTGCCTCGCTTGGAGAATATCAAACTAAATTAAATTTATAATTAAGTCAAAAGGTTGCTTACAGATGGCAAGAAATAAAATTAGTGAGATTTACTCGGTATAATTTATTATACATGTATGAAAACTCGTGAATATTTAATGAGAATCCTGATTCCCGGACTCTTGTGATACTTAAACTTTTCGTAATAACTACAGTTCCGTGTTCCTCATACTTTCAATTATTCATGCCTATCTTACTTGTGCCTTTCTCGAATTCTACAATCAAAATATCTTTTATGTCGTAGGTACCCGTAGCAACTACTTACAAACGAACTTATTTTTTATTAGGTATCTATATCAGATGTATTATAATATTTTTCAGAAGTCTTTGAAAAGATAATCAATACCTGGTCAATTGGCGTAGTTCAATAGAGTACATAGATACCTGACTTTATACATTTAAGGTGAAATATAGTTCAGAGGCCCTAGTGTAAGTTTCTTTCGACAATCTCGATTTACTACATCGAACGCGTTCGGCGCTCCGATTGGTGGAGAGCACGAAACGGACCAATCGGAGCACCGAACGCGTTCGATGTAGTAAATCGAGTTTGTCGAAAGAAACTTACACTAGGGCCTCTGTTATAACTTAGTGTCAAGTTTCGATGTAAACCACAATAAGACGGAAACTTTTGCCATCTCTGGTAACAAGAAGTATTTAGTGGGATCGAGTAGCGCGAACAATTTCAATGGCACCCTTTTCAGTCAAAGTTTTGAATCCAAATGCTAAGTTTCTGTAGCGCCATCTATTTGTCATTGAATCAATCAATAGTTTCTTTGCTTAGAATTTTTAATTACGTAAACATGATGCAGCAAATAGCAAAGCTGTCTCATTTATTAAAAGCTTAGTAAATGCCCATTGTTAAGGAATCCTCCTATGAATTCTGCGGTTTGCTAAGCCGATTTAAAACGCTGGCTCATCAATTACTTATTACAAAAGCTTCGTTCTTTTATATTGTTAACGTATACAGGGTTGATACGACCGAGGGGCTTTCCTTTAAACTGCATATACTAGGTACCATTTTCAGGCTCTATACCAAAAATCAATTAAATAGGAGCAGTAGTTTAGTCACAAGAAATTTTTAAAGTTTTTGCTCGTTTTGAACACGATGTATCTGTTCTAACAGCTGTTTATGTGTATACGCATAGGTATCTAGGGTCATGTACCTTAAAACGATAAATCTGAGTAAAATGTACGGTACGTCGTTGCCGCTCTGACATAACACAAGGTCACAACCAAATATCACACTAAAAAGTTAGTAATACAACAAGGATGCAAGAAATACACACACTTGCACTTTCATTACTAGAGTGACATATCATAGTAAAACATCCCGCTCTAACGTAATAAAGGGTGAAAGAAAAAGAAATAGGTCAGTGTGTTGCTATAGGTAAG
Organism: Shargacucullia verbasci; assembly: GCA_947562105.1. Taxonomy (NCBI): domain Eukaryota; kingdom Metazoa; phylum Arthropoda; class Insecta; order Lepidoptera; family Noctuidae; genus Shargacucullia; species Shargacucullia verbasci. The sequence continues at coordinate 7,184,422 of OX387284.1, read as the reverse complement.
TGGGGCACCAAAAAAACTTTGATTTCTAATGCGACGGCGCTGTTCCTCCGGGATGCACATTACGCAACGCGGAAGCTCCTACGCAGCTTTGTTATTGTCGGACACGCGCGCCGAAAGTGATTGTGTTTTGTTGTTCTTTTTTGTGACTGTGATAGGGCACCGATTAAGGTTATTATTAGTGATAGTATTTCTTCTTTCTATTGTGACAGGACACGGAACTATGGATTATTAATTAATGTTAGTGTTTTTTGTGATCTTGACTGTTTTTTTATTGCGATAGGACACGTTATTAAAGTGTGATCGTGCGAGTTAATCAATTAATCAAAGACATTCATAACAATGCCTCGTGTTACATACACGGCGTCAGAATACACTGACATGGTTTTAATCTACGGTGAATTCCATGGAAACGCGGCTTTAGCTCTGCGAACATACCGAGGAAGGTATCTAGGTACCTAGGAACGCCCGCACTATACTATTGGCAGTACAAAGATTACGGGACAATAAACCTATAGTGCCGCAACAGTGAAGTGTATGCCACAGAAGTGAATGCCATTGATGAACTCAAAAATAGGATAATTTTAGCGTTTAATTAATTAAAATGTTTAGCAACTAACAGTGACTTACTCGTATAGTCGGTATAATTTGTGCATTCGTGTAAATGGGGAACACATCGAAAATTTAAAAATTTATAGTGCTTTATTGTTGTGCCCGAATTTTAAAACTTTACCTACTTATCTACATACATGCGTACACGTATACATAAACAGCAGTGCCCTAGGCAGCCGCCGCCGCCGCCCGCCCCGCTACCGCGGCCGCCCGCTACGATCGCACGCGCCGCGCTCCGGCGTGCGACGTTGCCACTTTGTTACCTACCTAGAGGTCAGTGTTTACAAATGGTGTTCACATTTTCCTTTGATTTTTAAGCTATTTAGTTTGTTTGAAAAAAGTATTTTCGTATTTTTCACGTGATCAATTTTTTTACCGTTTAGAATTAATACTGAACACGCATAGTATACGTGGTGTAATTTAATGCCCATCGGTCGTATCAACCCTGTATATGTATACAAGGTTTTTAGATCGGAAAAATAAAACGATGGATTATATTCACTACCAACTCTTGACCTTGCCACGGAAAAGTGCCGTACGGAACTGTACCAAGTAATTGTTGGCTGCGCTTCCGTTTGTAATTTCAAACCTTTTGATAACATATCACAATTAGTAGAACATTGAAATAGGTAGAAATAAAACAGAGATTTCACGATAATGCATGCATTTTCCTTGATTCAGTAAAGAGTTTATAATAAGATTGACGCAAGCTTTATGGTATACAAGTTTTATAAAAAATCACTTGTAGTTATTAATAAACCTATCGAGATATTCTATACATATTGAGTTTAAAATAATATTCCCAATTTCCCAAATTCCGTCGCCCTCAGCATAGTAATTTATTTCCTGCAGTCATTATAGCTACGCGGGGACAAAAGCAGTTGAGAATTTATTTTTCTCTAGCATCCCTCTCCAGCATGAATATTTTATGTCTTTTAATATTATTCTTATTCAATTTATTATTTTTTTCGTTAAGAGGTTGTTCAGAAATAACATTTCTAGTTACCATAATTACACGGAGCGGCTACATTACGAAATTCGACCTCAGAGATATTAAATTTCATATTCATTTGAATATTCCGAGAAACCGCAGATGTAGTCACACAGGAAAATCGGTCAAGAATCAACAGGCCAAGCGGTTTAAAAGTTAAATTCGTTTGACGTTTTCACAGAGAAATCTGCCCGAGCTAGTAACATGTTAATATTGTACTGAAGTAAGGACAGGTGGCGGTTTGGATGGAAATATTGTAATAATCTAATAACACTTAATTTTTTCTAAAAATTAAATAGTATGTGTACCATAAATAAAATGCGTGAAGCATAATCCGCACAATAGCGCAACTTTGGCAAAGTGTTAATAAAAATAATATGTAAGTAATGTTATTATTGTGCAAAAGTCCTATACGATTAACTCATAGAAATAGTTTGTGCACGCGATGCGGGAAAGTTATTATTAAAAGACCTGAGCAACTTTTTCGCTATTATTTCCGAATACATACGAGAAAGTTCATAAAGGGCGTTTATTGTCGGTGCGGGCTTGCGGGACGCGGGGGCCGGGGCGAGAGGGGCTCACAATGTTCATTTTATAATGCTCCACTCAATTGAACCCTGGTCACGCCATTAATCACATCAACACTATTGTATTGCTGACTACTTGCTTCTCACTTTATATTTGAACTCTTTGACACACAATATCGACTCTATTGAAATTGGAATCGCTTGATCCCATCGAAATAATATGTTCAGTCCCTGCTTTATCCATATTGTTGATATTCGAAAAAAAGGTTTCATATTATACGTGTCAATTTAAAGAATAAACGCTCCTCCTCATGTATTTAGTTGTGTTGTATCCAAGTAATGAGGTACTTTTAATGACTACACTGATCTATTTCTAATGACAAATGGTGAAAATAGATGATTCTCCTACAGTAAATGTACACTAAACCCTAAGATGCGGTTACATAAACTGATGGCGGTTCACTATCCCCAACTTATGTCTCAAACTTGTAAAGTAATCATAATCCTGGCAATGTGGCAGACTGACCCTTCGCCTCCACGGGCCTTGATGACCCAAAACTTATGCTAATTTATAGTAAAAGTACAAACTTCGATGTACTGATATTATCAGAGTAGGTACTTATTTAGTTTGAACTTAAAACAATTAAAGCCCCAGAGTATAGGAGATAATTGACCACAGTATCGTTATAAATAATAAAATAAATACAATTCTGTTTTCCTTAACGTTATCGCGTTTGAGTGTTGCGGTTGCGTGCAATCCAATCCAATAGTAAGATATTTTATCGTAAGCTCCGCGTGGGCGGGAGGATCTTACAACGCCTGACGTAGCCACGCTTAGCACGTAGCCATAAGACTTAATAAACTGAGTCGTTACAACAAATTGCAAATATTATATAATATGTATTTAAATGCACTATCGGGTCAAGGGTGTATTTAACCGGTATTATAGAATGATTATCCAAAGTCTAGGCAGGAGTAATAGTGTGAGGCACGCGATAACTATTTACCTACAATCAACGGCAGGCTCTACGCTCGTAGCGCGCGTGTAGCTGACGCTACGATGTACGGCCTACAAGCGGCATGGGCATCGCAAAACGATTTCGTAGATATAAAAAATGTATGGAAGTAGAATAAGTATTAGGTACGCACAGAATAGATTACTTAGAAATAAATGTGACAAATTATATTCTAGTTTTTCAGTAAGACAAATAAAACCATTTTATTATTAGAAACAAAAATAAAAACACCTCTACGTATATCTATTTTGTGTGATATAAAAAATGTATATATTCTTTACGTTTTCAAAACATTTTCAGGTTGAAATTTTAATTCATGCTCAATTTAGGTGAATTCAATTTTAAGTACTAACCAATCTGTCGGCCGAAAGCTACGTTAAGTGGAATTTTTTCACAAGTGATTCGGTTCATCACGCGATCCCTAGTCTTTTCCTTATCAGATCTACTTATCAAAGGAACAAAATTGTCTATGAATTACAAGTAAGTTGAGTAAAACAGACTGTTACCTTCTCATGGGTCTGGGTTCAATTCTCATATCGATAGAAAACGAGACAACATTTTCTACACATCTAATGCTGATCCTGCATTTATTGTTAATTTATGTACGATTTGATACATGACTAGTTGACAACTTTATTACGATTACATATCGGGTACGGGAGAAAACTCCGTTACTATCCAATCGCTTAATATAAAAATAATCTTACTTTAATACAGAAATGTTAATATACCAATTTAAATAAGCTCGCAGTCACTGTTTTAGAAAGGCGCGGGTGTTTAAATGGAGTAGGTAGGTGGATCATCAATCTTTGTCTAGAAATAACTGTGTTTTCAGCAATCCCGCCTACATTTCAAGGACACCTGAGTGAAGCCATGAAAGAGGTTGTCTTGCTTATTATTAATTAGGTACACAATGACGCCCATTTTGTATAGTATCAAGTGCCTTCGTTTAAATATTCGGTGGTGATGGTGGAGAGATCGACTACTACGCTAGGTGTCGCGGGTTCGATTCCCGCACGGAACAAATATTTGTAAGATCTACAGATAAATGTTTCAGGTCTGGGTATTTGTGTATGTGAATATACGTGTTTGTTAACGCACCCACGATACAGGAATTATTCCTAATGTGGGGCAAGGTTTCTAAAAAACGAAACGAACGAATAATATTATGACTTTTGCAAATAAAACTCGGCGGAAAATTTCAGATAATAATTAGTTTGTACATTATGGAATTGGCGCCAATGTCAAATAACTACCAATAAATAAAGTGGCAAATTAATTTGGTTATCGAAAAGTTAACATAACCGGAGCATAATACATGTGTTTTCAATACTGTTTTACCTAATGTTTTTTTTTTAAATTAGAAGTAAGTAAATTAAATATTACAGATTTGTTCGGTTACAAACACCAAGGTACCTAATATATTATGCGTATATATATATTTTGTTGCTATGAAAACTATATCGTCTAGATTTCATTATACAGTTTAAGTTTTTGTTTGTACACAGAGCCCAATTAATTATTTGAAAGATATGTGTGAAATCTAAGCACTTGGGCGTAAGCTTGTTTAGTCAAAGATAAACCTAATGTTACTATGCATAATTTAATATTAATTTGATTATGTAGGTTGTATATACAATTATACATGTATGTGAACACATTACAATAGTTTTGAATCCAATTATGTTTTCCATTAAAGTTGTTGTAGACTCGAGCCGAGCAAATGTTAGCTCGTTTAGATATTCGATAAGCAAACGACATCAAACGTAGACTTTTTTATTATTGTTGATACCATCGATCTGTGGTTTAGTAATACAAACTTTTTATCTCAGCTTTACCGTGTCTACCGTAATTTCCCGAAAACCTGTTCAAAGAAAGCACGTTTGTAATAAAAGAAAACTTTTTTAATAAATACGAAGAAAAATCTGACTTCAGACTTTCTGGAATAAATATGTATGTACAAAACTCTCTCAAATAATGTAGGAGTACATAGGTAAATATATATTACGTTTAAATCTGGTAATAAATTCATTTTTTTATGTAGATATCATACTTTTTGCCATTTTATTAATTTACTAGTGCTGAACATATCACATAAGCCTAGAAATAAAGTCTTACGCGAGGAGCATGTAGCTGCTCTGCCCGACCTGGAGATATGTTCTCTAGCATGTTGCGACGGACATCCAAGCGTCTATCATTACTAAGTAAGATACACCTACGAGGTTTAATGTACTAGTTTTAATAATAGGCATCCAAGAATCGATATGTATCGTATACGATTCGTGTGGCATGAGTTAAGTGCCGCTGACTCAATAGGGTATGGCTAATGAAGGTATTTTCTTATCGCACATCTATACGATTCACCCGATACAAGTTTCCGTATCACATTAGGCCCTTGACCGATTTCGTAAAATCGATTAAGGGGAACAGAAAACCGATAATGTTGCATAGCGATACATATTTGGCTGAGGTATATATGAGCTACTCTTGACGTTATTACCCCAGCCTTCCCTCATCCATTTGGAACCCATTTTTTTCCAGGTGACCACATTCCACTCAATCAATGTTTTATGCGGAAAGACTGTCGGTATCCATTCGGCTGTCATAGATAAAGTATCAGGATCGAAAGGAATTTGTTTTACACGATCCGCAAGGGTTAGACAAAGTGTCTTTTACCTTCGTGTGTATATTTAGAACATTTTCGAGTTAAAAGTGTCAAACGTAATCTCTATAAAAGTAAATGGAAAGGTTTCCTTCCTCTTTCTATATGCTAATGATTGAGATACCAAGGGATTAATCGTTGGTGATTTTGAGACTGTGCATTCATAAAATCTAGAATGAGAAATCTCTTGTTTCTGTTAAATATAACAACAAACAACAAGTGTAAGAACAATAAAGTAAATTAAAAGATTAATAAAAAAGTAGATTCTCCATTCGCCATTGATTTCCTCTACCTATATTTAGTATTCATAAGTTTAAATACAGTTTATAAGAACAAACTGAATACTTAGATAGTGAAAAGGAACGCTAAACAAAATACTTATATAGAAACAAAAGAATCTGACAAAAAAGTTCCTCTTTGGCGAATCAAAATTTGTAATATCATCAGAAATATCAGACATACCAATGCCCCGTTACATTATCTGCGACCTACGGATTTGTTTGTCAATATACAATACGTAAGTATTAGCTATAAGGTTTTATTAAGGTCGGGCGCGTAGTGTTGTGTAGGTACTTGTATTATGTATATAAAGCGAGTGGGCGGTGCAGTGTCATGGTTTCAATTTCCGGTAAGCTTTGGCATTCGTTCCGGCTCGCTGATACGATGTAAGCGAATCATTTGATTTGTTTTTTGATAGCATCTATAGTGAAATTTGTGAATCTCAAATCTGTATCACAATGAAAAATATTTTTATTTCTGTCGATTGGTTGTAAGAAAATTTATTGTATATCCCCACACATTCATAAAGAAGTCACTGAAAACATTTCATAAACTTTACCCAATGAAACAAAAGCATCATCTTTTCAATTTAATTAAGGAGATTACCTCGGAGAATTCTCAATCATACACAGCTTTCTGTTTTAATTACTTTTTGAGTTTGTAAATTATACGCCTTTCTGGAAAATAATACTCACCTACTTGGTATTTTTTCCTATTTTTTTTTCAAACCAAGCCCTCACGGTAGCTTTGAATGAAATATCAGGAATGTAAGTATTTTGCGGAGCTGCGGGTCGTGTAATCTACGTAGGCTGTATAACGTAGTTGGTACTTCATATTAACAATAGAGGGCTAATAGCTTTGAAATCCCTTAGGATTATCGAGGGGCATCTGATTTGTTATTTCAGGATTCCACAATAGAATTATTTGATTTAGATTAAGCATAATTCAAACAAGCGGCGAAATTGAAATCTAATATCTATGTGTACTACTTGGTGTTAATGACTAGGTACTTATGTACATGTATTTAATTAATATGCAAATATATTAGAGTATTAACATACGGTAAGCACCTAATTGGTAACGATCACGATAATATCTATTTAGCGATCGTTAGAGAAGACATTATAGGGTTCATGCATTAATTACAATATTAACGTCTTTGTGTACTTGTTTAGAAAAGGTATATAATAAATAAGCCAATTACTGTCCTACCGTTGGGCACGGGCCTCTTCGCGGCAAAAGTTCCTATAGGTACTAAATATTTATTTTATAAGTTTTATGCATAAGTACGTGTCAAGCAGGTTTGGTGTCTCTCATTAAAGTTTAGATGGTAGGCAGTGTACCTCGGTGTTGTGAGAGGCACAAACAGAATCCTTGATGATGCTGTGGCCGCTCTAATGAGTGCGACAGCCGCGCCACACACATTATAGGCCTCATATTGAGAAACGAATAGAAGAGCCCGTTGTTAATTAACATCTCATAAGGATAATAAATGTGCGTCCAAATGCTTAATGCAACAGTTAGAGTATACGTTGTAGTTGAACCCTCACACGTTCTAAAAAAGAACTCACCATCATATTTTAAAATCATAACTTCGTTGCTCGTCCTTAGTTACTAGAAATCATTATCCAGCTTGCTTCGACTAGAGTACAAAATACTTGCAAAATAGGCGATTAAAATAATGAAGCTTGCTCAGGCGAAAACCAAATCGATCACTATACCTAATCACCAACCCAATTTCTCCTTTAACCTTTCATTATAGCGATTATATGTAATAAATGATTTGCCTACTGAAGGAGCTATGTAAGTATGTACCAGTAGAAAGGATAACTTAATAACAATGTTATAAAGACACAAGCAGATACTTACCAATTGTAATCAATTCCTCCCTACTAACCAAGTACGATTATTAATTTGTTAAATAATAGATATTCATAGTTATACGTCAAGTCAATTAGCAGGCATTAATATAAGTTAGTAGGCAAGCAACCAATTATTTTAACAATGCTGGAAAATAATTTTGTTTGTAAAGACAACAGACAATCTGTTTTACTAACTGGAAACATTTTGAAGGAAACTTTTGAGAAGTTTAAGGATCAAATAACATTTCTGTTTACAGGGAATTCATGAAGTGTAAACATTAATTATTCTAAGTATCTCAAAATATTATGAAATATAATAAAATGAATGGATTCTGTAACCGAAAAGTAATCAATTAAATATTTAACCGGCTTCATGATAAAATATGTCTCCATAACGTAGACCGGTATTACATTTATATGAATATATTAAACATTATTTACTAAAAGAATTATTCGATGCTTTAAAATTTTCAGACCTCACGTATAAATCTCATCGGTTCGCGCACACTCACATAATGTATATGTGTATATAATATTTATATTTATGTATATATATCTTAACTAGCTGTACCCGCGACTTGGGTTGTCGTGGCGCGTAGATAGATTTTTAATACAAATTTTTAACCCCCATTTCACATCGTAAATCCTTTCTAAATTTTAAGTTTTGAGGCTTGATAGTTCCTAGCGTGACTAGCGTATGAGTGAGTGTATTTCGCTTATATTACATAATATATAATAAAGCATAACGCCTGTATTCCCCGAAGAGTTAGGCAGAGGTGCGCCTACTACTGTTCACCCACATTTCGCCGAAGCATTTATTGTTTTTGTTAAATAGGAAGCGAGCCTATTGCCATCTACAGGGCACAATTCTTGCGCTGCTGCTGTGAATATCCATACAGAAAAACCCAATAGCACTTTGCCCAACACGGGAATCGAATTCAAGACCTAGCGCTCAGTAGTCGCGCATGTGTGAGGCAGATACTCGTAAAACTTGTGAGCCAGTTTTCCTCACTATTCTAGCCGCCTTAATTCTCATAGATATATTGTATATAGAATATATATATAGATACGCGAGTATGTATTCTGTGTACAGCGTTGGTCCATTAAAATCATTTTCGTAAAACAATCAACGTCTGGTACATAACTTGAACTCCTGAGCTGGTAGGGAGAGCCATACTACTATTTAACTCGGAGTTAACTGTTCTACGAGATTTATACTTGACAAACGATGCCTGTGCTCCATACGATTCAGAGAATTACGATAATCTTACTTTCAATTAAAATGTATGATTATTTTTAATTGGCCTGGTTGGTAAACCCACGCGAAATCTGACTTTGAACTAAACTAGTGTAGACAACTTAACAGCCGCCCCTAGTACAATAAACTAGTGCCGATGCCATAATGACATGGCAAAAAATATGCCCAATGTCTTTAGACTCTTCACGAATTTTATGTTGCCTAAGAAAATAATCTTCAAATTGATGTCGATACTTTATTGATGTCGTTGAAAGAGGAGATCGCTCTCACCGTGAAGTAGGTAATACGTGATTACCGTGAAACAAGCTTTCGCACAAATATTTAATCTAATCAGGAATACTGAAGGTCAAATTTGAAGACAGTAATTCATTCTTTTGTATTAGACGAGGCTATTTATTATTTTACTGAACTCTACACTATTTTCGTTTATTAAGTTCAACTGTCCAATTTTCCTCATGTGTAAGTTAATTTCCCTTGATTAAAAGGTAAACAAACTTCTGACTTAACAGCCACTTATCGGAAACGAACTTCCTTAATTTCCTTCGCAAAATAGACGCTTTGTGTATAGTAAATTAAGTTCTACGAAACTTTCTGAGTAGGTCATAAATCACAAGTAAATCAATAAAGTATTATGCTAATAGCCTATCATAGTACAAAGCTTTAATTGAGAAATATTATAGTATAATCTGATTAAAACTTGGTAAACGTGAACGAAAACCTCATGGGTTATAGATGTTGTGTATAGGCCGCCAAATATTACTACGACTAAGGTCTGGCCCATTCTGAGAAGAGGACCGCGCCCAGATATGGGACAGTGATAATTATTACTATCATTAAAAGCCAATAGACACATATCTATACCTATATTATAATGATTAACTAAATGCTAAATAATCGTAGGAAAATATTTACTTTGTTATTGCGAAATGAATATGACGCCAAGAGAAGTTATAAAAGCTTTCCGTTGTAAACTTAAAGCCCAATCCATTTCTATCAAAAGAGTCAACCTGAACTATAATTGACTTTTTAATTATTCTTAAGTTTACACATAATATAAACAACTAGTTTGTAAGTAAACGTTAAGATTTAATAACATGTAATTAGTCGTTCTATTATGGGCATAATATCTTGTTTACAGCATGTAGGTATAAGTCCTGTTTGCCCAATAGTGTTGTTTTTGTTTGTTTGTTTTAAAAAAAAACGTTGCCCCTCACTAGCTATAATTCCTGTATCTTGGGTGCGTTTAAACACAAATATTCACATGAACATACACCTAGACTTGAAACATCTATTTGTAGATCATACAAATATTTGTTCCGTGCGGGAATCGAACCCGCGACACGAAGCGCAGCAGTTGATCGCTCAACCACTGCGCCAACCGTGTCGTCAAATGTCAATAAGTAGGTAAGTTTATTTTGTCTCTTCTATAGAAATCTAATATAATCTATCTATAGAAAATTCAAGGGTAGATATATTAATTACACGGGATATTATATATCTATCCTAGATATATATGTATATCCTAAAAAGCAGATGACCCATTTTATACACAAAACTCGCTTTTCTCGCTTTTTCAGGAATACGATTAACTTTTGGGACATGAGTGCTCAAATAATAATTGGGGAAATATATATACTACTAGCTGTGCCCGCGACTTCGTTCGCGTGGATGTCGGAACTTAACAATGTATTTTTTAGTGAGACCAAATGCACTTAACCCTATTTTTTTTCCAAAATAAAATAATTTTTCTGAAATAAAAGTAGCCTAAGTTACGCCTTATTACATCAGCTACCTGCCAATAAAAGTCCCGTCAAAATGAGTCCAGCCATTTCAGAGATTAGCCTATACAAACAGACAGACAGACAGACAAAAATTGTAAAAAATGTTATTTTGGTGTATGTACCGTATATATATTCATATGCAAGTAGTAAAAAACGGTTATTTCAATATTACAAACAGACAATCCAATTTTATTTATATGTATAGATGTAAAGATTTACAATTATATTGATGGGATTAGGATTTAGTGCCCAGTTGCCAATTGGTCATGCTACTAATCTGTAATATGGAGAGGGCATAGGTTCAGAAGTAAGCAAGAAAGTAAGCATACTTATAGCATGAGCAAGGATGTAAACATTGCAATATTTATCATAACACACGCAACTCCTGACTAAAGGAAAACGTAATACGGGGAACGTAAGATTAAGGAATAAATGATATGTCCTGCATTAAATTCCCCTATGAAGGATTCACGTCACAAGAAAGTTATAAGCCCAGTAACTTATTTACGTCATAAACAAGTGTATGACCAGAATTCTGAATTTCCCTGACTTAATTTCATTTCATTCTCAATGTAAAGAAAAATCTCAATACAAGTTATTGCTAAATTTGAAATATTTTATATTATAAAATGTAATTAAATATCTTTATAAATGCTGAGAATATAAAATAATAGCTAAGAAAGTAGAAGCTTTTAAAGTTTTCAAAAAATTTGAATTAGGAATTTTACTTTGTAAACATTTTACAATTTAAAAATCGAAATCACTTTTTTTCTCAACATACAAAATATTAAACTGTAATTAATTTTAATTTTATTTCAATTAATGACTTGTACGTGATATAAAGGCACACATACTTTTTCGTACATAATGAATACAAAGTGTCGTTTATTACTAGAGTGGCACCAAGACTGGGAGTACATTGATAAAAGTATTTGGGTATGTATTAATTATGTGATTTACTGTAAATTTAATGTATAAACGAACAATTGATTGATTGTTTCGCGATGACAGAGAATATTCGAGCCACTTTCAACCGTGCCTACTTATTGTAAATTTCAATTATAGTCGTTTGAAAAAATAACGTTTATGGGAATTCTATGAAACAACTTGATCAAACTTTCATATTCTATGTACTTCTACTACCATTTAAATACTAACAAATTAACTGTGCTCCTGCATTTATGTAATAATGCCAAGTTATTTCATAAATTTCTGAACCTTTTATTAATTTTATCGTATTTAGGTATTCGTTTGTCGTTGATTATTCGTATTTAGTTTGTGTAAAAGTAACAAATCACAAAGAGATTTTGTTGCATTTTTTTTTACAACTTGTAAGTATGCCGTACTTGAGGTAGCATATGGGTGTGGGGTGTATCATTGTAGCGATACATTATATAGGTACTACCTACTGTATCCTTGTGTAATTTATATTACAAGTGATAGAGCTGCATGGAATTTTCCTACTCCGTTCAACTCCAGAAAAAAAAAGTAAGCAAATATTAAAAAACAAAAATTTAAGGACTACATTGATAGGTACTCTACTTATTGAAAAAACGGTGTTCAAAAAAAAAAACTAAAATTCATTCTTTTCGTCATGATAAAATAATCGGAAATATTTCCCTGGTCACAACTTTTTTACCTTACACACATTATTTATACATTTTATCGTTATGTTGTGTTCGGTAACTACCTAAATATTTATTTATATATAACTTACATAAGAATAGGTGACCCGGGTACGTCTTAAAACTGCGGCCAGACATCGGAGGACGGGTAGCAGCGTCCTCTCACTAATCGGTGAGCCACTGCGATCCCCAAGCCGCCTGCCAAGCGTGGGGATTATGGCAAACCCCCTTTGAGGGAGGCCCTCGTTCAGCAGTGGACGTCTTCTGGCTGATGATGATGATGAAGAATAGGTGCTCGTTCATAGCAGAAAAGCCATAATAACTATAAAATAAAACAAAAACTCACTTTGAGCTTTTCTATCTTTCTCTCACTAAGGACTCCAGGAGACAGTCGACTGATTACCAACACACACAGCTTAGTCGTAATGAAAATCTTCAGAATTTTTACCAAAAGGAGCAGTCAACATCAACTAAAAGTTAGAAAAATTTCAGTTTCCAAAGTTTTATAGTCGGCCGTCTGCTAGAACCCTTTCCAGAAATAAAAAGTTATCATCTCATTTGTATTTTTTAATGAATAGTACAAGGTGTAAAATGCTACTTTATAGGTAAGTAAACCACATGTAATTTGTGGCATATATCCCGCGCCGTAGCGCCGTAGTACTCGTAGACATACACGACGTAGACTCCTTTGTATAAAACAAGTGTTATAAGAACACTTTATGTCTCCTTCTTAGTGTGTTTAGTTTTTTTATACTTTTGCAACTGAATCGGCGTCTCAATCAAAGAACCTATACGATGATACTTGGGTAGGATACTTAGCGATTCATTGTGCTACGACCTGGACGTCATAGCACAATGAGATTACAATATTTAGTTTCATAAATTTCAGCGTTAGGCTGACATCTAGTGAAAAGTTTGCCCAACCGTCGTTTGGAGGGGAACATAACGATAAACGAAATTCCATGGCCTTGCCAACATGGGCAACAATTCCACCGGCCCGGCACAGCAGGCGGATAGTCATTTGTTTACCACACATGGAAAACAGATGGCGTTGTCTGTTTAAACATTCCGTGCTTCGTACGATGGCTAATTTTAACAATGTATTAATGGAAGCTTGTTTGGCTTTATAAGTGAATCATGGCTAAGTTATTTCAGTCGGAACTTGTCAATATTTGACATCTCAACTTCGACATTCATTTTCTTGGGCTTGCAAAATTTCATTTAATTACGACGATGTTTAAAGCAGCGGCTTTGAAGCAATTTTGGCAATTTTAATAATCCTATATAAATATCTTCCTACAATAGGTTGGTAAACGTAAAATTATATTATCTATACTCGGTTTGTTTAGGTACTTAACTAAAGGTAAACAATCTTGATGTGACTTTTTACACAAACACATATTAAACAAATAAACTACTGCTTAAACTAGTGGTTCAATTGATTTGGTAATCGTTATTGTTTTTTACATTGGTTTTTAGTCGCGTTTTATTTTTAAACGGAGTTTTTAAACAAAAAATATTAAAAAGACACATCAAGATTGTTTACCTTTATTTAAATACCTAAACAAATCGAGTATAGATTGATATTTTATAATTATAACGCATCTTGTCAAACGAGTCTTTCTCAACGACAGATGTAGTATTTCATACCCTAATGTTATAAAGAAATATACCCGCTCTAGTTCCCACATATCGAGGGTCCACACAGCTGCGGGGTAAAAAACCGTCCATTTGTAACCCAGACAGATGAGTGCAACTTATTTCACGTTTCTGCTACTTAAACCGCCATGAATTCTGTTCTCAAAGTTACGTATTCTTGTAGGTATTTGCCAACTTAGGGATATAAATAAAATAGTACATAACCACTTTCAAGTATAATATAGGAACGTAAACTGATATAAAATAATAAATAAATAAAATAATGTCTTTGGCCACTAAACTAAGAAATCTACGAAACCTTGTTTTTAATTGTTTAGCCTACCTAGGTAGCAGTTGGCTTCGAAAAAATATTGTTTTCCGATTTAGACTTTTACGGTAAAAAGACTCTCCTACTTACAGCTTCTTGCTGCACCCAACCACCCAACAAGTACCTATGTTACTGGTTGGGTGCAACTGCTGTGACTGTCATCATCAAAAACGATTGAAATGAAGTTAACTAATTACCAAATATTCCTTTGTTTGTGAGAATATTGTATGGTAGGTTTACCACAAGTCAGATTTCTCTAAAAAGGCTTGATTGTTTTTTTTTTTACATAACGTGCCTGTTCTAGTCGGTAATTACCTTATTCATATCTTATTGGTGTCTATTTTTTATTAGGTACCTACTTCATACTTATTTGTGGAACTACCTAAATCTGCTATCATCGACCGTATTTGCGTCTTTTAACCTACGTATCTAGCTAGGTGTTTGCGTGATCAACATACGCCTGCATTTGCTCAATATTTTAATTATTAATGTGGGTAGCTATCTAGGTACGTGGTAGTATTATGTCTAGTTTTAACATTCGACGAAAACAAAGTACTTACTAGTCTAATTTATTGTTGTAAGTAGATACTTATTTACCAACTACCTACCTATATAGCGGAAAGTAGGTATACTTTCGTAAATTCTGTTTGCATCAAAAAAGTAACAATGTAATACTATATATTTTGTAATAAAACCATTGGTAAGTGTGGGAGGGACGGGAGTAAGTAAATGGGAATCGAGATGAGACGAGAGGGCGCAGAAGGTTGGGATGACGCCGGGTCCGGGCGGGGGGCCCGGGAACGATTCATTGATCCGAATCGTTCTCGGCACTGCGACAGGGACAACAGAGGGAGGGCCCGCGACCGTGAAGGTTCTCTCTCACTCCATTCAACGTAGAATTCTCTTGACTTAGTAGGTACTGTGAATATTGTACAAAACTGTTTGATTTCTGTAACTAGGTATAGGCATAACATTATTTAAATACACATATTTATTACCTAATCATTTATCCTAGTTTTGAAGATAAATATTACCTTCACGTTTTTATTTCGTATGTCTTTAATTATTGTAAACTGATATTTTAAAAGATTTCTAGTAATGTTATTAAAATAACACATAAACTTGTTATTGTTAAAACCCTATGACGTTCATATAAACTAAAAAATAAAATGATATTGTTATTGTTACCGAAAAGTTGAATATCGTTCGTAATTTGTGCGCAAGGAATAGCAACATTACTTTGTCGCACTCCGAATGCCGAGTCAAGCCGAAAAGATAGTCTGTCCTTGTCTTTCATACAGCAATTTGCACGGGCGAGGCGACTCGTTGAGTGGCCACGCGTGCCCGTGCCCGTCCGTTGTTGCACATCGACATTAACCGCTTTCAGTGCTAGAGCGCGTTCCTCCGCGCTATACTCACATAACCTTAAAGTTAAACAACCCTGATTATTTTAGTACTATTCATTGTAATACCATTTAATACTCATGATTACCTCGAATTTATAAGTTAGTGTTGTGGAAGTTAACGCCCGGCCATAGGGCGTACGTGGAGTGTATTTTTGTGCAACTCAAAGTAAATACAAACGGCAAGCTGTGGGGATCAGGGGCCTTTTTTTTGCCGCCGCAGGGGATGTACTATCCTGTGAGTATACTCAAGAATATCTTTAGCTACAAATATTATTTAAACAGGAACATAGATAATAATGTGTATTCTGAGCCCGGGACATGATATAGATAACCCTGGTGTCAGACGAAGCGGAGCACAATGTTATGGCGCATGGCGTTTTATACTTTACGGTCACACTAGCATAAAAAGACCATAACATTGGCTAGTTATCTGTTATTTATTGTGGATTGATATAGTATTATGATAATATTTTAGAATTATTACATTGCTCAGCTACAATGATGACATTGATGCTATCAATTTTAGGACAACATACTATTTTAATTAGAGTATTTTTTGACCAACAATCGAAAATACGGATCATTGAATCGCTTAAACGTCCATTGTTATGACATTGAAGTTGAATGAATTCATTGAAATTCATCGTTAGTTTGTCTTATTCTGTTACACTATAAATGACGTAAGATAAAAAGAGACATTTTCATTTAATACACACGCTGTAATACGTAGATCCATGTTCCAAAACGTATTGTTATTTTTGCTATTATATTACTATTTTGTGTTTACATTTACCGTAATTTTGTAGTCATTTGTTTTTGTCAATTCCATGTTACAAGTACCTACCTACTGTTGTTAGTACATTCAAAGACTGACAGAAGATAGTGTGCTGAAACCCACACAATTTTAATCGTATAGTCTAAATATGCCTACCAACATAATTCACCCTAATTAAAAAATATAGCTAGGTACCTACCTGTTTATATTATTTACAGTGTGCACAGTCATTTTTAACCGACTGTCATATTTTTGCTTCACTAAATAGCTTTAAAATATACCCTATCTTGACTCGAATACTTGCCTTTTTTGGTCGAGTTATTGTATGACGACCAAATTCATAACAGTGGTGTTGATTTTATAGGTACATACTAATGTGTACCACTATCTTGGAACCTACGATTTGCCTACAATTTAAGACCCCAAGTGCTGTTTTTCATTACAAATAGGCATTTTATTAATGTGTTGAGTACATATTTCCGACTTTAAAATTTTCATACCTTTGCTTAATATAATCTTCGTCGACACTAAATGGAATATTAATAAATCTGTCGTATGGGTAGTTATAATGATAAATTGATAAAAATATGTTGGTAGATACCTACTACGTCTATGTTTGGATCGCTGCTCTTGCTTGACGACTCGGCGCCACCGAATTGAATTGACTGTTGTGAAACAAATTTTATTAATAATCCTAACCCACTTTATGTATGTTTTTGAGTCGTTAAATAATCCAAGTAATAATAACTACTTTTTTTTTATTCTATAAAACAGACCGTAAGCTAAATTTTTGCATTAACAATGATCGATCTCCATAAACACTGAACATCATGGTTGGGTTTTAATTTTAATTATGGACGACCTGACCTTGCTTATCTCTATTATCTTCTTAGCTCAGGAATATCATTTCGATAGTCCCCAAGCAACTTTTAGCCCCTATTGGGCTAAAAGTTTCCCGGGGATTGTTTATAAATAAATGGGTTCATACAAAAGTAGATAAAAGTATAGCGACTGTACGTAGTTCTGCGTATAACATTTATATAAAACCTTTACAAAAAAATCGGTAACAGGGCACGCGTTATTGCTTGATCCACGGTCTTCCTGAGGCTTCTAAAATTTGAATTTTAATAACGGCAACGTCTGCTTCAATATTTGAAGCAAGCTGCTAGCGTGCAGCGTCGGAAGGGGAGATTACAGGAACTCGTTCATGGCTCAAGGTGAACGCGAAACTCCACCAGAGATTGTAATAAGGACAAATTATTCGCATACCAGCCTTTTGTTCACATCTCCCTGTTCATGGATGTATTAACTTCACGGCTTTGGGTCGACTACCTGCCAATAAACATTGAACACGCAGGTAGAAAGAAACCACCAAATTCTCATTTTCAATCGCAGCCGGCCTTTTGTGCACATTATATTGTACCATTTCTTTGGTACAGTTTAGCTATTGTTATTTTAGAATCTTGATGAAAAAGCTACCATGGGGCTGTTGCCCCATAAATGAACACATGTGGGTAATGCTCAACCCTTATGATGTTGTATATGAGTTGAGATTCAGATAAATCCTTCAATATTAATCTAAATAATCCGTAGTTAACATATTTCGCATGATTCTTTCTCACTGCTACATCTATTGAGTATGTAGATGTCCTCCCGTAGATCTTTCTATGTGATAATGTCAATTAACACAGGAGAACTGATTATGTCTTAGTCAGTGAACAATAGATCTTCAGCCTAATCAAGCCTCAATCCTTGCTCCATTAAATCTGTGTCGAAGACCAAAGACTGCACTTGCCACATTATTTTTGTTTTACTAAATCTATTACACTGGACCTAGTTTTAGGTTTTCCGCAGTTCTCTTTCCGAGAAACTAAGTATATATAAATGTGCGTAACCTATCTAATTGCTTAATTATAATTAAAAAGGCAGGCAGATAGAGTTAATATATTGTATTCTCAATATCTTTTAGTAATGAGAGGTCGAAAAAGTTACCAGACAGGAGATACAGTATCTTTACAATATGTTGAGTATTTTGTAAAAAAACAAAAAAGATTTTACTATGTCTGGTCAGCCGGCTGGCCCTAATGGCAGATCAGTTGTTGTTCGGGATCCCTGAAAGTTGTAAATTAATTTAAATGTTGGAAACAGTCGCTCTTGTCGGATCCGTTAATGACTTACTTATTTCGCTTGTTTGGAACTCCATCCAGATGACACATATTAGTTAAATTTGTTAGTTAATTCTTAGTAAGTCTTGATGGGTCTATTTATCGAATTTCATGCGTTTAGTCAATCGTAGTAGGATGATGAAATTTCCGTTGTCAAAATTGAAATAGGTAAGACCCTACTTATTTCACTTTTAACAAGTAAGAATTCGCCATTCGTTTTTCTGATTCGGCGATTCTCGCGTAATTAGAGAAGAATTAGAGAAAATTTAAAAAATAAATTTTAAAAATTAGAGAACCTCGACCGTCGAAACCGGGATATAGTATGTTTATGACTGGGTTAGATTGGAACCGTCTGCCAAATAGATGTAGACCTTATTCAAGATAACGAACTAATAAACTACGCTTTATCAAAAAAAAAAAAACAGGGAAAGGTCGAAACACAAAAAAGGTTTTGTTTAGTTGGAGTTAGTTAGTTAAACACACCTGGACACCTAAGCTTCGATCTTTGACTATAACAGGACATTGTTACTCGTATTGTCTATTGAGGATTGCGTTGTTTGTCTCGATATCACAGCGTGGTACAAGCGTGATGTTTTCTCAATGCACATAAAAAGTAGTGTGATGGTTTTCAGAACTTTTTATTAATATGTCAACGTAAATATTTTTCTTACAATTTGTCGTGCAAATATATCTAACTTAGAACTTATAAGCAGATAGTGTAAGTAAACGGAACTTACATTTCCCGCCACACTGTGAGAATAACCACTTTGTCCGCCACGATGGCAAATAGGTTCCCGTCCCACATCTTGCCTCAGATGACGGCTTAGTTTCTGCTATTTAAATCTTTCTGCGTCTAGAAAATGTACAACGTGTCTCTGTGTACATTACCTGCAAAATACAGTACACATACGTAATGAATTTATTACGTGTTATTGAATCTTAAAATTGTTCACGCATTGGTCGCTACCGTAAATAAAGCTAGACAAGTACAATTATCCGAAATCGTGTTTAAAGCTAAACAATGTTTGCTTTAATGAATATGCTCAAAAGCGCTGTTAGGATTTATAGGACGGGAGATTGTGTGGTAGACCACGATTGTATCAAAACTGCGAACTCCTAGAGAAAAAGCTGGCAGGCGCCAATACTCACATCTGAGTGACTTCTGATATTTATTACGATGAGACATAAAAACCACAAAATATTTTTTTTTTACTGAATAAAAAACTGTATGATTTAGGGTTCGATATGAGAATCAAATCGAATCTTATTTTGTCGGTTTAAGATATTATATAATGGTTTATCAACAATAAACTATCTTCATTTAATGTCTCGCCGCCTGCTAGCATTGGGTCACACAGAGTTCTGTCATATTTGTTTACTGATGGAAACTTTCTTTCACATTCGCCCTGGCTGATGTTTGCTGAACAAATACATTATTCTCATAATACCAAGAATTTTGTACCGTTTACGAAGTTGGCTAATATCGTAAGTCCTGTACATCATGCTGGTATAGAATACCCATGACAAATGGTATAAAAAAATACCTTCAACTCCTATCCTCCTGTAGAGAGACTGGGAATATTGCTCAACTTATGATCACTGTCGAGGCAATGACCGACGTGCGAGGGAGATAAATATTAGACATTGCTTTTTTTAGAAAAGTATTTTTAAGTAAAATATATTTCGTAACCATTCGAGCCTTAACTAATAGAGTAATATATCTAAATGTAAGTAAGTAAATTAATTTATATTTACTAACAAAATTATATAAATAAATGAATATGAAAAATCTTTATTCATAAATTGTTAAATATCTTCCAACCGAAAGGGTCTATATCGTGTTTTGATTCAATTACATGGTACGTCTTGTCTCAATGCAATATCGGTGAGTTGTTTGTAGCGTATCGGTTTCACTTAAACGCATTTTGTCCTACATATTCCAAGCACCCAAATACTCGATGAAACCGAAATTATATTATATTAGAATACACTCAAAAAGAATATATTATGTCATGAAGGGCATATGGCAATTTCATCACTTTGATTCAGTTTATATGTAATGTTCAACCGCATAGCATATCATCTATCAAGAGTCCACAAAAAATTGTTGAAATACTCACCACGTTCAAATACTTATCAGGATTGAAGTTGAGTACTCACTCTGTCCAGCATTTCAATTTGATAAACTGTGTCCCTTTTAGAATAAAGTTGATCCTCTAAGCGTTGACACTCCTTGCATTTCTGATCTCTTTGGCATAAGGTGTACAATAACTGTATGCATAAAATTAATAAGCTACAGCGGAAGTATATTTACTTAAAAGGTGTAAAATATTTTAATGTGATTTGCTTCAGCAGTAATTTTAAAATTGAACAGTTTAAACCTGCCGTATTATACATTTCTGGTATGTTGCATATTTGCTCCATGCTAATTATTACTGAACTATTTACTAGCACGCTCGCTGAAAAAGCAGAGCACCTGCGTCTGTGTAATCATTCACTTTGAAATGGGACGCATTTCACCTCCAGATGTTCATCCTCAGTATCTGGAAAAGGTTTATCTTTATCACAACAAAATTATTTTATCGGAACCTTTGTTCTTATACTTGAATCCTTAAATTATAACGTCATAAAAATGTTAAACAACTCTTTAGCAATTGATTTTCTAGCTAAAACAAATTTGGATTGGCGCGTCATGTCAGTGTGATATTTTTAGGTCACTTAACCCAATTCTTTGTAGACTTATGGATGTTATAAATTATGAATCTATTTCATTTGCCTATTAGTAAGTATCTCCAACATAACATGCAATTAGCTGATTGGTGATATTTTTGGTATATATTTAAATAGCGCATATTGTAAATATTTGTCATTACTATCTAATGAGCTTTATGTTATGTCAACGAGCAGAATGACGGTGCCACCTACTTTCTTTGTAGTTTTGATGGCGAGTGTCTCTAGCAGCGTTCATTTGTCTAGCGACTGCTCGTTGACGGGCGCTTATCAACAAACGGACGTAATTACAATTTTTATAATATTTTATGTTCCAATTAGAACATTTTAAACTTTAGGAGTCGGTATTCAAGTTATTTAGATAATTAACTAAACCTTTTGTGAAATACTTATATTAATCATCAATCTCCATCGAAGTATTACGTACTTACTATTGTACTGTCTAGCCAGTTGTATTGTTTGAATATCGTTATTTTAAGGAATATTTCTATCCAACAAATCTTTATTGATGTTACGATTTCAAACGTAGGTATACATATGTATGCAAGAATAAAGGGGTAAAGTTATTGAGTAGGTTTTAGCTTACCTTATTTTATTCCGATATATTACTTACATTTTTTTACTTTTTCTACTTTTATGACCCGTGTCAGCAAAAATAAAAGCAACATAAATAAAAAACACGGGTATCCTTCTCATGATTATTATAAGATTATGTTCTGTGATGGGTCGATTTATTGTTTCATCTGTAATTTGTACATGTTTATATAAAAGATGAAACTTAAAATGTTTCACAGAGAATCCGTAAACGAAGGGTTCCAGAAACGATTTTTGCAAATTCAACCGTTAGGGGTTGAACTTGTAGGTCAACAATTCATATGCAAATCCACGTGGACGAAAGCGCGGGCAAAAGCTAATAATTTAGCTGAAAAGCCTATATTATAAAATGGAGCCATTCATAAATTTAAACATCGCCATTAATTCCATGTATTACTGACTAGCTTTTGCCCGCGACTTCCGTCGACGTCCGCCGTCTGCGTAACCTACGTGCAATATTAGCCTATAGCGCTCAGGAATAATGTAGCTTTCTACCAGTGAAAGAATTTTTAGAATCTGATAATTATTTCCGAAGATTACCCCCTACATACAAACAAATTTTAACAAAATTTTACCTCTTTATAATATTAGTATAGATATATATAAAAAATGCCCTCGATTTATGAGTTTACAACATTTGTTTCACTTATTACACTGTATATCATTATATTCTTTGAGCTTAGAAGAAAACATAAACAGTCATATCATGACAGGATCTACGAGAAATAATTTAATATCAGTTAGATAGAGTTAACGGAAACTTGCGTAGTTACTGTGTTATTATTAGTTACACAAGCATCGTGTTAAAACAACCTTATAAAACATTTTTGTGGGATCTGCGTAATGTTTTTTTGTGGCTCGTTTACCGCTTCTTCTATTCCTCACTTTGTCACTATGCGCGTTTTGCGGTTTTCTTGACTATTTTCGTGAACACCTCGAAGCGACACGAAATAAAGTCTTTTATGTATTTTTTTACTAACCCATACTCGATTATTTTACTTTGTTGTTATCTACATATCATAAGTGTTGTCAAAATTCTTTTTGGATACATTGGCCATGGTCCAACAGCTTACATATCTAGTTTAAATATCGTCGTATCAGACGACCGTCTGCGACTTGAGTGCTATTATACATGATTTACGGTTCCCAGTGTCAATTTAGAATAGGTACACATACCTACAATATTTAATGGACCACTATTTTTATTACAGGGTTCTATGTTTTCTTGTCTATTGTAAAATGTTACTTATAAATCTTTATTGAAACAATAGTTGAGTAATCTTTATTGAAACTGAACACAGATTCTCGGTAAAGTTATATATTTTGTATATTATATATGTACACTAATATACCAGATCAATACAAGCCCTACATTTATAATTCATATTTTATTTAACACATCTCTCGTTAGTTGTAACATTCTTACCTGATCTCATCATTTTATATTATTTATCTTTGAGCGTCATGCAAATTATTACATTTTTAATTTTTTTTTATTTATCCTTAATACCTTATGTAATTTGTTACTGAATATGAACTGTAATATCTGAAATAAAGATGCAATATTATTATTTATACATATACGTAGGTACAAAATCAGTGTAGTGAAGATGACAGCGCTGTATAAATGTTACAACGTAAATATGACGTTGAGTCGAGGGCATTGTATTTACCAGGTAGATCGTATTAAACATTTAATCTACGCTGCTGAGCTGTATCCTGTAGACTCCACATTGTTGTGCTTACGGGATTTCAATCTGAGGATATTTCCTCAGTAGTTAATATGTTATAACATCGATCTTGTTACGCATATTGGGTGGACTGTACAATGTTGAACTCGAGTGTAAACGGAAAGAATTCACATCATAAAATCTGTTATAAAAATATAGTAAAAGTAAGTAAATTTACACCTTCCACTCGAAGTAGATTGATTTATTTTATAAATAAAGAAATTATGTTTAGTTCTTCCTGTTGTA